>OU753573.1:18705000-21141221 GCA_916701695.1 Agrochola macilenta | reverse complement strand
TAGAGTTCGGCGGCACTTGATGTTGCTGATCCCCAGCTGGGAGGGATCAGCATTAGTACGAGCCCGTCTTAGGACGGACTCGTACGTTTCCCCACGCTCCGCGGCCTCCGGGGTGATGGTCACCACGACGGCCGCGGTTTTAGGAGGAACCAGCTTCCTCCCACCGGCCTTTTTGGCTGGAGGACCAGTCGCCACGCTGGCGGGCTTGGGAGCCGACTTTTTGCCCTTTTTCCCTTTTCCCTTGACCACTTCCGTCCACGGCTGGTTGGCCGGGGTGGTGGAGGGAAGAAGGGCGTCTTCCTCCTGCGAGTTCTGGGGGGCTGCTGGAGTGGCAGAGGACCCAGACGCTCCTTCGGCGCTTGTGGTGGGGGCATGAGGAGCCGCCTTGGTTCTCTTGCCCTTGCCTTTGCCCTTGGCGGGCTGGGCAACCGATGCTGGGCCTGCTAGAGGCGCAGGTTCCGGCTCTCTGGGCGGTGGACGCTTGTCCGCCGCTAGCGGCGGGCGCAGCCGCTTTTCCGGAAGGAGCCGGTCCTCGATGCCTGCGAAGCAGGCCCGGATGAAGGCCCTCTCCTCCATGACGATGCCACGGAATGTGGCTTCAAGACTGGCAGGGGAGGAGGAGGAGGAGCCTCCTACCACTGCACCTGGGGCGGATTGGGCAGGCCTGGCCGTGGCCTCAGCCAGCTTCTGGTGCAGCTGGCTGACCTCCGCCTGCAGGCGATCCACCTTCGCCTGCAGCTGCCGCGTCTCGTCCGTGGCCGTGCGCTTGACCAGCTCTGTCACGATGCCGTGCATGCTGGCGGCACGGCATTTGAGGGCCTTCTGGAAGGTCCCCTTCAAATTGGAGGACTTTGAGGCGACCTCCAGGACCTCCTCCCTATCCTCCTGCGCCATGCGCTCCAGTTCCGCCAAGGAGTGGTCAGCATACAGCACACTGGATGCGCCGTAGCCAGCCCTCGCCCTGGCAGCTTGCGCCTGCTGCTCCTTGGCGGCGACCCTCTCCTCCAGGTCTTGTTGAAGCTGCGCCCTCTTCGCCAGATTCAACTGGCGCTCGGCGTCCACCAAGCCCACACTGTGGGAAGAAGGCGCAGTAGAAGTCGAGGCCTTTCTAGGCTTCGACTTCTTCTTTTCTCTCTTAGACTCCGAGGAGCCCTCCGACCTCTTCCGCTTGAAGCGGTCGCTCTCGGACGCCGACGTGTCCATGATGGAGTCGTCGGAGTCCGACACCTCATCCGGTCTTCGAAACAAGCCGGCCGCAGATGGTATGCGGTCAGCTTCTGACGCTAAAGCGCCGCCGGCGTGGCCCTGAGAAGGGCCGTTGGGGTGGCCCTGAGAAGGGCCGTTGGTGTGGCCCTGAGAAGGGCCGTTGGGTTGGCCCTGAGAAGGGCCGTTGGGTTGGCCCTGAGAAGGGCCGTTGGTTTGGCCCTGAGAAGGGCCGTTGGGTTGGCCCTGAGAAGGGCCGTTTGAATCGCCCTGGGAGGAGCGATTCGGGTTAAAATAAGGGATAAAACGGCCAGACGCGTCACGCGCTGGCTTGCTCGACAGGTTTTTAAAATTCGACATGGTGTTAAAATTAAAATTCGACTCGTTCGTAGACGACTGCGTGATGCCTACGAGTCACAGCGCACTTTAGCCACCGGTCTGCCACTCCGTTACGGTGGTCAGACACGGCGTTGCCCAGGGGATACTACGAGGAAGTATGCGCTGTGGGGGATCCCCCAACCTAACCTTTTTTTTTTTTTTTTTTTTGGCGCTGAGAAATGCTTTATGCATCCCCGGCTCGTAGGGGACGAGTCGGGGTATGTGGGACTCCCTGTCCTAGTGACAGTATACCCACTAAAACTCAGCGGTGTTCCCGCATCGCCGTGATGGGAGGGTCATGGGAAACCGGCTCAGCCTTTACATCCACGACCCTCCCGGCGCATGCCCGCCTAGCTGGCGGGCCCCGCATGCCCCCCGGGTTGGGGGGCTACGGGAATGGCCGGGAACACCTGGCCATTCCCGTCCGGCACTGGTGGAGGCCTGTGCGATACAGGCAAGGGTGCCCCCGCACCCGTTGCCTGCTGGCCTCCACCTGGGAGGAGTCGAAGATGACTATCGTACTGACGTCTTCTTCGACCCCTCCTCCGCCTTCGGAGCGGCGCCTCGGCAGGGTCGTCTTCCCGAGCGCGCTCCGCCGCCTCCTTCTGGGACATGACGTGTTCACAGAAGGAGGCGACTGCCGCCCAGGACCCCTCGTCTCTCAGCATGGCGTTAACCAGGCCGGGGAGCGAGAGGTCCGGTCCGATCGCCGCGACGAGACTGCGGCGCGGCTCTGACCACGACGGGCACACCTCGAGGGTGTGCTGTGCCACGTCCTCCGCCGCGCCACAGTCGCGGCACGACGGCGTCTCCTCCCGTCCGATTCGGTGCAGGTACGATCCGAAGCAACCGTGTCCGGACAGCACCTGCACGAGACGGAAGGAGAGAAACCCGTGCGGACGCTCGAGCCAGTCTCGCAGCACTGGCCCAATCGCGTCGAGGGTTCGGCGGCCGAAGGCTGCGGTGGCGAGGTCCCCCGTCCAATGGACGACGATGGCGTCCCTCGCCTCCCGCCTGACGGCCTCCCGCTCTTCCGGGGCCGAGCGAACGCCCCTCGCCCTCCGCTCTGCCGTCCATTCATACACTCTGGCGAGCACCCACGCCTCGAGTTCCCAAGGAGGGGTGCCGGCCAGAGCGCATGCTGCCGCATAGCCCACCGTGCGGTAGGCCCGCGCCGCCCGCTGGGCTATGGCCCTTTGAGGTGCCCGCAAGGCCGCGGCGTTCTCTCGTCTGTGGAGGGACTCCTCCCAGATAGGAGCCCCATAGAGGGCCATGCTCCTCAAGATGCCGGCGTAAAGCTGCCGGCATCGCGCGCTGGGCCCCCCCAAGTTAGGAAGCAGCCACGAGAGAGCGCCTGCGGCCTTCAGCAGGCGCGACGACAGCCCGCTGAAATGCGGGCCGAAGCGCCACCTGCTGTCGAGTACAAGGCCCAGATATTTCATCTGGGCCTTCACCTCAATCCTGACGCCCTCCACGAAGATGTGGGCGTCAGGTGGTGGGTGGCGCTGCCGAGGGCCGTGGAAGAACACGGCCTCGGTCTTGTGCAGCGCCACCGTTAAACCAAGGCGGCGGATCCGCCCCGCGACCAAGGATCCGCCCGCCGAGGCCAGGTTGGCCGCCTCTCTGAAACTCTCCCCCCGGGCGGTGAGGAGAGTGTCATCCGCGTAGCAGACGACACTCGTGCCTCGGAGGAGAGTTCCCCGCAGGAGCCAATCATAGCCGACGTTCCAGAGGAGAGGTCCTAAGACTGACCCCTGTGGAACGCCGGTTTCAACGGCGTACCGCCGGACTCGGCCAGTCTTGTTTACCAGGAGGATCGCCCGATCCTCCAGGTAGCTGGCCAGCAGACTGCGCATGTACCGAGGCACTCCGTGGAATCGGAGCGCCTCGAGGATGGTGCAGTGGGGAACGGAGTTGAAGGCGTTGGCAATGTCGAATGACACAGCCAACAATCCGTCCCCCGCATCCATCGCCTCCTTCACCTGCCCCTTAAGGCAGGCCAGCGCGTCCACCGTGGACCGCTCAGCCCGAAAACCGAACTGAGCGTCCGACAAGTCCGGCCCGATACGCCGCAGATGGCCCTTTAGGCGGGCAGCGATTATCCCCTCGAACATTTTACCGACCTCATCGAGCAGAACGATGGGCCGGTATGCCGAGGATCCCCCAACCTAACCTAACCTTTTTTTTTTTTTTTTTTTTTCCGGGGTGGAAAATCCTCATGGATGTCCTCCGCCCTGGGGCGGGCGGAGGGGTCTGTCAGACTCTTACTGACTAAAAACCACCCCGGTGTTCCAACTC
This sequence comes from Agrochola macilenta, assembly GCA_916701695.1. Classification (NCBI taxonomy): domain Eukaryota; kingdom Metazoa; phylum Arthropoda; class Insecta; order Lepidoptera; family Noctuidae; genus Agrochola; species Agrochola macilenta. The sequence goes on along the minus strand of OU753573.1, from coordinate 21,137,342 downwards.
ACACCTACGCCGGGGGTCGCGGGAACTTGAAATCTTCCGCAACCCCCGGCTGGTGCCGGCCCGCCACTGCGGGCCTCCTCGCGGGTCAGGGGGGGGAGTGAGGTGTTTGACTCCCCCCGCGACGTCTCAGAGGGGCGCGCGTGGAACACTACGCGCCGCCACCTCGGGTCCTGATGTGTGGGGGGCGACGGACGTCCCCGAGTCCGTCACCCCTGGACCCATTTAGGGGGGCTGGAAGAGGGCGTTATCCGCCCTCCGCCGACGCCCGGTGCGCCTGCTGCGGGCCGGGTGAGTGGACGAGATCTCCCTTTCCCTTTCCGCAGCCTCCTTCTGCGAGACGACTGTCTCACAGTAGGAAACCACCGCGTCCCAGGACTCGCCGCCGCCGACCATCGCATTCACTACGGCCGGCAGCGACAAGTCACTGCCTACTTCTGAGATGAGGGCACGGCGCGGCTCCTCCCAAGCGGCACACTCTGCCAGCGTATGCCGCGCCGTGTCCTCCCGGCAGTCGACGCAGTGGTGACACCGGGCGTCCGGCTCCCTGTTTATGCGACACAGGTACTTCCCGAAGCAACCATGCCCCGAGAGCACCTGCGTCACCCGAAACGACAGGGAGCCGTGCCTCCTCCCGAGCCAGCGGTCGAGCACCGGCCGGACCGCCTCGACGATGTCGAGGCCGGCGGTAGGGCGTGAAAGCCTGTCCCGCCATTCCGCCACCAGGACCTCGCGAAGCTGAGACCGATGCAGCTCCATTTGTCGCTGCATCGGTCGCTCGCCCCGCGCCCTCGCTTCCTCGCGCCACCGATACGATGACGCGAGTACTTTCGCCTCTAGGTCCCAGGGCGGGGATCCGGCCAGTGCACAAGCCGCCTCGTAGGAGATCGTGCGATACCCTCTGATGACTCTGACGGCCATCGCCCTCTGCGGTTTACGCATTACGGCGATGCTACCGGCCGTCAGGTCAGCAGCCCAGATCGGGGCCCCGTAAAGGGCCATCGATCGCACGATCCCCACGTAGAGCCGCCTACAAGCGGCGCTCGGGCCCCCCAGATTGGGAAGCAGCGTTGACAGCGCCCCAGCGGCGCCCAGCAACTTGGGCGCCAGCCGTCGGAAGTGGGGCCCGAAGTCCCACCGGCTGTCGAGCACCAATCCTAGGTACTTCATGGTGGACTCGACAGCGATCCGAGCCCCCCCGACCACGATGTGTGAGCCGGGTGACGGCGCCCGCCGGGGGCCATGAAACACCATGGCCTCCGACTTGCTGAGGGCCACCTCCAGGCCTAGGCGACGTATGCGGCCCACCACCTGTGAGACCGCAGCCGTCGCCAACAACGCTGCCTCCCTGTGCGAGCTCCCCCGGGCAGTGACCAGCGTGTCGTCCGCATAACACGTCAGGTCTACCCCGGCACCGAGCTCGCCCCTCAGCACCCAGTCGTACCCGATGTTCCACAGGAGCGGCCCTAAAACCGAGCCCTGTGGAACACCGCACGACATGCGGCGCTGGTTTCCGCCATCACGTCCCATGTAGGTGACACACCTCTCCGACAGATAAGCCCCAACGATGTGGCGGAGGTAGGGAGGCACCCCATGATACCGCAGTGCCTCCCGAATACAACTCCAGGGCAGGGTGTTGAAGGCGTTGGAAATGTCCAAGGACACCGCCAACATCACCCCGCCCCGGGACACCGCTTCCTCCGCCAGGACTCTTACCCGCGACACAGCGTGGATCGTGGAGCGCCCATGCCGAAACCCGAACTGGCTGTCGTCCAGGTCCGGCCCCTCTCTGCACAAGTGGCCGACGAGGCGGGCTGCGATTATCCGCTCAAACAGCTTGCCCACCTCGTCAAGCAGCACTATGGGCCGGTACGCGGACGGCGAGTCCGCAGGGCGCCCCGCCTTCCTGAGCAGGACCAGACGACCAGATTTCCACAAAGTGGGAAACTGGCCCTGCTCAAGGCACGCTGTGTAGAGTCCTCTCAGTTGGGGCTCAAGCTCCTTCAGAGCGAGGGCTAACACGCAGCCGTGGATCCCGTCGGGCCCCGGAGCCACGTTCTTGGCCCGGAGCCGCATCACGGCTGCCCTCATCTCTGCCTGTGTCACCTCTGGGACGCTGATGGCGTTCTCCTCTGTAGACTCTGCGGCTGTGGGCAAAGCCATCGGCGGCGGAGTATGCTCCGCTCTCGCCGGGAAGAGGGCTGCGACCACCTCCTCCAGCAGCTCGGGTTGGAGACTCTCCGTAAGTGGAGGCGCCGCGGCTCGAAGTTTCCCTCGGACCGCGCGATAAGGGCGCCCCCACGGATCCCCGTCTAGAGTCTCCAACATCTCCTCCCTGGCTCGCGTCCTCGACTCACCGATGGCCAGCCACAGAGTCTCCTTGGCCGCGCGGTACACCTCATACAGCGCGGCCTCTTCGTCAGGGACCCGACGACGTCTCCTCCGGTACCGGATGTACTGGCGTCTAACCGCCACGCACGCGACGCGCATCTGCGCGATCTCGGCGGTCCACCAGTACACCTGGCGCCTTGCGGACTGTGCGTGGACCCGGGGCATGGACGCGTCGCAAATTTGCGTCATCGCCCCGCGGAACCACAGCGCCTCCTGCTCGACGTCGACGGGTCCGGTCGTTGCCGACTCCCGGCTCCAGGCCTGGACAATAGCGGCCTCCTCGAGAAGCTCCCTGTCAATGCGCTTACGCGCCCAGCGCGGACCGTCCGGTCGCGGGGCCAGTGGACCGCGGCCGCCGGCGGTCTGGGTGGAGACGTCGAAACGGATGTATCGGTGATCCGATAACGTCTCCACCTCCACGGCGACACGCCAGTCGCGGACACGGCTCGCGACAGCGGGGCTAGCGAACGAGACGTCCACTATAGACCCGCCCCGCTGCCGCACGCACGTGTGTACCGAGCCCCGATTTAGGACGGTCAAGCCAGTCGTGACCGCCCACTCCTCCAACACCTCGCCCCTAGCATCGGTCACAGGGGATCCCCACGCCTCAGACTTGGCGTTGAGATCCCCCAGCAACAGCACCGGGCGAGGGTGGAGTCGGCCCACGACGGCACCTAACTCGACAAGGAACCTCTCGAAGTCGGCGAGACTCTTGTTGGGCGAAAAATACGCACCAACCGTGCCAATGCCGTCCGCGAGGACGGCTACCCAGCCGTGACCTCGGGACGGGTTGACAAGAGCCCCGCCAATGATGGCCACCAAACCGTCCAAGTCTCCCACCCAGTTATCCCTGGGGGGGACAAAATACGGTTCGGCGACCACAGCCACGTGAATCGACCACTCTGCCATGCTCTGGAGCAAGAGATCCTGAGCTCTAGCAGAGTGGTTGATATTGCCCTGGAGGAAATGGTACAGCGCCATTAAGCGCAATCCATCCCCTCCGCACCATTCCTAGGCCGGGAGTCGGCCGAAGGGCAGCCAGGCTGCGGGGGGGGTAAAGAGCCCCCGGCAGCCTTGGCAGCCCCTCTCTTCTTCTTTGTGGCGGGTGCGCCACAGGCCTTTCCGCCCGCTCTGTGTCCGGCGGGCCTCCCCGCAGCTGTACAGAGGCTGCAGTTTGGCTCCGCGGAACACTGGGCCGCCTTGTGGCCGGCCTGACCGCAGCGATAGCACTGCTCGCTGCGGTCTATTTCGGCGGTGCACCGTGCCCTGACATGCCCAATGTCGAGGCAACGGTAGCACCGCAAGGCCTTGGGTTGCAGCTGCTTCACCCTCGCTGCCACCCACCCCACCAAAAGACGCCCAGCGTCGGCGACTTTGTTCGCCGCCGCCACCGGGCACCGCACCCAGATCGCAACCTAACCTAACCTAACCTAACCTAACCTAACCTCGGCATCTTCAGCGACTCTATGGCGGCTCTTCAGTCGGTGATCAACGTCAGTTCCCCCCATCCCTTGGCCGTGGAAACCAGAGACACCATACGACGCTGTAAGCTCCAGAACAAGAGTGTCTCCTTGTTCTGGATCAAGGCCCACGCAGGTTTGGAGGGAAACGAGAGAGCCGACCAGCTCGCGAAGGAAGCCGCCCTGGGGTCGAGGAAGAGGCCAGACTACGACCTGTGTCCGGTATCATTCGTCAAGCGAAGAATCCGGTCGGAGACGCTTGACGAATGGAACGAGAGATATGGGTCGGGTGACACGGCTTCGGGCACCAAACACTTCTTCCCTGACGCGGTGGTGGCGTACGATGTTGTACGGAAGATGGCCCCCACGAGCTTAACCACGCAAATCCTGACAGGACACGGTGGATTCTCTTCATACCTGAAACGCTTCAAGTGTAAGGAGAGTCCATCGTGCGCCTGTGAGCCTGGTGTGGAAGAAACGGTTCTGCACATATTGCTCCAGTGCCCAATCACCGCAAAAATGCGGTACGAGACAGAACAGCAACTCGCTGTCCCATTGGTAGCCCAAAATTTACCAAGCATAATAAAAGGAAAGGATAGGAAGATGTTTTTAAATTACTGTTGCAAAATAGCAAGCATAGTTGTTAATAGAAATAAATAGCGTAAGAAAATATGATACTAAATATATAATTAGTATATAAGTTATGTATCATAATAATAAAAAATAGGTTAATAAGAAAATATAAAAATAAGGAAAAATAGCATAGTTCAGGGATTTGTTGGTATATGTTAGTTGTCATACTAGACAAAACATAGCTCTCCGCGTTTGTTAGTTTTTTTTAAGAAGTAGCATAAACTAATTAAATATAGGCTTACAAATAAATATTACAATAAGTAGATTAAATAAACTTGATATAACATAATAATAATGAAGGTAGTGTAGTTTGGCATATTAAATAAATGGATTTATTTTATTGTTGTGATATGGATGTTTGCTGTCTAGAGGAAGTCTCTTCGTATATTGTTATAATTGAATGTGCACAATAAACATTTATAACGTTAATCAATAGCTCTGATCACGTCAGAGGTACACATGGCAAAGCAGGAGTGTGGTTTTAGCCGGTAAGAGTCCGGCACTGCCCAGACTGGCTCATAAGTGAGCCAGTCTGGGCGTCCATGAGGATTTCCCACTCCTGCTTAAAAAAAAAAAAAAAAAAAAAAAAAAAAAAACCTAACCTAACCTAATCTAACCTTTTTTTTTTTTTTTTTTTTTTTTTTTTTTCCGGGGTGGAAAATCCTCATGGATGTCCTCCGCCCTGGGGCGGGCGGAGGGGTCTGTCAGACTCTTACTGACTAAAAACCACCCCGGTGTTCCAACTCACACCTACGCCGGGGGTCGCGGGAACTTGAAATCTTCCGCAACCCCCGGCTGGTGCCGGCCCGCCACTGCGGGCCTCCTCGCGGGTCAGGGGGGGGGGAGTGAGGTGTTTGACTCCCCCCGCGACGTCTCAGAGGGGCGCGCGTGGAACACTACGCGCCGCCACCTCGGGTCCTGATGTGTGGGGGGCGACGGACGTCCCCGAGTCCGTCACCCCTGGACCCATTTAGGGGGGCTGGAAGAGGGCGTTATCCGCCCTCCGCCGACGCCCGGTGCGCCTGCTGCGGGCCGGGTGAGTGGACGAGATCTCCCTCTCCCTTTCCGCAGCCTCCTTCTGCGAGACGACTGTCTCACAGTAGGAAACCACCGCGTCCCAGGACTCGCCGCCGCCGACCATCGCATTCACTACGGCCGGCAGCGACAAGTCACTGCCTACTTCTGAGATGAGGGCACGGCGCGGCTCCTCCCAAGCGGCACACTCTGCCAGCGTATGCCGCGCCGTGTCCTCCCGGCAGTCGACGCAGTGGTGACACCGGGCGTCCGGCTCCCTGTTTATGCGACACAGGTACTTCCCGAAGCAACCATGCCCCGAGAGCACCTGCGTCACCCGAAACGACAGGGAGCCGTGCCTCCTCCCGAGCCAGCGGTCGAGCACCGGCCGGACCGCCTCGACGATGTCGAGGCCGGCGGTAGGGCGTGAAAGCCTGTCCCGCCATTCCGCCACCAGGACCTCGCGAAGCTGAGACCGATGCAGCTCCATGTGTCGCTGCATCGGTCGCTCGCCCCGCGCCCTTGCTTCCTCGCGCCACCGATACGATGACGCGAGTACTTTCGCCTCTAGGTCCCAGGGCGGGGATCCGGCCAGTGCACAAGCCGCCTCGTAGGAGATCGTGCGATACCCTCTGATGACTCTGACGGCCATCGCCCTCTGCGGCTTGCGCATTACGGCGATGCTACCGGCCGTCAGGTCAGCAGCCCAGATCGGGGCCCCGTAAAGGGCCATCGATCGCACGATCCCCACGTAGAGCCGCCTACAAGCGGCGCTCGGGCCCCCCAAATTGGGAAGCAGCGTTGACAGCGCCCCAGCGGCGCCCAGCAACTTGGGCGCCAGCCGTCGGAAGTGGGGCCCGAAGTCCCACCGGCTGTCGAGCACCAATCCTAGGTACTTCATGGTGGACTCGACAGCGATCCGAGCCCCCCCGACCACGATGTGTGAGCCGGGTGACGGCGCCCGCCGGGGGCCATGAAACACCATGGCCTCCGACTTGCTGAGGGCCACCTCCAGGCCTAGGCGACGTATGCGGCCCACCACCTGTGAGACCGCAGCCGTCGCCAACAACGCTGCCTCCCTGTGCGAGCTCCCCCGGGCAGTGACCAGCGTGTCGTCCGCATAACACGTCAGGTCTACCCCGGCACCGAGCTCGCCCCTCAGCACCCAGTCGTACCCGATGTTCCACAGGAGCGGGCCTAAAACCGAGCCCTGTGGAACACCGCACGACATGCGGCGCTGGTTTCCGCCATCACGTCCCATGTAGGTGACACACCTCTCCGACAGATAAGCCCCAACGATGTGGCGGAGGTAGGGAGGCACCCCATGATACCGCAGTGCCTCCCGAATACAACTCCAGGGCAGGGTGTTGAAGGCGTTGGAAATGTCCAAGGACACCGCCAGCATCACCCCGCCCCGGGAAACCGCTTCCTCCGCCAGGACTCTAACCCGCGACACAGCGTGGATCGTGGAGCGCCCATGCCGAAACCCGAACTGGCTGTCGTCCAGGTCCGGCCCCTCTCTGCACAAGTGGCCGACGAGGCGGGCTGCGATTATCCGCTCAAACAGCTTGCCCACCTCGTCAAGCAGCACTATGGGCCGGTACGCGGACGGCGAGTCCGCAGGGCGCCCCGCCTTCCTGAGCAGGACCAGACGACCAGATTTCCACAAAGTGGGAAACTGGCCCCGCTCAAGGCACGCTGTGTAGAGTCCTCTCAGTTGGGGCTCAAGCTCCTTCAGAGCGAGGGCTAGCACGCAGCCGTGGATCCCGTCGGGCCCCGGAGCCACGTTCTTGGCCCGGAGCCGCATCACGGCTGCCCTCATCTCTGCCTGTGTCACCTCTGGGACGCTGATGGCGTTCTCCTCTGTAGACTCTGCGGCTGTGGGCAAAGCCATCGGCGGCGGAGTATGCTCCGCTCTCGCCGGGAAGAGGGCTGCGACCACCTCCTCCAGCAGCTCGGGTTGGAGACTCTCCGTAAGTGGAGGCGCCGCGGCTCGAAGTTTCCCTCGGACCGCGCGATAAGGGCGCCCCCACGGATCCCCGTCTAGAGTCTCCAACATCTCCTCCCTGGCTCGCGTCCTCGACTCACCGATGGCCAGCCACAGAGTCTCCTTGGCCGCGCGGTACACCTCATACAGCGCGGCCTCTTCGTCAGGGACCCGACGACGTCTCCTCCGGTATCGGGTGTACTGGCGTCTAACCGCCACGCACGCGACGCGCATCTGCGCGATCTCGGCGGTCCACCAGTACACCTGGCGCCTTGCGGACTGTGTGTGGACCCGGGGCATGGACGCGTCGCAAATTTGCGTCATCGCCCCGCGGAACCACAGCGCCTCCTGCTCGACGTCGACGGGTCCGGTCGTTGCCGACTCCCGGCTCCAGGCCTGGACAATAGCGGCCTCCTCGAGAAGCTCCCTGTCAATGCGCTTACGCGCCCAGCGCGGACCGTCCGGTCGCGGGGCCAGTGGACCGCGGCCGCCGGCGGTCTGGGTGGAGACGTCGAAACGGATGTATCGGTGATCCGATAACGTCTCCACCTCCACGGCGACACGCCAGTCGCGGACACGGCTCGCGACAGCGGGGCTAGCGAACGAGACGTCCACTATAGACCCGCCCCGCTGCCGCACGCACGTGTGTACCGAGCCCCGATTTAGGACGGTCAAGCCAGTCGTGACCGCCCACTCCTCCAGCACCTCGCCCCTAGCATCGGTCACAGGGGATCCCCACGCCTCAGACTTGGCGTTGAGATCCCCCAGCAACAGCACCGGGCGAGGGTGGAGTCGGCCCACGACGGCACCCAACTCGACAAGGAACCTCTCGAAGTCGGCGAGACTCTTGTTGGGCGAAAAATACGCTCCAACCGTGCCAATGCCGTCCGCGAGGACGGCTACCCAGCCGTGACCTCGGGACGGGTTGACAAGAGCCCCGCCAATGATGGCCACCAAACCGTCCAAGTCTCCCACCCAGTTATCCCTGGGGGGGACAAAATACGGTTCGGCGACCACAGCCACGTGAATCGACCACTCTGCCATGCTCTGGAGCAAGAGATCCTGAGCTCTGGCAGAGTGGTTGATATTGCCTTGGAGGAAATGATAGAGCGCCGTTATGCGCAATCCATTCCCTCCGCACCATTCCTAGGCCGGGAGTCGGCCAAAGGGCAGCCAGGCTGCGAGGGGGGTAAAGAGCCCCCGGCAGCCGTGGCAGCCCCTCCTCTCTTCTTCTTCTTCTTAGCGGGTGCGCCACAGGCCTTTCCGCCCGCTCTGTGCCCGGCGGGCCTCCCTGCAGCTGCACAGAGGCTGCAGTTTGGCGCTGCCGAACACTGGGCCGCCTTGTGGCAGGCCTGACCGCAGCGATAGCACTGCTCGCTGCGGTCTATTTCAGCGGTGCACCGTGCCCTGACATGCCCAATGTCCAGGCACCGGTAGCACCGCAAGGCCCTGGGCTGCAGCAGCTTGACCCTCGCCGCAACCCACCCCACCAACAAACGCCCACCGTCAGCGACCTTATTCGCCGCCACCACCGGGCACCGCACCCAAATCGTGCCGAGCCCGGAAGCGTCGGCGCGAATCTCGCCCGTCCGGACGTCTTCGGGTGGACATCCACCGACTTTGGCAATGGCCGCCACGACCTCAGCTGGGGTCGTCGAGTCGTCCAGACCATCGACGCGCAACTCCACGGTCTTCATTGGCCTGGACACCCGGACGTCCTCCGGGTTGAGGACCGCCCTCAGCTTGGCGGCCAGGATGTCCGCTTTTTCACCGCTGGAGACACCTGACACCTCGAGTAGGCGCGCCCCCGTAATTGCCGGCCTCATTTTGAAGCCGGACGGTGTGCCAAGGTCGGGAAACGCGACCTTTTCTTTCGCCGTTGTTAGGACCGCCTTATATGTGACGCCCCGTTCTGCGGCTCCGGGCTGCAGTGTAATTACTACAGCCGCGGTGCGTGGGGCTTTGACCTTAGGCGGTCCCTTCTTTGGTGCCGGTGCCGGTGCTCCAGCGGGCGCCGGTGGCGCTGTCTTCCTCCCGTGACGGCGGCCTTTTTTGACGACCGTCGTCCAGGCTTCCGTAGTAGGCCCGGACGCGGCCACCGGTGGTGCTACTGGTGGCGCAGCTGGCGGCGCAGCCGCCCGGGAGGCGGGCACGGAAGTACCTTTCGCGGGCTTTTTAGTCCCCCTCCCAGACCGGCTCGACTCAGCCGCCGCCTCCTCCTCCCTCCGCTTGTCTGCAGCTAGTGGTGGGCGGAGATTTTGAGCCGGGAGGAGCCGGTTCTCTATCGCCTCCAGGCGGGCACACACCATCTTCCCACACTGCATCATGCAGATGCGCGCGATCTTCTCGACCTCCGCATCCGCAAGTGCAGGCGTCGAAGACGGGACCGACGACGACAGCGCCACGATGGAAGAGGAGCCGGCTGCCGCGGGAGCTGCACTCTGGGCGGCAACCTGCCGCTTGAGGTCCTCCAACTCGGATCGGAGACGGCCATTCTCCTCCCATAGCTTCGCCGTCTCCTCTGTGCTAGTGCGATTAAGGAGGACCTCAACCGCCTCCCTAATCCCATCCGCCGCTTCTTTAAGAGCACGCGTGAATGTGCCCTTCAGATTGCCCGACTTGGTGGCAACCTTCAGGACGACATCCACGCCGTCCAAAACTTGGCGACTAAGCGCCACCGCCGTTACGCTCCCGCCGTCAGCCATGCGAGCAGTGCGCCGCTCTCGGGCCTGTTGGGCCAACTCGCTGACTTCGTCAGCCGCGACTGTCTTTTGCTGCGAACGCTTTGCAGCATTGGCCTCCGCTCTATTGGATCCCAGTAGGGAGACAGTGGGCCCGCCCCCAAGGCCCACCACCGTGGGCTCAAGGACCACTTCCTTGGACCCAGAGTCGCTTCCTCCGCTGGGTGCCGGCGTGTCGGGGCGTTTAAGGAAACGCCCCAGAGGATCGCGCGATGACGAAGAAGCTGACGCTCCAGTAATTGCGCGACCTCGCCCTCTCTTGCCTGTCGGCACTTTGGCAACCGGTAAGTTTTCTTCGCTTGAAGAGAACCCCGCGTGCTCCTCATCCTCCTTGCGCGCGTGCGTCCTCCAAAATTTGGAAGCACGCTCAATCCTCTCCCCTTTAGTCCGCGAGCGCTTTGAGCTTACGCTCGCCACGCTCGCCACACTAATCCTATCAGATGTGGTGTCAGAATCTGACACCACACCCACGCCCATCTGCTCGACCAATACGATCGGCAATTTCGTCAATGCTGTGTTTTTTTTATTTTTATTAATTGGTTCCATGTAAATCCCACGAGTAGATATAGGTACTACAAGTCCACCGGGCAGAGCCTAGATACCCGGTAAGCCTACATACTACAGAGTGCGGCAGGTGCTCTGTAGGGGAAGCGCTCGCGACTGGACTCCCTCCAGCCATTCATCCTCTCACCGCGCTTCAAAGCTTAGGATTGGGTGGTTTTTTATCTTAGAGGTAGCCTTCCTCTGGGCCAGACAATTAAGCCAAGCCCCAGGCGGCGGCATTAGACATGCCTTCGTTCGCTGTCCGGCTAACCCGACTCAGCGAACCCGCCGAAAGTTCTCTCGTTGAAGACTACTCCTCAACGAGAGAAATCCGTGCCACTTTGGTGCGCCTGCACCGCAGCGGCATGGTCGCATCATCTGTCAATCGACTATCATCGATCGATCAGGAGCGACCCCATCCCGGTGTCTCTCTTAGTCTGGTCTCTCCCTTGGGCCTTTCCGGCATGAGTAACTCTACCGGCAGAGCCCCAAGATCATTGAGACGCACAAGCCCCACCACGACGACAACGTGGAGACACATTCGGTGGGGAACCTAACCTAACCTTTTTTTTTTTTTTTTTTTTTTTTTTTTTGTTTTTTTTTTTTTTTTTTTTGTCGCTGAGAAATGCTTTATGCATCCCCGGCTCGTGGGGGACGAGTCGGGGTATGTGGGACTCCCTGTCCTAGTGACAGTATACCCACTAAAACTCAGCGGTGTTCCCGCATCGCCGTGATGGGAGGGTCATGGGAAACCGGCTCAGCCTTTACATCCACGACCCTCCCGGCGCATGCCCGCCTAGCTGGCGGGCCCCGCATGCCCCCCGGGTTGGGGGGCTACGGGAATGGCCGGGAACACCTGGCCATTCCCGTCCGGCACTGGTGGAGGCCTGTGCGATACAGGCAAGGGTGCCCCCGCACCCGTTGCCTGCTGGCCTCCACCTGGGAGGAGTCGAAGATGACTATCGTACTGACGTCTTCTTCGACCCCTCCTCCGCCTTCGGAGCGGCGCCTCGGCAGGGTCGTCCTCCCGAGCGCGCTCCGCCGCCTCCTTCTGGGACATGACGTGTTCACAGAAGGAGGCGACTGCCGCCCAGGACCCCTCGTCTCTCAGCATGGCGTTAACCAGGCCGGGGAGCGAGAGGTCCGGTCCGATCGCCGCGACGAGACTGCGGCGCGGCTCTGACCACGACGGGCACACCTCGAGTGTGTGCTGTGCCACGTCCTCCGCCGCGCCACAGTCGCGGCACGACGGCGTCTCCTCCCGTCCGATACGGTGCAGGTACGATCCGAAGCAACCGTGTCCGGACAGCACCTGCACGAGACGGAAGGAGAGGAACCCGTGCGGACGCTCGAGCCAGTCTCGCAGCACTGGCCCAATCGCGTCGAGGGTTCGGCGGCCGAAGGCTGCGGTGGCGAGGTCCCCCGTCCAATGGACGACGATGGCGTCCCTCGCCTCCCGCCGGACGGCCTCCCGCTCTTCTGGAGCCGAGCGAACGCCCCTCGCTTTTCGCTCCGCCGTCCACTCATACACTCTGGCGAGCACCCACGCCTCGAGTTCCCAAGGAGGGGTGCTGGCCAGAGCGCATGCTGCCGCATAGCCCACCGTGCGGTAGGCCCGCGCCGCACGCTGGGCTATGGCCCTTTGAGGTGCCCGCAAGGCCGCGGCGTTCTCTCGTCTGTGGAGGGACTCCTCCCAGATAGGAGCCCCGTAGAGGGCCATGCTCCTCAAGATGCCGGCGTAAAGCTGCCGGCATCGCGCGCTGGGCCCCCCCAGGTTGGGAAGCAGCCACGAGAGAGCGCCCGCGGCCTTCAGCAGGCGCGACGACAGCCCGCTGAAATGCGGGCCGAAGCGCCACCTGCTGTCGAGTACAAGGCCCAGATATTTCATCTGGGCCTTCACCTCAATCCTGACGCCCTCCACGAAGATGTGGGCGTCAGGTGGTGGGTGGCGCTGCCGAGGGCCGTGGAAGAACACGGCCTCGGTCTTGTGCAGCGCCACCGTTAAACCGAGGCGGCGGATCCGCCCCGCGACCAAGGATCCGCCCGCCGAGGCCAGGTCGGCCGCCTCTCTGAAACTCTCCCCCCGGGCGGTGAGGAGAGTGTCATCCGCGTAGCAGACGACACTCGTGCCTCGGAGGAGAGTTCCCCGCAGGAGCCAATCATAGCCGACGTTCCAGAGGAGAGGTCCTAAGACAGACCCCTGTGGAACGCCGGCTTCAACGGCGTACCGCCGGACTCGGCCAGTCTTGTTTACCAGGAGGATCGCCCGATCCTCCAGGTAGCTGGCCAGCAGACTGCGCATGTACCGAGGCACTCCGTGGAATCGGAGCGCCTCGAGGATGGTGCAGTGGGGAACGGAGTTGAAGGCGTTGGCAATGTCGAATGACACAGCCAACAATCCGTCCCCCGCATCCATCGCCTCCTTCACCTGCCCCTTAAGGCAGGCCAGCGCGTCCACCGTGGACCGCTCAGCCCGAAACCCGAACTGAGCGTCCGACAAGTCCGGCCCGATACGCCGCAGATGGCCCTTCAGGCGGGCAGCGATTATCCCCTCGAACATTTTACCGACCTCATCGAGCAGAACGATGGGCCGGTATGCCGAGGGGGAGTCTGCTGGGCGGCCCTCCTTGCGGAGGAGGCACAGCTGCCCCTCCTTCCACGGTTTCGGGAACCTCCCAGACGCAAGGCATGCGCTGAAGAGGTCCCGAAACCTCTCCTCCATTTGAGTGGCGGCGATCGCCACCACTCTTGCCGGGACACCGTCGGGGCCCGGAGCTGTCTTCTTGGCGCGGATATGGAGAATCGCCGCGCCAAGTTCCGACTCCGTGACAGGAGGGGCCTCCTCTTCCTCCTCAGCTGGCGGAGCTGTCCCAAGCGGGGGGTCCATCACTGGTGGGTTGAAGTTGTCCCTGCACGGAAACAGGGACCGAACCACCCCATCCAGAAACGAGGGCTCGAGGGTCTCGGCAACGGGGGGACCAAAGGGGCGCAATTTGTTGCGCGCCGCCTTGTACGGTCTCCCGAAGGGGTCGTTGTCGAGACCCTCCAGCATCTCCGCTCTCCCCGAGTCTCTGGCGGCGGCGATGGCTCGGTCGAGGACCATTTTCGCCTCCAAGTACACCTCATAGAGGTGGTCCCCGACAGCCACATCCCGTCGACGCCGCCGCCGACTCCGCGTGTAGGCCCTCCTCGCCTCCAACCTAACCTAACCTTTTTTTTTTTTTTTTTTTTTTTTTTTTTTTTTTTTTTTTGTCGCTGAGAAATGCTTTATGCATGCCCGGCTCGTGGGGGACGAGTCGGGGTATGTGGGACTCCCTGTCCTAGTGACAGTATACCCACTAAAACTCAGCGGTGTTCCCGCATCGCCGTGATGGGAGGGTCATGGGAAACCGGCTCAGCCTTTACATCCACGACCCTCCCGGCGCATGCCCGCCTAGCTGGCGGGCCCCGCATGCCCCCCGGGTTGGGGGGCTACGGGAATGGCCGGGAACACCTGGCCATTCCCGTCCGACACTGGTGGAGGTCTGTGCGATGCAGGCAAGGGTGCCCCCGCACCCGTTGCCTGCTGGCCTCCACCTGGGAGGAGTCGAAGATGACTATCGTATTGACGTCTTCTTCGACCCCTCCTCCGCCTTCGGAGCGGCGCCTCGGCAGGATCGTCCTCCCGTGCGCGCTCCGCCGCCTCCTTCTGGGACATGACGTGTTCGCAGAAGGAGGCGACTGCCGCCCAGGACCCCTCGTCCCTCAGCATGGCGTTAACCAAGCCGGGGAGCGAGAGGTCCGGTCCGATCGCCGCGACGAGACTGCGGCGCGGCTCTGACCACGACGGGCACACCTCCAGAGTGTGCTGTGCCACGTCCTCCGCCGCGCCACAGTCGCGGCACGACGGCGTCTCCTCCCGTCCGATACGGTGCAGGTACGATCCGAAGCAACCGTGTCCGGACAGCACCTGCACGAGACGGAAGGAGAGGAACCCGTGCGGACGCTCGAGCCAGTCTCGCAGCACTGGCCCAATCGCGTCGAGGGTTCGGCGGCCGAAGGCTGCGGTGGCGAGGTCCCCCGTCCAATGGACGACGATGGCGTCCCTCGCCTCCCGCCGGACGGCCTCCCGCTCTTCTGGAGCCGAGCGAACGCCCCTCGCTTTTCGCTCCGCCGTCCACTCATACACTCTGGCGAGCACCCACGCCTCGAGTTCCCAAGGAGGGGTGCTGGCCAGAGCGCATGCTGCCGCATAGCCCACCGTGCGGTAGGCCCGCGCCGCACGCTGGGCTATGGCCCTTTGAGGTGCCCGCAAGGCCGCGGCGTTCTCTCGTCTGTGGAGGGACTCCTCCCAGATAGGAGCCCCGTAGAGGGCCATGCTCCTCAAGATGCCGGCGTAAAGCTGCCGGCATCGCGCGCTGGGCCCCCCCAGGTTGGGAAGCAGCCACGAGAGAGCGCCCGCGGCCTTCAGCAGGCGCGACGACAGCCCGCTGAAATGCGGGCCGAAGCGCCACCTGCTGTCGAGTACAAGGCCCAGATATTTCATCTGGGCCTTCACCTCAATCCTGACGCCCTCCACGAAGATGTGGGCGTCAGGTGGTGGGTGGCGCTGCCGAGGGCCGTGGAAGAACACGGCCTCGGTCTTGTGCAGCGCCACCGTTAAACCGAGGCGGCGGATCCGCCCCGCGACCAAGGATCCGCCCGCCGAGGCCAGGTCGGCCGCCTCTCTGAAACTCTCCCCCCGGGCGGTGAGGAGAGTGTCATCCGCGTAGCAGACGACACTCGTGCCTCGGAGGAGAGTTCCCCGCAGGAGCCAATCATAGCCGACGTTCCAGAGGAGAGGTCCTAAGACAGACCCCTGTGGAACGCCGGCTTCAACGGCGTACCGCCGGACTCGGCCAGTCTTGTTTACCAGGAGGATCGCCCGATCCTCCAGGTAGCTGGCCAGCAGACTGCGCATGTACCGAGGCACTCCGTGGAATCGGAGCGCCTCGAGGATGGTGCAGTGGGGAACGGAGTTGAAGGCGTTGGCAATGTCGAATGACACAGCCAACAATCCGTCCCCCGCATCCATCGCCTCCTTCACCTGCCCCTTAAGGCAGGCCAGCGCGTCCACCGTGGACCGCTCAGCCCGAAACCCGAACTGAGCGTCCGACAAGTCCGGCCCGATACGCCGCAGATGGCCCTTCAGGCGGGCAGCGATTATCCCCTCGAACATTTTACCGACCTCATCGAGCAGAACGATGGGCCGGTATGCCGAGGGGGAGTCTGCTGGGCGGCCCTCCTTGCGGAGGAGGCACAGCTGCCCCTCCTTCCACGGTTTCGGGAACCTCCCAGACGCAAGGCATGCGCTGAAGAGGTCCCGAAACCTCTCCTCCATTTGAGTGGCGGCGATCGCCACCACTCTTGCCGGGACACCGTCGGGGCCCGGAGCTGTCTTCTTGGCGCGGATATGGAGAATCGCCGCGCCAAGTTCCGACTCCGTGACAGGAGGGGCCTCCTCTTCCTCCTCAGCTGGCGGAGCTGTCCCAAGCGGGGGGTCCATCACTGGTGGGTTGAAGTTGTCCCTGCACGGAAACAGGGACCGAACCACCCCATCCAGAAACGAGGGCTCGAGGGTCTCGGCAACGGGGGGACCAAAGGGGCGCAATTTGTTGCGCGCCGCCTTGTACGGTCTCCCGAAGGGGTCGTTGTCGAGACCCTCCAGCATCTCCGCTCTCCCCGAGTCTCTGGCGGCGGCGATGGCTCGGTCGAGGACCATTTTCGCCTCCAAGTACACCTCATAGAGGTGGTCCCCGACAGCCACATCCCGTCGACGCCGCCGCCGACTCCGCGTGTAGGCCCTCCTTGCCTCCACACACGCCGCTCGAAGCTCCGCCAGCTCCGCCGACCACCAGTACACGGCGCGTTTTGGTAGTGGTCGGCGAGACCGAGGCATGCTGGAGTTGCATACCTCGGTCAGAGACTCCCTGAGGTGCCCCGCCACGGTGTCCACGTCCAGACCGGCGGAAGACGGCGAAAGCCAGTCCTGGACGAACGCCGCCTCCCGCGCTGCCTCCCTGTCCAGGCGGGTGAGAGCCCACCGTGGGAACGGTGACGGCCCCGAGCGGGGCCGCGTCGCTCCGGGGCCACTGGTGGAGATGTCGAAACGCACGTAGCGGTGGTCTGACAAAGTCTCCACCAGGTCCACCCGCCAGTTCAGCACGCGCGCGGCTAACGCAGGGGTGGCGAAAGTGACGTCCACTATTGAGCCACCCTGCCGCCGCACGCATGTCTGGACGCTTCCTCTGTTCAAGAGGGAGAGTCCAGAGGAGGCCGCCCACATTTCCACCGCCCGCCCGCGGGCGTCGGTGGCCGGGTTGCCCCAGGTCACAGACTTGGCGTTCAGGTCTCCCAGCACGGAGACCTGACGCGGCGCCGCCCTGCCGACCACGGCGGCCAGGACTCCGAGAAAGTTCTCGAAGTCCTGAAGAGGGCGGTTTGGGGAGAAATACACGCCCACAAGGGCGAAGTCTCCCCACGCGGCGGCCACGTATCCCGGTCCCTTCTCTAATAGCGAGAGGGGAGGGGAGTCTGTGGAAGACCGCGCCGCTAGTGCCACCGAGCCGTCCTCGTCACCCAGCCAGCTGCCGGGGATCGAGTAGGGCTCGGCGACCACCGCTACGTTCACCAACCACTCGGCCATGACCTGCACTACCAGGTCCTGGGCCGCTCTGCAGTGGTTGGTGTTCGTCTGGAGGATGCGGTAGTCGGAAATTGTTATTCCGACATCGCACCCCCCACCTCATTTACCGCCGCCACTGGAGCTACAGCGGCGACGACTGCGACGGCGGTGGCAACAGGGCGAACCTGCGCCGGCACCACGCCCTTCCTCACGGGGGGCTTGCAGCTCCTGCCCGTCATCCTGTGGTCCGCGGGGCGGCCACCGGCGGCACACGCCGCGCAGTGCGGCTTGGCGGCGGTGCAAGCGGCCCACCCGTGTCCCTCCTGACCGCATTGGAAGCACGTGCCTCCCCAGTCGGACTTGGAGGGACACGTGGCTCGGGTGTGGCCGACCGCGAAGCACTTGAAGCAGCGGACGGGCTGGTCTTCAAGCGCCCGGACCACAGCCGAGCTGAAGCCCACCAGCAGCCGTCCCTTGGTCGCTGCAAGGACGGCCCCAGCCGCGGCGACTGGGCACTCGACGCGGATGATGCCCAGGCCGCGGCGGCCAGGCCTGATGGCTCCACCCTTCACCGCGCCAGCGTCGCAGCCTCCAGCCGCCGCGACGGCCGCCACCACATCCTCCTTGGTGACCGAATCATCCAGATCGGCCACCTCCAAGGCTGCGGTCTTAATTGGCCTGGCAACCTTGGCCACATCTGCGATGACCTCTTGCAACTTTGTTGCGAAGAGGTCCGCATTTGTGCCGCGCTTCTCCCCCGAGAACTCGAAAATTCGAGCCCCGGTTAGAGTTCGGCGGCACTTGATGTTGCTGATCCCCAGCTGGGAGGGATCAGCATTAGTACGAGCCCGTCTTAGGACGGACTCGTACGTTTCCCCACGCTCCGCGGCCTCCGGGGTGATGGTCACCACGACGGCCGCGGTTTTAGGAGGAACCAGCTTCCTCCCGCCGGCCTTTTTGGCTGGAGGACCAGTCGCCGCGCTGGCGGGCTTGGGAGCCGACTTTTTGCCCTTTTTCCCTTTCTTGACCACTTCCGTCCACGGCTGGTTGGACGGGGTGGTGGAGGGAAGAAGGGCGTCTTCCTCCTGTGGGTTCTGGGAGGCTGCTGGAGCGGCAGAGGACCCAGACGCTCCCTCCGCGCTTGTGGTGGGGGCATGAGGAGCCGCCTTGGTCCTCTTGCCCTTGCCTTTGCCCTTGGCGGGCTGGGCATCCGATGCTGGGCCTGCTACAGGCGCAGGTTCCGGCTCCTTCGGCGGTGGACGCTTGTCCGCCGCTAGCGGCGGGCGCAGCCGCTTTTCCGGCAGGAGCCGGTCCTCGATGCCTGCGAAGCAGGCCCGGATGAAGGCCCTCTCCTCCATCACCACTCCGCGAATGGTGGCCTCAAGGCTAGCGGTTGAGGAGGTGGAGCCTCCTACCACCGGACCTGGGGCGGATTGGGCAGGCCTGGCCGTGGCCTCAGCCAGCTTCTGGTGCAGCTGGCTGACCTCCGCCTGCAGGCGATCCACCTTCGCCTGCAGCTGCCGCGTCTCGTCCGTGGCCGTGCGCTTGACCAGCTCTGTCACGATGCCGTGCATGCTGGCGGCACGGCATTTGAGGGCCTTCTGGAAGGTCCCCTTCAAATTGGAGGACTTTGAGGCGACCTCCAGGACCTCCTCCCTATCCTCCTGCGCCATGCGCTCCAGTTCCGCCAAGGAGTGGTCAGCATACAGCACACTGGATGCGCCGTAGCCAGCCCTCGCCCTGGCAGCTTGCGCCTGCTGCTCCTTGGCGGCGACCCTCTCCTCCAGGTCTTGTTGAAGCTGCGCCCTCTTCGCCAGATTCAACTGGCGCTCGGCGTCCACCAAGCCCACACTGTGGGAAGAAGGCGCAGTAGAAGTCGAGGCCTTTCTAGGCTTCGACTTCTTCTTTTCTCTCTTAGACTCCGAGGAGCCCTCCGACCTCTTCCGCTTGAAGCGGTCGCTCTCGGACGCCGACGTGTCCATGATGGAGTCGTCGGAGTCCGACACCTCATCCGGTAACCTAACCTAACCTTTTTTTTTTTTTTTTTTTTTTTCCGGGGTGGAAAATCCTCATGGATGTCCTCCGCCCTGGGGCGGGCGGAGGGGTCTGTCAGACTCTTACTGACTAAAAACCACCCCGGTGTTCCAACTCACACCTACGCCGGGGGTCGCGGGAACTTGAAATCTTCCGCAACCCCCGGCTGGTGCCGGCCCGCCACTGCGGGCCTCCTCGCGGGTCAGGGGGGGGAGTGAGGTGTTTGACTCCCCCCGCGACGTCTCAGAGGGGCGCGCGTGGAACACTACGCGCCGCCACCTCGGGTCCTGATGTGTGGGGGGCGACGGACGTCCCCGAGTCCGTCACCCCTGGACCCATTTAGGGGGGCTGGAAGAGGGCGTTATCCGCCCTCCGCCGACGCCCGGTGCGCCTGCTGCGGGCCGGGTGAGTGGACGAGATCTCCCTCTCCCTTTCCGCAGCCTCCTTCTGCGAGACGACTGTCTCACAGTAGGAAACCACCGCGTCCCAGGACTCGCCGCCGCCGACCATCGCATTCACTACGGCCGGCAGCGACAAGTCACTGCCTACTTCTGAGATGAGGGCACGGCGCGGCTCCTCCCAAGCGGCACACTCTGCCAGCGTATGCCGCGCCGTGTCCTCCCGGCAGTCGACGCAGTGGTGACACCGGGCGTCCGGCTCCCTGTTTATGCGACACAGGTACTTCCCGAAGCAACCATGCCCCGAGAGCACCTGCGTCACCCGAAACGACAGGGAGCCGTGCCTCCTCCCGAGCCAGCGGTCGAGCACCGGCCGGACCGCCTCGACGATGTCGAGGCCGGCGGTAGGGCGTGAAAGCCTGTCCCGCCATTCCGCCACCAGGACCTCGCGAAGCTGAGACCGATGCAGCTCCATTTGTCGCTGCATCGGTCGCTCGCCCCGCGCCCTCGCTTCCTCGCGCCACCGATACGATGACGCGAGTACTTTCGCCTCTAGGTCCCAGGGCGGGGATCCGGCCAGTGCACAAGCCGCCTCGTAGGAGATCGTGCGATACCCTCTGATGACTCTGACGGCCATCGCCCTCTGCGGTTTACGCATTACGGCGATGCTACCGGCCGTCAGGTCAGCAGCCCAGATCGGGGCCCCGTAAAGGGCCATCGATCGCACGATCCCCACGTAGAGCCGCCTACAAGCGGCGCTCGGGCCCCCCAGATTGGGAAGCAGCGTTGACAGCGCCCCAGCGGCGCCCAGCAACTTGGGCGCCAGCCGTCGGAAGTGGGGCCCGAAGTCCCACCGGCTGTCGAGCACCAATCCTAGGTACTTCATGGTGGACTCGACAGCGATCCGAGCCCCCCCGACCACGATGTGTGAGCCGGGTGACGGCGCCCGCCGGGGGCCATGAAACACCATGGCCTCCGACTTGCTGAGGGCCACCTCCAGGCCTAGGCGACGTATGCGGCCCACCACCTGTGAGACCGCAGCCGTCGCCAACAACGCTGCCTCCCTGTGCGAGCTCCCCCGGGCAGTGACCAGCGTGTCGTCCGCATAACACGTCAGGTCTACCCCGGCACCGAGCTCGCCCCTCAGCACCCAGTCGTACCCGATGTTCCACAGGAGCGGCCCTAAAACCGAGCCCTGTGGAACACCGCACGACATGCGGCGCTGGTTTCCGCCATCACGTCCCATGTAGGTGACACACCTCTCCGACAGATAAGCCCCAACGATGTGGCGGAGGTAGGGAGGCACCCCATGATACCGCAGTGCCTCCCGAATACAACTCCAGGGCAGGGTGTTGAAGGCGTTGGAAATGTCCAAGGACACCGCCAACATCACCCCGCCCCGGGACACCGCTTCCTCCGCCAGGACTCTTACCCGCGACACAGCGTGGATCGTGGAGCGCCCATGCCGAAACCCGAACTGGCTGTCGTCCAGGTCCGGCCCCTCTCTGCACAAGTGGCCGACGAGGCGGGCTGCGATTATCCGCTCAAACAGCTTGCCCACCTCGTCAAGCAGCACTATGGGCCGGTACGCGGACGGCGAGTCCGCAGGGCGCCCCGCCTTCCTGAGCAGGACCAGACGACCAGATTTCCACAAAGTGGGAAACTGGCCCTGCTCAAGGCACGCTGTGTAGAGTCCTCTCAGTTGGGGCTCAAGCTCCTTCAGAGCGAGGGCTAACACGCAGCCGTGGATCCCGTCGGCGACTTTGTTCGCCGCCGCCACCGGGCACCGCACCCAGATCGCGCCGAGCCCGGACGCATCGACGCGAACTTCCCCCGTACGGACGTCTTCGGGCGGACATCCACCGGAACGGGCGATGGCCGCCACGACCTCAGCCGGAGTTGTCGAGTCGTCCAGCCCGTCGACGCGCAGTTCCGCGGTCTTCATCGGCCTGGACACCCGAACGTCCTCCGGATTGAGGACCTCCCTCAGCTTGGCGGCCAGGACGTCCGCCCTTTCGCCGCTAGAGGCACCCGACACCTCAAGCAGTCGCGCCCCCGTAATCGCCTGCCTCACTCTGAGGCCAGACGGTATACCAAGGTCGGGGAACGCGACTTTGGCTTTTGCCTCTGTAAGGACCGCCTTATAAGAGACGCCCCTTTCGGCGGCTCCGGGCTGCAGCGTAATAACTACAGCCGCGGAGCGTGGGGCTCTGACTCTGGGCGGCCCTTGAGCCTTCTTCAGGGCAACGACGGGAGCGGAACCAGTGGCCGCAGGACGCCTCTGCTGCCATTCCGCCCTCTGCGCGGCAAGCTCCCGTTTGAGGTCCTCCAGCTCAGATCTGAGACGGCTGTTCTCCTCCCACAGCTTCGCCGTCTCGTCTGAGCTTGTGCGACTAAGGAGGACCCCAACTGCCTCCTTGATGTCGCCAGCCGCCTCCTTCAGAGCGCGCGTGAACGTGCCCTTCAGGCTGCCAGACTTTGTGGCAACCTTCATGACGACGTCCACGCCGTCCAAAACTTGGCGGCTCAGCGCCACCGCCGACAGGCTCTCCCCGGTAGCCGCCTGAGCAGAGCGTCGCTCTCGGGCCAGTCGAGCCATTTCGGTGACCTCGTCAGCCGCCACCGCCTTCCGCTGCATCCGCTTTGCGGAGCTCGCCTCCGCCTTGTTGCTTTGCAGCAACAGTGGGGACGCAGCGGAGTCTTCGCTCTTTTCCCCCGTCCCCTCACTTTCTGCGCTCCCCAGCTGCATCGGTACCGGCGTAGCGGGCCGCAAAAAGCGACCCCGTAAATCACGGTCCGGTAACCGCGCTTTGCCAGCCACCGCACGACCCCGCCCCCTCTGCGCGGTACCAAATTTTGGTGCCGACAGATCCTCCTCGCTGGAAGAGAGCTCGCTGCGCGAGCGCTTCCCTCCCAGCTGCGTGTCCTGGTCGGACAGTCGGTCCTTTTCTGGACATGAGCCGTCAATGACGGCATGCGGCTTTGTTGCGTCGCACAGGCGCTCCAGGCTAACCCGGAGCTCCTTTTCTTGCGACGCAAGGATTGGTTGACGAAGGTCGGCGGTGGTCTGCCGACCTACGGGACTAGTGGTGCCCCCCCCAGATACGGTGGGGCTGCCTTCCGAAGAAGGGCGGGATTGTACCTCCTTGAGGAGGTTGCCCGCCTGGGGAATATTACCATTAGCCTTCATTTTTTCATTTTTTTTTCCTTTTTAAGGGTGAGGTCCCTTTTCGCGCTAGCGACCGGATAACCCTCCGGCCATTCATCCCCTCGGCACGCTAGACCTTGGGATTGGGACTCCCTAATGTACGCCAACTCACCTCCCTCTGTAAGCAGAGGGGGGAGTAGACGTACGACCTACTGTAGCCCGGTTCCCTTCACCGACCATCATGGATGATCGGTGATTGGAACCATGACCCTTCCCCGTTTGTTGAGAATTCGCCGCCAGCCCCAAGTGTCCACCAAAACCTGGTGGGCACTTGGAGCTGACGTTGCCCAGGGTGCGCCACGGGGAGGCTTCTCAACATGCACCCCAACCTAACCTTTTTTTTTTTTTTTTTTTTTTTTTTTGTGGCACTCGACGCGGATGATGCCCATGCCGCGGCGGCCAGGCCTGATGGCTCCACCCTTCACCGCGCCAGCGTCGCAGCCTCCAGCCGCCGCGACGGCCGCCACCACATCCTCCTTGGTGACCGAATCATCCAGATCGGCCACCTCCAAGGCTGCGGTCTTTATAGGCCTGGCAACCTTGGCCACATCTGCGATGACCTCTTGCAACTTTGTTGCGAAGAGGTCCGCGTTTGTGCCGCGCTGCTCCCCCGAGAACTCGAAAATTCGAGCCCCGGTTAGAGTTCGGCGGCACGTGATTTTGCTGATCCCCAGCTGGGAGGGATCAGCATTGGTACGGGCCCGTCTTAGGACGGACTCGTACGTCTCGCCCCGCTCCACGGCCTCCGGGGTGATGGTCACCACGACGGCCGCGGTTTTGGGAGGAACGAGTTTCCTCCCACCGGCCTTTTTGGCTGGAGGACCAGTCGCCACGCTGGCGGGCTTGGGAGCCGACTTTTTGCCCTTTTTCCCTTTTCCCTTGACCACTTCCGTCCACGGCTGGTTGGCCGGGGTGGTGGAGGGAAGAAGGGCGTCTTCCTCCTGCGAGTTCTGGGGGGCTGCTGGAGTGGCAGAGGACCCAGACGCTCCTTCGGCGCTTGTGGTGGGGGCATGAGGAGCCGCCTTGGTTCTCTTGCCCTTGCCTTTGCCCTTGGCGGGCTGGGCAACCGATGCTGGGCCTGCTAGAGGCGCAGGTTCCGGCTCCCTGGGCGGTGGACGCTTGTCCGCCGCTAGCGGCGGGCGCAGCCGCTTTTCCGGAAGGAGCCGGTCCTCGATGCCTGCGAAGCAGGCCCGGATGAAGGCCCTCTCCTCCATGACGATGCCACGGAATGTGGCTTCAAGACTGGCAGGGGAGGAGGAGGAGGAGCCTCCTACCACTGCACCTGGGGCGGATTGGGCAGGCCTGGCCGTGGCCTCAGCCAGCTTCTGGTGTAGCTGGCTGACCTCCGCCTGCAGGCGATCCACCTTCGCCTGCAACTGCCGTGTCTCTTCCGTGGCTGTCCGCTTTACCAGCTCCGTCACAATGCCGTGCATGCTGGCGGCACGGCATTTGAGGGCCTTCTGGAAGGTCCCCTTCAAATTGGAGGACTTTGAGGCGACCTCCAGGACCTCCTCCCTATCCTCATGCGCCATGCGCTCCAGTTCCGCCAGGGAGTGGTCAGCATACAGCACACTGGATGCACCGTAGCCAGCCTTCGCCCTGGCAGCTTGCGCCTGCTGCTCCTTGGCAGCGACCCTCTCCTCCAGGTCTTGTTGAAGCTGCGCCCTCTTTGCCAGATTCAACTGGCGCTCGGCGTCCACCAAGCCCACACTGTGGGAAGAAGGCGCAGTAGAAGTCGAGGCCTTTTTAGGCTTCGACTTCTTCTTCGCCCTAACGGACTCCGAGGAGCCCACGGACCGCTTCCGCTTAAAGCGGTCGCTCTCGGACGCCGACGTGTCCATGACGGAGTCGTCGGAGTCCGACAAATCGTCTGGCCTTCTAAATAATGAGCTGGCCGCAGATGGTGCGCGGTCAGCTTCCGACACGTGGCCCTGAGAAGGGCCGTTGGGTTGGCCCTGAGAAGGGCCGTTGGGTTGGCCCTGAGAAGGGCCGTTGGGTTGGCCCTGAGAAGGGCCGTTGGGGTGGCCCTGAGAAGGGCCGTTGGGGTGGCCCTGAGAAGGGCCGTTTGGGTGGCCCTGAGAAGGGCCGTTGGGGTGGCCCTGAGAAGGGCCGTTGGGTTGGCCCTGAGAAGGGCCATTTGAATCGCCCTGGGAGGAGCGATTCCGAATAAAACGGCCAGACGCATTACGCGCTGGCTTGCTCGACTTGATAAGGTTAAAATCCGACATGTTATTAAAATTCGACTTGTTCGTAGACTCGACTGCTAGATGACTACGATTCACAGCGCACTTTAGCCGCCGGTCTGCCACTCCGTTACGGTGGTCAGACACGGCGTTGCCCAGGGGATACTACGTGGAAGCATGCGCTGTGGGGGATCCCCCAACCTAACCTAACCTTTTTTTTTTTTTTTTTTTTTTTTGTCGCTGAGAAATGCTTTATGCATGCCCGGCTCGTGGGGGACGAGTCGGGGTATGTGGGACTCCCTGTCCTAGTGACAGTATACCCACTAAAACTCAGCGGTGTTCCCGCATCGCCGTGATGGGAGGGTCATGGGAAACCGGCTCAGCCTTTACGTCCACGACCCTCCCGGCGCATGCCCGCCTAGCTGGCGGGCCCCGCATGCCCCCCGGGTTGGGGGGCTACGGGAATGGCCGGGAACACCTGGCCATTCCCGTCCGACACTGGTGGAGGTCTGTGCGATACAGGCAAGGGTGCCCCCGCACCCGTTGCCTGCTGGCCTCCACCTGGGAGGAGTCGGAGATGACTATCATACTGACGTCTTCTTCGACCCCTCCTCCGCCTTCGGAGCGGCGCCTCGGCAGGATCGTCCTCCCGAGCGCGCTCCGCCGCCTCCTTCTGGGACATGACGTGTTCGCAGAAGGAGGCGACTGCCGCCCAGGACCCCTCGTCCCTCAGCATGGCGTTAACCAAGCCGGGGAGCGAGAGGTCCGGTCCGATCGCCGCGACGAGACTGCGGCGCGGCTCTGACCACGACGGGCACACCTCGAGGGTGTGCTGTGCCACGTCCTCCGCCGCGCCACAGTCGCGGCACGACGGCGTCTCCTCCCGTCCGATTCGGTGCAGGTACGATCCGAAGCAACCGTGTCCGGACAGCACCTGCACGAGACGGAAGGAGAGAAACCCGTGCGGACGCTCGAGCCAGTCTCGCAGCACTGGCCCAATCGCGTCGAGGGTTCGGCGGCCGAAGGCTGCGGTGGCGAGGTCCCCCGTCCAATGGACGACGATGGCGTCCCTCGCCTCCCGCCTGACGGCCTCCCGCTCTTCCGGGGCCGAGCGAACGCCCCTCGCCCTCCGCTCCGCCGTCCATTCATACACTCTGGCGAGCACCCACGCCTCGAGTTCCCAAGGAGGGGTGCCGGCCAGAGCGCATGCTGCCGCATAGCCCACCGTGCGGTAGGCCCGCGCCGCACGCTGGGCTATGGCCCTTTGAGGTGCCCGCAAGGCCGCGGCGTTCTCTCGTCTGTGGAGGGACTCCTCCCAGATAGGAGCCCCGTAGAGGGCCATGCTCCTCAAGATGCCGGCGTAAAGCTGCCGGCATCGCGCGCTGGGCCCCCCCAGGTTGGGAAGCAGCCACGAGAGAGCGCCCGCGGCCTTCAGCAGGCGCGACGACAGCCCGCTGAAATGCGGGCCGAAGCGCCACCTGCTGTCGAGTACAAGGCCCAGATATTTCATCTGGGCCTTCACCTCAATCCTGACGCCCTCCACGAAGATGTGGGCGTCAGGTGGTGGGTGGCGCTGCCGAGGGCCGTGGAAGAACACGGCCTCGGTCTTGTGCAGCGCCACCGTTAAACCGAGGCGGCGGATCCGCCCCGCGACCAAGGATCCGCCCGCCGAGGCCAGGTCGGCCGCCTCTCTGAAACTCTCCCCCCGGGCGGTGAGGAGAGTGTCATCCGCGTAGCAGACGACACTCGTGCCTCGGAGGAGAGTTCCCCGCAGGAGCCAATCATAGCCGACGTTCCAGAGGAGAGGTCCTAAGACAGACCCCTGTGGAACGCCGGCTTCAACGGCGTACCGCCGGACTCGGCCAGTCTTGTTTACCAGGAGGATCGCCCGATCCTCCAGGTAGCTGGCCAGCAGACTGCGCATGTACCGAGGCACTCCGTGGAATCGGAGCGCCTCGAGGATGGTGCAGTGGGGAACGGAGTTGAAGGCGTTGGCAATGTCGAATGACACAGCCAACAATCCGTCCCCCGCATCCATCGCCTCCTTCACCTGCCCCTTAAGGCAGGCCAGCGCGTCCACCGTGGACCGCTCAGCCCGAAACCCGAACTGAGCGTCCGACAAGTCCGGCCCGATACGCCGCAGATGGCCCTTCAGGCGGGCAGCGATTATCCCCTCGAACATTTTACCGACCTCATCGAGCAGAACGATGGGCCGGTATGCCGAGGGGGAGTCTGCTGGGCGGCCCTCCTTGCGGAGGAGGCACAGCTGCCCCTCCTTCCACGGTTTCGGGAACCTCCCAGACGCAAGGCATGCGCTGAAGAGGTCCCGAAACCTCTCCTCCATTTGAGTGGCGGCGATCGCCACCACTCTTGCCGGGACACCGTCGGGGCCCGGAGCTGTCTTCTTGGCGCGGATATGGAGAATCGCCGCGCCAAGTTCCGACTCCGTGACAGGAGGGGCCTCCTCTTCCTCCTCAGCTGGCGGAGCTGTCCCAAGCGGGGGGTCTTCCCTTTTTTGACCACTTCCGTCCACGGCTGGTTGGACGGGGTGGTGGAGGGAAGAAGGGCGTCTTCCTCCTGTGGGTTCTGGGAGGCTGCTGGAGCGGCAGAGGACCCAGACGCTCCCTCCGCGCTTGTGGTGGGGGCATGAGGAGCCGCCTTGGTCCTCTTGCCCTTGCCTTTGCCCTTGGCGGGCTGGGCATCCGATGCTGGGCCTGCTACAGGCGCAGGTTCCGGCTCCTTCGGCGGTGGACGCTTGTCCGCCGCTAGCGGCGGGCGCAGCCGCTTTTCCGGCAGGAGCCGGTCCTCGATGCCTGCGAAGCAGGCCCGGATGAAGGCCCTCTCCTCCATCACCACTCCGCGAATGGTGGCCTCAAGGCTAGCGGTTGAGGAGGTGGAGCCTCCTACCACCGGACCTGGGGCGGATTGGGCAGGCCTGGCCGTGGCCTCAGCCAGCTTCTGGTGCAGCTGGCTGACCTCCGCCTGCAGGCGATCCACCTTCGCCTGCAGCTGCCGCGTCTCGTCCGTGGCCGTGCGCTTGACCAGCTCTGTCACGATGCCGTGCATGCTGGCGGCACGGCATTTGAGGGCCTTCTGGAAGGTCCCCTTCAAATTGGAGGACTTTGAGGCGACCTCCAGGACCTCCTCCCTATCTTCCTGCGCCATGCGCTCCAGTTCCGCCAAGGAGTGGTCAGCATACAGCACACTGGATGCGCCGTAGCCAGCCCTCGCCCTGGCAGCTTGCGCCTGCTGCTCCTTGGCGGCGACCCTCTCCTCCAGGTCTTGTTGAAGCTGCGCCCTCTTCGCCAGATTCAACTGGCGCTCGGCGTCCACCAAGCCCACACTGTGGGAAGAAGGCGCAGTAGAAGTCGAGGCCTTTTTAGGCTTCGACTTCTTCTTCGCCCTAACGGACTCCGAGGAGCCCACGGACCGCTTCCGCTTAAAGCGGTCGCTCTCGGAAGCCGACGTGTCCATGACGGAGTCGTCGGAGTCCGACAAATCGTCTGGCCTTCTAAATAATGAGCTGGCCGCAGATGGTGCGCGGTCAGCTTCCGACACGTGGCCCTGAGAAGGGCCGTTGGGTTGGCCCTGAGAAGGGCCGTTGGTTTGGCCCTGAGAAGGGCCGTTGGATTGGCCCTGAGAAGGGCCGTTGGATTGGCCCTGAGAAGGGCCGTTGGATTGGCCCTGAGAAGGGCCGTTGGTTTGGCCCTGAGAAGGGCCGTTGGGTTGGCCCTGAGAAGGGCCGTTTGAATCGCCCTGGGAGGGGCGATTCCGGATAAAACGGCCAGACGCATTACGCGCTGGCTTGCTCGACAAGGTGTTTGGATAAAAACTCGACATGTTAAAATTAAAATTCGACTCGTTCGTAGACGACTGCGTGATGCCTACGAGTCACAGCGCACTTTAGCCACCGGTCTGCCACTCCGTTACGGTGGTCAGACACGGCGTTGCCCAGGGGATACTGCGAGGAAGTATGCGCTGTGGGGGATCCCCCAACCTAACCTAACCTAACCTTTTTTTTTTTTTTTTTTTTTGTTCCGGGGTGGAAAATCCTCATGGATGTCCTCCGCCCTGGGGCGGGCGGAGGGGTCTGTCAGACTCTTACTGACTAAAAACCACCCCGGTGTTCCAACTCACACCTACGCCGGGGGTCGCGGGAACTTGAAATCTTCCGCAACCCCCGGCTGGTGCCGGCCCGCCACTGCGGGCCTCCTCGCGGGTCAGGGGGGGGAGTGAGGTGTTTGACTCCCCCCGCGACGTCTCAGAGGGGCGCGCGTGGAACACTACGCGCCGCCACCTCGGGTCCTGATGTGTGGGGGGCGACGGACGTCCCCGAGTCCGTCACCCCTGGACCCATTTAGGGGGGCTGGAAGAGGGCGTTATCCGCCCTCCGCCGACGCCCGGTGCGCCTGCTGCGGGCCGGGTGAGTGGACGAGATCTCCCTCTCCCTTTCCGCAGCCTCCTTCTGCGAGACGACTGTCTCACAGTAGGAAACCACCGCGTCCCAGGACTCGCCGCCGCCGACCATCGCATTCACTACGGCCGGCAGCGACAAGTCACTGCCTACTTCTGAGATGAGGGCACGGCGCGGCTCCTCCCAAGCGGCACACTCTGCCAGCGTATGCCGCGCCGTGTCCTCCCGGCAGTCGACGCAGTGGTGACACCGGGCGTCCGGCTCCCTGTTTATGCGACACAGGTACTTCCCGAAGCAACCATGCCCCGAGAGCACCTGCGTCACCCGAAACGACAGGGAGCCGTGCCTCCTCCCGAGCCAGCGGTCGAGCACCGGCCGGACCGCCTCGACGATGTCGAGGCCGGCGGTAGGGCGTGAAAGCCTGTCCCGCCATTCCGCCACCAGGACCTCGCGAAGCTGAGACCGATGCAGCTCCATTTGTCGCTGCATCGGTCGCTCGCCCCGCGCCCTCGCTTCCTCGCGCCACCGATACGATGACGCGAGTACTTTCGCCTCTAGGTCCCAGGGCGGGGATCCGGCCCGTGCACAAGCCGCCTCGTAGGAGATCGTGCGATACCCTCTGATGACTCTGACGGCCATCGCCCTCTGCGGCTTGCGCATTACGGCGATGCTACCGGCCGTCAGGTCAGCAGCCCAGATCGGGGCCCCGTAAAGGGCCATCGATCGCACGATCCCCACGTAGAGCCGCCTACAAGCGGCGCTCGGGCCCCCCAGATTGGGAAGCAGCGTTGACAGCGCCCCAGCGGCGCCCAGCAACTTGGGCGCCAGCCGTCGGAAGTGGGGCCCGAAGTCCCACCGGCTGTCGAGCACCAATCCTAGGTACTTCATGGTGGACTCGACAGCGATCCGAGCCCCCCCGACCACGATGTGTGAGCCGGGTGACGGCGCCCGCCGGGGGCCATGAAACACCATGGCCTCCGACTTGCTGAGGGCCACCTCCAGGCCTAGGCGACGTATGCGGCCCACCACCTGTGAGACCGCAGCCGTCGCCAACAACGCTGCCTCCCGGTGCGAGCTCCCCCGGGCAGTGACCAGCGTGTCGTCCGCATAACACGTCAGGTCTACCCCGGCACCGAGCTCGCCCCTCAGCACCCAGTCGTACCCGATGTTCCACAGGAGCGGGCCTAAAACCGAGCCCTGTGGAACACCGCACGACATGCGGCGCTGGTTTCCGCCATCACGTCCCATGTAGGTGACACACCTCTCCGACAGAAAAGCCCCAACGATGTGGCGGAGGTAGGGAGGCACCCCATGATACCGCAGTGCCTCCCGAATACAACTCCAGGGCAGGGTGTTGAAGGCGTTGGAAATGTCCAAGGACACCGCCAGCATCACCCCGCCCCGGGACACCGCTTCCTCCGCCAGGACTCTTACCCGCGACACAGCGTGGATCGTGGAGCGCCCATGCCGAAACCCGAACTGGCTGTCGTCCAGGTCCGGCCCCTCTCTGCACAAGTGGCCGACGAGGCGGGCTGCGATTATCCGCTCAAACAGCTTGCCCACCTCGTCAAGCAGCACTATGGGCCGGTACGCGGACGGCGAGTCCGCAGGGCGCCCCGCCTTCCTGAGCAGGACCAGACGACCAGATTTCCACAAAGTGGGAAACTGGCCCTGCTCAAGGCACGCTGTGTAGAGTCCTCTCAGTTGGGGCTCAAGCTCCTTCAGAGCGAGGGCTAGCACGCAGCCGTGGATCCCGTCGGGCCCCGGAGCCACGTTCTTGGCCCGGAGCCGCATCACGGCTGCCCTCATCTCTGCCTGTGTCACCTCTGGGACGCTGATGGCGTTCTCCTCTGTAGACTCTGCGGCTGTGGGCAAAGCCATCGGCGGCGGAGTATGCTCCGCTCTCGCCGGGAAGAGGGCTGCGACCACCTCCTCCAGCAGCTCGGGTTGGAGACTCTCCGTAAGTGGAGGCGCCGCGGCTCGAAGTTTCCCTCGGACCGCGCGATAAGGGCGCCCCCACGGATCCCCGTCTAGAGTCTCCAACATCTCCTCCCTGGCTCGCGTCCTCGACTCACCGATGGCCAGCCACAGAGTCTCCTTGGCCGCGCGGTACACCTCATACAGCGCGGCCTCTTCGTCAGGGACCCGACGACGTCTCCTCCGGTACCGGATGTACTGGCGTCTAACCGCCACGCACGCGACGCGCATCTGCGCGATCTCGGCGGTCCACCAGTACACCTGGCGCCTTGCGGACTGTGCGTGGACCCGGGGCATGGACGCGTCGCAAATTTGCGTCATCGCCCCGCGGAACCACAGCGCCTCCCGCTCGACGTCGACGGGTCCGGTCGTTGCCGACTCCCAGCTCCAGGCCTGGACAATAGCGGCCTCCTCGAGAAGCTCCCTGTCAATGCGCTTACGCGCCCAGCGCGGACCGTCCGGTCGCGGGGCCAGTGGACCGCGGCCGCCGGCGGTCTGGGTGGAGACGTCGAAACGGATGTATCGGTGATCCGATAACGTCTCCACCTCCACGGCGACACGCCAGTCGCGGACACGGCTCGCGACAGCGGGGCTAGCGAACGAGACGTCCACTATAGACCCGCCCCGCTGCCGCACGCACGTGTGTACCGAGCCCCGATTTAGGACGGTCAAGCCAGTCGTGACCGCCCACTCCTCCAGCACCTCGCCCCTAGCATCGGTCACAGGGGATCCCCACGCCTCAGACTTGGCGTTGAGATCCCCCAGCAACAGCACCGGGCGAGGGTGGAGTCGGCCCACGACGGCACCCAACTCGACAAGGAACCTCTCGAAGTCGGCGAGACTCTTGTTGGGCGAAAAATACGCACCAACCGTGCCAATGCCGTCCGCGAGGACGGCTACCCAGCCGTGACCTCGGGACGGGTTGACAAGAGCCCCGCCAATGATGGCCACCAAACCGTCCAAGTCTCCCACCCAGTTATCCCTGGGGGGGACAAAATACGGTTCGGCGACCACAGCCACGTGAATCGACCACTCTGCCATGCTCTGGAGCAAGAGATCCTGAGCTCTAGCAGAGTGGTTGATATTGCCCTGGAGGAAATGGTACAGCGCCATTAAGCGCAATCCATCCCCTCCGCACCATTCCTAGGCCGGGAGTCGGCCGAAGGGCAGCCAGGCTGCGGGGAGGGTAAAGAGCCCCCGGCAGCCGTGGCAGCCCCTCTCTTCTTTTTCTTTGATGTGGCGGGTGCGCCACAGGCCTTTCCGCCCGCTCTGTGTCCGGCGGGCCTCCCCGCAGCTGTACAGAGGCTGCAGTTTGGCTCCGCGGAACACTGGGCCGCCTTGTGGCCGGCCTGACCGCAGCGATAGCACTGCTCGCTGCGGTCTATTTCGGCGGTGCACCGTGCCCTGACATGCCCAATGTCGAGGCAACGGTAGCACCGCAAGGCCTTGGGTTGCAGCTGCTTCACCCTTGCTGCCACCCACCCCACCAAAAGACGCCCAGCGTCGGCGACTTTGTTCGCCGCCGCCACCGGGCACCGCACCCAGATCGCGCCGAGCCCGGACGCATCGACGCGAACTTCCCCCGTACGGACGTCTTCGGGCGGACATCCACCGGAACGGGCGATGGCCGCCACGACCTCAGCCGGAGTTGTCGAGTCGTCCAGCCCGTCGACGCGCAGTTCCGCGGTCTTCATCGGCCTGGACACCCGAACGTCCTCCGGATTGAGGACCTCCCTCAGCTTGGCGGCCAGGACGTCCGCCCTTTCGCCGCTAGAGGCACCCGACACCTCAAGCAGTCGCGCCCCCGTTATCGCCTGCCTCACTCTGAGGCCAGACGGTATACCAAGGTCGGGGAACGCGACTTTGGCTTTTGCCTCTGTAAGGACCGCCTTATAAGAGACGCCCCTTTCGGCGGCTCCGGGCTGCAGCGTAATAACTACAGCCGCGGAGCGTGGGGCTCTGACTCTGGGCGGCCCTTGAGCCTTCTTGGGTGCCAGTGCCGGTGCTCCAGCGGGTACCGGTGGTGGCGGCGCCGTCTTCTTTTTACGGCGGCCCCTCTTGACGACCGTCGTCCAGGAGTCCTTGGTGGACTCGGGTGCGTTCGCCGAGGGAGCAGTCGCCGGTGGCGCGGCCGTCCGGGAAGTGGACGCGGACGCGCCCCCTTTGGTCTGCGCGGGACCCGGCTTAGCGGGCTCCTCCTTCCTCCTCCTATCCGCTGCGAGCGGTGGCCGGAGAGTCACTGCTGGGAGGAGCCTCGACTCCAGGCCCTGCAGACGGGCATTCATCATACCCCCACACTGCAGCATGCAGATGCGAACGATCTTCTCGATCTCTGCATCTGCAGGTGCGGGGGTACGGACCGATGACGGGGCCGACGACGGGGCCGGTGGTGTCAGGGCAACGACGGGAGCGGAACCAGTGGCCGCAGGACGCCTCTGCTGCCATTCCGCCCTCTGCGCGGCAAGCTCCCGTTTGAGGTCCTCCAGCTCAGATCTGAGACGGCTGTTCTCCTCCCACAGCTTCGCCGTCTCGTCTGAGCTTGTGCGACTAAGGAGGACCCCAACTGCCTCCTTGATGTCGCCAGCCGCCTCCTTCAGAGCGCGCGTGAACGTGCCCTTCAGGCTGCCAGACTTTGTGGCAACCTTCATGACGACGTCCACGCCGTCCAAAACTTGGCGGCTCAGCGCCACCGCCGACAGGCTCTCCCCGGTAGCCGCCTGAGCAGAGCGTCGCTCTCGGGCCAGTCGAGCCATTTCGGTGACCTCGTCAGCCGCCACCGCCTTCCGCTGCATCCGCTTTGCGGAGCTCGCCTCCGCCTTGTTGCTTTGCAGCAACAGTGGGGACGCAGCGGAGTCTTCGCTCTTTTCCCCCGTCCCCTCACTTTCTGCGCTCCCCAGCTGCATCGGTACCGGCGTAGCGGGCCGCAAAAAGCGACCCCGTAAATCACGGTCCGGTAACCGCGCTTTGCCAGCCACCGCACGACCCCGCCCCCTCTGCGCGGTACCAAATTTTGGTGCCGACAGATCCTCCTCGCTGGAAGAGAGCTCGCTGCGCGAGCGCTTCCCTCCCAGCTGCGTGTCCTGGTCGGACAGTCGGTCCTTTTCTGGACATGAGCCGTCAATGACGGCATGCGGCTTTGTTGCGTCGCACAGGCGCTCCAGGCTAACCCGGAGCTCCTTTTCTTGCGACGCAAGGATTGGTTGACGAAGGTCGGCGGTGGTCTGCCGACCTACGGGACTAGTGGTGCCCCCCCCAGATACGGTGGGGCTGCCTTCCGAAGAAGGGCGGGATTGTACCTCCTTGAGGAGGTTGCCCGCCTGGGGAATATTACCATTAGCCTTCATTTTTTCATTTTTTTTTTCCTTTTTAAGGGTGAGGTCCCTTTTCGCGCTAGCGACCGGATAACCCTCCGGCCATTCATCCCCTCGGCACGCTAGACCTTGGGATTGGGACTCCCTAATGTACGCCAACTCACCTCCCTCTGTAAGCAGAGGGGGGAGTAGACGTACGACCTACTGTAGCCCGGTTCCCTTCACCGACCATCATGGATGATCGGTGATTGGAACCATGACCCTTCCCCGTTTGTTGAGAATTCGCCGCCAGCCCCAAGTGTCCACCAAAACCTGGTGGGCACTTGGAGCTGACGTTGCCCAGGGTGCGCCACGGGGAGGCTTCTCAACATGCACCCCAACCTAACCTTTTTTTTTTTTTTTTTTTTTTTTTTTTTTTTTTTTTTTTTTTTTTTTTTTTTTTTTTTTTTTTTTTTTCCGGGGTGGAAAATCCTCATGGATGTCCTCCGCCCTGGGGCGGGCGGAGGGGTCTGTCAGACTCTTACTGACTAAAAACCACCCCGGTGTTCCAACTCACACCTACGCCGGGGGTCGCGGGAACTTGAAATCTTCCGCAACCCCCGGCTGGTGCCGGCCCGCCACTGCGGGCCTCCTCGCGGGTCAGGGGGAGGAGTGAGGTGTTTGACTCCCCCCGCGACGTCTCAGAGGGGCGCGCGTGGAACACTACGCGCCGCCACCTCGGGTCCTGATGTGTGGGGGGCGACGGACGTCCCCGAGTCCGTCACCCCTGGACCCATTTAGGGGGGCTGGAAGAGGGCGTTATCCGCCCTCCGCCGACGCCCGGTGCGCCTGCTGCGGGCCGGGTGAGTGGACGAGATCTCCCTCTCCCTTTCCGCAGCCTCCTTCTGCGAGACGACTGTCTCACAGTAGGAAACCACCGCGTCCCAGGACTCGCCGCCGCCGACCATCGCATTCACTACGGCCGGCAGCGACAAGTCACTGCCTACTTCTGAGATGAGGGCACGGCGCGGCTCCTCCCAAGCGGCACACTCTGCCAGCGTATGCCGCGCCGTGTCCTCCCGGCAGTCGACGCAGTGGTGACACCGGGCGTCCGGCTCCCTGTTTATGCGACACAGGTACTTCCCGAAGCAACCATGCCCCGAGAGCACCTGCGTCACCCGAAACGACAGGGAGCCGTGCCTCCTCCCGAGCCAGCGGTCGAGCACCGGCCGGACCGCCTCGACGATGTCGAGGCCGGCGGTAGGGCGTGAAAGCCTGTCCCGCCATTCCGCCACCAGGACCTCGCGAAGCTGAGACCGATGCAGCTCCATGTGTCGCTGCATCGGTCGCTCGCCCCGCGCCCTCGCTTCCTCGCGCCACCGATACGATGACGCGAGTACTTTCGCCTCTAGGTCCCAGGGCGGGGATCCGGCCAGTGCACAAGCCGCCTCGTAGGAGATCGTGCGATACCCTCTGATGACTCTGACGGCCATCGCCCTCTGCGGCTTGCGCATTACGGCGATGCTACCGGCCGTCAGGTCAGCAGCCCAGATCGGGGCCCCGTAAAGGGCCATCGATCGCACGATCCCCACGTAGAGCCGCCTACAAGCGGCGCTCGGGCCCCCCAGATTGGGAAGCAGCGTTGATAGCGCCCCAGCGGCGCCCAGCAACTTGGGCGCCAGCCGTCGGAAGTGGGGCCCGAAGTCCCACCGGCTGTCGAGCACCAATCCTAGGTACTTCATGGTGGACTCGACAGCGATCCGAGCCCCCCCGACCACGATGTGTGAGCCGGGTGACGGCGCCCGCCGGGGGCCATGAAACACCATGGCCTCCGACTTGCTGAGGGCCACCTCCAGGCCTAGGCGACGTATGCGGCCCACCACCTGTGAGACCGCAGCCGTCGCCAACAACGCTGCCTCCCTGTGCGAGCTCCCCCGGGCAGTGACCAGCGTGTCGTCCGCATAACACGTCAGGTCTACCCCGGCACCGAGCTCGCCCCTCAGCACCCAGTCGTACCCGATGTTCCACAGGAGCGGCCCTAAAACCGAGCCCTGTGGAACACCGCACGACATGCGGCGCTGGTTTCCGCCATCACGTCCCATGTAGGTGACACACCTCTCCGACAGATAAGCCCCAACGATGTGGCGGAGGTAGGGAGGCACCCCATGATACCGCAGTGCCTCCCGAATACAACTCCAGGGCAGGGTGTTGAAGGCGTTGGAAATGTCCAAGGACACCGCCAACATCACCCCGCCCCGGGACACCGCTTCCTCCGCCAGGACTCTTACCCGCGACACAGCGTGGATCGTGGAGCGCCCATGCCGAAACCCGAACTGACTGTCGTCCAGGTCCGGCCCCTCTCTGCACAAGTGGCCGACGAGGCGGGCTGCGATTATCCGCTCAAACAGCTTGCCCACCTCGTCAAGCAGCACTATGGGCCGGTACGCGGACGGCGAGTCCGCAGGGCGCCCCGCCTTCCTGAGCAGGACCAGACGACCAGATTTCCACAAAGTGGGAAACTGGCCCTGCTCAAGGCACGCTGTGTAGAGTCCTCTCAGTTGGGGCTCAAGCTCCTTCAGAGCGAGGGCTAGCACGCAGCCGTGGATCCCGTCGGGCCCCGGAGCCACGTTCTTGGCCCGGAGCCGCATCACGGCTGCCCTCATCTCTGCTTGTGTCACCTCTGGGACGCTGATGGCGTTCTCCTCTGTAGACTCTGCGGCTGTGGGCAAAGCCATCGGCGGCGGAGTATGCTCCGCTCTCGCCGGGAAGAGGGCTGCGACCACCTCCTCCAGCAGCTCGGGTTGGAGACTCTCCGTAAGTGGAGGCGCCGCGGCTCGAAGTTTCCCTCGGACCGCGCGATAAGGGCGCCCCCACGGATCCCCGTCTAGAGTCTCCAACATCTCCTCCCTGGCTCGCGTCCTCGACTCACCGATGGCCAGCCACAGAGTCTGCTTGGCCGCGCGGTACACCTCATACAGCGCGGCCTCTTCGTCAGGGACCCGACGACGTCTCCTCCGGTACCGGATGTACTGGCGTCTAACCGCCACGCACGCGACGCGCATCTGCGCGATCTCGGCGGTCCACCAGTACACCTGGCGCCTTGCGGACTGTGCGTGAACCCGGGGCATGGACGCGTCGCAAATTTGCGTCATCGCCCCGCGGAACCACAGCGCCTCCTGCTCGACGTCGACGGGTCCGGTCGTTGCCGACTCCCGGCTCCAGGCCTGGACAATAGCGGCCTCCTCGAGAAGCTCCCTGTCAATGCGCTTACGCGCCCAGCGCGGACCGTCCGGTCGCGGGGCCAGTGGACTGCGGCCGCCGGCGGTCTGGGTGGAGACGTCGAAACGGATGTATCGGTGATCCGACAACGTCTCCACCTCCACGGCGACACGCCAGTCGCGGACACGGCTCGCGACAGCGGGGCTAGCGAACGAGACGTCCACTATAGACCCGCCCCGCTGCCGCACGCACGTGTGGACCGAGCCCCGATTTAGGACGGTCAAGCCAGTCGTGACCGCCCACTCCTCCAACACCTCGCCCCTAGCATCGGTCACAGGGGATCCCCACGCCTCAGACTTGGCGTTGAGATCCCCCAGCAACAGCACCGGGCGAGGGTGGAGTCGGCCCACGACGGCACCCAACTCGACAAGGAACCTCTCGAAGTCGGCGAGACTCTTGTTGGGCGAAAAATACGCACCAACCGTTGCAATGCCGTCCGCGAGGACGGCTACCCAGCCGTGACCTCGGGACGGGTTGACAAGAGCCCCGCCAATGATGGCCACCAAACCGTCCAAGTCTCCCACCCAGTTATCCCTGGGGGGGACAAAATACGGTTCGGCGACCACAGCCACGTGAATCGACCACTCTGCCATGCTCTGGAGCAAGAGATCCTGAGCTCTAGCAGAGTGGTTGATATTGCCCTGGAGGAAATGGTACAGCGCCATTAAGCGCAATCCATTCCCTCCGCACCATTCCTAGGCCGGGAGTCGGCCGAAGGGCAGCCAGGCTGCGGGGGGGGTAAAGAGCCCCCGGCAGCCTTGGCAGCCCCTCTCTTCTTCTTTGTGGCGGGTGCGCCACAGGCCTTTCCGCCCGCTCTGTGTCCGGCGGGCCTCCCCGCAGCTGTACAGAGGCTGCAGTTTGGCTCCGCGGAACACTGGGCCGCCTTGTGGCCGGCCTGACCGCAGCGATAGCACTGCTCGCTGCGGTCTATTTCGGCGGTGCACCGTGCCCTGACATGCCCAATGTCGAGGCAACGGTAGCACCGCAAGGCCTTGGGTTGCAGCTGCTTCACCCTTGCTGCCACCCACCCCACCAAAAGACGCCCAGCGTCGGCGACTTTGTTCGCCGCCGCCACCGGGCACCGCACCCAGATCGCGCCGAGCCCGGACGCATCGACGCGAACTTCCCCCGTACGGACGTCTTCGGGCGGACATCCACCGGAACGGGCGATGGCCGCCACGACCTCAGCCGGAGTTGTCGAGTCGTCCAGCCCGTCGACGCGCAGTTCCGCGGTCTTCATCGGCCTGGACACCCGAACGTCCTCCGGATTGAGGACCTCCCTCAGCTTGGCGGCCAGGACGTCCGCCCTTTCGCCGCTAGAGGCACCCGACAAACCTAACCTAACCTAACCTAACCAAAAACACAAATTACAATATC
This sequence comes from Agrochola macilenta, assembly GCA_916701695.1. Classification (NCBI taxonomy): domain Eukaryota; kingdom Metazoa; phylum Arthropoda; class Insecta; order Lepidoptera; family Noctuidae; genus Agrochola; species Agrochola macilenta. The sequence continues at coordinate 21,097,773 of OU753573.1, read as the reverse complement.
TTTGCATGTAGGAGTCGGAATTCGAAGCGGTTTTCGGTGCTGTTAATTTTAATAGGGCTCTGCCCCGCGTTCCCACCTATCCCCGACCCCCTGTCTGCTTAAATAATAATTAAATCTATTTTTCGTAATTTTCACTAAATTAAAACACAAAATCCTCGAATATCTCAAAGATTTTCTGCTAAACGCCGGTAATTTTGGTATCAAAAAATACTTACCTGCCACACCTTCAAGTTGGACCGCGTTCCGCGACCCGTCTCGTTGGTTGGTAGAACAAAAAATTCTATAAACTCCAATTTTCCTGCAATAAACCACGTTTTTTCGCTATAAATTCAAAATTTTGTTCTCTGCCTACCTCTAAATACTCCTTTTTCCATTAGCCCGCGCGAAGACGCGTCTTTCGACACCTCACACGCCCTCCCACCCACCCTATAGTGGCAGGGTAGATAAAGGCGACGATTTTTGCAAAATATTTTTATTTTGCTTTAATGCACCCTGATGCTTTCAAAGCTGTTTGCAGCCAAATACCACCAAAACACCCATCCCTTAGCCATTAGGGTCGTGGTTTCTTCACGCCAGAATCAAATAAATTTAATTGAAAATGTCCATTGTACATTCTCCCCCCCGTACTGTCATTCCCCCCCGTTCTGTCATTCCCCCACTCCCGATCAAAACTCCGCCCCTCCCCGCGGACTCTTCAGAGGTTATCAGCATAGAATCATGCATCGCTGTCATATCCAGACTTGCTGAATGCATTAAAACCTCCGTTTACGAGAACAAAAGCGTCACGGCTGGAAATAAAAAGACAATCGGCCTTGCCTCGGATGAAATACGCTTAGCGATATCAAAACTTCCCAACTTCGCTCGCTCGCCTCAGGAGGAATCCGGCCAGGAAGGTCAACCGCCATCATATATCGGCGACCTTAAAAACGAGATCATCATGAGCGTAAAGACGGAGGTTCAATCCATGAAAAATCTCGTCAGAACCAACGATGGTGATGGGACACTCAGAGAGGAGATTGCGACTTGCGTGCGAGAGGAGTTGAGCAAGCATCTCTCTACTATCACAAGTCCACCAGCACCTCCAGAAACATCGACTTACGCGCAGGCCGCTAGTGCGCCTGCATCTCAGCGCCCAACAAAAGAGATTACACCAAACAGACCTGCCCTTATTGTCTCGGCTAAATGCGACACACAAACGCGCCAGGAAGTCGTGGAGTCCTTTAGGAACACTGTCAATTTCCGCACCACCACTTATGCGCCTACAAAAATCCAGTCCGTGTCCAACAATAAACTAAGGGTCGAGTTCGAAACGGAGAAACAGCGAGACGAGACCCTTAAGAAACTACAAACTTCTTCCCAGTTGACCGCGGAACCGGCACGAAAACTGCAACCAATGCTCATCCTCAAAGGAATCTCAACAGACACCCCATCGGAGGAGCTAATCGAAATCATTCGCGGCCAGAACGAAGAGCTATCACCCTTCATTGAGAAGAATGACGATCTGCGACTCGCCTTCAAAAGGAATAACAGGAACCCAAAACTTTACAATGCCATTCTTATAGCCCACCCCACTGTGTGGCGTAAAATTGTCGATATGGGAAGAGTTTGCATCGACTACCAACGAGTTCATGCTGAAGACTTCTCGCCATTCATCCAGTGCAAAAAGTGTCTGCAGTTCGGGCACATCAGGACAAAATGCACCGCGAAACAATTTCCTTGCGCCTACTGCTCTGAAGAAGGCCACAATATCGAAAGCTGCCCGCTTCGAGAGAAGAAAGGCTCGCCCAAATGCTTCAACTGCCACCAGCATAACACAAAATTCAGCACCAGCTTTGACGTCGGCCACAAGGCCACCGCAAATAATTGCCCTAGAGTGAAATCACTTAAACTCAAAATTACCAGCCGCACTGATTATGGATAAGTCACTCATAAAAATAGTACAGTGTAACATAGATCGCTCAAAAAATAGTTTCCATGAATTTATAACGTACTTTTATAATGGCCAATACGACATCGCCTTTTTGTCCGAACCCTATATAGGATCTGGCAAGGAGGTCAAGCCTATATCGGGCATCGACATCTTCCAATATTCTAACGGATGCAATGTTAAGGCATGCATCCTCGTCAAACCTGGGTGTGGTGTGGTGTTGGGGGAGTCTGGAATGTCTTCAGCTAACTTAAGCGTGATTCAGCTGCAAATCGACCACCAGAAATGGTACCTGGCGTCTGCTTATGTAGAGCCAAGAGATGACACCTCCTGCACACTTGAAGCAATAGATTTCTTCCTCAAAGCCACATCGCAACACAAGTGCATACTGGGGGGAGATTTCAATGGCTGGCACCCTGCCTGGGGCAGCGATAAATCAAACCCCAGAGGAATCAGCGTTCTGGAACTCGTCTACGCCAACGACATGTACATCTGCAACACCGGATCCACCCCGACTTTCGAGACAGTAACGCACGGGCGCGACCGATCGTCTATCATCGACGTAACGCTGGCGTCCGCCTCAATGCTCGACTCGGTGCGTGATTGGAGGGTCAACCTAGACTGTTGTACGTCTTCGCAGCACAACGCCATTGATTTCTGCATCGCCACCCGTAGACCTGTAATAAAAGAAAATAACAATAATTCCACCTTCTTATTCAAAACCAAAGGGGCCGACTGGGCAGCGTTTAAGGACGCCGTGCTGCACAGAATGACGGTCTCAGACGTGCTCGATAGGGATGTGCCCAACCTCGATGTCGAACAGCTGGAGCGCCTCGTCCACCAAATCACTGATCTGATACGCGACAGCTGCAACGAAACCATGCCTACCAAAGGTCAGAACCGCAGGTACAAAGCTCCATGGTGGACCGAGAGTCTCGAAACCAAAAAAACAGAAATTATCAACCTCCACAGACGCATCCACATTGCGAAACGGCAAGGTTCACCACTTGAAGCCCTTCTGGAAGAAAGCCAGAATAAGAAAGCGGTGTACTCGGAAGAACTGAAAAAAGAATCGACCAATAATTTCCGTAAATTCTGCGAAAAACAACAGAAAGAGAACGTCTGGTCGCTCACCAACCGACTTCTCAAAGAGACTGCACCCAGAAGACCACCCATTACCCTCAAAGTAGGAGACAAATTTACCACCGATGGAGAGGAGACAGCCACCGCCCTACTTAACCACTTCTACCCCGACGATACCTGCGATCATATGCCAACACAAGCAGAACTCCGCCTCCAATACCATAGCCCTACGACCAACACGGTAGACGACCTTCCATTCACGGAAGAAGAGGTTCTGGAGCAACTAGAACAGATCAGCCCCAGCAAAGCCCCTGGCCTCGACAATCTCACCTCCGATATATGCCTTCAATTTACAGCACATTACCCGAGGTTGGTAACCGACATTATGAATAGATGCCTTGCTCTTCAGCATTTCCCCCGAATATGGAAGGAGGCCTATGTTAAGATCATTCCCAAACCGGGAAAGGATGATCCAACAGATCTGAAATCATTCCGCCCCATAGGTCTAATTCCAGTGTTCGGGAAACTCCTGGAGAAGCTGTTCATTAAAAGGGTAGCCCACCACGCGGAGGTGGGAAACAAACTTAACCCTCAACAATTCGGCTTCCGTCAACAAAAGGACACCACCCAGGCCATCCATGCAGCTCTTAACCACGTACAGCACGCAAAACAAAACCACAAACTTGCAATAGCAATATCTTTAGATATAAGAGCGGCATTTGATAACGCTTGGTGGCCTGCCCTCTTTCATCGCCTTAAACACATTCGAACACCGCAAAACATCTATGGGCTTATCAAAAACTACGTCCAGGACAGAACCGCTACGCTGGACCACGCGGGAGTCCGAGTGCGCAAAACACTGACAAAGGGTTGCATCCAAGGATCCGCGTGTGGCCCAGTCTTATGGAACCTGATCCTGGATGAGCTCTTGGACATGCAACTGCCATCGGGCTGCCACATACAAGCCTTCGCGGATGACGTCCTGCTGGTGGTTACAGCGGATAAAACCGAATCAGTGGAGCAACTCGCCAACAACATCCTCGCCAACATCAGCGAATGGGGCAAACGCGTGAAACTGACCTTTTGCCCGGCAAAAACCCAAGTCATCGCCTTCACGCCCAAAGCGAAAACCGCGCAACTCCAAATGGACGGCATCAACTTAGCATTCGTACCCGAAATCAAACTGCTCGGCGTCATCCTGGATGAAAAACTGCGGTTTAATAGCCACCTAAAACATGTGCTGGGCAAAGCCACTCGCATATTCAACAAACTAAGAATGTACACTAGGTGCACATGGGGCGCACACCCGGAAAATGCCCGCACAATCTATTTGCACGTCATAGAACCGATTATCACATACGCTGCTGGTATATGGGGGCACATAGTCAGCAGAAAGATCGTCAAGAAGCAAATCGCCAGCCTCCAACGGGGATTCGCACTGAAGGCTATCCGTGCCTTCCGGACCGTCTCTACTACTGCCGCTCTGGCACTCGCAGAGCTCATGCCCCTCGATCTCAGGATCCAAGAAGTCCATCACATCGAGACGATCCGTTTGACAGGCTCCAGTCACCTTTTGCCAACGGACATCACTCCTGAACGCCCCACACCCGTACGCGAGCTTTTACACCCCGCTCTTAGACTACCCAAGTCGGTCACCAGCACCCGGACACATAGACAAACTGAAGTCGAGGCGACTCAATTGACACCCATACAACACAATATCTACACTGACGGCAGCAAACAGGACGATGGTGCTGTCGGAGCGGCCTTCGTTTGTTACGACCCGGGAGGTACAGCCGTTACCAAAAAAACATACAAACTCCACAACACCTGCACAGTCTTCCAGGCTGAACTGTTGGCCATCCTGGAAGCTTGCAAATGGGCCCACACAAAGTCACATACTTACACCACCATCTTCTCCGACTCTCAGTCGGCTATACAGGCGATTGCAGACCGGAGCAACACACACCCGCTGGTTACTAAAATTCACAAAATCATACACGATCACACATACACACGCACAGACACACCACCACCACAAATAGTAATCACGTGGGTGAAAGGACACAGCGGAGTTGCGGGCAACGAAGCCGCAGATGCAGCCGCGAAAACGGCCACTCGGCTTCACAAAGCGCCGGATTACAGCGCATACCCGATGTCGTATGTCAAACAACAACTGAGAAAATCCAACCTGGCTAAGTGGCAAGCCAGATACGCATCAAGTGAGCAGGGACAACACACTAAATCAATATTTCCTACACTCTTACAAATCCACAAATTCCGGAAAAAATCTGAACCAAACTTCTATATCACCCAAATTTTGACAGGTCACGGATTCCATAAGCAATATCTCCACCGTTTTAAAATTACTTCAGACAACTGTTGTCCCTGCCACGACAACACTGCACAAACCATTGACCATCTCCTCAGGGATTGCCCCAGATTCGCCATGGATCGCATGCAATATGAGGCGGTCTCTGAGAGATTCGGAATCACGACATACGACATCGATATGCTAACGCGAAAACAAGAGGTCTTGATTGCATATAAAAAATATGCAACAAAAATTTTGAGCCAGCTCAAGAGCTTCAACGGCACATGGTGACCAAGATCTAGACCCGTACCTCGAAAAAACTAAAGGGGCAATAACAAGATCACAGACGTCTAACATCCTGGTGGGGGGTGACGTGAACGCATGGAGTCAGTGGTGGGGAAGCAACAGTGAAGACCACCGCGGGGCAGCGTACAACGCCTTCCTTTCCGAGCAGGAACTTCAGATCCTCAACATGGGCCAAACCCCGACCTTCGAAGTATACAGAGGAGACAGGCTATACCAAAGTATAGTCGACGTTACCGCATGCAGTGTGTCGCTATTGGGTCGACTCGAAGAATGGCGTGTGGATAGGAACATAACAACGTCCGACCACAACGCGATCACGTTTTCATTACGCCTAGAAAAAGCGCTAGAGCCTCTAAAACCGATCTCTACACGCATTTATAACACCAGGAAGGCTAAGTGGTCAGATTTTAGCACACAATTTAAAGCAAAACTGTCGGAAAACACCATCACTCCCGACAGAGTAACGGAGGTCCCGAACCCTGAAGGACTGGAGACTTTGGTGTCAACATACGTCGACATGATCCATCGTTCTTGTAAAAGATCAATACCCAAATTAGGAAAAAGGAAAACCGACTCGAGGCCCCCGTGGTGGTCTGCTTCTCTAGAACAACTAAAAAGAGGAGTTCTGACCAAGAAGCGAAGAATCCGGAACGCGGCCCCGAGTCGAAGAAATTTCACCATCAGCGAGTACGTACAGGCCAAATTAGAATACTCGACAAGAGCAGCGGAGGCAGCCACAGAAAATTGGAAGCAGTTCTGTTCGACACAGGACCGGGAGAGCATGTGGGATGGCATCTACAGGGTCTTAAGAAAGACTGCCAGAAGACAGGAAGACACGCTCCTGAGGAATACCGCGGGCAATACGCTAAGTCCGGAACAATCAGCGGATCTTCTGGCAAAAACGTTCTACCCTGACGACTCTGTGGATGCCGAACAACAACATCATGCGTCGGTCAGGAGTCTTGTGGAGGGGTGCACCTCAGCTGAGACACAAGGTCTGTCGGCCGATGATCCACCATTTACACCAGCAGAGCTGGAAATGGTCCTTCAGGGACAAAACCCAAAGAAAGCTCCAGGTCCCGATGGTTTGACGGCCGACATCTGCACAGCAGCAATTAATTGCAACAGGGAGGTGTTCTTGGCACTGGCGAACAAGTGCCTATCACTGTCACACTTCCCAAGGCAATGGAAAGTAGCTCACGTGTGCATACTCCGTAAGCCGGGCAAGGACGACTACACCCACCCAAAGTCGTACAGACCAATAGGACTGCTCTCGGTCTTGGGCAAGATCATCGAGAAGCTTATAGTCGGCAGACTGCAGTACCACTTCCTCCCCACACTTAACACAAACCAATATGGTTTTATGCCACAAAGAGGAACCGAGGACGCCCTCTATGTCTTAATAGAGCACATACGGGCTGAACTAAAGGCCAAAAAGATAGTGCTTTTAGTATCATTGGACATAGAGGGGGCCTTCGACAACGCGTGGTGGCCCGCCCTCAAAATGCAAATGTTACGAAAAAAATGTCCAAAAAACCTCTACACTCTCGTAGCCTCATACCTGGAGGACCGATACATCAGGGTCAACTACGCCAGAGCGTCTAGTGAAAAGGGTACCACAAAAGGATGCGTCCAGGGCTCAATAGCCGGTCCGACGTTTTGGAACCTAATCCTAGACTCACTGCTTGAAAAAATGACAGCAATGGAAGTATACTGTCAGGCGTTTGCGGATGATGTGGTCCTTGTTTTCTCGTCCCATGAAGTCAACTCCCTAGAACAGACAGCCGACAGCACTTTGCAGGCAGTCTCAGAATGGGGTGCACAAAATAAGCTGCGTTTCGCCGCTCATAAAACAAACGCAATGGTGATAACGAAGCGGCTTAAGTATGATACCCCGGTTATTCACATGTCTGGTACTCGGCTAAATCTAGTGGAAGAGATTAAGCTGTTGGGACTCATCATAGACCACAAACTCACCTTTAATGCGCACGTGACTGCAACTTGTAGGAAAACTGCAGACATCTATAAACAACTAGCGTGTGCAGCAAGGGTGACATGGGGTCTTAACAGCGAGATAATCAGGACCATATACGTATCGGTGATAGAGCCAATCGTGCTGTATGCAGCGAGCGCATGGGCTCCGGCAGCAGAGAAACTGATGACGAGGAATCAGTTAGACTCGCTGCAAAGAGGATTCACGCAGAAGATCTGCAAAGCATACCGCACGGTGTCTCTGACATCGGCTCTGATTCTATCGGGCCAACTACCCCTGGACCTCCGGGTAACTGAGGCTGCCACCCTCTTCAAAATCAAGAAAGGTCATTCCGAGGAGTACCTACCACCGGGAAGGGAGGTCGAGCGCAAGGTGGGGCCGTTACGGAAGCCTCATCCATCACTATTAACAATAACGGAGTACGAGTGCCTCGATAACCTGGACCCTGCAACCCTGAGTGACCGCCAAGTAACCGGACCCCAAATATACACAGACGGCAGCAAAATAGAGGGAAAAGTCGGAGCTGCCCTTACTTGGTGGAACGAAGGCAGGGAGACAAGGTACTCAACCTTTCGCTTGGAGCCCCACAACACTGTCTTTCAGTCGGAAATGTACGCACTTTATCGAGCAGTCAAGATGGTGAGAACGTCTAGGATGGCTTCCGTCAACATATTAAGCGATTCAAGGTCTTCGCTTGATTTGTTGAAGAGCCCGTCTGTCAATCACCCTTTAGCACTCGGCATAAAGAGACTGGTACGCGAGATTCGAGAGGAGGACAGAGATGTGAGGCTGTTCTGGTTGAGAGCACACGTGGGTACTCCTGGAAATGAAAGAGCGGACGAGTTGGCAAAGAAAGCGGCACTCACCAAGAAGACAGCACCGGACTATGACAGGGTACCAATATCGTTCGTCAAGAGGCGGATACGCGAGGAAACTGTAAACAAATGGCAGCAGCGCTATGAATCCTCCAGTACTGGCTCGGTGACCAAGGTATTCTTCCCCACCGTCCAGGCGGCAAGGAAGGTCCTCAAAGACATGGCACTATCACCTACCCATGTCCAAATCTTTACCGGACACGGAGGATTCGGAGCTTATCTCCATCGCTTCAACCTCAAGAACAGTCCCTCGTGTGTTTGCGATCCCAACTGCGAAGAGACGGTATGGCACGTGCTCACTGAGTGCCCAAGATTTGGCCGTGAAAGAATGGACTTGGAAACTGGAATCCAGATATCAGTAATACAGTCCACGCTCCATTCCATCATAGAGAAAAAGGCCACCAGAACACCATTCTTGACATTCACGAGCAAGATCGTGCAAATCGTAGCGAGGGCCAACGGCTCGACCATATACACCCCTCTCGCACGCACCTCTACACCCACGCCTGTACCAGCACAAACATCAACAAATCAGACCACTGGTACAGTAGTCGTCATTGCGGACACGTCAAACGCTACCGGTCCCCAGCTGATGACCACCCCACGCACCTTGGCTTTGCGCCGGTTACTTGCATGCGGAGAGAGCGGTCAACCAGGCATCAGACTACGAGGTGTGGCCCTCTTTATGAATAAGAATTGCGAGAGACTCGGCGTAAGCTTCTGTCGTGAGGAAAGGGGGAATAACGTCGCCATATCACCCGGCCTTGCAGCCTTGATCAACGGGAGCACCTCAAAAGCGAGCATAGAACGCACTCACTTCAACGCGTTACCTGTAGCGGAATTTGCCGAACACCGATACCGTCTAGTGCGATCACAAAACAAGACGATCGCACTATTCGAGTGGCATGAGGAAACTCCGTTTGCGCAGGCATGCTCCCTGCTTACCGAGATTGGAGAGGCTGGCCAGTCTGCGAGCGGTTGTCCCCGGATAATCAGCGTAGATGCAATGGCGATCGGCTGCGAGAGGGGAGAAGTTGCCGATAAGTACGGATGTATCAAGGCCGCACAAGACCACGAAATGGTAATTTACGAGGACAGGGGGGAAGATCTAAGCTTCCTAAAACCTCCCCGTAAGGTTGTTGAACCGGAAAGGACCGCGACTGATCATCAAGCTTCCTCTATCTCAGCCCCGACCACTCCTTGTGGCTCAGAGCGACTGCAGCAGAGGCTTGCTGCCGAGAAGGCCGCCTCAGAGGGAAAAAGCGGCAGTCCAAAAGAGAGAGTAAAGACCAGGGACAGACTTAAGGCAATATCAAACTTCTTCGGTGGGTTACTAGGCGTCAACAATAAAAAGCCCGATAAGATTCATCAAAACAGCCAGGCGGCCGCGGTGCGGGAGTTTACGAGGGTCACTCCGAATCCACCAAAGGAGCAGCGACCAGCTCCAACGAGGGCCGACAGAGGGCAGGTCAGCCCGCCAAAACTCAGGACGGTAACGGAGCCCGGAGACCATGTTGCGAACGCTTTTCTCGAGTTCCAAGCAATAACAAAGGCAACAAAAGCCGTGAATCTCATGACCTGCCAGAAAATCATGCAGTCATACCAGCTAGAGATTGAAGGTTTGCTTAAGGTGAGACTCGAGGAGGCCGAAGCAGCCATATACAATAACGCCACCTCCCAAGTCATCAAGGGAGAAATGACTGGCCAGTACATGGCTGCATACAATGCGACGGATGGTTTCGTACCGTTGGATGAGTCAGAAACTTCGCGGACTGGCCGCATTACCTTCGTGACACCCGAAAGTGACCCAATAGTGGTAATAGCCCGGTGTACCAAAATCATGTTGGTAGACAAGATCCTCGAACAGGCGGAAGCAATCTCGAGATCTATAGGTCAAAGCGGAAGCTGGGCATTGCCAAAAATTAATTGGGTGAACGGTGTTCCGGGATGCGGCAAGACGACCTGGGTTATAAAAAATTTCAACAAGGAAAACGACGTCGTCGTAACAACTACAACCGAGGCCGCAAAAGATCTGCGGCAAAAGTTAGCACACCAAATTGGTAAAGACAACAGAACCAAGGTGCGCACTATGGCCTCAACACTATCGAATGGTTTCACAGGACCTCACAAATGTCAGCGCATTCTAGTGGACGAGGCTCTTATGAACCATTTTGGGGCTATAGTGATGTTGGTGCGGTTGTCAGGTGCTAGTGAGGCGGTTCTCATCGGAGACATTAACCAACTGCCCTATCTAGACAGGGAAAACCTATTCCCTCTTAGTTACGCCCGTCCGAACTCTGTGGCGACCATCAGCCAAGAGTTGTCCTGTACGCACCGGAACCCGATGGACGTCGCGTACGCCCTCGGAGAAGTATATCCCGGCATCTATTCGTCAAAGAACCAGGTCCACTCCCTGCAGCTGAAGAGGTTCACGGGCGCCAATATACCCATTACCCTCCCGAACACACTGTTCTTGGTCCACACACAGGAGGAGAAAAAGACCCTCATTGACCAGGGATATGAAGTGGGTACTGGGTCAAGCGTGTTGACCATACACGAAGCTCAGGGTCTCACCAGCGAGTCGGTCATCATCATTAAGACAAAGACCTACAACACCAGGATTCACAGCAGCGTCCCCCATGCGGTAGTGGCCGTATCCAGACACACAGCCAGCTGTGTGTACTACGCCGACAACGCCGACGACACCATTGGACGGTTTGTGAGACGAGCACTGGAGGCGTCAAACATGGACATCGTAAACTACAACCTAAAGATGGCCATGCGATATCGGGACATGGAAGTCGTTGAGGCACTGATACGCCTTCCAAAGCAATAACTGACGATGTTTTTGACGCAACAGGTCCCTGTGGACTGGACGATGACTCTAAACCGACGAGGCTGTACAACACCTGGCCGTAGTACTAGGTTTGCGGTGGGAAATCCGCAGTTTGACAAAATGAAGTACTAACAAATTAACGTAACTTTACTTTACTTAACATAACTTTTTAAATTCAGGATGCCAGTCGGGCACCATGGGTAAGATATATATAAATAAAAAATTAAAATAAAAGTTATATAAAAAAAAAAAAAAAAAAAAAAAAAAAAAAAAAAAAAAAAAAAAAAAAAAAACATAATATTATTAATATGTGATGGACTCACACTAGTTTATAAGAATATATAATTAAGTATATTGAGTAGTTGTACTCTGGAGTCACCACTTGTACGTGGAGCTCATGAGGCAAAAAATGTATAGTAGCAACAAAGGCACGGACGCAAAGTCTGTGGTTCAATTGTAAGGCAGGAGTGTGGTTTTAGCCGGTAAGAGTCCGGCACTGCCCAGACTGGCTCATCTGTGAGGCAGTCTGGGCGTCCATGAGGATTTCCCACTCCTGCCGAAAAAAAAAAAAAAAAAAAAAAAAAAAAAAAAAAAAAAAAACCTAACCTAACCTTTTTTTTTTTTTTTTTTTTTTCCGGGGTGGAAAATCCTCATGGATGTCCTCCGCCCTGGGGCGGGCGGAGGGGTCTGTCAGACTCTTACTGACTAAAAACCACCCCGGTGTTCCAACTCACACCTACGCCGGGGGTCGCGGGAACTTGAAATCTTCCGCAACCCCCGGCTGGTGCCGGCCCGCCACTGCGGGCCTCCTCGCGGGTCAGGGGGGGGAGTGAGGTGTTTGACTCCCCCCGCGACGTCTCAGAGGGGCGCGCGTGGAACACTACGCGCCGCCACCTCGGGTCCTGATGTGTGGGGGGCGACGGACGTCCCCGAGTCCGTCACCCCTGGACCCATTTAGGGGGGCTGGAAGAGGGCGTTATCCGCCCTCCGCCGACGCCCGGTGCGCCTGCTGCGGGCCGGGTGAGTGGACGAGATCTCCCTCTCCCTTTCCGCAGCCTCCTTCTGCGAGACGACTGTCTCGCAGTAGGAAACCACCGCGTCCCAGGACTCGCCGCCGCCGACCATCGCATTCACTACGGCCGGCAGCGACAAGTCACTGCCTACTTCTGAGATGAGGGCACGGCGCGGCTCCTCCCAAGCGGCACACTCTGCCAGCGTATGCCGCGCCGTGTCCTCCCGGCAGTCGACGCAGTGGTGACACCGGGCGTCCGGCTCCCTGTTTATGCGACACAGGTACTTCCCGAAGCAACCATGCCCCGAGAGCACCTGCGTCACCCGAAACGACAGGGAGCCGTGCCTCCTCCCGAGCCAGCGGTCGAGCACCGGCCGGACCGCCTCGACGATGTCGAGGCCGGCGGTAGGGCGTGAAAGCCTGTCCCGCCATTCCGCCACCAGGACCTCGCGAAGCTGAGACCGATGCAGCTCCATGTGTCGCTGCATCGGTCGCTCGCCCCGCGCCCTCGCTTCCTCGCGCCACCGATACGATGACGCGAGTACTTTCGCCTCTAGGTCCCAGGGCGGGGATCCGGCCAGTGCACAAGCCGCCTCGTAGGAGATCGTGCGATACCCTCTGATGACTCTGACGGCCATCGCCCTCTGCGGCTTGCGCATTACGGCGATGCTACCGGCCGTCAGGTCAGCAGCCCAGATCGGGGCCCCGTAAAGGGCCATCGATCGCACGATCCCCACGTAGAGCCGCCTACAAGCGGCGCTCGGGCCCCCCAGATTGGGAAGCAGCGTTGATAGCGCCCCAGCGGCGCCCAGCAACTTGGGCGCCAGCCGTCGGAAGTGGGGCCCGAAGTCCCACCGGCTGTCGAGCACCAATCCTAGGTACTTCATGGTGGACTCGACAGCGATCCGAGCCCCCCCGACCACGATGTGTGAGCCGGGTGACGGCGCCCGCCGGGGGCCATGAAACACCATGGCCTCCGACTTGCTGAGGGCCACCTCCAGGCCTAGGCGACGTATGCGGCCCACCACCTGTGAGACCGCAGCCGTCGCCAACAACGCTGCCTCCCTGTGCGAGCTCCCCCGGGCAGTGACCAGCGTGTCGTCCGCATAACACGTCAGGTCTACCCCGGCACCGAGCTCGCCCCTCAGCACCCAGTCGTACCCGATGTTCCACAGGAGCGGCCCTAAAACCGAGCCCTGTGGAACACCGCACGACATGCGGCGCTGGTTTCCGCCATCACGTCCCAGGTAGGTGACACACCTCTCCGATAGATAAGCCCCAACGATGTGGCGGAGGTAGGGAGGCATCCCATGATACCGCAGTGCCTCCCGAATACAACTCCAGGGCAGGGTGTTGAAGGCGTTGGAAATGTCCAAGGACACCGCCAACATCACCCCGCCCCGGGACACCGCTTCCTCCGCCAGGACTCTTACCCGCGACACAGCGTGGATCGTGGAGCGCCCATGCCGAAACCCGAACTGGCTGTCGTCCAGGTCCGGCCCCTCTCTGCACAAGTGGCCGACGAGGCGGGCTGCGATTATCCGCTCAAACAGCTTGCCCACCTCGTCAAGCAGCACTATGGGCCGGTACGCGGACGGCGAGTCCGCAGGGCGCCCCGCCTTCCTGAGCAGGACCAGACGACCAGATTTCCACAAAGTGGGAAACTGGCCCCGCTCAAGGCACGCTGTGTAGAGTCCTCTCAGTTGGGGCTCAAGCTCCTTCAGAGCGAGGGCTAGCACGCAGCCGTGGATCCCGTCGGGCCCCGGAGCCACGTTCTTGGCCCGGAGCCGCATCACGGCTGCCCTCATCTCTGCCTGTGTCACCTCTGGGACGCTGATGGCGTTCTCCTCTGTAGACTCTGCGGCTGTGGGCAAAGCCATCGGCGGCGGAGTATGCTCCGCTCTCGCCGGGAAGAGGGCTGCGACCACCTCCTCCAGCAGCTCGGGTTGGAGACTCTCCGTAAGTGGAGGCGCCGCGGCTCGAAGTTTCCCTCGGACCGCGCGATAAGGGCGCCCCCACGGATCCCCGTCTAGAGTCTCCAACATCTCCTCCCTGGCTCGCGTCCTCGACTCACCGATGGCCAGCCACAGAGTCTCCTTGGCCGCGCGGTACACCTCATACAGCGCGGCCTCTTCGTCAGGGACCCGACGACGTCTCCTCCGGTACCGGATGTACTGGCGTCTAACCGCCACGCACGCGACGCGCATCTGCGCGATCTCAGCGGTCCACCAGTACACCTGGCGCCTTGCGGACTGTGCGTGGACCCGGGGCATGGACGCGTCGCAAATTTGCGTCATCGCCCCGCGGAACCACAGCGCCTCCCGCTCGACGTCGACGGGTCCGGTCGTTGCCGACTCCCGGCTCCAGGCCTGGACAATAGCGGCCTCCTCGAGAAGCTCCCTGTCAATGCGCTTACGCGCCCAGCGCGGACCGTCCGGTCGCGGGGCCAGTGGACCGCGGCCGCCGGCGGTCTGGGTGGAGACGTCGAAACGGATGTATCGGTGATCCGATAACGTCTCCACCTCCACGGCGACACGCCAGTCGCGGACACGGCTCGCGACAGCGGGGCTAGCGAACGAGACGTCCACTATAGACCCGCCCCGCTGCCGCACGCACGTGTGTACCGAGCCCCGATTTAGGACGGTCAAACCAGTCGTGACCGCCCACTCCTCCAGCACCTCGCCCCTAGCATCGGTCACAGGGGATCCCCACGCCTCAGACTTGGCGTTGAGATCCCCCAGCAACAGCACCGGGCGAGGGTGGAGTCGGCCCACGACGGCACCCAACTCGACAAGGAACCTCTCGAAGTCGGCGAGACTCTTGTTGGGCGAAAAATACGCACCAACCGTGCCAATGCCGTCCGCGAGGACGGCTACCCAGCCGTGACCTCGGGACGGGTTGACAAGAGCCCCGCCAATGATGGCCACCAAACCGTCCAAGTCTCCCACCCAGTTATCCCTGGGGGGGACAAAATACGGTTCGGCGACCACAGCCACGTGAATCGACCACTCTGCCATGCTCTGGAGCAAGAGATCCTGAGCTCTAGCAGAGTGGTTGATATTGCCCTGGAGGAAATGATACAGCGCCATTAAGCGCAATCCATCCCCTCCGCACCATTCCTAGGCCGGGAGTCGGCCGAAGGGCAGCCAGGCTGCGGGGGGGGTAAAGAGCCCCCGGCAGCCTTGGCAGCCCCTCTCTTCTTTTTCTTTGATGTGGCGGGTGCGCCACAGGCCTTTCCGCCCGCTCTGTGTCCGGCGGGCCTCCCCGCAGCTGTACAGAGGCTGCAGTTTGGCTCCGCGGAACACTGGGCCGCCTTGTGGCCGGCCTGACCGCAGCGATAGCACTGCTCGCTGCGGTCTATTTCGGCGGTGCACCGTGCCCTGACATGCCCAATGTCGAGGCAACGGTAGCACCGCAAGGCCTTGGGTTGCAGCTGCTTCACCCTCGCTGCCACCCACCCCACCAAAAGACGCCCAGCGTCGGCGACTTTGTTCGCCGCCGCCACCGGGCACCGCACCCAGATCGCGCCGAGCCCGGACGCATCGACGCGAACTTCCCCCGTACGGACGTCTTCGGGCGGACATCCACCGGAACGGGCGATGGCCGCCACGACCTCAGCCGGAGTTGTCGAGTCGTCCAGCCCGTCGACGCGCAGTTCCGCGGTCTTCATCGGCCTGGACACCCGAACGTCCTCCGGATTGAGGACCTCCCTCAGCTTGGCGGCCAGGACGTCCGCCCTTTCGCCGCTAGAGGCACCCGACACCTCAAGCAGTCGCGCCCCCGTAATCGCCTGCCTCACTCTGAGGCCAGACGGTATACCAAGGTCGGGGAACGCGACTTTGGCTTTTGCCTCTGTAAGGACCGCCTTATAAGAGACGCCCCTTTCGGCGGCTCCGGGCTGCAGCGTAATAACTACAGCCGCGGAGCGTGGGGCTCTGACTCTGGGCGGCCCTTGAGCCTTCTTGGGTGCCAGTGCCGGTGCTCCAGCGGGTACCGGTGGTGGCGGCGCCGTCTTCTTTTTACGGCGGCCCCTCTTGACGACCGTCGTCCAGGAGTCCTTGGTGGACTCGGGTGCGTTCGCCGAGGGAGCAGTCGCCGGTGGCGCGGCCGTCCGGGAAGTGGACGCGGACGCGCCCCCTTTGGTCTGCGCGGGACCCGGCTTAGCGGGCTCCTCCTTCCTCCTCCTATCCGCTGCGAGCGGTGGCCGGAGAGTCACTGCTGGGAGGAGCCTCGACTCCAGGCCCTGCAGACGGGCATTCATCATACCCCCACACTGCAGCATGCAGATGCGAACGATCTTCTCGATCTCTGCATCTGCAGGTGCGGGGGTACGGACCGATGACGGGGCCGACGACGGGGCCGGCGGTGTCAGGGCAACGACGGGAGCGGAACCAGTGGCCGCAGGACGCCTCTGCTGCCATTCCGCCCTCTGCGCGGCAAGCTCCCGTTTGAGGTCCTCCAGCTCAGATCTGAGACGGCTGTTCTCCTCCCACAGCTTCGCCGTCTCGTCTGAGCTTGTGCGACTAAGGAGGACCCCAACTGCCTCCTTGATGTCGCCAGCCGCCTCCTTCAGAGCGCGCGTGAACGTGCCCTTCAGGCTGCCAGACTTTGTGGCAACCTTCATGACGACGTCCACGCCGTCCAAAACTTGGCGGCTCAGCGCCACCGCCGACAGGCTCTCCCCGGTAGCCGCCTGAGCAGAGCGTCGCTCTCGGGCCAGTCGAGCCATTTCGGTGACCTCGTCAGCCGCCACCGCCTTCCGCTGCATCCGCTTTGCGGAGCTCGCCTCCGCCTTGTTGCTTTGCAGCAACAGTGGGGACGCAGCGGAGTCTTCGCTCTTTTCCCCCGTCCCCTCACTTTCTGCGCTCCCCAGCTGCATCGGTACCGGCGTAGCGGGCCGCAAAAAGCGACCCCGTAAATCACGGTCCGGTAACCGCGCTTTGCCAGCCACCGCACGACCCCGCCCCCTCTGCGCGGTACCAAATTTTGGTGCCGACAGATCCTCCTCGCTGGAAGAGAGCTCGCTGCGCGAGCGCTTCCCTCCCAGCTGCGTGTCCTGGTCGGACAGTCGGTCCTTTTCTGGACATGAGCCTCCTCGGCTGTTGTTGCCGTCAATGACGGCATGCGGCTTTGTTGCGTCGCACAGGCGCTCCAGGCTAACCCGGAGCTCCTTTTCTTGCGACGCAAGGATTGGTTGACGAAGGTCGGCGGTGGTCTGCCGACCTACGGGACTAGTGGTGCCCCCCCCAGATACGGTGGGGCTGCCTTCCGAAGAAGGGCGGGATTGTACCTCCTTGAGGAGGTTGCCCGCCTGGGGAATATTACCATTAGCCTTCATTTTTTCATTTTTTTTCCCTTTTTAAGGGTGAGGTCCCTTTTCGCGCTAGCGACCGGATAACCCTCCGGCCATTCATCCCCTCGGCACGCTAGACCTTGGGATTGGGACTCCCTAATGTACGCCAACTCACCTCCCTCTGTAAGCAGAGGGGGGAGTAGATGTACGACCTACTGTAGCCCGGTTCCCTTCACCGACCATCATGGATGATCGGTGATTGGAACCATGACCCTTCCCCGTTTGTTGAGAATTCGCCGCCAGCCCCAAGTGTCCACCAAAACCTGGTGGGCACTTGGAGCTGACGTTGCCCAGGGTGCGCCACGGGGAGGCTTCTCAACATGCACCCCAACCTAACCTTTTTTTTTTTTTTTTTTTTTTCCGGGGTGGAAAATCCTCATGGATGTCCTCCGCCCTGTGGCGGGCGGAGGGGTCTGTCAGACTCTTACTGACTAAAAACCACCCCGGTGTTCCAACTCACACCTACGCCGGGGGTCGCGGGAACTTGAAATCTTCCGCAACCCCCGGCTGGTGCCGGCCCGCCACTGCGGGCCTCCTCGCGGGTCAGGGGGGGGAGTGAGGTGTTTGACTCCCCCCGCGACGTCTCAGAGGGGCGCGCGTGGAACACTACGCGCCGCCACCTCGGGTCCTGATGTGTGGGGGGCGACGGACGTCCCCGAGTCCGTCACCCCTGGACCCATTTAGGGGGGCTGGAAGAGGGCGTTATCCGCCCTCCGCCGACGCCCGGTGCGCCTGCTGCGGGACGGGTGAGTGGACGAGATCTCCCTCTCCCTTTCCGCAGCCTCCTTCTGCGAGACGACTGTCTCACAGTAGGAAACCACCGCGTCCCAGGACTCGCCGCCGCCGACCATCGCATTCACTACGGCCGGCAGCGACAAGTCACTGCCTACTTCTGAGATGAGGGCACGGCGCGGCTCCTCCCAAGCGGCACACTCTGCCAGCGTATGCCGCGCCGTGTCCTCCCGGCAGTCGACGCAGTGGTGACACCGGGCGTCCGGCTCCCTGTTTATGCGACACAGGTACTTCCCGAAGCAACCATGCCCCGAGAGCACCTGCGTCACCCGAAACGACAGGGAGCCGTGCCTCCTCCCGAGCCAGCGGTCGAGCACCGGCCGGACCGCCTCGACGATGTCGAGGCCGGCGGTAGGGCGTGAAAGCCTGTCCCGCCATTCCGCCACCAGGACCTCGCGAAGCTGAGACCGATGCAGCTCCATTTGTCGCTGCATAGGTCGCTCGCCCCGCGCCCTCGCTTCCTCGCGCCACCGATACGATGACGCGAGTACTTTCGCCTCTAGGTCCCAGGGCGGGGATCCGGCCAGTGCACAAGCCGCCTCGTAGGAGATCGTGCGATACCCTCTGATGACTCTGACGGCCATCGCCCTCTGCGGTTTACGCATTACGGCGATGCTACCGGCCGTCAGGTCAGCAGCCCAGATCGGGGCCCCGTAAAGGGCCATCGATCGCATGATCCCCACGTAGAGCCGCCTACAAGCGGCGCTCGGGCCCCCCAGATTGGGAAGCAGCGTTGACAGCGCCCCAGCGGCGCCCAGCAACTTGGGCGCCAGCCGTCGGAAGTGGGGCCCGAAGTCCCACCGGCTGTCGAGCACCAATCCTAGGTACTTCATGGTGGACTCGACAGCGATCCGAGCCCCCCCGACCACGATGTGTGAGCCGGGTGACGGCGCCCGCCGGGGGAACCTAACCTAACCTTTTTTTTTTTTTTTTTTTTTTTTCCGGGGTGGAAAATCCTCATGGATGTCCTCCGCCCTGGGGCGGGCGGAGGGGTCTGTCAGACTCTTACTGACTAAAAACCACCCCGGTGTTCCAACTCACACCTACGCCGGGGGTCGCGGGAACTTGAAATCTTCCGCAACCCCCGGCTGGTGCCGGCCCGCCACTGCGGGCCTCCTCGCGGGTCAGGGGGGGGAGTGAGGTGTTTGACTCCCCCCGCGACGTCTCAGAGGGGCGCGCGTGGAACACTACGCGCCGCCACCTCGGGTCCTGATGTGTGGGGGGCGACGGACGTCCCCGAGTCCGTCACCCCTGGACCCATTTAGGGGGGCTGGAAGAGGGCGTTATCCGCCCTCCGCCGACGCCCGGTGCGCCTGCTGCGGGCCGGGTGAGTGGACGAGATCTCCCTCTCCCTTTCCGCAGCCTCCTTCTGCGAGACGACTGTCTCACAGTAGGAAACCACCGCGTCCCAGGACTCGCCGCCGCCGACCATCGCATTCACTACGGCCGGCAGCGACAAGTCACTGCCTACTTCTGAGATGAGGGCACGGCGCGGCTCCTCCCAAGCGGCACACTCTGCCAGCGTATGCCGCGCCGTGTCCTCCCGGCAGTCGACGCAGTGGTGACACCGGGCGTCCGGCTCCCTGTTTATGCGACACAGGTACTTCCCGAAGCAACCATGCCCCGAGAGCACCTGCGTCACCCGAAACGACAGGGAGCCGTGCCTCCTCCCGAGCCAGCGGTCGAGCACCGGCCGGACCGCCTCGACGATGTCGAGGCCGGCGGTAGGGCGTGAAAGCCTGTCCCGCCATTCCGCCACCAGGACCTCGCGAAGCTGAGACCGATGCAGCTCCATGTGTCGCTGCATCGGTCGCTCGCCCCGCGCCCTCGCTTCCTCGCGCCACCGATACGATGACGCGAGTACTTTCGCCTCTAGGTCCCAGGGCGGGGATCCGGCCAGTGCACAAGCCGCCTCGTAGGAGATCGTGCGATACCCTCTGATGACTCTGACGGCCATCGCCCTCTGCGGCTTGCGCATTACGGCGATGCTACCGGCCGTCAGGTCAGCAGCCCAGATCGGGGCCCCGTAAAGGGCCATCGATCGCACGATCCCCACGTAGAGCCGCCTACAAGCGGCGCTCGGGCCCCCCAGATTGGGAAGCAGCGTTGATAGCGCCCCAGCGGCGCCCAGCAACTTGGGCGCCAGCCGTCGGAAGTGGGGCCCGAAGTCCCACCGGCTGTCGAGCACCAATCCTAGGTACTTCATGGTGGACTCGACAGCGATCCGAGCCCCCCCGACCACGATGTGTGAGCCGGGTGACGGCGCCCGCCGGGGGCCATGAAACACCATGGCCTCCGACTTGCTGAGGGCCACCTCCAGGCCTAGGCGACGTATGCGGCCCACCACCTGTGAGACCGCAGCCGTCGCCAACAACGCTGCCTCCCTGTGCGAGCTCCCCCGGGCAGTGACCAGCGTGTCGTCCGCATAACACGTCAGGTCTACCCCGGCACCGAGCTCGCCCCTCAGCACCCAGTCGTACCCGATGTTCCACAGGAGCGGCCCTAAAACCGAGCCCTGTGGAACACCGCACGACATGCGGCGCTGGTTTCCGCCATCACGTCCCATGTAGGTGACACACCTCTCCGACAGATAAGCCCCAACGATGTGGCGGAGGTAGGGAGGCACCCCATGATACCGCAGTGCCTCCCGAATACAACTCCAGGGCAGGGTGTTGAAGGCGTTGGAAATGTCCAAGGACACCGCCAACATCACCCCGCCCCGGGACACCGCTTCCTCCGCCAGGACTCTTACCCGCGACACAGCGTGGATCGTGGAGCGCCCATGCCGAAACCCGAACTGGCTGTCGTCCAGGTCCGGCCCCTCTCTGCACAAGTGGCCGACGAGGCGGGCTGCGATTATCCGCTCAAACAGCTTGCCCACCTCGTCAAGCAGCACTATGGGCCGGTACGCGGACGGCGAGTCCGCAGGGCGCCCCGCCTTCCTGAGCAGGACCAGACGACCAGATTTCCACAAAGTGGGAAACTGGCCCTGCTCAAGGCACGCTGTGTAGAGTCCTCTCAGTTGGGGCTCAAGCTCCTTCAGAGCGAGGGCTAACACGCAGCCGTGGATCCCGTCGGGCCCCGGAGCCACGTTCTTGGCCCGGAGCCGCATCACGGCTGCCCTCATCTCTGCCTGTGTCACCTCTGGGACGCTGATGGCGTTCTCCTCTGTAGACTCTGCGGCTGTGGGCAAAGCCATCGGCGGCGGAGTATGCTCCGCTCTCGCCGGGAAGAGGGCTGCGACCACCTCCTCCAGCAGCTCGGGTTGGAGACTCTCCGTAAGTGGAGGCGCCGCGGCTCGAAGTTTCCCTCGGACCGCGCGATAAGGGCGCCCCCACGGATCCCCGTCTAGAGTCTCCAACATCTCCTCCCTGGCTCGCGTCCTCGACTCACCGATGGCCAGCCACAGAGTCTCCTTGGCCGCGCGGTACACCTCATACAGCGCGGCCTCTTCGTCAGGGACCCGACGACGTCTCCTCCGGTACCGGATGTACTGGCGTCTAACCGCCACGCACGCGACGCGCATCTGCGCGATCTCGGCGGTCCACCAGTACACCTGGCGCCTTGCGGACTGTGCGTGGACCCGGGGCATGGACGCGTCGCAAATTTGCGTCATCGCCCCGCGGAACCACAGCGCCTCCTGCTCGACGTCGACGGGTCCTGTCGTTGCCGACTCCCGGCTCCAGGCCTGGACAATAGCGGCCTCCTCGAGAAGCTCCCTGTCAATGCGCTTACGCGCCCAGCGCGGACCGTCCGGTCGCGGGGCCAGTGGACCGCGGCCGCCGGCGGTCTGGGTGGAGACGTCGAAACGGATGTATCGGTGATCCGATAACGTCTCCACCTCCACGGCGACACGCCAGTCGCGGACACGGCTCGCGACAGCGGGGCTAGCGAACGAGACGTCCACTATAGACCCGCCCCGCTGCCGCACGCACGTGTGTACCGAGCCCCGATTTAGGACGGTCAAGCCAGTCGTGACCGCCCACTCCTCCAGCACCTCGCCCCTAGCATCGGTCACAGGGGATCCCCACGCCTCAGACTTGGCGTTGAGATCCCCCAGCAACAGCACCGGGCGAGGGTGGAGTCGGCCCACGACGGCACCCAACTCGACAAGGAACCTCTCGAAGTCGGCGAGACTCTTGTTGGGCGAAAAATACGCACCAACCGTGCCAATGCCGTCCGCGAGGACGGCTACCCAGCCGTGACCTCGGGACGGGTTGACAAGAGCCCCGCCAATGATGGCCACCAAACCGTCCAAGTCTCCCACCCAGTTATCCCTGGGGGGGACAAAATACGGTTCGGCGACCACAGCCACGTGAATCGACCACTCTGCCATGCTCTGGAGCAAGAGATCCTGAGCTCTAGCAGAGTGGTTGATATTGCCCTGGAGGAAATGGTACAGCGCCATTAAGCGCAATCCATCCCCTCCGCACCATTCCTAGGCCGGGAGTCGGCCGAAGGGCAGCCAGGCCGCGGGGGGGGTAAAGAGCCCCCGGCAGCCTTGGCAGCCCCTCTCTTCTTCTTTGTGGCGGGTGCGCCACAGGCCTTTCCGCCCGCTCTGTGTCCGGCGGGCCTCCCCGCAGCTGTACAGAGGCTGCAGTTTGGCTCCGCGGAACACTGGGCCGCCTTGTGGCCGGCCTGACCGCAGCGATAGCACTGCTCGCTGCGGTCTATTTCGGCGGTGCACCGTGCCCTGACATGCCCAATGTCGAGGCAACGGTAGCACCGCAAGGCCTTGGGTTGCAGCTGCTTCACCCTCGCTGCCACCCACCCCACCAAAAGACGCCCAGCGTCGGCGACTTTGTTCGCCGCCGCCACCGGGCACCGCACCCAGATCGCGCCGAGCCCGGACGCATCGACGCGAACTTCCCCCGTACGGACGTCTTCGGGCGGACATCCACCGGAACGGGCGATGGCCGCCACGACCTCAGCCGGAGTTGTCGAGTCGTCCAGCCCGTCGACGCGCAGTTCCGCGGTCTTCATCGGCCTGGACACCCGAACGTCCTCCGGATTGAGGACCTCCCTCAGCTTGGCGGCCAGGACGTCCGCCCTTTCGCCGCTAGAGGCACCCGACACCTCAAGCAGTCGCACCCCCGTAATCGCCTGCCTCACTCTTAGGCCAGACGGTATACCAAGGTCGGGGAACGCGACTTTGGCTTTTGCCTCTGTAAGGACCGCCTTATAAGAGACGCCCCTTTCGGCGGCTCCGGGCTGCAGCGTAATAACTACAGCCGCGGAGCGTGGGGCTCTTACTCTGGGCGGCCCTTGAGCCTTCTTGGGTGCCAGTGCCGGTGCTCTAGCGGGTAACGGTGGTGGCGGCGCCGTCTTCTTTTTACGGCGGCCCCTCTTGACGACCGTCGTCCAGGAGTCCTTGGTGGACTCGGGTGCGTTCGCCGAGGGAGCAGTCGCCGGTGGCGCGGCCGTCCGGGAAGTGGACGCGGACGTGCCCCCTTTGGTCTGCGCGGGACCCGGCTTAGCGGGCTCCTCCTTCCTCCTCCTATCCGCTGCGAGCGGTGGCCGGAGAGTCACTGCTGGGAGGAGCCTCGACTCCAGGCCCTGCAGACGGGCATTCATCATACCCCCACACTGCAGCATGCAGATGCGAACGATCTTCTCGATCTCTGCATCTGCAGGTGCGGGGGTACGGACCGATGACGGGGCCGACGACGGGGCCGGCGGTGTCAGGGCAACGACGGGAGCTGAACCAGTGGCCGCAGGACGCCTCTGCTGCCATTCCGCCCTCTGCGCGGCAAGCTCCCGCTTGAGGTCCTCCAGCTCAGATCTGAGACGGCTGTTCTCCTCCCACAGCTTCGCCGTCTCGTCTGAGCTTGTGCGACTAAGGAGGACCCCAACTGCCTCCTTGATGTCGCCAGCCGCCTCCTTCAGAGCGCGCGTGAACGTGCCCTTCAGGCTGCCAGACTTTGTGGCAACCTTCATGACGACGTCCACGCCGTCCAAAACTTGGCGACTCAGCGCCACCGCCGACAGGCTCTCCCCGGTAGCCGCCTGAGCAGAGCGTCGCTCTCGGGCCAGTCGAGCCATTTCGGTGACCTCGTCAGCCGCCACCGCCTTCCGCTGCATCCGCTTTGCAGAGCTCGCCTCCGCCTTGTTGCTTTGCAGCAACAGTGGGGACGCAGCGGAGTCTTCGCCCGGGGTCCCCTCACTCTCTGCGCTCCCCATCTGCATCGGTACCGGCGTAGCGGGCCGCAAGAAGCGACCCCTTAAGTTACGGTCCGGTAACCGACGCCTCCCCCTCTGCGCGGTACCAAATTTTGGTCCCGACAGGTCCTCCTCCTCGGAAGACAGCTCGCTGCGCGAGCGCTTCCCTCCCAGCTGCGTGTCCTGGTCGGACAGTCGGTCCTTTTCCGGACAAGAGCCTCCTCGGCTGTTGTTGCCGTCAACGACGGCAAGCGGCTTTGTTGCGTCGCACAGGCGCTCCAGGCTAACCCGGAGCTCCTTTTCTTGCGACGCAAGTTTTGGTTGACGAAGGTCGGCGGTGGTCTGCCGGCCTACGGGACTATTGGTGCCCCCCCCAGATACGGTGGGGCTGCCTTCCGTAGAAGGGCGGGATTGTACCTCCTTGAGGAGGTTGCCCGCCTGGGGATTTTTTCCAGTAGCCTTCATTTTTCATTTTGTCCTTTTTAAGGGTGAGGTCCCTTTTCGCGCTAGCGACCGGATAACCCTCCGGCCATTCATCCCCTCGGCACGCTAGACCTTGGGATTGGGACTCCCTAATGTACGCCAACTCACCTCCCTCTGTAAGCAGAGGGGGGAGTAGACGTACGACCTTCTGTAGCCCGGTTCCCTTCACCGACCATCATGGATGATCGGTGATTGGAACCATGACCCTTCCCCGTTTGTTGAGAATTCGCCGCCAGCCCCAAGTGTCCACCAAAACCTGGTGGGCACTTGGAGCTGACGTTGCCCAGGGTGCGCCACGGGGAGGCTTCTCAACATGCACCCCAACCTAACCTAACCTAACCTAACCTTTTTTTTTTTTTTTTTTTTTTTTTTTTTTTCCGGGGTGGAAAAATTTTTTTACATTATACTTGTCGTCTACTTCTTTACAATTTTACAAATTTATTTTACTCGATTTTAATGTTTTTACAACTTATACAAATTTAAACTCGAGATTTTTAAGGCGCCCCTCGGACATTAAAATTAAAAATAATTTTAAATAAATCTTTTATTTTATTTTATTTTAAATTTATTTTAATTAAAAACATTTTTCTTAAAAAGCAAACATGTTTAGAACACCAGCGAAAGAAACAATGGGTGATAAGGACCCTGCAAAATCGCCGACGGTAGGAAATACGACTTTTATTAAAAGTACAACACCGAACGAAGGACAAAAAGTCACTTCGACAGTTAGGAGGAGCATTGGTGAGTGGGAGGCTGGGAAGTCAGAGACCCAGGTCCAGAAGAAGCCTCAGACCACTCCCAACGAGACCTCATCTTCTTCTACTTCTTCCTCGGTGGTTGTAGCCAAAAAACAAAAAGTAACGCCCACAAATTCCCAAGAGCTAACAAAGGCTACACAGAAACCACCAACGGAGTCAGAGGGAAGGGCCTCCGAAGAGGCAGAGAAAACTCCGAAATTCGCAAACAGGATCGCGGAAGCACGAGCCTGTCTCATAAAAGCGAAAATGCATCTGGGGACTTCCAAAAATACAAAGACGGAAATAAAGACGGAGGTCACCCGGGCACTAGAAAGACTGTATCAGCTAGTTAAGGAAGCGGATACTGATATAGGAAAGTGCAAAGAACCGCAAAGAGGCACACCGAAAGAACCAACATTGGTGCAGAGCGGAGAAACAGGAAGAAAGGAAGAAGAAGAAGGGAATAAATAGATTGTGGATCTCATCGGGAAACTGAAGGAGCACGCTGACCTCATCAAGGAAAATACCGAGAGTATGGGGCAGCTAAAGGCAAAAATAGAGATCATGGAAAAGCGGACTTACGCCGGTGTAGCCGCGACTTCTATTGGGAAGCGGCTCCCTGCGCAGGCCGCTTTACACTCCTTCGTGGTTACCGCGAATGACGACCAAGAAACTGGCGAAGAGGTCATGAGTAGGATCAGGAAGGCCGTTAACGCCAAAGAAGGAGGATTTGAGGTCGAAAAAGTAAGAAAAGCAAAAGACCGGAAAATAATAGTCGGCTGCAAAACCGAGGAGGAAAGAGAACGAGTTAAGAACAGAATAAGGGAGTCCGGTGAAAGCCTCACAACGGAAAACATCCAAAACAGATATCCGCTCGTTATCCTAAAGGACGTGCTCAGTTGCAACAGTGATGGGGACGTACTAAGTGCGTTGAGAAACCAAAACAGAAGAATGTTTATGGACCTGAATGAGCAAGAAGACAGGCTAGAAATTGCATATAAAAAACGCACTAGAAACCCCCATACGAGTCACATCGTTATGAGGGTGTCTCCCAAAATGTGGCAGAGATTGACAGATGCCGAGTCGGTCCTCATTGACCTACAGAGGATAAGAGTGGCCGACCAATCTCCAGTAGTACAGTGCTCGCTTTGCTTGGGATTTGGGCATGGTAGGCGTTTTTGCCAGGAGACCCAGGCCAAGTGTAGTCATTGCGGGGGATCGCACATGAAAGCAGAGTGCCCCGACTGGCTCGCGGGCACTACTCCGGCTTGCTGCAACTGTGTGCGTTCAAAGCTAGACAAGACAGATCACAATGCCTTCAGCCAAGAATGCCCCATCAGAGTAAAATGGGATGCGATAGCAAGATCGAAGGTGGCATATTGCTAAGGTGGTCCCCGGCGAAAACTCTGTTCCCCAAAAAAGGCCATACCTCGTGGCACAGGCAAATCTGCAGAGAAAGGCCTTGGCCACGAACGAGATTATGCTTGAGGCAACCAAAAAGGGGGTGGCTTTCGCACTGCTCCAGGAGCCGTACATCGGGAGTTTGGGTAGAATGAAAAACTACCGCGGTGCCAGAATATACCAGCATACAGGTGATGGAGACGGCGTCATCAAGACTGCAATTGCAGTCTTCGATGGCGATATAGACGTCATCCAGTGTCCAAACTTCACCACACCCAACATCACAGTGGTGAAAATGAGGACAAGCGCCTGGGAGATCGTGGCGGTCTCATTCTACCTAGAACCGAAACCAGCACCGATAGGGCCATACCTGGAGCAGCTAATAAATATAGAGAGATGTTTTGGCCGGAGCATCATCCTGGGTGGAGACGCAAATGCTAAAAACTCTTGGTGGGGTAGCCGCAAAATCGATCCAAGAGGAATCGAAATGGCCGGTGCCCTGGAAGAAATGGGTTTGCAGGTGCTCAACATAGGCGACACCCCGACGTTCCACACAGTGAGGGGAACCTCACTGTATACCAGCTTTGTGGACATTACGGCATGCACGGCGGATCTTCTCGACCTGGTTGAGAACTGGAGAGTGGACGAGGGTATGACGAGCTCAGACCACAACGCCATCATGTTTAAAATCAAACTCGAAAGAGCAAAGGGCTTCGACATTAGTAGAACAACAAGATTATTTAACAGTAAAAAAGCAAACTGGGAACAATTTCGTGAGAAATTGGGACAGTTGCTAGATGAAAATAACATAACTAGAACAGAATTTAACCATATCAATAATAAACCTGAATTAGAAAGTAAAGTAGAATCATATATTAATACCATAGTAGAAGCATCAAATAGTAGTATACCAAAGACAAAGCCCACTAGCAAAATAGAGTTACCTTGGTGGTCCAACGAGCTCGCCATCCTGAAAAAGGAGGTCGCCACTGGGAAGCGCAGGGTCCGCTGTGCAGCGCCGATCCGGAGGGCGAAAGTCGTCGCTGAGTACCTGAAAATAAAAGAAAAATATGAGCAAGCAGCAAGAACCGCCTCAACAGAAAGCTGGAAAAGCTTCTGTGGTAAACAGGATAAGGAGGGACTCTGGGAAGGCATATACAGGGTTATAGGCAGGACTATGAAGAGACAGGAGGACCTGCCTCTGAAAAAGGAAGGAAGAGAGTTAAACCACCTCGAATCTGCCACATTGCTGGCAGAAATATTCTACCCCGAGGACAGGATGGAAGAAGATAATGAGGAGCACACGCGTATCAGGACATTAGCTGAACAAGTAAACGAGACGGGCCATGGTGAAGAACATGACCCACCGTTTACTCAGGAAGAGCTTAACTCCACCATACGTAGCTTCAACCCTAAGAAAGCCCCCGGGGCAGATGGCCTCACAGCAGATATCTGCCAGCAATCCGTAAGCCATGATCCGGAGCTCTTCCTATCACTGGCAAACAAATGCCTAGAGCTGGGTTACTTCCCCAGGATGTGTAAGGAAGCCACTGTGGTAATCCTGAGGAAACCCGGAAAGGAGAACTACACAGCCCCTAAATCATATAGGCCGATAGGACTGTTGCCAGTGATGGGAAAAGTCCTGGAAAAAATGCTCATTGGACGAGTGAAATGGCATATCATACCCGGACTCAGCACACGCCAATATGGTTTTATGCCACAAAAAAGCACCGAAGACTCCCTCTATGACTTGCTGAAACTAATACGAGACAAGTTAAAAGACAAAAAACTGGTTGTCATGATATCGCTTGACATAGAGGGAGCCTTCGATAGTGCATGGTGGCCGGCCATTAGAACTAGGTTGGCGGAAGCGAAATGTCCGGTCAATATAAGAAGAATGGTAGATAGTTACCTGGAACACAGGCGGGTCCGGATAAGGTACGCAGGACAGGAGGTAACAAGGACTACTAACAAAGGCTGTGTTCAGGGATCGATAGGGGGCCCGATCCTCTGGAATCTTCTACTCGACCCCCTACTCAAAGGTCTGGAACATAGGGGAGACTACTGCCAAGCCTTCGCCGATGACGTAGTACTGGTATTCGATGGGGACTCCGCAACGGAGGTCCAGCGACGTGCCAATGGCGCTCTCGAGTATGTTCACCAGTGGGGAGTCAGCAATAAGCTGAGTTTCGCACCACACAAGACGAACGCTATGGTCGTCACGCGTAAACTCAAGTATGACACCCCACTGCTGAGCATGGGCGGGGTCGACATTGGCATGTCGCGGGAAATCAAAATCTTGGGGCTGACTATTGACGACAAGCTGACCTTCAACACCCATACATCCAATGTATGTAGAAAAGCTTTAAACTTCTACAAGCAGCTGTCGCGCGCAGCCAAGATCAGTTGGGGTCTCCATCCGGAAGTTATACGCACCATCTACACGGCAGTAGTCGAACCTACGATCATGTATGCGGCAAGTACGTGGGCACCAGCAGCCGAAAAGCTCATGTTACGCAAACAGTTAAACGCGGTCCAAAGGGGATTTGCACAGAAACTGTGCAAATCGTATCGCACAGTCTCCTTAAACTCGGCACTGGTGCTGGCTGGGATACTACCCCTTGATCTCCGAATACAAGAGGCAGCGGCCCTTTATGCGGCAAGGAGGGGGGTACCCCAGCCAGCGCTAGGAGACAAGGAGATCGAGCAACGCACCGCGTTTGGCAGAATCCCGCACCCGGCCAAACATATAAGCCTGCAGTTCATATGCCTGGCAGACCAGGAGCAATTCAACAACCACTGCACGCAAACAGTGCGTATATTCACGGACGGCAGCAAGATCGAAGGCAAGGTCGGAGCATCATTGTCTCATTGGAGCGATGATGTTGAAACCAAGAGCCAAAAATTGAAGCTGTCGCCCCACTGTACCGTCTACCAGGCGGAACTGCTGGCTATATGCAAAGCCACACGGGAAATTTTGCGTAGTTCAAATAATAGTTTCGGCATTTACAGCGACTCCAGGTCGTCGCTAGAATCGGTCACAAACCACCGCTCTCTCCACCCCCTCGCAGTCGAAACACGTGAAAACCTGCGACAGTGCGTGGAACAAGCCAAAAAAGTTGATCTCTTTTGGATCAAGGCGCACGCAGGACTAGAGGGTAACGAGAGAGCAGACCAACTGGCTAAGGAAGCCGCCCTGAAAACAAAGACAAGGCCAGATTACGACCAATGTCCGATCTCATTCGTCAAGCGGCAGATCCGAGCGGATACGCTTGACGAGTGGAATCGGAGGTACAGATCCGAGAGCACAGCCGGCGTTACAAAAATATTCTTCCCTGACGCTATCTAAGCATATAGACAAATGACAGACATAAAACCGACAGGAATACTGACGCAAGTACTGACAGGGCACGGTGGATTTTCCGAATACTTGAACAGGTTCAAGTGTAAGGAAAGCTCATCGTGCATATGTGACCCTGACAAACAAGAAACGGTTTTACATATACTGACTGACTGCCCTGCCTATTGCCGAGAGAGACTTGACTTAGAACAGGAAATGGGTATCGCAATAACCGCGGAAAATATAAATGCCTTAATATCGGACAAGAGAACTAGGGCCAAGTTTGTGGAATTTTGTATAAAACTAGCCAAAAAGGCAATACATAGGAATAAGTAAACGAAACCATGCTTAGTATTCATATTTGTCTATAATATATAACAGTAGCATAATACAGATCGTTGAAAATGTCCGAAACTGTAGACCTAATAAATATTGTGTATAGCTTGATGTGTCTATGTGACTGTGTGTGATTGTGTAATACTGTGATATCAGAAATGTATTGAAATGTATCGAAATGGATTAAAATGGATTGAAATGTATTGAAATGTGATATAGAGATAAGTAGATTTAAGGATAAATATATATAATGTATAATTAAACTGAGTTGACCCAAAAATGTAAAAACAAAAACTGTAATAATGATAATAATGTGTAATATAGATAAGATTGTACTTTTATAAAATTAAACGAAATGACAAAAATAAAAATAGTAACCAAGGTCTCGGATATTGTCCGAGGAAATATTAGCTCGCAGACTCCGCCTTGCGCGGAGAGGTAGGCGCCAACAAAAAAAAAAAAAAAAAAAAAAAAACGCGCCGTGTACTGGTGGTCGGCGGAGCTGGCGGAACTTCGAGCGGCGTGTGTGGAGGCAAGGAGGGCCTACACGCGGAGCCGGCGGCGGCGTCGACAGGATGTGGCTGTCGGGGACCACCTCTATGAGGTGTACTTGGAGGCAAAAATGGTCCTCGACCGAGCCATCACCGTGGGAACGGTGACGGCCCCGAGCGGGGCCGCGTCCCTCCGGGGCCACTGGTGGAGATGTCGAACCGCACGTAGCGGTGGTCTGACAAAGTCTCCACCAGGTCCACCCGCCAGTTCAGCACGCGCGCGGCTAACGCAGGGGTGGCGAAAGTGACGTCCACTATTGAGCCACCCTGCCGCCGCACGCATGTCTGGACGCTTCCTCTTTTCAAGAGGGAGAGTCCAGAGGAGGCCGCCCACATTTCTACCGCCCGCCCGCGTGCGTCGGTGGCCGGGGAGCCCCAGGTCACCGACTTGGCGTTCAGGTCTCCCAGTACGGAGACCTGACGCGGCGCCGCCCTGCCGACCACGGTAGACAGGACTCCGAGATAGTTCTCGAAGTCCTGAAGAGGGCGGTTTGGGGAGAAATAGACCCCCACAAAGGCTAGGTCTCCCCACGCGGCGGCCACGTATCCCGGTCCCTTCTCTAATAGCGAGAGGGGAGGGGAGTCTGTGGAAGACCGCGCCGCTAGTGCCACCGAGTCGTCCTCGTCACCCAGCCAGCTGCCGGGGATCGAGTAGGGCTCGGCGACCTCCACTACGTTCACCAACCACTCGGCCATGACCTGCACTACCAGGTCCTGGGCCGCTCTGCAGTGGTTGGTGTTCGTCTAGAGGATGCAGTGGTCGGAAATTGTTATTCCGACATCGCACCCCCCACCTCAGCTACCGCCGCTGGAGCTGCAACGGCGATGACGGCGACGGCGGTAGAAACAGGGCGAACCTGCGCCAGCACCACGCCCTTCCTCACGGGGGGCTTGCAGCTCCTGCCCGTCATTCTGTGGTCCGCGGGGCGGCCACCGGCGGCGCACGCTGCGCAGTGCGGCTTGGTGGCGGTGCAAGCGGCCCACCCGTGTCCCTCCCGCCCGCATTGGAAGCACGTGTCTCCCCAGTCGGACTTGGAGGGACACGTGGCTCGGGTGTGGCCGACCGCGAAGCACTTGAAGCAGCGGACAGGCTGGTCTTCAAGTGCACGGACCACAGCCGAGCTGAAGCCCACCAGCAGACGTCCCTTGGTCGCTGCAAGGACGGCCCCAGCCGCGGCGACTGGGCACTCGATGCGGATGATGCCCAAGCCGCGGCGACCGGGCCTGATGGCTCCACCTTTCACCGCGCCAGCGTCGCAGCCTCCAGCCGCCGCGACGGCCGCCACCACATCCTCTTTGGTGACCGAATCGTCCAGATCGGCCACCTCCAAGGCTGCGGTCTTAATTGGCCTGGCAACCTTGGCCACATCCGCGATGACCTCTTGCAACTTCGTTGCGAAGAGGTCCGCATTTGTGCCGCGCTGTTCCCCGGAGAACTCGAAAATTCGAGCCCCGGTTAGGGTTCGGCGGCACTTGATGTTGCTGATCCCCAGCTGGGAGGGATCAGCATTGGTACGGGCCCGTCTTAGGATGGACTCGTACGTCTCGCCCCGCTCCGCGGCCTCCGGGGTGATGGTCACCACGACGGCCGCGGTTTTGGGAGGAACCAGCTTCCTCCCGCCGGCCTTTTTGGCTGGAGGACTAGTCGCAGCGGTCTTGGGAGCCGACTTTTTGCCCTTTTTCCCTTTTCCCTTCTTGACCACTTCCGTCCACGGCTGGTTGGACGGGGTGGTGGAGGGAAGAAGGGCGTCTTCCTCCTGCGAGTTCTGGGGGGCTTCTGGAGTGGCAGACGACCCAGACGCTCCTTCCGCGCTTGTGGTGGGGGCATGAGGAGCCGCCTTGGTCCTCTTGCCCTTGCCTTTGCCCTTGGCGGGCTGGGCATCCGATGCCGGGCCTGCTAGAGGCGCAGGTTCCGGCTCCCTCGGCGGTGAACGCTTGTCCGCCGCTAGCGGCGGGCGGAGCCGCTTTTCCGGCAGGAGCCGGTCCTCGATGCCCGCGAAGCAGGCCCGGATGAAGGCCCTCTCCTCCATGACCACCCCGCGGATTGTTGCCTCAAGGCTGGCAGTTGAGGGGGAGGAGCCTCCTACCACCGGACCTGGGGCGGATTGGGCAGGCCTGGCCGTGGCCTCAGCCAGCTTCTGGTGTAGCTGGCTGACCTCCGCCTGCAGGCGATCCACCTTCGCCTGCAGCTGCCGCGTCTCGTCCGTGGCCATGCGCTTCATTAGCTCCATGACGATGCCGTGCATGCTGGCGGCCCGGCATTTGAGGGCCTTCTGGAAGGTCCCCTTCAAATTGGAGGACTTTGAGGCGACCTCCAGGACCTCCTCCCTATCTTACTGCGCCATGCGCTCCAATTCTGCCAGGGAGTGGTCAGCATACAGCACATTAGATGCACCGTAGCCAGCCTTCGCCCTGGCAGCTTGCGCCTGCTGCTCCTTGGCGGCGACCCTCTCCTCCAGGTCTAGCTGCAGCTGCGCTCTCTTCGCCAGATTCAACTGGTGCTCGGCGTCCACCAAGCCCACACTGTGGGAAGAAGGCGCAGTAGAAGTCGAGGCCTTTTTAGGCTTCGACTTCTTCTTCGCCGTAACGGACTCTGAGGAGCCCTCCGACCTCTTCCACTTGAAGCGGTCGCTCTCAGACGCCGACGTGTCCATGACGGAGTCGTCGGAATCCGACACCTCATCCGGTGGGCCGTTGGATTGGCCCTGAGAAGGGCCGTTGGATTGGCCCTGAGAAGGGCCGTTTGAATCGCCCTGGGAGGAGCGATTCGGGTTAAAATACGGGATAAAACGGCCAGACGCGTCACGCGCTGGCTTGCTCGACAAGTTTTTAAAATTCGACATGTTGTTAAGGTTAAAATTCGACTTGTTCATAGACGACTGCGTGATGCCTACGAGTCACAGCGCACTTTAGCCACCGGTCTGCCACTCCGTTACGGTGGTCAGACACGGCGTTGCCCAGGGGATACTGCGAGGAAGTATGCGCTGTGGGGGATCCCCCAAACCTAACCTAACCTAACCTAACCGAGTATCTCGAAGATTTTCTGCTAAACGCCGGTAATTTTGGTATCAAAAAATACTTACCTGCCACACCTTCAAGTTGGACCGCGTTTCGCGACCCGTCTCGTTGGTTGGTAGAACAAAAAATTCTATAAACTCCAATTTTCCTGCAATAAACCACGTTTTTTCGCTATAAATTCAAAATTTTGTTCTCTGCCTACCTCTAAATACTCCTTTTTCCATTAGCCCGCGCGAAGACGCGTCTTTCGACACCTCACACGCCCTCCCACCCACCCTATAGTGGCAGGGTAGATAAAGGCGACGATTTTTGCAAAATATTTTTATTTTGTTTTCATGCACCCTGATGCTTTCAAAGCTGTTTGCAGCCAAATACCACCAAAACACCCATCCCTTAGCCATTAGGGTCGTGGTTTCTTCACGCCAGAATCAAATAAATTTAATTGAAAATGTCCATTGTACATTCTCCCCCCCGTACTGTCATTCCCCCCCGTTCTGTCATTCCCCCACTCCCGATCAAAATTCCGCCCCTCCCCGCGGACTCTTCAGAGGTTATCAGCATAGAATCATGCATCGCTGTCATATCCAGACTTGCTGAATTGCAAAGTTGCAAATTGAAAAGTTTTTTTTAATAAATACGCATTTTGAAAATCTCACGTCATATATTAGTCGGACCAAATCTCACGACATCTCACTAAGGGGAAGGGGTCGAAAAATCGCCTCACAGAATTATTGAACGACCCCTTACTTTCTTTACTGAACTAGGTATAGTGAGTCTGAGTGAGCTATTTAGTGAACGAGTGAGTGAGTGAGTGAGTGTGTGAGCGAGCCTGACGTCAATCAAACAGAGCTGTACTCGTAGTACAGATAGTGCGATCCACGAAGACGCGCCCCACTCCGCGATTACTGTACTGTAAGCTGTATTTTACTACGGAGCGGAGGCGCGTCTTCGTGGATCGCACTATCTATAGTTCGAGACGGTTCCTGAGGTAGCAGCGCGGTGCGGGAGAGGTGTCGTGATGCGAGAGCTCGGTGATTCGGTCACCCCTCCCGCACCGCGCTGCTACCTCAGGAAGCTTTTTTCTATCACTCGATCACTCGTTACCTTAGTTTAGTCAAAACCTGTTTATTTCGCACGCGTACAGTGGAGTTTTCAGCTACGTGAATAATGGAGTGGACGAACGAGCTTGTTTTTGATTTTTTAAATCTATACCAAAATGAATCCACGCTATGGAACGCTGCGGCACCAGAACACAAAAACAAAAATGATTCATATGATGCATGGAAAAGAATAAAAAGAAAACTAAAGGATAATAATATTACGATTACGGAAATAAAAAAAAAAACGAGATTATTTAATGTCAACGTACAGGAGACAAAGATCTAAAGTAAGAGAGTCTATGGGAACTGGTAGTGGTGCTGACGAAATATACAAACCTTAATGGCCCTTTTATAACATAATGTCTACTTTTTTAGACGATGTATATAAACCAAAATTATATTTATTTTAATTCAACCATTTTACATTATCCATACCTACACTATAAAATAACCATAATACACCATACATTATCATTATTATAATTTGTTTGTAGTTGCCAGTAACAATAATATATATTTTTTTACAATTATTAACATTATGAGCATTTATTCTGAAAGGGGGCAACGTCGCAAATAGATGTCAAATATTTCGTTGTTTTGATTAATTTGGCAATATTACTGTATGGAAATAAGAAATGTGGCTAACTAGCGAACTAGAATATTGAATATGAAATGCAATAATTAATATCGTAACACCGAATATTTCGAATTACTCGTAGATGTAAAAAAAGGATTTGGAAACTTTCCAAATGCCTTTTTTACACCTAAAACGGTTACAACATCAAATTCAATGTTATAATTGCAATTCATTATATATGTTACCGGCCAAACCCTATTTTAGGATGAACTAGTGTCGCCTAGGCCAAACCAGTTCTCCCTACACGCGATAGGACAAACCAGTATAGCCTAGGCCAAACTCGTTCATCCTGTTACCGATAGGATAAACCAGTTTAGCCTAGGTCGAATCGGTTTATCCTAGTTAGAATATACATGCTTTAGGATAAACTGGTACGTCCTAGTCTGAATTAATTTCACTTAGTTTGTATCTTCTATAAGCTTTTCAAAGTAAACTGAATAAAGGAACACAAAGGTCACCTACTGATTTCGACGTCTGCATTCAGAAGTTTTTAGATGTGGGAGATATTAACCAGGATATCGAAATATCTTTAAGGACTGCAGCCACGAAACATTCTGTTGGATCAGGGCAAGGCTTCGTGAAATGCAGTTGCATGAAAAACTGTACAACAAACAAATGCAATTGTAAGAAAAACAAAGTACGTTGCAATTATAAGTGCCACCAGAGAAAACCTTGAAAAAATAAGTAAATAAGCAAATTGTAGATAAGGTGATTTCTATAGATGAATATAAGTTGATCTAGTGATAGATGTGAAATTACTGATTAGTTAATAAAT
The DNA here is from genome assembly GCA_916701695.1 of Agrochola macilenta. NCBI lineage: Eukaryota > Metazoa > Arthropoda > Insecta > Lepidoptera > Noctuidae > Agrochola > Agrochola macilenta. The sequence continues at coordinate 21,060,745 of OU753573.1, read as the reverse complement.
AACTTTAGTAAATCATATTGACTATTTTAATTCTATTCCTTTATTCAGTTTACTTTGAAAAGCTTATAGAAGATACAAACTAAGTGAAATTAGTTCAGACTAGGACGTACCAGTTTATCCTAAAGCATGTATATTCTACATAACTAGGATAAACTGATTCGCCCTAGGCTAAACTGGTTTATCCTATCGGTAGCAGGATGAACGAGTTTGGCCTAGGCGATACTGGTTTGTCCTATCGTGTGTAGAGAGAACTGGTTTGGCCTAGGCGAAACTAGTTCATCCGAAAATCGGGTTTGGCCGGTAACATATATATTATATTCTAGTTCCCTAGTTAGCCACATTTCTTATTTCCATACATTAATATTGCCAAATTATTCAAAACAGGTAAATTTTTGACAGCTATTTGCGACGTTGCCAACCTTCAGAATAAACGCTCTTAAGGATGGGATTTATTTAGTAATATAAAACATAAAGCCTCGTGCAGACTGGCGGGCCGGCGTGACGTGACTCCGATAATTGTTCTACCATAGTTTACTTAGAAATTATTATGTTAGAGTCAGTGGGGGATCATTTCGCCACGAGCCTGGATGCACTCCACCTTCATTTTCAGTATCAAAAGTACCAGGGGGTGTATATATTCGTCGTGAATTTTTAGATCGTCTTAAAAAGTTGTGCAGTAAACAACACGTCATAACAATATTGGATACCTTCTTTGGTTCTAATAAAATGGTTTCTTAAGTACCCTAAAAATACCCGACATAATGCCGAAAACGTTCTCTACTATTCTTCGAGCTCGAGACAAACGATAATTAAAAATTCTTTCTTTTGTTCCCGTAGCGTGCAGACGGCTTCAACATATTTTCAGTGAGAGCAAATGCACTGTCTGCCACAAACACGTAGGGAAGTGATTCCTCCTTGAAGGGCAAATTAGTTGATGGTGGAAAATCCAGTTCATTTCTGGAGATTTTTCTATACATCTCTGTATTTCTGTAAACACCGCCATCACTTATTCTGCCTTGACATCCGCAATCCACAAATGTGAAGCTATAGTCAGCATCCACCAAAGCTAACAAAACAATGCTAAAAGTGCCGCGATAGTTGATATATTCAGAACCACTGTGACTGGGACTTTGTATTAGGACATATTTCCCATCAATTGCGCGAAGGCAATGAGGAAAGTTCCAAGTGCTGTTGAAATCATCTTCAATTTTTAACCATTGTGCTGACGTCCGAGGTAACTGAAATGAATAAAATAGTAAAATAATTTGTGTATTCCTGGACAGGATATTTTGGACGCGGAAGAGATCGAGGAAGACAAAGATCAAAATGCCACACAAGCAACACCGGAAGAAACGTTCAAACATCCTAAAACGTTTGAAAAAAAAAAACCCATTAAAGGCAAATTAAATGAGTGTGATGAAATGAAGAAACGCAGTGAAGAAGCTTATAAAGTTTTGCAAAATATCTCTCAAGAGCCCGAATCAGACACATGTTTACTATATTCCGAGTTATTATGTAATAAATTGAGAGCTTTACAGAAAAGTACAAGAGATATTGCAATGATGAAAATAGACAGAATAATGTATAATTTTATTTTACAAGACAATCATACAAGAAGCTTCCAATACCATAATACAATTCCGTCCATTGGCCAACAACCATACAATTACCACACACCAACACAAGTAACACCAAGCTACTCTCACTCATACAATTCACAACCATCTCCACATCATCAAGTGTCATTGCCATCACCAGGTTACTCTCACTCATTCAATTCACCACCATTTTCACAACATCAAGTCTCACTGCCATCACCAGGTTACTCGCACTCATCCAACTACCAACCAACCATAATTAATATAATATTACCAATTTATTATTTGTTAAAAACCTTCATGGTAGCAGAGCGTGGTTGGTTCCGTAGTTGCAAATAATAAATCCGGAGTAATTCCGAAGTATTACTGAGTACTCAAAAGTGAGGTTATATAGCCGGCGTTCTCCCGTACCGCGTCTGTTGAAAATCTTTCAAGATGAGCTCAAGTATGTTCAATATCGAGAAGTTGAATGGACGAGAGAATTTCTCGACATGGAGATTCTGTATAAAAACATCTGGAGCACGAGGACTTGTGGGACTGCATCGAATATAGTGCTGAAAAAAAAGTCGACTCAGTGAAGGACGTTAAGGCCAAATCCAAACTTATTTTTATTGATAAACACTCAAAACTATGTTCATGTTCAGGAGTGTAAAACTGCCAAAGAGGTGTGGGATAATCTTCATAAGGCCTTTGACGACAATGGGCTAACTAGAAAAGTGGGCTTGTTGAAGGAATTGATCAATACCTCACTGGAATCAAGCGCCGGTATAGAAGATTATGTTAACAGGACCATGAGTGCTGCTCACAAACTGAGAAATATAGGTTTCGAGGTTAATGACGAATGGCTTGGCACATTAATGCTGGCAGGTTTATCTGATGAGTATATATATAAACCAATGATTATGGGTTTGGAAAACTCGGGAGCAAAAATTTGTACTGACTTTATAAAAACCAAATTGCTTCAAGAAGTGAAAAATGAAGATTCGAGCAGTGCATCTATTCCAATCATAAAAAAAAATATCATAAGAATAGCCAACAGAAGCCAAAGTCATCTGAAAAAAATAAGGGTCCCCGTTGTTATAATTGCAATGGCTATGGACACTTTGGAAAGTTCTGTAAACATGCAAAGAAAACAGTGACCAAAGACAATAATAAACAAGAAAGTTTTATTGCTGCTTTTTCAGTTTTTTCAAGTAAACAAAGTGAGAAATGGTATATTGACAGCGAGTGCTCTGCGCACATGGTTAGCAACAAAGATTTGATGTATAAAGAGAACCATCAATTAAAACCATCAATGTTGCCAACAAGGAACCATTGTCTGAGAAATGTGTTGGGGACATCAGTATTCAAATTTCTGAAGAAAACAAAATTCATATAAAAAATGTTCTCCATGTACCTGGATTAGCAGTCAATTTAATGTCAGTGAGCACAATCACTAAAAATGGATTTATGGTGTCATTCCATGAGAATGGTTGTAATATATTGAATGCAGATGGAAAATTATTGTGCTCAGCAACCTTAATGAATAAATTATATGTATTAGACACCTATGTAAATGGTGGAGAAAGTGCAAATTTGGTGTCTAATAAAATTAATCCGAATGATATTAATTTATGGCATCTTCAGATGGCACATTTAAATGTTTCAGCTCTTAAGAAATTGCCTGATTGTGCTGATGGGGCTAAGTTGTCGCTGGATACACAATATAACATAATAATAATAATAATATCAGCCTGTTACTGTCCCACTGCAGGGCAAAGGCCTCTTCTCATACAGAGAAGGCACGAGCATTGATCACCACGCTTGCTCAAGACGGGTTGGTGATTTCAGACTTATATTAACTATAAGTCCAGGTTTCCTCACGATGTTTTTCCTTCACCGATGTCAATAATGTCCAAGATAAACTCAGAAAGTACATATGAATTGAAAAAATCACATTGGTACTTGTTGTTGTACACCATGTGGATACACAAGAAGATATTAAATGTTCCACCTGTTGCGAAGGTAAACAAACAAGGTTACCTTTCAAGCATGCTGGAACCAGAGCAACAAAGCCACTGGAAATGATACACTCTGACTTGTGCGGTCCAATGGAAAGTAAATCTTATGGAGGTATGAAATATTTTATTTCTTTCATCGATGATTACTCGAGAATGTTTCATATTTATTTTCTCAAAGATAAACAGAATATATTAGAAATTTTCAAGCACTATAAGAAAAAAGTAGAGAATCAATTGAATCATACAATTAAAGCTATAAGAACTGATAATGGCAAAGAGTTCCTCAACAACACAGAGAGACAACTCCAATTTTGATTCATATTTGGCTAGATGTGGCATTATTCATCAGACTTCCACCCCATATACCCCACAACAAAATGGCCTTGCAGAACGTATGAATCGCACGCTGGTAGAAAAGGCAAGGTGCATGATATTTTATGCAAATTTAGAGAAACCAGTTTAGGCTGAAGCTGTTGTATTGTCAACAGATCACCAACTAAAGCACTGGGAAATACTACTCCATATAAAATGTGGACAGGTAAGGAACCCAGACTGAACCACATAAGGATATTTGGTTCAAAGGTAAAGTAGTTCATATACCAAAGCAAAAACGTTTAAAATGGGACAAGAAATCAAAAGAGATGATATTTGTCGGCTATTGTGAAACCACCAAAGGGTATCGCAATTTGGATCCCATAACTCATCAAGTCTTAAAGAGCAGGGATGTTATTTTCTTTGAAAATATTAATCACACTAACGAGTGTTCAATTTCAGCCAGTCCAATTGAAGATGAGTCAGTTAAGTTACAAGACCATGCTATTTCAGAACAAAATAAGCAACTGAAAGAATCTGTCATCATTCCTCAGTCAAGTGGATCAATTACTGAACCTATTTTGAAAGGATCCGAGGATGAAAATTCTAGTGAGTATGAAACTGACTCAGCTGACCTTGATGATAGTTATCAGCCCCCGAGATCATTATCACTACAGAACCAATAGGCAAGTAATGTGACATTGAGGCCACGCAATAAGATTGATAAAGACAAAATGGGATTGCTTTGTCTATACACAAGTGTATCAGATCCACAAAGTGTGGAAGAGGTCCTGTCATCCTCACATGCTAGTCAGTGGAAGAAAGCAATAGATGAGGAATATAACTCTCTGATGGAAAATACAACTTGGCAGCTTGTTGACCTTCCTAGTAATAAAAAGGTTTTACCAAGCAAATGGCGTAAATATAATTAAAAACTTTAGGCATTTGCTACTTTAAAATATGTTTAGGATGTAGTAGAGCTTGATTAGAGCATCGTTCATAGGTTAGTACTGTATATTTTTAAACGTTTTAGGGTTCGGTATAAAGGTAAAACCGCGGATGCATCGACAGCAGCAGTGGGCGCGTTGACGGCGGCAATCAAGAGGTGGCAACAGTTCATCTCTACGGACTCGAAGTGTTTTTTAATATGTTTGTGTATGTTGAAACTTATATTGGTGATAAACAAACATACATTTAGAATTAACAATTTTTTTTTTTTTTTTTGGGTGGGAAATCATCAAATGACTCCTCCCGCTCTGGGCGGAGCGAGAGGGAGTGTCAGACTTTTACTGACTAAAATCCACCCGTGTTCCTTCCGTTGCCTATGTGCTGGGGCCGCGATATCCCTTTCGGACAAACCCGCAACCCCAGCAGGCATTGGTCCTTCCGGACCCCGTCAGTTGGTGCTGACATCCCTTTGAGGCGCGCGTGGAACACAACGCGCCGTCGACCCGGGCCTGGTCCTTATCGGACGGCGAGCTGCCCATCGCTCACCGTCCGCAGGCCCGCGCCTACGGTGGCCGGAAGTCAGCTTGTGACTCCCGACGCCCGGGGCGTCTCCTGCGGCGACTAGGGGCGCGAGGGCGTGCAGCTTGGATATCCCTTGCGCGCTCCGCCTCCTCCTTCGCGAGCATAACTGCTTCGCAGAAGGAGGTGACGGCCTCCCATGCACTCTCGCTCCGAACCATGGCCTGAACCAGGGCCGGACGCGAGAGATCGCCGCCGCCGATCGCCTCCGTGAAACTCAAACTCAAACTCAAAGCATTTATTTCAATTAAACCATTTACAGGCACTTTTGAATTGTCAAATAGTCGCGTCAGTTAGTCAGATAGTTGAAGCTAGTTGCCCATTCCAAAACGTAGATTTTTATGGAGAAGAACGGGCAAGAAACTCCAAGGACACTCTTTTAAATATAGAAAATTACAAAATCCTGGGTACATTATTCTTGTTGCTTCTATATGTGAGAACAATGTACAAAAAATAATCAAAACAATTCAAAATATAAGATTAAAAATAAGCCATGGCAGATAAGAGATGACCAGTCACAACTGACGGCGCCCGTTCACGAACATGACGCATGGATCAGCACCATCCAGCTCAACCATTTTGTAGGGAACCGAATGATCTAACACACTCGCCACCATCAGCGAGACATTTAAGTGAGCATGACATACTCTCAACTGCCATGCTCTTTCAAGTCAACATACATCTTAATAACATTAAAACGGCTCCATGGTACTCACATTTACAAAAATTGAAAAAATGCTTCTAAATTATACAAAACAAATTTGCAATGTATTTGAGACATTAATAGAATGTTACTACCAAAAAGAAAGAAAATCATTATCCATTGGAGTATTCAACAATTAAAACTTGTTTTAAATAAAAAATTAACATTAAGTTTGTAATGTCAGAGAAATAAAAAGGGGAAGCAACTCTTCCAAACATATTTTTTTTTTTTTTTTAACTAGTGAGCCCAAGTGGCTGTGGAGCAGGACCAGCATTAAGCCAAGCATTTTTATCTATGATATAATCATCCAACTTATAATATGCTTGTCTACATAGTGTGCGTTTAACGCATGTTTTAAATTTCTTCTCATTCAGTTGAAGAATATCGAGTGGTATTTTATTATAACATTTTACGCAGTACCCCATAAAAGTACTGTGCACTTTAGACAATCTGAAACGTGGTTGATCTAATTTGTTCCTATTTCTAGTGTTAAAATTATGCCTGTCACTTATCTTACTAAAAAGATGTAGATTTTTCCGAACATACATAATGTTTTCATATATATACTGACAAGGTACCGTCATGATGTTAATTTTCTTAAACAGTTCCCTTAGAGATTCGCGTCTGCGGAGGTTATATATGGCTCTGACAGCCCTCTTTTGCAGAATAAAGATAGAATTAATATCTGCAGCCCGTCCCCACAGCAAAATACCGTAAGACATGATGCTATGAAAGTAACTAAAATAGACCAGTCTCGCGGTATCCACGTCTGTTAGTTGGCGGATTTTCCAAACAGCGTAAGCGGCTGAACTTAGCCGCCCTGCAAGTGATGTTAAGTGAGGACCCCACTGTAGTTTTGAGTCAAGCGTGATCCCCAGGAAAACCGTTTTATCGACGAATTCTAGTGTCTCCCTATTCAGTACAACATGACATTCACTACTTCTAACATTTGGTAACGTGAATCTTATGGATTTAGTTTTCTTCTCATTTAATACCAAATTATTTACAGTAAACCAATTATGTACCTTAAGCATAGCGTTATTTACTTCGTCAAGCTCCTGTGCATGTCTATTTATCTTAAAAATCAGTGATGTGTCATCAGCAAATAACACCATTTGTGGTCGGTTTTTCAGTAAATGAGGTAAATCATTTATATATACTAAAAAGAGGAAAGGACCCAAAATCGAGCCCTGTGGTACACCCATTTTGACTTTTAAACCCAATGAATTTACACCGTTTATTTGAACTTGCTGCAATCTATCATTCAAATATGATTTTACTAAGCTAAGCGCAAGTTTATCCAGTCCGTAATGCTCCAGTTTCAAGAGCAGTGTTTCGTGATTCACGCAATCAAATGCCTTGGATAGGTCGCAGAAGATGCCTATTGCATCTTGTGCCTCTTCCCATGCGTTAAAGATGTGTTTTAATAAGGTGACACCGGCGTCAGTTGTGCAACGTCCTTTGGTGAAACCATACTGTTGATCGTGGAGGATATTATTACGATTAAAATGCTGGAGCATTTGATTTAACATTACTTTTTCAAACACCTTGCTGAAAACCGGCAAAACCGATACGGGTCTATAATTATTAGTATCTTTGGTGTCCCCGGATTTGAATAGTGGAATAACTTTACTGTACTTCATTAGATCCGGGAATACCCCTTGATCCACACACAAATTAAATATTAAAGCTAAATAGGGTGCAATTGTCTCAATAATTGATTGACAAACTTTAGTAGACATACCCCACAGATCTTCGGTAATTTTGATCTTGAGTTGCTTATAAGCCTTTACAACGACCACAGGGTTTACATGTTTAAATTTAAATTCCACGGGAAAGGCTGAAACATTCGCTCTTAATAAATCAATAGCAAGTAAGGGGGACGAATTTAAAGTTTCTGTAGATTTAATTGGAATATTGGTAAAGAAATTTGCAAATTCCTGAGCAACATCGATGTTGTCTCTAATGAGACCGCGGGAAGTGTCAAGTGTGTAATCAGTATTATGTCTTTTGTTCTTGTTCGTTTCATTGTTAATAATTTTCCAAACTGTCTTTATTTTATTGTCTGCTGATTTAACCTTGTTACTAATGAAAGAAGCTTTAGCTGCTTTGCAGATATTTTTAAAAGTTTTAGAGTAAGTAGCAACATACTTATTAAAAGTTTCCGTGTTAATATACGGCTTAAGGCCATACAGTTCAAATAATCTTTCCCTACTTTTCCTGATCCCTTTAGTTGCCCAGTCACTGAATAAAAACTTAGGGCAAATAGTTTTAGTTTTTTTCCTAGATGAATTATTGAACTCTGTTTGCACTAATGAAAATAATTGTTCATACAGAATATTGCCATTGGACAAATTTAGGCCCTGAGCACTTAACTTGCTAATTAAAGTGTTGTTAAACTTATTTAAATTACCCGATGTTATTGGTCTAATTTGAATCTGCACTTTTTGTATTGGTGTGCTGGACTCAAAACTAACGGTTTGACCGCTGTGATCAGAAGGGAGATAATTTACAATGGCTTTATCTAAATAGTCGCAGCAACAAAAGACATTATCGATACATGTAGCAGTAGTCGAAGTTATTCGCGTTGGTTCTAAAAACACATTTGACAGATTGAATGATTTGAAGAGGCTTAATAATCTACTGCTATTTGAATTATTTTCTAAAATATTAATATTAAAGTCACCACAAATAATTACTGATTTATTACCAGTTGCAAGTTTAGCTAAAACATCTTCCATTACTGACTCAAATATAGAGTAGTTTTGATAATTTGGAGGTCTGTAAACGCACACTATAAAATGCTTATCTAGCTCAACACAGGACAGTTCAATGCTATGTTCGACCGATAATTTAACTATGTCATTACGAGTCTTAGATTTTATACAATTTTTAATTAAGATTAGTGAACCTCCACGTAGCATGGATTTTCGGTTAAAACAACTGCCCACACTATAATTCTCAAAATTAATTAGCATTTCATAATCTTTCAACCAGTGTTCAGTTATACAAATAATATCAAACATTGTTTTTTCTAAAAACAATTCAATTTCTAATTGTTTGGAAGAAAAACCTTATTTTGATGAAACAATTTCAAGGAATTCTGCTTAGCCCCGTTTTTACAATTAACTAATTGAGTGCCAGAAAATAGCTTGTTGATGGTGAGACAAACAACATTGTTACTAGTACCTTCTGTTGTCTTACTGACTAGTTTAAATTACTATTGCTAACCACCTTAATATTAGTATTATTACTAACCTTTGTGGTGCTAAATACATAAGACTTCGACATACTACTTATGTCTGAGTTTATATTAAAAGCTAATAGCCATGCTATTTGACGTCTAAAACTAATAGGCAGATACGCAGTATCCCTAGTCGATTTTAATTTCTCAACAAAAGTGTTGGTGTCAAAAAATATAAGTTTGTCACTATAGTGATTAACTAACAAATGCATATGGTTATTTAGCATATGTATAATATGATTTTGCCTACTTGACAAGTGCTGAAAGTATGGAAAAGCACACAATATTATTTTCTGACAATTAATCTTCAAGATTTCAGTGACACTGACAGTGATGTCATCATTTTTTAAATTGGAACTATTGCCTACAAATACAGAAATAATGGCTTTCGGATCATATTTATTCCCTGTTATAGATGACATTATCTCTTTGTAGGATTTCCCTGGCATACAATAATTAACAGCGGATTGACTCAGGTTGTTACTCAATAATTTACCTAACCCTCTCCCTAAACTATGTATCTGAAAACATAATAGAACAATAACAATCTTTACTAGAACAAGGGAGAGAACAAGTATCTGTCTGTGCTACTTGAGATGAACCTTGTACAACATGTGGTGCATCTTGATCAGGGATACAGTCCCGAGCCTCTCCAGACTGGGACGGGTCCTCCGTTGCCTCAAGTTGAAGAGCCTCAAGGTTGGATTCCCTTTGACAAGAACATTGAGTGGTGGTAAGAGTCATCGGGACCACTCTGACAGTCTCATCGTTACACATTTCTACTAACTTGTTTGCAGCAAGGATGTGTTCCTTTATTTGTTTTTGAGAGCTCACATACTTAATATAAAGAGAATGTAGTGACTCTTCAAGAACCTCAATCCCAGACTGTAATCGTTGGGTGTCAATTTGATAAATGTTCTTACTATCTTCTAATTTAATTTGATAGTTTTTTAATTTATTTATTAGAAAAACACGTTCTTTCCTTAGTTTAATATTATTGGAACTGTGTTTATGTTGTTTCCTGAATTTATTGCATTTATTTATGATTTTATTTAGTTTTGCATACTTTTTAATTTTATTTTGACTTACTTTATAACAACTATTATTATGTTTCAATATAGAATCTTCGGTTAGGTCTATTGTTATTAAGGAATGAGGGTTGCAATTAGTATGAAATAATTCATCGTATAAACTATTAGTTTCCTTAGCCTGAGTACAATTTTTTTGTTTCTGTAACTTAGTAATACGTAGATTAGCATGAATAAGTTCTTCTTCTAGATCCCTGACCTTACACAAAGCCTCCTCATATAAGTTACTGCAGTTATTAAAACCATCCGTGACCAGCTGCAGTTTGTCCCGTTCATCAACAACATCCAGGTATTGTTGATGTAGGTCAACTAGCTCCTGTTTTAAGCTTGTATTTTTGTAAACGACCTTCTCGACTTCCTTCTCACTATCATCTATTTCCTGTAACAGCTGTTCACATTTACTGTTTGAAGCCTTAAGATCTTGAACAGTCGTTCTCAATTTAAGCTCCAATTCCTGAGCAGCAGCCTTACGGGTCATCACAGGCATGGTTTCAAGAAGCAGTACTGAAAGTAGAATTAAAGGAAGGGTGAGAACTAATTAGACAGACAAAAGGAAAGCTATAAGTGAAAGGAAAAATGGGAGAAGTTAGTGTTGGTTTATAGAGAAATGGGGTAGGCTGCTGAATCTAATTGAAATTCAACTATTATAATTAGATCAAGTACAATTTTACATTGATTCTATTGTCTTATGATTGTACTTTTGCTTATGTGGGTAGGATGCCTAGATACAAAATAAAAAATATAAAACTAGTTTTGCAAAAAGACTACAATTAAAGTACGGATAATCACCGTTATTGTTGTTATGTACAATAAAACACTAATAGAATTAAGTACAATACTTTGATATTTCACAATAGGTACCTACTAAGTTTCGTTAACTAGGTACGTAAAAAAAAAAAAAATGGCAGACCCAGTGCAGGGTGCCAAATCAACCAAAAATGTTGATACTAATATTCAATGAATGTGTTACAGTGATTGTGTGCTAATTATAGAATAAAGTAAACAATACTCCCCGTTTAAATCCGCAGGTCCAACATCAGCTGTTCATGATAGGTTACCGGTGACGGTGGGTAACCAAAAACTGTATACGTACGTGTAACTGTGTACGTAAATTTGCAGGAAAACAAGAATTCCGAGTTGTTATGCAGTTAATTTACATTTAGTTATATTATTACACCTTAATTACACTTAAAAATTAAATAAAACTATTAATAAAATACGGAACAAAATTTTGACATGTCACTCGGGCAGTCAGTGAGGTGGTCAATGGTGACACCCGGGCGTTTCCTTCCGCTTGATCCTGAACAAGGAACCTCCCGAAACAACCGTGTCCGGTGAGGACCTGCGTCAGGTGGAAGGTGAAGACGCCGTGGCGCCTCTCTAGCCACTCCTCAAAGAGGGGACTTACCGCCGCAATTGTGGCGTGCCCAGCGCTGGGTTGCGACAATCGCACACTCCATGCCGCCATGAGATCCCGCCGGAGCTCTGTCCGCTGTGCAGTGCGTGTGCGCGAGGACTTTCGCCTCAGAATTAAGTATTTGGTTTTATTAATAAAGTCAAGTATATATACGTACTTAAATACTAAATTAGTCTAGGTACAGAGTGCGGAAGAGAAATACCAAATATAATTCATTTTAATATTCGTTACAATTGAATGACGCCCTCCGCAAAAGTCATCCATATAATAATAATAATAAATATCCAGAGGAACAGCGAACCAATAAGGATAGAGCGAGGCATATTTCAGGGCGATAGTTTGAATCCGCTTTGGTTCTGCTTAGCCCTGAATCCTCTAAGCACACTGCTGGAGGGTTCAGGCCTAGGCTATCGGCTGAGGAGAGGTGGTTAGGTTATATCTCACCTCCTCTACATGGATGACCTAAAACTCTTCGCCCCCAACAATTTAGGGACCATCCATTCGTCTGGTAAGTTTATTTTACAAAAATAGGGAAGCTTAAACGTGTAACGTGAAGCAATAGTTTGTGAGTAAGCGCGTGTGATGTGGTGTAATGGGGAAAGTGTATGAGTTTGTGGTGTATGATGTGTGTATAAGTGTGTGATATGTGATGTGTGTCATGTGTGTGTAGAAGGGGAGGGTGATTTGAGGACTGACACTCCGATGGATTCTAGTTTTGAAAGAAGTAGAGGAACAGACACTGTATCGAACGCCTTCGAAAGGTTTAGGAAGATTCCTAGACACTTGAACTTATTGTCGATTTTGTCAACTACAAAATCTAGTGAAGATGTCACCGCATCCTCTGTGTATAGTCCGCGTCTGAAACCGAACTGGTTTTGGGAGATAATTTTATGTTTATTTAGGTAGTTATTAAGGCGTTTGTACATTATTCTTTCCAGAATTTTAGAGATTGCTGGCAGTACTGAAATTGGGCGACAGTTCGTGACCGTGTTTCTGTCACCCGACTTGTATATTGGATGTACGATGGCTTTTTTTAGAGCGTTGGGAAATATACCTGTGCATATTGCCAGGTTGCATATACGTGGTGGAACCAGAATGTGACTTTTATGGTTTTTTGGTGGGATGGCGTCACAGCTCGTAGCACTGTCGAGAGTGCATGGGAGGCCGTCACTTCCTTCTGCGAAGCAGTAATGCTCGCGAAGGAGGAGGCGAAGTGCGCGAGGGAGAGGCAAGATGTGCCCTCGCGCCCCTAGTTGCCGCAGGAGACGCCCTTGGCGTCGGGAGTCGCAAGCCGACTTCCGGCCACCGTAGGCGCGGGCTTACGGACGGTGAGCAATGGGTAGCTTGCCGTCCGATTAGGACCAGGCCCGGGTCGACGGCGCGTTGTGTTCCACGCGCGCCTCAAAGAGATGTCAGCACCAACTGACGGGGTCCGTAAGGGCCAATGCCTGCCAGGGTTGCGAGTTTGTCCGAAAGGGATATCGCGGCCCCGGCACACAGGCAAAGGAAGGAACACGGGTGGGTTTTAGTCAGTAAAAGTCTGACACACCCTCCCGCTCCTCCCCGAGCAGGAGAAGTTATTGGATAAATTCCCAAATAAAAAAAATAAAAAAACCCGTAGCACTGTCAATCCGGAGGCTGTTTATAATTGAATTAACCTCTTCTTCGTCTGTTTCCAGAAGAGCCATTGAGTTGGTTGTATTTTGTTGGAGGATGTCGACAGACTGAGGGCAATTTAAGTTAGGTATATTTGTTTGCAAGATTTATACCAACGTTTGCAAAGAATGTGTTAATATTGTTGACGGACTTAGTGGGGCAGTTTTCGATTGATAGGAGTTCTGTTGGTGTCGAGTGCACGCTTTTGGTGTCGGTTTCACTGCGGACAGTTTCCCACATTTTTTTTGGGTTGCATTTAGCTTTTTGAAATTCCCTTTCTTCATAGTCCGATTTTATCCTTTTTAATAAATCATTGCAGAAGTTGTGATATCGTAAATAAGTTATTTTTAAGATCTGGTTATTCGGCTCCTTATTTGTATTAAAGTGCATTCTGTCCCTATTATGTATGCATATATATAGAATATAGAAGCTGCCTTCCAATTTTTTTGCTGCATTAGGAAATTTATGCCTTTCATCAGACGCCAATTTTTTCAAGCACATCATCGCTAATAATCCTGCTGGTTTGGTTCCGTATGTAAGCGTGACGAGTTGAAATTATTGTATTGGTTGGTTATGCGATCCTCGCCATAGTACCTTTTGGTAAGCTTGATCTTCTTGGTGTATTCGAATCATTCTGTACATCTTCTTGATGTCGGAAGTATATACAAATTTAAATTGTCTCCATTTCAGGATAAGCTCTTGAAGATCCTTTTGTATATTAGGACCCCTGTACATGACGTTATTTAGACTGTACCCTGATGATGACTTTGCTGAGGCGTTCAAAACTACTCTCAGTTTGGTTGTGGTAGATTCAGCCCGAAAGACTGCATGGTGTGGTAGCATTCGGGCGCCTGGTTAATGTTGCATGGTATCATGTGGTTTAATGTGAAATATTCGTCCATGATTTTTTTGTAATCTGCTTTCAATTCACTGTTTCTCTCAAATTTCTTCTCTAAGTTTCTAAATTGAGATAATGCTTGTGGTTTGGTTGCACCCAACTTATTTTTATGTTCCGGCTTAAGTGGTACTCGAACTTCGTACCTTCCGTCCTCAAGCCTCTTAGTGGTTTTGAGAAAAAAATGTGTACTGGGACACATAGTAGAAGTGAAACTTCAACGGACAAGTGGAAAAACGAATCGCAACGGACAAGTGGAAAAACGAATGGCAACGGCCAAGTGGAAAAATTAATCGCAACGGACAAGTGGCAAAACGAATCGCAACAAAATTTTAACTGGCAGTTTTACGGGCAGATTGTTAATGTACAGTCAGGAGCACCAATATGTATCCACTTAACAAAATTCAAAAGCGATTTTCGCATGGAATAACGACTGCAACTTTGAGATAAAACCTATTTCATATTAGTGTGAGTTCCAAAATACTATGAGGGGTGTTCAATAAATAGTGAGAATACGATACATTCTACTTGGAAAGAAAAAAAAAAAATACTGGCAGGCATAGCCCAGACATTAGTTAAGATGATAATAAAAAAAGCAATTAATTCTCTTTTGTTTTTTTAAAAGTAGAAGTCTATTGTTTGCGCCGTTTCGGAACGTGTTCTTAAAAATGGATAAAATTGAAGTTCGCGCGGTAATAAAATATCTCTGCTTGAACATTTTTACTTCGGAGCAGGTAAATCAAGACTTGAGAGCAACATTAGGGGTTCATGCTCCTCCCTACTCTACGGTTGCGCGTTGGTGTGCTGAGTTCAAGCGAGGAAAAACTTCCACTAACGACGACCCACGAACGGGACGTCCCATATCGGCAGTGACTGAACAAATGATTAAAAAAGTTGAAAATATTGTCTTGGCGGATCGTCGTGTTACTGTTCGTTTTATAGCTGAAGAAGTAAAGATTTCGATAGGAAGTGTCCATAATATTATAAACGACCATTTGGGTATGATAAAAGTGTCAGCGCGCTGATCGTCATCTCCAACTCCAAAGAAATTTAAGGCGATTCCATCCGCCGGAAAGATCATGCGCTCTCTTTTCTGGGACAGCCAAGGGGTGGTAATGATCGAATATCTTAATCATGGAGTCACTATTACGGGGACTATGTATGCAGGACAAGTAACAAAGTTTCGTGAGGAAATACGCAAGAAACGGCGTGGCAAACTCGCTAAAGTTGTTTTGTTTCACCAAGATAACGCCCCTGCGCACAAGTCCAGAGTTGCGATGGCTGCCATTCAAGAAGCTGGCTTCGAATTGATGGAACATCCTCCATATTCACCGGACCTTGCTCCTTGTGATTTCTACCTATTTCCGCGCTTAAAGGAACGTCTCAGGGGCCAGAAATTCGAAGATGATGACGGAGTAGTCGCTGCCGTAAATGTTTTTTTAAGGGATCAGGAAGAAGATTTTTTTAGAAAGGGAATTTTAGGATTAGAGAAAAGATATACAAAGTGTATAAACCTGAAAGGTGACTACGTCGAAAAATAAAATAACATATAATAAAAGATAATTGCGTCTTACTCATTCTCACTATTTATTGAACACCCCTGGTATGTTCGTAACAACATAAAATTACAATCACCACAGCAGGAGAAAATCACTTTTTAAAGTAGCTAAGTGTATACATATTGGTGCTCGTGACTGTACTTGTCCTATTTGAAAACCTGCCCGTAAAACTTCAAGTTTTTTTTGATAAGGATTAATACCAAGATACAAATAAAGAGCCTTTTCTGGCGGCGGCATTTCAATTAAGTTAAAAAAAATAAAAGAAACTTATTGTGGCATAACTATAATAGTTAGACAACACTTTTTGTCGCAACACTTTTTGTAAATAATGATGTGTTCTGCAAAATCGTAGTACATTATTATTTATAAACAAATTATTTTTGTTAAGCCAATTAATTATGTCCAATAGTGTATTATTTATGTCATCTTGATAAATATTGCGATCAATACATTTCACTATGGCAGTACTGTCATCTGCAAACATCACCATTTGATGTTGAGTCGCCTTTGGCAGATCATTTATATAGATTAAGAAAAGTGGTGGCCCAAGGACGCTACCCTGTGGGACACCAAACTTTATCAATCTCGAATGAGATAAAAAACACTCTTCAAACTTTGTTTCACATACTCTTGCAATCTCTGTACATTGCATTCTGTTGGAGAGATAGGATTCGAGTAGTTTTAAAATGTTACCTCTGATACCGTAGCTACGCAGTTTGTCTAATATGACGTCGTGCTTTACAAAATCGATGGCTTTGGTCGTCATTATCTGTGTAAATTGCACAAATTGGAGCTTTTTGGTCTCCTGCTAAATATAAGAACACTCGTTGTGGCATAACTATAATAGTTAGACATATGCTGTTGCGACACTTTTTGTAAATAATGATAATGTGTTCTGCAAAGTCGTAGTACCTACATAATTTTATTCTATCATCAATAGTTTTCGCAGCGCACGCGATGTAAAGAATATTTTAGGTAATTTTTTTACACCTTGGGTTATATTATTGGAGTTTTAATAAGGATCCCAATTTTTTTTTAAATGTAATATAGCCTATGTCACCCGGGGATAGTGTAGCTTTCCAACAGTGAAATAATTTTTCAAATCGGTTCAATATAAAAACTTGAGATTCCAATCTATTCTCTCCGTCCGCCGCTGCCGCCGCTCACCACGCGATATATCGTCTACCCCCTCCACTCGGCCGTTACGCTTTTTCGTGACAGAAAAATCCTAATAGCCCCCGTCTATATAGAAGTTTCACTTCAAAAATTAAGCACTCATGGTCATCGTTGGACATCTCTATTTTCTGGTTTATGTCTTCGTTCTCCCAATATTTCAGTAGGTCTTCTGTGTTGTTGAGAACTACGTTGCATTGGTAGTGTGGTCTCATAGATCCAGAGAGTAGCCATCCTAGTTGCGTCTGTTGAGCTATTGGTTGCTTGTCCTTGTCTCCTCTCAAGATTCCTCCTAACGTTATCTTGCTGTAAACTTCTGCACCTAGCAGCATGTCTACGGGTCTATTTATATTAAAATTCAAAAGTCATTTATTCAAACTAGGCTGAGAATCAGCACTTTTCGAACGTCAAAATTACATAAGACAGTCCCCACAAAACGCCAACCCTTTACCACTTCCTAGTGCTTAAGCTGGGAAGAAGAAGTGGCGCAACAAACTCCCCAGCAGCACAGCTGTCTGTTCAGTTGGAAAAACTTGATTCTTTATAATAGTGCTTATGCAAAAAAAAAAAAAAAATTACCGCAAATTGCAATACAACTCATAAAATAAAAACATTTTTGTTGGAATGTTACAAAAACCCCAGTGCTAACAGATTAAAATAATAACACGATTCAATCACTCGATTATCACAATCGATCTTTCACTCATTCGATCATTCGTTACTGTGGGTCATTCAAATTTTTTCTATAATATAATAAATCGGAAAGTCGAACTGTACACACATCTTTTCTTTCCTCTAGATTATGTCAACAATAATATTTTAATAAATTGACTTATAGTCAAATAAAATAATCCAAACAAATTATATGAGCTCATAAAGTATCATGTAGTCTAAAATACTTGTTTGTTGCTTGGGGGGGGGGGGGGTTAATTGGAGTAGCTTAATTAGTCCCAAGCCTTTTTGTCGTCTAAGTAATCTTTAACTTTATAGAAACCTTTTTGACATAGTTTCTGTTTAATAAATGATTTAAATTTATTGAGGCTCAGTTCTTGGATATGGCTTGGGAGTTTGTTGTAAAAACGTATACTTTGGTACTTAAATGAATTACTTTTACTTTTAAGATAGCAGTGGCTAAAATTATTTCAGACATGTCATCCCTAGAGACGTGAGATAACCTAGATTTGCTCTTTTTAGTTGCAACAGTATTGCTAGTTTCTTCTCCTGCTGACGCAGTTGGACTTTGTCTTGTCGATTGACATGGCTTATTGTTATGCCTGCATAGACAGTTTTGGCAGTAATTTAATTGCTCAATTTTATTTACCTTTTGCTCGTGCGTCATTTGTAAAAAAAACAATCCGGATTCAGAATTGCATAATGCACAGGTTATCGACCGCGACACATGTAACGCATTCACATTAGACTTGGAATTATCTTTGTTGCCTCCAGGGTTTTATCTATAATCTCCTTAACTTTCCAATAAACTTCCTGGACTGTATCGAAACAACCCTTTTTGAAGTAAATGTGGTCAAAATTCGTATAATGACACATCTTCTTATGGTTTTCTTGGTAATCGCGCCAGTATGCTTCCAACATATTAGCCTCGCGTTTGTAATTATCGATGGTCTTCCTGTCGGATCCATCCTTCTTTATGTTGGTAAAAAATTTGTTTAGGATTTCATAGAGCTTCGTTTGGTTGATGAACAGAGAATCGGAATCCATATTTGGTTGATTTGTAAATATTTGGTAATGGTTATTATAAATAAATGGTTCGATCTGACCATATTGCTCCAACCGTCTCTGTGATCTTCTGGTTCGGGGGGCGCTGTTTCACTTGGTAGTCACTGGTAATTAAATGCTCGAAGGAACATGTTGAAAGTAGTGTTCGGCGCTATGGTGACCAAACACACCTTTCTCGTATTGTATTGATAGGATATGGTATGGTGGTTAAAGTCTCGTAATATAAGGGAAATAGCTATATTGAATCACTAACACTTAGTAACAAGAACTGCTATAAAAAAGGTAAACTATATAACTAACTTATTGGTAAAATGTATGGTAATGGTTTTGAGTCGTGGTGTCTCTAATGAGATCTGAACGCGAACTGGCCTACATTTAGGTGAACGAGCGAATGTGCATATTTGCGTTCGACGCAATTATGCATTTTCGGAGTGTTCGATTAACTCGAATAGTATTTGTATTTCTAATTCTAATTCTATTTTTCGTCTTGGTGCAGGTCAATGCCCGTACACACACAGCACACAAGCGATCCAGCCTGTGCTGGAAGACTCTTACATTCAAGTTTTACCGTGACCAGCAAGCAGTCCGGACTTGAATCCAATCGAGCACGTGTGGGACCAATTGAAACGAAGAGTTGGAGAGAGAGTAAGAGGTCTGTAACTAGCAGCAACACATTGACGATTTGGAAGAGATCTCGTACCAGCTGAAAACGTGAGGCATTTGATCGAGAGCATGCATTCCAGGCTTCAGGAGTGCATACCTAAAAGATGAAGGCATACGCGTAATTCGTTAGTTTACATTAATGATTTACCCCAATTACTTCAAAATCAACCGAAGATGGTGTTATTTGCAGATGACGCATCATAGATCTTTAAAAGAAACCGACGTTCACAAAATCTTGACGACGTCAATAGCTCTATTCTTCAGGTCCAAGATTGGTTTACGGTAAATAATTTGGTATTTAATAAAATAAATACCAAATGCATTAGATTTAAGTTACCTTGTGTTAGAAGTAGCGAATGTGACATCATATTGAATGGAGATAAACTGGAATTTATTAATCAAACGGTTTTCCTGAGAATTACGCTAGACGAGAAATTACAATGGGGACCTCATATAACATGTCTTGCGGGTCAGCTAAGCTCGGCCGCTTAAGCTGTTAGAAAGATAAGACAGTTAACAGATGTAGAAACCGCGCGTTTGGTCTATTTTAGCTACTTCCACAGTATTATGTCGTATGGCATTTTATTGTGGGGTCGGGCTGCTGGCATTGAATCCATCTTTATTTTACAACAGAGAACTGTCAGAGCCATTTATGATCTACATCGTCGCGAATCTCTCAGGGAACTATTTAGAAAGATTAATATTATTTCGGTACCTTGCCAATTCATTTATGAAAATATTATGTATGTAAGAAAAAAATCTAAGTACATATTTTTAATAAAATAAGTGATAGACATAATTTTAATATTAGAAATAAAGATAAAATAGATCAACCTTTTTTCAGATTATCTAAAGTACATACATCTTTTATGGGGTAATGTGTTAAATGTTTCAACAAATTACCTTGTGATATAATACAATTAAATGAAAGAAAATTTAAAACTGTGTCTACTCGGACCTACACAATTATATTAATACCGATAAAAACGAATTGACCATTATTTCTCAGAACATTTTCTGCAACTTTGATGATTTCTCTCATTTATTATCAACGTTTAAATTTGAAACTGACATCATAATTGAAACAATATTCTAATTTAAAAGAGTGTCCGTGGAGTTTCTTGCCCGTTCTTCTCCGCAGGGCTCAATTCTTGGCCCTTTTTTATTTCTCGTATATATTAATGACCTACCTTGCCTTATAAAGAACAGTCATGAAATAGTGTTATTTGCAGATGACACGTCACTTATATTTAAGCTTAAACGACAACAGACAGTTATTGACGATGTGAATAATGCTCTCTCTAAAATAGTGCATTGGTTTAGTGTTAATAATTTACTTTTAAACGAGAAAAAGACTAAATGTATTAAATTTCTGACACCTAACGTAAAGCAGGCGAAAACGAATATACTAGTACATTGGTTTTCACCTGCTTAACGTTAACGTAAATGGGACAGAATTGGATCTTGTGGACACCACTGTGTTCTTAGGTATTACTTTGGATTCGAAGCTTCAGTGGGGCCCACATATAACCAAATTGTCGAAGCAGCTAAGCTCTGCAGCCTACGCGGTATATAAAATCCGTCATTTGACTGATGTAGAAACAGCTCGAGTGTAATGTCGTATGGCATTTTGTTGTGGGGAAATGCAGCCGACTTTCAGGCTATATTTGTGCTGCAAACACGTGCCATTCGAGCAATTTATTACCTAAGTTGTAGGCATTCACTGAGGGATAAATTTAAGGAAATAAACATAATGACAGTCTTGTCTCAATATGTTTTCTGAGAACCTGATTTATGTAAAAAAGAATATAAATCTATATTCTAAACACAGCGACATTCATAGCTACTACTACTAGAAACAAACATTTATTAGTGCCAAAGTATACGTTTTTACAATAAATTTAAATCATTTATTAAACAGAAACTATGTCAAAAAGGTTACTATAAAGTTAAAAGTTACTTAGACGACAAAAAGGCTTGGGACTAATTAAGCTACTCCAATGTACCGCCCCCCCAAGCAACAAACAAGTATTTTAGACTACATGATACTATTTATGAGCTCATATAATTTGTTTGTATTATTTTATTAGACTGTAAGTAAAATTTTAATTTAGTTTTTATTTATTGTTGACATAATTTACTCATTAAAATGTTTTAATTTTATGAGTTGTATTGCAATTTGTGGTAATGTAAATTATTTTAGCATAAGTACTATTATATAGAATCAAGTTTTTCCAACTGAACAGACAGCTGTGCTGCTGGGGAGTTTGTTGTGCCACTTCTTCTTCCCAGCACTAGGAAGTGGTGCAGGGTGGGCGTTTTTGGGGGACTGTCTTATGTAATTTTGACGTTCGAAAAGTGCTGATTCTCAGCCTAGTTTGAATAAATGGATTTTGATTTTTTGTTTTTTTTTTTTTTTAAACTTTGCCCCACACTAAGAACTTCTTCTTGTATCGTGGGTGCGTTTACAAACAAAGAAACTCACATACACTAACACCCAGACCCGAAACAACTACTTGCAGATCATACAAATATTTGTTCCGTGCGGGGATTGAACCCGCAACACGTTGCGCAGCAGTCGATCGCTCAGCCACTGCGCCAACCGTGTCGTCGATTGATTTTTGATTTTTGATACTAATTCATTGGACTTATTGTAAATCACAAATCTTAAAATTAATATTGTACTTAGTCATCAGCTTCAGCTTGCAGAAACCGAGGGAAAGGACGTTACTGCCCTTGCGGAAATCCTAATAATAATAATCATTCCGTTTAGTTAAGAACGACAACTGAATATATTATAGCGATATAAAAAAGGTATATCGCCACATTATATTCAATAATCACTGGGGATCGAACCCAGGTTGACGAAGAACGAATAATGAAACACAGAAAGATTGAAGTCACAAAGTATATTTAAATTAATTGGTTGAAAAGAAATAAAATTAAAAATCAGGTATGTAAAAAAATAAAATGCTGCTTTAGGCGTCGTGTCTCTTTTTAAAGTGATGTTAACGAAAGATTAAAATAGGCAGATATCCTTAAAGAACGTCAGGTTCATCGGGTAACGTATTTTTTCTGTGACTATTATCGCTGAGCGAGGGGAACTAGCACTGGCCAGTACATCACCGTTTAAATTAGACTTAACTAAACGAAAAATTACAGTTATTAGGAGTAAAAAAAAAAAACGCGATATTAAAAATGAAAATAAAGATGGCAAATGAGGACTGCTGAAGATGTTGCCTGCAGTGTGTAAGGACAGCGTCCGACACGTCGTCGACGCTCCTATCGCTGGATGGCTGGAGGAACCACGCGGAGACGTGGTGTAGGGACCACGCGCGGATATGGCGGCGGAGTGCGCACCTCTCTGGCTACTGCCACGGCTGGAGTCGGGTAACCCAGGGGCCTCAACGAGGCCTTTTGAAACAAATATGGTAGTTCTTCCTGGATATACAAAAACACCAACAGACTATTATACAATATATAAACGATAAAGATTTAGCAGGATAAATACGTCCAAATGTCTGGAAATGTACGTGTTATATCAGAAAAAATATAATTCAAACAACTATCGACTGCTTGCCACAACGCCAATGCCTCGAATCTTCCTTTCATCAAACAAACAAAACCGACTTTTCATTCGATTAAAAAAATATTCAAAAATGTGTCAAGCGTAACAACATTTTAAGAAAAAAAGCATATGAAGCCAAAACAGAAAAAGAAATAGAAAGTGAAGATGTTTTAGGTTTTAGTGACTTTTAGTTGTTTGTGTTTCTATTCTTCGAATAACTGAGTAGCCAGCGCGGTCGTCATGCTTGTCGTCGGCATCATCATATTTTTAGTGGCAGCAGCGAAATCTCTAGTTCCTGTCAAACATTGACAGAAAATAGAGATTTCAACATGTTTTGTTGTGAGTGTTTCGCCAGTGTAAACCATGAAGATATAGATATCTATATCTTCATGGTGTAAACGCACAAAGATTGTCAAACAAAAACATGCGAGATGCTGGCGAAGTCACCGCACGTCTGTGGTAACACTTTGACCTTGAGCTGGCGTATCGTAGTAGGTACATATAGAGTTTCAATAGAATTATAGGCAAGCCTATAATGGTTTTGTTTGCGCGCGCGGTCATGCTACCCGGACGAGTCCCACAACTGCCACACTTCCGAGCTCCGGCAGACGAGCCCGGACCTGCCCGCGCCCCTCGTGCGCCCCTCGTGCGCCCCTCGTGCGCCCCCGCGTACCTACGTGTGTGTCTGTACAGCGACATACTGTGACCGACACAAGGCGCGACCACGCGCGACCTTCACTCCGCACATTTGGCATCCGTTATTACGGCCTGTCCTCTGTCCAGTGTCCATTGTCCATTGTCCAGGGCCGCCAGCAGCTCACCTCCACTAGAGACTATTTAGTAACGCGTGTTACTGCCGGGTAATGATCTGAAGCGCGGGAAAAATAAACAATGAAAGCAGGCGTTCACCATTAGTGTAAGGGGAAAGAAATCAAACCGAGAATCCAGCAGCCTATTGCAAAAGGTGTTGGAAGGTTCGCACTATAAAAGCTGCAGTAAACTAAAGAAATATAAGTTTTAGGTTGAACCTTTTTAGGATACTTACGACAAATATTACATGAAAAACTCAATGAATATAAAAAAAAAACGTTTTACAAAAAAAAAAACAACCAAACTCCAAAAAAACACTACAAAGTGAAAAATAACATTAATTTCGGAAGTCGGTGGCAAAAAACGAAAATTCAAAACCAAAGACACCGACTTCCGACATTAAAGTTTTGTTTTTCAACTTATTAGTTTTGATACAGCTACCACACAAATTCGAATACCATTATCTGCTATGTAAATAACAGTGACAGGAACCTATCATATCTTCCACATAGTATAAGTGGGAAAAATACGTATTATTAAAGCTAACTCAAAAACTATCCAAGCAAACTGAATACAATTTATATGGGACCAACTTGGGAGCATATAGGTATCCTTTCATAAAAAAGAATTTTCAAAATCGGTCCACAATTGACGGAGAAATCGGTGGACAAACATAAAAAAAAAACATACGTACGCGTCGAACATATAACCTCCTCCTTTTTGGAAGTCGGTTAATAACTCTGAATAACTCACATAATCCTCTATCTCGACAGCCCTATGCGTAGGTATACTTTGCATCGTTTGAATGTATTATTATTTATTAGGTAGGTACTTAGGCAGCATATAAAGAGGACAATGTATGTGATAGCTTAATATTGAGTTAACGTGCGGCAAGGGCTGCAGACAGGTGAGTGGTGGAGTACTGAGCGCGCCCGAGAGCGCGGCGCCCGCGTCCAGGTGAGCGCTCGCACTAATGTCCCCCAGCCCGCACCGCATACCATGCTCGCGCACACTGCGCCTGCGTGTGGCTTCGGGGATGAGGACGTGTTTACACGTTACTAATCATTTATTAGTGTTTGCATCGTAAAATGAATAGCGCATTAGATAGGGTGCAACGTGCACGCGACGGCCGCCCGGCCGGTCACGCGCGTCGCGCCGCCGCCGCACGAGATCGCCTCTCGGTTGCCATGCAGACACACAGCCACTCGACCGTGTCCATGCTCCTCTAGTACTTACATCTTACTATACTTATTAATGTCTAATTTACGAAAAACCCTGAGAAATTCATTTTTTCATATCTCATTTCCACCAAAGATTGTTATTGTGATACTTAATTAGGGGTGCTTACTGACTCAGCGATATTTTATTTCGTATACTTATGTCTGAAAGACTAATTAATTAGCAAGTACTTAGGTACCAAACAAATAACTAACTATACACCTAACGACAGTTCCTACGTAAGTTAAAAATAATTTAATTTTTTTCTTTTGTTTTTATATTTTTATTTCAATTACTTGCTATACCTACTTACTTACATTAATTTATTTTGAAATTTAGTGACTGAGATACTGACTAAATAATAGCTAACGTATACGTACTAAACGGATAAGTAAGTAAGCTGAGTTATTTTTCAAGCTATTATTATTGTTATATGGTAAAGTGGTTGAGAAGTACGTCAAAATGATTTGGAATAAACCTGTATTTTGTATTTTTGTTAAATGTTCATCATCAATATCATTTTAGCTAAAAGATGTCCACTGCTGAACATAAATGTTGGTTTGCTTTTATCATAAAACTAATTGAATAGTCAAACGAACTTACCTGTAAGTGAAGTTCGACGGTAATTATACTCGTTGCTGTCTCGCTCGAAGATGATTAGAGAATACAATGGTAGTAGGCGTTTAGTCGAGTCTCTAGTCACATAATTTTGAAGAAATAACTAAAAAATGAACGCGCCCTTTCCTAAGGCGTGCTGCCATCTATCTACCTCTGCAAGCTATCTTCATTAAGTTCATAGCGATTTATTGGTTTTACAACACAGGGCCCATGCTCATTATACCTAGGTATATAGCATGGAATGTTTGGGTTGGGTGGGACTCATCTCTTCGAGCGAGGCAGCAACGAGTATAATTACCGTCGAACTTCACTTACAGGTAAGTTCGTTTGACTATTCAATTATACTCGTTGCTGTCTCGCTCTCAATGAAGAGAGAATACAATGGTAGATGTTCAAAGACTAGTTGTAAAAACAATAAATCTTAATAAAAGTATTAAATAACGAGGATTTGTTATTTTTAACACAGGTATTAGATTAGCATTCAAGGTATGTACTTGTACCAGTAGTAATGAACAAAAATATATAGGTACTTAATTCAAGTTGCACTAAATCATTTTAATTAGCAAATTAATAATCTTCAGAAAAGTTTATACTTATTGTTGATTATCATCAACAACAATATGAACTTTATAATTTTATTAGACAACAATATTTGTTGATAATTTATCAATAATAAACCTATTAGGTAAGGTCTTGTATCAAATCAAACTAAAGTTGAGTAGAGTTTGTAAGAGAATGTACTAATGTCAATAATATTCCACACTCTCCAACAGGTAATTTTAATTCAGCTCACAGATTTATTGGGAATTTCTTTTTATATAATAAGTAAGTTAGCACTGTCTCGCAAGCATTTAGGACTTCTAAAGAACTACAGCCTGCTGTAACTGCGTGCGTGCTCATATTATATTACCTTTAGTAAACTAATTAGTAAAAATATAATTAAATAATTAAGGTTGTTATTTTTCCCTAAAGTTTTCTAGTACATAAACAATTTAACCTTAGTGTTATCTGTGTGTATTTATTGAAACTTGTATGTAGATGTTATATCTGGCAATAGAAAGATATAATCTCATTTAACTTATCAGATTTAATCATAATGCAGTGTACTTTGATCACTGTATTCTTAATATTTAATTTATGAGATCGTTAGCTCCCTTTTCGTCTGTGGCTAATATTTATAAAGTCACAGTTTTCAGGTAGCAATTTTAAAAATAATTTTGGTGAAAATAGTTATTTTCAGTTCATATAATGTAAACAAGATATTTATATCTTATGTATTATAATTTATATAGGTTTTGAAGGTCTTTATTTATAGAAAACCTCTGAATAGTGTTTTTAACTTCATCAGCTGTTGTAGGTAGAGTACCTAAATGGATAATTAAAGCCTGATTTGATTTTGGAATGTAACTTCTATAGGAAATTCCTTCTTGAATTTCCTGAGTGAAAATATTGTCTAATCTTGGTAATGGTAGGTTTTGTAATACTTCATTATATTTTGTAACTTACAGTATTAGTCTATGCTACAAATGCAGGTGAGTACTGATTCATTGTGGGTACTTTTAGATGCTGACTTTATCATAATTTCTATTGCTACATCAGTGATTCCTTTCTAATAATTTTAATTTCTGGTGAAAAATGGTAGGTATACTTAATGTACTGTTGCCCTGTTATCTTTTAAAGTTGCTTTGGTTATGTATAGCTGGTGTATAGTTTTCTTGGTTTTGAGAACCATAGAGAATAGACGGGAAAAAACATAAAATAGATTATATGTATTATTCAGACCTACATTATGTACTTCAAGTAATCACTGCCACGGAACAGATCCTGGATCTGGGTTCCACATTGGCACTATGTACCTGTAGGGGATTTGCATTGAAACACCACTTTGATAATTACTAACTAGGTATAATATGTCGCGCACAAAAAAACTAGTGTTTTTTTTTTTTTTTTTATATAGATCATCTCGCAGTTAACCTCTGAGGAGGTCGTAGCTGCTTAACCGGACTTTCCTGTGGCTGCCTTAAGCTTCTACACTTAAAGCCTCCAGCCAGGGGCATAAACTATTCTAATTAAAACTAGGCGAACGCTCGCTAAGGGCACCCCCTGTGGGGTACGGACCTCGGCTTAGGGCGTCGCTGGGGGGAGGACAGCAAGATGGGACAGGCTGGATCAAACATAGATTATTATTATTCGGGGAATTTAAGACTACGGGCTCAGCTTCGACGCGGGCTGGCGCATCGTCGAGCAAGGGTCGGGGGGGATAGGGTTTTACTTTTTTCTTTTTTTTTTTATATAGGGCATCTCGCAGTTAACCTCTGAGGAGGTCGTAGCTGCTTAACCGGACTTTCCTGTGGCTGCCTTAAGCTTCTACACTTAAAGCCTCCAGCCAGGGGATAGGGTTTTACAATTTGGTTTGAGCTTAAGTAGTTTTCTACTATGGTACAAGTAGCGGGTGGGTGGTTCTAGTATAAAAAATAGCTGTTTTATAATTCTTGACCAATGATAGGTAGGTGAGGCCAGTATATTTTAGTCAAGCATGAACTCGATTCTCGACAGGTTGTAACCTGCTCCCCGAATGATACATTTTTGCGTAGACAAGTTGCAACTTGTTCTTGGGCGATGCCATCTTGGCTAGTTTCTCGTCGACAAGTTGCGACTTGTTCGTGAGTGTTGCTGATATTCTGTTCATGTGTGTTTAGGTGACTGTTAGTGGTTTACCTGTGTGTTATTGTCAAGCTAGGACCTGCTTGGTGGGCAATATAACTATCGCTTGTTTATGTATGTGATTTACCTTTACCTTACATTACCTCCGGTATGTGTTAGGGTGCTAACTACGTTCTTTAATCATTGTTCTTAATTTATCAAAAGGTATAGGTATCAGTCAGGCTTAAAAGTATGGGAGATTAAAACTATCCTTAAGCTCATTACAATACAACTGTAGGGATTACTTATATCTATCTAATTAAAATGGTTTTTATTGTTCAATCAAAACTCTTAATATCTAATCAGTCGTTCTTCCTGTCGTCGCCAACAGTACCTATTGTTTGTGATGTGAGTAAATAAATACATTTTAGTTACACAAATTTTAAAGAAATATCAAAACTTTTTGATAATGTGTATCATTCAGTTCTTATTCTGCATGGCTAAGTCTCATTTTTAGATTCACAAAGCCATAAATTTACCTTATTAGGTAGGTACCTACTTATACCTATATCATCATCATCTTGTCCATATCCCAATGTATTTGGGGTTGGTGCTACAAGCAGTTTCCTCCATAATTCTCTATAGGTCGTATATATTATTATATATATTATGTAGGTATATAAGGGTACCAGAATATAACAAATTTCATAACTCACGCTTTTTCTGTATGGTAGATACTGCAGTAATAGATATTGACAATTTACATTCAATTGACATTCCAAATTATTAGAAATTGAAATGTTTTTAGAAAAAACAAAGTTTGACATTGTTTGTTTTACTGAACATTGGTTAAAGGATTACCAAATGCTAATTAATTATGAGAACTATACTGTGGGCAGTTGCTTTAGCCTTAAATCTATGCTGCGTGGAGGTTCTCTAATCTTGATAAAAAATTGTTTAAA
Source organism: Agrochola macilenta (assembly GCA_916701695.1). Taxonomy (NCBI): domain Eukaryota; kingdom Metazoa; phylum Arthropoda; class Insecta; order Lepidoptera; family Noctuidae; genus Agrochola; species Agrochola macilenta. The sequence continues at coordinate 21,031,354 of OU753573.1, read as the reverse complement.
ATCTACATAAGCAACGTAATGATATAGTTGGTTTATCAGTTGAACATTCCATTGAACTGTCCTGTGTTGAGCTGGATAAGCATGTTGTAGTGTGCGTGTACAGACCCCCTAATTATCAGAACTATTCTTTATTTGAGTCAATAATGGAAGATGTCCTAGCGAAACTTGCATCAAGTAACAAAACCGCAGTTATTTGTGGTGATTTTAATATAAATATTCTGGAAAATAATTCAAATAGCAGTAGAATATTAAGCCTTTTTAAATCGTTCAATTTGTCTAATGTTTTTACAGAACCAACTAGAGTAACTCCAACTTCTGCTACTTGTATCGATAATGTCTTCTGCGATTGTGATTATTTAGATAAAGCCATCGTAAATTATTTGCCGTCTGATCATAGTGGACAAACGGTAACTTTTAAGTTTAAAATACTTAAGCAAAAACTGCAAATACAATTTAGACCAATTACAACTGGCAAATTAAATAGATTCAATAGTAACCTAAATAATAAGTTAAATGCTCTGGGCACATAATATGAACGATGCAAATAAATTGTATGAGGGTTTCTTTTCATTAGTGCACACAGAATTCAATAAAACTTTTGAAAAGAAAACAAAAAATATTTGCCCTAATTTTATTTTTAGTGACTGGGCAACTAGAGGTATTAGGGTAAGTAGGGAAAGACTGTTCGAGCTGTATGGCCTTAAGCCTTACAACACTGAGAGTTTCAACAAGTATGTTACTACATATTCCAAAATTTTTAGAAATACATGCAAGATAGCTAAAGCTCTGCATATTAGCAACAAGATCAAATCAGCAGAAAATAAAATAAAAAGAATAAAAAGTTTGGAAAGTTATAAATAATGAAACTAATAGGAAAAAAATACGAAAAACCGAGTTCACATTGGAGACTTCACGTGGTGACATAAGCTCTAACTTAGAAGTAGCTCAAGAATTTGTAAGTTTCTTTACTAATATACCATATAAAACGACGGAAGCTTTAAATTCCTCACCCGATGTCTCAATAGATTTATTAAAAGCAAATGTTCCAGGCTGCCCGGTTGAATTTCAATTTAAACATATAAACCCTATGATAGTTATAAAAGCTTTTCGGAAAATTAAAATCAAATTGACCGAAGATCTATGGGGATTATCTATCAAAGTTTGTACATCCATAATCGAGACTATAGCACCATACTTAGCTTTAATATTTAATTTGTGCGTGGATCAAGGAATCTTCCCGGATTTAATGAAATACAGTAAGGTTATACCCCTTTTTAAATCTGGGGACAGTAAAGACACCAACAATTATAGACCAGTATCCGTGCTGCCGGTATTCAGCAAGGTGTTCGAAAAGGTAATGCTCAATCAAATGCTTAATCATTTTAACACTAACCAAATTTTACACGATCAGCAATATGGGTTCACCAAAGGACGTTGTACGACTGACGCCGGTGTCACCTTATTAAAACACATATTCACAGCGTGGGAGGAGGCCCAAGATGCCATAGGAATTTTTTGTGACCTCTCAAAAGCATTTGACTGCGTAAATCATGAGACCTTACTCTTGAAACTTGAGCATTACGGACTAGGTAAACTTGCGCTCAGTTTGGTAAAATCGTATTTAAATGATAGACAACAGCAAGTTCAAATTAATGGGGTCAATTCACTCGGTCTAAAAGTAAAAATGGGTGTCCCACAAGGCTCGATATTGGGTCCTTTCCTCTTTTTAGTATATGTAAATGATCTACCCCATTTATTAAAAACCCAACCACAAATGGTGTTATTTGCTGACGATACTTCTCTAATTTTTAAGATAAATAGACGTGCATCAAATCATGACGACGTAAATAACGCCCTACTGCAGGTCCAAAATTGGTTCACTGCTAATAATTTAGTATTAAATGGGAATAAAAATAAATGCATTAGATTTGCTTTACCGAATGTTAAAAGTAGTGATTGTGACATAGTATTGAATAGGGAGAAATTAGAATTCGTCGATAAAACTGTTTTCTTGGGGATCACGCTCGACTCAAGGCTGCAATGGGGTCCTCATTTAACATCTCTTGCAGGACGCCTAAGTTCAGCAGCATATGCTGTAAGAAAAATCCGTCAATTTACTGATGTAGGTACCGAGAGGCTAGTCTATTTCAGTTACTTTCATAGTATCATGTCTTACGGTATTTTACTATGGGGACGGGCTGCAGATATCGAGTCTATTTTTATTCTGCAGAAAAGAGCCATCAGAGCAATATATGGCCTCCGCAGAGGCGATTCTCTAAGGGAACTGTTTAAAGATATTAACATCATGACGGTACCTTGTCAATATGTCTATGAAAACATCATGTACGTTAGGAAAAATCTAAGTCTTTTCAGTAAAAGAGGTGATAGACATAATTATAGGACTAGAAATAGGGACCAATTAATTCAACCGGGTTTCAGACTGGCTAAAGTAGACTCATCCTTCATGGGGTACTGTTTGAAATGTTACAATAAAATACCTCCCCAAATACTCCAACTGAATGAAACTAAATTTAAATCTTGCATAAAACGCACACTATGCAGCCAAGCATATTACAAGTTGGGGGATTACATCGATGACAAAAATGCTTGGCTCAACGCTGGTCCAGCTCCACAAGGGCGCATAAACTAATTGATTAGCATTCAAAAATATTGTTGGAGCTGCTGAAGATTGTAAAACTATCATTAGATTGTATAAATTCAGTCTTTTAGTATTATATAATTGCATAGCACATGTGTGAGCACTATGTACATACTTTACAGCTACCATTTACTGGGTACGTCTTTGATTGACTTGAATGTGCCCTGGCGGCTGAGAGTATGTCATGCTCACTCAAATGTCTCGCTGGTGGTGGCGTGTGTGTTGGATCATTAAGTTCTCTTCAAAATGGTTGAGCTAAATGGTGCTGATCCATGCGTCATGTTCGTGAACGGGCGCCGTCAGTGGGGACTGGTCATCTCTTAGCTGCTACGGCTTATTAAAATTTTTGAATTGTTTTTTATTACGGACGCTTTTAATGTGCACGTCTTTCTACATTGTTCTCACATGTATAATTACAACATGAATGATGTAACCAATTTTTTGTAAAAATATTCTGATTTAAAAGAGTGTCCGTGGAGTTTCTTGCCCGTTCTTCTCCATAGGAACCTACTACGCGTTGGAATGGGCAACTAGCTTCATATTTCTGACTGACCGACCTCTTGACAATTCAAAAGTACCTGTAATTGGTTTATTTGAAATAAATGCTTTCCGTCTTATTCCAAAACACGGTCTAAATTTGGTGCTGGGATTAGTACTAGCTTTAGTACCATGACTAATTAAAACGTTATTATAAAATGAAGTTTATCAGTAGTTTCAGAACTATATATGGTACTAAAGTTAGTCCGCCGAGTCCCCTAGTTTATCTTTGGTACTAATTTATTTGACGTTTGCGTTGATTAATATTGTTTGTCAATTTTTATAAAAATTGTAAAAAATTATATTATTATGATTCACTTGATGGATTTGGAAGATTTGGATACGCTGGAAATTTTTCGGAGATCTTACAAACACCAACATCGTGTGAATCCTTTTGAATTGAGTGACGAAGATTTTAGAATAATATGTTCACAAAACATTTTGGAGAAAAAATTGTGGATGTTTTACGTGAGGATTTATCCCACGACCCTTGAGGATGCCCATTGAATCCTGAAGTGCAAGTGGTTTGCGCATTACGCAAATGGGCTCGCCATTAAGTATGTAAGTACCTAGCCTTGGTCAATGCTAACCTAATATTAGACAAAATCCAATAATAATATACTAATATTATTGTTTTATTCGTAGATTCAAGACTATACAGCTGATTTATATGGTGTGTCTCAACCAGTTGCCAACAAAACATGTAAAAACGTAGCAGATGTTCTGAAGATTTATAAAAATGCCTTTTACTCTAAATAAACAGGAGAAAAGCATTATGAAGTTCCCCAGTATTGCTAATTTTCATTTTTGTTTCTTATCTGTGGATATTATTTGAACCATGAACCTTCTTTGGTACTAACTGATCCTCGATTGGTCTTCGTTTTGTAATCGGGACACATTTTGAGGCTGGTACTAGCTTTGTTACCGTAACAATCCAAGACCTTTTAGTCTTGGTTTAAACCATTACTTATGCAGTTTTTTGTAATAAGACGGTTTGAGTTTGAGAGTTTGAGTTTGACATTTTTAATAAGATTTCACAATCTCATAAAAATCTGTCAGAACATATTTATCACAAGAAAGCAATTAATTAATGTGAAGCTGACCTTCATTCTTAATTAGTTGGAGATATGCAGTCTGAGAGCTACATGATATTCCCCATTGTGTGAGGATCTATAGATATCTCTAACATGAAAAAAATATCTCTAAATGAATTTCCCAAATGTGGCTAAGTTTATAGACCACCATTGAAGATCATGTGTGTGCAGGATCCAATATACCTGGTTATGATAATTGTCATCATTAATTTCTTTACTTGTAATAATTAATAACTAGACCAAAAACGGATAAAAAATTCCAATAACCTGAGTATGAAATCTAAACTTAATTTGGTTTTGACCAATTGCAATAATGCAAAAAATATGCTTATTAACTTCAAGCTGTTATTTGTTTCTCTCATTACAATGTCATAGTTATGTTGTGTTATTACTTATTGGAAACAATTAGACCTAGAAAGTTTACAATACTGTTTTGGTATAAAATCGAACTCTTTCAGTATAGGTATCCAGTGTTGACTGTGCTTTCCAAACATTAGGTATGTGAATGTTTTCGATTCAAAGAAGACCATCTTATATACGAATATACATATATCTGATAACAAAGCCTCTTTCTGTTAAGTAAGCTATAATAGGTTTCATGTTTCCGGAGCCAAACAAAAGGCAAGCATTAAATTGATACCTAGTATTTTCTCTAGGACTGCATCTTTTACATCTGAGGTTACCAGAAAGTAAATTTCTGTAGTTTTCCACTGTTTGGTAGTTTTTCCAACTTGATATGTATTATTTTAACAATACTAACATCTTCCAATTCAAAGTAAGAAGTAATGTCCCATTGGGCTTTTAAACAAGAAATAATTGACAAACAAAACTTGTTATGTATAGTTATAAAAAATAACTAAGTACTCGTATAGTATTTAAAGAAAGGTCATGAATTAATTTCAGATGTTAACTGTAAGGATTCTAAAGAATTTGTCATTCAGTAGAGTTTAATCTAATTCTGCTGTGACTTATTATGTAAAAGGGGTTGTACACCCTACATATTGATCAAGAATACAAGATCTGTGATTCTGTGGTGATTAGTTTCAAATCACAAAACTATGAGAAATAAATGTGCCCCCACCTGTGGGTTCACTTGCGATGTTGGTGGTTCCTTTTGTCTTCCAGTTCCCATCCACAGCTGGTACTCCAGGAGACGCCCCCCCCCCCTCTTTTACGCTTCTGCGCGAGGAGGTCCCCGCCAGTTTAAAGGTCTATTTGAAAAATGTTTAATGTAAGCAATGACCTTGCATTGCTTATTTTAGCAGAGATTTTCACTGAAAAGGTAAATTTCTGTCTCCGTTTCTGTACCAAAAACAACTTGTTTTCCTTTATAAATAATAGATAGTAGGTGATATGTCCTCTTGTGCCAGGATTAAGTAACAACCACCGTAACTGTGAATAATCATTCAGTTTTTATATGAAAAAATAAACATTTTCTGGCTTTAAATGTTCTTCAGACACAGCTAAAGACCCGAGCCCGGGCATGATGGTGTTGTAGCAATTTGTTGCTTCTTTATTTGTATTAGCTAGTCTCACTTTCTAGACATTTCCTGATCTGTCATGCTATTTTTTTTTTTTTTTTTTGGGTGGGAAATCATCAAATGACTCCTCCCGCTCTGGGCGGAGCGAGAGGGAGTGTCAGACTTTTACTGACTAAAACCCACCCGTGTTCCTTCCGTTGCCTGTGTGCCGCGGCCGCGATATCCCTTTCGGACAAACTCGCAACCCTGGCAGGCATTGGCCCTTACGGACCCCGTCTGTTGGTGCTGACATCTCTTTTAGGCGCGCGTGGAACACAACGCGCCGTCGACCCGGGCCTGGTCCTAATCGGACGGCGAGCTACCCATTGCCCACCGTCCGCAAGCCCGCGCCTACGGTGGCCGGAAGTCGGCTCGCGACTCCCGACGCCCGGGGCGTCTCCTGCGGCGACTAGGGGCGCGAGGGCGCGCATCTTGCATTTCCCTCGCGCGCTCCGCCTCCTCCTTCGCGAGCATTACTGCTTCGCAGAAGGAAGTGACGGCTTCCCATGCACTCTCGCTCCGGACCATGGCCTGAACCAGGGCCGGACGCGAGAGATCGCCGCTGCCGATTGCCTCCGTGAGGACACGGCGGTGCCCCGCCCAAGCCGGGCAGACCTCCACCGTATGCTCCACCGTGTCCTCCGGGCGATCCACACAATGGTAACACCCGGGCGTTTCTTCCTGCTTTATCCTGAACAGGAACCTCCCGAAACAACCGTGTCCGGTGAGGACCTGCGTCAGGCGGAAGGTGAGGACGCCGTGGCGCCTCTCTAGCCACTCCTCAAAGAGGGGCCTTACCGCCGCAATTGTGGCGTGCCCAACACAGAACGCCCCAAAGTCAGGCAAATCGCTCACATTATTGCCATTTTAAACCACGTGCGTTCCCACAGAACGCCCCACAGGTCAGGCAGAGCTTCAGTTTCAGAATAAAGTCAACCACGTGTGTCCCTTAAGAACACCCCACAGGTTGTTTAGCTTACAACATAGCCATTTTTAACCACGTGCGCCCCCGCAGGACGCCCCACAGGCCAAGCAAGTCGTATTGAAGCCATTTTTAGGCTTACTATGTTCATTCTTAATTGCAGAACGTGCAACCATACGCCCCATGACACAAAACACAATATCACACTCGATGTTTTTTATCGATTAGGTAGCGATATCTTACACTCTTGAAGGTTTTTAGACCTTTGATGTATTTATATATGAACACTAATGCCATAAAACAGTAAGCACATAAGCAGGGACTAACAGGAAATATCGCAACATGCGGTAAATTTTTTACCTTCGCCATCTTCGATCAATATGCATTATTGATCGAAGTTCGCCATTGAGAATATTGAAAATTAAGTTTTTCGAGTTTTTTAATCTTTCACAATAAGGGAGATCCTTAGATTTCCCTCCTGACTTCCTATTTTCCATTTTTATGTGAATTTAAACACTTTTTACACAATATTATAAAATAAGCGGAAATACTTGACATAAAAACCGAATGAAGATAGCTTGCAGAGGTAGATATATGGCAGCACGCCTTAAGGCTTGTGCAGACCAGCGCGACTTGTCGCGCGACGCGACACGAACAATACAATTTCTAAGAAAACTTCACAGTATAACAATAACCGGTGTCGCGTCGCGCGACAAGTCGCACTGGTCTGCACAAGCCTTTAGGAAAGGGCGCTTTTTAGTTATTTCTTCAAAATTATGTGACTAGAGACTCGACTAAACGCCTACTACCATTGTATTCTCTCATCATCTTCGAGCGAGACAGCAACGAGTATAATTCAAGTTTAAGAGAGTACTACCTAGTTAACGGGTACAAGTAGTTTTTCAGTACTTACGTAGTAAATTGGTGCAAGTGTTAAAAGTAAATAAAAGAAAATTATTTCTAATATTCTAAACTTAAAAAATTCGTGTATTCCCGTTCGTCCCTCTGATGTTGTTAGTGGGACGAACGGGAATAATTTAGTAATTTTATTTTTAATTCCCATTGGTCCCACTAAATAATTAGAGTCTGGTTGTTCAATGGTAAAAAATCTTACATATATGTACCTTCTATCTATTTTTTATAAATAAAAGGAAACCGTGACTGACTGAGATCTATCAAAGTACAGCCGAAAACTACTGGGATTAGGAACGTGAAATTTTGCACACGACTTCCTGCTAAAATGTAGATGAGCACTAAGAAGGGATTTTTAGAAATTCGACATTTATGGGGATGAAATGGTATTTGTTTATATAAAAAATCTTATTCCTTGAGTTAGTAAACTTGAAAGTTAGCACAAAAGTACTAGGCTTGCATGAATTCACAAGACGGTATTGTATTCATGACACGTTGTCCACAATTTCTGAGTAGTAACTAGTAACCTACTAATCCTATTAGTAGGATAATACTAATGATTGAAATACTATCGTGAGTTCATGCAAGCCTAGTACTTTTTGTCCTATTTATTTATTTATTTAGCTACAACGGCTGTGCTTACAGCCAATTAATTACAATAACTAAAATTAAAAAATTATGGAGTCAATTATAACTCATTAAAATATACAAAATAAAAACATGAAAACATACATAAAAATAAAAAAGAAGGATGACCACACTTTCATAAATTCCTCTCACAGTACTTCTGACATACCAATAAAATCTTCGTCCATCCATCCGCAAACAGGTCGCCTGTTGGTTTGGAATCCAAGAGATCATTAAGCGCGGCCAGGGTGCGAGGAATTGGCGACTTAGCACGAAGAGCGAGTATTACTAGAAGGAATACGTCAAATTATAGGTCATCCTGAATATAAAAATAGATAGACGATACATAGATTAGAAGTAAGTGTTTTTTACCATTGAACAACCAGACTCAAATTATTTAGTGGGGCCAATGGGAATTAATCATAAAATTACTAAAATATTCCCGTTCATCCCACTGATATTGTTAGTGGGGCGAATGGGAATAATTTAGTCATTTTATTTGGAAGTCCCATTGTTCCCACTAAATAATTTGAGTCTTGTTGTTCAATGGTAAAAAAAAAATGTAGTATAAAAAAAAATACCAACACGACGCTTTGTACACGAACTAAAAATTATAAAATAATTAAATTGACTTGTATCCAATTACTAAATCAAAAAGCGTGCAGCGCTTTTTAGCGGTGTATACTTTTAATTAATTTAAGTAAATAAGTGTAAAAAGCGTGTTGTTTAGTTTTTTTTAAACTACAATTTTATTTTTTACTTTTTAGTCTAGTATATTCTTCATTGCACACCGACACCGACACCCAATGCAACATATTGAACTCGTCAAACCGAGTCATATGAGCCCAAACTCGAGGCGTTTACTAGTAGCTACTAAACAGTTCCACTATCCACCTCCTGGCTCTATCATCAGACCCTCGACACCAAATGCAACATACTGAACTCGTCAAACCGAGTCATATGAGCCCAAACTCGAGGCGTTTACTAGTAGCTACTAAACAGTTCCACTATCCACCTCCTGGCTCCATCATCAGACCCTCGACACCAAATGCAACATACTGAACTCGTCAAACCGAGTCATAAGAGCCCAAACTCGAGGCGTTTACTAGTAGCTACTAAACAGTTCCACTATCCACCTCCTAGCTCCATCATCAGACCCTCGACACCAAATGCAACATACTGAACTCGTCAAACCGAGTCATATGAGCCCAAACTCGAGGCGTTTACTAGTAGCCACTGAAGAGTTCCATTATCCACCTCCTGGCTCCATCATCAGGCCCTCGACACCAAATGCAATATATTGGACTCGTCAAACCGAATCATATGAGCCCAAACTAGAGGGGTTTACTAGTAGCCACTGAAGAGTTCTACTATGCACCTCCTGGCTCCATCATCAGACCCTCAACACCAAGTGCAACATATTGGACTCGTCAAACCGAAACATTTGAGTCCGAACTCAAGGGGTTTACTATTAGTCGGTGAAGAGTTCCACTATGCATAGTGGAACTCTTCACCGACTGCTGATGCTGATCTGATGATGGAGCCAGGAGGTGCACCTCCTGGCTCCATCATCAGATCAGCTCCAAGATACTAAATTATTGTATTGTCATCGGTTCTTGATACGTGTGCAAATTTTTAAAGTTAATTGAACGTCTTGAAGTTGGTGAAAATTACGTTACATAGATAAATAGATACAGGTCAAGTTAATAAAAGCGTATTAAAAAACACTTATTTGTCCTAACTAATAATATTAAAATGCGAAAGTGACTTTGTTTGTTTATTTGTTACGTTTTCACGCTAAAATGGCTGAACGGACTTATATGAAAATTGGCACATGGGTAGACCATGACCATAAAAATAATATTCAGTGGATAAACTTCATAAACTAAATTAACTAAAAAACTTTAACCTGGGTTAGTACATAGGATATCAATTTATTTTTGTCGGCAGTATACACACAAGACGGTATTCTGTTCACGACACTGCACAATTTCTGATCAGTAACCTAACAAAAAATACTAGGCTTGCATGAACTCACGATAGTATTTCAATCATTACTCGTAGTATATTAATTATCTTACTAATAGGATTTGGATGAAATGTGGCACACTGAATTTAACACTTAGGATACGTTTTATCCTGGTGGTCATACAGACTAATGATTGAAATACTATCGTGAGTTTATTCAAACCTAATACTTTTTGTAGAGAGCGATTCAAAGGTTCTAAAGCTTGTAACTTTGAACATAACTCCACCGAAATATTTGAAATGCTGATGTTATAGGTACTTGAATTTATTTAGGATAAGACTGCATAATTATATTCAACATATTTTTATACTTTAGAAAATAGCGTCACTAAAATTCTATTTGTAACTATAAGGGTTACAATTATTCATGATCTGTTACAATTACAATAGTCAAGTTAACGTTTTATTAAGATTGGTCGTTTATATAAACGTTTAAAAACAATAGGAATAGGCCCAAATCCGACCGCATAAGGGATATCAATCAAATATGGTAGTGTTCTTGGACATCGATAAATTTTTGATTCGGAATTGTTTAAAACGCCTTAAAATACGAAAATGGCCTTGGAGAAGAACTCATTTTACGTTGTCAAGCAAATTTGTTATCTGCCACAGTTTCAATGCTAGTGATACCCTCCCACTCATTTAGTTATACTTACTAGGAATCAAATAATGCACCTATTGAACCATAACTTTTTCTGGTGTACAACTTGTTAAGATTTTAGTGTAGGTATATGATCACATTCCCGAGGACGAGTGTGATTATTGCTATAACCAATTTTCCACCTAAATAATATTCGCAAAAAGGGTACGTGTCGTTGGCGGAGCGTTGCAGACGTATTTTGGCAAGTCTTTTATTTAAGACTAGCTGCCCCCAAAAGCATACATTTTAATTTTCATATCCCTTATTTAAGAAATGCGGGGTTTCCCGTACAAACTTTCATCCCCTATATCACCACGTTTAGGATTACTTTTGAGAAGTACCCTATGTCCTTCTCCATGCCAAATTATATCGAAATCCGTTCAGTGGTTTAGCCGTGAAAAGGTAACATAAAGACAGACAGATAGTTAGATAAATTATAAATCAAATCAAATCAAATAATTTATTTGCTACAATACAAGAATAGAATAGAAGGACGACACGGTTGGCGCAGTGGCTGAGTGATCGACTGCTGCGCAACGTGCCGCGGGTTCGATCCCCGCACGGAACAAATATTTGTATGATCTGCAAGTAGTTGTTCCGGGTCTGGGTGTTAGTGTATGTGAGTTTCTATGTTTGTAAACGCACCCACGATACAAGAAGAAATTCTTAGTGTGGGGCAACGTCTTAAAAAAAAAAAAAAAAAAGAATGCAGGTATGCCAATAAGGTCGTGAAGAATTTCAAGTTGAGCCATTCTGCCCAAGATTCGACATGCAAAATTTAAATGAATGAGTACGAAGTTATGATAAAAATAAAATAAAAACATTTAAACAATTATCAGATAAAAATTAACGGTTCAATATAACTAAAATCAATTCAGTCAAAATGCAATTAATAAATACATATTAGTCAAAATAAGATCAAATGTCAAAATACAAATAAAATGTCAAAAGTCAAAATACAATTCCATTGTCAAAATACTATTAAAATTTAAAAAAAATACTATTAAAATGTCAAACCAAATACAATAAAAATAGTCATTTTAGTCGATAAAATCTTCAAAATTTTATTTATTTAATTAACAATTGGACATTGCCTAATTTTAATTTAATTTATTAATTTATTAAAGCTTCATGCACAAGTAAAAAATACTGTACAAAGGCGGACTTAATGCCTGAGGCATTTTCTACCAGTCAACCTTAGGGTGATGCAGAGACAAAACATGGCAGGTGCAACTTAAAGGGATAGATAACTTGAAAATTAATACATACTAATAAATAGATACATACATACATACATATACGAGTAAACCAAATAAACTTTGTCAGGAGAAATAATGATAGTTAGAGGAGAGAAAAAATCCAACAAATCAGCGCTGCAATGATTCTGCCAACTTTTTACGAATATGTTCACGTGCCTTCACTTTGAAAGAAAACCGACTGGTTGCCATCCTGATGTTCAGAGGGAGCGCATTCCAAAGAAAAACCGCCTGGACAAAGAAAGAAGAGCGAATAAAACCAGAACGGTGAGAAGGACATCGTAGAAGACGATTGTTGGTAGAACGAAGATTTTTACTATGGGCAGAGCATAGGTATTGAACATGAGAAGTCAGGTAAACTCAAACTCAAACTCAAACTCAAAGCATTTATTTCAATTAAACCATTTACAGGCACTTTTGAATTGTCAAGGAATCGGTCAGTCAGAAATATGAAGCTAGTTGCCCATTCCGAAGCGTAGTAGGTAGGTACCTATGGAGAAGAATGGGCAAGAAACTCCACGGACACTCTTTTAAATAAATTGTTACAAAGTATTTGTTACATCATTCATTTCGAAAATTAAACATGTGAGAACAATGTAGAAAGACGTGCATGTTAGAAGCATCCGTAATAAAAATATAAAACAAAGAACAATTAAAAAATTTAAATCAGCCAAGGCAGCTAAGAGTTGACCAGTCCCAACTGACGGTGCCCGTTCACGAACATTACGCATGGATTAGCACCATTCTGCTCAACCATTTTGAAGGGAGCTAAATGATCCAATACACGCGCCACCATCAGGGAGACATCTGAGTGAGCATGACATACTCACGGCCGCCACATTCAAGTCAATAAAATACGTATTACCCAGTAAATGTTAGCTCTTTAGTGCATAGTACTCACACCTGTGCTCTGAAATTATATAATACAAAGGAAATTGATTTTATACAATGCAAAAATAGTCTTAAACTCTTCAGCAGCTCCAACAGTGTTTTCAAATGTTAATCAAATAGTTGTGGATGTGGAGCAGGACCAGCATTGAGCCAAGCATTTTTATCAGCGATGTAATCCCCCAACTTATAATATGCCTGCCTGCATAGTGTGCGTTTTATACAAGATTTGAATTTCGTCTCATTCAGTTGAAGTATGTGGGGAGGAATTTTGTTATAACATTTTAAACAGTATCCCATGAAAGATCAGTCCACTTTAGCCAGTCTGAAACCTGGTTGAACTAATAAGTCCCTATTTCTTGTACTATAATTATGTCTATCACCTCTTTTACTAAAAAGATGTACATTTTTTCTTACGTGCATGATGTTTTCATAGATATATTGACAAGGTACCGTCATGATGTTAATATCCTTAAACAGTTCCCTTAGACGCAGTGGTTCTTAACCGGTGGACCACTGGTGGTCCCTGAAAGCACTCCAAGTGGTCCGCGAAGCCATCCAACCATTCAAAATGACACAATTACTTTGTAAAGTATTATATTATTTTAACTAGCTTTTGCCCGCGACTTCGTCCGCGTTTCCGTCGTTTTTCGTAAAAAAGTACCATATGTCTTTCCTCACGGTTCAGTGGTTTTGATGTAACAGACAGATTAACTTTCGTATTTTAGTAGGGAAATATAATATGTCAATCCACAATACTGTTGAAAAATATCGCAATAAGGAACCGCAGAATATTATTATTAATAGCTGTGCCCGCGACTCCGTCAGCGTGTAACTCCTTGTATGTTATTAAGTTAATGTATTGGTAATATTGTTTAGATCACTTTCATATGAGGCTTAAGTACCTATAGAACGAAAATACTTCAGCGCAAAGCTTCCGGGTAAACTATGTTGAAAGTTGACCCGTCCGGCACGTGAACATAAAGATTTCTAGAACTGCTAACTCGGGAAAGAGCGACATATAACTGACCATGCGAGAAACAACTGACACCGAGATCTACTCCAGCAACACGAAAGGTCTGCCCTTGAGCCTTATTAATTGTCATTGCATAACACACCGATACTGGGAATTGCGTTCTTTTAAATTGGAATGGATAATTATTTGGTATTATTGGAATTCTGGGAATAAAGACGGTCTGTCCTGCACCGCAGCCTGTCAAAATTTGAGCCTCGATTACATTTTGTTGCAACTGGGTTACTTTTAGCCGAGTTCCATTGCAAAGTTGTGGTGGTCTTAAATTTCGGAGCAGAATAATCGGAATGCCAATTTTTAAACAAATTTCATGATAAGGAAGTCCGGGCATATTTAAAGAATTTAAAAATTCTATCGGGTAATTAGTGGTTTCTTGTTCATCGACCATTCTATTTATTGAACTATAAACTTTGCTTTCCCCCTGGATATTCGACAGTATTTTATTATTAATCTCAGATGCCTGGTCATTGCGAGGAGTTAAAATGGACCTTTCGCATAGCCAAGAATTGTGCCTATTTAATATATTTGTTACGTCACCGTAAACCGACGATATAAGATGTTATTGGGATTGCACTATACAACATAACTCAGGCGTCAGAATAAGTTTTCCTTGGTGTAGTTGTGGATAGGTACCTTCACCAATCTTTAATAATATATCAGAAAATTCACGATCATCCGGGTTATCTCCAGTTCTCACTCGCATGTTTATAGTCAAGTGCACCGATTGTATATCACGCCACAAATAAGAGCTTTTCAGGCAAGCCCTAACCTCATCAGCTCGGGTTCCCCGTGGTATTACCGGTAAGGTTTGTCGGAAATCACCACAAAATAAAACTGTGATACCGCCCATTAGTCGATCATTTTGTCTTATATCCCTTAAAGTTCTGTCTACCGCTTCTACTCCTTTTCGATGGGCCATCGTACATTCATCCCATATGATTAAATTACACTCACGTAATACCTTAGCTTTGTCGCTATTTCTTGAAATACTACAGGTTGGACTTTCCGTGCGATCTAAATCAATTGGTATTTTAAACATAGTGTGAGCAGTTTTACCTCCTGGTAGCAATGTTGCAGCTTTACCTGATGAAGCCACGGCAAGAGCAATTTTACGCTGATTTCGAACATAAGCTAATATTAATTTAGTCAAAAAGGTTTTCCCAGTTCCTCCAGGTGCATCTAAAAACCATATTGTTCCCAAATTATTCTGAACACTCTCGCACACGCGATCATAGACTGAACGCTGTTCTGCAGTCATCATTGGGACACCGTTTTCTAATGTTGCCAGCAGTTCCATTGAGTTGTAACCAATCTCTGCGGAATATTCCCTATTAGTAACCTCTCCGACTGAGGTTGGTGTTGGCAAACCATATTCACAGAGTGATTTACCGCTTACTGCTGTTAAGTCTTCCTGAAGAGCTAATAAGCACTGATTTATGGCAAGATCACGGAAATTATCATTAGTTGCGCCTTCATCATTATGAGATATATTCCGAAGAAAGTCTTCTGCAAATTTTTCTTTATATTTTTCCCATAATTGGACAGGATCTGACAAATTACAAAATGTGAGCAATGTTACAAATAAATGGCGTAACCGTCGTAGATTATCACTAACACAGGATTCTGCTAAAGCGTCATCCCAATGCTGATCATTTTCAAGCAAACGACGCGCTTGGCAAGCTGCATGGTAAGTTGGATAAACAACATCGTCTACTTTTCTCAAATCTATAAATCATGTTGGTCCTCGCAATGTATGTAATAATAATCTCAAATAGAAACACTCGGCGTTGTTAGGATGAACGGTATACACTCTACCAAGAACATGTTCTTTGAAAATACCTGACTCGCCATCTACAGGCCTGCCACGGCGTCTACGGTTAAAGACACCTCGTTGCTTATCGTAGGTATAATACGACGGAACTTCCTCATACAAAAGAGATTTTGCAAAATTATCAGTTTGGCAAAGTCGAAAGAATGCTAATAAAGTTGTTTGTCTAGGGTTCTCTAATCGTTCTGTAACATTTTCGGCGTTGAAATATATACGTTGACCGCTTTCGAGATGAACATCCAGATGGGTCACAGGTGGATATCTTTCGTGAATGTTGAAACTTAAGATCCGCCACACAGCTTCTGAAGAGCTGATATATCTGCCTGACTGAAATCTAGTAACTTCATCATGTTCATTTCTCAACGCAAACGTAGCTTGGTCACTGCCCTTATTAATATACTTACAAATATATTTTATTGACTCTACACTATTACACATTTCTACATTTATGTGAGCTTGAAATGCTCTAGACAACACAGGCGAATACGGAACGACCCACCTATTATCTAAAGTAACCTGTTGTCCAGACACTCGCTTTTCAACAGTAAAACCACCATTGTCTCTTGAACGGCGACGATATAATGGGTATCCATCATGTCCTGTTACAGTTTCATCTACTAATGCTTTTGGATATCTTTTAGTGCAACGACCGTCTTTCATGCAAGGAGCATTCCTGTTTAATGCACCACATGGACCATGTATCATATGAGTTTTAACAATGTCATATAACAGGGGATCTGCAATCGGATCTGGAATTTCAGCACTGATTGAACTGTCTACATCATTAGGTCGAACCTTATCTTTTAACCAAAGCAAGATATGTGCGTGAGGTAAGCCGCGTTTTTGCCACTCAACACTATACATATAACACAATACTTCTCCAAAAATGTTATCTTTGGTAAGTAGATCTATCATTGATTTTAATTTTAAATGAAAAACTCTTGCGATAATATCATGGCGGTCATGCGGTGCTTGACCCTCAAGAAGTTCCCGAGTGATTTCATCCCACTTGGGATTGGTAGTTACAGTAATAAATAAGTCGGGACGTCCATATTTTCTTACGTAACAAAAAGCGTCTTGAGTACGTTCGTGCATGTAGCGTGGACCACCAGTAAAAGAAGAGGGAAAATAACTAAACGGCCCATATTCACAGTATCATTATCTTGCTGCATGGCGTCGCGAAGGTGCACGTATTCTTCAGCGCCTTTGATTAGATCGTATATAAACTAATCTTTCGGTTTTAATTTTTGCGTACATGTCAACAATAAACTGATTAAATATGCCACGAAAACGTTGAAAGTATACAAATCTATTCCGTCTCACTTGCAAGTGGTAACAATAAAATTGAAGGCATGACACCTTTTTATTATAATTAGGTGCGCCTGTACGCGGATCAGTTTGGTATACAGCGAAATTATAACCATCTTCCCTTCGACAGTATATCAAAGGATATTGCAAACTGTCGTAAGCCCTGTGGGTTTCGAAAATACGTTGCAAACGATTGTCTCTGGAACGGATAACGATATCACGCCTATCACATTCCTGGTCGACCAATACTACAGCAACTTCATTCGTGGATGGAACGTTATAACGCCCAGGGTGTTCCTGAGTTGGACGCCTATCGGCATTTATAACAATTTTATAATTGTTATCACCATCTTGAGGAAGAGCTTCTAATGCCGATTTAAAACTGCATACCTACGAATTAACCTGATGCAACATGTTCTGAAGTTGTGAAATGAGTTCAGTATTTAAATTCGGGAAATATTGATTTCTTATATTCGACTGTTCGTTGTAGTCGGATACAAAATATATTTGAAGAAATTTAAGTTGGTCCTTAGGCAAAAGGGTATCAAATCAAATGGGTATCAAATGGTAAACCTGACCTTGTATCTTAAAAGTAGGCATGAAAGGACCTTCTGAGATTTGTTGAGCACCAAAGGATGTCATTTGAAATGCACTATTATAAGTTCTTATATTGTCTAAGAACTGTTTAGATTGCACATGTTCCCCTAAAAGTAGTGATTTCAAAGGTTCCGGTGGGTCTTCGAACAAAGGCAAATTTATTTTACCTCCAGAACAACAGAAACCAGCAGACTCCATACTCCACTTTGAAGCATTACAAAAAGAACATACTACGATCATATCGCCTATTACAGAAGATGATGTAATCAATTGAGAGGTTATAAGCAAACCCACTTTTATATTTGTCGGACCACGCCACCGAATTTGTAGATTGATCTTCTATGTGTACATCTAAGTCATTAAGACTATGTCGAAATCTGTCTGCAGTAAGACAGGCCTCTCGCTGATCGTCTGTTTCAAGAGACCGAATATTTTCAATTCTTAATCTTTCATTAGACAAAGTTATTAATCGTTCTTGTCTCAAAGAATTGTAATAATCGCGTCCCGACTCTAGTCGTTGTTCATGCTCATGTTTGTCTTCAAGAGATCGAATAATATTATGGTGCACCCTATCATTTGTCAAACGGTCTTGATATTTAGTAAAAGTTTCAGATTCTCGAGATAAAATATGACGGTTGCGATCAGCTGTAAGCCGTAATTCCCTCTCAGTGTAAGTTTCAGACTCGCGAGATAATGTATGCCGTTCGCGGTCAGCTGTGAGACGTAATTCCCTCTCAGTGTAAGTTTCAGACTCGCGAGATAATGTATGCCGTTCGCGGTCAGCTGTGAGACGTAATTCCCTCTCAGTGAAGGTTTCGGAC
This sequence comes from Agrochola macilenta, assembly GCA_916701695.1. Taxonomy (NCBI): domain Eukaryota; kingdom Metazoa; phylum Arthropoda; class Insecta; order Lepidoptera; family Noctuidae; genus Agrochola; species Agrochola macilenta. Next base: position 21,012,684 of record OU753573.1, on the reverse strand, counting down.
TCGCGAGATAATGTATGCCGTTCGCGGTCAGCTGTGAGACGTAATTCCCTCTCAGTGTAAGTTTCAGACTCGCGAGATAATGTATGCCGTTCGCGGTCAGCTGTGAGACGTAATTCCCTCTCAGTGAAGGTTTCGGACTCGCGAGATAATGTATGCCGTTCGCGGTCAGCTGTAAGCCGTAATTCTCGTTGTGAAGCAGTTTCAGCTTCTCGGGATAACGCATGTTGTTCTCGGTCAATGGTACGCCTTAGCTCTCGTTGAGAAGAGCTTTGAGACGCCCGTGATGTAGCTCGTCTCGCTCTGTCAGCTGCTAATCGCATCTCTCTCTCTAGAGAGCTTTCATTGGCTCGAGAAGTTGAGGCACTAACTCTCATAGAGTTAAACCGATGTGCTCTTTCCTCTGCCGATTCTTGAGAACGCGTAATTCTCATTCTCTTAGCTTTACTCGAAGTTCGAGATAAAGATAATCGTTTTTTAGGTGGCATTGTGTATTTTATTTTTAATCGACGGTAACGGAAAGGCTGTCAGTTACCTAACAAAATAACCTACGTTAGAGGTCCTAACTATAGCTACCTTACACTTAAAATCTAAGTGCCTATTTAAACTAAAATATTCTAATAGAATTATACCCAGAAATATGTACAACTTACAACAAAAAAAGAAATGAAAATAAAGCTGAAACGCCTGTGCAATACTATCTACCTATACCTACTTCACTTAAAAATAAATACCTATAACTACTATAATTAACAAAAGTATCTACGTTTTTACCTACTTAATACAATAATAAAATTGAACATAAATTAGCCAAAACTTACCTATCGGTATCTAAAAATCTATGCGTACTACTTCTACTTCTACTACTACTTCACCTAAAAAGAAATAAAATGCAAACTATTAATAATTTGTAATTTGAACGAATATTTAAACACTACCAAAACAACTAATGCCTATTTTATAAAATAACAACAAAAGAAATTCAAATAAACTATTTAAAGACTAAAAGTCGCGCTGATAAGCACGGTTTGTCAATTATTGTCTGTCAATAAGGTCGAACGCTCTGAACGCATCAACAGCCAAATCACAGATAACTATATACTAGTCAGAGAGCCAAATATTGAATGAAGCTCGCGCTTTTTTTTTTTTTTTTTTTTTATATAGGGCATCTCGCAGTTAACCTCTGAGGAGGTCGTAGCTGCTTAACCGGACTTTCCTGTGGCTGCCTTAAGCTTCTACACTTAAAGCCTCCAGCCAGGGGCATAAACTATTCTAATTAAAACTAGGCGAACGCTCGCTAAGGGGGGAGGACAGCAAGATGGGACAGGCTGGATCAAACATAGATTATTATTATTCGGGGAATTTAAGACTACGGGCTCAGCTTCGACGCGGGCTGGCGCATCGTCGAGCAAGGGTCGGGGGGGAGTATCATTTACTCGGGAGGGACGCGGTCGCGGACCTCTGCGGCGAGGTCGGAACGTGTGTCGGTGTGTGTGTTTCTTTACTGTACTGGTGGCCCTATTGCTCTCCTGGAGGAGGGTTATGGGGTCATCTGGGTCGTTGAGAACATACCTTGGACGGCGGATTTTACTTATTCCAGAGGGAACATAACTGGCGGCCTTCACAACCAGAGGGTTGCGATGTATTGCGGCTTTATCAAAATAACGTGTTGCATTGCGTTTTAGAAATTGGGCTATTGTGGGGATTTTAAGGTCGAGATGGAGGATCTCGTTCTTAACATACCAGGGGGAAGCCGTCGCCATTCGAAGGAAACGGTTTTGGAGGGTCTGCATCTTATGGAGATGGTAGGGTTTGGCTTGTGCCCAGGCGGCACACGCATAGGTCATAATGGGTCTAATGCACGCCGTGTAGGTACGCAATTTGCACCTGAGTGACAATTTGTTTCGTGCATTGAGAACGGAGTGGAGCCTACCGAGAGCGAAAGCGGCTCGCGAGCGTGCCTGCTTTATGTGCTCGGAGAATGTGAGTTTAAAATCGAGGACCACACCTAGATATTTGGCTCGCTTCTCCCAGGGGATCGGCTTGTCAAACATGGTGATTGGTCGGGGGAGCGTGTTAATAAGTTAAGTATATATAATGTTAATAACATAAGTTTTGAGTCTCGGTTTCTTGAAGAGAACCGCTTGACTCTTATCGGGATTGACCTCGATTCTCCACTTTCTGAACCACTTGCCGAGCTTGTCGACTGCGGTTTGGAGAGTGAGAGCTATCGCGTCGGGGCTTCTGCCTGAATAGTAAATGGCCGTGTCATCTGCGAACAGAGCCAACTGCGCCTTGTTACTTTTAGGGATATCGCTGGTGAACAGCGTGAAAATGAGAGGAGATAGCACGGAGCCCTGAGGGACTCCCGCGCGTATGGGTCGGGGGGAGGAGAGCGCTCCTTCGATGCGATAGCGGAAGGTGCGATTCGACAAAAAGTCTCGTAAGATGAGCACGAGACGATCTGGCACACCGAGTTTGTAGAGCTTATATAATAAGCCGTTGTGCCAGACTTTGTCAAAAGCTTTCGCTATGTCGAAGAAGATAGCACCCGTCATACAGGCCGCGCTGGAAACCAGCGCTTATGTCCTCGATGATGCGGTGGACCTGATGCACGCTAGAGTGCTGAGTTCGAAAGCCGAACTGTTCGTTGGGAATAAGGCCCTTGGTCTCGGCGTATTCTCTGAGACGCTTATAAATAAGCCTCTCATAGATTTTGCCGAGAACCTTGAGCAGACTAATCGGACGGTAACTAGAAGGCTCAGACTTGGGTTTGCCTGGCTTCGGGATGCCGATGACGTTGGCTTCTTTCCACGTATGTGGGAAGATATTGTTGCTTAGGGCACCATTGAAGATGGTGGCCAATAACATTATCAAGTGGGCAGGGAAAAGCTGGACCACTCTGTTGGTGAGTCCATCTGAACCGGGGGCTTTACGAGCTTTAAGACCCTTGATGATATCGTGCACTTCGTCTGGAGTGACGGGAGGCAGAGGATTCTCAGGGTCTTCTACGGGAGGGAGAGAGGCTAAGTTCGAAAGCCGAACTGTTCGTTGGGGATGAGGCCCTTGGTCTCTGCGTAATCTCTGAGACGCTTTTGAATAAGCCTCTCATAGATTTTGCCGAGGACCTTGAGCAGACTGATGGGGCGGTAACTGGAGGGTTCGGATTTGGGCTTACCGGGCTTTGGGATGCCGATGACGGTGGCCTCTTTCCACGATTGGGGAAAGATGTTATTGCTAGAGCACCATTGAAGATGGTGGTCAGTAGCATGATCAAGGGAGCGGGAAAGAGTTGGATCACCCTATTGGTGAGTCCGTCTGAGCCGGGGGCTTTGCGTTTTTTGAGACCTTTGATGATGTCATGCACTTCGTCCGGAGTGACGGGAGGCAGAGGACAGTCAGGGTCTTCGACGGGTGGGAGAGAGGCTCTACGTTCGACTTCCGCGTCGACCTTTTTAAAGTGAGCTTGGTCTACTGGTAAGGAGCTGGGTGAGCATTGGGTCTCGAGACTGTCGGCTAGGCACTCGGCCTTGTCGATGTCGTCGAATGCTATGGATTTGTCTGGGCGGACTAATGGGGGCATGGCAGCTGACTGCTGGGACCTGAGTTTCCTCTGGAGTTCCCAGAAGGCCAGGTGAGTTGGCTCCAGTTCGCTCAGCATCTTATCCCAGCCCGCTTCACGCAGCTCAGCTATGCGTGTCCTTACAGTTCTCTGTAAGTAGCGCATGTGAGTTTTGTTAGTGGCGCTGGGAAAGCTACTGTATGCACGGATAGCCGCGTTCTTCTCGGTCAGTAGAGCACGCGCATCGTCCGGCAGGCTCAGGCAACGGTTGTCCGTTGCCGGAACCTCCCTTGAACAGTCGTTCAGGACGGTTTGCACGTGATCAGTGAGCGAGTCGATCGCGGCCGTCGTGTCGGCGACGGAGTCAAACTGATCTGGGATGGAGTCCAGCTGGGGGGACGTGGTGGGTTTCAGCTTATCGCTTACTCTCCTCCAGTCCGTTACCCTTTTGGTGCCTATGGGTTGGTTGGGATCGGAGGGACCTGTGCGGGAGGCCAGTCTTATGACTACGGGACGGTGGTCAGAGTTAAACTCTTGTACCGTTTCTATTGAGTCTAACCTAAGGTTGACGTTCTTAAAGAGCGCCAGGTCGAGTACGTCTGGGGTATGATTGGGGTCGTGGGGAAAGTGAGTGGGAGTCATCGGAGCGATGACGTCAAAGTTCAGGGTAGCGGAGAGGTCGAACAAGTGTCGCCCTCTTATAGAGGTTCTGGTACAATTCCAGGAGGTATGTTTTGCATTGAGATCGCCCGCAATGATTACGGAGTCACTCATGCCTAATAGAATGGCGAAATCGTCGGAGATGAGTTGGAAGTTCTCAGAACCGACCATTGGTGGGATATAAACCGAAACTAGAGTGACCGGCTGATGGCCAGTCATGCCTAGTAGGCAAATTGAGACTTCTAGTCTGGAAAGTGGAGGAGGGTCTATGGGAATGCAGTATAGTTCCTTTTTATAGTAAGTAAGGGTGCCACCCTTGTGACAGCGCAACCTATCATTACGGACCATACGATAATTGGCTATAGATGGGTTGCGACTACTCGGTTTTAAGAATGTTTCCTGTATGAGGAATAAGTCTAGTTTGTGATCGCGGACGAATTCCGCGATCTCATCGCGTTGGTGTTTTATACCGTTTGCATTGAAGATGCCTAAGTTAAGGGATCGGGGTTTAAACCTTGCTATGACGATGTTAGACATTATGGGGGGGGTTATAGAAGGATTCAAGGGCGTGCGTAATCTCCGGGTACGCATGTAAGATTTTCTGCAACATAGGAACGTCGCGGAATTTCTTGGCGGCTGTTATATCCCTGGCCATTTGCTGCGCGCGGGGCGAGAAAAAGGCCTGATAGGTGTCTGTGATGATACCGAATGTATCATCATCTGAGGGGCCACGGGCCCTGGGAGTGGGAGCGGGGTGCGATGCTTTAGGAGCAGGTGCGGGAGCGGGAGCGGGCGCTGGAGGCCCTGAAGTAGCGGGGGGCGGGGGGACGCGATTGCGGGGGTCCATAAGGGTATAAAGGGGGATCTGCGGGGGCGCGGGCCTAGGGTTATGCATGGCTGGGAAGGCCTGCATGTGGTGAAGTTGGGACCACGGGCTAGGCCTCTGGGGGCTTAGCCTTTCGGGGATCTGGGAGGAGGGAATTTGGGGGTAATCCCTATAATTTTGCTGCCAAGCGTCTAGACGCTTGGTCAGTTTAGACGGATTGGTTTTTGGGGCTTTAGAGCAGCCCCGGTAATTTGCTGTGTGCCCTTCGAGGCCACATAGCACGCAGCTCGAAGGAGTGTCGGAAAGGTTGCGATCCTTGGGTCGGATACACTCAGCAGTGCCATGGTCCCCTAGGCACTTGACGCACCTAGGTTTCGCATGGCAGTGCTTCTGTGAGTGGCCATAGAGCTGGCAACGATGGCATTGCCCTATGGAGCTATTTTTCCTGGGCTTCTCTATGATGAAGCCCATGAGGTTACAGATAGAACTGACATTGAATATCGGGTGATGCCCCTCGGTAGGGGAGCACACGACGAGAACCATGTCGTATGCTTCCCTGCCGCGCGAACGGTGCATACGGTGCACCTCGTCTACGGGGATTTTCTGTGACTGAAGGTCAGCTAGAATATCTGAGGGGGAAATCTCTTTAGGGATCCTCTTGATGACGACCCGGGTCTGTTTTTCTTCCGGGAGAGAGTATGTGTGGAATGACACACATCTATCTCTCAGAAGCCTAGTTAATGCCCTATAGTCATTGGCTGTCGGGAGAGTTACTTTAATACCCTGTTGGGTAGACCTAGCGTTGGTGTAACCGATCCGCTGATCGACACACCATTTAGAAATAGCCGTCCAGTTGTCCTTGTCCTGGATGAACACAGCAGGTGGCGGCGGGATTTTCTTAGTACCGGAATTTGGGGTGGGGGCAACCTACGATGCGGATGACGCAATCGGGCTGGGGGTGGTGGAGGGGGAAGCTACGGGGGCGCAAGTAGCCGGGGTGGCTAGGGTAACTACCGGGATTGAGCATGACTCCTCAAAAGCAATTACTTTGCTGGCCTTTGAGGATGACTGCTTTTTCTTCTTCCTCTTGTTCCCTTTTCCGTGGACAGTCACGAAAGTGTCATCCTCGGATTGGGAAGAGGAAGAGGAAGCAGCGCCATGGACCTCGGTGACCGAGCTATGCATTTGCGGTGGAGGAGTGGGAGCGCGCTTTGAAGAAGCGGTCTGGCTGTCTGTGTCCATAGACACGACGGAACTATCTAGTTCTAATGCAGGAGTAGCATCTAGGGCATCGCTAAAGATAGCGATAGAGTCAGAAGGACAGACTGGGGACTGCTGTTCAGCAGGGATTGAGTCCGAGGGACTTGACGGATTAAGGACGTCTAATAGGATGGAGTTTATGTTCTTAGTCGCAATGAGTCGTTCCTCAGTACTGAGGACCGACGCCATATTGACTAAGTTCTTTAAAATTATCCTAGCATGAATTTATAAGGGAGACCTAAAAGCCTAATTCCCTAAAACCTATCTCCCCGGGGGAATACCGGGGATGTGTAAACCCTCCCTGTCGGGTGTAGACAGGGAGGTTGTGTACCTAATTGTGAGCCCTAAGCTTGCTTTTGCCCGTTGCCTATCTTAGTGTGCAACGGGGTCCTAACCAGTCTAGTGCGCCGGGGTAGATACACCCGACCGACACTAGTTGTGTGGCTGTTGAAGAAAGACTGTCACCAATGCCGACTAGGAGATCCCCCAAGGCCGAACACTGGGACCCGTCCAATTGACTGCCTTACCCTGATGGGGCTCGGCGGGTGTGTTGGGTCAACACCCCACTCGGTTTCGTTGGCACCGTATGGTATCCACCGAGGACCACGAAACTGTGGATTTTCCCTGAAGGGGCTAAATCGCGACGATTACGTTCAGATGACAACTCTGATAAGAAACTTATTAATTGTGTCTTGAAAAAGACAACAATTAATAACAGTAGATAGTCCCAGACTATACACGTAGCAGGAACCACAACAGGAGCCACTGAGCCGGAACTCAGGAAATCAGGAACTCGGGAGCACACTAGAGCGCACGTCCGTCCGCGTTCGATGCCGAGCGCTGAGTGTATGTGAAGCTCGCGCGCGGACTCCCGCCTTTTTATACCCTACCGCCACGACCCGCGTCGAGCGCGGCAACCGTTACACAAAAATAATCCTTATGGCATGATTCAGTATTCACACGCGACGGCGCGATGGCTTATTAGCGTATTTCATGTATAAGTTTGATGTTTCTATACCGATTACTATGATTCTTTTTTTATTGAATAGGTAATAATATTAACTTCTTTTAATTAGGGATGAGTGAGAGTATTATAAACGTAAGAGTAAACAAATATAATCAGAAAGCTCCGAACTGCTAAGCTATCGGGAGTTACACGTGTTATTGTGAGTCAACCATAAAAGATAGACATATGCTGTTGTAGGATATTTTTTAGATAATTTTATGTAGAACATTTTTGTCATAAGTGATTTCTATGTAGCTTTAACCATTAAGGCTGCACACGCGACGGAAGCTTAAAAAATGGAGCAACTTCTCCCGTTTTCCCATCATTTCCCTTCACTGCTCTGCTCCTATTAATTGTAGCGTGATGAAAAGTATACTATAACCTCCCCAGGAGTTAGAAAAATAATTGTACCAAGTTTCGTTAAAATCCGTCGAGTAGTTTTTGTTTCTATAAGGAACATACAGACAGACAGACAGACAAAATTTTTACTGATTACATTTTTGGCATCAGTATCGATCACTAATTACCCCCTGATAGTTATTTTGAAAATATATATCATGTACAGAATTGACCTCTCTACAGATTTATTATAAGTATATAGGTTATTGTGAATGTGAGGACTATGTATGTGGATATCTTTTTTTTTTTTCCTTTTCATTTATTTTTTCTTTCTCAGTTTTAATGATGGCCTGGCAGTTTGAGTAGTTGATGCGGCCTACCCAAATATCCTTTCCTTGGTATTGTTCGTCGAGTTGAGCTCCTTAAGTTCTGAGTTGAGCTCCACGATTACTGACAAATGCTTGCACTGACTGGAGAGGCCCACTCAAATCTGTGTGGTTCTTTCCTCAAAAGACCATTTCAGACACTAATCTACATGGTCCTCACATGGCTTGACCAAGATTATGTCTGGACTTTAAAAGAGACTGCGACCTCTGAGTTTGTTTCGGCCTTTCTTCTCAGAGTAGTCAGCTACTCTGAGAAGAAAGGCCGAAACAAACTAACAGGAAACACCGACCTCACCTAGTTTATTTTTAATATTTTTTATATGACGTGTAAAAGTGATTCCGATATCCTATTTACAGAATAAACAATCTCATTTCATTTCATCGAGTCGACAAACCGACGCGTTTTGAAGAAATGCAAAAGAACATTACATTACATTTGGAAAACTTATTATAAAGTGAATTCAATCGCTATTCTCCTGACTGCGAGGACAAAGTATTCGGAAACTGATCCGCAATCCTTTCATTGTCAAAGTTTCTGAGATTCTCCTGACTGCGAGGACAAAAGTATTCGGAAACTGATCCGCAATCCTTTCATTGTCAAAGTTTCTGAGATTCTCCTGACTGCGAGGACAAAAGTATTCGGAAACTGATCCGCAATCCTTTCATTGTCAAAGTTTCTGAGATTACTGATGATTACCAAGAAGAAATTAATGATTGAAATGCAATACGATAGTAACTTAATGTATACTTTCGGGACACAAATTAATCCTGAAGATTTTTGGAGCCAAAAGGCAATTTCTTTCCCAAAGATTCGAGCAATTGCTATACTTCACCTGACTTTGTTTTCATCGACATATTATCTTGCGAGGAGGGGTTGTCGGCGCTTCTGATAATTCAAAACAAGAACTGAAATCGGTTGGATGCCAGTGCCGACGTCCGTTTGACTTTGAGCAGCACAGAACCAAGGATTCAGAAGTTAGTAAAGAGTATGTAGTCACTTCACAAAAATCGCATTAAAATACTTCTACTATACTATACTATACTATACGTATACTTCCGAAATATAAAAATTTCGTAAAAATATCGCGCGCTACTGTAATAAAACAAATTTCTAAGAAAATTTCACTTTAAACAATTACCGGCGTGGCGTCGCGCCAGTCTCTATATAACCTCAAAACATTTGGTGGTCCATGGCAAGACCGAAATTTTGTCAAATGGTCCCTTATCACTAAAAGGTTAAGAACCACTGAGAGAGTCACGCCTGCGGAGATAATATATGGCTCTAATCGCTCTTTTCTGCAGAATAAAAATAGACTCGATGTCTGCAGCCCGTCCCCACAGTAAAATACCGTAAGACATGATACTATGAAAGTAACTAAAATAGACCAGCCTCGCGGTATCTACATCAGTAAATTGACGGATTTTTCTGACAGCATATGCTGCTGAACTTAGCCGTCCTGCAAGAGATATTAAATGAGGACCCCATTGTAACCTTGAGTCGAGCGTGATCCCCAGGAAAACAGTTTTATCGACGAATTCTAGTTTCTCTTGATTCAATACTATCTCACAATCAGTACTTTTGACATTTGGTAAAGAAAATTTTATGCACTTCGTTTTTTTTCCATTTAATACTAAATTATTAGCAGTGAACCAATTTTGGACCTGCATTAGGGCGTTATTTACGTCGTCAAAATTTGTGGCAAGAAGGAGAAGTGGGATTGTCCAGTATATAATACAACATAGACATGGCCCGCAACTCTCTGCGCTGACGTATGGGTAGGTAACCATTTTAAAAGCAATCGGTGCGCAGACACATGATCATACTTACGAAGATTGAAAACGAATCGAATGCAGAAGAAGGCGGTCAAGTTTATTGAGGAGATCTGCGTTCAGGTCATAGTAACACACATCACCATAGTCTAATATGGGAAAGATTAGGGACTGTACAAGCATTGCCTTTATGTGTGATGGGAGAAGATTTTTCAACCGATAGAGCGACCGCAACGTTCCGGTGACTTTTTTGCTTACAGTGGTGACTTGCTTTCGCAAATTTAGTATGGAAGTTGGACCAAGTGCTGCCTAGAATACTCACATAGTGTTTTGTTCCTCAGACCATCACTAATCTCACTGTAAAAGGGTCATGGCCATTACGCTGGTCAGAGGATACCGCACTGTCTCCCGTGAGGTGGCGAGACTTCTTGCCAGACTACCGCCATGGGATCTGGAGGCAAAAGTCCTCGCGCACATCTGGGAGTGTCGCGAGGAGGCGAAACGCCGGGGCGTAACTCCGCTGCCACGAGAAATCAAGGCACAGCGGACAGAGCTCCGGCGGGATCTTATGGCGGCATGGAGAGTGCGAGCAACCCAGCGCTAGGCACGTCACAATTGTGGCGATAAGTTCCCTCTTTGAGGAGTGGCCCTCTTTGAGAGAGGCGCCACGGCGTCCTCATCTTCCGCCTGACGCAGGTCCTCACCGGACACGGCTGTTTCGGGAGGTTCCTGTTTCGCATAAGGCGGGAGGAAACGCCCGGGTGTCACCACTGTGTGGATCGCCCGGAGGACACGGTGGAGCATACGGTGGAGGTCTGCCCGGTGATCGGCGGCGGCGATCTCTCGCGTCCGGCCCTGGTTCAGGCCATGGTCCGGAGCGAGAGTGCATGGGAGGCCGTCACTTCCTTCTGCAAAGCTTCTCGATCATAATCGATCAAGTATCATAATAATATTAATCCCTAAATTTATTTGCTATATTTTTCATTTTCAATAATTTCGCTTTCCATTACATTTATTCACCATAATATTACTTTGCCCATACTAGCACAACAATGCTAGTTCAGTTAATTAATATATGATTATACGATACAGAATTTTTAATTAACAAGGAAACCTAAAAATAAACCTAATCTACCATGCATGCTTGCTTTGCAAAAGAGGAAATCTAAGCACTCGGCGGCCGCTGCCGCGGCACGCTCGCTACGCTCGCTCGCGTTCGCGCGTTGTTTGGTCACAGTTCTATCCTAACCTAACCGTTTCGAATTTGACAAACTGTTTATTATCTAAAGATTGTTTGCTGTAATAAGACATTTGATTACAGACAATAAACGTTTCTAAATTATATTAAATGTTGCTTATGTCAAGTATCAATTATGTAATGTGTTATTTATAGAAAGTAATAGAAACTAATGATTATAACACATGTTATTATGGAAACTTATTTTATGGCAAATAAAAGTTATGATTAATAAGTTGATAAGGCAAGCGTTATTAGTATACATGATAATAGTGCAAGTAAATATTATGAGGGGGGACGATTATGGAAAACAATAATAGTACAAATAATTTTATGGAAAACAAGACAATACCATTATTAATATTATTCGACTGTTTAGCTAGTTGGATAGTTTAGAAGTTATGAGGGAACAGCTCAGACCAAATAAAAAACCGGGAACAGATGAACATACATACATACATACATGCATACATACATACCGGTCAATATCATTACCCTCCTTTTTTCTTCGCCGTAGTCGGGTAAGTATGGTCGGGTAGGTAGTGCAGTTACTTGAAGTATGAATCTGGTTTTTTTACCCGACTAAAAAGAAAATTAAAATTTATCGTGTTAAGATATCGATACCCATCACGTTTGCGGAATTTCGCTAGTTAATTTAATTTCGCTAATTCATTTAATTTCGCTAGCTAATTTAATTTCGCTAGCTAATTTATTTTGACCCTATAGTGTGTAGCAGCAGTTCAGTTGTGGCTCCTTCGATCACATCTACACCGGGCTCCAGTACATTGACATCCTAACCGAAAATGTCGCCCTGAAGGTCAGCAGCTCGCTTATCACTCCAGAGTGCCTGCTCTTGACGGAGGGTCAACGTTCGACCGCCAACCCAATATCTGCGCCTACGCAGATCGCTCAATCATTTGTCATATTATTTTCGCAAGTAAGGTCAGTCGTTACCAGTACTCAAAAGCCCGAAACTGCCGAAACTCTGGAAGACATAATAATAACTAACACAAATTCCTTCTCAAGTGTTTTTAAATTTATTTAGCTATAATGTATTTATTACGATGCGTGGTACTGGACTGCTGGTGCTCCACGCCAGCGGGTCCGTGATTGTCACGCATGCGAACCAATACTTACTACATATTGTAGGTACATAATGTAAACAGTGACGTCATGCGCCACTCCTGCACCTGATTGCGTAACACACTTTCAATCACAATCCGACAATTTAGAAGGATGTTGCTAATTCATTGCTTCATAGGTTTGTAAAAATCGTCTGCTCACCAACGTAAATAACCTATTGCGATCAATTGTCATTTTATGGAGGTTACGATGCTACCTCGTCTAGGCCGCTTCCTGCATGACGCGACCGTTGTCAACTGAATGACGGCCCGCGGCCGCACTCTTGCCACTGGACACTGCACAGGTAACAAACAGGCATCGCGGTCGCGCGTCGTACACACCAGCATGCGGTGAGCTCATTTTGAGATTCATTCCATGTCGAGAGGAAGCTGGACTATTATGGCATTGTATCGGATCCCTTTTGGTTGTCAGTTTTGGTGGATTATTGATTGCGTCTCTGTAATGTCAGTCCCAGCCCATAGTCTGTAGTTGCGCAAATTTTTCCCGTATTTCTCCCAGGCATCAAATAAACGTAACCAAATGAAAACTACAATATCTTATTCCACATAAACCTACATGGGCAGTGGGAACTATGAAACGGGAAACGAGAATCTAGGAGCACGGTTCCAATTGGTCGTTTCCTATGGAGAAGACGGCAAGAAACTCCACGATACTTAACTGTTTTAAAAATAATTGGCTTTTACTATATATTGGGTCCGGGAGGACAATGTAGGCCTGTCGACAAGTACCAGGTAGGGAGAGTGTGTATGACAGAGCCATGCTTTGAAAGAGCCGACGCGATTATCTTCCACTTAACAAAATCCTACCATAATTCAATAAAATTGAATTATGGTAGGATTTTGTTTCGCTCTTTATAAATCAACGACAGACAGCTGTCACCCATAGGCATTTAACAATTCTAGGAAATCAAATAGCGTCGCAGGACTGCATTGAAAATTTCGAACCCAAAAACTAAGTATTTTTCGGTTTACTCAATTATTTTTGGCAAGAAATGTAAAGCATAGGTTGACAAAATTAATATGTTGTATTGGTAAGTATACAGGGTGGCAGGGACATCGACGCGAAGCCGGCTACCATGGATTCAGTACATGATTCTGAACCCCCCTGCGTTGAAATTTTTCGTCGGTTATTAAATAAAAAAACTGCTGTTTCATAGAAAAGTGCAATACCTACGCGGTCAAAATGTATGGAGCAGCTGTTTTTTTTTTTTAATAACCGACGAAAAATTTCAACGCAGGGGTTTATGATAATGTCCACGTGATAATGTCCCTGGTATTCCTATTCAACATTATAAACATAGCCTAGTAATCTAACGAACAGACAAAATGTACAGTACTTAATGAATATTAAAACGACTCTAATAATAAGTAAAAATATTCGAAAGACATATAATATGTTTGCCTATAATGAACTAAATAATGAGAAACATTAAATGTGATGAGCTGTTACTGATACGCGCTGAACTTTGTCACCGAACACATAAGTAGAGAGATAATCACCTATTGATAGCACGGACACATTAGTAGGTAATTGTGTCCAAGGTTCCGCGCCCGACTGCCGCAGTGAAGCCCCCCCCGCTCGACGGCGGCGGGGTCGCCTTAAGGCTTGTGCAGACCAGCGCGACTTATCGCGCGACGCGACACTAACAATACAATTTCTAAGAAAACTTCACAGTATAACAATAAGCGGTGTCGCGTCGCGTGGCAAGTCGCGCTGGTCTGCACAAGCCTTTATACGACGGGAATAACATCTGAATGCTGGTACACTGCTTGTATTTGGTTAATCTTTAAATGGTATAAAATGAAGTCGCTTCCGCTGTCTGTTCGCTTAGATCTTTTAAACTACTCCATGGATTGTAATGCAGTTAATAAGCAATAGATAGAGTGATTCAAGAGGAAGGTTTATATGTATAATACATTCCCGTGCGAAGGGCGGGCGCGTCGCTAGTTATAAGATAAAATAAACAATATTCTATTCTATTCTATATTATAAACACACCTGTTATAAATATAAGTACCTACTCACTTGCATACTAAACCACAGCAGCGCTGAAGCACCGAGTAAAGGCTCCCGCGAAAAGGCGCGACGCGACTATAATAAAATAATTTCTAAGAAAACTTCACGGAAGAACAATTTTACCGGTGTCGCGTCGCCCTTCTGCACGAGCCTTAACAATAGTGCTGCAGTTGTGGCGCGCAGGACAATACAAGCTGCGTGTGCACGTCCTGGCACCTCGCCAAGCCTCGCCTGGCCTTGCGCACTGCCCACTCGGGTCCTTTGTTTGTACTTCTACTGCAGGTACACTGACGTTTTGAGATAATAGGTTACAATACGATCGTGGCTGATTTCTTATCTTCCATTGAAGTCAATAATTTCATATAAAAACAACAAAACTGGCAACATTTTTATCTTCATCTAAAGTAACTGTAGAATCTTATAAAATTCGTATTTGACGCAGATGATGGCTAGAAAAGTAAATACGAGCTCTTAAACTACAAACAAATAAAAAATACATACCGAAAGCCCGACTTTGAACTGCGTTAAAAAAAAAACTAACAGCGATAGAGGAGTTCTAATTTTAGGAAAACATCTTTGGTTCATGCCCAATCTAACGGTATGCAATATGCACAATTTCTTTTAAAACAACTAGAATAAATGAAAAAAGTGAAATTTGAGCAACCAATCCTCCCAAATTTAAAGGAAATTCGTGGTTGCTCAAATTTCAAACGTCAATAATTTCATTTAAAATAACAAAACTGGCAATCTTTTTTTTCTAGAATAATTGTAGAATCTAATATGTAAAAAAAAAATTGGTTCGTATATTAAGTTCAAGGAATGGGTTAGTCACAGGAGACCAAATAGTGGAGTCGTTTTTGAAGAGATGAGTGAGACCCGTAAAATCTTCAAGGGACGCCTGAAATGGTGCCAAAAAAACGAAGAACAGGTTAAAATGGACAACTTAGCAAAGCAAAGAGCCACGAAAAATTTTAGTAAATTTTGGAAGTCGACACGTAAGTTGGATACTGGGCCTGGTCTACCGGTGAGCGTAGGAGGGACCAACGACCCGGGGGGGATTCCAAATATGTTTATGGAACATTTTAAAGTGCAATCTCCACTGGGCCCTTCAGTTGCAATGGCCGATGCTGAGTCTGGCGGTGGGGGGGCGGAACCAATCACACTTATTTCGGCTAAACAAGTCAGATCCGTCATTCAAGGCATGAGCAGAGGTAAATCGCCCGGCCACGACGGACTCAGCATCGAGCATTTCAAACATGCGGGGGGTCACCTGCCGAGCTCATTTACCTGCTGAGCTGATGCAAACTATTGTAGCACCTATAGTCAAAAACAGGACAGGGGATATCTCGGACAAGGGTAACTACCGTCCAATCTCCCTTGCAACCACAGCGGCTAAAATATTGGACAGTATGCTTGATTCGTGCCTGAAAAAGTATTTGTGTTTGCATGATGCGCAGTTTGGTTTTCAACCTGAGCTTTCAACCGAAAGTGCTGTGCTGAGTTTGAAGAATACTACTGTCCAATATTACACAGACCGAAAAACGCCGGTGTATGCCTGCTTCCTGGATCTCTCCAGAGCCTTCGACCTGTGTCATATGATGTGCTCTGGAGAAAGCTGGGTGACAGGAATGTACCGGCGTCAGTGATTAGGCTCATGCAGTATTGGTATGAGAACCAAAAGAATTTTGTAAAGTGGGCCGGAACGTTCTCTGAGTCGTATGGGTTGGAGTGTGGTGTGAGACAGGGGGGATTGACGTCTCCACGGCTCTTCAACCTCTATATTAATGATCTCATAGGCGAGCTCAGTGGTATGCGTGTCGGCTGCCGGGTTGGTGGTGTTGGTATTAACAGCATCAGCTACGCGGACGACATGGTACTGCTGGGCCCGACTGTGGGATCTATCAGAGAAATGTTGAAGGTCTGCGAGGAGTATGCTGCCTTGCACGGCCTTGTGTACAATGTCCGTAAATGCGAATACATGGTCTTTAAGGCCGCCGTAAGTGCCCTAATCATGAACCTAGTTTTTCTCTAGATGGTATAAAAATAAATAAACTCCACTTTAAGTACTTGGGGCACATACTTACCGACGACCTTAAAGATAATGCAGACATTGAAAGGGAACGTAGGGCACTGGCGGTCCGAGGGAACATGTTGGCCCGTAGATTCTCTCGTTGTACGGACCAAGTCAAAATCACTCTGTTCAAGGCGTTTTGTCAAGGTCTGTATGCGGGGGGTCTATGGGCCGGCTACACCAAAAGATCGCTAGATGTCTTACGTATCCAATACAACAATGTTTTTAGGATGCTGTTGAAACTGCCCCGTTTCTGTAGCGCATCGGAGATGTTTGCTCAGAACCGAACTGACGGCTTCCATGCTGTAATTCGTAAAAAACTCGCATCACTGATGCGTAGAGCGCGGGTCAGTGACAATAGCATCCTGAAAACAGTGGTGGAGAGCCCTTACTTCCCTTTTCTGAGGCACTATGTGGGGAGAATGGTCAGGTAGCATATATAATTATATTCCTTGCTTTATCGTTCTCTGCACATCCTGCCGCAGTCACCAGCTATTGTTGTATTTTTTTATGTTTTATGTACTACTAACACTAGTGATAAGGTATTTTACTAACAAATTGGACCATATTGTTGTCTGAAATTAATAAATAAATAAAATATTAATTAATTTCACTTATCGCAAATTTCCTTCGCAATCCTTTGGGTGAAAAAAGTCCCAGGCAGTTAAATATAGTGTAGTATATATATAAGTTGGTGAGAATTGTGGGGTGAACGTCTCCACACAATCCTCACCTCAGTGCAAACAAACGGCTGGGAGTACTGACTTGGTTTCAATTCCAAAAAATACTCAAGAAATAGTGAAAAATGCCAAATCTCGAAAATATTCATTATGGGATTCCAAAGACATAAAGGGGTCTTGGTGATGATTACGTGGTGAGCCTTTCTCGCCACAATCCTCACCTGATTACCGCGGAACGCGTAGGTTTTTTAATTTGAATTAAGTGTCAAAAAATAGTCGTCTCCAATAACATAACTACAGAAACGAGAAAACATAA
Organism: Agrochola macilenta; assembly: GCA_916701695.1. NCBI lineage: Eukaryota > Metazoa > Arthropoda > Insecta > Lepidoptera > Noctuidae > Agrochola > Agrochola macilenta. Next base: position 20,995,415 of record OU753573.1, on the reverse strand, counting down.
CAGAGAAAAACAACTATTATTATGATTCTATTTTTAAATTTCGGTATTGTGTGTATAAAGCATGTCAATATAAACTCGTTTTGAAGTTTATAATTCGAATATTACGCTATGAGAATAGATAAACGAAAATACAGAACCATCCTAGTAAATATTATACATTAAGATGGTTCGCAGGAAGATGGTTGAAGCCGTGATATAGTTATGAATCGCTTTCATAAATAACTATATTACGGTATATTTTGGTATACACAGTGGATTTTTGAGATGGGGCAGTAAGGACAGCTACCTTAACCGTTGTCGCTAGAAGAAAACGGTCTTAGGAGACTGTCCTTAACTTTTTGAGAAATTATGATCTGCATTCACAGAATTTGAAAAAAAATTACAGTCAACAAGAAAATGGGCAGTTTTCACAAAAACTTTTTTTGATGCCAATCGATCCTGTTTCTTATAAGGATAAAAAACCTCTACTAGACCAAGTGAGGTTTGAGTACTAGAAAAGGCAGAAATCACAAAAAACTTTTCCCATACATTTCGTAAGAAAAAATCTCCAACCTAATTTATTATGATAGACAGACTAGCCAAACAAAAACAAAAAAATTTAACTTCGAACGAATACGCGTTATAATTTTATTTACAATAAGAACAAGATAGTTTGTTGCTTGTGATGTCCGACGTCCTGAGAAAAAAACCAGCCAAGTGCGTGTCGGACCACGCACAATGAAGGTTTCCGTAGTTGGGATGAATTTATCTCAAAAACAAACTTATAACATTGTAGTTGAAAAACATGTACGAGTACATACTCCATCTCCATACATCGATATACTTTACTGTCAATTCTCTGCAAGTGTAAGTTTGTAAACGATATTTTTATGTGTGGTAAAACTACAAATTATCGATTTTCGGACTTTTCCCTTTACTTGTGTTATGAAGCCTTGCGTCTTGCCTAATTTCATCATTCTAGGTTAACGGGAAGTACCCTGTAGATTTTGATTTATTTGCAAGTATCAAAATAATTATGCCGTATTTTTTATTGCGTTGACTTAGAAGCTTGATTTTTTTGAACTTCAAGGGACCACAGACCTACGTATTTGATGTTATTTCAACTTGATATCTCCAAGCGTTCCTGAGGGTCATTAGAGACTGACGGACGGACAACGATGTGATCCTAAAAGGGTTCCGTATTTTCTTTTTGAAATACGGATGTCTAAAAATTACCTCAAATTATTTATAACTTCCAGACTTGTTTGGAAAACGTTAAAAAAGACTGTCCTCTACAAAAGACAGAAATTGCAAAAAAAATACTACCAATGTAAAAAGATTTTTCAAAAACAACAAAGGTTCTAACTTTTTCTTTTTTCGTTAAAATTTGAAGTTCAATTTGTTTTTAATTTAGTTTCGGCCAGTCTATCATCGTAAAATAGTAAATTGGAGTGAAAAGTTTTCTGCGATTTCTGACTTTTCTAGTACTCAAACCTCAATTGGTCCAGAAGAGTTTTTTGATCCTTATAAGAAACAGGATCGATTGACATCAAAAAAAAATTTTGTGACAACTGCCCATTTTCTTGCTGACTGTAGATTTTTTCAAAATCTGTGAATGCAGATCGAAATCTTTCAAAAAGTTATGGACAGTCTTCCAAGACCGTTTTCCTGTAGCTACAACGTTTAAGGTAGCTGTCCTTGCTGCTCCATCTCAAAAATCTACCTTGTATACTTAGTATAAAATATTTTCGTTTTTGCCACCGACTTCCGAAATTAAAGTTATTTTTCACTTTTAAGTGTATTTTTGTGGAATTCGGTGGTTTTTGTTTTTTTGGAAGTTGGTTGTTTTTTTTTGTAAAAAATGTTTTATTTAAATTCGATAAAAAATGTAGAGTACCGGATGTTAGGTAGGTTCATGCCCTAGGCAGCGAATCACGTGACCACGTGAGTCGTGGTAGGTTGTGTGCAAAGTGCTGATAGTGCACAGGTTAGCTAGTGCAGCGCTATCGCTGACACGGTCACCGGCGCGCACCCGGATGGCTGCGTATTTGTAAACATGCAGGGTGCAGAGGGCAGGGTCGCAGGGGGCGCAAGGGGCTGGGGGGGAGTCACCAGGAAAGTTTTACCCTGCGGTGTAGGCTCGCCGCCCGGTGCCGCTCGCCTCTCGTTATCGCCGGCCGCTATCTGGCCTGCGCTATATAACGGCCGGCCTACCATCCCTCGGCACATTCACTGTTGTGTTACAGGCAAGTACACTTGTATCCCGACTTCATCTCCGACAGTTGAATCTCTCATCACAATGGCCGCCAAGTTGTTCGTGTTGGTCGCTTGCATCGCCCTGGTGAGTAGCCGCGCCGGTAAGGTCTGACGCCGTGTCCCTGTGTCCGTGTCACTGACTGTCCGATCTGTCCACAGAGCCAGGCCGCTATGGTGCGCCGTGAGGCACCCGCCGCCGCCTCGCCGCTGCAGGACATCGAGAAGCACGCCACCGAGTTCCAGAAGACGTTCAGCGAGCAGTGGAACTCGCTCGTCAACTCCAAGAATACGCAGGAGGTCAACAAGGCGCTCAAGGAAGGCTCCGACTCCGTGCTGCAACAGCTGTCTGCTCTCTCCAACAGCCTGCAGAGCGCGGTCAGTAGCCACACCTATACCTACCTACCACCTATGTGTTCCCCTGTGCTAAAAGTGGATCATTCGGTTTCCTTCAAAATGGTTGCGCTAAATGGTATTCGGTTGTTCACACGGAATGTTCGCGGGCGCCTTGGGTTGAGACTGGTCATCTTTATTGTTCTCACATATTCTAGATTCAACTGTATTACGTTACCAGGATTTTATATGGCTGGATTTAAGCTAGTGTCCATTGAGTTTCTTGTCCGTTCTTCTCTATAGGAAGCTCAAGAACGGGCAACCACCTCGCTTCAACTTTCTAGCTCACTGACAATGACAATTTAAAAGTGCCTGTAAATGAATAGTTTATGTGGAATAAATGCTTTGAGTTTGAGTCTTAAAGATGTGTTTGTTATAGATGGGCGACGCCAACAGCAAAGCCAAAGTTGCACTGGAGCAGACACGCGCCAACCTTGAGAAGACCGCGGAGGAGCTGCGCAAGGCGCACCCCGAAGTGGAGCAGCAGGCCAACGCGCTGCACGAAAAGCTACAGGCCGCCGTGCAGAGCACTGTGCAGGTACCCAGCCGCCACCCACCACCCTCCCATTTCTGACCTTTAATTTGAATAATTTTGATATTTACGCTGATTCATTTTAAACCATTTTAAACTACATACGTTTTCGAGATTATGTTCATAGTTGGGTTGTTTGTGATGGATAGTATTATTATGTCCATTATTTAATTATTTATTATCATAGTACATTCTAATTGGTTTGAAGTGATTAACTGAATTGTTGAGAGATTGTGGTTTAGTTCGTGTTAGCCAAACTGGAACCGCTTGAGACTATTAAGTTGATAATATCTTACTTGTCCGGTTTGGCAGGAGACCCAGAAACTCGCCAAGGAAGTCGCCAGCAACATGGAGGCCACCAACCAGAAGCTGGCTCCTAAGATCAAGTCCGCATACGACGACTTCGTAAAGCAGGCCGAGCAGATGCAGAAGAAGCTGCACGAGGCCGCCAACAAGCAGTAAACGCTGCACAGCACCCCCGTCGTACCGCCTAGCAACAATAAACACATACTATGTACCTACCACATGACTTTCTCTTGTCGCCAACTCATCACCCCAACTGTCCACTCGGCGGCCGATACTGAGCTCGGAATAATACTCCGATTGCTACGTTTATCTGCGGCTCTTTATCGCAATACCTAGTATACTCCGAGATAAGCTATTGTCCACATCATGTAATACTATGTAAGTTACAGTCACAATCATCATGTTAGGTACATTACTGACTTATTGACCCGCTAGCTGTGCCCGCGGTTTCGCTCACGTGGCTGTGTATTCCTTAGACTTGAAGTCATAGTACCTATAATGATAAGAAAATAATCCACTGACAGTTGTTCTAATTAATTTAAACTTAACTTCTATTTTTTTTTTCCTTTTTTTTTATTTGCAATCGGTCGTTAGACCATAAGCGAATTCGTTCCATGTCAAATCGCGTTGTGGTGGAGCAGCCAGTGCTGCGCCTCCCACTTATAGAAGGTGGTTCCTCTTCAGCCTTTTTACCACCGCTGTCGGGTTTAACAGTTCCGGAACTAGTGGGTTCGGATGCATGGTTAGGCGTGGCTTGTGTTGTTTTTTGAATCGCTCGATTTCAGAGTTTACTGATGGCATTTGTAGATAGTCGTGGATTTCGTCGTTCCTAGCGAACCAAGGTGCATTTGCTATTGATCTCAGGATACCATTTTGGATACCAAGTTGTAGATGAGGACTTTGTTGTCTACAGAGAGCACAGAGTTTCTTCCCATGAGCCAATACAGGTTGATACAGGTTGCGGAACTTGTGGTATATCTCGTCCCTTTTATTTTTAATGTGATGCTTCCATGTTAGGCGCCTATCCCAGTGGAAGCCAAGATACTTTACACAATCTATGTGTGGTAGGGTATCACGACCGAGTCTAACAGGAGGGGTGGTTCCGCGCCTGAGCGTGAAGGTGATATGGTGAGACTTGGACGCACTGGCACGAATCCGCCACTTACGGAGCCATTTATGAGTTTTGTCTAGCTGTTTCTGGAGTCTATTGCTGGCCATTTCTGGGTTTTCATCAACTAATAGGCTATGTCGTCTGCATAAGTTGTTTCAAATCAAATCAAAAGTCATTTATTCAAACTAGGCTGAGAATCAGCACTTTTCGAACGTCAAAATTACATAAGACAGTCCCCCAAAACGCCCACCCTTCACCACTTCCTAGTACGTTAGCTGGGAAGAAGAAGTGGCGCAACAAACTCCCCAGCTGCACAGCTGTCTGTTCAGTTAAAAGAACAAAAAGAAGATTCTATATAATAGTATTCAAAATAATTTACATTAAGCAACACAAAACATAATTTAAATTATTAGCCATATATAAGCTAGCACACGCCAATATACCAAACAAAATTATCGAGAACTATACTCAGGCAGAAATAAAAAACAAAACGTAAACAGAACTTAATATCTTAATAAAAGCCACCAGGCATAAAGGGCGTGCCCGCTTACATATAGTTGTAACTGGAAGTTATAAATGATAAACTAGGACCATCGAGGTAAAATAAATAAACAAACAGTTAATTACTAATAGTAATAAATAATATGATCAATTGTCGAGGTCACTAGCTAACCACATATTGCAATACAACTCATAAAAAAACAGTGTGATGAGTAGATTTTGTCAAAAATAAATTAAAATAACTTGACTTAAAATGTCAACAATAATTAAATTTAAATAATTTGACTTTTATAGTCAAATAAATTAAACAATTACTTATATAAACTCATATAACTTGTCAGTGGGTAAGCTGGAGAAAGAACATAAACATTGTCTTGAGTTAACTACAGCGACCAACTATTCTTATCATTTAAGTAGTCGTTGATAGAATAGTATGCCTTTGAACAAAGCTTGGATTTTACTTTCGTTTTAAACGCATTAAAAGGCAAATCTACCAAAGAAGAGGGTAGCTTGTTATAAAAAGTTATACCAAGCCCAACAAATGAGTTATGAACTTTATGAAGACGGTGAAAGGGAGCTCGTAGTTTGTCCTTATTTCTAGTGTTAACATTGTGAAAATCACTGTTTTTAGTGTATAAGTGTATATTTTGCCTAATATATAAGATATTGGCGAAGATGAATTGAGATGCCACCGTGAGGATACCAATATCTTTGAAAAAATCTCTTAGAGAAACTCTGGCACCTAGCTGGTAAATAGCTCGAACAGCTCGTTTTTGAAGAACAAATATATTTTGAATATCAGCAGCTTTGCCCCACAGCAGAAGACCGTAGGACATAACGCTATGAAAATAACTAAAATAGACTAACCGAGCTGTATCGACGTCAGTGTATTGTCTTACTTTCCTGACGGCGTAGGCGGCGGAACTGAGCCTTCCCGCTAGGCTCGATATATGTGGGCCCCACTGAAGTTTGGCGTCTACTGTTATGCCCAGAAAAACTGCCGAATTTACGGATTCAAGCACCTCTTTATCTAAGACGATGTTGGGACCTAGATTTCTAACATTAGGTAGGGCGAACTTTACACATTTCGTTTTCTTAGCATTGAGAACTAGGTTATTTGTCGTAAACCAATCTGTAACCATTGAGAGTGCACTGTTTACATCGTCAAAATCTTGTCTATTCCTGTCTACTTTAAAAATAAGAGAGGTATCATCTGCAAACAGTACAACTTCACAGTTGCTATTGTTATGCCATCCAATGTGGGTAGATCTGATGTAAATATGTTGTACAGCACTGGGCCAACAACAGATCCCTGTGGTACACCAGCTTCCACTTCAAACAATCTTGATCTTGCTTCGCCCTGTTTTACTTGGAAGGAGCGCTCGGATAAATACGACTGGATGAGCAGAAACATTGAGTGCGGAAGTTTTTCCTTCACTTTAGCCAGCAATCTTTTGTGCCAGACACGGTCAGAAGCTTGTTGTACATCAAGAAATGCCGCTGAGCAATACTTTTTACATTCAAAGCCTGTCGTCCTGTTTGTTACACTCGGTGAACCTGTTATATTGTTGAGTGAGATTTCTGAAAGCCAAACTGTTGAGATGGAACAACACCATTGGTTTTCATGCACGGTTTTAGTCGGTTTTGGAATATCTTCTCCCACAGTTTGGAGAGTACAGGCGTCAAGCTTATCGGCCGATAAGACGAAGCTTCATGTTCAGGTTTACCTAATTTGTGGATCATGACAACTTCAGAGATTTTCCACAGGTCAGGAAAATGAGATGTTCGAAAAATTGCGTTAAACAAACTAGCTAGAAAAGAAATGCATTTTCTGGGAAGATTTTTAAGTATGGAAGGCGTGATCAGTCAATTCTACTAATTAACGTGCAAAGTGAAAAACATGAGACCGGAATGCGATGACATTGTGAATAGACCAAAAAATGGTATTCTGCTAACCTTAAACTTGGGTTTATTCACATTCAAGTCGCAATATCATCGCAGCCTAGTCTCATGGCAATCAACTTTGTTTTCGTTTACGAAAATAAACATATTTTCACGGTGGTTCAATGTATGCAGACGATATTGTGATAATTAGTGATACTTTAATTTTTAGCAACCTTATTTTATGATATTTTTAATGTCTTGATTAGTTCGCTTGGTTAAATACATACTTATAGTATTTTCATTTTCCGTTTTTTATTTTAATGCTTATAAAATACAAAACCATTAAAATAAATAATTGGATATAAAGCTAACTTGGAACGTATTGGTAACTGCGACGCGCAAGCGCGACGCGGATGATTTAGGATGTCAAAAAGAGACGTTATTAAATTGAATGTCAAACTATAATTTTATATCAATTTTAATAATATTGATTTATAGCTGAAATTATTGTAACGATTTATTGAACTATCACAGGAAGAAAGAGATTTTTTCGAATATGGTACCTACCACCAGCCATTAGAATTTTGTTCAGTACCTATCTATATTATCCATGAGGAATATCATCGCTTAGGAACAGAATCCGAACATAGCATCCAGGATAATTAATATCCACTGTTGTAGTCGTTCTGGTGCGTTGAGTGAAGAGTTACAGGGAAAATGATACTGATTCAAAGTGCTGCTATGATGTAAAGCTTCCGTACAGCGCCTACAACAAACACAAACGATTGTTGTTAACATCAATGTTCCTTCGATACCCTGAAGGTAGATGAAGCTTTACAGCGGATTTTATAATCCTTTGCAGATGAAGGTGCCTACCTATACCAACTATTCGGCACAAACTGAAGACTATTGTAAACATAATTTCTACTGGGTACTAGTACAGTTAGGTACTGCTTATGACTGTAACGAATTAAATAAAAGTATATTTTTCATGCGCCTTTTCATTTCTTTATTATGTTATTTTTATATTGTTTCACTTGTCAAAGACTCTTAGCGTAGCTCGACCAATAGTCGACTTCTATTCATTATTAATTTTGCATGAATATTGTCCCATTGGCACCCTTTGGGTACGGAACCCTAAAGAGCATACAGTTATTTTATTATAAGTAATTTAAATTTTTTATTGTATTAAAAATTAATACAAAAATAAATTACATTATACAAAAAATATAACAATAGTTGGGATCGAACTTACAATCAACGTCATGCAAGGCAGACGTCGAACCAGGGGGCTGTACGGTACGATTTATGCTTGAATAAAATAGCCTTTCTTATACCTACACGTCATAATACAAAAGCTAATTTTGAAAAGACTCATGACACTTCCTATATGTACGAGAGCTTGTGACCAACATTTTTGCCTTATTAAGTTACTGAGATTTGGATAATCTGAATCCAAAAATTCTTATTTCAGGAATTTTCCGTGTCGCGTCTGACTTAACCGCATTTTCAAATATGTCAAAATAATTACCGAACTGTTTCATAGTAATCTGTCTGATTTTCAAAATGTAGTTGAACGATTTAATCATGCAAGTTTTCTATAGACATAAATTATATTATTGCGGCGTATTTACGTACGATTCATAAACACCCGAAACGATTGAACTGAAATTAGGGACTTTTTTTCCAAAATGTACAAAAAGAAACTAGGATAACATTTGAAAAATAATGTTTTAGAAAAAAATGCATCGTTTTTAATCATTGTCGGACTCATCATCATTATCGTGAGGAATAGGAGCATTATAAACACCGTGCTTTTGTCGGGTGACTCCAAAACGTTCTTTTCGTTTTTGGAATGATGGTGCGTCGCGCCTCACCTGACCGCATTTTCAAATATGTCAAACAAAAAAACCGGACTGTTTCATAGTAATTTGTCTGATTTTCAGAATGTAGTTGAACGATTAAATTTTCAGGTGGTGGTGCCCAGATATAGAAAAAATATTACATTTGTAACCTATTTGAAACCTATGTACATGTTTTTTTATATCAGACATATTGTGATAAAACCGTCTGACCAATACTGTCCACCGAGTCGGGTTCGTATCATTTAAAATAACGGTTTTATGGATGCTACATGGTTTTGGTCGTAGGCTCTCGTACTAATATGTCAAAGAACTATTGACGCCTGCAAAATGTAAGAGGCAAACACTTGCTAAGAAGAATCCACAAGGCAGTTTTACTATTTTCTAACATAGCTCCTTGTAGGTACAGCGTAATGATTTTCATTTCAGAGCTTACATCCGTATCTAATTTACAATTTTGTCTCGTCTTATTACAATCCCGCAGTAAATTATCGAAGAACAGGAACCAAATGTAATATTGCTCTGTCCCCCATAGCAAAAAGCGTGATAATGTAGGTATAGCTTATACTCAGCAGTGGGCGGAACAAGGCTGCCAGTAATTATGATGATGATGATACATTAACCTGTGTTGACTTGACTTTTAAAGATTTGTTTTGCTAAATTCGTACATAATAAGTAGTATTATTTTATTCAGAAGCTTGGGTATACTTTCAGACAAAGAAGTAAATGAAAATGTAACACATTTATAAAAATATATATTTCATACATGTCTCAATTGTCTGGTCTCACGTGTGAACTTCATAAATGTGTATCCTAAATATGTAGGTATTATGTAGTAAGTTTGGAAGCAAGCGTGCCGTGATAGTTGCAGGCCAAATGCATACCGACTATTACGTCAGCCCTATGTAAGTGGAGTCATCATCATCATTTTAGCCGAAAGACATTCACTGTTGAACATAGGCCTCCAAGCGTCGCCACATCGACGGGCCCTGTGCTTCACAGAACTGTAGGGACTGCAGAAAAATAAAGTTACTAGGTACTAAAACGAATATTATTTATTAACTTGTCGATACAAACATATTAAATACTAGCTTTTGCCCGCGACTTCGTCCGCGTAGAAGTCGAAAATGGTTCTAATAGGATTTTTTATTGGTTTTTTACGTTATTAATTTTGTTATAACATATAAATTACTATGTTAAAATGTTTGAATAATTATAAAATATAACAATCTTTATTATCGTGTAGGGATATAAAGATAAAACAATTTGAAAAAAAATATATATGATATATTTTATGAACACGAAGCTCCGCCTTTGATCTGGCGAAAGTTACATGGGGTGTATTATCTTTTCACAACGAAATGGAAATACTACATCTACCGCAGTATTTCTTTGTAAAAAAAAATTTTTTGTTTTTCTTTCGGGTGCTAGAATCACCAGGCTAAAATCAAATCAAAATCAAAAGTCATTTATTCAAACTAGGCTGAGAATCAGCACTTTTCGAACGTCAAAATTACATAAGACAGTCCCCCAAAACGCCCACCCTTCACCACTTCCTAGTGTGTTAGCTGGGAAGAAGAAGTGGCGCAACAAACTCCCCAGCAGCACAGCTGTCTGTTCAGTTAGAAGAACAAAAATAAAGATTCTATATAATAGTATTCAAAATAATTTACATTAAGCGACCCAAAACATAATTTAAATTATTAGCCATATATAAGCTAGCACACGCCAATATACCAAACAAAATCATCGCGAACTATACTCAGGCAGAAATAAAAAACAAAACGTAAACAGAACTTAATATCTTAATAAAAGCCTCCAGGCATAAAGGGCGTGCCCGCTTACATATAGTTGTAACTGGAAGTTATAAATGATAAACTAGGACCATCGAGGTCAAATAAATAAACAAACAGTTAATTACTAATAGCAATAAATAATATGATCAATTGTCGAGGTCACTAGCTAACCACATATTGCAATACAACTCATAAAAAAAACATTGTGATGAGTAGATTATGTCAACAATAAATTAAATTTAAATAATTTGACTTTTATAGTCAAATAAATTAAACAATTACTTATATAAACTCATATAACTTGTCAGTGGGTAAGCTGGAGAAAAAACATAAACTTTGCCTTGAGTTAATTACAGCGACCAACTATTCTTATCATTTAAGTAGCAAATTTATATTGTTTTTTACAATAAACAATATGTTTATGATTATTATGATTTCTCTATTAGAACTGCGACAATAGAAAAAAATTAAATAAACTGTGCGAACAAAGCAAAAAACAAATGAAAGTAACACAACGTGATAAATTGTTGAAGTTATAGTAAATTGTGAGTTATTATTATTATTTGTACTTATTATTATTTTAATTCTATAATGATTAAAAAAAAAAAAAAAAACTTGTTTTTCAGGTATAGAATATGGGCCAATCCACCTAAGAAACATTCAATATTCATTTCACTCTTTTGTGATAAGTGTGTTTGTATCCTAGCATCATATTCAACCTGTGCATTACGTCTACGCTTTGGCATGGGTTCCGAGGAGTTGATTCGTTCAATGACACATTCTGTATGCTTCTGCTCTTTAGCAAATTCAATAATTGTTTTATAAATGTTCCATTTTCTTCTATGGAGAAGCGTGTTCCATCGTTCATGCCACGATTCTAATGCATTTTGTGTCCTTGGAACAGAAAGTGTGCGATCGTAAACTGACCACATAGCTGGTGGAAATAATGCCTGATTTCTTTTTATTATCAAACCCGTGTTAGTTCTTTGCTGTGTGTGATGTGATCCAACATAATATTTCTTAAACCAGTGGGCAATTTCAGCTGCTTCTGTCGGCAATATTTTATTTTGGATGATTTCGAAGGCTTCGGATATCTCAGCGGGCTCAAGAAAAGCGAGGGCAACTAAGTGTCTGATTTTGTGCGCAAATGTGAAATCTTCAGCATATCGCCTTGCGAGACCCTCTGACTGGACATGACGCCAAATACTTTGGGTCAAATGGAATAAGCATAGCCTGTGGGCGCAGTCTGGAAACTGTCGTTTGACTGCATTGATCACTGCTACTTCAAAATCAGTTAATATATTCGCTGGTGACAAATGGGTATTTAATGTATTGATCTTTTCAAAATCTTCAAGATCTTTTCAAAATCTCCAAAAATATGAAATAACAGCTTTCAGTCTTATGTGACAGTAGTACAGTAATACCATAGATAGAAATTTATTTGTGCCACCTGCAGTTCCCACTAAAACATGAATAGAAAAAACTTGACAGAACGGAGTTGGACAACTCGAAAATGTCCCGTCCATGATCCAGCATTGTGCATTAATCATACGCTTAACATTAGCTTTAGTACCAAAAATGACAACACTTTCATTGTTACATGTATATTGACCAAGCAAAAATTGTTTTCCATTATTTTTAGCGAGATATTGTGGTACATGAAATTCGTTGATTGTTTGCGGTATCTTAGGAAGTCCTTTATTTCTAACACGCTGCACAATCATTCGGCAAGCTGATTTATTGGGCAATTGAGGCGCACTTATGGTAGCTACGTCTTTTAAACAACGATTTACAATTTGTGACGGACTGTCCATAGATTCCTTCGCACTAGTTCTCAATTTGTTTTTAAAATTCATATCAATAATTTTTTCAGGCTCAGGTAAATGTGCATGATCACAATTTTGACTAACAAATGTATGTCCATAACGATCAAATAAAGTTATTACACTTACACCACAACCACTTGTTTGTTTTTTTGTACACCGCCAATAATACTTGTTATCATATTTTTTATTTAAGTGATAAGAATATCCATTCACTACTAGCACATGTCCTCCGCGTTTAGATTTAACTAAATTGCACGTATTCATTTTTAATTAAACAAAACACGAGCGAGAAACATTTCATGTAACGAGGTCTGTCGTCACAAATTTCGCAACTACCCACAAAAAATAAATAAATACTACCATAGATATTTGTTGTTTTGTTACATGTAACTATTGCAAGTTTATTCAATACTCGTTTAAACTCAGTACCATTGTTAATGAGTGCATTATGCGTCATTTAGGGGCTTATCTTTAATACGGAAGCTCCCGGTATTTATTTATTCATCTATGCTGATAAAATTAAACATTGGACTCGAGTATTGTTTAGCTGCATTGCACATAATTATAAAATATAATATCTAGCGTAAACTGAATGCTACCGGCGAAAGATTCGTTCGTTCAACCAATCGTCGTTGAAGAGTGTTTTCGGTGAACCGTTACATCGGCGAAGGATTCATTCGGACTACCAACCGTCGATGAATAATATTTTCGGCGAAACGTTTCATCGGCCAATCATTTTTTCGTTCAACAAACCGTCGGAGTAGAGTGTTATCGGAAAACCGTCCTTTCGGTGAGCGGTATTTCGGAATACCATACGTAGATCTGTTTCAGCAGAGCAACACCCGCATCTGTAGTCGAACGACCTTTTGTAAAGCCATATTGTTCATTATGAAGGAGGCTATTTAAATTAAAATGTTTTAGCAACTGCTTGAGTATTAACTTTTCAAATATTTTGCTAAATGCTGGTAAGATAGAAATAGGCCTGAAATTGCCAACGTCATTTTTATTACCTGATTTAAATAATGGTATGATTTTACTATTTTTCATGAGGTCAGGAAAAGTTCCTAAATCAACACATTTATTAAAAGTAACAGCTAAATAGGGGGCTACGATGTCTATTATATTACTTAAAAGTTTAATGGAGATGCCCCAGTAATCACCCGTGTTTTTAGACTTGAGTGTGTTAAAAACATTAACTACATCACGAGGCGTTACATGTTCGAAGCTAAATAAGGTACTACATTTAGGCACACTACTATGCAAAAGGTTTTCAGCTTTAGACGGGGACGAATTCAAGGAGCGAGTCGTAGTTATAGGTATGTTGGCAAAAAACTCATTAAATGCCTCGGCTACGTCGGCTGCTGTATTAACTAATTTATCGTCTACCATAATCTCAAGTTGTTTTTCATGTCTAACGGACTTACCCGTTTTTACTTTATTATTAGATTTTTTAATTGTATCGCTTAAAAATTTAGATTTAGCAAAAGCACAAATATTTTTGAATAATTTTGAATACTTTTTGACATACTCTAGGAAAGGAGTATCAAACCTGTATTTTTTCAAACCTTATAACTCGTATAGTGTCGCTCTACTTTTATAAATACCTGGAGTAGCCCATTGATTAAAGCCAACGGAGGTGCCATTAATGTTAATGGTTTTGGTCTTAAAAGTAGATACTCTTTTTGCACAACATCAAAAAGGGCTCCATAAATTTCATTAGGATTCTGGTGTTCTACCATAGATGGTGTAATTCTATGAGCTATATTGTTTTTAAACTTGATGCAACGAGTAGTTGTATAAGACCTGCATTCTATTTTATGAGGCTTTTTATTTAATGGCATAGGGAAGCTAGCCAATAAACCACAGTGGTCAGACGTTAAGTCACTTAAAACTATTATTTTATCTTTGGCATCATAATTACTAAAAATATTATCGAGACAAGTCGACGAAGAAGCCGTGATCCTAGTAGGTTCAAAAAACAAGTTAATTAAATTATAAGACCTGAACAGATTGAGAAGTCTAATACTCAATGGAGTAACCTCTAAAATATTAATGTTGAAATCGCCACATAAAATTATGCTTTTATTACTTGATTTTAGCCTATTGAGTGAATCCTCCATTACCGATTCAAAACGAATAAAATCCCCAGATGGGGGTCGATAAACGCAAATTATAACGTATCGCTCTAGTTCAACACAAGACAACTCAATAGTGCGCTCAATAGAAAGATTAACTAAATCTAAACGTTGTTTACATTTCAACTTGTTTGAAACAAGAACTAAAGACCCACCGCGAATAGCATTTTTTCTTACAAATGCACTTTGTACAGTAAACAAATCATCATTAATCAATCTATCATTACTCTGTGCGCTTACTCTGGAGCATGCCACATACAACTGGCCGTGGAAGAAGCAGCTTTCCCTTAAGTCTACTCCCGCTACCTTAAGAGTTTGACCTTGAGCTTTGTTTATAGTAATTGCGAAGCATACTTTGATGGAAAACTGCACTCTCTTGAATTCGAAGGGGTAATTTGATGGTGTTAGGGGAATCCTTGGAATAAATACAGACCTCTGTAAAGCTTAGAAACCTTCAAATGCGGTACTAATATGCATAGTACGGTGACTTTCGAGACATTCCAATTTTAAAGAGTATTTACATTGCAAGCACCAAGCCTATAAGTGAGTTCAACCTTTTTTGAATAAAATCGGATTGACTTTTCAAACATGTGTCAAAATAAAATGTAATTTAAATCAAAAGCACTAAAGAGTATTGATATCAATTCGAAGCAAATCACTCCCAAAATAACTTTCTACTCCTATTTAACCCCGTTAGGGGATTCATTTCAATAAAATACGAAACAGGTCTTCCATTAATTCTGTTAAAAAATGTTTATGCAAAATTTTAAGTAGATTGGACCAAGGAATCACGTTGTCCCACACAAACTTTGCCCACCTTTTCCACCCCCTTAACGGTAGAATTTCGAAAAATCCTTTCTTATCGGATGCCTACGTCATACAAAGAATACACCCTCCAAGTTTCAGGTCTCTACGATCAGCGGTTTAGGCTGTGCGTTGATCCGTCAGTCAGTCATTCAGGACAAAGCATTTTATATGTATAGATAGATTATACTAAACAACATAAGAAATGGGGCAATAGGTATTAGGGCGTTTGTAAAAAAAAAATTTATCGGTCATGGACCGTGCTTTTCGCTCTTATACTAGGTATCCGGCAATCAGAACGTCTGTCCTGCTTGGGTTTGATACTTAAGATCAACATCCATAATATCAGCAGTTAAAAAATCAACACCGTAAGACCAACGATTCAAAATCTCAACACTTCAGAATATCAGCAGCTTATTAGGTCAACAGTTCACCAGACCAAAGTTTAAAATCTCAACTTGGAAAGTATTCGCTGATAAATATATTAAATATGAATTTTCAAAGAGATTTAATTTTGTTAATTTTCAAAAGGATGTTAAAAAACGTGTATCGTCTTGACATGCACCAAGCAAACTGTCATCTGTCTTCAAAATGGCGACGCGCCGGTAATGAAACACACTTGCACTATTGTATACGGTACTAGTAGCATAAACCCGTGAAATTTCAAATGTTTTGAATAATCATAACTTATATCATAATAATCATAACATAACAAAATTTTTGAAGAAGCTTTACAAAGGGTTTTATCGAAGAAAGAGGAAATGGACACAATAACATTTTTTTTTTAATAAGTTATTTATCTATCATATAAATTTAAATAATTACAAATTAATATTTAATTGGGTATGAAAATTACCAATAATTATGTTTTGTTAATTTTTGTAGCTGACTTACGTACGTAATGTTTTAAATGATAAAAGAACGTGATTTGAATCGCTTTATTATAAATTGTTTTCGTAGTTTGTATTACTGATTTAGTAATTATCAATTATTTAAGAAAACTTCTTATTACAAACATGTAATTCTTTTTTCAATATATTAATAGATAACTAAATAGGATTTTTATTTACATTTGTTATTTATTTACTTATCTTAATATATTGTGTAATTACTCAAATATGTACCTACCATACCTGACCGACCAAAAAGTAAATAAAAGGTAAGCACCCTTCGTCAAATAATGTTTACATATAGTAAAACATGTATAACATTGGTGCCGATTCTCTTGTCATAAATACCTCTAAACTAGACTAAAAATCACTAAAATTTAGTTTAGCCCTGTCAAACGACGATTTCCCATTCTGAAATAGACTAAACTGACACAATTTAACTCTATTTTAGTTTGACAGCACTAAGATAGTACTTACTGAGTTTTTAGTTTAGTGAAAATGGCAATTTTGCTATTCTGAATTTTATTTGACATTTTTCACCAAAAATTTTGATTGTAAAATACAAAAGCAGACTAATTCAGACAATTTTTAATCAAACTAAAATTCACACCAACACCTCTACTTCACGTGCAAAAACAGTCCTGTATTTATTTTTTCTTTTACTTATATCTCGATAATGGTGCGTCCTAAGAACGTCGTGGTCGTATGACTTAACGTCCACGTGTTGAAATTTTGAATCGTTGGTCTTACGGTGTTGATGTTTTAACTACTGATATTATGGCTGTTGATTTTAAGTATCAAACCCGCTACTAGTACCGTATACAATAGTGCAAGTGTGTTTCATTACCGGCGCGTCGCCATTTTGAAGACAGATGACAGTTTGCTTGGTGCATGTCAAGACGATACACGTTTTTTAACATCCTTTTGAAAACCAAAATTAAATCTCTTTGAAAATTCATATTTAATATATTTATCAGCGAATACTTTCCAAGTTGAGATTTTAAACTTTGGTCTGGTGAACTGTTGACCTAATAAGCTGCTGATATTCTGAAGTGTTGAGATTTTGAATCGTTGGTCTTACGGTGTTGATGTTTTAACTGCTGATATTATGGCTGTTGATCTTAAGTATCAAACCCGATGACGAAGATGCTTAGAATATAGCTGCCTTCTTGCATATCAATCAATAATATTTTTATTTATGTATTATAATGTGTACTTAGTAGACCAACCTTGGTTGCAATACCCAGTCCATTTCTTCGCTTATTCTGCGGGATATGCAGCTTCAGTTCGTAAGACTTGGTTAGTCTGTATGTTTTTACAAACGCACGGTCGCTTTAATGGAAAATGCGTCTGATGTGGGATCCCGCGGCCGGCGATGCTGAGAACAGCTGCTGCTGTGTTCTCTACGTTGTTCTGCGGCCGATTCGTCGTCAGCACGTTGTGCGAGGAATGAAAGTTGCTCCCACAGGCCGAACCCACTGGTTTTGTATTATTTCACCACACAAACACAACATTTTTCTTCATGAATCTTGGATTTCAAGATGATTTCAAGGATAAAATCGAAATAAAATGAGAAATGTGATACTGCAGAAGCTAAAATTTTCTGTCACTGTTCAGTCAACAAATAATCTCATGCTTACGTCAATTTTGACGTTCTTTTAATTACGTGATGCGTGAATACCAATTTTATTTTCTTTGTCAAGTCAAAACTTTAGCAGAATACCGTTTTAGTACATTTGTTATTTTCATTCTATTCGCAATCTCATGGCCTAGCACAAAACGTCACGTTTGTCTTAGTTTTTTGCCTTTTTTGCTCAGAGTAATAACTAACATAGAGGGAGCGTGAAATTTCAGTCTAGTTAAACTGTTTATACCTCTGAGGCTTATACTTATACTTTTACTGCTTTAGTAATAACTATAATAACCTATAAGCTATAACCTATAACCTCAGAGTAATAACTCTGAGGTTTTTTGGTTTAGCAGAATACCTTTTGTGACATTTCGGAACTTTTGCGGCTCTGCGACTTGAATTTTAAGGTTTTTTAAGTACGAGAATTTGGCCCCCCGGGGCTTAAACTTAAACTTATTAGCACATTATATCCTATACTAGTAAACGAGCAATATTATACAACCTTAGTTTTTGTGTACCCTAAACCTCTTAAGGGGTCATTGTACTCATCATTATGAACAATTTTCACTGTGGGAGCAACGCTGAAATCTCGAAAAATTCATCAATCATTTATGTTCGCATAGCTCGTCGAAATGTAGGGAACAGTTGATTTTTTTTTGAGATTTCAGCGTTGCTCCCATAGCGAAAGTTGTTCATCATCATTGTGTGTACGGTATATCCACTGACTTGGAGAAAGGGGTGGCCCTTTCTCCAAGCCAGCAGATATACCGCGTATTCCAATACAAAATCTTATTACTTAGTTAGTTTAATAATATATCCACTGACTTGGAGAAAGGGGTGGCCCTTTCTCCAAGCCAGCAGATATACCGCGTATTCCAATACAAAATCTTATTACTTAGTTAGTTTAATAATATATCCACTGACTTGGAGAAAGGGGTGGCCCTTTCTCCAAGCCAGCAGATATACCGCGTATTCCAATACAAAATCTTATTACTTAGTTAGTTTAATAATATATCCACTGACTTGGAGAAAGGGGTGGCCCTTTCTCCAAGCCAGCAGATATACCGCGTATTCCAATACAAAATCTTATTACTTAGTTAGTTTAATAATATATCCACTGACTTGGAGAAAGGGGTGGCCCTTTCTCCAAGCCAGCAGATATACCGCGTATTCCAATACAAAATCTTATTACTTAGTTAGTTTAATAATATATCCACTGACTTGGAGAAAGGGGTGGCCCTTTCTCCAAGCCAGCAGATATACCGCGTATTCCAATACAAAATCTTATTACTTAGTTAGTTTAATAATATATCCACTGACTTGGAGAAAGGGGTGGCCCTTTCTCCAAGCCAGCAGATATACCGCGTATTCCAATACAAAATCTTATTACTTAGTTAGTTTAATAATATATCCACTGACTTGGAGAAAGGGGTGGCCCTTTCTCCAAGCCAGCAGATATACCGCGTATTCCAATACAAGATCTTATTACTTAGTTAGTTTAATAATATATCCACTGACTTGGAGAAAGGGGTGGCCCTTTCTCCAAGCCAGCAGATATACCGCGTATTCCAATACAAAATCTTATTACTTAGTTAGTTTAATAATATATCCACTGACTTGGAGAAAGGGGTGGCCCTTTCTCCAAGCCAGCAGATATACCGCGTATTCCAATACAAGATCTTATTACTTAGTTAGTTTAATAATATATCCACTGACTTGGAGAAAGGGGTGGCCCTTTCTCCAAGCCAGCAGATATACCGCGTATTCCAATACAAGATCTTATTACTTAGTTAGTTTAATAATATATCCACTGACTTGGAGAAAGGGGTGGCCCTTTCTCCAAGCCAGCAGATATACCGCGTATTCCAATACAAGATCTTATTACTTAGTTAGTTTAATAATATATCCACTGACTTGGAGAAAGGGGTGGCCCTTTCTCCAAGCCAGCAGATATACCGCGTATTCCAATACAAGATCTTATTACTTAGTTAGTTTAATAATATATCCACTGACTTGGAGAAAGGGGTGGCCCTTTCTCCAAGCCAGCAGATATACCGCGTATTCCAATACAAGATCTTATTACTTAGTTAGTTTAATAATATATCCACTGACTTGGAGAAAGGGGTGGCCCTTTCTCCAAGCCAGCAGATATACCGCGTATTCCAATACAAAATCTTATTACTTAGTTAGTTTAATAATATATCCACTGACTTGGAGAAAGGGGTGGCCCTTTCTCCAAGCCAGCAGATATACCGCGTATTCCAATACAAGATCTTATTACTTAGTTAGTTTAATAATATATCCACTGACTTGGAGAAAGGGGTGGCCCTTTCTCCAAGCCAGCAGATATACCGCGTATTCCAATACAAGATCTTATTACTTAGTTAGTTTAATAATATATCCACTGACTTGGAGAAAGGGGTGGCCCTTTCTCCAAGCCAGCAGATATACCGCGTATTCCAATACAAGATCTTATTACTTAGTTAGTTTAATAATATATCCACTGACTTGGAGAAAGGGGTGGCCCTTTCTCCAAGCCAGCAGATATACCGCGTATTCCAATACAAGATCTTATTACTTAGTTAGTTTAATAATATATCCACTGACTTGGAGAAAGGGGTGGCCCTTTCTCCAAGCCAGCAGATATACCGCGTATTCCAATACAAGATCTTATTACTTAGTTAGTTTAATAATATATCCACTGACTTGGAGAAAGGGGTGGCCCTTTCTCCAAGCCAGCAGATATACCGCGTATTCCAATACAAGATCTTATTACTTAGTTAGTTTAATAATATATCCACTGACTTGGAGAAAGGGGTGGCCCTTTCTCCAAGCCAGCAGATATACCGCGTATTCCAATACAAGATCTTATTACTTAGTTAGTTTAATAATATATCCACTGACTTGGAGAAAGGGGTGGCCCTTTCTCCAAGCCAGCAGATATACCGCGTATTCCAATACAAGATCTTATTACTTAGTTAGTTTAATAATATATCCACTGACTTGGAGAAAGGGGTGGCCCTTTCTCCAAGCCAGCAGATATACCGCGTATTCCAATACAAAATCTTATTACTTAGTTAGTTTAATAATATATCCACTGACTTGGAGAAAGGGGTGGCCCTTTCTCCAAGCCAGCAGATATACCGCGTATTCCAATACAAGATCTTATTACTTAGTTAGTTTAATAATATATCCACTGACTTGGAGAAAGGGGTGGCCCTTTCTCCAAGCCAGCAGATATACCGCGTATTCCAATACAAGATCTTATTACTTAGTTAGTTTAATAATATATCCACTGACTTGGAGAAAGGGGTGGCCCTTTCTCCAAGCCAGCAGATATACCGCGTATTCCAATACAAGATCTTATTACTTAGTTAGTTTAATAATATATCCACTGACTTGGAGAAAGGGGTGGCCCTTTCTCCAAGCCAGCAGATATACCGCGTATTCCAATACAAGATCTTATTACTTAGTTAGTTTAATAATATATCCACTGACTTGGAGAAAGGGGTGGCCCTTTCTCCAAGCCAGCAGATATACCGCGTATTCCAATACAAGATCTTATTACTTAGTTAGTTTAATAATATATCCACTGACTTGGAGAAAGGGGTGGCCCTTTCTCCAAGCCAGCAGATATACCGCGTATTCCAATACAAAATCTTATTACTTAGTTAGTTTAATAATATATCCACTGACTTGGAGAAAGGGGTGGCCCTTTCTCCAAGCCAGCAGATATACCGCGTATTCCAATACAAGATCTTATTACTTAGTTAGTTTAATAATATATCCACTGACTTGGAGAAAGGGGTGGCCCTTTCTCCAAGCCAGCAGATATACCGCGTATTCCAATACAAGATCTTATTACTTAGTTAGTTTAATAATATATCCACTGACTTGGAGAAAGGGGTGGCCCTTTCTCCAAGCCAGCAGATATACCGCGTATTCCAATACAAGATCTTATTACTTAGTTAGTTTAATAATATATCCACTGACTTGGAGAAAGGGGTGGCCCTTTCTCCAAGCCAGCAGATATACCGCGTATTCCAATACAAGATCTTATTACTTAGTTAGTTTAATAATATATCCACTGACTTGGAGAAAGGGGTGGCCCTTTCTCCAAGCCAGCAGATATACCGCGTATTCCAATACAAGATCTTATTACTTAGTTAGTTTAATAATATATCCACTGACTTGGAGAAAGGGGTGGCCCTTTCTCCAAGCCAGCAGATATACCGCGTATTCCAATACAAGATCTTATTACTTAGTTAGTTTAATAATATATCCACTGACTTGGAGAAAGGGGTGGCCCTTTCTCCAAGCCAGCAGATATACCGCGTATTCCAATACAAGATCTTATTACTTAGTTAGTTTAATAATATATCCACTGACTTGGAGAAAGGGGTGGCCCTTTCTCCAAGCCAGCAGATATACCGCGTATTCCAATACAAGATCTTATTACTTAGTTAGTTTAATAATATATCCACTGACTTGGAGAAAGGGGTGGCCCTTTCTCCAAGCCAGCAGATATACCGCGTATTCCAATACAAGATCTTATTACTTAGTTAGTTTAATAATATATCCACTGACTTGGAGAAAGGGGTGGCCCTTTCTCCAAGCCAGCAGATATACCGCGTATTCCAATACAAGATCTTATTACTTAGTTAGTTTAATAATATATCCACTGACTTGGAGAAAGGGGTGGCCCTTTCTCCAAGCCAGCAGATATACCGCGTATTCCAATACAAGATCTTATTACTTAGTTAGTTTAATAATATATCCACTGACTTGGAGAAAGGGGTGGCCCTTTCTCCAAGCCAGCAGATATACCGCGTATTCCAATACAAGATCTTATTACTTAGTTAGTTTAATAATATATCCACTGACTTGGAGAAAGGGGTGGCCCTTTCTCCAAGCCAGCAGATATACCGCGTATTCCAATACAAGATCTTATTACTTAGTTAGTTTAATAATATATCCACTGACTTGGAGAAAGGGGTGGCCCTTTCTCCAAGCCAGCAGATATACCGCGTATTCCAATACAAGATCTTATTACTTAGTTAGTTTAATAATATATCCACTGACTTGGAGAAAGGGGTGGCCCTTTCTCCAAGCCAGCAGATATACCGCGTATTCCAATACAAAATCTTATTACTTAGTTAGTTTAATAAAACTTATAATAGAAAGGGGTGGCCCTTTCTCCAAGCCAGCAGATATACCGCGTATTCCAATACAAGATCTTATTACTTGTTAGTAGTTAGTAATAAAACTTATAAATAATGCTACAATGCTAATCAGTTTTTTATTTTATAATTAAATAATGCTATTCTTATAAATGATAAGAACTTTTTTTGGACTGCCCTGCTACAGGAAGTTAGCCGCAAACTATTTGCATCCGATGCATCTTTGAAGAGATTACGTAAGTTTCTACCGACTGCCACCAAGATTGCGCTTGCCCAGTCGCTTCTTCTACCCATCCATGATTATACTGATGCCAGCTATCTTGACCTTACCCAAGACCAACTTGATAAGCTTAAGCGGCTTCAAAATGTTTGTATAAGGTTCATATTCGGTTTGCGCAAATATGACCAAGTTTCCGAATATCGTGTGAAGCTCAAGTGGTTACCAATTCGCCTTCGCCGGAATGTTCATATTCTTTCCCTTTTGTATAATGTGCTTTTTTCCCCTTCCACCCCTCTCTATCTCAAGGAATGTTTCCAGTTTCTTTGTGACTCCCACACGAAATTTTTAAGGTCATCAGATAACTTGAAGCTTAAAATGCCTAGGCATTCCACAACTTTCCTCGACAAATCCTTCACTGTCCAGGCCGCTCGTTTGTGGAATACATTGCCTGTTAAAATAAAGCGCACGCAATCGTTACAAACTTGTGTTCAGAGCCTTGTGAAGGAACATTACTTGTCGTTGTGATCTTGTTCTCGTAACTGTAATTTATCTTAGTATGTATTTATGTATCAATTATTTAGGATATGTATATAACTGTGTATCTATTCTAGTATATTGTATACTTATTATTTGCACCAACAACAGCCCCATTTTATGTCCAGGCAAATCACTATCCATTCTAAGGGTGCCTGGAAGAGATTGCGGAAAGCGATAAGGCGGCCCACTGTATATTTTGTACTGTTGCTTTCTGTCTTATTACAAAAACTGCATAAGTAATGGTTTAAACCAAGACTAAAGGGTCTGGGACGGTAATAAAGCTAGTACCAGCCTCATTTGTTCCGATTAAGCCGCGTCCCCACTAGGGCGGCCCTAGTGGGGACGCGGCTTTATCGACTATTCGAGGATCAGTTAGTACCAAGGAAGGTTCATGGTTAAAATAATATCCACAGACAAGAAACAAAAATGGCATTCTTGCATTCGTTCACGCAGGCTTTATTTCAAGCAATGTTCTGTTTCACTAAATGTTGATATTATAATATCACTTGAAATGCTTAAATAATTATTTATCAATACAAAAATATGTCCTAAATTGTTCTTTGTGTAGGTTATAATATAATGATATATGACATTTTAATTTAAATAGCCTCCATCATACTGAACAATATGGCTTTACAAAAGGTCGTTCGACTACAGATGCGGGTGTTGCTTTCCTGAAACACATATTTAACGCATGGGAGAACTCGCAAAATGCTATTGGGGTTTTCTGTGATCTCTTCAAAGCCTTTGATTGCGTGCACCATGACACGCTTTTGCGTAAACTGCGTCATTACGGTGTGCAAAACGAAGCTCTCAACGTTTTAAATTCGTATTTACATAATAGATCCCAATGTGTAGATGTTAATGGTGTGAAATCTTCTGGGCTACCAGTTCAATTAAGTGTACCTCAAGGCTCAACACTGGGTCCATTCTTGTTCTTAGTGTATATCAATGACTTACCATTCTATTTAAAGGGTATCTGTGAAGTTGTACTGTTCGCAGAGAAAATAAGAGAGGTATCACCTCTCTTATTTTTAAAGTAGACAGGAATAGACAAGATTTTGACGATGTAAACAGTGCACTCTCAATGGTTACGGATTGGTTTACGACAAATAACCTAGTTCTAAATGCTAAGAAAACTAAATGTATAAGGTTTGCCCTACCAAATGTTAGAAATCTAGGTCCCAACATCGTCTTAGATAAAGAGGTGCTTGAATCTGTAAACTCGGCGGTTTTTCTGGGCATAACAGTAGATGCCAAACTTCAGTGGGGCCCACATATATCGAGCCTAGCGGGAAGGCTCAGTTCAGCCGCCTACGCCGTCAGGAAAGTAAGACAATACACTGACGTCGATACAGCTCGGTTAGTCTATTTTAGTTATTTTCATAGCGTTATGTCCTACGGTCTTCTGCTGTGGGGCAAAGCTGCTGATATTCAAAATATATTTGTTCTTCAAAAACGAGCTGTTCGAGCTATTTACCAGCTTGGTGCCAGAGTTTCTCTGAGAGATTTTTTCAAAGATATTGGTATCCTCACGGTGGCATCTCAATTCATCTTCGCCAATATCTTATATATTAGGCAAAATATACACTTATACACTAAAAACAGTGATTTTCACAATGTTAACACTAAAAATAAGGACAAACTACGAGCTCCCTTTCACCGGCTTCATAAGGTTCATAACTCATTTGTTGGGCTTGGTATAACCTTTTATAACAAGCTACCATCTTCTTTACTAGATTTGCCTTTTAATGCGTTTAAAACGAAAGTAAAATCCAATCTTTGTTCAAAGGCATACTATTCTATCAACGACTACTTAAATGATAAGAATAGTTGGTCGCTGTGATTAACTCAAGACAATGTTTATGTTCTTTCTCCAGCTTACGTACTGACAAGTTATATGAGTTTATATAATTGTTTATTTTATTTGACTTTTTAATTAAGTCAAGTTATTTTAATTTAACTTTAATTTATTGTTGACAAAATCTACTTATTACACTGTTTTTTTTATGAGTTGTATTGCAATATGTGGTTAGCTAGTGACCTCGACAATTGATCATATTATTTATGGTTATTAGTAATTAACTCTTTGTTTATTTATTTTACATCGATGGTCCTAGTTTATCATTTATAACTTCCAGTTACAACTATATGTAAGCGGGCACGCCCTTTATGCCTGGAGGCTTTTTTATTTAGATATTAAATTCTGTTTACGTTTAGTTTTTTTATTTCGGCCTGAGTATAGTTCTCGATGATTTTGTTTGGTATATTGGCGTGTGCTAGCTAACATATGGCTAATAATTTGAATTATGTTTTAATGTAAATTATTTTGAATACTATTATATAGAATCTTTTTTTTTTTGTTCTTCTAACTGAACAGACAGCTGTGCTGCTGGGGAGTTTGTTGCGTCACTTCTTCTTCCCAGCGAATGCACTAGGAAGTGGTGAAGGGTGGCCGTTTTGGGGGACTGTCTTATGTAATTTTGACGTTCGAAAAGTGCTGATTCTCAGCCTAGTTTGAATAAATGACTTTTGAATTTTGAATTTTAATGAACAAGCAAAACTTGTACTTTTGATGCGCTTTTTATAATCAAGTTGTCATTATTTTTTAACACCTCTTTTGAGGTTTCTTTTGTAAACGAAACGTTAGTTGTCAAAAAGCTGCCAAATTGACTGAATAAACGTGAGCGACGTTTCTCTTGGGAAAAACTAAAAACGCTGAAAAGCGACTCCAAAGGACATATATGTACGGCATTGATGTAAATCAAGGATACGCCCTCACCATACTTACGTCGCGCGAAAAGTGTCAGTCCTAAATTTGAGTGAACACTCATTTGAACATCATTTCTTCATTCGTCATAGTTCGCGACACATCAGAGTAACTTTCTCGTTTTTAATACACAGAGCTGTACAAAGATGCCTTGTTGTGCCTTCAGGAAATGTACCAACAACTCCAAAAATACAAACAAAGCTAAAGGGATTACTTTTCGTGCCTAAGTAGTTTTTTTTCAAATTTATTACGATTTCAAAAATAAATATTATGACGGATGATGACATTTAACAAAAATTTCGTTCCCATGACAACGAACGATAGGGTAGTGTAGCGTTGACAAAAAAAGTTTAAAAGAATTTAGGAAGTACGGAGGTTACATTATAATTTTAAAATATTTTTATAGCCGGATTTTTTTTAATGTATTTTTTAAAGATTAACTTTTCTTTGCAACTACGAGTATGTTTTCGAATACAAAATTATAGGTACATAAACAATTTAATAAAACGCGACGTGCTTCGAAAGCACAAAAAGTGTGGGGTCTTTTGCCTGATCTCTCTCCGCTCGTGGTGGGTTGCCATATTGTTGTTCGTGCAATATTCGCTGATCACAATTTTTTTTTTCTAAAACCTCTAGCGCTTGCTCATTAAAGCCAGGATCACCCGAACTGTTATCGTACCATTTTCCTACGTCGCGAGGTTGTGGCAAAGATCCATTAAATATTTTTCTTGATTTTTTTTAATCAGCCTGTTAATAAACTCTACCGCTTCTGCTTTCAAATTCAAATAAATTATAATATCATTGATAAAGACTATAAAAACAAACATTTTATTATTTCTAAACAACCTCGTTTTTAAATTAAGTACCCTTTTTAAAACGAGTATGCTGACGGTACAGCGACAATTATCTACGTCATTGTGTGACAGATGACAACTTAAGCACAAATGCGGTCATGTTTTGATGCAGTAAGGCGTATCCTTCGATATAAATCGATGATGTACGGTAGTTTGAACGCCCGTTCAGTACGGTACGGTGGAACGGCGTCTCACTGTACCGTACAACACGCACCCGCCTTGTGTGTGTATTGAGCTTTACAGTTAGGTATATTAAACAATGAATATACAAATAAGTAGTGCATTTATTTATTAATATGTAAAAGACATAACATAAACATGCGTTTAAAATTACGCGCGCCGCCGCCGTATGTAAGTCGCTGCACTTCACGCTAGAGGTTGTCTAGCAAGCTCACGAGCGCCCAGCGTCCGTCGCCGAATCTCTGATGTTTTTTAATGGATATTTCAGGTTCGATTAGTGGAATTGATAATATTCAGGAATTATTATTAATAAAATATGTCCTTTCGAGTCGTTTTTCCCAAGAGAAATGTCACTCACGTTTATTCAGTCAACTTGACAGCTTTTTGCCGACTAACGTTTCGTTCACAGAAGAAACCTCAACAGAGGTGTTAAAAAATAATGACAACTTGATTATAAAAATCGCATCAAACGTACAAGTTTTGCTTGTTCAATATATTGTAACATAAACAAAGAACAATTTAGGACATATTTTGGTATTGATAAATAATTATTTAAGCATTTCAAGTGTTATTACAATATCAACATTTAGAGAAACAGAACGTTGCTTCAAATTAAACCTGCGTGAACGAATAAAAGAATGCCATTTTTGTTTCTTATCTGTGGATATTATTTTTGAACCAACAACTGATCCTCGATTGGTCTTCGTTTAGTCTACCATTTTTGAAGCTGGTACTAGCTTTGTTACCGTAACAATCCTAGACCTTTTAGTCTTGGTTTAAACCATTACGTCCTTGAAAGGACGATTACGTCATCGATTACGTCATCGGCGCGTGGTCCCTTACTACCTGATTATGAGTAATGGGTTCTGAAATAAACGTAAATAGGAACACTGCACTGTACTGCACAATTCTTTGCTGCGCTGTGACCCTTTGACCTTAGCCAGCTAGGCACAAATCTCCACCGGCAGTATTTTCCGATAAATTTTATATTTCCTGGAATTATCCTTATTCCTGGTTCACTTATCCGGCTCGAAAAGGACCAAATTATGTTGAGATATGTGATTAGTCAGGAAAAATGAAAATATAGACTGGAGCTGTAAATGCGTATGTATTCCGAAGAACAAAGGGAAAACACCAAAAAATACATGTAGGTAGACTTAAAACGAATTCACCGTCACAAAATGCGCCTGATGAATAGTCTTCAATGCAATAAGTTGCACGAAGTTGGTTTAGTATAATATTTCAATGATGGTTTCTAAATCTAAACAGAAAGTTTCCAAATGCGTTTTTTACACCTAAAATGGGTACAACATCAAATTCAATGTTATAATTTTCAATTCATCTATATACATACATAATAATAAAATCGTAGCGAAGTCAAAACTGTACATTGAATATTTTTGAAAAAAAGTAATTGCTACGAGAATCGATTCTAATCCGAAAATATTTTTTTTCGAATTTTTGTCTGTTTGTCCGTATGTATGTTCCAGCATCATGCAAATTCTACTATATAATATAACATTTAATATAATATTTATTTATTTAAAGAAAACTTAGACAAAAATTACAAAATATTTTAGCAGGCTAATTTAGGTCACTTTCAGTGGTGTGCTCATCTGTAGCCGAACTAGGTAGAGCCTGTATTTCGGCTATCAGCGCTAAACCCCTCGAGTAATTCACATATATAATAGCCATTAACATTGCATTAGTTCTTATACATAATCATTATTTTCATTTTATAATGTACCTATATACTTAGGTAGGAAAGAAAAACAAATATAAAAAAAGAACAAGTTTGTGTAGTGTTTGCATGCAGGTCCTCTAATTTTTGTGAGATGGGAATGTACGTGTCTAATGTGTAAGAGGATGTGTGTGGTGTCGTCTTGTGTTCTGATGTGTGTTGTGTTGTGAGTGAACGTGAGCGCGTTTGTGTGTATGTTATGAGAAATGTTGTTATATTGTAGGTTTTTTATTAGGATGCTATGTGCAGAAGAAATTCAGTCTGTTCGTAGGTAAGACTTTTCAGGTATTCGGTAAGTTTCTTCTTGCATTGCATTTTTGTTAACGGGTATATATTGAGGATTCTGTTTAGCCTATTGTAAATTAATGGACCAATAGAGTTGGCAAAACGTTGACTAAATTTAGTTTTAAACAGCTTAGTTCTTTCTCATACTATATCCTTTCTTCGTTTGTGGAGGACTAGTGGGTTGTAGCTAGTTTTACTATGTTGTAGGAGGACAACGGTTAGTATGTACACTGTCTCACGGTCATGACCTCCCATTTTTCGTAGAGTGTGGTTGTAGAGAATCGGATAGGCTTGAACGTCGCAACCTTCAGTTTTGCACGCTGGGCGATCTCGATAGACTTCAAAGTTCTTTTTGATGTCCCTCCCCATGAAGATAGACAATATGTTAGAAGCGATTGGCAGAGAGCATAGTATATCTGCTTTAGCAACTTAAAGCCAGCGATGTGCCTCGGGTTTTTAAAAACATATATGAGCTTTCGTATTCTACAGCATAGCAGCCTTTTTTTTTTTTTTTTCGGGTGGGAAATCTTCAAATGACTCCTCCCGCACTGGGCGGAGCGAGAGGGAGTGTCAGACTTTTACTGACTAAAACCCACCCGTGTTCCTTCCGTTGCCTGTGTGCCGGGGCCACGATATCCCTTTCAGACAAACTCGCAACCCTGGCAGGCATTGGCCCTTACGGACCCCGTCAGTTGGTGCTGACATCTCTTTGAGGCGCGCTTGGAACACAACGCGCTGTCGACCCGGGCCTGGTCCTAATCGGGCGGCAGGCTACCCATTGCCCACCGTCCGCAAGCCCGCGCCTACGGTGGCCGGAAGTCGGCTCGCGACTCCCGACGCCCGGGGCGTCTCCAGCGGCGACTAGGGGCGCAAGGGCGCGCATCTTGCATTTCCCTCGCGCGCTCCGCCTCCTCCTTCGCGAGCATTACTGCTACGCAGAAGGTGACGGCTTCCCATGCACTCTCACTCCGGACCATGGCCTGAACCAGGGCCGGACGCGAGAGATCGCCGCTGCCGATCGCCTCCGTGAGGACACGGCGGTGCCCCACCCAAGCCGGGCAGACCTCCACCGTGTCCTCTGGGCGATCCACACAATGGTAACACGCTTATCCTGAACAGGAACCTCCCGAAACAACCGTGTCCGGTGAGGACCTGCGTCAGGCGGAAGGTGAGGACGCCGTGGCGCCTCTCTAGCCACTTCTCAAAGAGGGGACTTATCGCCGCAATTGCGGCGTGCCCAGCGCTGGGTTGCGACAACCGCACTCTCCATGCCACCATGAGATCCCGCCGGAGCTCTGTCCGCTGTGCCGTGATTTCTCGCGGCAGCGGAGTTACACCCCGGCGTTTCGCCTCCTCGCGCAACTCCCACATGTGCGCGAGGACTTTTGCCTCCAGATCCCATGGCGGTAACAGCATAGCAGCCTAACATGTTCCTTAAAATTGAGATTGCTATCTACGAGTATGTTAACTCCTAGATATTTCACTGTATGCACGCGTTCCAGTGAAAGACATTTTCAGTTATTCCCGGAGGGACACTCGTGCGATATTATATTTCGCACAATGCCATCTCCAGCTACATTTTTAATGCTAAAGCAGATGTACTTGGTTTTGTCTACATTTAATGTAAGGATATCACTTTGAAGCCACTCTCCCACGATATCGAAGTCCCGCTGTGCAGCACCAAAAGCCTCCTCCCATGTATTGGCAGCAAAAAAAAGGGCAGTATCGTCTGCAAAAGATATGATTTCTCCATGGGTAAGTTCAAGACTCGTGAGACCGTTTATGTACACAAGAAATAAAGTGGGTCCCAGAATGCTATCTTGTGGTACACCGTGTGTAACCTGAAGGTGAAAACTTTTACATTTTCCTACACGAACACACTGAGACCTGTCAGTCAGGTAACTAGTAAAAAGTTTCAACTGTGCACCTCTAATTCTCAATTTTTCGAGCTTGTCCAATAAGAGGGAAACAGAAATCGTATCAAATGCCTTAGCGAGATCTAGAAAGATGGTGAGACATTTTTTCTTTTCATCTTAATTAGAAGTAACAAAATTTATAAGTTTATTTACAGCTTGCTCTGTTGATTCTCCTTGTCGAAAACCATATTGGTTAGCTGAAAGCGTTTATTTTTTTCTAAATATTTAACTAGTCGTAAATTTATAATTTTTGTGCAACTCCACTACTCTACTGAACAGATTCTGCTCAAATTTGGCATAGATATTTCCTATAATGTCCTGAACTTCTTTCTAAGCTGTCTCTGAATGTTCCACCTCATCATTCTCGTTTGAGAAATCTCCTTCATGCTCCTTACGCTCGCACAGTTTACCGTACTAATTCTTATATAATTCGCTCAGTCAAAGTATTTAACGAAATTATTAAGAATAAACACCCCTCAATCGATTTGTTTGCAAGCAGCTTAGCATCCATTTCTACTATTTTATCTAAACACTATATTAATGTTGCTGATGTATTGTAATAGCGGTTGCGCATGCATCTTTGCCTATCCAGTACTTACTTAATTTAATAGTTAGTTTTAAAAGTATACTTAGTGTTAGTGTTATATACATAGTGTTATAGTTTTTGAATTGGTATTCAATTTGAACATTTGTACAACAATAGTCTATTGCTAACTGTGGAGGCTTGTAAATGGCTTGTCGTCACTTACCTCACTGTTACTTTTGTATTGATAGCTGTAAGCCCCCTAAATACAATAAAAATAAAATAAAATAAAATAAGTCTGGTCAAGCTGTAGGGTATAAACTATTACACTATCTGCTATGGGGGGTGAGTAATATTAGATATTAATTGTCTTGAAATTTAGATTGACTTTTTTGTACTGGCAACACTGGTAGCCGGTCGTCATAAAAACGACCCCTAGGTTAATTAATTTAGAAAATTAGTAAATAGTGGTATAATTATGTTAAATTAGTGTATTATAGTCGTACCTAGTTATTAATTAGTGTAATCAGTGATTATACAATGTTTTTTTTGTCGCGTGAACTTCGCACAAAAACGATAAACCAGCTGTCAACTCCACCAACCCAACGGTGACGGATTTTAAAATTTCGTCAATCCCGGGGAGTATTTTGTTTTATTTAACTTATTCTACTTATTATTTACATAACGCAGAACATCACAAAATACTGCTCAGGTTTCTGAGCGACGTCCATCACACACTGGCACGGTTTATGACTCCTTTTGCTTGACAACCAGTGGAAGCAAAATCGAAGACGAAAACATTCGCCCAGACGGTACCTAAACACTACATAATTTACTGAAACACTGAAATAAATCTTGATTTCAACTTACTGAAATCTTTACGCATGCTCTGCTGATACTTGAGTGAAAGTTCTAGATTTTTTTATCATGTTTTCGTATTGTCCTATTAACAATGCATCAGGAAACGAGGAGTTTCAGCTCCTCAGTTCTAGTTTAATATTTTTTTGATCCTTCTTACGGAAACACTGTATTAAATCTTGATTTCTTCTTATCTAACTTTTCAACCATGCTCTGCTGATACCTGAGTCAAAATTCTGGGTTTCAGTTTCTTGCTGTCGGATAGTTCTTCTAAAGGTGCATCAGGAAACGAGGAGTTTCAGCTCCTCAGTTCTAGTTTAATATTTTTTTGATACTTTTTACTGAAACCCTGAATTAAATCTTGATTTTAACCTTATGAAACTTTTACCCATGCTCTGCTGATACTTGAGTGAAAGTTCTAGATTATTTTATCATGTTTTCGTATTGTCCTGTTAACGATGCATCAGAATTCGAGGAGTTCTGGCTTCTCAGTGCTAGTTTAATATTTTTTACTGAAACATTGAAATAAATCTTGATTTCAATTTAAAAAAAAAATTACCCATGGTCTGCTGATACTTGAGTGAAAGTTCTGGATTACAAAATCAGGTTTTCCTATTGTCTTATTAACGATGCATCAGAAATCGAGGAGTTTCGGCTCCTCAGTGCTAGTTTTTTTTTTTTTTCTTTACTGAATCACTTAAATAAATCCTGATTTCAATTTAATGACATCTTTACCCATGCTCTGCTGATACTTAAGTGAGAGTTCTGGAATACTTTATCATTTTTTCGTAATGTCCTATTATGAATGCATCAGGAAACGAGGAGTTCCGGCTCTTCAGTGCTAATCTAATATTTTTTTGATCCTTCTCACTAAAACACTGAATTAAATCTAGATTTTAACCATAAATGAAACTTTTACCAATGCTCTGCTGATACTTGAGTGAGAGTTCTAGATTACTTAATCATGTTTTCGTTTTGTCCTATTAACGATGCATCAGAAATCGAGGAGTTCCGGCTCCTCAGTGCTAGATTAATATTTTTTACTGAAACACTGAAATAAATATTGATTTCAATTTAATGAAATCTTTACCCATGCTCTGCTGATACTTGAGTGAGATTTCTGGATTACAAAATCAGGTTTTCCTATTGTCTTATTAACGATGCATCAGAAATCGAGGAGTTCCAGCTCCTCAGTGTTAGTTTAATTTTTTTTTTGATCCATCCGCTAATTGTGAGTCACGTGTGCTAGACGCTTACCAGCGTGGAACCTCCACAACCACATGACAGGTGCTGTCTCTTCATCATTGACCGGTCGACTGAGAGTATCGGCTATGACATTACACTTACCGAGAGTGTAGTCGAATTGTAAGTCAAATGCTTGTAATTTCAAAGCCCAGCGAACGAGCCTGCCACTTGGCGACTTTATCGAAAATTTCAAGGGTTGGTGGTCACTTCTTACGGATACCTGATGCCCATCTATATAACTACGGAACCGCTCGACAGCCCATACCACGACCAGAGCCTCCCGTTCCGTAGTCGAGTAGTTGCGTTCAGCCGGTATCAGAAGGCGGCTGGCATACTCGGTTGGATGTTCATCGTGTGGTGACTCCCCCTGGAGTAAAACCGCACCCAAAGCATAAGCGCTGGCATCTGTTCGCAAAATAAAGGGTTTAGAGTAATCAGCTTGTACTAGAATGGGTGGAGTGGTGAGGAGCTTTTTCAGCTCAACAAACGCTTCTGTTTGCTCTTGACTCCAAGTCCAAGGCTGATTCTTCTTCGTAAGGCGGCTCAGTGGTTCTGCTATTTTAGCGAAGTCAGGAATGAACTTCCGGAACCACGAACATGGTTGGATGAAAGTACGAAGTTGCTGGAGACTCCTTGGCTCCTTCATCTCTAAAACACTACGTACTTTATCCTGATCCGGTGATATACCCTGCGGGGTAATCACGTGTCCAAGGTATTTAACCTGGACCCTGGCGAAGACGCACTTGTCCCTGTTCGCGCGTAGCTTGAAAATACGTAGACGGTCGAATACGGCACGTAGGTCAGTGACATGTTTTTCAAAGCCGTCTTAAATTATCAATATATCATCAAGATAAGTAAGAATAGTAACGACCTGAATCGGTCAATTAGGCGCTGAAACCTTGCTGGGGCATTCTTAAGCCCAAACGGCATCCGTTTAAACCGATAGGTACCAAAAGGCGTTACGAACGCACTTTTGTCACAATCTTTCAACCGAACCTGCCAGTAGCCACTGCGGAGGTCTAAAGTACTGATCACGCAGTTTCTTTTCCCTCGTCGATACGTGGCATGGGGTAGGCATCAGATTTTGTGATGGCGTTCAGTTTCCGGTAGTCTACACAAAATCGGAACTTACCGTTACTCTTCGGCACTAAAACGCATGGTGCTGCCCAAGCGGACTCACAATCCTCGACTATGCCCTCGGCTAACATCTGGTCGAGCTCGGCGCGCATAATTTCTTTCTTGGCCGGCGTAAGACGGTACGGAGGTACGGCGATAGGAGAGTGGTTACCTGTATCTATAACATGTTCAGCGTAGGGGTCGGTTCACCGACTAAATCAAAAACGTCAGAGAACTCATTAATTATATTGGCTACTTGCATCTTCTGGGACTCTGACAGCAACGTAGCCTCATCATCACGCAGAAGACCCATAGCAGCGCAATCTGTCGCACTGCGCGAAGATTCACACAAAAGAGGGTGAATCGGGTCGGCTGTATACCAATTCATATGGTAAAAGTCAAGAACCAACTTAGTAATAAAATCAATGCCTAATTGTTCGTGGCAAGAACATAAATAAAATTATATTGTGTCGTTTTAAAGAATCACTTTAATATGGTCTTATTTATCAGTAGTAGTACAGTACACATTTTAATAGATCGTCGCCATTCGACCATCTTTTTGATAGAGAGATAGGAAACGGAAATCCCTTCCTTTAATGTTACCAATAAAAAACACCTTAAAATGTAGCCAGCATAATGGACCAAAATAAACTTAAAATCTATGTTTGGATACGAACATACTGGGGGCGCCTTTGGCCTTTTTAACAAAACAGCGGAACCAAAAAATTACACAAGTCTAAACTTAATTACTATTTACCTATCTATCTTCATTAATAGGAAAAGGACATACTTTCATAATAGTAGTTCGGATGACCGATCCCTTGGCAGTCTACCTCTAAAGCCCGAACACATCCATCTTTACCAGGCATTACATTTAAAATTCTTCCTACTGGCCAGTTAAGTGGATTTATGTTATCATACTTTAAAATTACCATATCACCTGGTTTAAAATTTTGTTGCATAGTTTTCCATTTTGGTCTATTTTGTAAAAGAACTAAATAATATTTATGCTATTTGTTCCAAAATAATTGTTGCATTTGTTCACACTGTTTCCAAAAGGATAATCTTCCAACATTTACGTTACTTATATTTAATTCAGGATAAGAAGACAATGGTGATCCAGTTAAAAAATGCCCAGGTGTCAAGTAAGACATATCATCTGGGTCTCTAGACAGAGGCGTCAACGGCCGCGAGTTAAGAATGCCTTCAATCTGCACAATAACAGTATACAATTCCTCATATGTTAACACTGTATTGCCTATTACGAGTACCCGTTTCATGTGATATTTGACAATTTTAATGCCTGCCTCCCACAATCCACCAAACACAGGGTATAACTTGGTATACAATGAAAGGATATTCTCTCTGCTTTGCAGAATTCTGTTACATTGTCTTGGTGACTTGTAGAAGCTTGCAAATCATATAATTCTTTTAACAGATTAGCAGCCCCTTTATAAGAGGCCCCATTATCACAATACATTTTTGTAAGCTTGTTCCTTCTAGATATAAATCTTTTTAAATAACCCAAAAAAGTTTGGTTGACATATCAGATGCTAGCTCTATGTGTATTGCCTTAGTTACAAAACAAGCAAATAACACAATATAGGCTTTAGTTATTACTGGATTGCGAATACGAGGTTGCTTGACACTAAAAGGCCCACCATAATCGGTGCCAACTTTTTGAAATGGCCTTGTCATATTTACCCTATCCAAAGGTAAAGATCCCATTAATTGAGTAGCATTCTTAGCCTTTAATTTAAAACAAATAATGCATTTATATAAAACAGATTTAATTTCACGTGAAGCATTGATAATCCAGTATTTTTCACTCAAACTACTAAGAACCAAACTTTGACCTGCATGTTTCAATTGAATGTTTTGCCTCCATATAATCCCCTTAGTAACATTAGATTTTTAAGCTAAGATTACTAATAAGTAATTTGATTCTAACTTAATATTTTACGAGATAGATTATATTATAACTAAGAATAATGTCTATTTGCATTTTAACACAAGGTCAATTTCGTTGCACTTTCTTAGGGTCTGATAATTGATAAAACACTTTGTTCATGTGTCACATGTATAGCACAGCATTGTTACTATTTCTTATTAATTCACTATTTACACACTACACTAACTCAAATGGTTTAGTTATCTTTAGCCTACGCACTATGTCTGTGTTGTCTAGCAGCTGAACACATAAATGACTTATTTTTATTACAGGTTTTATTTCTTTTATTTCGGGTATATCTTCCATAGGCTAGATAGAAGTGGATCAATGTCATGAACAAATGCAGCATTCCCCATATACTCGGGTCCATGCCACCACAGCAAATTATCCTTCAAAGAAGAAGGACTTACACCTCGGGACAGACAGTCTGCTGGGTTATCTGCAGTGTTGACATAGAACCATTTATAAGAGGAAGTTAACTGAAGTATTTTCTTAACTCTATTAGCAACATACATGTTTAATTTTACTGGTTCTGTTTTGAGCCACGCAAGTACTATCTTAGAGTCTGAATACAAATATGTACGAACATTATATTTTAGAGATAATTTAGTATTAACTTTGTTTGACAATGTAGCTAACAATAAAGCACTTTCAAGCTCAAGTCGAGGTATTGTTAGTGCTTTGTTTTTAGGGTTGATGCGGGACTTAGAGCAAAATAAATTAATAGTTACGCATTTATCAGGCCCTATCACTCTTAAATATAAGCAGCAACCATAGGCGACGCCAGAAGCATCAGAAAATCCTACTAGTTCAAAGTTATTACACATAATACTTTTAATATTCCTAGGAACAGAAGACTAAAGATTTGATAAATATGCCATGTATTGCACATGGCATATTTATCGAAATCGAATCTTTAGCGAAATTAACCCATTTTTTATTAATATTTGATGCCAAAAGCTGATCCCACCTTATATTATGAAACCACACTTCTTGCATTAGAAGTTTTGCTGAGACCAAGGTCCCACAAGACCGGGTGGGTGAAAAAATGTACTTATGAAACTAAGCATTTCCTTCTTAGTATATTCCAGCTTTAACTCTTTTACAGGACATTGTATTTCCAAACTATCAGTTTTCACATTGTAGATTAACCCTAATGTTTTAACATACAAACAGTTTTTATCAAAATCCCTTATATCTAATTGATGTAAATTAACAGGAATGTCTTTTAGTAAGCTAATATCATTTGAACACCATTTATGTAATGAGAAACTACCCATGCTTAATAATTTACAAAGCTCATTCTTGGTCTGGTTTAGCTCATAGATATCATCACTGCCAATTTGTATATCATCAACATAACTAGAATTGTACAAACAAAATGCAGCTAAAGGATACTGGTCTTTAAAACGATGTGCTAGTTCAACTAAGCAGCGAGTGGCAAGGAATGCATAACTTTGTTACAGTCTGTAGTTGAACACACTGAACAGGATTTTCCCTGGATTCTCGCCAAAGAATATTTTGCAGACCACAATGTTTTTCATCTAAAAATACTTGTCTATACATAGCCTTAACATCACAGAGCACTACCATACTTGTATCTTCTTAACAAAGTCAATATGTCAAACAAATCACTTTGGACAACGGGTCCATTCAACAAAATATCATTTAATGCTAAACCATTTTTAGTTTTTGCACTTCCATCAAAGACAGCCCGGACTGGTGTTGTTTTACTATTGGGATTTACAACAGGATGATGAGGAAGAAAGTTTAACTTACCTAAATCTAGGTATTGGTTTTTAGTATTTAAGTATTTTGCATGACCTTTGTTCGGACGATTCTCGAACCATGACGTCAGTGGAGGCGGCACCAGCGACGGCATCTGCGGGGTCACGGCGGGACACGGGCGAAGAGGCGCCCGCGCCGGCCGTCCATATATAAGGAAGAACCGCGGCAGGGAGGGGCACATGGATCCTCCCCCGCTCTCAGTATTAGAAGTCTCCATCTGCCACCTAGGCATGTCAGGCCATCAGCCGATCACCCTTATATCGGTCTACCTTCCTCCCCAACCCACTTCAGAGGACCCCCGACTCTTTGCAAACGATCTCTCTATCTTATTTGGCCTGAGTGACTCCGTTATCATGGCGGGCGATCTCAACGCCAAGCATCCCTCCTGGAATAGTACCAGAACCTCCACCAGAGGACAACACCTGTTTGACCTCTCTGCCTCTATGATTTTTGATGTCATCGCTCCGATGACCCCAACCCACTACCCTCATAACCCTAACCATACACCCGATGTCCTAGACTTGGCGCTCCTTAAGAACGTCAATCTACGTTTAGACTCAATAGAGACGGTACACGAGCTTAACTCTGATCACCGTCCCATAGTCATAAGACTGGCCCCGCGCATAGGTCTCTCCGACCCCAATCAACCTCCCGTCACTAAAAAGGTAACGGACTGGAAGAAAGTAAGCACCCAGCTGAAATCCAACACGTCCCCCCAATTAGATAACATCCCCGATCAGTTTGACTCTATCTCGGACACGACGGCCGCGATCGACTCATTCACGGATCACATACAATCTGTCGTGAACGAATGTTCAAGGGAAGTCACAGTGACGGATGACCGTCGCTGGAAGCTACCTGACGATGTACGTAATCTGTTGACTGAGAAGAACGCGTCTATCCGTGCGTACAGTAGCTTTCCCTGCGACGCGAACAAAGCCCATATGCGCTACTTACAGAGAACTGTAAGGAAACGCGTAGCGGAGCTGCGTAACGCGGGCTGGGATAAGATGCTGAGCGAGTTAGAGCCTACCCACCTAGCCTTCTGGGAACTTCAGAGGAAACTCAAGTCCCCGCAAGTCACTTCCATGCCCCCATTAGTACGCCCCGATAAGACCATTGCATTCGACGACGTCGACAAGGCCGAGTGCCTAGCCGACAGTCTAGAAGCTCAGTGCTCACCCAGCTCCCTACCAGTAGACCAAGCTCACCTCGCAGAGGTAGACGCGGAAGTCAAACGTAGAGCCTCTCTTCCTCCCGTAGAAGACCCTGAGAATCCTCTGCCTCCCGTCACTCCAGACGAAGTGCACGATATCATCAAGGGTCTTAAAGCTCGTAAAGCCCCCGGTTCAGACGGACTCACCAACAGAGTGGTCCAGCTTTTCCCTGCCCACTTGATAATGTTATTGGCCACCATCTTCAATGGTGCCCTAAGCAACAATATCTTCCCACAAACGTGGAAAGAAGCCAACGTCATCGGCATCCCGAAGCCAGGCAAACCCAAGTCTGAGCCTTCTAGTTACCGTCCCATTAGTCTGCTCAAGGTTCTCGGCAAAATCTATGAGAGGCTTATTTATAAGCGTCTCAGAGAATACGCCGAGACCAAGGGCCTTATTCCCAACGAACAGTTCGGCTTTCGAACTCAGCACTCTAGCGTGCATCAGGTCCACCGCATCATCGAGGACATAAGCGCTGGTTTCCAGCGCGGCTTGATGACGGGTGCTATCTTCTTCGACATAGCGAAAGCTTTTGACAAAGTCTGGCACAACGGCTTATTATATAAGCTCTACAAACTCGGTGTGCCAGATCGTCTCGTGCTCATCTTACGAGACTTTTTGTCGAATCGCACCTTCCGCTATCGCATCGAAGGAGCGCTCTCCTCCCCCCGACCCTTACGCGCGGGTGTCCCTCAGGGCTCCGTGCTATCTCCTCTCATTTTCACGCTGTTCACCAGCGATATCCCTAAAAGTAACAAGGCGCAGTTGGCTCTGTTCGCAGACGACACGGCCATTTACTATTCAGGCAGAAGCCCCGACGCGATAGCTCTCACTCTCCAAACCGCAGTCGACAAGCTCGGCAAGTGGTTCAGAAAGTGGAGAATCGAGGTCAATCCCGATAAGAGTCAAGCGGTTCTCTTCAAGAAACCGAGACTCAAAAAACTTATTAACACGCTCCCCCGACCAATCACCATGTTTGACAAGCCGATCCCCTGGGAGAAGCGAGCCAAATATCTAGGTGTGGTCCTCGATTTTAAACTCACATTCTCCGAGCACATAAAGCAGGCACGCTCGCGAGCCGCTTTCGCTCTCGGTAGGCTCCACTCCGTTCTCAATGCACGAAGCAAATTGTCACTCAGGTGCAAATTGCGTACCTACACGGCGTGCATTAGACCCATTATGACCTATGCGTGTGCCGCCTGGGCACAAGCCAAACCCTACCATCTCCATAAGATGCAGACCCTCCGAAACCGTTTCCTTCGAATGGCGACGGCTTCCCCCTGGTATGTTAGGAACGAGATCCTCCATCTCGACCTTAAAATCCCCACAATAGCCCAATTTCTAAAACGCAATGCAACGCGTTATTTTGATAAAGCCGCAATACATCGCAACCCTCTAGTTGTGAAGGCCGCCAGTTATATTCCCTCTGGAATAAGTAAAATCCGCCGTCCAAGGCATGTTCTCAACGACCCAGATGACCCCATAACCCTCCTCCAGGAGAGCAATAGGGCCACCAGTACAGTAAAGAAACACACACACCGACACACGTTCCGACCTCGCCGCAGAGGTCCGCGACCGCGTCCCTCCCGAGTAAATGATACTCCCCCCCGACCCTTGCTCGACGATGCGCCAGCCCGCGTCGAAGCTGAGCCCGTAGTCTTAAATTCCCCGAATAATAATAATCTATGTTTGATCCAGCCTGTCCCATCTTGCTGTCCTCCCCCCAGCGACGCCCTAAGCCGAGGTCCGTACCCCACAGGGGGTGCCCTTAGCGAGCGTTCGCCTAGTTTTAATTAGAATAGTTTATGCCCCTGGCTGGAGGCTTTAAGTGTAGAAGCTTAAGGCAGCCACAGGAAAGTCCGGTTAAGCAGCTACGACCTCCTCAGAGGTTAACTGCGAGATGCCCTATATAAAAAAAAAAAAAAAAAAGGGAGGGGCACACACGACCATCTTCCGCGAACGATAAACCTACTCCGTTTTAACCATTGTAAACTCTGCAATAAATCGTTGAAACTCATAACCAGTATCTTCATTGAAATACAGTCCTCAAAACTCCTTAAGAAATTGGTCCTTCGCAAGAAAAATTCAAGACGAACGGCGTTTGCACTGCAGGAAATAACGTGGCGGCCACGTGTCTCCGTGAAAATAAATCTACGAGAACGAAAAACTGTGGCTACAGATGGGTAATTAGTGTGTCGTTCCATTTTAACACTTCCGTCCCTTCCTACTTTCTAAACTTCTTCCATAGCTACTTTTGGCCGTTGAATCTGTTCCATCTACTTTCCCATATTTTATAGTCATCGCATTCATTTCAATTCACATATTTCATGCCCAGCTAATGCTCAAACTCATTACATCGCTGCGTAATTCTGCCCTCGTAGTAGCAAATGCAGTAATCGACATTTTTTCGATTTTCTGTTTTTGACAAAAATGACATCTAGAGACTTTAAGCTATACGTAGTTTTTTTTTTTTTTTGCTTCGCTGGAACATGGTGAAATAAGAAGGAAAAATGCAGTATTTCGCATGAAATTATCTGATGTTGTAAGTATGAATGCAGCAATGAGCATACACCAGATTAAAATGCAGTAATAACGTATTTAGTACCAAGTTATAATGCAGTATTCATCTAAATACTAGTAAGAAACGCAGTACTCGCATTTTGGCTGCGTTTTAATTTTGTACATTCGTATTTGTTTATTACATGTTGTATTATATGTTGTATTAGGTGAAATGCAGTAAAGGCTTGTGCAGACCAGCGCGACTTGTCGCGCGACGCGACACGAACAATACAATTTCTGAGAAAACTTCACAGTATAACAATA
Organism: Agrochola macilenta; assembly: GCA_916701695.1. Lineage (NCBI taxonomy): Eukaryota > Metazoa > Arthropoda > Insecta > Lepidoptera > Noctuidae > Agrochola > Agrochola macilenta. The sequence continues at coordinate 20,952,309 of OU753573.1, read as the reverse complement.
ACCGGTGTCGCGTCGCGCGACAAGTCGCGCTGGTCTGCACAAGCCTTAATAGTTTATACCGCGATTGACCTTAGTATCATAAAAGAAAAACGTAAAATATTATGTATTGTTGAAGCGCATACTGCGTTTTATATAGCCTACACACTGTGCTTTTGCCGCGCGGCACGTACCCAGGTTTTTGCCGCGCGGCGCGTACCCCAGCATTTGCCGCGCGGCACGTGCCCCGGCTTTTGCCGCGCGGCACGTACCCAGGTTTTTGCCGCGCGGCGCGTACCCCAGCATTTGCCGCGCGGCACGTGCCCCGGCTTTTGCCGCGCGGCACGTACCCCGGCTTTTGCGATAATTTGTGCGGCTTTGTGCGGCAAGGTATGTGGTAAGTGCAGATTTTATTTAAATGATTTTAACTTATTATTTTAAGACGTTACAAGTCTGTATTGGTTACTTCTTTCAAGATAATTATCTAAAATACCTACGTAATATCACGAATAATTCGTAAATGACCTTGAGTAATCTAGGTAAAAATGTAACTACTTATGAACTGTCTATTCTGTAAAAAATTCACCGTGAAAACTTAGGTGAAGTGAGCTGTCATTCATGTACATTATTGACATTAACACTTCACCTAAGTTTTCACGGTGAGATTTTTGGTAATTTGTTTATAAAATAGAAGAATTTAATGTTATTGATACGTGTAACTTGTAACTGAGTAATCCCCCATTGAGTACCTACTTAGATGCAATTCAAATACCTACATTAAAATAAAATGTAATTTTGAATTATAGTGATCGTTTTACCAATTACTAATGTTTCGTAAACTATTTTTGATGAGATTTTACGGCTTTTTTTACTTCACAAAAGGTATAGAAGATCATATTGTATGATGTTTGTGTTCACTGTGTTTTTCTATGCTTGGGAACTATAATTTACTTTGTTTATTTTTATTGCAGGTAAAATGTCTTCAAATAATTTCCGTGGTCGTTGAAGTTTCATTGATTGTGTGCAGTTAGCTAATTCAGGGAAAGTCACAGTAAAAGATATGGAAGTTTCTGACTTCTGCAAATATATGGATCATTCATCTCAACATAGACTTAAAAAGGGCACAAACAGGATATATTTAAAAGATATTGTTTTTGTGGAGGTGCACAGAAATAAAATTAACTTGTTTGTGAAGACAAGTATGATGGAATATTACACGAAATTGAGTTCCTAAAAGTTAAATATTTAAACTCATTGTCAATTCCTCATCGTTTCAAAAACGTTCTTCCAAGAAAATCTGGTATTATTTCTAGTGTCCAAAATAATACCACAAAACAGATTACCGTTTTGGCAAAACCTCCACGTCAATGATTCTTTGACTGATCTTGTGAATAGTTTAGAAGTAGAAGACTGTGAAGAAACATGAAACAAAGGCTGCGAGATTAAATTTTAATTAATTACTACTAAAATACTGTTACAGTGCCATTATTTAAATATTTTTTAATTTCCTACGGAAGCAGTGTTCCATTTAAAGAATTTAAGGCGAAAGCGAATGAAGAATGTTCTCATTTATTTTATGTTACTAAATCACATGTAATAAACCTAATGATAATTTTATTAATAATAATAGGTATTTCTAAACATATATTTTCTAAAATTTTAGTTCAGCACCGTAGTCAGTACAATTATATTTTATTAAGTAGGTACTATATATCCCAACAATGAATGATTAAATGATAAAATAAAAAGATTTTCGTAATAATCATGATTTTCCTTTTTTTTTTCCCGATATAATGTTTAAAAAATCGTTTTTACACTGCATTATGCCTTTTATTATACATATATTTAGTAAATAACTTTGCTAGTGCTTAATGCAGTCAATTTATTTCCTAGATATAAATGCAGTAACAAACACGAGTACTGCACTTCACTTCACTACTTTGATGTATTACCAATAGAGACACAAGGTTTAAGTGCAGTATTCAACTTTCTAAAGACCTACATAAGAAAAATTTACTTCAAAACTAAACTAAACAATACTTTGTATTTTTATGTACCTTTTCCGTAACAAAACACATGAGTTTTAAATCAGATAGAGTAGAGATTAAAAAAAAACACTTTACCGCGTTTTTCTCGAAACCGCCATTTTGCAAGTACTGCATTTTCTATTACGAGGGCAGAATTAGCTGCAGAGCATTCATTGTACACTTGATTTGCACGTGCACGCGGTAACTTGACCGTTCATTGAACCAAGGTCAAATCGGTCGCTTCTTCGCATTCTTGGTGCATTAGTCATCGCGTTGTTTGCTTAATTTTTACAGTTATCGTAATCAATCTTTACTTTAACTATGGAAGCTAAAATAAAAGAATTGATTAAGAAACGTGCAAGCTGTAAGGCTAAACTTACGCTTTTTAACAATTATTTAAATGTAGCCATTTCTTGTGCTAGATTAAGTGAACTACAAGTAACAGAACTGGAAACGAGACTTGATAAAATGGATTTGCTATTCAATGACTATGATAAAATACAGGGGGAGCTCGAGATGCTGATGGAGGACCCCGGCGAGGCATTGGGTGATCGCGAAGCTTTTCAAAACCAATACTTCTCCTTGGTGTCCTCGGCGCGCGAGTTGCGGCGTCATAGCGAGCGAAGAGCCAGCGTTTTGGTGAGTTCCGTACAGGCTCCAGAAAATAACGACATCACACAGACTAAACATAGTGTTGTGAAATTACCTCAGATTAGTTTACCGCATTTTGATGGAAGCTATCAGCATTGGCTCGAGTTTAGAGACACGTTTGATTCATTAATACACAGAAACACATTGTTGGACGATATAAGTAAATTTCACTACCTTAGATCCTCGTTAAAGGGTGCTGCTGCCTTAGTTATTAGAAGTTTGGATTTTAACTCTGGTAACTATGGCATCGCTTGGGATCTATTGACGAAACGGTATAATAATAATCGTCTTTTAATAAATAATCATGTTCAATCGTTATTTAATGTCGAACAGATAGAAAAGGGGTCCAGTAAAGCAGTACGTTATCTAGTAGATATAACCACAAAACATCTGAGGGCTTTAACAATTTTAGGACAACCAACGCAACACTGGGACATCTTGATTATTTATATTGTGGCTCATAAGTTAGATACTAAAACTCATATTCATTGGGAAGAATTTAGAAATACACTATCCGAAGCATCTACATTATCTCAATTTTTATCATTTTTGAATAACAGGGCCGACTTATTAGAATCAGTTGAGGAATCTGACATTAATAAAAACAAAACCTCAAACAATAAAATACATAAACAAAAAAGCTTTGCAGTAACGTCAAACGATATTAGTGGTTCAAATAAAAGTTCGAGTTCAAATTGTCCAATGTGTAAACAAAGTCATGTTTTATTTAAATGTGATAGTTTTCGTAAACTTTCTTCAGAGGTACGTAATCAGAAGGCTAAAGAATATAATGTTTGCCTTAATTGTTTAAACCCGGGTCATGCCGAAAATAAATGTAAATTATGGGCTCGATGCAAGTATTGTAAGGCTAAACATAATACGCTGTTACACATGGACAAAGATAGTGAGCCGCCTGCCAATCAAGTGACAGAATACTACTTCTTCCACCGTATTACTTTCCACAGCGCGGGTGAAGGTGCGAGACAACAAAGGCAGCCATCACGTGGCAAGGGTGCTCTTGGACAACGGTAGCACCGCAAATTTTATAACTAAGGATCTGTGGGGTAAGCTGGGTTCACTTAAACGTAACGTAAACTCCAAAATAACGGGTATTAACCAGCAAACTTGTAAAAGCACACAGTCTTGTTCTCTAACCTTAGAATCGTATTCAGGTAATTATAAAACAACTATCGATTGTTTAGTATTACCTGGGATAACTAAATCATTACCATCGACATTAATTGATATTAGTACTATTCCACTGCCATCAGGCATCTGTCTAGCTGACCCTCATTATTATAAACCGTCAAGCGTAGACATATTACTAGGTGCTGAACAGTTTTGGAATATTTTGGGTACTAACACCATCAATTTAGGCAAATGTCAACCTAGATTATATGAATCTAAATTAGGATGGCTTATCTCTGGGTACATTGCACAACCTAGTCCATTCCGTAACCAACCAGTGTGCAATTTCGTTCAGGACATAAACACTGAACTGACTCGCTTCTGGGAGCTGGATTCTATATCTGATAAACATTCGTTATCAGCCGAGGAACGTGCATGTGAGGATCATTTTTTACGCACTACTACTCGTGGTAAAGATGGACGTTTCGTTGTAGAAATGCCATTTAAGCAGTCACCCGAAGCATTAGGTGACTCATATCAGATGGCGAAGGTTCGATTTCATTCGCTAGAACGTAGGTTCGTTCGTGATTCGTTATTTAAAGATAGGTATATTAATTTTATGCGCGAGTACCTAGAACTAGGGCACATGTCTGAAGATAATTCGAATGATACTATAAGTTATTACTTACCCCATCACGGTGTTATGCGCGAGCAAAGTACCACAACTAAATTGCGAGTTGTCTTTGACGCGTCAGCTGTGACAACTTCAGGTATTTCTTTGAATCACTTACAAATGATTGGTCCCACTGTGCAGGACGATCTTTATTCTATTTTATTACGCTTTCGGCAACATAGATACGTAGTATCAGCGGATATTGAAAAAATGTACAGAGCTATAGAATTAAATGAAACTCAACGTTCTTTACAAAAAATCCTATTTCGATTCAATCAATATGAACCGCTAAAAACATATGTTCTTAATACAGTCACTTATAGCACAGCTTCGGCACCATATTTAGCGACAAAGTCACTCGTAAGTCTCGCTTCACAGGCCTCAAACAACGCCGTAAAGCAAGCTATACAACGAGACATGTACGTTGATGATTATCTTGGTGGCTGTGACACTGAGTCCAGCACCATACAGTTATGCAAGGAAGTGAGCTCGATACTCGCTTCAGCTCAATTCAATTTAAGAAAATGGCAATCTAATAGCACGCAGGTGATGAAGGGTATATTATCAAGTCTTGATTCTAATGACAATAACACACTCGATTTAAATCGCAACGAATCTCCTAACACTTCTAAGATATTGGGTATAATCTGGGTTTGCGATTTAGATATGTTAACTTTTTTTATAAATATACCCCCAAGTAATAAAATAACAAAACGTCATATTTTTTATCTAGCATTAGCCAAATCTTTGACCCATTAGGCCTAGTAGGGCCATGTGTCGTGTTGGCAAAGGTTTTAATGCAAAAATTATGGTTAGCTAAATGTTCCCGGGACGACCCAGTTTCTAATGACACACAAGAACGTTGGTTGTCGTTCGTTGCTATGTTATCGTGTCTGAGTAATTTAAACGTACCACGGCATGCATTTGATGTTAACTGCAAATTAATTGAGTTGCACATTTTTACAGATGCATCTGAATGTGCCTATGGGGCATGCGTCTATGTTCGATGCCTAAATAATGATGGTACAACGACCATACATCTTTTAACATCTAAAAATAAGGTTGCTCCCATCAAAAATACAACCATACCCCGTCTGGAACTATGTGGGGCTTTATTGGGAGCAAGACTGTGTGCAAAGGTAGTAGATTCATTAACTATTAAAATAAATAAACTCTATTACTGGTGTGATTCCACTATAGTTTTATGTTGGTTATCTACATCACCAAATAAATTAAAGCCATTTGTCCGTAACCGTGTTAGTGAGATTCAAGAAAGTACAGGGGAAAATTCGTGGAGATACGTGTCGTCGAAGGAGAACCCGGCGGACTTAGTATCCCGCGGGCTGAGGGCCGATCAAATCGGCACCTGTGCATTGTGGTGGTCAGGCCCAGAGTTTTTAAGTTTCGGTGAAGATTGTTGACCAAAAATGCCAAATATAGGCTCGAATCACAACATACCTGAAATGAAGGTTTATTTATTGGATAATGAATCAAATCAATCGGTAATCAGTCGTTTGATAATTAGTAAATCAAACATAAACAAATTGAAACGTATTATCGCTTATTAACTTAGGTTTATTTTTAACTTGAAAAACCCTAATGACAGGTTGTGTGGTCATTTATCATGTACTGAAATGCAGACAGCATGGATGGTCATGTTACGCATTAGTCAAATAGAAATGTTTCCTGATGAATACAAAACACTTAGTTTAAAAAACCCATTATCTAGGAAAAATAGGCTAGTTTCATTATCTCCATTTTTGGATAATCTGGGTGTCATTCGCGTAGGTGGCAGATTAGGTAACGCTAACTATAGTTACGATATTAAACATCCCATACTGTTAGATAGTAAACATCACATTACAAAAATACTATTTCGATGTGAACATGTTAAACTCATGCACGCAGGGCCACAACTACTTTTGTCACACATTCGTCAAACTTACTGGCGTTTAGGCGGAAGAAATCTGTCTAAATGTATATTTAAAGAATGTGTCAAATGTTTCGGATTTAGAACTCAGGCGGTGCAACCAGTCATGGGTCAGCTACCATGCATGAGGACACAGCTTGAATTTCCTTTTTATAATTGTAGTGTTGACTACGCCGGGCCAATGTTGATAGCTGACCGTAAAGGTAGAGGAACCAGGCTTATTAAGTCTGTAGTGCTTAGTAAGTGTTTGTTTGTTTAGCAGTAAAAGCTGTCCATCTGGAACTTGTCACGGATCTTACCAAATACGCTTACCTGGCCACGCTAAAAAGGTTCATTGCTCGTCGGAGTAAACCAAACAGCATCCTTTCAGATAATGGTATGGCGTTTGAGGGAGTTTTTAATGAGCTTGCACAATTCTTATCTAATTCAAATTTAGAGACAGATCTTGCACAAGATGGTATACAATTTAGATTTACGCCTCCATATAGTCCACACTTCAATGGTATAACAGAGGCCGCTGTAAAATCTACAAAGAAACATTTAAAAACTATTGTTCAATCTTCTCACTTAACGTATGAAGAAATGAACACATACTTAGTCGAAATTGAGGCTATATTAAATTCCCGTCCCCTTGTTGCCCTTTCATCGTCACCTGACGACTTTACCGCTCTCACCCCCGCTCACTTCTTAATTGACGACCGCTAATATCAGTTTCTCAGCCACAGGTACACTCCATCAACATCAACCGTTTCGATCGCTACAAAAGGATTGAGCATCTCCGACAACACTTTTGGAACCGATTTAGTCATGAATATGTTGTCATGTTGCAGCAGAGAAATCGATGGCATGCGTCCACAGGTGAACTTAAATTGAACCAATTGGTTCTGATCAGGGAGAGGACGCAGCCACCACTACGGTGGTTGATGGGCCGTATTATCGAGGTGTTCCCGGGTCCTGACGGCGTCACGAGGGTGGCACGGATCAAGACCAGGAAAGGGACGATTACAAGAGCTTTCAATAACATCTGTCCTTTACCTATTGAAGACGCTTCAACCCGGGCAGGATGTTCGGAAGATTCTCGAACCATGACGTCAGTGGAGGCGGCACCAGCGACGGCATCTGCGGGGTCACGGCGGGACACGGGCGAAGAGGCGCCCGCGCCGGCCGTCCATATATAAGGAAGAACCGCGGCAGGGAGGGGCACACACGAACATCTTCCGCGAACGATAAACCTACTCCGTTTTAACCATTGTAAACTCTTCAATAAATCGTTGAAACTCATAACCAGTATCTTCATTGAAATACAGTCCTCAAAACTCCTTAACAACCTTGCTCAACATAATCAGATATAGTTTTTTTATATTGTTGAAACAAGTTAATATCTTTAGCAAATCTTTTTTCTAAATTATGCAATCTGCTCAAAGCCATGGGAAATGAATGCCCTAACCCTGTATTATTAAAATCAACTTTCAAAGGCAGAGCAATTCTAAACCTATTGTTTTCTAATTTTACAGAATCCTGAAATATTTGTTCAGCCTGCTCATGCTCAGAAATATCCTCTTTGAAAACCTTGCGGACATTTTCACATTCCCAAAATTTTAAAATTGTCTGTTCAAGCTGACTATCTTTAGTAATGCATGTGTTACATATCTTTAAATAGTTATCTGGATTTATTAGAAACGCTTTTCCTTCCTGAGGTGATAGGCAAACTGCCTGCTACAATTTAACCCAAACTTGTATTTATCAGGTAAGGTCCTGATGGAGTCACAGGCAGGGACTCACGGCGCAGCACCTGGAAAAATAAGGTGTCCCAGTGCTCTACTGGCTCCTTCAGATTCTTTAGTGCAGCAATGTTTAAGTTTATCACTGAAACAAGAGACCTGAGACCTTGAGCAGTGCATTTTGTGAATACAGGCAACTCTAGAATGTTATTAACATGATGATTAACTATAAGTAATTTATTGTTAAATCTGTTGTTTAACAGTTCTAATGCTACATTATAATTTTCATCATTCAACATTAAATTTTAATTAAATCTAGAGCCTCCCCAGTCAAGAATGATCGTAAATAATGCAGTTTTTCACACAAACTTAGCCGGCTATCTGCATCAATAACTGATTTAAACATGTTAATGAATGGTGGATAATCCACTACATTTTTGCTATTAAATGAAGTTACATTTACAACAGGTAACTTTTAAAATTCACCTTTGGGATGTGTAGCACTTTTGTTAATAGATTTCGTACCTAGTGCTGTGTTAAAAATGGACATTGCAGAGAAATAATTTTCTTCTACTTCACAATAATCTTCCATATCATTAGGACTTAGATATAATATTTTTTTATTTAGAGTTTCGTACTCCCTAAATGATTCGGATAATTTCTTAGACTTTTCTTTGAGCAACTCTTCTTGTGTTTCGGAGAGATCATTTTGAGTAAATTTGTACAATCTAGTAATACTACCTTTGACGTAGCCTCTTTGTATAAAGATTGTACACCTCCGTAAAGCAAACTTTTCTCTAGGTTACCATAGTAACGTGAAAAATATGAGTCTGGAACAATCCTTTATCATAATAAAAAATACGATTGTATTCAGTGAACTTTTAATAAATTCTATAACTTAACATGGTAGCAGAGCGTGGTTCATAATGAATACATAATCGGAATCATAAATACTTAAAATATATAAATAAAAGTAAAGAAGATGTCGAACAGAATTGAAGCCTTAAATAAAGAAAACTATGACACATGGGCAATACAGGCCGAAGCCGTTCTGGTGAAAGGAAAGTTGTGGAAATATGCAGAGCAACAAATTGACTTGATGAAAGCAGCTGAGTCGGATATTGAAGGAAACTTGCTGGCTATCAGCGAGTTAATTCTTATAATATCGCCGTCCGAACTCAAACAAATAAAAAGCTGCAAAACAGCTCATGAAATTTGGAAAAAGCTAAACGAAACTTACGCTAGCAAATGTCCTGCGAGGAAAGCAACGCTACTGAAGCAACTTATTTTGGCAAAATATGATAAAGGAAACGACATCAGGGAACATCTAAAGAACTTCATGGACGTTGTAGACAAACTGGAACAAATGAATGTCGCGATTCATGAAGATTTATTAACTATTATGATGCTGTACAATCTTTCCTCAGAATTTGAAAACTTTAGAGTTGCTATAGAATCCCGTGATAACCTTCCGAAACCGGATGAACTAAAAATAAAAATCATAGAGGAATTTCAAGCACGAAAAAACACTCAAGGAACCCAGCCGAGTACAAGCTCAAGCGAACAAGAATCGTTCTATGCAAAAAAAAACAACCGACTTCCAAAAAAAACACTAAAATAACTTTTTTACGCCCTTTCTTCACTTTCAAGCCAGTTTTGAAAAATGTGTGATTCCAACTTTATTATTTACCTAGACAACTTTAAGCCACGTTTTCTAAACCAAATGAATAATATATTTCATACAAACTATAACCCCCCCCCCCCCCTTTCACCCATATGGGGGTTCATTTTTGAAAAATCTTTTGTGATCATTATTCGACTGGTAAATAAACGAATTTGTGTGGGGTAGGTACCACAACTAAAAAGTGACAAATAAAAACTTTTTTACAAAAAAAAACAACCGACTTCCAAAAAAAACACTAAAATAACTTTTTTACAAAACAAAAACCACCGAATTCCAAAAAAATACGCTGAAAAGTGAAAAATAAAAAATAACTTTAATTTCGGAAGTCGGTGGCAAAAACGAAAATATTCTTTACCTATAGTAAAATATACCGTAATATAGTTATTTAAGAAAGCGGTTCATAACTATATCCCTAGGGATATAACTTAATCACGGCTTCAACCATCATACTGCGCACCATTTTATTGTATACTAGCAGCGCCCCACGGTTTCACCCGCATAAGTCTCCATTCCTTGGGAATATCGGGATAAAAAGTATCCTATGTGTTAATCCAGGTTATAAACTATCTGTGTGCCAAATTTCATCCAAATCCGTTCAGTAATTTTTGCATGAAAGAGTAACAAACATCCATCCGTCCATCCTCACAACTTTCGCGTTTATAATATTAGTTAGGATAGTAGGAAGTAGGATGGTTCAATATTTTCGTTTTTGCCACCGACTTACGAAATTAAAGTTATTTTTTATTTTTCACTTTTCAGCGTATTTTTTTGGAATTCGGTGGTTTTTGTTTTGTAAAAAAGTTATTTTAGTGTTTTTTTTGGAAGTCGGTTGTTTTTTTTTTGTAAAAAAGTTTTTATTTATCACTTTTTAGTTGTGGTACCTACCCCACACAAATTCGTTTATTTACCAGTCGAATAATGATCACAAAAGATTTTTCAAAAATTAACCCCCATATGGGTGAAAGGGGGGGGTTATAGTTTGTATGAAATATATTATTCATTTGGTTTAGAAAACGTGGCTTAAAGTTGTCTAGGTAAATAATAAAGTTGGAATCACACATTTTTCAAAACTGGCTTGAAAGTGAAGAAAGGGCGTAAAAAAGTTTTTTTAAATTACCGACGAAAAATTTCATCGCAAGGGCGTTGAAATTTTTCGTTCACAATCGTGTACTGAACCCATGGTAACCAGCTTCTCGTCGATGTCCCTGCCAGCCTGTATATTTAACCTATCTAGGAGAACAGTATGGCACCCACTAACTAGATTAAGAAACTTCAAGACTTACAGCTTAATTATAGCTTACTTATATATACACATCATACTTAAATATATATTACCTTGCCATGTAATCTAGTCCCAGTTGAACAATAAATCTTTATTTATTTATAAATAAATATATATATTTTACGTACTTTTCGGAAGTCTACACATAGCCTACATAGTGTTTGTAGGATCGAATTTCCATGCATAAATGACAGTTCCTCAACCTGACCGATAGATGGCGTTGTGCTGTGACGTCATTTTTCTGAATCGCGGTGTTAAGAGTTTTTTAGAAGCATCAAGGTCGCTAAATTTTTTAAACTGTTTGAAGTTGAAGGAGGGGCGCGTCATCATGCTGCTGCCCAAGGCGGGCAAGAACGTTCTGAAGCCGGAGAGCTATCGGCCAATAACGCTGCTGCCGACGGTCTCCAAGGTGTTCGAGGTGCTCCTGTTGCGACATCTCCTAACACACATCGAGTCTCGTCCGGAGCAATTCGGGTTCCGGGCTGAACACAGTACGACGCTCCAGCTGTCGAGGGTACTGCATCACCTCACAGCCGCGAAGAATAAGAAGGAGTACTCGGTGGCAGTATTCCTCGACATGGAGAAGGCCTTCGACCGCGTGTGGCACGACGGCCTTATATATACGTTGGCCACCTCAGGCGCGCCCCGTCGCGTCGTCAAGGTGGTGTCTAGCTTCCTCTCCCACAGGACTTTCAGGGTGGTGGTCGACGGGGCGCTATCTAGCGCCCGTCAGGTGCTCGCGGGCGTCCCGCAAGGCAGCTGCGTGTCGCCTGCGTGTTACTCACGTTACACCGACGACATCCCCACCACTTCAGACGCAATGCTCGCGCTGTATGCCGACGACGCCGCGTACATCACTACCTCGCTTAATGCGAAGTACGCGGCGGTCAAGATGCAGCGCGCCCTCTATTTGCTCCCCGAGTGGCTGTCTAAGTGGCGGTTTTCGGTTAACATGGGTAAAACGCAGGCGCTGACCACTAGATCCGCGCCCCTCCCACCGCCCTTGAAACTTCACGGAGTCGACATCGATTGGTCGCCCCGGGCTAAGTACCTGGGTGTGACCATCGACCGCCGGCTCTCGATGGTGCCACATGTCCGCTCGGTCGCCGCACAGGGTAGAGTCGCCCGCAACCTGCTCAAACCGGTGCTCTCATCCCGCATCCCGGCGCGTGTCAAATTGAGCGTGTACAAGCTGTACGTGCGCTCAATTTTGACATACGCCGCCCCCGCGTGGTTCGCCCTCACAAGGGAGTCGAGCCGCAAGCTGCTCCGCGCGCAACAAAACCTTGCGCTGCGGACCATTGTTGACGCTCCTCCCTTTGTGAGGAATGACGTACTACACCGGGACCTCGGGATTGAGAGCCTGGATGAGTTTGTCGGGCGACTCGCGACAAGGATGTTCGCGCGTGCCGACGCATCTGCCTGGCCCCATGTCAGGCAGCTAGCGCCACTGCACGCGCGCCCCCCTGACGCGTTACCCCTGCCCCGCGACCTGGTAGCGGACAAGTGACACCACTCACCGGACATGACGCCTCGAGTAAACCGCATCCAGGTTACACGCGGTTTACTCGATATAATGAGACTCTACAGATGTACACATACATCTGTTGCGCGGCGTGTTCTAGGTTAATATAGGCACGCCGCGTAACTATATACAGACAACCAATACTCTACAGACGCCTATACAACACGTGCGAGCGCGACGCGGGCCGCGAAGCACGTTGACACTGAGCGGTGTTACACTACAAGATATTATATATAGGTGTTATACACAAGCCGCTCACACAAACACGACTGCTTATCCCTCAATCCGTAAACGGCTAGATCTGTGAGCGGGGCGAGGGAAAGCTACATATCTACCTGTAGGAGCGTGGAGTCGGCATCTCTGTCGCCGGTCGTCTTCGTTGGGCCTCCCCCAGGCAATTGGGGGTCTCACCTGGCGGGGACAGACCGCCGAGATGCCGTGAAGAAGCGGCGCTATTGTAAATAGCGTCGTGGCGCGCCTACAGAAAATTCAGAGCAACCATTCACACAGACGCAATTTATTTTTAGCCCGTTTTAGCGGGCCACCGTAAAGCATCCGCGGGCGAGGGGCGAAGCTCCGACCCCGCTCGCCACGCCCCCTTGCGGGGGCGTCGCGACATCCCGACGACTGTTTGAAGTTAGTTAGGTGTCACGTGTCATAGGTCTGTAGGGGTCGTTAAAAAAGTTGTTTTCGTTCGTTCTTATAAGCCTATTCGTTTCGACTAGTCTCGAGTCAATTCGTCCAATTCAATTTCACTTTGGTTGATTGTTCGATTCAACTCACGACTGTCGAGCGTCGAGACGTTACCTAAGTTTTAATTTTTTGTCAAGTTTTTTAAAATCCATCATTGTAAAATAGTCATTCGTATAAAATTTTCATTATTAGTTTAGTAGACTAAAGTCTTAACATTTTTCCTTTTCTTAAACTTTTTTTAAAATAAAGTTTTTGTTTATTTCTCGCTTTTTAGTGAATCGTAAAATCGTTGCGAAGAAAAGGAGAAACGCTTATCTAAAATTAGGAAATCTGCTTGCAAGGCTATTAAAAAAGAGAGTAGTGAACAGCGCAAACAGAGACTTTCGCAAATGCGGGCGTACAATAAAAGAGTTTTGGACAGGGAGAACATAGAAAGGCGTGCCCACCGTCTCGGCTTGATCCACGATCGCTTATCAAATGAGACGGAGGAGCAACGAGCACACCGTCTCGGCTTGATCCACGATCGCTTATCAAATGAGACGGAGGAGCAACGAGCACACCGTCTCGGCTTGATCCACGATCGCTTATCAAATGAGACGGAGGAGCAACGAGCACACCGTCTCGGCTTGATCCACGATCGCTTATCAAATGAGACGGAGGAGCAACGTGCCCATCGCCTCAGCTTGATCCACGATCGCTTATCAAATGAGACGGAGGAGCAACGAGCACACCGTCTCGGCTTGATCCACGATCGCTTATCAAATGAGACGGAGGAGCAACGAGCACACCGTCTCGGCTTGATCCACGATCGCTTATCAAATGAGACGGAGGAGCAACGTGCCCATCGCCTCAGCTTGATCCACGATCGCTTATCAAATGAGACGGAGGAGCAACGAGCACACCGTCTCGGCTTGATCCACGATCGCTTATCAAATGAGACGGAGGAGCAACGAGCACACCGTCTCGGCTTGATTCACGATCGCCTATCAAATGAGACGGAGGAGCAACGAGCACACCGTCTCGGCTTGATCCACGATCGCTTATCAAATGAGACGGAGGAGCAACGAGCACACCGTCTCGGCTTGATCCACGATCGCCTATCAAATGAGACGGAGGAGCAACGAGCACACCGTCTCGGCTTGATCCACGATCGCCTATCAAATGAGACGGAGGAGCAACGTGCCCATCGCCTCAGCTTGATCCACGATCGCTTATCAAATGAGACGGAGGAGCAACGAGCACACCGTCTCGGCTTGATCCACGATCGCTTATCAAATGAGACGGAGGAGCAACGTGCCCATCGCCTCAGCTTGATCCACGATCGCTTATCAAATGAGTCGGAGGAGCAACGAGCACACCGTCTCGGCTTGATCCACGATCGCTTATCAAATGAGACGGAGGAGCAACGAGCACACCGTCTCGGCTTGATCCACGATCGCTTATCAAATGAGACGGAGGAGCAACGTGCCCATCGCCTCAGCTTGATCCACGATCGCTTATCAAATGAGACGGAGGAGCAACGAGCACACCGTCTCGGCTTGATCCACGATCGCTTATCAAATGAGACGGAGGAGCAACGAGCACACCGTCTCGGCTTGATTCACGATCGCCTATCAAATGAGACGGAGGAGCAACGAGCACACCGTCTCGGCTTGATCCACGATCGCCTATCAAATGAGACGGAGGAGCAACGTGCCCATCGCCTCAGCTTGATCCACGATCGCTTATCAAATGAGACGGAGGAGCAACGAGCACACCGTCTCGGCTTGATCCACGATCGCTTATCAAATGAGACGGAGGAGCAACGAGCACACCGTCTCGGCTTGATCCACGATCGCCTATCAAATGAGACGGAGGAGCAACGTGCCCATCGCCTCAGCTTGATCCACGATCGCTTATCAAATGAGACGGAGGAGCAACGTGCCCATCGCCTCAGCTTGATCCACGATCGCCTATCAAATGAGACGGAGGAG
The DNA here is from genome assembly GCA_916701695.1 of Agrochola macilenta. NCBI lineage: Eukaryota > Metazoa > Arthropoda > Insecta > Lepidoptera > Noctuidae > Agrochola > Agrochola macilenta. The sequence goes on along the minus strand of OU753573.1, from coordinate 20,937,046 downwards.
CAACGTGCCCATCGCCTCAGCTTGATCCACGATCGCTTATCAAATGAGACGGAGGAGCAACGAGCACACCGTCTCGGCTTGATCCACGATCGCTTATCAAATGAGACGGAGGAGCAACGTGCCCATCGCCTCAGCTTGATCCACGATCGCTTATCAAATGAGACGGAGAAGCAACGAGCACACCGTCTCGGCTTGATTCACGATCGCCTATCAAATGAGACGGAGGAGCAACGAGCCCATCGCCTCAGCTTGATCCACGATCGCTTATCAAATGAGACGGAGGAGCAACGAGCACACCGTCTCGGCTTGATCCACGATCGCTTATCAAATGAGACGGAGAAGCAACGAGCACACCGTCTCGGCTTGATCCACGATCGCTTATCAAATGAGACGGAGGAGCAACGAGCACACCGTCTCGGCTTGATTCACGATCGCCTATCAAATGAGACGGAGGAGCAACGTGCCCATCGCCTCAGCTTGATCCACGATCGCATATCGAACGAAACATCTGAAGCTAGTTCGGTTCGACTTAATGCAATGCGACAAGCCAGTCATGTTCGTAGGGACATCACAAGTGAACAATCTTTTCAAACGGCTGTTAACGTTTTTGCCGATGTTTCATGCGCTGTTTGTAAAATAACTGTTTATCCACAACAGCGTTTCAATTTAAAAGCAGATATGTATAGTACACTGTTACCAGAAGAATTGATTGCTTTAGGTACAATCATTGCTTGTTGCTCCCGCTGTAATAATAATATTAGGAAAAGAAAAATTCCTCCAACTGCATATTGGAATAAAATGATGCCCGCAGACATACCGACTGAATTAACCAATTTAACGAGCATTGAAGAACGGTTTTTATGTCGAATTGTACCGTTTTTTTTAATTATTAAACTTAATAACCGTTTTAGTCAAAATTGGTGCAAGGAGCAGGTTATTTTATTTGCAAAGGATGTTGTGGAAATAGCTGAGCAGTTACCACTGACACCACACCAAGCTGGTTTAGTATTGGTTGTAGAAAGTCTCGAGAACCTTTCATACTCGAAAGAATTTATCGTGGATATACAAAGATTAAATCGAGCCTTAACTTGGTTAATTTCCAACAATCACCTTTACAGAGACGTTCAGGCGCACTTTGAAACTACTTCAAATATTACTCCGTTAGTCCAAATAGCTGAAAATTCGATTTGCGAAGATGGTGGTGTTGCTTCAGAAACTTCTTCGGATCATTACGTCACCTTAAACGACAACAAGGTGATATTACGCGGATCATTTCACCAAGGTGATTTACGATTTAACTCATCTCGGGGTAAACAATGCACTGGGATAGCGGCTGTTGCTTGTGCAGCATTTAGTGTATTAAATGCAAACGAGTGGGCCAAGAGTGATATCGATTACATTGTAATAATTGGCGATAAGTACTACAATGACTGCATCGCTGCTAGAGATAATCCTGCTCCCGGCGAAGTAAACCCTGACTACCTTGCTGTAACAGATCTTATGCCAAGACTTATCTATAATAGGCAAAATGTAGCGATCACAGCACTCGAAGAAACCAATTATAATGGTCATATCGATAATGACAACAGTTCCTATGGGTGGGAACCCATAGGAACTGTTGTCATTATATCAGGTTAGGGATAACCTAAAGAATGCTTTAGGACGCTTTTTCAGAGAACATTCAAATGGGATACTTACAGCAAACGCCATTTCGGTAGCAGTACATTGCAGTACTTTAGCTGAAAATCGGACATACTGGTTGTTTGATTCCCATGCGCGTGGGCCCAAGGGTGCTTCAGCTCCCATGAATGGTGCCGCTTGTTGCATGCGCTTTAGTGACTTGGATGATTTACATTCCGTCTTGCGACGCAATTTATATCTATTACCCAATAAAGTGTCAGAAGGGAACCTTCGGGACAATCTTAATGTGTTCTCATTAACATCATTAATTATTGCTCTAGACAATCAAATACCATCGCTCAGGCCCATATTGGAACAATCGGCAATAGTAAGTATAGAGAGGCCAACATATACACCAAACAGCAGTTCCCTCCAACCAATAAAACAAATCAGTGATCCCCTCCAACCAACCACACAAGCAGCATCAACCCAGGAACCAGGAATACAGTTACCATTACCAGTCTATAATTCCTTGGACAACATTTACATCGAATCAACAAGTATGCTCCGAAACATAGACGATAATGTACCTAATTTAGAAAGTGTTGTAAGAATGAATAGCTCTGCAACGGATGATATGATGAGATTGGCCGCAATTTCAAGGAAAACGGCAGCGCCCTTGAATTTGGAGCGTGAACGACGTATGGAGGAATTGTGTTGGTATTTTCTTTTTCCAGATGGCATGAATGGCTTTGGTGAGGAAAGAGAAAATCCAGTTACCCCCCTAGATTACTTTCAAAGCCGGGTAATGAGTGATGACAAGAGGTTCAACAGAAATGAGTATTTATTTTATGCTCTATCCATTGTTGAATATTTTCGTGCAAAGTCAAGTGTTTCTGTATCATGTAGGATGCGACAAGGTCATGGAGAGCAAACACCTCTGGGGCTTGTGGATAACATGCAAATCACTATGCGAAACATTAGAGGATCAGCGTCATATTGGCAGAAATGTTGCTCTGAATTGATTGCAATGGTTAGAACTTTAGGGCCTCCAACATGGTTCTTAACATTTTCCTGCAATTACTTAAATTGGTCAGACATGATAAAAGCCTTGCTAATCGCTGATGGACGTGACATCGATGACGCCGAACGCCTGACATTCCCGGAGCGCTTAGAACTAGTGCAACGACATCCGGTAGTGGTTGCACGGCAGTTCACACTGCGTGTTAATGCTCTCATGCGATTCTTAAAGCGCAATCCAGATTGCTTGGGTGGTCCTATTGAAGACTTTTGGTACCGAGTGGAGTTCCAAAACCGTGGTAGCCCACATCTGCACATGTTAGTGTGGTGTAGTAATGTTCCGGAATTTTCTACTCCACAAGGTATAGCCGTAATTGACAGAGTGGTTTCATGTTCATTAAATCCAAACGACCCTGTATTGCGCAAATTAGTAGAGGATTTGCAGATACATAAACACACTACGACATGCAAAAAAAATCACCAAGACGATGGTTGTCGCTTCGGTTTTGCAAAGCCAGCAAGTGATAACACCGTTTGTCTTGGCCCAGATGAAGCAATTGCTAACAACGGACGATTCTGTTTATTGAAAAGAACCTCAGAAGAAAGTATGGTTAACAATTACAACGCAGTCCTTTTAGGTATATGGGAGGGAAATATTGACGTGCAGCCGTGTGGTAGTGTCACCGCTGTAGCCTACTACGTTGCAAAATATGCGAGTAAATGCGAACCACATGATACAGGTGATGTGATACGAGAGGCTATTTCGAAGGCTAAGAGGCAAGGTGGTGATGTTTGGAAACAATTATTTTCTGTGTCAATGGCTATTTTAAATCAACGCTTGGTGAGCGCACCAGAATGCGCATACAGATTATGCCATTTGCCGTTGAAAATGTCATCGCGAAAGACTGTTTTTGTAAATAGTTGCAGGCCGGAGGAACGCTTCAGAATTCTGAGATTTGACAGTGATGAAACCAGTATTTATAATAACATTTTTGATCGTTATGTATTACGCCCAAACGAGCTAGAGGATTTAAGCCTTGCGGAATTTGCCGTCCGTTTTGAAACGGTCTCTAATACGACGTGGTCGGAGGACGATGGCGATGCAGAACTGAGAGACGAAGATATTATGCCAGTGAGGTATATTAGATTACAGGACAATACGAGAATGCGTGTAAGAAATAGGCCGGCAGTATTACGTACCCGCTATTATACAATTAATAGTGACAAAGAAGCGTATTATTATAGTTTAATAGTATGCCATATACCCTTCCGTGATGAATGCGAGTTACTGCTCGAAAATGAAAACGTTGAAGATTGTTTTATAAGACGCCAAGGAGATCTTCGTCCGTTGCAGGGTAACGTCAGTGCTGAACAATTTGCTCATGCTGAACAAATTATTCAACAGGCTCTTGACCAAGCTACCGCTCTGAATGTTGCGCGTGAAACCCACGTCGACAATGCTCCCGTGTTATGTGTTGGTGAACAAATTGTAAATCACGATGATACCTTTTGTGAAGACGTTGGAGAACGAGCCGTCATGTCAGATGAACTGTTCCTGGGAAGCATTCGAGGATTAACTATCCAGCAGAGGGATTTATTTCAGAAGGTATCGACAGCAATCGAAAACGATTTGCATGGACAAGAAAGTCAGCTGTTACTTTTTATTACGGGCGGTGCAGGTAAATCGTTTCTCTTGAAATTAGTCGTGGAGCATATTAAACGTTGTTATATTACCACCAACGGTAGATATATTACTGAAGCCTAAATTTGTGGAGGTTGGGTCATTAACTGGGGTTGCCGCTCGTCAGATATTTGGCAAAACGCTGCACAGTATTTTCTTGCTTCCAATTGAGAAAGGAAATACTATGACATAAAAAAATTACCAGACAACGACTCGAGAATGAGCGGCGTAAATGGCGCTATATAAGTTGGCTGATCATAGATGAAATTTCTATGGTGTCCTACGAAAACCTTAGAATAATTCACCTAAGACTTCAGGAATACAAGAACAACGACAAATTATTCGGCGGAGTCAACATTTTGCTCTTTGGTGACATATTTCAGCTTCCTCCGGTGAAAGGGCATTGGTGTTTTGTGCAGCCGTCGTGGTTCTCAGCGGAGGTAAATTTGTGGCATCTGTTTTCTTTTGTGATGATACCGAATTCATCGATTTATTGAACAGCTTACAGGTAGGTGAACTGACGACGGCTCAGCTGGAGTTACTATGCGAGCGGCGGCATGTACCTTTAAATGGCGAATTTGCGGATGGAGTCGCCGTTCGTATTTTTCCTACGGTTAGGCAAGTCGACGTCTACAATAACAAAATGAGCAAGGAAAATGCAAAGTTGCACCGGACTTATCAAATCAACGCAGTGGATGAGTCTCGCGAAGTGGCAACATATGGTAAGAAACCACCAGACAACGTTATTCCCAAAGACGTCAATAACTGTGGTAGTTTTCTATCATCGATAAAAATTGCCATCGAATCCCGAGTGATGTTGAGACGTAACATTGCTGTTTCTGAAGGGCTCGTGAATGGAGCTATGGGCATAATAAAAAAAATCAAATGGCCGGCCCTAAGGAGAGATCAACTGGAGGATGGCGAGCTACCAGAAGCCGTGTACGTAAAAATTGACGACGAAACTGTGGGTCTTAGGCTAAAAGATAGTAACGGTTGCATACCCATACCACCAACAAGCACCACGTTCCAGGCGACAAGGGGTTACGGGGATGTGGAGCGTCGTGCTGCCTGCCTCTTATATTAAGCTGGGCGGTCACAGTCCATAAATTACAGGGTACCACCCTCGAAAGAGCTGTGATCGACCTTGGTAAAAAAAACTTTGCAAAAGGGCAAGTATACGTCGCGCTTAGTCGTGTCAGAAGTTTGGAAGGCATAGTTTTATCCGATTTAGATGCCAACAAATTATTAAAGCGACCACACGACGACAGATCATTGGCGGAAATAACGAGACTACGAAATCTGTCTTCTGACAATTAAAGCCACATATAACATACGACTCAAGAAGCGCAATTTGATGCCGGGATATTACCATTAAAATCATTTATAGCCAGAGTGCATCTCATGAATATTCCAATAAGCCCAAACACGGCTAGGATACATTGTTTTATGACGGAGTTCCGGCGATCCTTCCGGCTTCATCTTCAGATCAATTCGATGGTACCATTTTCATAAAAAAAAATATTAAAACTTGCTTCATAGTATCTTAATCGAGTTATCTTATCGCCACCCGTGAAATACTTATCATTGAGAAGTTCCGGTGGCCATCTGTGGTCTTCTTCATCAGTTCCACTTCTCAAAATGATACTTTCTGAATGCAAAGGCATATTGTGTTGCCGAAAATATCAAAATCGCTATGTGTATGCCTATAATATTTGAGGAGTTCCCTCATTTCGTCATAGATTCCATCATCAGAACTGAATTTTGATAAAAATGGGACCAATTGGGAAGTATATCCTTTCAAATAAAACACGGATTTTCCAAATCGGTTCATAAATGACGGAGATGTGAGGTAACAAACATTAAAAAAAATAAAAAATACAACCGAATTGAGAACCTCCTCCTTTTGGGGAAGTCGGTTAAAAAAAAAAAAAATTACTGCAAAATATGCAACAAAAAGGGGCATATGACTAAGAACTGCTGGAAAAATTACAAGAATAAGAACAAGAATAATCCCAACAATAAAGGGAATAGAGATAACCAAAAGGAATTCAATAGCTTAGCATTAATAGCAAAAGATGAAGCATTCCAGAAACAATGGATTTTGGACAGTGGATGCACATCCCATATGTGCTATAGCAAAGAATATTTCAGTGAAATAGAACAAACGAATAAAACACTGAAATTAGCTTCTAAAGATCACAACACAAACATACTGGGAAAAGGAAGAGTTGATCTCTTACTAAATACAAATAAAGAAATAAATCTGCACAATACGCTGTTCATTCCAGATTTTTGTACCAATCGTCTATCTATTGGGAAGATAACAGATGCTGGTAATACAGTACTTTTCAAAAAGAATATAGCAACAGTAAAAAATCCAAAATATGGCATTGTGATGAAAGCGAAGAGAACTGAAGATGGTCTCTATGCGATTTTTCCCAAGACTGTGATAAACGCAAAAGATGAATAAGTCAATTTTGCTAAAAATAATAATATTTCTGAATGGCATTCAAAGCTGGGACATATGAACTATAAGGATATGAAACTAGCACTTACGAATGAAAGTTTGATTGGACTTGATTTCAAAATATATGAACAGCCGGAAGAATGTGAAATTTGCATTAAAGCCAAAATGAAAGCTACGATCGGGAAACCAAGAACTGAACCTCGCACTTCTGAACCACTTCAGATTGTACACAGTGATGTGTGTGGTCCGATACCAAAAGCTTCTTGTGCCGGAAACAAATACTTTGTCACATTCATTGACGACTTCGCAAGATACAGTCGGGTATTTTGCTTAAAGACTAAAAATGAAGTAATAGATATGTTCAAAGTCTATAAAGCTGAAGTAGAGAACTTCATGGAAAAGAGAATTAAATGCTTACAATCCGATAACGGCACGGAATATTGTAACAATGAGTTCAACAATTTCTTAAAAGAAAATGGGATATCCAGAAGATTATCTGCACCTTATACACCGCATCAAAACGGAATTGCGGAAAGGAAAAACAGAACTTTATTGGAAAAAGCAAGATGTCTAATGATTGAGTCTAACTCACCGATGTATCTGTGGGGCGAAGCCATCTACACAGCAAACTACTTGTCAAACAGAAGTCCAAATAACATAATTGGAAATGCAACACCATTTGAAGAATGGGTTGGCAGAAAACCATGTGTTGCGCACCTTAATAAATTTGAAGCAAAGGCTCTTGTAAAAGGAAGACAAAACTTAAATAAGTTTGATGCCAAAGCAATACCTGGAGTTTTCATTGGATACTCTGAAATATCCAAGGCTTTCCGGATTTGGGTACCATCAACGCAAATAGTAACAAGAGAATAAAGGAAGAAGAGAATCTTAGTAAAAATAACAAAGATGAAACAAGAAAAGATAACGAATATGTCGAGATTGAATTTCTAGAAGATAATATAAATAGAGAAATACAAAAATATCAAGAAACAGAAGAAGATATTTGGGCCGAAGCAGAAATGCAAACAGGAACTAATAATAATTCAACTTCTGAAGAAAATGAAATTCATTCCGCAGAAGAAGAACTTCCAATGCCACCTCAGAATGAAATCACAGAAGAGCCACCAGAAACCAGAGTGTTGCGTGATCATTCATCAATACGGAAGCCCATACGCTTTGATGATTTTGTTATGAACGCTGTGGCAGAGTTAGAAGACAGTTATACTGAGGCCAAAACATATAAGGAAGCAATGTTATCGGAAAACAGAGAAAAATGGGAAGAAGCTATGCAAAGCGAGATGAATTCACTACAGAATAATAATACCTGGAAATTTGCCGCATTACCAAAAGGTATAAAAGCTTTGCCAAGCAAATGGATATACAAAATAAAGAGAAACCCTGATGAAACCATAGAACGCTATAAGGCGAGACTAGTCATCAAAGGTTTCTCTCAACGAGAAGGTATTGACTATGGTAAAACTTTTAGTCCAGTTGCACGACTTACAACCATCAGAGCAATACTGGGAATTGCAGCTAACGAAAATCTGAATTTACAACAATCCTTTAACATAATAAAAAATACGATTGTATTCAGTGAACTTTTAATAAATTCTATATCTTAACGTGGTAGCAGAGCGTGGTTATGCTGTGAAATTATCATATAATCTGCCATACGAGTGTCACCGTCGAACAAAGCATATAAGTTTGAAACACTTCTACATTAGAGAATGTGTGTCAAAAGGAGAACTAGTTGTTAAGCAAGTTGCAGCACAAGTGCAACTAGCAGACATGTTTACAAAACCTCTATACGGACCAAGATTTAACGACCTGTCTCGTGGAATAATTGGTCTTCGAACAAATTCTTAAAAGAAGTGTGGGTGTAAAGATTGTACACCTCCGTAATGCAAACTTTTCTCTAGGTTACCATAGTAACGTGAAAAATATGAGTGTGGAACAATCCTTTATCATAATAAAAATACGATTGTATTCAGTGAACTTTTAATAAATTCTATATATAAGTTCTTGTAAATCGGCCATTGTACCGATCGTTTGCAATAATGCAATAACAAATACTCTGCGTCTTTAACGTATCACTTGTATGTAACGTATTGTATCTTCTTTGTACAAATCGCTGTGCACGAACACCCAACAAAGGTAACAAACAGCAATACAAAATGGCGTAGTTATCGATGAATTGACGAAATCGCCGCAGACGTCTCACATCGCATTTATTGAACAGCAGGCAACCTAACGACATGCGATGCCGACAAATCACGAAGCCCCGCAACGTTGATTAGGGTATAACTTGCCCAGTCTCGTTTTTCTGTCTTCTAATTGGACCTTTTGAATGTCGTGCCGTCGTGCGTCACTTGCACTTTGCGTTCCAGATGCAGGCTAAAAACTCGAACGTTGATCTTGATTTTGTTGCCGTCTCTTTCTTGCGCAGTACAAAATGAACAGCGTATCTGACTAACCAATTTATGATTAGGGGTTATTTTATGAAATTATGTTATGATTTCCCGCTTGATGCTTGAAGGCCCCGCAAGCCAGCAGATGAAGTCCGGATATATTTTACTGAATTGTCAGCAACCTTTCAGGCCCTCCGCCAAGACCGCAGGAAATTATTCCTCCACGTGTACTTATTATTATTCACTTCCAGCAGGAAACCAAACTTCTTCGGTATCGGAACCAAATTTATGTTCGTGGCAAGAACATAAATAAAATTATATTGTGTCGTTTTAAACAATCACTTTAATATGGTCATAATTATTACAATACACATTTTAATAGATCGTCGCCATTCGACCATCTTTTTGATAGAGAGATAGGAAACGGAAATCCCTTCCTATAATGTTACCAATAAAAAACACCTTAAAATGTAGCCAGCATAATAGACCAAAATAAACTTAAAATCTATGTTTGGATACGAACACTAATATCGTTTCGTTATTAGTTGCGTCCGGAAAAATAATCAACTCGATTGATATACGTAAGTCCACAAGTGTAATGTTTACATTGGTTAATAATACCCTGACATCTCTGATGATACCATCCGCGAGTTTAATACTCATAGAACTAGAGGTGAAAGGTTGATTACGTTGTTGGAGCAACGCGTAGAGTGCGGACCCGGCGATAGTTCCCTTAGCCGCGGTATCGATTAAACCCCTTCCTTGAATTCCTAAAATCTCAATAAATAAAATGGGTCGTCGCGGTATACTATTACATGGAGAACTAAACGAGGAACAACTAATATACCGCTTATAATCGAAATTTGTAATCCCGCTACTAGGTAAACTACTTTCCGGGTTTTGTCCTGAGAAAATCATGGTAAATGAGATATTTATGCGGTATGGTGTACCTAGGAGACTGATCTCTGATAATGGAGTGCAGTTTGTGGCTGACCTTATGCAAAAGGCCATGTTCGTTTTGGGAGTAAAGCAAAACCTTGTGCCCTTGTACAGAGGCTAACCCAGTAGAGAGAAAAAACAGGGACTTGAAGGCCCAGCTCGCCATATTAATTGAAGGACATCATGACCGCTGGCCTGAGGTATTACCTTTTGTCCGCTTTTCTTTTAACAGCTCTCTTACAAGCTCAACAGAGCAAACACCTGCATTCCTCACGTTCGGTCGCGAACTCCGTTCACCTTTAGCTGCGGTTGCGGATTTACGAGCAATCATTGAGGCCGAGAATTTCGTGGCACAAATAACGCCGTATCTGCGTAAACCTGCGTACCACCATCACCACAGCTAAAGAGCGCTTAGAGCACCATCAAAGTCTCAACTCGACAAGAATGGTACTAAGGCGGAGACTTTTGTAGAAGGGGACTTGGTGTTGATGACGACCCATGTTCTCAGTAACGCCGCTAAAGGTGTTACCTCGAAGTTCGTCCCTAAGCGTGACGGTCCATATAAAATCGTGAAGAAAGTAAGCCCTACGACTTACCTTTTGGCTTATAATAAGGATGGGACCAAGGAAGTCATCGGAAAGTATCACATGTCAGACTTGTGCCGATATCATTCTAGGGAGGGTGAATGCCCTGAGCCTGTAGTTTCGTAAACTCCGCTAGTCTATTTTGTTTTGTTTTTTTTATTTTTTTTGACAGGTTATTAGGACATAACCCGAACAAAATGGGAGGATGCGTCGTTCCTTACTTTGTTTGACCAGACATGGGGTCATAACCTGCTCAAAAGTGGGAGGATATAACGCGAACATATTTAGAACCGCTCCCGCCACAATCCGCTCGTCCAAAAAGGGTGCTTCTAGATAGAATGTGCTAGAAGCCGTGAAAAAATCAGACGACGCGCACCTTTTTTGGACAACCTCAGTCTCAGTCATCCGTCAGCTGAGCAACGCACAAGGAAATTATTACAAAATCTTTTCTTCGCCCCGAAACCCTTAATATATTTGTCTTAACATGTATTATATTGTGATATTATAATTATGTATGTTAAAAGATTTGAAAAATATTAAATTAGAACTGAGAAACCAAAACTCCTCGTTTCCAGATGCACCTGTAGAAGAACTATCCGACAGCATGAAACAGAAACCCAGAACTTTGACTCAGGTATCAGCAGAGCATGGTTGAAAAGTTAGATAAGAAGAAATTAAGATTTAATACAGTCTTTCTGTAAGAAGGATCAAAAAATATTAAACTAGAACTGAGGAGCCGGAACTCTTCGTTTCCTGATGCAACTGTAGAAGAACTATCCGAAGGCTTGAAACAGAAACCCAGAATTTTGACTCAGGTATCAGCAGAGCATGGTTGAAAAGTTAGATTAGAAGAAATTAAGATTTAATACAGTCTTTCTGTAAGAAGGATCAAAAAATATTAAACTAGAACTGAGGAGCCGGAACTCTTCGTTTCCTGATGCAACTGTAGAAGAACTATCCGAAGGCTTGAAACAGAAACCCAGAATTTTGACTCAGGTATCAGCAGAGCATGGTTGAAAAGTTAGATTAGAAGAAATCAAGATTTAATATAGTGTTTCAGTAAAAAGGATAAAAAAAATATTAAACTATCACTGAGGAGCCGGACCTCCTCGATTTCTGATGCATCGTTAACAAGACAATAGGAAAACATGATTTTGTAATCAAGAACTCTCACTGAAGTATCAGCAGAGCATGGGCATCATATAGACCCATTTCCCTGTTGCCCGTATTATCGAAACTATTTGAAAAACTGTTATTAAGACGGTTAAAGCCAATAATAGAAGAAAAAGACCTAATACCAAACCATCAATTTGGCTTCAGGGAAAAACACTCTACAATAGACCAGGTACACAGAATTACTAACATTATTGAAAAAACACTCGAAAACAAGCAAGTGTGCGCCACCGTATTCCTAGATGTCGCGCGAGCTTTTGATAAAGTTTGGCATGAGGGTCTGGTATTTAAACTCAGACGCATGCTACCTCCAGAATTTGCAGACATTCTAGAATCATATATAAGTAACAGAATGTTTAGAATAAAGCAAGAGGATACATATTCCGAGCTAAAAACTATAAAAGCTGGGATACCACAAGGAAGTGTGTTAGGCCCAATCCTGTACTTACTATACACATGCGATATCCCAGAGCTGGAAAACAACACCGCTGTGCATGTTGTGCAATGCTGTGCTATACATGTGACACATGATCAAAGTGTTTTACCAATTATCAGACCCTAAGAAAGAGCAACGAAAAATAACTAGAACTGAGGCTCCGGAACTTCTCGTTTCCTGATGCACCTTTAGAAGAACTATCCGACAGCATGAAACAGAAACCCAGAATTTTGACTCTAGTATCAGCAGAGCATGGTTGAAAAGTTAGATAAGATGAAATCAAGATTTAATACAGTGTTTCTGTAAGAAGGATCAAAAAAATATTAAACTAGAACTGAGGAGCTGGAACTCTTCGTTTCCTGATGCAACTGTAGAAGAACTATCCGAAGGCATGAAACAGAAACCCAGAATTTTGACTCAGGTATCAGCAGAGCATAGTTGAAAAGTTAGACTAGAAGAAATCAAGATTTAATATAGTGTTTCAGTAAGAAGGATCAAAAAAATATTAAACAATAATAATAACAAGAATAAGCCCCCTAAAATCCTACCTTACGTCCAAGCTGAACACCTAGCTACGTGGGGTGCGGACACGCGTACTGTACAACTGTACAAAAAACTTACGCGGCTTACAAGGAAAGGTAACCCTTTATGGAGATGAGTAATAAGAGAGTTTATAATTTACGGTCGCTTCCCGGGGAGCGCCGGGGCGCATCTGGAGCCGGTGCTAGATGCCACAGCATGCGAACCATCGGCGGTGAGGAGTTGAGCTAGCGGGCTCCTACCAACAAAATTGTTACAGCTGATCGTAGTGAGTTGAACAGGCGGGCTCATTACGTAGAAGCCACAGCCGATTCCACGGGCGAAGATACTATTTCATTATTTTCATCCATCCCTTCGACTCGCCCCTCCTATATGACAAGAAGAACAGCTAGCTTGTCCACCACCAGCACGCTTGATAGTGTTGTGCAGGAAGTCAACCTTGACTCTGAGCTTGCACCCACTGCAAGCGCTCCAAGTACGCGCAGACGATGGACACCTGAAATGAATAAGTTCATACTGCGCACTTATCTTCAATTGACCGCACTAGACACAGACAGAAAAACTTATCTTGAACCGCTCCACCTTAAATTTATAGAAAAATTCCCAAACATGCAGGTTAGTTGACAGAGAATAGGAGACCAACTATAGTAAACAATAAATTACTACAAAAAACTATAGAAGAGATACGAAACGACGTAAAAGAAGAGTTAGATCGTCTACACTTTAATCATTCCACCCAACAGTCACAAAACTCGATCGACCATGTACAACAAATACTTACACCTACACAATCTACCCAAACGCAACCTAGAACCACAGAAGCACTTAGTACTAAAAATAGAACACAAACTCGCATGAGGTGGAGTAATGAACAAAATAAAGCTATAATGCGGTCTTATTATCGAGTTACAGATTTAGGTAGAAACGAAACAGTATATAGAAGACGCATGTATGAAGATTTTATCAACACCTTTCCTGCTCTTGCTCATCTAAGTGAACAACGGATAGCTGATCAGAGGAGAGCAATTATAAACAATAATTACATCACTAGTGACAGATTAAATTCAATAAAACTAGAAATATCTGAAGAATTACAACTAGATAATCTTAACTTTAGCAACTTCACAGGCGAAACGACGATAGTAAACCCAAACCACAATAATAATTCTGAAACTCAATTTGACATTGACATTAACTGCACTCAAGAATCTTCAGTTACTTTAAATCATACTGAAATTAACATTACAGAAGAAATGCTACTTAACCAACAAGTAAACCTAAATAGGGACCCACTAATAGATGAGACTTTCCAACAAGCATTCCAATTTTATAAATAAATTAGCCCTACAAATAGATTTTTTATTCCCAAACAAAAACCTTTTAAAAAACTTGCGAGTATAGTTAGCTACCTAAAAAAAATAATTTTACCTGAAAACATTAATAAAGAAACTGATTTCTATACTTTACAGACTACTATATATTGTGCGGCATGGACCGCGGCTAAAGTTAACGGAGCAAAGATAACCCTTCAACCAAGAGTAGTCACCCAAATGGCAAAAAAAGAATATAAACCTAACTGGGTCTCCCAGTTAGGTTTATATTCTTTTTACGACTAGAACGAAAATTAAATGATTTACGATCGAAGATAGCTAAAATGACCCAATTCATCAATGGCATTAGAAGTAGTAAAATAATTAAACACGTTAATAAGATAATAGAAGAGTATAGAATTCACACTGTTCATGAAGAGCCAAATACACAAGCAGCACACACATTAGACACACTTAAACAAAAACTGTCAGTTGTAACAGGCCGTCTACAACGATACAAAGCATGTACCCAAAGAAAACTACAAAACACTCATTTCACCCACAATGAAAAACTTTTCTACCGCAATATTAGACAGGCGACATCGAACGTTCAGGATAACGATCTAAATGACGATGATCATAACAACCCTGACTCAGAGACGTTACAAAACTTCTGGGCAGGAATTTGGGAACAACCAATCGAACATAATGCCCAAGCAGATTGGATACAAACAGAACTGACAAACAGCAACACAAATATTCAGGCAATTACATTTGAGCACATATCCCCAGAAATTTTCCATAAAGTACTTTCTCGTTTACATAACTGGAAGGCACCCGGTTCAGATAACATTCATAGTTTGGTTCATGGTTTGGTTTCGTAGTTGGGTTTGGTGGTTTGGTTTAGTTTGGGATAGGCATACGAGGAAAAGCCCATGAACGGTTTGCATCATACCTAAAGGATAGGGTACAACTAGAAGAAATTGAATATTTCGATAACAACACAAGTGAAATAATTAAAATGAGATCCGACAGTAAAGCAGTTAACGCGTCAATTCCCCAAGGGAGTGTGATAGGCTGCCTTTTGTTTCTTATCTATATAAATGACCTTCTTAAAATTATAATCGGACCATTTGTTCTATTTGCGGACGATAATTATCTCTCTGCTCACCTCATTCCAGAACGATGACAATATAAACGCCAAATTAAACTCCCTTCTTTCTACAGCTGTAAACTGGATGGATAACCATAATCTAGAAATTAACTTCACCAAAACAAAATTAATTACTTTTCATCCCCATCAAAAATCCCCATTAAAACAAAATTTCATTTTTAATCATGCAAAACTGGAACAAGTAAATGAATTTACTCTCCTTGGTTTGTCTATAGATACCCACATAAATTGGAAATCCCATATACAGAAAATAAGAGGAACACTATCAAAATTTTCATATGCCCTACGCGAGATTAAAAAAACTACCAACCTTCAAACTGCACTTGTCACTTACTATGCATATGCCCAGGCATGGCTAAGCTATGGGGTCATGCTGTGGGGAAACAGTGCAGATTCACAAACCATTTTTATTCTACAAAAGAAGTTAATTCGAATAATAACCAACATACAACAAACAGATAGCTGCAAACCACACTTCCGAAAACACAAAATACTCACACTTCCCTGTTTATATATCTTAGAATTATGTAAATTTGTCAGAAAACACCCAGATTTTTACACCACTTGCGAAGAAACACTAACAAGATACACTTTTCGACACAACAAAAACAAAATAAACATACCCCAACCCCGACTCAAAATGCACTCAACCAGCCCTTTAGTTATGTCTATAAAAATGTATAATAAATTGCCAAATGACATTAGAGAAGTAAGCAAAACAAATATATTTATTAATAAACTGAAACAATATCTGGAATCCAAGTCATACTACTCAGTAAAGGAGTTTTTAGACGACAAATCGATTGCAAAATAAAAATAAAATTATTCTTTCTTTCATACACCAAACATTATGAAATATAATATATATATATATATATATTTTTTTTTTATTTCCTATAAGTAATATAGGAAATCAAATTTAAATATTAATACATAAATAATAACATAATTTAATAATAATGAAAATACTTCTCAGAATTTAAATAATAACTACCTACATTATTCTTATGCAATACACAAAAATAAAATAACTAATATAATATACCTATATACACAAACCTAATAATATACAATATATACATAATTATACACCCAATTAAAAACATCTAATAATATTGAATTACTGCTTAGCCTTCTTCCTCTCTCCTTATTTTGCTGTGCCCGACAGGGTCCATATTGCTCTCTTACTTATTATACCATCTATGTAATACATATGGAACGCAATAAAAATTTAGTATTGAGTATTGAATAGTTATTGGTACAAAAAATTTACATCTATTCATAGTTTTCTATATAATCACATAAATACATTCATCCAGGACCCTAAAACAATACCATCCTACATAACTTCAGGTACAACTTTTATGATACCTAAAGATCGTAATGATCTCTCTAATCCAGCAAAATATCGACCTATAACATGCTTGCAGACCTTGTACAAGATTATCACATCTTGTATATCTAAACTTATATATCAACATATACACACTAATAACATCTTAGCTGAACAACAGAAGGGATGCCGGAAATTCAGTCAAGGCTGCAACGAACAATTAATTATAGACTCAGTAATTCTTAAAAAAGTTCAGAAAACCAAAACCGATCTGTTTAGCATGTATATTGACTACAAAAAAGCCTACGACTCTGTTCCCCATTCGTGGCTAATAAATTTTTTAGAGTAATACAAAATACATCCAACAATAGTAACATTACTGAAGGTTATGATGCCAACCTGGACCACTGTACATAGAATAAGTTCCTCTACTAAAACAGTAGATACCAGCCCAATAAAAATTCAAAGAGGTATCTTTCAGGGAGATGCTTTAAGCCCACTGTGGTTCTGTCTTGCTCTAAACCCTCTATCTAATATATTAAACGCAACTACATTAGGAATCCCATTAAAAAATACAACTACCCAAGAAAATACTGAGGTTCAAAAAATTGAAATAAATCATCTGTTGTACATGGATGATATTAAATTATACGCCAAAAGTGAGACTCAACTCTATGAATTAGCAAACTTGACAGAACAATTCTCAAACGATATTAAAATGGAATTCGGCATAGATAAATGTAAAATAAATTAAATCAGAGCAGGACAGAATTACCAACACCAATACACTTTAGGAACAGGAGAACATATAGAACCATTAGAGGAACAAGATACCTAGGCTACACACAATCACGACAAATACACTATAAAGAAACTAAACAAAGATTAACACTACAATTTCAACACAGATTAAACACAATTCTGAAAACGCAGCTATATTCTCGAAATATATATAAGGCGATTAACACCTTCGCTATACCGGTTCTCACATATTCTTTTGGGATAATTAATTGGACCAAAACTGACCTGAAAAACCTTCAACGTAAAATTAATACCACAATGACCAAATTCCGCAAACACCACCCACGATCATGTCTGCGGAGATTAACACTGCCGCGGAAAGAAGGAGGTAGAGGACTAATTGACATTCTAAACCTACACAATAGACAGATTAAAGCACTTAGACAATTATTTTTTTCAAAAAATATTCTTCACAAAATTATAATACACAACGATCAACAGTTAACACCCCTAAATTTAAAAGATATATCTGAACAGAGAAATGAGAAAGTAATCGACGACAAAATTAAGCTCTTAGACTGGAACCCAGAAATCTCTACACGGAAGACATCGCCAAGACTTATGCCACATAAATATCGACAAAAAAGCGTCAAACGCGTGGTTAAATCGAGGCGAACTCTTCCCGGAGACTGAAGGGTTCATGCTTGGACCAGGTAATTGAAACCAAAAATTACAGAAAGTTTATCATAAAGAATTTAAATAATGACACATGTATGAAATGCAATAGTTCTCCAGAAACGGTTCAGCATATCACTGGCGCGTGTAAGTCAATAGCCCAAACAGATTACAAACATAGACATGATCAAGTCGCTAACATCATACACTAAAAATTAGCACACCAGTACAAACTTATAGATTCCGTTACACCATACTACAAATACAATCCAGAAACTGTATTAGGGAACCCCTCAACAAAACTATATTTTGACCGCGCCATTCTTACCGATCGAACAATCCATTTCAATAGACCAGATATTACAAAACTGGATATTAAATAGATATTGCAATACCAAACACACATAACTTGCAGACAACAATAGTAGAGAAACTGAGCAAATACACTGAATTAAAAGATGAAGTAGCCCGACTTTGGCATCTGCAAAAAGTTACAATAGTACCAATAGTATTGTCTACAACAGGAGTAATACCGAAACAACTTCACCAGTCACTAAATTCTCTTAATTTACCTCCAAATACCTTCCAACTGCTGCTGAAGGCAGCGATATTAAACACATGCAGACTCGTGAGAAAGTTTCTGCAATGTGAATCAGGAAACCCACATCAAAACACAAATACGCTACCATCTTCTGTGCAATCCTCTGCACGTGACCGCACTTAATCCAACTGATAATCACTTGGCTTAGGCCCGTGTTATCAGCTCTTGCCGGCTAGCCGAGAACATAAAATAAATGTCAAAATAATAATAATAAAATATTTATTGTCAAGTAACATGGACTCATAACGTTAGTAACAATTTACTTACAAACTATGTAAGTAGTATTCATAAACAATAAAAAAAAAAAACTATGATCACAAACAATTAACCATTGCTAGGCATATGCAGCTTGGGCACGCCACAATTGCGGCGGTAAGGCCCCTCTTTGAGGAGTGGCTAGAGAGGCGCCACGGCGTCCTCACCTTCCGCCTGACGCAGGTCCTCACCGGACACGGTTGTTTCGGGAGGTTCCTGTTCAGGATAAAGCGGGAGGAAACGCCCATTGTGTGGATCGCCCGGAGGACACGGTGGAGCATACGGTGGAGGTCTGCCCGGCTTGGGCGGGGCACCGCCGTGTCCTCACGGAGGCGATCGGCAGCGGCGATCTCTCGCGTCCGGCCATACTCGCGTCCGGCTGGTTCAGGCCATGGTCCGGAGCGAGAGTGCATGGGAAGCCGTCACTTCCTTCTGCGAAGCAGTAATGCTCGCGAAGGAGGAGGCGGAGCGCGCGAGGGAAATGCAAGATGCGCGCCCTCGCGCCCCTAGTCGCCGCAGGAGACGCCCCGGGCGTCGGGAGTCGCGAGCCGACTTCCGGCCACCGTAGGCGCGGGCTTGCGGATGGTGGGCAATGGGTAGCTCGCCGTCCGATTAGGACCAGGCCCGGGTCGACGGCGCGTTGTGTTCCACGCGCGCCTCAAAGAGATGTCAGCACCAACTGACGGGGTCCGTAAGGGCCAATGCCTGCCAGGGTTGCGAGGTTGTCCGAAAGGGATATCGCGGCCCCGGCACACAGGCAACGGAAGGAACACGGGTGGGTTTTAGTCAGTAAAAGTCTGACACTCCCTCTCGCTCCGCCCAGAGCGGGAGGAGTCATTTGATGATTTCCCACCCAAAAAAAAAAAAGAAAAAAAGGCATATGCAGCTGGCTTAAAAAGGAAATGATAGGGCAATCTAGTTTGCTAGCAATGACTACCAGGAGACTGTTGGATCTGGCACGCACTCTGCGCAACAGGGATGCAGCACGCTTGCGTCTGATCGCAGCGAAGCCGTCAGTTTGAGCATCCGCGAACATACCCGAGGCACTACAAAAACGTGGCAGCCCCAACAGCATCCTGAATACATTGTTGTACTGAACACGAAGAGCATTAACAGCTTTTTGAGTGCAACTAGTCCAAAGGCTACACGAGTAAAAAACTTGACAATATGCCTTAAAAAGTGTTATTTTAACCGCATCCGTGCAGCGTGAGAACAGGATCGGATCAGCATATTACATCGCACTGCTAATGCTCTTCGCTCCCGGTCTACATCTAGATTGTCCCTCAAATCCTCCGCTACAATGTGCCCTAGATATTTAAACTGACGTACACGGTTCAAGACACCACCATTTAAAGTGACAGTTGGGTATCTCTCTTCGCTTTTATTGGCCGCCTTAAAGATAAGCAACCGACTTTTGTCCGTGTTATATCTCAAACCGTGCTCCTCCGCGTAACACTCACAAACTCTAATCAACTTTCTGAGACCAGCCATAGACGGACTCAGCAACGCCATGTCATCAGCGTAGCTAATGTTATTAAATGATACCCCATCTATGTAGCAGTCAGCATGCAAACTGCTGAGCTCAACAATCAGCTCATTTATATATAAATTAAACAGGAGCTTAATCCACCCTGCCTAACTCCACATTCCGTCACATACTCATCCGACATTTCATTTGCCCATTTTACACAATTAATTTGATGTGTGTACCAGTACTTAAAAACACTCGTCAATTCACTGGGTGCATTTGCGTCATATAGTTTAGACCACTACTTGTCATAAGACACCATGTCAAATGCCTTTGACATATCCAGGAAACAGGGAAAAACAGGAGTCTGGTTGCATGTATAATATTTAACAGTCTTTTTTAGACATAAGATTGCAGTTTCAGTAGATAAGCCCTCTCTAAACCCATGTTGAGCATCATTGAGCGTGACATTATTCTTTAAAAAGTTGTTTAACAAAGAGTCAAAAACTTTAGCCACAATAGTGGCTAAGGAGATTGGTCTGTAGTTCGCTTTATCTGATATGTCACTGGTCTTATTTTTTACAATAGGAACAACAATAGTTTTCATCATATCCTTTGGCAGATAAGCGTGCGACACACAACAATTATAAAACAAAGCTAGTACCCTGGGCAAATGGATACCAGCGTTCCTTAAGTGTTCCACACTGAGCCCGTCGTGTCCCGGAGACTTTCCGTGCTTCATATGTACATTCATACATTCTGTACTTCCTTTGCTGTATACCTTATTGTTAAGCTTTGTGAAGAAGGCCGCTCAAGTTCAACGGCGTCTGAGGACGGGCCCAGTGGTGATTTAAAATTATTAGTACTATGAAGGCAAGCTAACTTATCCATAACAATTTGTTCTTGATGGTCTTGGCACCATTTCAACTTAGATTTAAATACCCTTCTCGTTTGTAACATATTATCATAAAGCGGACCACTCATATTAAACTAACACTGAGGAGCCGGAACTACTCGATTTCACCTTGCGGCATATAATGTAGTTATGTAGGTGACATTAAACAAAATGATGAACGCGTTATTAACAGCTGTCTTAATTCACATAACAAGACGTGTTAATTTCCATCGGTGTCATTCCACTGATCGAGTATGGGTTACCGGCTCCGCAATCATGGGCACATCAAGACCGCGGAAATTGGGAATACGCCGCCGAAACTAATTATGATACAGGCGCCATGAGTACCATCTTCTACGATAACCACGTATCTATGTTCAGAGTAAAGGGTGAGTGTTTTAACACCGGTCTCCAAAGTGTTGGGCTCAGTCAGGGTAAAATGTTTTCCTTGGATGCTCCTGGTGGAACAGGAAAAACATTTAATACCACTGTCATCCTGTAGAGGTCAGGAAGCAAGGCAAAATTGCAATCGCGGGAGCGTCTTACAGAATCACTTTTAAAATTCCCATCGATTTAGAGTGCACGACACGCTTGTTTGTGAGGGGTCCACTGTTGTGGAGCAAGATGATGCCACACATTACCCCGTAGAATTTCTGAATTCGCTAAAGGTAAGTGGACTTCCGGCGTACATCTTTCAGCTGAAAGTCGGTGTCCCGATTATGATTTTTCGGATCTTAACTCCACCGAAGCTGTGTAATGGAACCCGGCTCAAAGTCGTGTCTTTGCAAAGAAACATATTTTGAGAGGTTATCAAATGGCGGCGATCTCTCGCGTCCGGCCCTGGTTCAGGCCATGGTCCGGAGCGAGAGTGCATGGGAGGCCGTCACCTCCTTCTGCGAAGCAGTTATGCTCGCGAAGGAGGAGGCGGAGCGCGCGAGGGAAATGCAAGATGCGCGCCCTCGCGCCCCTAGTCGCCGCAGGAGACGCCCCGGGCGTCGGGAGTCGCGAGCCGACTTCCGGCCACCGTAGGCGCGGGCTTGCGGACGGTGGGCAATGGGTAGCTCGCCGTCCGATTAGGACCAGGCCCGGGTCGACGGCGCGTTGCGTTCCACGCGCGCCTCAAAGAGATGTCAGCACCAACTGACGGGGTCCGTAAGGGCCAATGCCTGCCAGGGTTGCGAGTTTGTCCGAAAGGGATATCGCGGCCCCGGCATACAGGCAACGGAAGGAACACGGGTGGGTTTGAGTCAGTAAAAGTCTGACACTCCCTCTCGCTCTGCCCAGAGCGGGAGGAGTCATTTGATGATTTCCCACCCAAAAAAAAATAAAAAGAAAGAGGTTATCAAATAGAAAAAACAATTATATACATCTCGACCTGAGACGCATTAGGTCTGATATGGAATTTCACAAGTTTAGAGGAGAGCCAAAAGAAAGATCTTGACAAAATCGTGTCAAAACTATTGTTCAATAGCGGTTAGGCTAATAAAAATAGTATAATGTTTTAGATAAGTCGTGTACCTTTGGATCGGTATAGTAATAAAACTAGTCACAGTATAATAATAATATTTTATTAATCAAAAACTACTTTTTTGGTGACATTCAACTTAATGCTTGTACAGAGTTATTAAAAGATCAATCCTTTTAATTCTATTTACTGATCCAACTTTATGCCTGCAATTTTTTAGTAAATTCAATGCGTATTGTTAGCTTTTATTTAACATGTAACATAATGTTTTATAAAAAAAATTGAAATTAAGTTAAGGCCGATCTTGTAATATATCTATGTACGTAGCATTTAAATTAATTATTATGAAGTACATAAGGTCGGAACCAATAAAATGAAATTAAAAAAATAATCAAAGCTAGAAACACTTTCCAACTTTCCAACTTATTTTTTGTAAATTAAAAATGAATAGCACTATACATCTTATCAAGTAAATAATTATTAAAATCTTAGAAGCATTTCGGATGAAACATATTTCGGTAAAATCTTCTGCAAATGTATTTTTATTAAATAATATTATGGGCTGGTCTTGTTTAATCTGAAGCCAAACACATTCTGATATTTTCAAAGTCAAAGTCAAGTCATTTATTTCAAATAGGTCCTTGCAAGACACTTTTGAACGTCAAAACTTACGAAAAATTGAATTGATTCTAGTCGCACCTTCCAAAAGGTAGTTTTCGTATGGAGAAGAATGGGCAAGAAACTCCACCGTTACCACTCTTTTAAAATGTTTTACAATATTTGGTATATGTAGGTACATTACTTATATAATAATATGTGAAGACGATGCATCTAAAAAATAAAAATAAATTACTATACCACAATAAGAATTTTAAAAAAAGCAACAAAAGAAAAATTTAATACTTATGTGATAGATACATGGTTCTCACATATTTACAAACATTGTAAAAGTAGATGATTTTCCTAAAATTTTACAATTAATAAGTCAGTGTGTGAGGAAGTTATCACAGAATGTAAAATCAATGTCATATAAAAAATTTAATAATTTATACCTTAAATTAGCAACCAGTTTGATTTTGTCTAGATTCTAGATTATCCTATGGAGCAGGACCAGCATGTTTCCAAGCATTCTTATCTTGGATATAATCCTCTAATTTGTAATATGCTTGTTTACAAAGTGTACTTTAAATAAGAGTTTAAAATTTTCTTTAATTAAATTGTAATATATCACAAGGTATTTTGTTGTAACATTTAACACCCCATAAAACAGTACTTACCCCATAAAAGATGTATGTACTTTAGATAATCTGAAAAATGGTTGATCTTTATTTCTAGTATTAAAATTATGTCTATCACTTATTTTATTAAAAATATGTAGATTTTCGCTTACATACATAATATTTTCATAAATGAATTGGCAAGGTACCGTCATAATATTAATCTCTCCAAATAACTCTCTGAGATTCGCGACGATGTAGATCTTAAATGGCTCTGACAGCTCTCTTTTGTAAGATAAAGATGGATTCAATGTCTGCAGCCCAACCCAGTAGGATATTATTGGACATTCTACCCCACCTTCCGTTCCATCGGCTCACTCCGTTCGCCTCGTCACTCTCGGTGGAGTAGAGTGCCCAATAATATAAATGAAATTCTACATAGTAATGTAAAATACTGGTTCGGCGCCTATTCCACCCGATGGAACGGAAGGTGGAGTAGAAATCTTACATAGTGGAGTAAAATACTGGTTTGGCGCCTATTCCACTATTTTAGTTCTAAACCGCAATATTACCTTACCGTTACCGTATAAAATTATTACCGATGGCTTACCTCGATCAACTGCTGCAGATTCTCGGATTGAACACTAAACCATGACTTTAGTTAACAAGTTTTATAACAACAAGTTTCACACATAACTCGTTTACTAATTGAACTATATGAACATAGTAAGCTAAAATTCAGGACAGATTGTCTCATGTCTCTTCACAAAGCAAGAAATAGGCTGCACCTACAGGAACATGCCCATTCTATTTCTGTGACCCCAGATTGGGCACCAAGGACATCAGAACTTTAGGATTCCATAAACATTAAACTAAAATTTGGGTCAGATTGACTCATGTCTCTTCACAGAGCAAGAAATAGCATGCACCTACAGGCACACGCTCATTCTATTTCCATGACCCCAGATTGGGCACCAAGGACATCCAAATGTTAATTTAATTTATTCATACAGCTAATGAGCTAACACTACCTTACACGTTAACAATCAACTACTGGTTGCTCTGCTGTTACTCCGCGTTGCGCTTGATTAATTAAGATGCTTTCACACTCATACATTCGCCTTCCAAACGGTTCATGCGCCGTCCCGTGGTTATTTATTGTGCTATACTCTTTGTAAACCGCCTGACGACGGCGGCGTCGGAAACGATCGTATTAATTTTTCACAGTATAGGTGTAAGTGAGTCTTTAAAATCTCAAAATTGCATTATGTAAATTTGCTGAATTCGAACTTTATCGTTGTTACGTGAGGTGTATGTGTGAATATTTTTTATGTATTCAACAATTATATTGTAAGATGATCGCCGCACATGTTGCAGTCTTTGATTAAAATTTGATTTTTATAGGATTTCCTATTTCTCTCTCTTTTGTTTATTATTTTCATGTATTATAATAAGGTGTTAGTTTTATCAATCTAGGATTCTTTGAAAGATGATTCTTAATTCGGTACTGAACTTTTGTATGAAATGATTATAAAAAGTTCGTTTTAGCCGTTGGATGATTTTATAACAATTTAAAGTTTACTGCAACATACCTGTGAACTTACTTTTTGATACGGGTTCGTTTACATATATTGTTCTACACATAAAAAAACAAAGTTTTCAGGATATCTTACTTTCGGCTCATCTTAACTTGCAGATTTATTTTTTTAATTTCAGATAGATTTATGTTGTCATGCAGAGTTTTATAATACGGTTTATTAAACAAACATACATACCTTATTATAATACCTATTGTATTTATTATAAGTAACAGCCTGGTATCGGCTTCGTCTTTGTCGGCGAGCGTTAAAGCTGGTTTTATATTTCGTTTCTCAGGATAAAATTGCAATTTGACAGAAGGGGTTTTCAATCAATACGGTTTAATTTGTCGTAAGTAACATAAATTAGTCATACACCTGTGAGTACATGTAGTTAAGGTTTAATTTTGTTATGAGGTAAATATTGCTGAAATGGTATTTTTTTATGTATATAACCAATCAATTTCGATCATATAATTACATTCGCTCCAGTATCTTCCAGTGATCTACTTACCGTTTTCGTTACATAGTACATCATCCTACAACTATAAAATGTGAGTAAGTACTACTAAGTTTACTGAATATTTTAATGTTTAATCGGTACTCAGCTACGGACCTGGTTTCTGCCTGCCGGCTGGTGTACCTATCACCTTCATACCATCTATGTCATCTTCTAGCGAGCTATATTCCATTGAAACTTTCCTCTCCATAATTATTGAGGTTGCTTATAGTTACAAAATTAATCTTAGTTAGTTCTATTTCAGGTCTGACTTGGAATCGGAATACCAATCACCACGGTCCACAGCTGCAGTAGCCGAGGTGACAAAAAAGCAGCCTAAGAAAAAGACGGTGAAGCGCCAAACATCTGAAAGCATCGCCCACCCGTCAAACTCTAAGTCAAGGTAATTTATATTACTGCTTGTATGTTTAGTGTTTGTTGCGTATGATAACTCAATTAAAATGTTATGTGCACTGGTACATGATGGTTAGGGAACTTGGAACTGAAACGCAGACAACGGTAAAATCAATTTCCGATTATATTCAATGCAGGAATGTTGACAGTTACTTCATTAGATATTATTATTGAAATTATTATAACCAAATATATACCACGTTTATTGCGTTTATCACGCTTTGTATTCCCCATAGGATTCAACAGAGGTATATAATACACCTTAATTTCGGTAGTTATAAAATAAATGTAAATTATTATAAATGAAAATATGTGTAATTGTTTACAGTAAAAGACGTAGCTTGAGCTCGGACCTCTTTGGTCTGGAGGACGTACAAAAGACGACGACCTCAAGCGGGGACTTCGGTTCATCGCTCATCACCCGTTTTGCCAACGGTAAAGTACGGCGAGTGGCAGACCTTAGGGGAGACTTCTACGTGGAAGTCAAGGTTTATTCGATAGACGAAGTTGCCTCCACCCCCAAGGAAGAACGGTGGGAAAAAGCCCAGGTCGCTTTAAAAGCACAGTTAGATCGTAACACTCCCCAGTGGGACGGGCTGCAAATGTTTATGAGATCAACTCACGAATTGTTTGACAATTCCGAGGCTGTCTTTTACAGCGATAGTATAAAATAATGTAGTTTTAAATTGTTGGGGACACCAAATTAATTGTATCGATTATTGCAGAATCTAATGTTATTATATATTTTAGCATAAAAAATAACTGACGTAATAATTATCTAAAATGCCTTTCTGTACCGTTTGTAACACATCTGTTCAGCGCAGTCACTGGACAGGTAATCTACGTAGTACTAATCATAAAAACAAAAATATTTCGCATTTTTGCGAAGATGTTGAAATAATCCATTCTGCATTTCGTAATCGTATAGCTTCTTATAGAATTGTCGATCCGTATGAGAATTGTTCAAT
Organism: Agrochola macilenta; assembly: GCA_916701695.1. Lineage (NCBI taxonomy): Eukaryota > Metazoa > Arthropoda > Insecta > Lepidoptera > Noctuidae > Agrochola > Agrochola macilenta. Next base: position 20,909,586 of record OU753573.1, on the reverse strand, counting down.
AGAATCGTTTTTTAATAATACTGAGAACAAAATTAAAACGTTAATTGATATGTCTCTTAAAGAACACACTTGTCTAAAAGTTAACTTCGAATATTTCGCTTTGTTTTTAATGGTTAAAAATGATTCTCAGGAGATGAAATCATTTGCTACAAAAAACTTTACTTTGCATCAGAATTATGAGTTGGATTCATTAATGGCTCAAGTCAAAAACACTGTAACAAAAAAGATAGAAGAATTTCAGGACCGGGATAGTGGATGGACGTTCCTAAACAATTCCCATTTGGAAATCAATGTTAACAAATATCAACCTTTGCGCGGTTCAAATTTTGTCGAATTGCCTGCATCATTAAAATCTAAAAAAGCATGTATTAATATCCGTAATAATGATGAGTATTGTTTTTTATGGTCCGTTGTTGCTGCTTTATATCCAGCTAAAAGTCATCCTGAAAGAGTATCGTCTTACCCTGATTTTCGTAATGTATTAAATGTAAAGGATATGTCATTCCCAATTATGAATAACCCTGAAATTTGTATTTATATTTATGGTTTAAAAAATAATACCATCGTAGGACCTCTTTACAAACCAAAATCCTTAAACGGCAAGGTGATTCATTTACTTTATTTCGAAAGTGATGATTTATCACATTACTGTCTTATTAAAGACTTGCCACGACTTGTTAAGAATCAAATAACAAAAAACCACAGTAAACTGTACTTTTGTGATGTTTGTTTAATGTTTTTTAATTCATGCGACGATCTTAGTTCACATAATTGTGGAGGTGTCGCCACGGAACTGCCTCCAAAAGGTTCTTTCATACAGTTTGAAAATTATAACAGAAAGCAGACTGTACCATTTGTTATATACGCAGATTTTGAAACAATGCTAGAACGGTATGAGTCCTGTGACCTTGATCCCACTAAGGCGAGCACTGTAACGCGACAGCGACACGTGCCTATAGCTTACGCTTACCATATTACGTGTGCGCTAGACGAAAGCCACAATCGCTACGTTTCTTATCGCGGTTCGGATTGTGTATCTAATTTTGTGAAGTCTATTTATAAAGATGCACAAAAAATTTATACTATTTTAAAAAATAATGTGCTTATGATATACTCAGATGAAAATGCTCGCAACTTTGAAAACGCGATGACTTGTCATATTTGTGATCACTTCTTGTTCGGCGACAGGGTTCGCGATCACTGTCACTTGACTGGAAAGTATCGCGGCGCAGCTCATAGTTACTGTAACCTACAATGCAGATTACCAAAATTTTTACCAGTATTCTTTCATAATTTGTCCGGATACGACTGTCACCTTTTTATAAAAGAATTAGGTGAAGCTCCTGGATCTATTAAAGTGATACCGAAAACAAAAGAAACTATATTTCATTCACAAAGTTTATTCCGATTTCATCTGAGGAAAGCATTCAGGTTCGGTTTGTAGATTCTTTCAAGTTTTTAGGCACTAGTTTAGAAAAGTTAGTTAGTACCATGAAAAAACAAGACTTCAAGCAATTAAAATCTTATTTTCCTAATAAAACACAATTTAACCTACTCACCCGTAAAGGAGTGTATCCCTATGACTATATGTCTCAATGGGATCGATATGAAGAAAAATGTTTGCCTTCAAAAAATGTTTTGTTTAACTCATTGATTAATGAGTCAATTACTGACGAAGACTATGAACACGCTCGTTCCGTTTGGTCAGTATTTAATATTCAAAACATGGGTATGTACACCGATTTATATCTTAAAACAGACGTTCTGTTGCTAACAGATGTATTTGAAAATTTTCGAAAAACTTGTAAACGACATTACAATCTCGATCCTGCGTTCTATCTTACAGCACCAAATCTATCTTTTGATGCAATGCTTTTAAAAACAGGAGTTCAATTAGAATTAATTAGCGATGTAGAAATTTTTAGAATGATACAACAAGGTATTCGTGGAGGTGTTTGTATGTGTTCCAAAAGACATGCCAAAGCCAACCATAAATATTTAGATACCTACGATCCAACCCGCCCAAATTCATTTATCATTTATTTAGACTGCAACAATTTATACGGTTACAGCATGTGTCAATCCCTGCCCTATTCCGGTTTTAGATTTATGAATAGACAAGAAATAGATTTTTTACAAGCGAATTTGGCAGTCATCGGTGATACTGCGGAAAACGGTTACATTCTTGAAGTTGATTTAACATATCCGGAAAATTTGCACTTTCCATTTTGTCCAGAAAAATGCATACCACCTGGTGGTAAAAATAAAAAACTAATACCGAATTTGTTTGATAAATATCACTATGTAATTCATTACGTTCATTTAAAAAAATGCTTACAATTCGGTTTAATATTGAGAAGGATCCATCGCGTTATTATGTTTAAGCAAAGTTGTTTTTTAAAGCGATATATTGATATTAACACTCAGTTACGTCAAAAAGCAGAGTCAACGTTTGAACAAGATTTTTTCAAATTATTAAACAATAGTATTTTTGGAAAAACCTTAGAAAATAATGAAAATCGAATAGACGTTAAGTTAGTAAACAAGTGGTGTGACTCAAACAATAAAACAAAAAAGAGTAATTGTGCTGAGAAATTGATAGCCAGTCCATATTTTCACAGCGTCTCTGTATTTTCTGATGATCTAGTAGCAATACAAATGAAGCCTATGCGTGTTATACTTAATAAACCAATATACATAGGGTTCACAGTATTAGAATTATCTAAAACGCATATGTATGATTTTCACTACTCTATCATGAAACCTTTTTATGGTAATGGAATTGAATTGTGCTATACTGACACAGATAGTCTAATCTATGATGTACAGAGTAATAACGTTTATAAAGATTTCAAGCTCAATTTTTTTAAATATTTCGATACCTCTAATTATGACTTAAACAATGAATTTGATTTGCCTATTATTAATAAGAAGATTCCCGGACTGTTTAAGGACGAAATGGGTGGCAAAGTTATCAAAGAATTCGTAGGACTGCGTTCAAAGCTTTATTGTATTAAAACCTTCAACAAAACAATTAAAAAAGCCAAAGGTACAAAAAAATGTGTAACGAAAAATTTTAGTATGTTTGATTATAAAAATGTTTTATAAAATTGCAATATCATTCGCAAAAAAAATGTATTGTTTAGGTCAATAAAACATGAAATATTCACTCAGAACGTAAATAAAATAGCCCTTTCAAGCAATGATGATAAACGGTTGTTATCATCAGATAAAGTAACTACTTTAGCTTGGGGTAATGCAAATATATTTATGTGATGCATTACCATAATTTTAGATGTAATTAGGAACCTATAGTAGTTACATGTTACATTTCTATCATGTATTTATTGATTGTAAAACCTATGTCATTCTAATTGGAAAGTTAGATAATCTTGCAACCTGTCTACTATTATAAAAAGTTTGTGAGGATGGATGGCTGGATGCTTATTACTCTTATAGTGTGAAATGTAATATTGTTGTGTATGTAATTCAAAAATTTGTGTATTCTTGGTGTCCCTTGTACTAGTTAGTTCAAAATAAATTTTAGTAAAATATCTGTATTATATATTATTTTACTTAAATAAACAATATGTATATATGTTCATAATAATAATCTGTTTAATTTCCATTCCTGATGACAAAGCGCATTGCGCTGACTGCTTTGTGCAATATAATACCGATCAGGTGCGCGCGCATGTCTCTTCATGTCGCGCCCATCAGGTTGGACTTGTTGAAACATGAAATTGATTCATATCGCAAAGTTTTATGTAGTTTGCATTTCATAATAATATGATATGTACATACATCACTAGGCAGTCAGCCGGACCGGTCACATCAAATAAAATAAAAAAAACGAAACGAATTGTAAGTATTGTACAAGTACCCATCTACTTATTACATTATTTCATCATGTTGTTTATGTAATTATAATTAATTATTATTTCGTTTGTTTCAGATCATTGATAATGTGTGATTCGCCAGATATTATTGACTTCTCACAATACGCTCAAGGTTTTCCGACTCCGAGTTTAAGCTGGCATATCCCAGATTTCACAGAACAACAAAGACCTGTCAACAAGGAGCCTAGTAGAGCAAGACAAGATTGCGGACCTGCCAACAAGAAGCCTAGAACAAAACGGGAGTGTCTGAAACAAAAGTCATCTCTGCCTACATGCCAATCATTCGTTATAAACAATGAGAAGAAAAAAGGTTTACGACTAATCCAGGTACAAGTGTTGGATATCAGTGATCAACAAGAACCTGCAAGTGATAATCAGGATGTGGTGATGTTAAGTGCGCAGTATATTGTGATTGAATCGGTGGACCATATTATGGAGGAGACGCAATCGTTAATTCATAAAATATCATAAAAACTTAGTGGGGACAGTTGTTATTATTAACTGGTATCATTATTTTGTAAGTACCTACTTTATAAGTTAATGTGTAAGATTTTTCGTAATTAACTAATTAATTAATTAATTTATTAAGTAATATTATAGTTAAGGTATTATTATTAGGTATGTATAACATTTATTTGTTTTCTTATTCTTTAGTGTTTAAACATCTTAGGTAGTATAAATTTTGAAAGTATAAATTCAAATATGTAAGTTTTATTGTAATTAATTTTTTGTATTTAATAAAAAATAAATTAAATAAATAGAATGTAAGTACCTATATAATATTAATTTCTTTGTTTAATCTATCTAAGATAATTTTCATACATCACAAGTTTTTAAAGTTAAGTAAGTATGTAGGTACGTATAGAAAACATTAAATAAACTATTTGGGGACAGTTATTATTATTATTGGGTAGGTAGTTATAATTAGTATGTAATAATTGTAAATAATGTAAAAAGCAAATAAAAATATATTCTTTTATAATTTAAATTATGTTTTATTTTGTATTACTTATTTATACTCGAACTCTTAATTAGCTCTAGTGAAATTATATAATTATAGGTTATTTTCTTTCATTATTTTTTTATTAGAAGAATAATTCGTTTAAAATCATGGTAAATTTTAATGGTAAATATCATTTTGCTACAGGTAATTTAAAGCTCGTTATGTAGATTACCCTGGTTATATTAAATAAAACACTCAGTAGATAGACATTTTTTATTAACTTTTCAACACAATTATAATTAAAATAAATTAAAAACAGATTTATATTATTGTCCACATACCATTTTCTAATACACACCGCATTATTTAATACACAATGCATTTTATGGTTCACACAATTAAAATCAGTTTTATTTTTACAGTACTTTTTTTTTAATGTCAGTAAATTAGGGCATCCCTTCTCACCTATGTCGATCACTTCACAACTTGCACATAACTCTTTAATCCATTTAATCTTTTCCAAACCCTTAGTGATAACTATTTTATTTTCTAAATATGGTACGATAACGTGTTGAAACTCTCTGTAGTCTACGAAGCCTTCACTCCAGAAAATTCCTCGATTTCTTTCTAACCATCGCACTTGCTTCTTTTCTTCTTTTGTTAAGTAATAAAACGAATACGGCGGCTTAACCAAGAACGTTTGTGTATGATTCTGACTGACGATGGCTACTTCTTTCACAATAAAATTATTAAATAAATCTTTAAATCCTTGGAGTTCTACAATGATGATGTCCGCGTTCATGATATCTTCTTCACAATGTTGCTTAATGGTTTGTATTCAACAATACAATCGTTGAGAATGAGACAGTATGCTGAAGTTTGATCTGGTATTTCCGAATCACTCTCAAATTCTACCCTCACATCCACAACAGGTCCAGTCTTTAGATTATCAGCTTGTCTAGAGCAATCGACTACAAACAGCGGTGCTAAATCTCTAAATTGTTTCTCGCTTAGTATGGGCTCCGAGCGACGTCCGTAATACGAGTCTGGTGTATTGCTCATATAATAAAGCAATTCTGTTATTAGCAAAACTCACATTTAAGTTTTCATATGGAAAATATGTTGAATTGAGATACACTCTGACGTCTCGAATATGACAGTGATCGAAGTGAGACATGTCAGATCTTGCATTGTTTTTTCTATTCGTCTGTAGACCAATAATAATGTATCTTGGTTTTTCTATTTGAGATGAGGTTTTGATAGACCAGAAGGCCAATTCTCATACTTAAAAAACGTTCACATCCTAGTCGCAATCTGTCAAACTTGTCAAAAATGTTGGTAAATAGACTGTATTTTTGACAGATTGCGAATGAGATGCGAATGCGAACGTTCTTATAAATTACGGGAATTGCCCCTCTGGTATGTTTTGTAGTTTTAGGCAAAGCTGGATATTCGTACAGATCCCAATTTCTGTATACCATTTGAAGTGGGCGATCTTTTTCTAATACTTTTAACAAACCAATTTTTTCTTTGTCTGATACTTTAACATGCGGTACGCGCCATACGATTTTGTTGATTTGAACATCATCCACAACTTCACCAGTATTAAGTTTTACTGCGTTCAAATTAGTGTTACTTCGTAACAATATCAGCTCATGTCTACTATTTATCACAACTTTTTTTAAATCCTCAGCAAAATCGAGGAGGTTACGAAGTGGTATAGAAACAGAAAATCTTCCTCCATTGATATTTTTTATGCCATCAATATTCCAGCCCCAGGCATTAGACATTTTTGATTCACTTTCGTTCATTGAAATGAGTGATTTCATGGTTGTTGTTATACCTGCATTTTTTATCTTATCAATCTCCACTCCATTTAGCTCATACCTAATATCTTGGAACAAGTAGAGTAGACCATTGTTCGTGAAATTGACACTATTAAGCTATTAAGCTTTGTCCTTCGTATCTTTTTTGCTAACGATAACAGTTCCTTCTAAATATAGGGTGCTAGCTGACGGTAATATATACAAGTCCTGTTGGTTGATAGGTATGCGGATTTCATCGTTCCTGTTGAAACTCGTTACATAGGGCTTGTAGGAATGAAATTCGATTCCTTCTATAGTATTATCGTAAGTCGGAGCGGATAAAACGTCTAAGATATTCATTTTAACAATCCGATCGCTCTAAGGAATATTTTATTGTCTTTAGTTAATTTTATTTTCTTCTTAAAGAGAGGTCTTATTTGATTGGTAGCTCGAACAGAACTGATATTCTTTACTTGTTGAGACACATTTTTATTGTAGTCAATCATTTTTTTCTTCTAAGATGCAGATATACCTGCACTTCTTCACCACGTAAATTGATTAATCGTTTGTTTATATCTAACAATCTGATATAACGATCAATTGTTTATATCTCATCGCTATTTGTGATAAGAAGGCCATTGTGCCTGTAGAAGTACCAATATTGTACCTAAATAGCTGTATTACAATTTTGGTGCACCTATAGTAAAATATTATTGATTTATCTGTAGTTACCTACCATATAAATAATTGCTCTTTGAAATTGAACTGTCAAAGATGCCAGTTGTGATTTTACCCCAAAATAATTTAAATAAAGATAATAATAATGATAATGAGATTCTACATACATATCTCTAAGTAGATTCATAAAGAACATTCTGTCGGAGCCGTACAGTTGGAAAAAAGCTCCTACGCAAATACCTCAATCTCTGACTTGGAAGTTTCGCAAACCGATAATCTTAAACTGTACTCGTACGAGTATATCGAAACCAGAGTCGTACAAATATTCATATATCAAGTTTATTAAATAAAATGCAAACCAATGAGATCAAAGAAAAATTGTGAAACTTTTTGGGCGAATACCTATAGTAAAAAGAACAAGAAGGCTGCATCCTACACGCGCGGCGCCCTAGGCCCGCGCGTCTGCGTCGGTGCGCCACCTCCGTCAAAAAAAAAGTGACATTTGACAAAATTTATTTGCATAGTTTTATTTTGTGATTTTTTTTATAAATAAGTGTTTAAGTGATTATTTTTTTGCAGAATGGTTATTTTTTCATCTAGGTAAGTTTATTAATACATTTATGTTAAATGCCGGCTGTAGCGACGCCGGAAATAGCGCTAGTCAACCGGGTTTGATACTTAAGATCAACAGCCATAATATCAGCAGTTAAAACATCAACACCGTAAGACCAACGATTCAAAATCTCAACACTTCAGAATATCAGCAGCTTATTAGGTCAACAGTTCACCAGACCAAAGTTTAAAATCTCAACTTGGAAAGTATTCGCTGATAAATATATTATTAAATATGAATTTTCACAGTTTAGAGCAAAGAGATTTAATTTTGTTTTAAATTTGTTAATTTTCAAAAGGATTTAGATACTGGAGGTTAAAAAACGTGTATCGTCTTGACATGCACCATGCAAACTGTCATCTGTCTTCAAAATGGCGACGCGCCGGTAATGAAACACACTTGCACTATTGTATACGGTACTAGTGGCATAAACCCGTGAAATTTCAAATGTTTTGAATAATCATCTATATATATAAAATGATAAGCTGACTGACTGACTGGGTGATATATCAACGCACAGCCCAAACCGCTGGTCCTAGAGACATGAAACTTGGAGGGTGTGTTCTTTGTGAAGAGTAAGTATCCACTAAGAAAGGATTTTTGGGAATTCCACCCCTAAAGGGGTAAAATAGGGGATGGAATTTTGTATGAAAGTTCGTCAGTTTTGAAGTTAGGATCTTCAAATATTGTGTTTAGGCTGACGATTGAAAAGTAATTTATACGTATCTCGGCGTTTTTGATAATTCCATCCTGAAGGGTTAAAAAGGGGGATGAAGTTGAAAAGTCCATAATTTTCAAAAAAAAAACTCATTTTTTTTATCTAGGCTTATGGTTGGAAGATAACGCAACGGTGTTGTTAGAATTTCAACCCTTAAGGGGGTGAAAAGGGGGATGAAATTTTGTTTTTAATTAAAGTTCTTTATTTTTTAAGTTAAAATCACAAATATTTCGGCTTATGGTTGGAAACTATACAACGTTAATCATTGTCATTTTTTAATTTCAACCCACAAGGGTCTGGAGATCATAATGGAGAATGTGATTGTCGTAACTCACTGCTGGGCACGCCACAATTGAGGCGATACGCCCCCTCTTTGAGGAGTGGCTAGAGAGGTGACACGGGGTCCTCACCTTCAGCCTGACACAGGTCCTCACCGGACACGGTTGTTTCAGGAGGTTCCTGTTCCTCATAAGGCGGGAGGAAACGCCCGGGTGTCACCACTGTGTGGATCGCCCGGAGGACACAGTGGAGCATACGGTGGAGGTCTGCCTGGCTTGCCACCTGGTGTCCTTGTGGAGGCGATCGGTGACAGTGATCTCTCGCGCCCGGCCCTGGTCTAGGCCATGGTACGGAGCGAGAGGCCGTGGCAAGCCGTCACTTCCTTCTGCGAAGCAGTAATGCTCGCGAAGGAGGAGACGGAGCGCGTGGCGGAGAGGCAAAAGTCGTGCCCACACGCTCCCTAGCTACCGCAGGAGAAGCCCTGGGCGTCGGGAATAGCAGGCACCCAGCCACCGTAGGTCCGAAAGGGATACCGTGGCCCCTGGCAACGTGGGTATTAGTCAGTAGGAGTCTGACACGCCCTCCCGCTCCATCCAGAGCGGGAGAAGTTATTTAATAATTTCCCAACCTAAAAAAAAAAAAAAACGGTCTGAAAAGGGCGATGAAGTTTTGTATTGAATTTGTTCATTCGCTGAATTTTGTATTCAAGTAAAAATTATGTAAGTACACGTGTACTGTTTCTAACTTTACAATATTTTACATAGAGTGACTGCCTATCTGACCTCCACAACGCAATTACTGGGTAATACAATAGCCCTTGGTAAGAATGGTTGTCAGACTTTCGGGCTTCTGACTTCCCGTAACAACCATCAAAGATCCACGAATGACAGCCGGAACCAACGGCTTAACGTGCTTTCCGTGGCACGGACGGGTCTTTATATGTAAAGATGGTCACCCATCCACAGACCAACTGCGGCAAGTGTAGCTTAACCTGATCGATCGACCTGTGTGGCTGTTATTATTTAGCCACGGGTCCCTCCCCCGGAGTACACCCCTGGGTTCTCCGGGGGAGGGGCCCGTCCCCTTCTCCGGGAGAATCGATATAGATATAGATTGGGATAGTAAGGATACGAACAGAATGCGATACTGCTCCAAATAGCGTGATAATTTGTAGGGTATAATATTATAGGGAACATCTATGCTATGTTATTGAGGCCAAAATACTAACTGGATCTGCCAGAGGAGAAACAGTCTTCGTGCCGCGTATACCATTGATACCTACCAAATTACCTTCCGTTTGAATTTAAAAGATTGCAGTTCCTAATCAAGGTTTGCTTCGCGATGACTATTAATAAGTCACAGGGACAAACTCTGTTTGCTGGAGTTGATTTGCGGCAAGACTGTTTCTCCGTCGGTCAGTTTTATGTGGCTTACTCACGTGTTAGCTCTCCAACTAGCCTGGTTGTTTTAGTACCCGCTTCCGAATTAGTGAAAAACATTGTATATAGAGAAATACTGTGAAGGATTTAGGTAGATACCGGTCCTTTACAGTAGGTATTTCTTGACAGTATTCCTCAAATATCTCACATAGTGGAGGACAATTAGCCATGAACAAAGCTCTATATTGTAATTCTTATAATAATTCATAATTATCTAGAAAAAAAGAATTTATACTCTACGCAGACGAAGTAAAATAAAATAGTAACGAAGTCAAACCTTACATTGAATATTCGAGTCTGATGCCGAAAACATAGTTTTTAGAATTTTGGTCTGTTTGTTTGTGGATTTGGATGATATTTAGCACACAGATAGTTTATAACCTGGATTAACCTATAGGTTATTTTTTAATCCCAGTAGTACGTTCCCGTCGGATATTTTTCGACATCCACGCGGGCGAAGCCGCGGGCAAAAGCTAGTAACTTATATCATAACATAATAACAATTTTGAAGAAGCTTTACAAAGGGTTTTATCGAAGAAAGAGGAAATGGACACAATAACATTTTTTTTTAAATTAGTTATTTATCTATCATATAAATTTAAATAATTACAAATTAATATTTAATTGGGTATGAAAATTACCAATATGTTTTGTTAATTTTTGTAGTTGACTTACGTACGTAATGATTTGAATCGCTTTATTATAAATTGTTTTCGTAGTTTGTATTACTGATTTAGTAATTATCAATTATTTAAGAAAACTTCTTATTACAAACATGTAATTTTTTTTTCAATATATTAATAGATAACTAAATACGATTTTTATTTACATTTGTATGTACCTACCTATACCTGACCGACCAAAAAGTAAAAAAAAGGTAAGCACCCTTCGTCAAATAATGTTTACATATAGTAAAACATGTATAACATTGGTGCCGATTCTCTTGTCACAAATACCTCTAAACTAGACTAAAAATCACTAAAATTTAGTTTAGTCCTGTCAAACGACGATTTCCCATTCTGAAATAGACTAAACTGACACAATTTAACTATATTTTAGTTTCACAGCACTAAGATACTACTTACTGAGTTTTTAGTTTAGTGAAAATGGCAATTTTGCTATTCTGAATTTGACATTTTTCACCAAAAATTTTGATTGTAAAATACAAAAAAACAAAAAAAGCAGACTAATTCAGACAATTTTTTATCGAACTAAAATTCACACCAACATCTCGACTTCACGTGCAAAAACAGTCCTGTATTTATTTTTTTTTTTGCTTATATCTCGATAATGGTGCGTCCTAAGAACGTCGTGGTCGTATGACTTAACGTCCACGTGTTGAGATTTTGAATCGTTGGTCTTACGGTGTTGATGTTTTAACTGCTGATATTATGGCTGTTGATCTTAAGTATCAAACCCGCTACTAGTACCGTATACAATAGTGCAAGTGTGTTTCATTACCGGCGCGTCGCCATTTTGAAGACAGATGACAGTTTGCATGGTGCATGTCAAGACGATACACGTTTTTTAACCTCCAGTATCTAAATCCTTTTGAAAATTAACAAATTTAAAAATCTCTTTGCTCTAAACTGTGAAAATTCATATTTAATAATATATTTATCAGCGAATACTTTCCAAGTTGAGATTTTAAACTTTGGTCTGGTGAACTGTTGACCTAATAAGCTGCTGATATTCTGAAGTGTTGAGATTTTGAATCGTTGGTCTTACGGTGTTGATGTTTTAACTGCTGATATTATGGCTGTTGATCTTAAGTATCATACCCTAGTCAACCTGCCACATTGTTCGATGTCCAGGTGAGATGTCCCCATTGCTCCCAGCCGCGCTTCTTTAAAGGCGAACGGGGGCTACGGATACACTATGGCAAAGTTCACAAACAACATAGTGTACCTCTGTGCCCCCCAGCCACATTACCAACATCAACACGTCTAGAGAAAAACTTGTGGAAAACGCTTGCAAAATTTAAAAATTCTACCCCAGTGCTAAAGAGAGTTCCCCGGGGCGCAAGACGGTCTGTCGCACTGAATTTGACACAATGTCTCCGCCTTGCGACCCAGGAGAACTCACAAAGTGCCTGGGAGCAATTACTTACCTTCCCTTATAGGATTCTGCATGTCCAAAAAAATTTGGCAACAAAAAAAAACTTAACGAACCAAATTAAAGAAAATTGTAACAATTCGACCCTAATTTTAGATCCAAAATTACCTGCATTCAATAACCAATCACGAAAAAGCTTATGTTCACATGTGGAATCCAAATTAAGTGAAGGTGACATCAGGGGAGCGGCCAGGATACTGTTCAGCAGCGATGTGGTGGCGCCTTACTCTCCAGAAACACTAACAGCCCTAGAGAGTAAACATCCAGCGCCTGCGGATAATCTCACCTTCCCCGATCCCCCCGACCCTCCCGACCTAAATTCAACCTTCCTAAATGTTTCGGCGCCCCAGTTGATTGCAGCCGTCGGCTCCTTCCGGAGCGGTTCCGCTGGCGGCCTCGACGGCCTGACTCCACAACATCTAAAGGATCTATTGAGTTCAGGCGCCGGGGACGCTGCTGAGTCGCTTCTGAAGGAGCTTGCGGCCCTGATTAACCTCATGCTCACCGGCGGTGTGAACGAGGCTGTCGTCGATGTCTTATACGGGGCCAACCTATGTGCCTTGCGAAAGAAGGACGGCGGCATTCGTCCCATCGCCGTTGGATGCACCTACAGGCGTACGGCAGCCAAAATATGCTGTAAGCTTTACAGTGAATCCCTCACAACCAAGTTTCAGCCCCTGCAGCTTGGTTTCGGCTCGAGAGGGGGCTGTGAGGCTGCCGTGCATGCCCTTTCCACCTTTTTGAACTCGAACAAAGGTGAGGTTATCCTCAAGGTTGACGTTAAGAATGCCTTTAACTCTGTAAACAGGGACACTTTGTTGGCTGAAATAAAAAAAGAACTACCCGAAATTTATGGTTTTATGTGGCAGTGTTACAGGTACCCCTCTAAATTATTATACAAGGACAATGTTTTGGAATCTGCAGTAGGATGCCAACAAGGTGATCCGCTCGGGCCAGTCATTTTCAGCTTGGCTATTCATCCAATTATCCAGAGACTAAATTCAAAATTTAACGTATGGTATTTAGATGATGGAACACTAGGAGGTGATGTAGACACCGTTTTGAACGACTTACAACTCCTCAAACAACAATTTAAATCCATTGGCTTGGACCTTAACCCATCAAAATGCGAAATTTACCTTTCTGACATTACCGACAGACAATTGACACTTGAGAAATTTAATGCAATAGCCCCACAAATCAAAATTAAAAAAAAAAGTTCACTTCAGCTCCTAGGTTCCCCAATCTTAGAAGACAGCTTTTCTCCCTTCATCGACGAAAAAATCAAAAATTTCAACGACATTTCGGACAGACTCTCTAAAATTAACTTACATTCGGCTTTCACCCTGATCAGATACTGTTGTTTTGGTCCAAATTTCATATATTTTTTACGCTCTTCACCTTTATGGAAGCAGCCACACCTCTTGGACAAAATTGACCAAATTATTCGCAGCACCCTAACATCCATTTTAAATGTGGCCTTGGACGACCGGGCGTGGCTGCAAGCCACACTACCCATCCGTTTCGGTGGCCTCGGTGTCCGCAAAATTACAAGTATTAGCTTACCCGCGTTCCTGTCCTCTGTCCACAGCACTGAAAAGTTGACCGGGAAAATTTTAGCCCCCTGCCTGGTCGACTCTGAAGTGCCGTGCTTGACTGATGCGGAGAACGCCTGGAAAACGGCTTGCCCGAATACAGATCGGCCTGTGAACCTGTCCTCCCAGAGGCAGTGGGATGAGCCGCTCTGCAGGTTGGTACGGAACAATCTTATTAATACGTCCACCAATACTGCTGAGCGTGCCCGCCTGCTGGCTGTGGGTGAGTGGGAGTCGGGCCTTTGGCTTCAGGCGCTACCGTCACCCAACATAGGGACTATGCTGGGTGACACCACTTTCCGGCTCGCTACCTGTCTGCGTCTGGGCGCTCCTTGTGTGGCCCCGCATCGCTGTCAATGCGGTGAAGCAGTCGACTGTCTCGGACACCATGGTCTATCCTGCAGTAAAAGCGCAGGCCGGAGAGCACGGCACGCCAGCATTAATGACACCATCCGTCGTGCTCTTGTCACCGCCGGGGTGCCAGCTGTTCTAGAACCCAACGGCTTGGCACGCGACGATGGGAAGAGACCAGACGGAATGACCATAATGCCTTGGAAGGTAGGTAGGCCATTGGTGTGGGATGCAACGTGTGTCGACACCCTTGCGCCATCCCATCTTCCTAGCACGGTGGGCTGTGCTGGGGCTGCTGCTGCAGGTGCGGAAAACCTCAAACGGCGCAAATACTCCAATCTTATTGGGACTTATATGTTTGAGCCGTTTGGGGTTGAAACACTAGGGCCATGGGGTCCGAGTGCCCACTTAGTCTTTCAAGACATCGCAAAGCGGTTGGTCGACTCTTCATGTGACCAGAAGGCTGGCCTATTCTTCGGCCAGAGAATCAGCATTGCCATACAGCGTGGCAATGCTGCCAGCCTTTTGGGCACTTTTCCTGTTGACAACGATGCGGACGAATTTTTTGATGCCCTATGATTGTTCCCCCCCAACCCCTTTCTTATATACTTGTACATATTATTTAATATTAGGAATAGTTTATTTGTATTACTTTTAAGGAAATGTAAAGATTCTTTATTTGGTCAATAAACATAATTCACCCACAATCTGATATGAATGCAGCTTATGTTATTTTGATTGATTGGAAAGTATATTGCGTTCTTTGGGATTTCTATGATCCTGTATCCAGGTGGCACATTAAGTGCAAATTCGTGAATAATATGACTTGGTTCACCGTTTACATATGAACCGCTTACAATATCACATTCAATCCTGACTACGGTCGTAGGTAGAATGTTGACTGGATACTGTGACACATGCCATTTATTTGCTTTCAAGATTTGTTTGTTAAATCCTAATAGTCTTCTAAAAGAGTCGTCTTTGATAAAATTAATATCTTTTGTACAGAATATTGTAGTTTTTAAAGTATTATTATTGCAATGTAGTTTAATCGCTGCATCTTTTATTTCGGATTTTAAATAATCGCTGATATCTTGCAATTCATAAGTACCTTCCGGTATTTCAATAACTTCATTAGAGCCATAATAGAACTTACTATTACTTTTATCAATGTTTGGAATAGAATTAAATGTTGAAAAGTGTAATAAAGCACACTCATACTCTCCATCTAGTTGCAACGTATTAGGATAGTATGTAGTTAACACTGACGAGTCTCCAGTTATCGACAAAGTGAGCGACATCTTGCAAATGATTGAAATGAAAGAAAAGCATATATTTTATAATACATTTTTATTCCAAAAAGTCCACAAATAATTTAAACATAAATGACCACAATTGACTGCGTGAAATTTTTGATATCTTGTGTAGTTATAAAACACATTACAATTTTTAAAATATTGCATTAATTCCATTGGAGGTTTTAAATTTCCATAACTATCAAAGTATTCACAGTGATTGTATACTTTAGCATAAGCTACCCAATGCGTTCCTTCGTTCTTAGAATCGTCTAAGTTAACGATACCACATTCAATGCGTTTCGACTTCCGAGGTAGTTGATCCTTCATGTAGACCCCACGAAAATAAGGGATGTCTCTTGAATACTTGCGGATGTCTACGTTAGTTAGAGGGCGATTGGGTAGCATATTTTTCAGTTTTTTGAAGATGTTATAAACAATCCTTTACCACTTTTATACGGCTTAATGTATAAACCCTTGCCCAACACTAAAGCCTCCATTGCTTTATTATGTCGTTCTGTTTCATGCAAATTTTGTTTGCTTGCTTTGTAATCATTGACGGTTTTTGCAATTCCAGCTGCACCACCAGCTAAAGTTCCTAAAACTGATAAACCAGCGAAAATTGGAATTAAAGGTAGAATTCCTCCAGTCTTTGGTATGGGTATTACTCGAGGTACTCGAATTCGATGATGAATGTTTGGAAATAACTTTTTTGCGGTTAAGTAAGCTGCTTTTATTAAAGTCTTATTATCTTTGCATTTGAGTTTCTCAATTTTTGATTTTATATTCGAAACTAAGCTTTTAAATGTTTTAATGCCGGATCCCGAATTTAGCTTCGCTTTCATAACTTTGTTCACCAGCCAAGAGCTTAGTTTTTCACCTTTCCTTGCATCTTTTGATTTAAGTCTTTGTTTAGCCATGTTAAGTAGTTGTAAATCGGCTTTGTGACGATTTGGTAAGTCTAAGTTTCGTAAGTTTTCTGCACTGTTTAGACCTAACCATTTGACATACAATTTATTTCCTTTCTTTTTCAAAACCTTTTCTATCAAATAAACATCAGGATAATTAGATCTTTGCAGTTCTTGTTCGTAAAAAGCTCCTAATATGTTTTGCTTTCGTTGATCTTCTAGGTGATAAGTAACTGGAAAGGTTTTATTTACCTTTTTTATAATAAATAATTCAGTTGACCAATTAGGAGTGTAGCCTTTCTCGAAATTATGTTTGTATTTACTTATACGAACACAATCACCAACTTTGAATTTAGGCTTCCACTGAAGTAAATCATGTTTGTTTATTTTTTTTATATTTTCTTTGATAATTTGTTCATTAAATTTATTCACATCAACCGAATTACGTAGGCTACTGCCGGAGGACTCAAAAAAAACCGAATTAATTATTAACTAATTTATTTTAATAAAGAAATTACAATTATGAAGAATATAAGAAAATCAAATTGACTCGATCGATGTTGGATACGAAGTGCGCGGGCTCGATCACGTAGGCGGTGTCTTCGGGCCTCGTGTTCTGTGTCAGCAGTTTCCGTTCGTAGCAACCGGGTCGACGATGACGATGATGGCGCACGCGCCGTGCCTCGTGCTTTGTGTCAGCACTTTACTTAATAGTGAGGCGCACAACAGTGTCAGCGCTTTACTTAATAGTGATGCGCGTAACACCTCCCCCCTCAGATCGACGACTATTTCAGATTTTGAGATGAAATATCGTCGAGAGTTTAGATTGATCTTGGGATGCTGGCTGATTCTGGCGGGTTTCAGGTCTTTCAGGTTCGGCATACGTGGCTTCATCCGGAGTTGTCATCTTTTTCTTCTTCTGTGCCATGCGGATGCGGATTCGGTATAATAATATTGCTCCCAGTATGAAAGACGCAAGTAGTGTACCATAAAATGGGATTGTCGTATGGTAAATGGTTGAGATTGGTTCAATGTGGATTGGCTTCTGTGAGTCTATTCTGTCTTGAATATCGTGCAGCTTCTTTAGGTTAATAGCATTGATTTGAAGGGGTGGCATGGTTGTTTCTTCGATGTCGTCTGGCACGTTGCTTATCTTTATGGGTTGTCCTCTAATGTGGTCATTAATGTTGACGATGGTGAATTCATCTGTTCGTATCTTGCAATTATGGGGAATAGTGGCTAGGAAGCTTCCGGCCAGGGTTATGGATTCTTCTTGTTCGCAGATTAACTGGACTTGTGTTGGTTTCGGGAACACGACGGCGTATCGGCGGTCATCTAATTTTTCCATTGCAGGCTTCGTCAGGCTAATGGTAATCGTGTTGCAGGTTTTGTGCGATGTTTGACCTCCGATGATATCACAAATGCAGTCTGGATGGGTTCTCATTTGGTGGTTGAGTTTTTCTTCGCAGAGATACTCATAAGCTACCTTCGGGCATTCTGCCTCTATGTACGCATGAATGTTTCCAGTGATTGCTAGGAATGGGTAGGACGGGATGATGGCTTGCTTATTTTTATTTGGTACGATGACTAACTTGTACAGTAGGAATTTTAGTGGAGAAGTTATGGGAAATTTAAATGCAAAAACTATTTGACTTCCATGATAATAAGCTAAGGGTTTAATGATGTCATAATATTCTCTAGTTTCTAATTCAAGTAATTGGTCTTTGTTATAAAGCGCACCTAGTTTGCGTATCATATCGCTTAATATTTCTGTACCTAACATGGAATGATGAGTATGCAGTTGACCGGAAAAGGCTATCGCATTCTCTAACCTACTTAATTCGCTTAATAAACTATCTACGTTATTGCTAATTATTTGTAGTATTTGCGAAAACTTTGCAAACTTAATAAGGTTGTGTTGTTTATACTTATCGGCGTCAAGTAGAATATGCAGACTGTCATTTAATTGTACTTGATTCTCTATTAGTTTCGTAATTATTTTTGTATGTTCGCTCATCAAGCCTTTGCTTAGACTTATATGATGATTTTGCTCAATAGCTATCTGTTGCTGATTATTATTGAGAGCTTTAAGGGCATTGTCATATTTAATGGCATCTGTATGATCCAGGTTTCCTGTAATGCTCTTAATTACGGATCCGAGACTATCTACTAATCCTCTCTTGAATCGATTGGGCTTTAGGCTTTGTAGATGAGATGAGGCTGTATTTAATTTCGCGTTCAAGCTGTCTATTTGAAGCTCATATAAATTGCTAGTGTAATTGTCTAGTCTGTTAGTGGCTTTAGTAACTTGAATTCGTATCTCGTTAATGTTGTTGTCTATGTCTGTTAGTTCTATGTTTTGAAGGAATGTATGATAATGGGTGATGAGTTTCATGGGCCCTAGTTTGAAAGGCAATAGTCCAGGTCCGTTCTCAAGTCGTTCTAGATTAATCTCCTGCGCCCAGGTTAGGCTAAACATCAGCATCAGGGGTATCCTGTAACAATTTCGCGGGTTTAGGGACACGTTTTAATCTAGATTATATGTGGATAGGTAAATTAGCTATGACTGTGTCCTGGTTGTATCTGGGTGCGAGTTTAGATCTACTTGCGGAGGGATTACTAATGAATATTTGTTGGTCGGGCTCATAGTCGACCTCATCCTCACGGGTTTTATTACGACTCTCTATGAGTGCTGTTCGATTAGCGAGAGATGTCTCATTGATTAGTTCGTATACTTTTTGCATGCGTTCTCTATGTGTTTCGGTATATTGTTGTAGTAAGTGTCCGGTCAGATCTATGTCAATCGGGTCTCGTGGGTCGGTGTGTCCCAATATAAGGTCGTATGGTTTACATCGTGTAAAGGAATGAATCGAACTATTGTATGCTATGATAGCGTATGGCATCAGATGTACGACTGGCTCATCTTTGTATTTTAGTTTCAAAATACGAAGATGTTCCAATATAGTGGAGTGGAAGCGTTCAATATTACCGTTAGCGTTTGGTGAATATGCCAGTGTTTGATGATGAATTATTTTATGTACCTTACAGAACTCGGAGAACATCTGGTTGGTGAATTCGGTCCCTTGATCTGTACCTAATGATGGTTAGTGGTAGGCCATGATGCGTGCTGAAGGTTAGTAAAGCTTGGATGACACTAACCGCAGTCCCATCTCGAAGGAGGTAAGCTTGACCATACTTTGAGAAGGCGTCTATGAATGTTACGTTTTTTTCGTTCTGTGCTGAGAAGCTATCCATATGTACTATTTCGAACGGCCTGGTGGCAGGGGGTGCTATATTGAACTTTTGCTTTATGGGGCTCCTATCGTACTTTGCTTGCCCACATATTGTGCAGTCATTTATGAATTTGGTTATGTGTTCTCGCATCTTAGGCCAATAATATTTAACAGATAAAGCTAGGAAACACTCGTTAATGCCACGGTGGTTAGTCTTGCCTTCGTGGTAGTGACGAATAATATCCTGTTGCCTCAGGTATTCTTTTACGTTTTCAAGTTCCTTTTTTTGCCAATACCAATTTCATAGATGAACTTTTAAAATATTTTTGTAACAAAGGGATTATGTTGTACATTGCAAGGGGTGGATTTATCAACAGAGCAGTTTTGATCTTAGGGTTGACGTATTCCTTAATGGCGTTAACCAGATTCTCTTCTAGGTTAGATTCAGATAGCTGAACGGATGTTCGAGTGTGGGTGTCAAATGGCTTAGTTGCCGTAGGTCGTTTTTTAAAGTCGCCTACAACGGTCAAGCACAGCTGTCGGTGAAATTTGTTTAGTGGTTCGTCGGTGATGGGTATTTCGAGTATAGGGTTTTCTTCAGAGGTATGTGCTGTCAGGGTGTTGGAGTTAGCTAGGGATGGTGGTCTGTCACTTGCGTTTGCAATCATCGAACTAACCTCCTCGTTATGGATCTCAATACGAGAGAGGGCATCAGCATTGGTGTTATGTTTGCCTTTTTTGTACATGACGGTAAAATCGTACTCACTCAATTTTAACCGCCACCTGGTTAACCGTGAATTTGGTTTCTTGAGGCTCATGACCCACTGTAATGGTTTGTGGTCCGTTACTATTTTGAATTTGCGTCCAAAAAGGTAAGGCCGAAAGTATTTTGTCGCCCACACAATCGCTAATAATTCTTTCTCGATTGTGCTGTAATTTATTTCACTTTCATTAAGTGTCCGTGAAGCAAAAGCTACGGGTTTGTCAGAGCCAATAGGTCCTTGTGAGAGTACCGCGCCGATTGCAAAATTGGAGGCGTCTGTGGTTAGTACGAACTCTTTGTCAAAGTCGGGATATTTAAGGATAGGGTCGTTAGTCAGTAGAGTCTTACACCTCTCGAAACAGTTAATATAATCTGAATCTAAAGTTACTTTCTTTCCTTTCTTTAGGCATTGTGTCAAAGGTTTGGTAATACGGGAAAAGTCTGGGATGAACTTTCGGTAGTAACCGAGGAGTCCAAGAAACTGTTTAATTTCTTTAGGTGTTTTAGGTATAGGATAATTTTGAATGGCTGTGATTTTATTTGGGTTAGGCTTTATTCCTTCGGTACTGATGACATGTCCTAGGTATGCGGTCTCGAGTTTTAAGAACTCTGATTTATCTAACTGGATTTTGAAATTAGATTCTCTTAACCTTTGGTACACCTTCTCTAAGTTGATCATGTGTTCTTGGAGAGAGGTGCTGAATATAATTATATCATCTAAATATACTAGACATATAACGTTTTGGAGTCCTTTGAGTACATTGTCCATTACTCGTTGGAACGTGGAAGGGGAGTTTTTAAGTCCCATGGGCATTCTCATAAATTCGAAGTGCCCATGTTCAACATTAAATGCGGTCTTGGGAATGTCACTCGGGTTCATTTCAACCTGGTAAAATCCTGATGCCAGGTCAAGAGTGCTGAAATATTGGCACTTGCCCAGCTTGTCAAGGACGTCTGTAATATTCGGGATGGGGTACTTGTCATCAATCGTTTTTTCATTTACCTTCCGAAAGTCAATGACTAGACGCCATTTCTGTTTTCCAGAGGCGTCAACCTTCTTTGGGACGACCCAAATCGGTGAGCTCCATGCGGATTCGGACGGCCTAATGATTCCTTGATCTAACATTTTCTCTATTTGATCACTAACTTCTTGACGGTGTATAAATGGATACCTATAACTTTTAGTGTAGGTCGGAATTTCGTCTGTAGTTTTAATGCTGTGCTTTATTTTGTTGGTGAAGGTTAATGCCTCGCCTTCAATGTAAAAGATATCAGCGTATTTTGAACATAGTGCCAGTAAGTTTGCCTTTTCCTCTTCTTTTAAGTGATCGGTGCGTATCCGGGATGTAACATCTTTAGCGCGAGGTGACGCTCGTTCAGTGCCTTCGATATTGAATATCATTGCCTGAGTGGCCTGGTCTAGTGAAAATATGATATCGTTGTTGGTTGGGTTAGTCACTTCAACCATACCGCGGCTATTGGAAACGGTGGTAAGGCATTCAGATATAATGCAATTGCAAATAATCTGTTTCTCTACAAAAACCTCACCATCCGGTGCATTAACGGGTAACCGTATTAACTTAGAACTTTCTGCTGGTACGATTTCCTCGTAGAGATTTAAGTTGCGTGAGTTATAAATTTGGATGGGATTAATTGCAAACCTAGTTGTCAATGTAAGATCTTTCAAATCTAATTTAGCCTCCCATTTGGTAAGTAAATCCATTCCTATCAGCCCATCAAAATGATCGTGGAATCTGTATATGAATAATTTAATTGGTTCTGTGTCGCCGAATTCGGGAAAGCAGGGTAAGTTGATAGAGTAGTCATTCCTGCTTGTGGCATGAACGTTAGTAACCTCGAATGGATCGTAGTTAAGAGGTATGTGCGGGAAATAATTCTGGACTGCTTCTGGACTGATGAATGATTGGTTTGCACCAGTATCTATTAGAAAGTTAAGTGTAGGGTAATGGATACGAACATACGGTAGTTGCCTTTGGGTTTGCAAGTTTAATTCTATCCTAAGCTGTTTGACTTCGGAGCTTTCTGAAAATCCTGACTGGTTGAGGGTTGCTGTTGGTCCGCAGTACCTGGCTTGTCCTTGTCATTAATTCCGTCAGTCTGTTGCGGTGTGACGTGGTCGTATGTACAGTCGTTGGAATAAAAGTCATCATTATTGTAGTCGCCATAGTTATAGGGGTCAATGTAAAAGTAGTCAGATAAGTCGGGGTAATAATAGTCTTGCTCATAATTTGAACACTCGTTCATATTAACATCGCGGGTTTTAATATAGTTGGAAGGTGGTGGATTGCCCTGTAGTGCCCAGTTCCATCTGTTAGTAGGAGGCAGGGGCCTAGAAGCAAAGTGGCTAACGCCGCTCATCGGCCTGGGACCGTTATTCGGCGAATAATGATTTCTTGGGGGCATTCTGAATCCAGAACCACCCTGAATATTATTATGCGGTGGTGCGCCAAATACCTGTTGCGTACGGGTTTGGCCATGTGGTTGCATGTTAGATGGATTGAACGGCATTCTAAATTGGTTCTGAGGTGGCAAAGGCCGTGACATGAATTGTGATCCTTGCGGTCTGAACGGACCGGGCATGTTAAAGGGATTAGGTCTTAACGGAACAAGCATATTTGTTCCGTTACCATAACGTTTCTTTTCTAATGCTAAAGATCAATTTCTAAACGTATCGATGTTTCAATTTCTTACAAAATGGCAGCACCGGAAACGGCTTAACTAGCTGTCATTGCACCCAGGTACTTGTCTTTTTTGGAGCGAAGGCAGAGGTCGTGTGAGTGAAAACCACGCGCTCGCACATCGTCTAAATCGGTCGAAATCTTAACAGAATCGAATCATTGAGTATTTCGCGTGTGATCAACCCTCTAGGCGTGAAACCCTGAAGCTAGCTTATGGACAATCGAAGGTGGAAGCTCAACGAGTGCCGGAGCAGTCCAAGGTACGTGAGTGCATTGTATTCGCTGCGGCCTATGTCGAGTTATTGAACATCGCAATTATACGAAATCGTTATTTCCCAGTGTAGTATCAAAGCCACCCCTCTTTCGGCTGGGTGCGTATGCTACATCTTGTTGGTGCCGAAACCAGGGAACTTCCATCTTAATTCAAGTCCATCATATTTTGCATATGGTATTTTCTAGAATTCATAAATCTATCATTATTATCATTCTACTGCATTCTAGGTTATTCCATCATCTTGTAATCTTACAAATATCCGACCTATCATACCCACGTGTCGCAATGGCGTCCATAAGTAATCACCATTGAACAGGGTTTTAATTTGATTATTCATTTCACTCGAATCTGGAGTTATTGTAGGATCTAGTCAAGCAATCACTAACAATTATCGGTGCTTGATTCCATCGGCTTGCAATAATTCTATTATTCAAATCTCCAATCACATTCATGATCGTTTCTCGTAACTAAATATCTAGACTTTAGTAAATTCATCTATTAAAATCATAAAATTCCGAGTTTCCTTAAACAAAACTTTTCTCAAAATTGTAGGGTAGACTCGTGAACCAACGCCCGAGCGGGTGAACATTCCATACAACCTACCCGTCGATTTGCTGTATAGTTTACCGCGCAATAAAAATTCTCGTGAATCGGAATTAATACATTCGTCTTAGCATTCTATTATTCAAATTGCGGGTGTACAACCTTATCGCTATAGAATAAGATCGCAAATTCTGTGCACATTCTTTCCATTCGGTAAACAAGATCGATGTTATACATATAAGTTCTACCATTCTTTGTTATAATTGTATCATTGTTAACGTTTTGAACTTACAACTTGTAACTATCCCAATACATTTTACACTACAACACTTTACCTAATAAGGAAGAATGTCGCTTTTAGGTAAGCATTCCACTCGTAAAAGAGCCATGCTAAAGAAATCGAAGTCTAAATCTGTGGATGAGGAGTTCACGGTTCAGGACTTGCCGTCCTTGCGTAGAAAGCGAACTATCGCATATAACCGCTTGGCTAAGGCGTTACAAATAGGCGCTTCAGCTTCAAGTGACACTACCCGGCGCGACTTGTTTTTATCGTATCATCAAGACTTAAAGCAAATTGCATCGAGTTTTGAAGACGCGCATTTCACGATTTTAGAACTCATCACCGACCCTAATAGTGAAGATGATCAAATACAAGAAGGTTTTGATGACATGTACTATCAAGTATTATCAATTCACCGTAGTTTAGTAGACAATGAACCGATTAAATCGCACAACGTCTCATCATCGCATAATATTCGGTTACCGAAAATCGTACTACCTACTTTCACTGGAGACATTAAATCATGGCCTGAGTATTTTGATACTTTTAACGCGTTGATACACAACTCCACATGTATTACCGATACGGAGAAGTTTCATTATCTTATATCTTCTCTCAGCGGTGATGCGTCATCAGTAGTCAAGGCGTTTCCTATGACACGCGAATATTATCATGATGCATACCAAGCGCTCGTTGCTCGCTACAAGAGTAAACGCACCCTAGCTTTCACATGTTGGCGGGATATTTTAAACATTGACTTTCCAAGCAATAATGCGCACGAGTTTCAAATATCGCTTGACCTTTTCGAAGAGAATTTGAGTATATTAAAAACGATCGACTTACCGATCGTACACTGGGATTTTGTTTTAGTTTATCACATTTTATCGAAACTTAACAAAGACTTACGCCGCGGATTTGAGGAAAGTCACTCCAATGTCGAGTTACCGTCTTACGAACAACTCAAAGGTTTTCTAAGGTCCAAATGCGAAGCTTTATTACGTGACACGCACTTTTCAGAATCGTCCAAGTCGACTAATGTGCCCAAGCACACGCCCAATAATCCACAGCCACAGACGAAGCGTTCAAACTTCCCGCACACACTGGTAGTTGCAAGCGATGATCAAGTTCCCACTGGTAGTGCTAGTGATAATAAAATCGTTTCCTATTTGAGTAAATGTTCATATTGTAATGAGTCACATTCGATTACATCGTGTCAAGATTTTCTTAAAAAATCGATTGACGAGCGAATGACAATCGCTAAAGATAAAAGTTGGTGCTTTAATTGTTTGAAGCCATCACATCAACTGAAGAATTGCAATTCAATATTTTCGTGCCGCACATGCAAACGTAAACATCATACCTTACTCCATCGCGATAATTCTAATAACGTATCAAATCAAATCGGATCGTCGTTGGTTTCAAGGTCTCAATCGAACATTACCGTGTTGCTGGCAACAGCCATCGTGCAAATCCAGGATGCTTCAGGCAATATGCAATCGTTTCGCGCTTTATTTGACACAGGAAGTCAAAGCAATTTCATAACTGCTTCCGCAGTAAAGCGTTTGAATTTTAAATCAGCCACAACGAACGCAAGCGTCAGCGGACTGGGGGAAGCTGCCGCGCCGATTATCGGTGACGTCACTTGTTCCGTTGGTACAAATAATCGGATCTTACACAAACTCGACATGCACGTCATAGCTAGAATATGTGGCGATCAACCAATCGCGCATTTAAACACATCGGGATGGTCACATATTAAATCGCTACCGTTGGCGGACCCTGGCTTTGACATTCCAGGTCCGATCGATCTATTATTCGCTGCAGATGTCTTCGCCGACTCTGTACTCAATCAGTACATTAAAGGAGGTGTCAACCAACCTACCGCATTTAATTCAACATTCGGTTGGCTTCTCTTAGGCAAAACTTGTATCTCGGCTAGTACTTTATTACATACCCTGCCCGACATCGACAACGAGTTAAACTCTTTAGTTCAACGCTTCTGGGAACTAGATTCTTTACCGAATTCATCGAAGTTGACTGCAGATGAATTGCTATGCGAGCAAAACTTTATTAACAATCATTGTCGCGAGCAATCCGGAAGATACGTAGTTCGTATTCCTTTCAAAGACGAATCAGAACCCACTTTCGAAGGCTCGCGCAACCTCGCGCTACGAAGGTTCCACGCTACCGAACGCAGATTGACACGTGACTCATCTTTACAAAGCCAATACGTAGACTTCATGAATGACTATATCGAAAGCGGCCACATGTCCCTGGTTCCTATAGACGAGATGAGCACGGGTAAATATTACATTCCACATCACTGCATTTTACGCCCTGACTCCGCAAGTACGCGTCTTCGCGTTGTTTTTGATGGATCAGCTAAGGATTTAAACTCTCGATCGCTTAACGATACGCAACTTATCGGACCAAAATTACAACCCAATATTTTGGAAATTCTCTTGCGTTTTCGCGAACACAATATCGTATTCATGGCTGATGCTCGTCAGATGTACCGTCAAATTCTAATAGCACCCGAGCATCGAGACTATCAGCGCATTTTTTGGAGGACCTCGCCTAGCGAGCCCCTTCAAGAATATCGCCTGAACACTGTAACTTATGGCTTGGCCTCAAGTGCATATCTCGCTTGTCGTACTCTGAAACGGCTTGCAGAAGACGAAGGAGACTCTTACCCACTCGCCAAACAAATTCTTATATCGGAAGTGTATATCGATGACGTCACTACCGGCTTTCATTCTTTAGAAGTCGCTCAGGAAGCTAAATTACAAACTATCGCTCTCTTCGACCGCGGATGTTTCCAACTGAGAAAATGGGCTAGTAATAACCCTCAGTTACTGTCCGACCTTCCCCGCGAACATTGTCTTACAGGTTCGGTATCGCTCGACAATACCGAAACACAAACTTTGAAAGTTCTTGGTCTCAGGTGGGATCCCGCCTCAGATGCGTTTCTATTCGAAATTAAACCTTCAGAGCGGCCATGTACTAAACGTTCCATTCTAAGTGAGATAGCTAGAATATTCGATCCGTTAGGGCTACTTTCCGCCATCACAATTCAAGCGAAGTGCTTAATCCAAAAACTTTGGATACTCGGTGTTGGTTGGGATCAAACCCCCCCTGATGAGGTCATCCGTACGTGGAACACTTATCAAGAACAATTACCGCCACTGACTGAGCTAAGAATACCTCGGAAACTTACGTGCCAAGATGCTAAATCGTACGAAATACACGGATTTTGTGATAGTTCGGAAATCGCGTTCGGAGCAGTAATTTATCTGCGCGCTATCGACGCGGAGGGTAAAATTCATATCTCTCTAGTCTGCTCTAAAGCACGGGTAGTACCTCTTAAACGCACCTCCCTGCCTCGACTGGAACTCTGCGCTGCGGTGCTCCTATCGGACTTATACAAATTTATGCGCGATACTTACCTCTCTCGCATCAAAATCGACGCTGTTTACCTGTGGTCCGACTCCACCGTGGTCCTTTCATGGTTGAGGTCACATTCCTCTCGTTGGGCTACGTTTGTTGCGAACCGTGTTAGCCACATACAAGACACTGCACCTACCGAATTTTGGCATCACGTTTCTTCAGGCGATAACCCTGCTGATATTTGCAGTCGTGGTCTGTTTCCCAGTGAAATCGTTCACAACACGCTATGGTGGGCGGGGCCATGTTGGCTATCTGAGGATCGTGAATCTTGGCCCATAAGTTCAGTCAACCTATCACACGAGGAGGAGGTAATCGTAGACGCCGAAGTACGCAAATTAATCGTTTTGAATTCTACCGACGTTAACCAAACCGAACCTACCATCTTCGAAAATTTAATTAATCGTTTCTCATCGTTGACAAGGATCGTAAACGTCTTAGGCTACATTTATCGCTTCATACACAATTGTCGCAATAGGAATCAAGCTAATCATAACAAGAATCTCAATAACGTTGAACGACACCACTCATTGATGCAAATCGTAAAAAACGTACAAAGTAGCGCTTTCTCGGAGGAACTTAGTAACCTAAAATCAAATAAACCGCTAACGAAACCGTTTCGCAAACTCAATCCGTTTATCGATGGTCTAGGCATCCTCCGAGTGGGCGGCAGGATCTCTCGATCGGGTTTAGAATACGAGCAAAAGCACCCAGCACTCTTGCAGTCTGAACACCCACTAACGTTTTTAATCATCGACTTTATTCATCGCAGCTATTTGCATCCCGGTATCAATACTACCCACTTTCTGCTACTGCAACAATTCTGGATCATCTCTGCCAAACGCATAATTCGCCGTCACCTTGCTAAATGTGTACAATGCTATCGGATTAATCCCCAACCTTTACAACCCTTTATGAGCGATCTCCCGTCGTACCGCGTCAATCAGGTAAAGCCCTTTTCAATCGTAGGCGTGGATTTCGGCGGACCTTTCCGTATCAAACTCGGCCCTCATCGCGGCGCTAAAATCGACAAAGCGTACCTATGCTTGTTCGTATGTCTCGCGACCAAAGCGGTTCACCTCGAGGTAGTTTCGACTCTTTCAACCGAGGGATTCATCGCAGCTCTACGACGTTTCGTGGCACGTCGCGGTCGTTGTAACAAGATACACGCGGATTGCGGTACAAATTTTACAGGCGCTCGGAACCAACTATCATCCCTAATGCACCAAGCTTCTAACGCGGAGAGGATTGATTTCAAATTCAACCCTCCATCTGCTCCCCATTTCGGGGGCGTGTGGGAAATTCAAATACGTGCCTCAAAATCGTTCTTACTTCATGCAGTAGGCAACCAAGTACTGACGTTCGAGGAACTTACAACACTCTTCGTACAAATCGAAGCCATTTTAAATTCGCGACCGCTCTGTCCAATCAGTTCTGATCCTAACGATCTATCAGCACTAACTCCCGGTCACTTCCTCACTTTAGAACCTCTAACAGCCGTCCCCGATCAAGATCTATCCAATTTCAACGTAAATCGGCTTAATCGGTGGCAGCTGATACAGGCATTCCAACAGAATTTCTGGTCCAGATGGAAACACGAATATCTCAACTCTTTAACGCAACGCGCCAAATGGACTAAAGATTCAAAACCTCTGCAGATAGGTTCAATGGTGATTATCAAAGACGACAATCGCGCTCCACTTCAATGGTCTCTTGCTAGAGTCGTGGAACTTTTACCCGGCGCTGATGGCATAGCTCGAATTGCAGTAATTAAAACCTCGAAAAATCATATCCTTCAAAGACCGTTGGTTAAGTTATGCCCTCTCCCTCTCGAGGACTAGCTTAAATCGTATCAAATTTTCTATCGTTAGTATTAAGTTTCCTTATCGTATCAATTTTTCTATCGTTAGTATCAAGTTTTTCTTATCGTATCAAATCTCTATCGTATCTAACGTATATCACATCACATTTATCGTAGTCTAAACATATATTTATCGTATTCTATATATATCGACCTTTGTCCTCCAATTCGTTTGACTTGAAAATACCATAGGCATTTTGGTGGGCGGGATGTTCCGTTACCATAACGTTTCTTTTCTAATGCTAAAGATCAATTTCTAAACGTATCGATGTTTCAATTTCTTACAAAATGGCAGCACCGGAAACGGCTTAACTAGCTGTCATTGCACCCAGGTACTTGTCTTTTTTGGAGCGAAGGCAGAGGTCGTGTGAGTGAAAACCACGCGCTCGCACATCGTCTAAATCGGTCGAAATCTTAACAGAATCGAATCATTGAGTATTTCGCGTGTGATCAACCCTCTAGGCGTGAAACCCTGAAGCTAGCTTATGGACAATCGAAGGTGGAAGCTCAACGAGTGCCGGAGCAGTCCAAGGTACGTGAGTGCATTGTATTCGCTGCGGCCTATGTCGAGTTATTGAACATCGCAATTATACGAAATCGTTATTTCCCAGTGTAGTATCAAAGCCACCCCTCTTTCGGCTGGGTGCGTATGCTACAATATTGTTTGGATAAATTGGTATTTTATGATTGATTTCGTTCTGTTGATTAGGTGGAATTCGAGCCAAAGATTTTTTATCAGGGAAGTTGTCATTCCTGCTCTGCAAATACATGGTGTTAGTCTCCTCGTGCACGAACTCTAGAGCCTTCTCAATAGTCTCTGGTCTCATACACCTAATACGCGCACCTAAAGGATCTTTCAAACCTCGGAGATAGGCCTGCAAAGTCAGTTTACGATATAAATCGCGTTTGGCCGCAATGGTTGATTCAAGGGTATCGTGCAATGAAACATATGTCATGACGGTGCTGAAAAGGCTCTGGCAACGCTCATAAAATTCCTGCGGCGTGCCGTAACCTTGTGTAAGTAAAGCCAAATCGTTGTATAGAGCGGTCTCATCTCGCTGGTCGGCAAAGTTATTAATAAGAGCATTACGTATGCCTACCCAATCATTAGGTATTCCGTTAGCATTAATCAGACGGGCGGCGGGCCCTGTAACTTTGTTCAATATGCCGTTTAAAAGCGCTAATTTATTTAAATCCGGTTGCCCCTCTTGAATGAACTGAAGTGCTAACTGGTCACACAATTTTATAAATCTGGTAAGTACATTCGGGTTACCATCAAAATCGGGAACTAAGCGAAGGGCTTTAAATATATTGTCTAAATCGGCCATCTCGGGTTCAATTTCGGGATTAATATTTCGTCTAGAATCTACACTACTACTCCTACTACTAACTAACCTAGGTGTTCTCAATCTACGTGGATAAAAAATGTTGGACAGGGTATATAGAACTTACATACAAAAAAGAAGCAAGCAACCACTAAGAAAATTCAGCGGACTTACATGAACATTCTGGTCTTCGTTGAGCGGTATCGATATCTGGATCTCCAGCGTAGTCTCGTTGTTCAGGATATCCCGGTGCGACGTTGAAAGTCTATCGATGCGAACGCGGTGCGATATACCGGTAATCGCAAGAACGACCCGGGAATCCTACCGACTGCGCCAATTACGTAGGCTACTGCCGGAGGACTCAAAAAAAACCGAATTAATTATTAACTAATTTATTTTAATAAAGAAATTACAATTATGAAGAATATAAGAAAATCAAATTGACTCGATCGATGTTGGATACGAAGTGCGCGGGCTCGATCACGTAGGCGGTGTCTTCGGGCCTCGTGTTCTGTGTCAGCAGTTTCCGTTCGTAGCAACCGGGTCGACGATGACGATGATGGCGCACGCGCCGTGCCTCGTGCTTTGTGTCAGCACTTTACTTAATAGTGAGGCGCACAACAGTGTCAGCGCTTTACTTAATAGTGATGCGCGTAACAACCGGTTTAAATTGAATAGTGCGATGTTTTGTGTTGTTATATCTATTCAATGTATCTTCCAATGGTAGACCTAACCACTTATAGTTTCCATTGAGACTAAAATATTTATATAATTTATTTTTTACATTTCTAATCAGTCTCTCTACAATTGATGCTTTTTTAGTAGAAAACGATGAGTAATGGTTAATGTTGTGCTTTTTCATAAGCGTTTGAAAAGTGATGTTATAAAATTCTTTCCCCATATCAGTTTGTAAGTTAACAGGATTATTACGACTACTAAGCAGTATATGTTCAAATGCACGAGTAACATCAAATTTATTTTTCGATTTTAACGGTTCAGCCCAGGCATACTTTGAGAAGCAGTCAATCACTACTAAGATGAAATTATAACCTTTGTTATACTTTTTCAGGTTTTGCATGTCCATCAAGTCTGCTTGCCATAAGTCGTGGACTCCTTTCAGAATAACAGAACGTCGAAGGAAATTTCTTCGTGCCGCTTTGTGTATTTCATTTACAATTTGTTGTTTTACCATTACGGAGTTTTTTGAAGTAATTTATCTACCTCTGCTTTAGTATAAAACTTATCTTGCAAATGAGTTGAAACCTCAGGTATCCGTGCTTTTAAAGCAGCTTGTACCCTTTGCATCTTTATGACTCGTTGCATCAAGTTTAAAAACAATATAGCTCATAGAATTACACCATCTATAGTAGAACACCAGAATCCTAATGAAATTTATGGAGCCCTTTTTGATGTTGTGCAAAAAGAGTACCAATCTATTTTTAAGACCAAAACCATTAACATTAATGGCACCTCCGTTGGCTTTAATCAATGGGCTACTCCAGGTATTTATAAAAGTAGAGCGACACTATACGAGTTATATGGTTTGAAAAAATACAGGTTTGATACTCCTTTCCTAGAGTATGTCAAAAAGTATTCAAAATTATTCAAAAATATTTGTGCTTTTGCTAAATCTAAATTTTTAAGCGATACAATTAAAAAATCTAATAATAAAGTAAAAACCACTTGGAAAATTATTAACAATGAAACGGGTAAGTCGGTTAGACATGAAAAACAACTTGAGATTATGGTAGACGATAAATTAGTTAATACAGCAGCCGACGTAGCCGAGGCATTTAATGAGTTTTTTGCCAACATACCTATAACTACGACTCGCTCCTTGAATTCGTCCCCGTCTAAAGCTGAAAACATTTTGCATAGTAGTGTGCCTAAATGTAGTACCTTATTTAGCTTCGAACATGTAACGCCTCGTGATGTAGTTAATGTTTTTAACACACTCAAGTCAAAAAACACGGGTGATTACTGGGGCATCTCCATTAAACTTTTAAGTAATATAATAGACATCGTAGCCCCCTATCTAGCTGTTACTTTTAATAAATGTGTTGATTTAGGAACTTTTCCTGACCTCATGAAAAATAGTAAAATCATACCATTATTTAAATCAGGTAATAAAAATGACGTTGGCAATTTCAGGCCTATTTCTATTTTACCAGCATTTAGCAAAATATTTGAAAAGTTAATACTCAAGCAGTTGCTAAAACATTTTAATTTAAATAGCCTCCTTCATAATGAACAATATGGCTTTACAAAAGGTCGTTCGACTACAGATGCGGGTGTTGCTCTGCTGAAACACATATTTAACGCATGGGAGAACTCGCAAAATGCTATTGGGGTTTTCTGTGATCTCTCCAAAGCCTTTGATTGCGTGCACCATGACACGCTTTTGCGTAAACTGCGTCATTATGGTGTGCTAAACGAAGCTCTCAACGTTATAAATTCGTATTTACATAATAGGTCCCAATGTGTAGATGTTGATGGTGTGAAATCTTCCGGGCTACCAGTTCAGTTAGGTGTACCTCAAGGCTCAATACTGGGTCCATTCTTGTTCTTAGTGTATATCAATGACTTACCATTCTATTTAAAGGGTATCTGTGAAGTTGTACTGTTTGCAGATGATACCTCTCTTATTTTTAAAGTAGACAGGAATAGACAAGATTTTGACGATGTAAACAGTGCACTCTCAATGGTTACAGATTGGTTTACGACAAATAACCTAGTTCTCAATGCTAAAAAAACGAAATGTGTAAAGTTCGCCCTACCTAATGTTAGAAATCTAGGTCCCAACATCGTCTTAGATAAAGAGGTGCTTGAATCCGTAAATTCGGCAGTTTTTCTGGGCATAACAGTAGACGCCAAACTTCAGTGGGGCCCACATATATCGAGCCTAGCGGGAAGGCTCAGTTCCGCCGCCTACGCCGTCAGGAAAGTAAGACAATACACTGACGTCGATACAGCTCGTTTAGTCTATTTTAGTTATTTTCATAGCGTTATGTCCTACGGTCTTCTGCTGTGGGGCAAAGCTGCTGATATTCAAAATATATTTGTCCTTCAAAAACGAGCTGTTCGAGCTTTACCAGCTAGGTGCCAGAGTTTCTCTAAGAGATTTTTTCAAAGATATTGGTATCCTCACGGTGGCATCTCAATTCATCTTCGCCAATATCTTATATATTAGGCAAAATATACACTTATACACTAAAAACAGTGATTTTCACAATGTTAACACTAGAAATAAGGACAAACTACGAGCTCCCTTTCACCGGCTTCATAAAGTTCATAACTCATTTGTTGGGCTTGGTATAACTTTTTATAACAAGCTACCCTCTTCTTTGGTAGATTTGCCTTTTAATGCGTTTAAAACGAAAGTAAAATCCAAGCTTTGTTCAAAGGCATACTATTCTATCAACGACTACTTAAATGATAAGAATAGTTGGTCGCTGTAGTTAACTCAAGACAATGTTTATGTTCTTTCTCCAGCTTACCCACTGACAAGTTATATGAGTTTATATAAGTAATTGTTTAATTTATTTGACTATAAAAGTCAAATTATTTAAATTTAATTATTGTTGACATTTTAAGTCAAGTTATTTTAATTTATTTTTGACAAAATCTACTCATCACACTGTTTTTTTATGAGTTGTATTGCAATATGTGGTTAGCTAGTGACCTCGACAATTGATCATATTATTTATTACTATTAGTAATTAACTGTTTGTTTATTTATTTTACCTCGATGGTCCTAGTTTATCATTTATAACTTCCAGTTACAACTATATGTAAGCGGGCACGCCCTTTATGCCTGGTGGCTTTTATTAAGATATTAAGTTCTGTTTACGTTTTGTTTTTTATTTCTGCCTGAGTATAGTTCTCGATGATTTTGTTCGGTATACTGGCGTGTGCTAGCTTATATATGGCTAATAATTTAAATTATGTTTTGTGTTGCTTAATGTAAATTATTTTGAATACTATTATATAGAATCTTCTTTTTGTTCTTTTAACTGAACAGACAGCTGTGCAGCTGGGGAGTTTGTTGCGCCACTTCTTCTTCCCAGCTAACGCACTAGGAAGTGGTGAAGGGTGGGCGTTTTGGGGGACTGTCTTATGTAATTTTGACGTTCGAAAAGTGCTGATTCTCAGCCTAGTTTGAATAAATGACTTTTGATTTTGATTTTTGATTTTTGATTTTGATTCATAGAACAACAAGTAGATAAGTAAGTATTTACCTAAACAAGCACTTTCAAATATAGGTACACGCATCGACTTCCTGTCTTGTCTTCTCATGACAATAACTTGGCCCTGCTATTGGATCCTCGTATAGATCTCGTATATCGTCCTCTATAAAAACAAAAAAATATTTTCAACAATTTTATTATAGCTTATATACCTACCTACTTAGCAACTTACCACATACTATACCGATTTGCTTCTAAAAAGAGTAGTAATGTAAGTATTTCACTTACCAGCCACTAATGCACCAGTTTCGCTAGGTTTAGCTTGGTAACTGCGGGACCGAATCAAATTTAAAAGATTGGCTAGTTTGCGTCTTTTATTGAGTAATTGGGTGAATATAACATTCTGCAAAAAAAAGAGTAGATACTTACACCTAAGTAGTTCACAATATGTTTAAATACTATTACCGATAAAATCACTAACCCACACCACACGATTTGACAATATAAAACCTATTTAGTACCTATTTATAGGTTTTGTACTTACCTGATCTTCAGTCATCCATTGCTTAGTATATTAAGTACTTATAAAATCATTCAATAATCACCACTAGTTCACCCACAAGAAATTAAATGCACTATTATTTCGACATTATTAACTATTCGCGCGCGAATAACTTCTATTCATGTAAACAAAACAAACGCACGCGGGACGCGCTCGGTGCAGTGCGCTGATAGGTCAAACCACCGTGGCGCCGAAAACGGCCAAGTGACCGGCGATAATGTCCGATGTCACTCTATCGCGTCGGTGTGCGGCCTCGAAGTCAATGGAATAGTGTTTCTTTTTCACATATGCATTTCTGTACAACGTTAAAGTAGCACTTTTTAAAGGCATAAGGACTAATTATGCTTATAGACCTTAACCAAACAAATAAAAATTTTGAGGCATAACAGTACATCTCAAGACACGACATCTGATTATTTAATTTCAAGAGGCATAAAGTTCTATCTGACAATACGTATTATTTTTACCAACAATTCTTGTAGAATAAAGTCGAATGACAAAATAGTCCCTGCCTTACGCGTAAAATAATTTAAAAGCATAAAAGCTGAAGTCAATGTTCGACCTTCTAATTACACCAAAATTTTAAGTATAAATACTGTAGTTGCTATCAAGCCTTATTCCACGACATAAATTCAAAAACTCGACAGTTCCGACCTTATGAATTTGTATATCTACCAGAAGAAAAAGAGATAGAATTATGATTGTTATATGCTTAGAAAGAGCGCGAGATACTGGTTTCAGCTGACTATTAAAGTAATTTTGTTCCGATCTCGAAATCCGACCTTATGCGTCTCAGGTCGAGACATATGCTTAATAAGCATATCCGGTTCCTAGTAAGTCACTACAGTGACAAACTTATATTTTTTTACACCAACAATTTTGTTGATAGATTGAAATCGACAAGGAATACAGTGTATCTGCCCATTAGGTTTAGACTTAAAATAGCTAGGCTATGTTCTCTATGTTCTATGTTATGGAGTTTGGTTTCCGCACTTAGTCCTTCAGTGGACCATTGTGCGTGGGCCATAGCGGCCGTTGGTGGTTATTCCAACCAGCCCACCTCCCTCCAGAAGTTAATTAAATCTCCTGGTCTGTTCAGAACATCTGTGAAAGATCTGGGTGTCCCGAGGGTCTGTGTTCTAATCTGGGTGACGCCTGTGCATTCAAAAAGCACGTGCGCGACGGTTTTCTCAGCCTCCAAGCACGCCCTGCACAGAGGACTGTCCGTTATGCCTATTGTGTGAAAGTGTTTGTTCAGCGAGCAGTGGCCCGTGATGGTCCCAGTCACTAGGCGCAGGCCGTTCCTATCTAGGCGTAGTAAACGCCGGGTTAGCCCGGTATCCAAGGATGGCATGGCTTCCTTGGATTGCCTGCAACCCCGTGTCGAGGTCCACCAGTGCTCCGCTTGAGTGTGGGTGAACTCCTGCAGCCATCTGCGTATCTGGTTGAAGGGGATGGGTACGATAGACTCGGGTCCACAGACCGCCGTGCTGGATCCTCGTCTAGCAAGTTCGTCAGCAGCGTCGTTACCTAGCGAACCGCTGTGTCCTTTTATCCATTGCAGTGTCACCGTGTTGCGGCTAGATACCGTT
This sequence comes from Agrochola macilenta, assembly GCA_916701695.1. Taxonomy (NCBI): domain Eukaryota; kingdom Metazoa; phylum Arthropoda; class Insecta; order Lepidoptera; family Noctuidae; genus Agrochola; species Agrochola macilenta. Next base: position 20,872,185 of record OU753573.1, on the reverse strand, counting down.
ATTTGTTCGAGTGCATTGTGACATTCTAGTGTCAGCTTTGAGGTAATATGTGTTTTCTGTAAGGATTGAAGAACTGAGGCGCTGTCGGAGAGTATGCGTATGTGTGTGTCCGTAACTCTCCTGGCTTTCAGGGCGTGGACCGCTTGTATGATGCCCACACACTCCGCCTGATAGACGGTGTTGAACATTCCCAGCGGGCTGGATATCTTTATGTTGAAGTCGTGTGAGAAAACTCCAACTCCAGTCCCGGAGTCGGTCTTCGATCCGTCTGTGTATACTCTCATCTCTTCCGAGCCTGAGTAGTCACACGGTTCTTCTGTAAGTGTTATGTTATAGTGCCTATGAAAGTGGTGTGTTTTCGGGGCTTTATCACAGGGTCATGCCATCATTGGTCGTCGTTTGATCGCATCTTCCTTTATACGTGTGTGCTTAACTCTGGAGTCTTTGCTTAGTGTTCCTGATACATGGAGCCTGAAGGCGGCCAGGGTCGCCTCCTCTCGCACGATGAGGTGCAGAGGAGGCAGTTTAAGCATTGCCTGCAGGGCGGCGGTGGGTGTAGTTCTCATACTGCCAGTGATTGCAACGCAAGCAAACCGCTGCAGTTTTTCGAGATTCCTTTGGGCTGTGCTCAGGTCTGTCCTTGGCCACCAGACCAGTGAGCCGTATGTGATAATTGGTCGGATGATTGTGGTGTATAACCAGTAGGTGACCCTGGGGCTAATTCCCCAGTTCCTGCCAAGCAGTCGCTTGCATTGCCACAGGGATATGCTGGCTTTTGTAATAATATAGTTGGTGTGTTTTGCCCAGTTCAGCTGTTTGTCTAAAAAGATGCCCAGGTATTTAGTTTCAGTTGATAGGCTCAGGGTTGTTCCAAAGAATCGTGGTAGCTGTAGTGTTGTCAGTTTCCTCTTTTTTGTGAAGAGAATCAGTTCAGTCTTTGTAGGGTTCACTGAGAGTTGGTGCCTGTTGCACCATTCCTCTACTATTTTTAGAGCTTGACGCATGAGGTTGCATAGACTGTTTTCGTGGGTGCCGTTTATTATAATGGTTATGTCATCGGCGTAACCTACCGTGTAGTAACCTTTGTCGTTGAGTGTTTTGATGAGGCTGTCTACTACAAGGTTCCATAGGAGCGAGAGGACGCCGCCTTGCGGGCAGCCCTTCGCAACGATGGCCCTCGTAGTGTCGTTTACTGTGACTTGCATAGCTAGACTATTAGCTTATATTAACTCAGACATAAGTAGTATGTCGAAGTGCAGTACTATAATTAACACCTCAATTATTAGTAATAATTCTAATGTACAGGTGGCCACCAGTAACTGTAGCACAAGTGCTATACACATTTACAATAATTGTACGAAGGAATCCATGTGTCACTATGGCAAATTCCTGTCATAATGTGGGGTCCACAAGTAGTAGGATCTCATTGCCTGGTGATGGCGTGGGAGTCTCGGGACTCACTCTGGATGTTAATTTAAACTAGATAGTAAGACAACAGAAGATACTAGTAACACTATAGTTATACCTACCAAGAACAAGGTGTCTTCTTGCTCTCAAATTGTTAATTGTAAAAAAAAGTCTACGCAGAATACCTTGAAATTATTTCATCAAAATATTCAAGGTTTTTCTTCAAAACAATTAGAAATTGAATTATTTTTAGAAAAAAACATGTTTGAAATTATTTGTTTCTGAACATTGGTTGAAAGATTATGAGATGCTAATTAATTATAAAAATTATAGTGTGGGCAGTTGTTTCAACCGAAAGTCTATGCAACGTGGGGGTTCACTAATCTTAGTTAAAAATTCTATTAAATCTAAGACTCGTAAAGACATAGTTGATCTGTCGGATGAACATAACATTGAATTGTCCTGTGTTGAGCTGGATAAGTATGTTATAGTGTGCGTTTACAGACCCCCTAATTATCAAAACTACTCCACATTTGAGTCAGTAATGGAAGATGTTCTATCATTTATTCAGTCTCTTTAAATCATTCAATTTGTCAAATGTGTTTTCAGAACCAACCCGTATAACTATAAATACTTCTACATGTATTGATAATGTTTTTTGTTGCTGCAACTACTTAGACAAAGCCATTGTAAATTATCTCCCTTCTGATCACAGCGGTCAAACCGTTGCTTTCAAGTCCAACACACCATTACAAAGAATTCAGATACAATCTAGACAAATAACAACCAGCAATCTAAGTAGATTTAATAATAACTTAATTAGTAAATTAAGTATACCGGGTCATATTATAAAAAATGTAAATGAATTATATGAGGAATTCTTTTCGGTAGTGCGCACCGAGTTCAATAATACTTTATAAAAGAAAACTAAAACGATTTGCCCAAATTTTTTGTTCAGTGACTGGGCAACTAAGGGTATTAGGAAAAGTAGGGAAAAATTCTTTGAGCTGTATGGCCTTAAGCCTTATATTAACTCTGAAACTTTTAATAAATACGTTGCTACTTACTCTAAAACTTTCAAAAATACCTGCAAGGTAGCTAAAGCCTTGTACATTAGCAACAAGATCAAATCAGCCGATAATAAAATAAAGACGGTTTGGAAAATTATCAATGACGAAACAAACAGAAATAAAAGACATAATAATGATTTCACTCTAGAAACTTCACGGGGGTCTCATAAGCACTAACAAAGAAGTTGCTCAAGAATTTGTAAATTTCTTTACCAGTATCCCACTTAAAACTACTGAAACTTTACATTCCTCTCCCTCGCTTTCAATTGATTTATTAAGAGCAAACGTTTCATCCTGCCCGATTGAATTTAAATTCAAGCATATTATAAACCCCTTAACAGTAATAAAAGCCTTTAGGCAAATCAAGATCAAATTAACCGAAGATCTATGGGGAATGTCAATCAAAGTGTGTACCTCCATTATTGAGACTATAGCGCCGTACTTAGCCTTAATATTTAATTTGTGTGTGGATCAAGGAGTCTTCCCTGATCTAATGAAATATAGTAAGGTAGTATTTCAAATCCGGGGACAGTAAAGACACTAATAATTATAGACCCGTATCCGTGTTGCCAGTTTTAAGCAAGGTGTTTGAAAAGGCTCAATCATTTTAACACCAATATAAAATCTTACACGATCAACAGTATGGTTTCACCAAGGGACGTTGTACGACCGACGCCGGTGTCACCTTATTAAAGCACATATTTACGGCGTGGGAAGAGGCCCAAGACGCCATAGGAATTTTTTGTGACCTCTCGAAGGCATTTGACTGCGTCGACCACGAAACCTTAATCTTGAAACTTGAGCATTACGGGCTTGGAAAACTTGCGCTCAGTTTAGTAAAATCATATTTAAATGATAGACGACAGCAAGTTCAAATAAATGGTGTCAATTCAATCGGTTTAAAAGTAAAAATGGGTGTACCACAAGGATCAATATTGGGTCCTTTCCTTTTTTTAGTTTATATTAATGATCTACCCCATTTGTTAAAAATTCAACCACAAATGGTGTTATTTGCTGACGATACTTCCTTAATTTTTAAAATTAATAGACGTGCATCAAATCTTGACGACGTAAATAACGCCCTACAGCAGGTTCAAAATTGGTTCACTGCTAATCATTTAGTATTAAATGGGGAAAAACCAAAGTGCATAAGATTTTCTTTACCAAATGTAAAAAGTAGTAGTTGTGAGATAATATTGAATCAAGAGAAACTAGAATTCGTCGATAAAACAGTTTTCCTAGGGATCACGCTCGACTCAAGGCTTCAATGGGGTCCTCATTTAACATCCCTTTCAGGACGGTTAAGTTCAGCAGCATATGCTGTGAGAAAAATCCGTCAATTTACTGACGTAGGTACCGCGAGGCTAGTCTATTTTAGTTACTTTCATAGTATTATGTCGTACGGTATTCTACTGGACGGGCTGCAGACATCGAGTCTATTTTTATTCTGCAGAAACGAGCCATAAGAGCCATATATGGCCTCCGCAGGCGCGACTCTCTAAGGGAACTGTTTAAAGATATTAACATCATGACGGTACCTTGTCAATATATCTATGAAAACATTATGTACGTAAGGAAAAATCTACATCTTTTTAGTAAAAGAGGTGCAAAACACAATGACATCACTAGGAATAGGGACCAATTAGTGCAACCGGGTTTCAGGCTGGCTAAAGTGGACTCGTCTTTCATGGGGTACTGCTTAAAATGCTACAATAAAATACCTCCCAACATACTTCAACTGAATGAAACGAAATTTAAATCTTATATTAAACGCACACTATGCAGCCAAGCATATTATAAGTTGGGAGATTATATCGCTGATAAAAATGCTTGGCTCAACACTGGTCTTGCTCCACAAGGGCGCTTAAACGAATTGATTAGCATTTGAAAATACTGTTGGAGCAGCTGAAGATTTTAAAAACTATCTTTGCATTGTATAAATTCAATCTCTTAACATTATATAATTGCAGAGCACATGTTGAGTACTATGTACCGACTATAAAGCTACCATTTAGGTACTGGGTATGTCTTTCATTGACTTGAATGTGCCTTGGCGGCTGAGAGTATGTCATGCTCACTCTAATGTCTCGCTGACGGTGGCGCGTGTGTTGGATCATTTAGCTCCCTTCAAAATGGTTGAGCTGAATGGTGCTAATCCATGCGTCATGTTCGTGAACGGGCGCCGTCAGTAGGGACTGGTCATCTCTTAGCTACCACGGCTTATTTTAATTTAATTTAATTTTTGAATTTTTATTTTTATTACGGACGCTTTTAACGTTTTGCATCGTTCTCACATGTATAACTTCAACATGAATGATGTAACCAATATTTTGTGACCATAATTATGATTTAAAAGAGTGTCCGTGGAGTTTCTTGCCCGTTCTTCTCCATAGGTACCTACTACGCTTTGGAATGGGTATCTAGCTTCATCTTTCTGACTGACCGACCCCTTGACAATTCAAAAGTGCCTGTAATTGGTTTATTTGAAATAAATGCTTTGAGTTTGAGTTTGAGTTTGAAACGTCATCGGCGAAAATTCTAACAGGTTGTAGCGTTGGCGAGACAGTGTTTATACCGCGTATACCACTAATTCGCCACAGTCACGTCTTCCAGTTTGTGCAGTTCCCGGTCAGTATTGCTTTGCGATGATCATCAACAATTCACAGGGGCAGACACTGAAGGCTGCGGGTGTTGACCTCAGGACAGACTGTTTCTCCCACGGACAACTGTACGTCGCTTGCCAAAATATACAGAGAGTCAGACTGGTGTGGCAACAAGCCGAGTTGCCTCACCAGTCTGACTCTCTGTATATTTTGGCTGTTGAATACAAAACTACAAACGTACATAGTATACTGGGAAGTTTTATAAAAATGTGGCTGTTATTGTAGCATATTGTTGTGTGTTACGACTTACACGTGAACGAAGTCACGGGCAGAAGCTAGTTATTAACATTCTAGTTCGTTAGTTAGCCACATTTCTTATTTCTATTTAGTATTATTGATATAAGAATCAAAACAGGTCAATATTTGACAGTTATTTGTGACGTTGCCAACTTTTAGGATAAACCCTCTTATCGAAGAAACTGTTTCTCGCGTTTTCTCATATGTAATTAATCTTGTTCAGCGACGTCCCTATGTACGTGAGATATAAATAGAATACCAGTTTGAGAAGTAAAGTAATGTTCGAATGCCACGCACCTACTGCTGCTCATGGAGGTATTGAGCGAACATTACATCGTATCTCTCAGAGATATTACTTCCCCGGTATGAGACAGTTTGTTAAGAATGCCAACGCTACAGGCCCTCGAATGTCAAATCAGCCGATCTGCTACTAACTCCAGTGTCAGCTTAAAGGTTTGAAGTCATTGCAGTGGATCTTTTTGGGCCTTTGCCTAAGGGGTCTAAAGTGAAAAAAAAGAAAATCGTATGGAGTAACTATAAAAATACGTTTAATACTAGCATTAATACATAAAACTAAGCGTAGAGCGAGTGGCCGGTGTCAGGTGTGTCACCGGTGCGGCAGCGGCGGAAGGAAGGAGAGCGCGCGCAGCACTTTGTCGACGCGTGCGATCAGCGGCTCGCGCCAGCGCCATAGCGCCTCATCGCGCACCGCCTCGGCCTTGAGCTCCTTGCAGGACTTGAGCGCGCTCACGCAGTCGGCGCGGTAGTGCTGCAGGCGCGCCAGCCGCGTGTCCAGCGGGAACGTGCTGCACGCGCCACCCAGGCACGCCAGCGGGAAGTGGTTGTGCAGCGCCAGCACGCGGTCCGTCTCGTGAAACGCCTGGAACACATACGTAATGCATAAGTAACGTGGACCGATCTGCACTCGTGGCACTTCACAACTTAAGGTTCTGTTGAAAACAGGCAGGCACTACAGTTGATGCATTTTAGCATGGCAACAGCGGTGACATGAGCCAGCTAGCAGATTGCAGCATTACACTGCTAACTACACCTCTTCGTAAAATATTGACACATTTGAAAGAATTTAAAATTTAATTTTATGGAAACACAAATAAAAACAATTCGTGTTTGTTTGAGTCAGTCGTCAGTAAAGCCTCATAGATATTTCAATAAGAAGTTTTTTTTTCCTGTGGGTTTTTTTTTCTGAACCTGAAGTCGGGATGTTGGTGTGAATTTTAGTTCATGACAACAAATTTTATTCCACACCTTTCTAATCGCTATTAAAAATTATCAGATTTAGTTAGACAATAAAAATTTTAGGTGAAAAACGTCATATTCAGAATAGCAAAATTGCCATTTTCACTAAATTAATAACTCAGTGCCATCTTAGTGCTGTAAACTAAAATGTGAAAATTTTAAAAATTTTCGAAGCTGACATCTTGGATTTACATTTTACCTCACTGTTGGCCCGCGAAAACATCGAAAACGACACCCATGACAAAAAATTTGAAAATTTTCGCAGCTGCCATCTTGGATTTACATTTTACCTCACTGTTGGCCCGCGAAAACATCGAAAACGACACCCATGACAAAAAATTTGAAAATTTTCGAAGCTGACATCTTGGATTTACATTTTACCTCACTGTTGGCCCGCGAAAACATCGAAAACGACACCCATGACAAAAAATTTGAAAATTTTCGAAGCTGACATCTTGGATTTTCGTGTTGAACAAATGTACACTTACTCTCTCTCTCACTATCGAATTAGAAGAAGACAGACGCAAGTATGAAGTCGCGGTAAAGACCTTCGTTCCAAAAACCCGTTTACTATGTCATACTTTGAAGTCGCTTAGTATATCAACAAGAAAGACATGTAGTCTCATGGTTGACCCGTGCTAGCATTTATGACACACACACACAGTTTGGGCGATAAAACCGCCCTGACTGTGATAAAACGTGTGACTCAAGCCATGTCACAGTAGGCCGTGCTCGCCCCGCAGCATATCGGCGCGGGCATGTCGGTGAAGCGAACCCATAAGTTTTTCCCTACCAAAAATCACAACGCGCTTAAAGAAGTTTTCACTTTAAAAAAAACTATGAAACCTACAGTCAACATATAACTAGCGGACCCGGTAGGCAGACGTTGCCTTGCGACAACAGCGCCGCCCGAGTCCAACTATAGCTAAGAACCACCCAAGTGACACAAAAATATATATTTTTTTTAAACATCTGAATCAGTCAAGCCGTTTAGGATAACAAGAATTACTAACACACGCACACCGGTATTTTATTTATTGCCAGGCATGCAAAATTTTAATGTTCTTCAAAAACAAGCAAAGTACTTAAAATAAAATGCGGGTCAAAATGTGGTCGGCATAACATTTCTGGAATATGTTTACTTATATGTAACACGTGCCTGCGACGCAAAGTGAGGACACTGAGGACGTATGTCCTCAGTGTCCTCACGCCGCTGGGGAGGCCCGGTCCTACCGGATGAGTTTTCCGTGGTCGTTAATATAGTTCACTTTGCCATTTATTTACGAATGAAGTAATTGTTTATTTATAAAATAAAATTTAGATTCTATTAAATGGTTAAGATTAATATGTTGTTTTTAAAACTTCTTAAAAGTGTTTTTAAGTATTACAAAAAAAAACTTATCTGTCTTGAAGTTTTTAGAGAATTACGTTATTTTAACATAATTTTTCCATTGCTGACTCGTAGTCACACCAGATTATCACACCAGTATGACAAACAGGATTTTTTTTCTCGTTTGTCACACCACTGATTTTTCCACACCATGTATACGATAATTGCTAGTGCAGTACCTTTATATTCTAATGAAGTATATCTCCTGATCGGCGTTTGCCAACCTCCGTTCTTTGCAATAGACTTCTTTTCTATTTAGATTTTTCTACTTTTAGTTATATTTATTTATTATTAATTATTTATTAAAACATTATGCACAAGTACAAAAAATACCGTACAAAGGCGGACTTAATGCCTGAGGCATTTTCTAACAGTCAACCTTAGGGTGGTGCAGAGGCGCCGACCTCCCTAGCGGCGTCAGCGTAGTCTGCTACGCTGACGACACGCTTGTCCTGGTGCAGGGGAGGTCGCATGAGGCGGCGGCCGAACTGGCGACACGTTGGGTTGCGACAATCGTCGATAGGATCCGGCAACTGGGACTCGAGGTGGCCTTGCACAACTCCGAGGCCATGTGTTTCTATGGTCCTCGGAACGCGCCACTGTCGGGTTCCCAGATAACGGCAGGAGGGGTACACATCGACACCCGGTGGAACTTCGTGGAGCACTTCCGACGTTTGGCTCCCAAACTGGATAGGGCTGGGGCTGCTTTGAAGCGGCTTCTGCCCAACCTAGGGGGTCCAAACGCCTCCTGCCGGAGGCTCTACGCGGGGGTCGTGCGGTCCATGGCCCTTTACGGGGCACCGGTGTGGGCGCGTTCATTGAGGCTCTCTTGAGTATTAATGTTCTGTGTTGAGGCTGCGACCAGCCCAGCGGTTGAACGCGTCCCAAAGGGTCATGGCCATTAGGCTGGTCCGGGGATACCACACGGTCTCCCGCGAGGCGGCGAGCCTCCTTGCCGGACTACCGCCATGGGATCTGGAGGCGAAGGTCCTCGCGCACATGTGGGAGTTGCGCGAGGAGGCGAAACGCCGGGGTATAACTCCGCTGCCGCAACAAATCGCGGCACAGTGGACAGAGCTCCGGCGGGATCTCATGGCCGGCATGGAGTGTGCGATTGTCGCAACCCAGCGCTGGGCACGCCACAATTGCGACGGTAAGTCCCCTCTTTGAGGAGTGGCTAGAGAGGCGCCACGGCGTCCTCACCTTCCGCCTGACGCAAGTCCTCACCAGACACGGTTGTTTCGGGAGGTTCCTGTTCAGGATCAAGCGGGAGGAAACGCCCGGGTGTCACCATTGTGTGGATCGCCCGGAGGACACGGTGGAGCATACGGTGGAGGTCTGCCCGGCTTGGGCGGAGCACCGCCGTGTCCTCACGGAGGCGATCGGCGGCGGCGATCTCTCGCGTCCGGCCCTGGTTCAGGCCATGGTCCGGAGCGAGAGTGCATGGGAGGCCGTCACCTCCTTCTGCGAAGCAGTTATGCTCGCGAAAGAGGAGGCGGAACGCGCGAGGGAGATTCAAGCTGCACGCCCTCGCGCCCCTAGTCGCCGCAGGAGACGCCCCGGGCGTCGGGAGTCACAAGCTGACTTCCGGCCACCGTAGGCGCGGGCCTGCGGACGGTGAGCGATGGGCAGCTCGCCGTCCGATAAGGACCAGGCCCGGGTCGACGGCGCATTGTGTTCCACGCGCGCCTCAAAGGGATGTCAGCAACAACTGACGGGGTCCGGAAGGACCAATGCCTGCTGGGGTTGCGGGTTTGTCTGAAAGGGATACCGCGACCCCAGCACATAGGCAACGGAAGGAACACGGGAGCGTTTTAGTCAGTAAAAGTCTGACACTCCCTCTCGCTCTGCCCAGAGCGGGAGGAGTCATTTGATGATTTCCCACACAAAAAAAAAAAAAAAGAAAAGGGTGATGCAGAGACTTTTTCATTATAAGGTACAAAGGATTTTCATTTCTTAGTTAATACAAAAAAAAAAACCTAATACAAATTGCATTTATATTATATTCAGCTGTAGATGACCAGTGGTTCAAATGATAATGCAACCTTATCTAGTACTGGCCGGTTTGAAACGCAATGCTTGAGATAATGATAAATGCAATTGACAGACCAACTTCAATAGAAATAATTTGCACATTTAAACATCAACGATTTTGCAAATCGTGCATTGGTTTCACATTCGCTTTGTACCATGGATTTTTGTATTATTAATAGAAAACGTGGACAAGTTTTGTTATTTAAGCAACACCAATACTATAAACAGAAAGTTTATAAAAATTTATCTCAAATATGGTTTTGTCGCAACCGTCGTCGTAACAGTATAAAGTGTTCTGGTCACAATAAACGTAAGTACCATATACCTACTTATGTACTTGGTTTTGTTTTTCGAACGGTTAGCATAAGTAAGACATTTTTATCCCATTTCTTTTTTTTTTTCTTTTTTTACCCAACTTATTCTAAGTCGTAACCTTTCAGACTCGCATCATTAGCCGTCTAGAAACATAATATATTTATTTAGTTATATTATTACATAGTCGTTGTTTAACTTCACAGGGTGATAATGTTGTAAAATCAGTCGAGCACAAAAATACATGTCAACCAGATGAGAACCAAAATGAATATATAAGACCTTTAAAAGAAAAAGGGTTGAAAGTACCACTATTCGATAGCGTAAAGTGCAGCCTTTACAATGCACGAAAACGGAAACTAAAAGTCAGCAAGATCGTTTATAAACGTATTGAAGAAGTACAAGTACCCGCTACATTTGAGAAATTTGTCGTTGCTGACTATCAATATGAGCATACCAGACTATTAGTATTTTATTCTGAAGAAGCAAAGCAATTATTAAAAAGTGTGAAAGAATATTTTATAGATGCGACTTTTAAGAGTTCTCCACAACCATTTCCACAATTACTTTCTATCCTCGGCGACTTGGGGAGCACGTCTCAAACAACTTCAGTGATACCGCTAATACATGTGCTCATGAGCGACAAAAAAGAGTCGACATATGCTGCATTGTTTTGCATTGATTTGTTGCATTGTGAAAACTAAATTTCCCGATTGGTGTCCCACTGTATTCCACGCAGATTTCGAGATTGCCGTAGCAAATGCCTTATGATGTGTTTTTCCACATATATCGGTAAAAAAGTGTTACTATCATTATTGTCAGAGCTTATGGCGAAAAGCGAAATCAATTGGTTTGAAAAGTAAACTACATAAAAGAATTGTGGGACTATGTACGGCATTGCCGCTAACTCCATTAGAACTTGTTAAAAACGCTTTTCTGCTATATTTTGTATAGAAGTTTGAAAAAAGTAGTCCAGCCACATGCAAGAAGACCGTAATGATGTTGATGATTTTTTTTTAATTCATTTGTAGTTTCTTGTAACCATCGATCAAACGTCAGTCTCGCGTAATTTTTCGGAAAACTAGTTGCGAATATTTGTGATTTTCCATTAATAGGTACGTAACTTATTTAAAAAATTCCTTTCAGCCACAGGCAAGACAAAAAAAACTTGTCTAACCGGCACAGCGGAGTTGTGGTTACAATCTGAAAAAGCCTTCAAGGCATACGAGGAGCTACGATCGGCGCTGTTGAAAGAATTTCCTGAGTCGATCAACAGTAAAGAGATGCACGAACTCATGGCGGCTCGTAAGAAAAGGAGTAACGAAACATATTAAGAGTACTTGCTAACGATGAAGGAGTTAGGTAAACGTGCTAAATTTCCGGACTATGTGGCCATACAGTACATCATTGATGGCATACACGATTACGAATCGAACAAAGTGATCCTGTACGGCGCGACTACGTACCCTGCCCTGAAAGAGAAAATTGCGTTATACGAGATAATGAAAAAATAAGAGTAAGAAACGCCACGATGATACGAATGCAACGAAGCAGTCCGAGCTGAAAACGAAAAATCATCCAGAAAAATCATCACGTCGATGTTACAAGTGTGGTGAAGCCGACCATATCGCCAGCACGTGCACGAAAGGTGTAAAATGCTTCCGGTGCAACTCATTTGGTCATATCGGAACCGAGTGTAAAGCGCCAATTTCAAACTCAAAGCAGCATTTTAAGCATAGAGATGGCGGCGAAAGTTCTCGAAAATCCATGTGCACGAAGATTTCGCCGGAAGAGGGCGCCTCTGATTCAGAGCGTGAAAAACACAGCTGATACGGATACGATGAGCATGAACGACAACGGAGAGAACGAATGACAAGAATGGATGAGCGTCAGTTAACGTCAGACTCCTGTCAATCGTGTCAAATTCAAAAGTATCAAAGGGAAATGGTGTTAAATGTAAACAAAGACGTTGAGACCAATAAATCGATTAAGAACATAAAGATTGGTGATAAAGAAATCATTAGTTTAATAGATTCCGGTAGTAACTTAAATTTAATTTCTTAGAACTTGTTTTTTGAGTTAAATGAAAAAAAAAAAAAAATTTTTTTTTATAAAACTTACGAAAAGGTAAAGGTAAGAAGAAAGATATAACACTGTCTCTCACACAAAATCTCTCTTATTATTTATTTTTGATGAAGTTTCACTTCTATCAGTGTACGGTGCTGCATGCACAATATTTATTTTACTATTCATGTTAAGGGGTATGCGCTAAGGTCGCCCGCGAAATTCAAATTTTGTTACGTTTTTTTGCAATTTACAGGTCAGTATCATATTGTAAGTTGATTTAAATATAATCCGCGGCTGTATCAAATGTATATTTATAGAATTGTTATCATAAAAATTATCAATACAACTCTCTAAGTTTATATAACTGCATTGAATGACTATTTCATGAAACATGACATTTGACGTTTGTGCTTACATATGGAGTTGTATTCCTGATTGTAATGATTATAATTATAAAAAGCCATGTTTGTTACGGTCGCGAATCATATTTTAATTAACATACAACCTGACACTGACCTGCAAACTGCAAAAAACTTAAGAAAATTTGAACTTCGCGGGCTACCTTAGCGCATTCCCCTTATCACTGAAGAATATGAATACGAGTAATAATAAAGACATCATCTGTCATCAAGTCATCTGTCAAAATGTGACATTTGTGTCAAAATGGGTACACCCACGGGGTTAGCACGGCCTCCTGTGACATGGCTTAAGTCACACATTTTATCACAGTTTGGGCAATAAAACTGTTTGGTCTTAAAAGCTAGCAGGGTGGCGTGAGATCTTCTTTTCGTGTGGTTAGTGACTAACCTTGTGTCAGAGTTTTAAAGCCGCCCATGGGCCTCTGACTTGGCTTCACATGGCGTCGAGAAATATCTTTTAGGCAAGCCGGTTTCCTCACGATGTTTTCCTTAACCGTTTTTTAAGCAAGTGATAATCATACAATACGCACATGAAGCCGAAAAGTCAGAGGTGGTCCTTGGGTTCGAACTCGAGACCTATGACTTGGCAGTCCGACGGTCACTCCACCAGGTTATCACTGCTCTAATATTTAATTGGCGTGAGATAATTTCTCGCGATGTGACATAACTTTTTGACATTTAGCTGGCTACCATCTTGGATTTACATTTAAACGTCAAGCTTTGACACTCTCGAAAGTCATGAAAACGACAACCATGACAAAAAATTTGAAAATTTTCGCAGCCGCCATTTTTGATTTTCAATTATACCAAGTTCACACTTTCTCTCTCTTTATCGAATTAGAAGAAGACAGACGCAAGTATGAACGCTTTTTCACGTGAAAACTTCGTTCCAAAAATCCGTCTAATATGTCACACTATGAAGTCAGCAAAAAGAAAGACATTTATCGTGCTCCTAGGTTAAGTTAAGAATCACATTGTTGACCCGTGGGAGCATTTTAAGACAAATTGAAAGTCATGTCATAATTTATCATATTGTCTTGTTACAAACGTCTTGGGTACGCCCGTACTCGTCCGGCATATTATCAAATAAGAAATATTATTGAGTCCCAACTAAACGTCAGAAGTTAAGTCACATGTCAAGAAAATTATCAAATAAACAAAAAATCTTTATCGTCCAAACTGTGATAAAATGTGGGACTCAAGCCATGTCACAGTAGGCCGCGCTGACCCCGCTGAATCGATATAGGTAAGTCTATTGTTATCGTCAATCTTAGAATCGAACACAGGGACGGCTTATTGGTCGATTTGCAGGAATTCACTCGACCGAAACGGGCGACACGAAGTTAATTATTTTATTTGTGGGCGAATCGAAAAATCCAGAAATACGTATTTTATATTTTTTTTGAATGCTATGCAATAAAGTTATGAAAAAAATACACTAGAAACTACATTTACCAATTATTTTTGTAGGTACAAGTTAAAATTTTATTCAGCAAATGTTTATGAGTAAATATAAAAGAATATTCGTGCGAATCGCATATACCTAGAATAAATAATTATTTTAAAAGTTTCAAGCGCCCGTGTCTGGCGATTAAATTCGAGTGAATCGACCAATAAGCCACAGGTACTGACAACTATAGTACAATCTGTCGGATTTGGCGTAGCCTCAGTATGCTAAGAGGAGGAAGATGCGGTGCTCACCTTGACATACTGCCCGGGCTTGGTGAAGTTCTTGGTGCGCGTGACGTGCTGCAGCATGTGCATGTAGTGCGGCACGCCGTCCTCCCAGCCGTGCTGGTGGCCCAGCGAGTCCAGGAAGTACAGGTTGGAGGCGTGGTAGGAGGAGCGCGGCGGTTTACTGGGCGCCGGCGTCGCCAGAGGCAGCACGCGCTGCAGCAGCGCCGGCCAGTCCGCGTCCTTCAGCGGCACGATCACCTCGTCGATGTCGAGCAGCGCCAGCCAGCGGTACTCGTACATGTGCCGGTACAGGCAATCGTTGTACGGGATCAGCTCCATCTGTCGCTTGTGGTTGAGCTTCTTCTTGAGGTACATGTGCTGCAGGCCCGGCAGGTTGGGCTGGCCACCCGGCAACGTCACGGGTGTCACGGTCACGGCGCCCTGCGCGGTATAGTAGTCCAGCACCTTAGTAATGTTAGGGTGCACCTGCAGCTCGTAGAAGAAGATCTTATCGGCGCCCAGCAAGCGCACGAGCTCGATCCACTCCACCAGGCGCACGGACAGATCCTCGTACAGGAAGTCCAGGCCCTTCACGCACACGGCGAAGTCCTTGCGCATGGCGGGCGGCACGGGGCGTGCGTAGTGCACGCGCAGGTTGTTAGTGGCACGGTCACACGCGCCCTCAACCAGCGACACGGACGCAGGCACAAGCGCGCGCACGTCGGACGGCAGCACGCACGCCAGCAAATACGGCTGAAGCACGTTGTTGCGGTAGTTACCCCACTTGTTGTTCCACACGTACTTGTACTCTAGCACGCGCACCACCACGGGTGCCTCCAGCTCCTCGAACCACAGCTGGCAGTGCGTTGCCAGGCGCGGCTGAATGCGGTCGTGCACGGCCAGGATGCGCACGGCGGGCCCTATGAGCGACGTGCTGCGCGCGTCCAGGTACGCCCCGAACATGTGGAACACGCCCTCAGACGAGCGCAGCGTCTGCCAGTACGTGTTGTGGAACTCGAGGTCGTAGATGGACGGGAAGGGGGCGCAGTCCTTCTTCTTGAAGAATTTGTTCTGATCGTTGCGGTGCTTGTGCCAGTAAGAGAGCGGCAACGAGGGCAGGCGCCGCTCGGCGTCGGCGCGCAGCTCGGCCTCGGACAGCACGCGCGTGTCTGTGTGCGGTAGCGCCGTGCCGGCGGGCGGCACGGCCGTGGACGCCGCCGGCTCCGACTGCAGTAGCAGGCGTGCCGGGGGCGCAGGGGGCGCAGGGGGCACGGGGGGCGCGCGGCGCGGCGGCGGCGCCAGGCGAGGCAGCGCCAGCGCCGCCAGCGCGCCCCAGCACAGCAGCGCCGCCAGCCAGCGCAGGCGCGCGCGCGACCCGCCGCCCCACCGCACGCACCACCCGCGCATCACCTGCGGACAGACACACACGTTTGCTACAGTTACTGCACAGTGCTGCGACGTCACACTTCGGCCGGCACTCGCCTGAAGACCGCGCTGCGTCGTCCGCACATGGCGTGATAGCTTAGACGGACCACACTATAATTTAGTCGTTGAACTTGTCATAATGAAAACAGAACCCCCATCAAACGGATGCTCCCCCTAGAAAATTCTCACATTATTTGATTACTGCATAAATTAAAACATTTGTGACTATGACGAACTGACCAACCGTGTCCGTGACATGCGTCATACTTGACAGACCACAGACGCATACATCGAAGAGTGCATTCAATATCTGTGTAGGTTAAGTCAAAAGAAGTAAGTAAAGTGTAGCCTGCACCAGGGGAGTCCGTCGTACGAACAGATATGCAGACGGCGGTGTTGGTCTCTGAAGGAACTGCGGCCGTAGGATACTGATATGTTAATGAAGGTGGCCAATTCCTCCCGCGGTTGGTGCAGCTGAATGCGCCAGCGAAGGCTCCTGCCAAAATTAGTTCAAGGAATACCGTGTGGCTTTAGTGAGTGAATCTGACGCAGACCCGGCCCCGCCATCGGGCGGGAACGTCAGAGATCTGAGAGATTAAACAGGAAAGTTAATTGCCTATTAAGAGTTAATATTGGATTGGATGGGTACCTATAATACATATTATACATAATATGATGGAGAATGAACGTGGCTTCGTTATCATCAGCCATATTTTAACTACTGTGGGCGTACTACGGGTAGAGTTAATGCGCAATTCCAAAAAACCGTTAGCAGTTCAGATCAAATTATAATTTACGATCAAATTAATCACACTAGGAATTTACACACAGTAGGTACACAACACAACTATTATATACGGAACGCGCGACATTTTCTAAACGTGTTCACTGCTTGACCGCCACCGATAAACCCCGGTCGAGCGTTAAGTTGTAGACTTTGTCGAGCGCTGCAACGCGGCGCTGCCTGGCGCCCCGTTATGTCAATTCAGTGACGTATTTCCAACATAATTATAATCATAAACTTAAATATTATAATTTATTATGCGGACGTGATATAAAATGTACTCTGTGGACGGCATTGTGAATTCGCTCTAACATAGTGTAACATCCGAAAAGTAACCTCGTCCGGTGAGCACGCGGTGACTGCTGAGGCGAGGACAGCGCTGCGTTACCAGGCGGTAAATACGGCATGTCGAGAGACTGACACTGACCGTACACTGAATGCGTCGCTCCGATGTAAGTGTCTCTGAAGGTCTCAACTCGACAATGCTGCTTTATTTATTTATTTTCCCTCTTACTCGAAACTATCTAAACAAATCTGCTATTTCTGGATATTCCAATAGCCATACAAAAATAATCACAGAATTATTATTATGAAGGTACCTAATTATGAATAAATATTGAACGTACCTGGAGAATTGTACCCACTTCCTGTTTACTTTGTTTAAAAAACACTACAAAGTGAAAACTAACTTAAATTTCGAAAGTCGGTGTCTTTAGTTTTCTGTTTTCGTTATTTGCCACCGACTTCCAAAATGTAAGTTACTTTTTACTTTATACTGTTATTTTTTAATAAAAAAAGTTTTTATTTCTCGAATTTTAGTGGTTCAGTTTGCAATTATTTATCTAAGTTACAATAGCCATTAAATGTCAACTGCTCATCATCTTTTTCCCTATACAGGGATGTTAATCGTTGAGGAGTTCACCTGGTACTTCATCATCAGCTCCACTTCTCCAAATACATTGTGACGAGCATAAATTGCTTGACAACCATATTAAAGTAATCAAATCGCAACCCGTGAAATATTTATTATTGAGTAGTTCCGGTGGCCATCTGTGGTGTTTATCATCAGTTCCACTTCACCAAATGGTGCTTTCCGAGAGCTGCACGAGTTACTATAAAAAATATTCAAATCGCTATAGGTGTGCCTATAATATTTGTAGAGTTCCCTCGATTTCTCCAGGATCTTATCAACAGATCCTAACCTGATGACAATGGGACCACCTAGGAAGTATACCTACCCTTTCAAACAAAAAAATTATTTTGCAAATCCGTCTATTTAAAGCAGAGTTACGCCTGAAAATACATTTTTTTTTAAACGTCCGACTTGATAACATTCTCCTTTTACAAGTCGGTTAAAAAACAAGTTAATTAGTAAAACTCGAAAAAAATATTGTCGAACTGGAAATTCCTAGTTTGCTTGCCTGATAAAAAGTACCTACCTAACTGTTCGGTACCAGAGTAACCGTTGAGTGTAACATTCGCGTATAGTTCGCACTAACAGTCATGTTATTTCAAGCGAACACGCCTTCTATTCTATTTTAATGGTATAGTTGCGAATGGTTAGTTAGTCGCCAAATATAGACTTGATAGGCGCCGAGGTGTGCAGACGGCGGCCAGCGGCGGGGTCGTCGGCCGCGGCGCATGCGCATCGCCTGGAGCGCAGGGACCGGTCCCGTGCGTATCAACCTCGCACACGTCCCGCACAGACCTACACGCCCCCGCGCCCCCTATACCCACGACACTATGCATGCCCAGTTTTTGCGAGTGTAAATGGGCGGGCACGAAACCAGCGACGAGGAGCGATGGCCGAGCGGGGCGGCGCCGGCGGCGACGATATAAAATTACACAATTTCGTGCCAGCACACAAAATTGTGGCACATTATACCATCAGGGTGTGCAGGGGAGCAGTGGCGGTGTTATCGCTGATTGCGATGTCTACCAGACAATGTTTGGATGGACAGGAAGACAACAAATAAAGCGTGAGGGCAGTCAATCGCTGCTAGCGCAACTATACTTGCAGTGCGCTCAGAAGATGGCGTGCGAGTGTGCAGTCCACAGTGTCTAGGCATGTTGTTCGGTAGAAAATATAGGTAGTGTAGTCAGTGAACTAGTGGGGCACCACAGAATGATGAGTGCTCCCTGCTCCGTCCGGAGAGGTAAGACGACACCACTAGGTATGGAGATGAAGGAGTAGCTACTGCACAATATGGTGCTAATATCTTACAGTATGTACAAAACTGAAACTATGACTAATATGAGAGTACAGTATTGACATCTGGTATCCTGATGAAGGTACTTGTCAAAATGAGAGTTCTGCACCGAGCATGTTGATAAATATAAAGATATTTTATTTTGCAAATATTGTGTTATAGGGCCACCGAGTTGCCAGCTCATCGTGCGGGCCCGCTCCCCGTGCTGCCGATGTAGCCGATGCACTTGATGCAGCATTACCTCAGAGGTACTATTGCACTGTACTACGTGGTGGACGCTGACGTCATACGCCACAAGGTAATGTTGCCGAGGACGCGGGGCCGCGACCGCTCAGCCGTTTAATCGGTTTAATGTACATCTAAATTAAATATGTCCGTAGCCCGCGCTAAACAAACATTGCTCGCCGGTTACAGCGTATGGTATTAGGGGTAACGTCTTAAAACTAATTGAATCTTATCTTCACAAACGTAAGCAGGTTACCGAAATAAGTCAAATTTGCAACAAACGTGAGATAACTGTAAGATCCGAGGAACGAGAAGTAATATACGGAGTACCGCAAGGCAGTGTGGTGGGCCCTCCGATGTTCACTTTATATATAAATGACTTGCCTAAAGCTGTTGACCACCCAATGACACTTTTTGCTGACGATTGCACTGTGACTATAGCTTGTAATGACAAAAGTACGTATGAACATGACATTAATAATTCGCTTATATCTATCATAAATTGGCTTAATAATAATAATTTAATCATTAATTTAAAAAAGACTAATGTAATTCATTTCGGACAACGTACACATACAGCTAACAATAATAATGTCCAGTATAATAATATTAATATAAATGCAACTGACACAACAAAATTTCTGGGACTTATAATTGATGATAAGTTGTGTTGGAAGCCCCAAATAGAAGCTCTGAGTAAGAAAATAAGTAGTGCAGCCTACGCTTTGAAACAACTAGCAGCGGTTCTCAATAAAGATGCATTAATTACTGCGTACTATGGATTGGCTGAATCCATTCTTAGATACGGAGTTATTTTCTGGGGAAATAGTACGGACAATGAAGTAGCGTTTCGGGCCCAGAAAAGATGCATCAGATCGATGTTTCGACTTCAAACAACAGACAGCTGCAAACCCTATTTTAAAGAGCATAGAATATTGACATTACCCTCATTATACATTTTGGAAACGGTAATGTTCACTGTAAGTCATCCTAACTTATTCCAACGTTTGTCTGATGCTGTGCCAAGGAATAGACGTGACAATACTCTACTCTGTGTTCGCGGCGGTAAAACTGCTCTTTTGCATAAGAGCATTTATTACATGGCTCCGACCATATTTAATAAATTGCCCAAGTCATGGAGATTATTGGATGTATCTGGCCTTAAATTGAAATTGAGAAAATTATTAATAGAGAGATCTTATTATAGTATTTCGGAATTTATGAAAGAGGATAATTTTTCTTGATGATTATGTATTTTAATTTATTTTATTGTATAATGTATTGATAATTAAATTGAATTGACATTGAATTGAATTAATAATTAACTTGACATAATTGAATTAATAATTAACTTGACATTGAATTGAATTGATAATTGAACTGACATTGAATAGAATTGATAATTGAATTGTATTGATAATGTAGTACGATTGTTATAGTAATTTTATCATTTTGAATTTAATAAGTTTAGTCCCGGTTTAAAACCCAGCAACTGTACGCCACTCAACAATTTGTACGCCACGTCACGCGGCTGAACATGTTTGAACTTTCTTTTCTACTGTAATATCTTGCATGCAATGTATGTATACCATGTTTAAACAAATAAATATACTTACTTACTTACTTACTTACTTACAAATTAATATTCATTAATGTTTTCTAACATCAACAAGTTTAATTTATGAATCATCTATCATTACATTACATTACGGTTGCCATAATTGTTCGGAACTGATTCGGGACAAAATTGTTAAAATTTTATAAAAATCTGAATTACGTGTGTGATAATTAATTATGATAATACTGATCATAAAATAATCAAAAGTTATAATAATCAAGTGTAACTAATAATCAGAGATCGGAATAGGTAGAGTATATTTGCCTAAACGTCAAGGATGTAAGTAACATAGAGTTGATAATACCGGCTTCTGAATTCCCGGAATAATAATCCAGAAAACAATATTTTGATTTTAAAGACTGGCCGTGTAGTTTCTCGTCCGTTTTTTTCCATAGGTAGCAACTACGCTTTGAAATGGGCAACTAGCTTCGTCTTTCTGACAATAGGGAGGAAGACTGATATTTTTTTTTAGTTCGTCTTTGAGATTATAAAAAAATATTGGACACGTATTTTTTTCTTTTTGTACGTAATCTAAAATCATGACGTCACGAGTATGTAGATTTTACACATACTAGTGACGTAAGTAAGATAATCAAAATATTGTTTTCTGGATTATTATTCCGGGAATTCAGAAGCCGGTATTATCAACTCTATGTTACTTACATCCTTGACGTTTAGGCAAATATACTCTACCTATTCCGATCTCTGCTAATAATATTAATAAAATTTATACCTACTCTACACTATTTGAAGATCCAGGAAGAGGTTCATCTTTATTCGATGTATTTATTTTATTCGAGTTAATTAGTCGAAATTTGTCGGTCACTGGTTCAAAAGATATAAGGGTTTATTTTTTCTTGGCAATTTTTCGTAAACTCTTCGACTATAGCTCTTGGACTATACCTTACTAATTGAACTTATTATATCTCCTAAACTAAGACCCGATTAAATCTGTGACTTGGCGACAAATTGGCGACAAAATATAGGAGAAAACACATCTTCGCTAGGTGACCTAGTTTTTGAGATATACTCGTAAATGTGGCCCTGCTGGGGAGACTCTCTCCAGATCGGCCACCTATAAACCCTTATATCTTTTGAACCAG
The DNA here is from genome assembly GCA_916701695.1 of Agrochola macilenta. Lineage (NCBI taxonomy): Eukaryota > Metazoa > Arthropoda > Insecta > Lepidoptera > Noctuidae > Agrochola > Agrochola macilenta. The sequence goes on along the minus strand of OU753573.1, from coordinate 20,850,287 downwards.
TGACCGACAAATTCTGATATTTGGCGAAAAATTTCGACTAATTAGCGACAATTTTTTTGTGTAATCAAAATTAAAATCCCTGATGGTGTCCCTGCCAGAGTCAATGACACTGTAGATTGCATGGCATTAGCCCTAAATAACCTGATCGCATCTAAACAGATTTTGTACATTTGTAAGTTTCAAAAACATTACCCAGGCACCCATATGGGATAAATAAATTGTAGTTTAAAAAAAACTAAAAAGAACTAAATATGATAAAATAATTAAATATACTTGTATCCAATGATTAAATCAAAAAGCGTTAAGCGCTTTATAAATAAATTTAAAGTATACACCACTAAAAAGCGCTCCACGGTTTTTGATTTAATTATTGGATACAAGTAAATTTAATTATTTTATCATTTTTAGTTCGTTTAAAAAGCGTGTTGTTTAGTTTTTTTTAGACTACAATTTTATTTTTTACTATTTAGTCTAGTATATTCTTCATTTAGTTAATAACTCTAAAGTCAACAAAGTTATGACTTGACCGGTTTACTAATTAAGTAGCCACTAAAGAAATCTACTATCCACCTCCTGGCTCCATCATCAGACCCTCGACACCAAATACAACATATTGAACTCGTCAAACCTAGTCATATGAGCCCAAACTCGAGGCGTTTACTAGTAGCTACTGAAGAGTTCTACTATGCACCTCCTAGCTCCATCATCAGACCTTCGACACCAAGTGCAATATATTGAACTCGTCAAACCGAATTACAAGAGCCCAAACTCGAGGGGTTTACTAGTAGCTACTAAACAGTTCCAATATCCACCTCCTGGCTCCATCATCAGACCCTCGACACCAAGTGCAATATATTGGACTCGCCAAACCGAAATATGTGAGCACAAACTCAAGGGGTTTACTAGTAGCCACTGAAGAGTTCCACTATCCACCTCCTGGCTCCATCATCAGACCCTCGACAACAAATGTAATATATTGAACTTGTCAAACCGAATCATAAGAGCCCAAACTCTCGAGGAGTTTACTAGTAGCTACTGAAGAGTTCCAGTATCCACCTCCTGGCTCTATCATCAGATCAGCTCCAAGATACTAAATTATTGTATTGTCATCGGTCCATGATACGAGTACGTGTGCAAATTTTCAAGTTACGGTTAACTTGAAAATTTCGTCTTGAAGTAGGTGAAAATTACGTTGAAAGATTCCATTACATAGATAGATAGATAGATACGGGTCAAGCTAATAAAAATGTGTTAAAAATACCCCTAGATTGGCGTAGATTTAGATGCCACAACCCTATATTATAAGATATCTTACAACTTTTAGATTTTGAATAACAATGCTGCCAAAGTATGGTTCAAAGACACTCACAATCAAGATGTTTACTTAAAATCTACCATAATCCTTGCTGATTTTGGTTTGCAATAACGGCATACGTAGGTACTGTGGTTAAGGTTACCTTGAAAGACAACGCTGCCTCTCCTCAGAATGGACTAAATTCATTTTTAAACAGACTAAGATAGAGGAACTTCTAGGAAGTATAGGTCTGTGGTAGCCTTCGGAAGGCTGACTGGACAATAGATCATCAGATGAAATGAAACTGGAAGAGCCGCTAGAGATAGAAAAAATACTTTCGTAAAGAAGTAAAAGAGAGGGTCACCTCTCAAGAGAATGTAAGTATAATGCTCAGGCTATAATGTTCCCACTGAGTGGACAGAGGGTCTCTCTGTGAGAGAGGAAGAGGATTTATTATAATTATGATATTTTTTTATTCCCTAAGAAAGTATTTAAATTATGTTTGTGTAAGTACATGATTCACATTTCAAGTTAATTTAATTAACAAATGCATCACTACTTGACTAATCTATTGACCATTTTAATAAAAGATCCTAATTAAATTACAGTTTCAATGAAATTTTAACTTTGTCATAGATTGCAGTGGATTCCTTCACATGTTGGCTTGAGAGGTAATGAGGAGGCTGACATTTTGGCTAAAAGATCTTGTACAGACGGAAGCGAGGTGTTCATAATTCCTGATTACTCAGAATATTTTTCACGGTACAAGACAATATCGCAACAAAAATGGAAAGAACATTTTGACATTAGATCTCGAGAAAAAGGAATATGGTACAAAACTATGCAATGTGAGCCTCCTCGGATACCGTGGTTTACCGATGTGAAACTAGGTAGGCAATTACTTAAAATAGCTTTTAGAATACGATCTGGACATGCATCCCTAAAAAAAAATTACCTTTTTAATGAGAAAATCCCTTTCACGTAACTGTATTATTTGTGATAAACCAGAAGATGTCCAACAGCTCCTTATAGATTGTATTCGCAATAGTTTTGAAAGGCAACATTTATGTAAAAAATTAAAATTAAATGCATTCGATTTAGGTATATTTCAAAGTATTCTGGCTTACCCTGCAAGCAATAAAGCTAAGCTTATTTATAAATTTATATTTAATAGTCTTAAGAAAATTTTGTAATGAGATTCAATTCTCTTTTATTGATGAGATTATTATTCAGTTTAGTCCCATTGATTTTCTATTATCAGTATAGTGTAGCTTAATAATGTAATTTGAAGGTATTTTTCATAAACTTTATTTGTACATGGCCTACACTTCAATAAACGGGATGTTGTTGATGATATTGACTCGTTTATTCGGACATCCTCATTTCTCATTTTTAATAACGCAATCTCAGTGACATTGAATTGTGTTAAAAGTTAATAAATTGATTGTTTATTCAATAATTGGTTATTTTACTGATTTAGTGACCTTGAGTTTAATTGCTTTTACTCTCTGTGAAAATGGATACTACTCCGTCTGAGTGCGCTCAAGTTGTAGCACTGATCCAAGCTGGATTGAGTCAGCGCGTCGTGGCCAGACGTCTTCACCTAAGTCGATCAGCAGTAAGACGAGTGTACCGAAGGTTCTTAGAGACTGGGAGCTTCAATAGACGATCAGGTTCGGGAAGAAATCGGGCTACTTCAGAACGAGATGATCGATTTATGGTGTCTACAAGTTTAAGAAATCGACATTTGACTGATGTTCAGGTGCAACAGCAACTTCGTAATGTACGCGGTGCAGCTGTAAGTGAATAGACTGTACGACGGAGACTTGCAGCAAGCGGATTACATCCTCAGAAACCCACTAATTGTCCAAAATTAACCCCCGCGAATTGCCAAGCGCGGCTTCGATTTGCTCGTGCTCACGTCGATTGGACACTCGAGCAATGGAAGGTCGTGCTGTTCTCGGACGAGTGTAAAATCAGTCTTCATGGAAATGATGGGCGCAGGAAAGTTTGCCAAAGAAAGGGAGAACGATTGCACAGGCTTGTATTGAAGAACGAGTGGTTTTCGGAGAAGGTTCGTGCACTGTTTGGGGTGGATTTTTTTTGGAAGGAAAAACGGGTCTTCAGTTCGTATCCGGACCTCATCTAGGCAATCTGACTACACAACGATATATCCAGGAGGTGCTAGAACAACATGTTATACCATACGCCGGATTTGTAGGTGAGGGTTTCACACTAATACAGGACAACGCCCGACCACATACAGCCACGATAGTATTCCAGTACCTACGTGAGGCGGAAATTCCTGTTATGGAGTGGCCAGCAAGGAGCCCTGACCTTAATCCCATTGAACATCGATGGGATGAGCTGAAGAGAAGGGTCAGGGCCAGAAATCAACCCCCAGAAACCTTCCAGGAACTAAAGGTGGCTATTCAAGAGGAGTGGGAAGGTAAACCCCAAGAATTCATAAAAACATTAATAAGGTCACTGAAAAACAGGATGGAAACTGCAATGAGAGCACGTGGGGCGAATACAAGCTACTGGACAAAGTATTCTTTAGAAAATTATTCATAAAAAAATTGAGCAATTCTAACCGTCTTTGTTTTTGTGTCTGTAAAATCAATATACCAAAATCTGTTACACTAAAAAATGGGGTGTTGTGTAATTCATGTTCATCTTAGACTGACATTTAACAAACAGATTGAAAAGTATTCATTAATTAATTTTAGATTTTTATTTATCGTGTCCTGAACGAAAGCGTACGGGGTGAGTTGATTTTATTGCACGCAAGTGTAATTCATGTTCACCTTAAATAAGGCAAATAAATTTGCCATTAATCTATAACATGATGTGTTCATTCTTGCATTTACTAGGATAAATAGATTGAAAACTCTTACTTAATTGTTTTATTGGAACATTTAATGAATACAGACTGAAATATTCGTTCGTTCCATATAATATTTGATCACATAGCGTCTACATCCTTCAGGTACTCTTTCACCAGCAGATATCAAACAGGTCTTCTAATCAAATGTTATGTTTTTCATAACATAATAACTGTTTTGTTTTAATGCAAAACATTAAAACATAATGGTATAACACATATATGTATATCACATAATATCATTATTACATTTTATTTTTATATAATCAAATTATGAAATATTTTAAATGGGTTTATTTCACCATAAACATTAAGCTTCGATCATGATCGAAGTAATTAAGCAATAAATAATAATATTAGACTACTAATAAAATATTTTAAAAAACGACTTCCAATATTTTATTTATTTATTACATACATACGCTACCACTACAGTGTCCCAGTTCGGTAGTGTAGTTAAACAAGTGATTTTAAGGTTAAGTATGGGCAATTTGTTTACGTTAAGTATTTAACATTTTATTTGGCTTTAGTAAATATTGAGTTGATAGGTATTGAGGTTACAGCTTATGTATTCATTTTCTTAACGAAAAGAAGATTGTAACTAAACCTCTAATTTTAATCCTTAATTACTAAAATAATGTAAACATTGTCGCTCTATCTGCAAGAAATACGATAAACACCTTGTTGAATACATGCTCAAAAAAATCGTTACCACAAATACGTGCAATAACGAATCTGTTGTTTATTACAGTTAATATTTTAAGGTAAGTGTAACAACTTATAGAAGAAGGTCGTAAGTCAAACCGAAGCGAGTCTATTGCTTTGTGAGATTGCTAATGGACTTATGAACGCTACTGTACCTGGATTCAACATATATCTGGACAATGTGGCCGAAAAAGTGGGAGAATAGACACACGTCAGTGTGACTGTACTGACTGCACACAAGTTTATAGAGCCAGTTAGAGTAACTACAACTGGTGGTGAAGCATTTTAAGGCGCACCACGGACCGATTAGCTTGGAATGTCACGGAGGAGTGCAACTATACCATTAGTGTCGGCGGCACTCGGAGGCGTTCGGGACAGCTCGGAGCGGCTCGGAATGCCGAGCCGTACAGTTAGCGGCACAGATAGCTCGCGGTCACGGACGCTCGCGCCGCTCTCCGCCGCTAACTGTACCAACTAAGGAGATGTGGAGAGTGTGCACTCATTACGTCATGTAGGGAATTTCCACATCACTAAGACAAGCGGTTACAATACTTTGCATACAAAAATGTCGAACTAGTGTCCATTAGACTGCGCGACGGTTTCCTTGTTACTGAGCCTGTGCGCCTCAGACGCAAGCTCAGCAGAACAGGTCTCAATGCCCGCGCGCGCCCCTCCTCCTCCGCGAGCGCACACTACTGACTCACTTGACCAAACCGGAAATAAGCTTGTGAGGGGGGCTTGTGGGAAGCTTGTGTGTTGCGGTTCAATGGTTTGTTTTAATGCCGACTGCCGCATGCCATATGCACGACGAGCGAACGCGACGAGACGGGGACAATGTCACGCAAACAAAACACATCTTACACGTTCTTTGTCAACATAAGTTCTGGGTGATTGAATGGGCTCCTCGAACATGGATAATGATGGCCGTTCCACTAACAGATTGACGTGCAGGCACAGACATGGGAGGTAACGATACCTACTTGTCCTAGTAAGCTTCTTCCGTTCGAGTCAACCTTTCATCGCGATGATTTTTAAGACTGAGAGTCACTCTTTCCTTCGCTTGTTTCCTGCACTAAGTTCTCCCTAGGAAACAGGCAAGTCAGTATAGCTGCAGCGAGCAAGTTAACACCGCATTAACGAAATGGATTAGTGAATAGGTCAGCATCCGGCACACGTGTGCGTTACCCCAGCCAAAAAATATCGAACATCGTCATTTGAGTGTAATAGATAATTAGTACATTTATCAGCTTCTGTAACTGCTGCGTAGATTTTTAGGTGTCATTTTTTTTTCAACATACTTGCTCATAAAGTGGCTCTAATTGAACCGCTTTTAGGTTCATAATGCGGTGTTCTAAACACGACTGCTTTTTACTTTATTTTACCGCACTAGTACGGTAATGTGCGCCGCAGATAAAGCAGGAGATGTGTGCTTTTTAAAATGTCATCAAATAAACTTCATGCGTTTTATGCCTACAACTGTGTTAATAAATAAAGATAAAATTTCCATTATGGGCCAACGATTTCGAAGTTCATATTTTTTCTGTAGATAGTACTCATAAATAGAAAGCTTTTTAGAAATTTTCAAGGTGCGGACATTCACGGTTTACGAGATATAATTTTTTTAAGTTTCCATTGAAATTGGAAAATAACACGCCATTTGCACATTTTTAGGTTGGTTCTACTGACATAGTAGACGTCAAAGTTGACATTTCACGTTCCGTTGACCGTAGAGGTGTATTTTATTCAATTTTATGTCATATTTTTTACTTAAATAAAATATTATTTTCACTTATTCACTTATTAATTTGGTGTGTAATTAAGGTGCACAATAACCGTGCTGTATTAAGCAATAACATTGACTTTTTTACCCAAAAAATAAAGAATTTTTGTTTACAATTTGGAACGGAACGTGAAGCGACGCCATTCTGTTATATAGCGTCTTGTTTTTATATAGTGTCAGTCATCGTTTGTAGCTTGCCCCGTGCAGTTGTGAACGTTTTGACTACCATGGCGTCCCCGAAGCCCTATGCTTCTGTGTCTGAAGAGTCGAGTGATGTGCAAGTGTTGGACTCAGATGAGCCGCTTGTCACGGCCTCCTCTTTAGTGCTTTCTTCAGGTAGTGTGCGAGTGATGGACTCAAATGAGCCTCAGCCTCACTATATAATATCCCAAAAATACCCAAAACCGAATCAGAGCACCCCTCTTTCCACGTGTTCTTGTCTGCCCTACCCCAAGAGTTTATATAAAAAACCGGAGGCGTGGAGGGAGAGCAGCCCTCGCCCGCTGTGACACGGCACGCAAGGGCGGAAGGGCTGCTCTTCCCGTAGCGCCGGAGATAAGGCGGAGTCAAACTGGGGGAGTTTTTGTTCTAACCTAAAAAACTTTAACCTTGGATATCTCCATAACCATGGGGTTCCGCGGAGTGGGGATGGTACAGGGGTATGCCCTCTTACGCCCCCTCTTCCCCGCCTCATAAATCGATCAACAATAATGACAATTTTTATTCTAACCTAAAAAACTTTAACCTTGGATATCTCCATAACCATGGGGCTCCGCGGGGTGGGAATGGTACAGAGGGGTAGCCTACCTCCCCCCCTCCCCCCCCTCCTCACCGTCCCATAAATCTTTGGCCCATAATGGAAATTTTAACCCTTATTGAACCGCTTTTAGGTTCAGAATGCAGTGTATCAAGAGAATGGGCATCGAATTGGAATTGGCATTGGATCCATTATGGATCGGGGGCACTTGCGCGAAAGACATTTCCGGGAAAGACACTTGCACACTTGAAATTGATGGCGTGATGTTATAAAGAAATTGAACATTTTCGCAGCCGCTATCTTGGATCTTTATTTGGCTTATAGTAGTCTTCAGTAGCGTTAAAGAACTTCGTTCCAAAAAATACTTCACTTATTGCTATCACAGCATATCGGCGCGGGCATGTCGGTGACGCGAACCCATAAGTTTTTCTCATACCTAAAATCACTCAACTCGCTTAAATAATTTTTCAGTTTTTAAAAACCTATTATACCTGCAGTCAAAATATAACTAGCAGACCCGGTAGCCAGAACTTGTCCTGCGATAACAGCGCCACCCTGGTCCAACTATAACTAAGAACCGTCCGCGTGACACAAAAATATTTAAAAAAAAAAACAAATTTTTTCTCCTCACGCTGGGAAGGCCGGGTCGCTACTGACGGGATGGGTTTTCCGCGGTCGTTAATTTATTTCACTTTGCCATTTATTTACGAAACGAAGTAATTGTTTATTTATAAAATAAAATTTAGATTCCCTTCAATGATGATCTTAAGATTAATGACATCATCCGTCGGGCTCTTGTCACCGCCGGGGTGCCAGCTGTTTTAGAACCCAATGGCTTGGCGCGCGACGATGGGAAGAGGCCAGACGGAATGACCATTATGCCTTGGAAGTTGGGTAGGCCTTTGGTGTGGGATGCAACATGTGTCGACACCCTTGCGCCATCCCATCTTCCTAGCACGGCGGGCTGTGCCGGGGCGGCTGCTGCAGGTGCAGAAAACCTCAAATGGCGCAAATATAACAACCTTATTGGTAGCTATATTTTTGAGCCGTTTGGGGTTGAAACACTAGGGCCGTGGGGTCCGAGTGCTCATCGAATATTTCGGGACATCGCTAAGCGGTTGGTCGACTCTTCACGTGACCAGAGGGCTGGCCAATTCTTAGGCCAAAGAATCAGCATTGCCATCCAACGTGGCAATGCTGCCAGCCTTTTGGGCACTTTTCCCGCTGACAGCGATGCGGACGAATTTTTTGATGCCCAATGAGCTCTTCCCTTTATTTTATTTTATTTTTTTCTTTACATTCTTGTACATAATATTTATAATAGTTAGTTGTAAAATAAATTGTATAATAATATGAATGTTTAAATAAAGCAATACATTACGTAGATTAATTATGTAATTTTCAATTTCTTTGAAGTGTTTCTAATAATTAGAAAAAAATACTTATTTGTCAATGTTTTTAGAAAATTACGTTATTTCAATTTTTTTTACTGTTTTTATATTATTTTATATTTTGTATGGAAGTTGAAAAAAGTGGTTCAGCAAGTAGACCATAAAATGATGTTGATGATATTTTTTAATTTTCAAAATCAAAACTATTTTCTTGTAACAGAACGATCAAACATCAGTCTCGCGTAATTTTTCGGAAAACTTGTTGCGAATATTAGTGATTTTCCATGAATACTTAATTTATTTGAAAAATCCCTTTCAGCGACATGCAAGACAGAGAAATCGACTTTTCAAATCATAAATAATTTTGTTTAAATTCTGTTACCCTTTCTCACAACGAATGAACAAAATTGATCACAATCAGTCGATTTCGTGAACGGCCTCTTAAATAACTTCTAAAAGGTGCATTTTTTTTAAAATTATTTTAAGCATATTGGAGCTTATTCATAAAAAGTCGTGTGCTCAAAATATAAAAGTGCGCCTAACCGTTTTAAAGGTCCAGCAATCACGTAAACGTTCCCCCAGCAGGATCTTGAATATTTTTGCAACTTAAGTCACAACATTTGCCTCGTCTAACGAGCTAAAACAAAAAAAACTAAAAGATTCAAAATACCCGTTAATAAACAAAACTTCTGGCCAGGGTAACGTTTCCGCAGCCACAACTGTTTTTGTCTAATAACTAAAAAACTATTAGCACAACAAACATAGCACGGCGTTTGGGGTTTCGGCCCAATATCAACGGTCTCCCCATTGATGTTAGGCCCAAAGCCCAAACGCCGCTAACGTGTGAAGAATCTACAAACAGTTTTCTAGTGCGGCCAAAGTGAGCTGGGGTCTCCACCCGGCGGAAGGTTCATATTGATTATTTACACGGCAGCGGTGGAGCCGGTGGTGATGCACGCGGCAAGCGCCTGAGCGCCGGCAACTAAGAAGATAGGAGTGCAGAAGATGCACTCCGATCTTCTTTAGTTCACGGTCATACGATCCAATGAGTATTCGCCCAAAAGCTCTGCTAACCCTACAGCACCGTTACGCTGAACGCCGTAATGCTGGCTGGGATACTCCCACTCGACCTCTGAATACAAGAAGCAGCCGCTCTGTATGGCTGGGAGATTGAGCGTATGGTGGCGTTTGCGAAAACTCCACATCCGGCGAACCAAGGTTCCCGCCAATTCCTGGCGGCAGAGGCGAGAGCTGACTTGGGTGCGGCCTTTTCCCAGACCAAAGAAGTGTCCTTGTTCTTGGTAAAAGCTCACGCAGGGCTGGAGGTCAATGAACGCGCACACCACCTTGCGAAAGAGGTTAAACTCAAGTTGAAAAAGAGACCGCTGCCTGGTTTCATTCGTCCAGTGGCAGATCCGTATGGAGTCGCTCGACGAATGGAACTGAAGATACAAGAACGGCCTTCGATCAATAAAGAACGGCGAAACAGGCTCCGTCACTAAAATGTTCCTCCCAGACGCCTCCTTTCAACTCTAAAAAATAGCTGATGGAATGGTTGTAGAGATTCGGCGCCATAGTAAAAAAATATTAGTAGAACTTCCCCGATCAGGGTAAAACATTTTTTTTCGGTTTTGGTTCAGTTTGGGTTTTGGGCCTAACTTTGAATGAAAATGAATGGTCTCCTTTAAAAATCTACGCAATAATTACAGAAGCTGACGTACTAATTATATATTACACTCAAATGACGATATTCGACATTTTCTGGCTGGGGTAATGTACACGGCACACGTCGCAGTCGCACGCACGCGGGGCGTGGACTGTGCGTGGCGCGGTAGATGCACAGTAATGCACACTCTCTTTAAGTCTGTGCTGTTTTATTGTATCGATGACATAAGAAAATGCGCAAAGGTAGCAAGTGCGATTTTTAACTGCTCTGTGTGGTGGTTAAGGTATAAACGGAAGGGTGTGTAATGTTTGATATAATAACAGGTAGTCTAATTTTGTTTGACATAACTTTCATATGATATAATTTTCATATGCTATAAAAAATATTTAACCTAATTTCATATGACCTAATGTTATATTTGATATAATTTTCTTTTTCTCTAATTTCATTTACGTTCATTTCATATAATTTTCAAATTATATAATGCTCTTTTCGTATAATGTTCATTTGACCTAACTTTCATATTAACTAATTTTCTAAGGTAGCGCATCGTTCTTGAGATAAGCAAATTATATTGTAACCTATCCTCAAAACATTAAAGTTGCTTCTGCATCGTCTCCGGCGCTGCGGGAAGTGCAACCCCTTCGCGCTTACGTAACAAAGGATAGGCACCCATGCTCACCTCCGCAGCTTCGGCTTGCTCCGCGCCTCCGGCTTTTATATACACTCTAGGGTAGGAGCCAAAAGACTACGTAAAGTCGGGGTGCCCCGATTCGGTTTTGGAACAGATTCAACCTATTAACTACAAGCCGGTGTATAATTATGTTGTCGCCATATCGTAGAGATGAGGAAAATCGTATCATATCAATCGTATCGTAGAATCGAAGAAATTATATTAAACGTTACTTATAGATTTTGAATATTATAGCAACTGAATATTATATTAATTGAATATTATTTCAAATGTGCATTATATAAACTGTTCATTATACCATATGAAATTAGCTTAAATGAAATTATGTCAATAATTCATTATATCATTTGATCGTTATATTAAAAACGAATTATATTAAATGAAATTAGGTCTTATGATCATTAGAACGTTTGTTATTATATCGAACGTTACACACCCATAAACGGAGAGCCTGCAACTAAACCACATAACTCTCGCAGCGATTAACTGCTGCAGCTCACTGCGAATGCAACCGAGTCCTCAACGCCTCGCACGCACAGTCCATTACTATGATAACATCCATGTCGTGTAGGTACCTACACGGTACGAGAAGTACACGATAATAATCAACAGCACAAGCATTTAATTGAAAATGAATAGATTCCGATCGATAAGTAGTAATCTTTAAAAGTCAGGGTCTGATTGATATCGGCGCGTGCCGAGACCTTATCAGATGGTACGCGATGACGTGATTTAACTAACGTGTGAAGAAACGTTTATTAACGTTATAATATTTCGTGTGGGACATAATCATTAGATACCACCAGAATTCAATGTCATGGAGCTACCATAATAACTCGGAATTGTAAAACACGTCAATCGAAAACTAGCATATTATGTATAAGGAATGCACGAGCTTAGTGCCGAACAAGAGGAAAGGCGCCTTCGATAACAATCCCGACCCCTTCGTGTTGTTAGGTAGTCACCCGATCCCGTCGTGTTGTTAGGTGTTCACCCGACCCCGTCGTGTTGTTAGGTGTTCACCCGACCCCGTCGTGTTGTTAGGTGGTCACCCGACCCCGTCGTGTTGTTAGGTGGTCACCCGACCCCGTCGTGTTGTTAGGTGTTCACCCGACCCCGTCGTGTTGTTAGGTGGTCAGCCGACCCCGTCGTGTTGTTAGGTGGTCACCCGACCCCGTCGTGTTGTTAGGTGGTCAGCCGACCCCGTCGTGTTGTTAGGTGGTCACCCGACCCCGTCGTGTTGTTAGGTGGTCACCCGACCCCGAGCACCCAAGATTTTTGAAGTTTTTTTTTTCTTCCAATCTGATAGAATAACATAAGGAAAATAAAATAACCTGTACTAGAGGGGTTTTTTAGTATATCAATGACTAGAGTGATTATTCTCATTCGTGATCTGTCGGATATTACCTTTACGAACACATTAAGCACGGTTACTCATTTATTTGTTTCTTAACGTCGCGCTCGTCGCAGCAAGCGAATGCATAAAAGCGGTATTAACGTGAGTTAGTAATGAAACATAATGCGTTAACACAGGCGCACGGTTCAATCCATGTGACGGAATTAGCTCGTCGGCACGCGGAATGACTTCGAGCGGCTTGCACCGCCCGCACCGCGCCGGTCAGAGGTGAAGACTCGTTACATGGTATGCACTAATTCAAATAATTGTAAGAATGACATTAATACTTGCTTAAGTGACAATAATAATCTGTGTGTGAATTTTTGCTATTTGAATAAATAATTTTCTTTAAATTTTGATTAAAAATAGAAAACCAACAGTCAATCAAGATTCCTATAAAAGTGTGAAATAGCGTTTTTACAGCTCCTACACACTATGCCGGCGGCCCGCCCGGCCTTGCCGCAGAAAGCCGCACAAAGGATCGCAAAGGAAATGAAGGCACAAAATCCGGGGGTACGTGCCGCGCGGCACTATGCCGCCGCGGTAGTGTGTAGAAGCCATTACAAAACCATTACAATTTTTGCATCGGAAATGAAAAAAATTGCATCGATATGGAGCGCTGACAACATTTGACACGAGAAGAGATGATGAGAGCCGTTGGAATGTTGCAAGCTTGTTCAGGCAAGCTTGTTGCAAGCTTGTTCAGGCTACACAGAGCATCATAAGCCACCTCTGGACACGCTATCGTATCACGGGCAGCGTGGCCGCGCCATGGAGGATGATCTCGCATCACCACTCGTAGACAGGACCGGTACATCCAAAATACTGCTCGACGGAAGTGAAGTCGGTCTGCGTTCCCGAAGGCTGCTGAGAGTTCCACCTATAGCACCCCGCAAACGTAGGGCCCGTTTACAATGGGCTCGCGAACACAGAAATTGGGAGAAAGAAGACTGGCGTTGTGTTTGCTTTTCCGATGAATCTCGTTGCGGTATGAGGCCCGATTAGGGTTACCATCTGACAGGCATTTGCCGCATTTGACAGGCATTTTTGGATTTCCCTAATAAATGCACAGTTGAGTAAAGAAAGGAATCGCCTGGCCATAGAGTCGGTAAAAGTGTTATTAGTAACCCAACAATTTTTTTAAAACGATTCGTGTGATGATTTTTATATTTATAATTTAGAAAAAAAGAAAGTAAGAAAAAAAAAAGTCTTCGGAAAAAAATTATATCACTTAGTGTACCTAGTAAGTTCGTTTTTCTTAATTAGTTTAGTGGTCGTAAATTGTTCATACTTTTCATTTTAAATAAATGCCAGTCTTTAAAACTATCTGTAGCGCCTTATTTATTTTAACACTTACAGCTTTTTTTACGGTTTTGTTTACGGACAGGCATTTTTCTCAAAAATCAGGCATTTTGTACATCCTAGACAGGCAGCCTCCCTTACATAGACGGTAAGCTAGGGGCGAGTACGTCTTGTATCGGGCTAGGCCCGATACAAGACCTACTCGAGTTTGGAGGACCTCTGGACGTCAAGTACGTTTGAAATTTTGTCAGGAAGTTCATTCTTATGGAGGGGGAACAATAATGGTTTGGGCCGGTATTTAGATCAGTGGAAGAACTGATCTCTTTTGGATCAGGGGCAACCTCAATGCTCAGTTTTAGGCGGAGGGATTGTTTCAGACGTGATCATCCCTTTGCGAAGCCGGTTGGGTGATTCGTTTCGACTAATGCACGTCCACACACGGCTAGAGTCGTCACACACACTCTTGCCGATGCTCGCATCAACGTTCTGCCGTAGCCGGCTCAATCGCCAGACCTTAACCTAATTGAGCACGCATGGGATATGCTCCAAAGAAGAGTTCTGCCGAGTATGGATGCCGTGCATACCCCACAACAACTTTTTGACTTGTTAGAAAGAACGTGAACGGCCATTCCTCAAAGTGATTTTGATGAGCTGATTTTAAGCATGCCAAATCACTGTGATTTTGTGATTCGTATCAGTGGTGGAAACACAGATTATATTTTTTTTTTATCTATACGAGTACATTTAAAAAAAAAAATTTTTTTCTTTTTTTTACAAAATTAAGGATAAGTTTATTAATTTATTTTTTTATTTCCGCAAATCTTACCTACAACTACCATTACAGATTCTGCGATTCATACGTTGTTAACTTAAACATAGGAATTAAAGCAAGAAGCCAGTCTGGAGGATTTGGAAAAATATTAATTGGATAATTTTTTATAGTTAAAAATGTGCTTAGACACTTTTGATGTGTATAATTTTTTTTTGAGGTGACGGTTACAACGAACATGGAGAACGTTATTATAAAAAACACCTATGCTATACCCATGTTTGCAAATAAATAAATGATTTGATTTGATTTGAATTTTATGCGGAGCGGGCAGCGTGCCTGACAAGACGGACACACGGGCGGGACAGACTTGCGCGCCTGCAATACTAGCATTATCTATGATACTGGCGCTGCTGTCATCATACGTCATGGCAGAACATGTATTTACATCCCTTAAGACTTGACTGATAAATGACAGCGGTACAAACTTAGAATAGTAACGGTTGCGCAGTTTCAGATTAGCTGTTACTCACTAGGTATCTGTATGATTAAGCACATCGAAGACGTTTATTTATAATTTCTTACTTAAACACATTAATGAACTAAGTCAAAGTAGCAGGCTAGAGTTGGATGCAGGAGATCCAAGACTAGGTTAAGTGGCGTGCACTGCAGGAGCAACAGACACGGGTTGAAGTAAAGTAGCAGGCTAGAGTTGGATGCAGGACATCCAAGACTAGGTTAAGTGGCGTGAGTTAAGTGTGGTAACCCTACTACAATTAGCTTTGTCAGCAGTACAGCTTCTTCCAAATCTAGTGAGTAAGTTATTATAATGTAGGACATTGTCGTCACGCAACAATTGTCGTCTTAGCATAATTTAGCTATAAGTACCTTGTATCTTTAGGATTAGATTATTATTATCTTCACTGTCACTCTGTCAGTTAAATAAAGTTATTTTTATAAACTCTCCGACTGTCGTTTACTTAATTGGCGCAGCCGGTAGGATCTCTGTAGTCACTCAGTATAGTATAAAATTCTACAAAGCTGCTGTGACGTCTGTTCCAACAGTTTAACAGAGATCGCCGAACAAATAAATTTATTGAGCAACTTCATCGAGAGGCTGACGCTGAGTGTGGTGATAATAGTCCAAGGAGGAGATGGGAGTAACTTCGGGACTGTGAGTAGAACGTTTTCACTATCCTTTCTGTTTTCCTTTACGTGTACCTCTTTGATTAGATATATGTGTTTGTGTTATTAGGGGTCAGACAATACCTGGGTAACATACATATTTTATTGCGATAAAACTTTTGTGATAGAATAAATACGTAGATATAGTTAGTTTAGTACATTTTTATTACGATACAAACCTCGTGGTAAAGCAATTAGGTAGGCATAATTGTTTAGTACCTACAGTCTATTACGATACAATTTTCGTATTAAACTGTGTCACTAAGTAGGTATTTTCCTGGTGTGTAGCGTTTCGGGTTTCAATAACAATGGATCAGATCGTACCAATTCCGTCAGCAATGACTAGCATTATTCCGGAATTTAGTGGCGATGCTAGACAGCTCCCACTATTCATAAAAAAATGCGAATATATATTAAATAAGTTTCGAGGAGGAGATGCTCAGAACGAATACTTATATCACGTCGTAACAAGTAAGCTTTCGGATAAAGCTGCGAACCTAGTAGGAGAGCGGGATCAAATAAATAATTGGGATGAACTAAAAGAGTTGTTAGTGCAACATTTTGGGGATCCTAGGACCGAAGAATGTTTAGTGTTGGAATTGGAAACCTTAAAAATGAACCAAAATGAAAGTTATTTAGATTTTTGCCATAGGATACAAAACATACGTAGTATTCTTATTGCAAAAACCAATGAAACGATAAGCAATGTCAACGTACGTCAAGCCAAACAACATATTTATACTAATTCGTCGCTGAATGTTTTCTTATATAATTTACCAGCGTATTTAGTTAGGCTAGTACGATTGAGAAATGTAACGACTTTGGAGGATGCCTTAAGGGTTGTTCTAGAAGAGCAAAGCTTCCAAACAGTTTATGATCTGAAAAATAGCAGAAATAAGCCGTCAAGGAAATTTACGGAAAACCATAATAACAACTTCCAAAGACTACATAACTCACAAACAAGAGAGGCAAATCCGAATGCATCTAGTAGTTCACAAAATGCCGTAAACCAGTCAGGTTCACAAAACGCATCGTTTCAATCAAGGAATTCGCATTTTGCACAAAATCGAATTCCGTTACAGACTAGGTCAACTGCAGGGACGCCGAGTCAGCATGATCGGCGATGGACGTCGGCACATAATGCACCGTTTGCAAATACAGGTGCAAACACCGATGTTACTATGCGGACTGCGAGTTCTAGACGTGTTAATTACACAAACAATGATTCATACGATAATAATCAGTTTGCGTTTGAAAGGGAACTACAATCAAGTACTTCGGACGAGCCTGTATGTGCGGAAAATTTTCATCTAAGGGCCTCGAACAGAGAGAACATATAGTTTTAAAGTGTACTAGTTTTCGTTCTTTGCCATATATTATAATTCCTGAGTTAGGTAATGCAGTTTTTATGTTAGACTCTGGCAGCACTAGATCTTTTATCGGATCGAGTATAGCGAAGCAATACTTTAGAAATAATATATATAAGGAGCGTTTTAATGTCGTTAGCACACATGGTATTAGCGAACATACACACGTTATTTGTACACAATTGCCTAAAATTTTTAAATGCTCGGAGGATCATAAGTTTTATCTTTACGATGTCGATAGTAACTACGATGGTTTGATAGGAAGTAATCTGATGAAACAATTAGGCGCGAAGATTGACTACGAAATGTCAATGTTGTGCACAAAAACAACGAACATACCTTTTGTCTATTCGTCAACATTTACGTATGTTCTGCCAGCACGTTGTGAAGTAAAAGTTAACCTTCCAGTTGATTTAACTTATGGCGCGGCCATTTTGGATTACAAAGATTTAACCGATGGAATAAGGATGCCTTGTGCTTTAGTAAACTGCGTTAATGGGTTTGCATATACGGTTATTCAAAATTGTAAAAACAAAGAAATGACCCTTAAGGTCACTAGTCCATTTAAGGTAGAACAATGTAATGATAGCGAATTAGCAGTAAATAACCTAAGCGAAAGGGATGGACTGGATGAATTGTTATTAAAGAATCTTAACAAATTACGACTAAACCACATGAATGAGGAAGAAAGAAACATGGTATGGAATATTTGTGAGGAATATAAGGATATTTTTTATTGTGAGGAGATACCGTTGTCTTTTACGAATGATGTCAAGCATAAGATTAGAACTACGAACGAAGATCCAATTAATGTCAAAGCATATAGGTTACCGCCAGCCCAAACAGAGGAAATTAGGCGTCAAGTTGATAAGATGTTAAGTGACGATGTAATCCGAGAATCAAACTCTCCTTGGAGTGCACCTGTTCATTTAGTTCCAAAAAAGTTAGACGCGTCGGGCCAACAGAAATGGAGAATGGTAGTGGATTATAGACGATTAAACGATATAACCATAGACGATAAATACCCTTTGCCAAATATCAATGACCTTTTTGATAAGTTGGGAAAGAGTATGTATTTTTCAACTTTGGACCTCGCCTCTGGTTATCATCAATTGCAAATTCAAGAAGAGGATAGGCAGAAAACTGCATTTACAACACCATTTGGGCTGTACGAATTTAACAGAATGCCTTTTGGTTTAAAAACAGCGCCTGCTACTTTCCAACGAGCAATGGACAGTGTACTTAGAGGGTTGCAAGGGTTACATTGCCTTGTTTATTTAGATGACGTAATCATATTTTCGACAAGCCTACAGGAACACGTCGTTAAGCTCAAAGCAATTTTTGAACGATTTAGAAAAACAAATCTAAAAGTTCAACTAGATAAGTCCGAGTTTCTAAGAAAAGAAGTTATATACCTAGGACATACAATTACAAAAGATGGCCTTAAGCCTAATAATGATAAGATAGAAGCTATCCTAAAATATCCAATACCTAAAACAGTCACGGAGATAAAAAGTTTCTTGGGTCTGATAGGATATTATAGAAAATTTATCAAGGATTTCTCTAAAATAACAGGACCTCTTACAGCATGTCTAAAGAAAGGAAAAAGTATAGTAATAGATGACGAATATAGAAAAAGTTTCGAAACATGTAAAGAATTACTAACAAATGCACCTTTACTGCAATTTCCCGACTTCAACAAGCCTTTTATTCTTACAACTGACGCATCGAATTTCGCTGTTGGCGCTGTTTTGTCTCAAAGCAACATAGGCTCAGATAAACCAATTGCGTTTGCTAGCAGGAAACTAAGTGATACAGAGTCTAGATATAGCACAATCGAGAAAGAGTTATTGGCCATAATATGGGCGGTCAAATACTTCAGACCCTATTTATATGGTAGAAAGTTTATTATTTATACCGACCATAGACCATTAGCCTGGCTGAATTCGTTAAAGGAACCAAATAGCAAGTTAACTAGGTGGAGATTACGGTTAGAGGACTACAATTTTGATATCCATTATAAAAAGGGTCAACAAAATACAAATGCGGATGCCTTATCACGCATCAAAATTAATGTTACAAATGATTGTGAGTCGATGATTGTAAATGTCGATGAAAACGAAAGAAACTTGCAGGAGCATTTAGACGAGGTGACTAATGAGATTATAAAACTTGGTCAAAAAAGGGACCAGATTTAGAGACTATCGAAATATCAGATTCTGAAAGTGACGCTGCTACAGCTAATTCTATATCCAATAGAGAGCATGAAGGTATACCTATCCTCAAAGAAGCGATAGACACTAAGCCTAGACAAATTCACATTTTTACTTGGTTTAAAGATAGCTTGGCTGTAAAAGACATTTCTAATGACAAACAAAAAATTTTGGAAGTTCATTTACCTACGAATAACCAGGATTTAGTAAAGGATTTCCTTAAGGAATATATAGACTACAAGCATAAATATTTCATATATTTTGAGGATCCTGCCCATAGGAAAATTTTTGTCAACGTTATTATTTCACTCTATAAAAAGGGAACCCAACAATTTGTTGAATGTACTGAAAGAGTGGTGAACGTTACAGATGAGGATGAGCAAAAGAATTTAGTTTTAAAATATCACCAAGGTATAACCTGTCATAGGGGTATTAGGGAGACAGTAATTCAATTAAAAAGATCGTACTGGTGGAGTAAGATGCAGGAAACAGTTACTGCCATCATTAATGCCTGTGAGGAATGTAAAAAAATGAAATATGAAAGGAAACCCCTGAAACCATTTATACAGTTAACACAGACTCCAGATGGGCCATTACAAGAAGTCTTTATTGATCTGTTATACATCGAAAAGAACCAATATCTGACAGTGGTGGACGCATTTAGTAAGTTAGGACAAGCTATTTACATACCTAACAAAAGTACACCAGAGGTAGTAAGAGCCTTAATTAAATACTTTAGTATGTATGGAACACCCAAGAAGATAAGTAGTGATTCAGGCACAGAATTTAATAACGAACTGCTCAAAGAAATGTTGAACCTGCACAAAATAGATCAGCATATTGGAACACCCAATAATCCCAATTCAATGGCGATGGTAGAGCGTTTTCATTCTACAATAATAGAAATATATAGGTTAGCAAAATACGAGCAAAGTAACTTAGATGCTACATCCGTAATGACATACGCGATCATGGGATATAATAACACAATTCATAGTGCCACAAATTTCACACCTTTTGAGGTAGTTTTTGGACAAACAGAGTCAGGGAATATTTTTGATATCGATAGGAATAAAAACTTAATGCAGAAAATTTTACAAGACCATCGTAAAAGACTGAAAATTCTTTACGAACACTTGAGTAGCCAGATGATTGGACATAAAAGTTTAGTTAGGGAAAAGAAAGGAGGAGAAGAGAATATACCAAGTGTAGTAGATGGGGACACAATTTTTATGAAAAATACTAGGACTAGAAAAGCTAAAGAGTTGCCTCGTTTTGAAAAAGCAATCGTCATGGGAAATGTCGACAGGAACATAGTCCCAGTTAAGCTTAAAAATAGACGTACGAGAGTAGCATTAAAAAACGTAAAACGTCCTTCACAGATGGTGGTCGATACTTCTCGCCCTAGTGGATCAAGGGACAACTTTGAACATCCAGAAAATCGATCAGAATCCCGGGATAGTTCCGATCAGGATTGGGACGGCTCTGATGAAGAATAACCACTGGGACATCATAAAAACAATAGATTTAAATTCTCTAGCCCTACAATTAGAGAATAATATGCAAGAATATAATAAGTTAAAAATTATTTGTAATAGTAATAGCGAGATATATAGGGAACTTATAGGATTAACCGTACAGATAGATTCACTGTTAGAACTAACTAAGGACAGGTTACAGCAGATTTTACCGTCAAGAAGAACAAAAAGAGGTATTTTGAATCCATTGGGTTCTCTTGTTAAAGTAATAACAGGTAATTTAGATAACGAGGACGCTAGGAAGTATGATTTAGAGATAAGTAATCTAGGAAAAAGGGAACATTCCGTTGAACGAAGGGTATCATTAATGCAAAGGGCTTTTGATAAATTGCTTAATGTTTCAGACGATATCAATTTCAATACTAGACATCTAAATCTAAAAATTAAACAATTTCGTCTCTTGTTCAAAATCAAACTAAGTACTCCAATTTGATTTCAATCATGAATAGTATGCACCAAATATTAAATAATTTTCGTACTATTTATACTATCATTTATGAACTAGAAACAGCCATTGCCTTTAGCAAAATACATATATTACATCAATCTATAATTAACTCTACGGAACTATTTAATATTTTGAAGGTAATCAAAACGCACCATAGCTTAGTTTATCCGTTAGATATTCATAACCTAGTTAAGTTAGAGGGAAGTATAAAAATTAAGGGGTTTATAGATAGTAGTAAAATAGTTTTTATTTTGGAAGTCCCACTAGTAGACAGTAACACATATATCTATTATAAAGTTATCCCTGTTCCAATTTTTAACCCTACCACAAAAAAACCCTATGTCATTATTCCGAAATATCCTTACCTACTGGTGAAAAAGTCCAAATACAGGCCCGTAGTCGACAGCTGCGAAGAAATAGATGACCTCACATACCTTTGCTCCGAAGACAACGTTCTTCAGTACACAGAGGAAACATGCGTCGAGCAACTTATGTTACTAAAACATAATTTCACGGATTGTCAGCAACATCAGGTAAAAATAGAAGAAACCAAGATACAACCCATATCCGAAAGTCACTGGTTGGTGTATGCAGAAAAAAGTATCCAGACAACGGAACATTGTGACGACGGAACCAGGAAATACACCTTGCAAGGTACATACATCTTAGTACCAAGTCAGCACTGCACACTGCAGATCGCTGACATCTCCATTACAACGCCAACGAATAGTAGCACAGTCTCCTTCAGCCTGCCAACAGCACAGATGCCCGAACTTCGACGTGACGTCAGCCCACCAGCGAAGCAAATGGATCTTAGAGGGGTGGACTTAGGTGACATCAAGGACTTAGTGAACCGAGCAAAGTACAGTGAAAGTGTTAGTGATTTCGAGTCATATTATGTACGTGTAACAAGTGACAATATCAGTGTATGGACCCTAAGTATTTACGTCATAATCCTAGTTTCTGTTATAGGTTTCATTATATATAGATGGGACTTATTTAAAATTTGTAAAAGAAATTCCCTAAAGACCACACAGTTGCCTTTAGATAATTTCTCTCTTGGGGAGGGAGGAGTTAAGTGTGGTAACCCTACTACAATTAGCTTTGTCAGCAGTACAGCTTCTTCCAAATCTAGTGAGTAAGTTATTATAATGTAGGACATTGTCGTCACGCAACAATTGTCGTCTTAGCATAATTTAGCTATAAGTACCTTGTATCTTTAGGATTAGATTATTATTATCTTCACTGTCACTCTGTCAGTTAAATAAAGTTATTTTTATAAACTCTCCGACTGTCGTTTACTTAATTGCAGGAGCAACAGACACGGGTTGAAGTAAAGTAGCAGGCTAGAGTTGGATGCAGGACATCCAAGACTAGGTTAAGTGGCGTGCACTGCAGGAGCAACAGACACGGGTTGAAGTAAAGTAGCAGGCTAGAGTTGGATGCAGGAGATCCAAGACTAGGTTAAGTGGCGTGCTCTGCAAGAGCAACAGACACGGGTTGAAGCAAAGTAGCAGGCTAGAGTTGGATGCAGGAGATCCAAGACTAGGTTAAGTGGCGTGCACTGCAGGAGCAACAGACACGGGTTGAAGAAGAACATTGGTTTTCCCCCGTTGACTGTTATTTTCTTCACCTGTATGACTAATACCGTAACACCTCCTCGTGTCAAACTGTGGCTATTACAAAAACGATCGGTGCGTCACACGATGCACACTGATAGCACTTCCAGTCTTTTTACTTGTGTGCGGAGGCGCGCGGTGTTCACCGACTTCAAACAGCGCGCCGTGTATGAACGTCGCATCTTCGGCTTCGGCATCAGTGACACCTCTGTCTGACTAGACGGATTCCTTCCTTCACGTCGCGCTCGCAGAAGTCGGCGGCTAATTCCACGAGAGATAACTCCCACATAATGTATCGTTGTATGTACTTATTCGAGACACTTGAATAAATAGCGTCGGTACTTAAGAGCTGCGAGGTACGCGAGTGCGCTCACACTGGCGTCTATTAATACCCGTGTTAACGAACATCCATCGATGCGCCAGTAGCTTTGCTAACGCTTTGCTTACTTTTTTTTAGGGTTTCGTACCAAAATTGTAAAAAGGAACCCTTATGGCGACTCAGTCTGCCTGTCTGTCTGTCTGTCACAGCTGGATATCTCAAGAGCAACTAATGATATCGCCTTGAAATGGTTTTAGATGACGTTTGCCCAACTATTTTACAAATAAAAAGATTTTTTTTAATTTTTTTTGTAACCTTGACTGTACGGGGTTCTTAAAAAATCGAAGTGGAGCTACGAGGGCATGGGGGTATCATAAGAAAGACCGCTATTTGCACATTCTCAAACGATGTTCTTTTTTTTAGGGTGCATAGTTTTCGAGTTTTGACGAATAATGTAAAAAAAATACCGTTCCCCCCCTTATCTCCGAAGTTGGCATAGAGAAAAATCTTAAAAGAATATTGTTATACTCGTAATATATTGTCTTAATAACTGTACCAAACGTTGATAAAGTATAAAGTTCCACACAAAAAGAAACGTGGGACGAGTTGCAGAATATTATTTATTTTGATTTTCTGCAAGTCGTCCTAAATGGGCCGTAGGCATGTAGGACGCGTTGATGAATTACTCAGTGAAACTGCATGCGTGTCAAGTGAGTCCGCAACCGCCTCAGGTGCCACACACAGATAACGCGAGGGGACAGTGGCCAGCTCGTCTCCAAGCATCATGCTGCACGGGCCCCACCAGGATCACATGGATCACATTGCGCCTTTATAAATTTCGCGGGTTTTGTTTGCTTTGCAGATCTGAATTTCTTTATCTGCACGCGAGCATTAAATCACTTCTATTCGTGAAATTACAGTGAAACTATCGAGTTTGAGAACGGTACCAGTCCCACACATTAGTTGAAGAGTATAAGGGATCTTGCGCACTAGACAGCCACAACCACGACCAGTGGTCGCACCGATCAGTTAAACTAAGTATAGAAACGTGGCCGTTGGCCTTTGCGACTAAGTGCGTGATTCGTTATGGTTTCTATAGTTTACCTGGTCGGTGCGACCACTGGTCGTGGTCGTGGCCGTCTAGTGCGCGAGATCCCTACCGGATCAACTCTGGCTTCTTGGGGTCCCGAACAGACTACTCCTTCAGCAGCTGCATGTACAAGAACCTCAGCATTACTCCACAGCCCGACTTAACCTTACAATGTACCATACACATCAGCTAGACCAAAAAGCATTTGGTATGAATGTCCAGTTCCAGATGCACACACTACTGCGCGCACGTACAAATATCGTCGCGTCGTCGCTTACCTCACGGCGCCCGCCAAACATCGGATAACTACAGCACTGCCACTGGTGGCAATGCTGTCACTCGTGTCTGTCGTGCTGTCACTGGTGCCAAGTCGTCAGGTACGCGAGGGCGACGCGCGCGCACTGCTGAGCAGACACCGCTCTGCGATATCTACCACGCCTTATCTCCACCATCGCTTATCAAGTGCAATCGTTTGCTATCAGCAAGGGTCAACATTCAACATGTTGTTATCAGCTAGGGTCAACACACAACATCTTGGTAGGGATTTATCTAAACTGGGTCTAAGGTTTATCTGCATAATAAGAGAAGAACATAGGTACACCAGCGCAGCAGTGCTGGGAGTGTTACTAGTTGAGGAGTTATAACACAGAGTACAAAGTAAGTCAGTTCATCAGTTGTGTGACCCGCGGGCCGGCTGCGGCAGGGTGCACCGAGCTTCTGGCGCGACTGATGCCCGGTTTCTGAGTCACTTTTAACGGTGGTTTATCTATTCGTTAGCGCTATTGGTTCGATAACTCGTGAAAGTGCGTTTCCGAACACCGCAATGTAAGATAAACTCCGTTTAAACTTAGGTTAACTTAACTGACCAATGTGTGCCGTTTATCGGTTCCATAACTATAATTTGAAGTTTCATTTCATAGACTACATCAACTTTTAGGTTATACTAGCGTATATTATTGAATTAAATTGCCAGTGAAAGCTAAATATATTATAAAAAGTTATTAAAAAGAGAATACAATGAGTTTTAGTATAATGAATACGAGCAGTTCATCAGAGTCTGATGCGAAAGTACTGAAGTTTATTTTTAATATAACAGTAAAATTTAATATGAGACATCGCTTTGTTAAGAACACTGATACACATGTGAGCCCTGCTCTAACTCCCGTTACGCATCGCAAAATATGCATCGTCTGTTTTGGAATACATTTTTATCGCATTACGATTGTACACTACTTTCATTCCATTATGTTATTTAAAGAATGGATAAAGTGCAAACAATTTTATTGGAAAGACAAAATTAGACTCAAGTAACTAAAAAGTGAAACGGCAAAGCAAAAATAATACCATGCGAAACAAAAACAATGAAGTGAAACTAGAGACTGTAAACACGTGTTGTTTAAAAAAAAAATTACAATGATCCGCCCATAAATAACGACATATTTTTTTAACTAAAACTGTCTAAAGAAATCAATTTAAGACGCGATGTTCTATACAGAGCCATCTAGCGGCAACTAAGGAACTAGTTACGGGTTCCATAGTTATTTAATGGTCTGTTGCGTATTCAGAAACGCATTTAACTTTAAATGAATCAATAGCTATTGAGATTTATCTGGGGAACTAAGAAACCGGGCATGAAAGGGATGGACGGACAGAAGAATGGGTGGTTCGTGCGCTAATTTAGGTATTTCCTTCGTATTATTAAAACGAATAAACATTTTGAGAATGTAATATGTATACGTTATAGAAAACATGTAGTTTCGTTGAAAGTTGTGTTAACAAACCGAAGACATCATAACTAATATTATAAATGCGAAAGTGAGTTTGTTTGTTTGTTACGCTTTCACGCTAAAACGGCTCATAGATTTTTAGATTTTAATTAAATTTGGCCATGACCTGGGTTAGGACCTAGGATACTTTTGATCCTGATATTATACAGAGTTGATATGACAGAGGGGCATTAAATAACACTACGTATACTATACGTGTTTAGTATTAATTCGATACGGTATAAAAATAAAAAACACCTAAAATGAGTTTTTTTTTTTTTCAAACAAACTAAATAGCTTACAAATCAGAGTAAAACGCAACCACCCTTTGAAAATAAATTTAACTGACCTACAGATACCTAGGTAACAGCGGCAACGTCGCGCGCGTCGGCGTGTGTTATCTCGTCAAAGCGGGCGGCCGCCCGCCGCGCCGCCGCGCCGGCCCGCGCCGGCGCGGCTGCGGTGGCGCGGGCGGCGCCTCCGCTCGCGGCGGCTCCTCGGCTCGCGGCTTTTGTGTTAGGTATGATTTTGAAGTACAACAATCACAAAAAAATTTAATTCTCGATGTGTCATTCACATGAATGCTCAAATTATACCGACAGAGAATAATGTTATTTATTTTTCTAATTAAAAATCATGTCAGTGTATTCTAACGCCGTGTAAGTTACACGAGGCATTGTTGAACACTTTAATTACACACACACACACACACACACACACACAAACCCAAAGTTTAATTACGTGTCGTATCACAATAAAAGCAGTCGATCACAAAAAAAAACACTAACACTAAATAATAATAATCCCAAGTTACGTGTCCTGTCACAATAAAAAAAGAAATACTGTCTTAAACTTATTTAGTGTCCTATCACAATAACAAAACAAAATCCCAATTGTCAGCGCGCGAGTTCGACAAAACGGAAGCGGAGCAGGTGCTACCGTGTTACGTAACATCTTGTACGTTCCGAAAGAATAGCGTCGGCGCACTGAAAAAACCAGTTTTTAGAAGCCCCACTGCCCCACTTACCGATCGCAACCCCTGCCCCTCGATCGCTAGGATGCAATAGCAACACACTGACCTATTACTATTTCTTTTACGCGCGGTGTTTTGCAGATGATTGTCCCTCTCGTAATGAAAATGCAAGTGTGTGTGTATTTATTGCTTCCTTGTTTGCATTGTCATCTTTTTAGCGAAAATATTTGGTTGTACTTGTGACTTGCGTCACAGCGGCAACAACGCATAGGTTATACTCAGATTTATCGTTTTAAGGTGCATGACCTATGCGTATAGACATAATCAGCTGTTAGGAAAGATACATCGTGTTCAAACGGGGCAAAAACTTAAAAAATCATTTGCGACTAAACTACTACTACGCTCCTATTTAATTGATTTTTGGTACAGAGCTTGAAAATGGTACCTAGTATACTCAGTTTAAAGAAAAGCCCCTCTGTCGTATCAACTTTGTATATTCCCACGTGATCGAGATATATGCGGGTTTAAGTTTAACATAAGCGTCGCTTCGGGGATCTGCGCAGCTGTAGGTATATTATCTCACAGTGAATATAGTTACTAATTTATCCTCATATCTCTTTCCTACTCCTTCATCAGACCGTGGTCACCATCTATCCATCCCATTTGTTGAGACCATTCCAATGAGCCCAAACACGACCCCTGCTGTAAGTTGGTGAGGCAGTTGGGTATCATTCTAGGTTATGCTGCAACCTCAGTTTAAGGTTTCTCTCTACTACTGTATACAAGTTTGTTTTTTTGTTTGTTTAAGCACGCTAATCTCTGGAACTTTTTATCAGATTGGAAAAATTCTTTTTGCATTTGATAGCCCAATTCTTGAGGAATTACTATTTAACGTCACGCTACGGGGTTTACGAGCCGAGTATAAAGAAGGAAGTCAGAAAGACGAAGTAATAGCGCGGGCGGGCGATGCGATGCGACGCGGTGGGACGGGGGAACAAGAAATTTCACAGGTCCCTAAGCCCCGGGGTTTCATCCGCATAAGTCTCGATCCCAGGGCTCGGAAACCGGTCAATTTTCCAAACCGGTTTTGGTCATTGACCTCGAACCAGAAATGATTGCGGTTAAGACACACACGACAGACACTTTCCTGCATTTTTTTTTACAACGCACTTCACACTTTTTCATTTGTTTAACTTTTTTTATTTCTGTTTTGCAGTCGTGGCCCAGTGGTATCGGCCGCGACTAACCGATTTGGAGGTCGTAGGTTCGAACCTTGACAGGCGCTTTACTTTGTGTAAATTATTTCATCACCGCTGCTCTCAAAACGGTGAAGGAAAACATCGTGAGGTATCCGGCATGTCCTAGAACCAAAAATTCAAAGACATGTCTCATCTACCAACCCGCACTGGGCCCGCGTGGTGGATACGGCCCACTGCCTCTCACAGAGAGGAGGCCGCAGTCCCAGCAGTGGGAACATTAGAGGCCGATTATACTTATTTCCGTTTTACTTGTAGTAAAATATGTTGTATGCATACTATTATATAGTTTTTTTTTTTCTAACTGAGCAGACAGCTGTGCCGCTGGGGAGTTTGTTGCGTCACTTCTTCTTCCCAGCTAACGCACTAGGAAGTGGTGAAGGGTGGGCGTTTTGGGGGACTGTCTTATGTAATTTTGTTAACTTTTGAAGGAGCACAATTGTACAACAAAATAACATGTATAAAAAAGTTACACTCATTCAATGCATTCAAAACTCAATTAGCTGAATATTTAACCACAAATAACACCCTTCCTAAAACTTGAATGCATTGGATGGGTATATCATAATTGCTACCGTGAAACTTTATACTTATAATTTATTTTAAGCGTTGTTCTCATGTAAGTGACTTTGTGTCTTTTTTGAGAATAAAAAAATATCTTTAAACCTAATTTTGACGTTCGAAAAGTGCTGATTCTCAGCCTAGTTTGAATAAATGACGTTTGAATTTTGAATTTTGTGTTGTGTGCTTTTAGTCTGTGCTAAATAAATATGTTTTCTTTTTTTCTTTCGGTTACTGGATTGTTAACCGGATAATGGAGAAACCGTTTTTTTACATATTCCGAATCTGTTGAGCGAAAGTAATCGGTTAATTCAAATTCAATTTGGTTCAAAATCAAAAAATCAAAATCAAAAGTCATTTCGACGTCAGTTCGACGTTATAAACGAGTTCTACCTATTACGCCATCTCTGTTACACCTACAATAACAAAGCTCTCGCTCTGCGTCAACGAATACGCAATTACGCACGCACAAACAGATTAATTATCAGAAAACCGGTTTATTCAGGTAAGCGCGAGTTTTGAAATTCGATTCTCTGTAATGACCAGTAACCAAAAATATTTAGGTTTAGTCGAAACCGGTTTTGTAATTAACCGGTTAATTGATTAACGGTATTTTAAAGGTTTTATGAACAATATTATCCCATTAGAATATCGGGATAAAAGTATCCTATGTCGTAACCCAGGTCATGGTCTATCCATGTACAAAATTTCATAAAAATCCGTGCAGCCCTTTTAGCGTGAAAACGTAACATGCAACCGAACAAACAAATAAACAAACAAACTCACTTTTGCATTTATAATATTAGATAGGATAGTAGGATTCACTGTGTATTGTGGTCCATTAAACTGTACGGTGAGCGATATGTCGAAGATATTAGATATTTTACAATGCATTTGCTCGAAAAGAGCCTTTTCCAAGCAGTAAATTAGTGCGGAAAGTGTCACTTTTTTTCACTAGTGCTTTTTACTTTTCTGTTTTTTTTTAAATGTTGGTGGCCGTCGTCAGCCCGTTGCAAAGAGTTTTTATTATTTGAGAAAAGTTTTACAAATCAGATGATGATGATAACGATGACGATGGCGAAGGCGATGGCGATAGCGATGGGATGACGGTGGCGATAGCAATGGCGATGGCGATGACGATGACGATGGCGATGACGATATCGATGACGATGGCGATGGCAATGGCGGAGTCAAAGACAAAGTGGAAGTGGAAGTCGAAGTCGAAGTCGAAGTCGAAGTCGAAGTCGAAGTCGAGGTCGATGTCAAGGTCGAGGTCGAGGTCGAGGTCGAGGTCGAGGTCGAAGTCGAAGTCGAAAGTCAACGTCATGAATGTTGTTTTTATCATGTATGTCGTCATTATGTTAGATGTTACACATCATCGTAAGGCTCACTCAATGTTTTTTTTTTCTCTCACAATGCATAGTAAAACGTTGTATGATACACGTGCGTAAGATGATTTCCGACTCGTGTCGACTTATATACTCGCTCGCTACGCTCGCTCGTGAATAAAATGCCGCTCATCGGAAATCACCTACCTTCCGCACTTATAGCATAAATAACTATTTCAACACACGTTACACACAACTGTAAAGTTGCTCATATTGAACCGTTTTAGGTTCATAATGCAGTTATTCAAAACGCGTGTTTTTTACTTTACATTATCGGACTAGTGCTGTAAAGTCACAGATAACTAATCAGGATTTAGTTGCGACTCGCAAAAAACAATAACATTGGACTTGCCTGGGAATTGAACGCGACATCTGCGTGTCACTGATTAAATACGCACTAAATAGGATACACGTATTATTACACCCAGTTTAACATCCTATGCGTGTTTCTTATCTTTTAATTAAACTATTTTAATTAACAATAAAAGCGAAAACTGAAATAATTTTTCGACTGACCTTAGGCAACCGACATCCTTTTCATCTCGACCATGGTTTAATACGAGTAATATACTTCGCTAGGAATAACATTCCGAGACACGGGGGTAACACAAGTCTACGTCATCACATCTGTGTTACAAGAAGTTTGTAATAATAACTACCCAACCACCTTTATTACCGGTTCGAAACCGATAAAAAAAAAGTTTTAATTAACAATTACGTTGGTTTATGTTTAAAATGAATTGTTTCGTTTGATTAGACACGAAACGACAATTTAAATGCTTTGTATATATTTTTTTACAAAATGGTGGCTGAAAATCTTTCCTTAATCATGTTTTGTTGCAATAAAGTGGCAACTGGATAGTGACGTAAACATGTGTTAGTACCGGAATGTCAGTATTTTATTACATCATTATTGAAAAAAAAAAAAACTATTTAATGTATTTATACAACAAGGTACCAAAGGCATACAAAGATTTGAATATTAATCTTTATCTTCTTTACATAGTATAAAACAAAGTCGCTTCGCGCTGTCTGTCCCTATGTATGCTTAGATCTTTAAAACTTCGCGATGGATTTTGATGCGGAT
Organism: Agrochola macilenta; assembly: GCA_916701695.1. Classification (NCBI taxonomy): domain Eukaryota; kingdom Metazoa; phylum Arthropoda; class Insecta; order Lepidoptera; family Noctuidae; genus Agrochola; species Agrochola macilenta. The sequence continues at coordinate 20,818,839 of OU753573.1, read as the reverse complement.
TTTTTAATAGATAGAGTGATTTAATAGGAAGGTTTTTGTGTATAATACATTAAGGTTTTGTGTAAATTGGCTGAAATATGACGATTATTGTTGAAGATGTCGGAAAAAATCATGCCGACTGGCAACCTTACTGGCGTGCGCCGCGTAAGCCGTAAGAGATAAATCAAATTTATGTTTTACAGAATTGTATATCTTAAAAAGTTCAAAAATAAAGTCCGCGATAGTATAATTATGTCTATCTTCTAAGGATGACCTACAGTAACCATTTTTATCTTTCAGAATTTGATAAAAATTTCATTGTTATTTCCGAAGCTATTTTGACCGGTATTTTATGTATCCTTATCCAATAAAATATATTATTTAAATTGGGCATTTAATTTAGATTAAAATATGCAATTAATTACTTTGTACACGTAACATTGTCGTATGTGGAACTTCCAACAAATAATTAATTACTTTGTACACGTAACATTGTCGTATGTGGCACTTCCAACAAATAATTAATTACTTTGTACACGTAACATTGTCGTATGTGGCACTTCCAACAAATAATTAATTACTTTGTACACGTAACATTGTCGTATGTGGCACTTCCAACAAATAGCCAATTAGTTTGTACGGTATGGTAGATCCGACAAAATACAATTGATTTGGAACGCTTAAAAAAGTTATTTCTGACTTTTAACATGCTAAAAAAAACAATAATAGTAGTTTATTACCATGTAAGTAAACTCATAAACATGTATTAAAATTCTATTGATTTTTGTTAACCTAGCTCGTATATTTAAAAAAATATCAACAATTCAAACTTTGACGCGCTCTCTTGTAATGTTGCCGATTTTCACATAGGGATAGACGAAATCTAAATTTATCATCATTCTCTATAGTTACGTTATTCCAGCATAAGTTCTTACAACAAGTCTGTTTTTTTCCTCGCAAGTTTGTTGAAAAACGTCGTATGAAACGCGTGTGCATTGATCATTACCCACTCGGCTAAATTATCGCGCTCGCCTGTGGGTAATGACCAATACAGCACACTTGTATCATAATGTACTATTATAGTAACTTCAAAGTGTGTTTTAAGACCGCCGTCGTGACGTCACATGATAATGTCGAAGGGTACGTCGTGAGTTGAGAGGACGGCGGCGGCGGTGGGCGCTGCATGCGAAGAGAAAGCGCGGAGATGTGCCTCCCGGCCGCCCGGCTACGCCGCCGGACCACCTGATGAATATTCTATTGCGCGGTATGTAGCGCGATCATCTAGCATGCGGTTTCTAAACTATCTGGATTTTATTGATTTATTTGGCTAATAAGTAAAAACGAATCGAATGGTACGCCACAAGCAGTAGTTGACTTATTATAATAGCGTAGGATAGTAGCCAGTGAGTGGCGCACTAGCAACTCGCTCGAGCTTGCGCCACCGACCGGTAAAGAACCAGCGTGAGCGTCGAATACCTACTATCTGAGTGTCCAGTCTACCTGGAGTCCCAGAGAACCATCTCAATTTTGCGAAATGCTCAGCTCAGTGACAAGTCGGACAAGCACACTTGAAGCTTCGTGCAGTTCGACAATGCGACGCGACACCGTTTATTGTTATGCCGTGAAGTTTTCTTAGAAATTGTATTGTTCGAGTCGCGTCGCGTTGCTCTGCACGAGCCTTGACGCACCGCGTTATGCGCCGGAGGCAGACAGACGGCCAAAGATTGGTTACACAGTGGTGACTGGAGTGCCTTCTTAGGATGAGTCTGTCGTCCTCTTGCTGTGGTGCTAGTCTCCACGGGTGCTGCGGCCGCTTGCGATGACGCAACAGACCGCACGGCCGCGCTCAGTGCGCGTACAATTCGCACACCGAGTTCCTAACACCATTCCATAAGTTTTATGAACACTTACATAAGACATTCGTTATGCATATTTACGTTGCAACGTCTCACATTACGCTGTCTGTATTTCAGTGATTGTGCTGTAGTGCCGTAGAGCGGGCACGGAATAGATGCTCGTTAGAAAGTGTGTCGATGACCGCGGAGATAACGCTCGCACAGCCACTCAGATGTCGCTCACTATGCTGTAATGTAGATCAGATGCTGGATGTGATCTCCAATCATAACTAAATTCATTTGTGATCCTGGGACTATGAGAGCTGCTGTGTCATGTCATGACACTTACTAGAACCAACGCTACTGAACTCGCATACTACGTAAGTTATACTACCATTTACGTTACAAGTTGATGCACAAACACTCGCATTCTAGTGAATGTTACAACTTGATGCACTACTGCACACAATGTGCATCGCAGGAACAAATAACATTGTAACATCAAAGTAAACGATTCTCTGTTCTTAATGTTTCTACCAATAAATTGGATAACTGCAACATTATTGAGGACAAACTAGGAAGCATGCCACAGAAGGGCGGAGGCCTATACTCAGCAATGGGTGAAACAAGGCAGCCGATGTTGATGAACCTCATCGTTTCATATAAAAAGCCTGGTTCATTGTAGTTTCTCTAAAATACATACAAAAAAGAAGTGATGACACGTAACACCAATGTCGTATAATATGATAATGTTTAGCGGTAGACTCTCGTAAAGGTGAAGCAGTAGGTTACGTAGACATTTCTTCAGGCGAGCAGCACGGCGCGGCTGTGACGCCACTGGCTGATAACCAAACTTCATTAAGTAATACTTATCAACGAACTAACTGAGAGCCGTAATAGCTGTAAATTACTGTAATTTTTACTTTCTAACATAGGACTTTCTGCCATTAATTCAGTTTCTGACATTAATTCAGTCAAATGGCAGTTTCGACACGACTGTGTTGGTTCGACCCGGCTGTCTATCAGTGTGTCACAGGCTGGTGCATAGATATAAGAAAGAAGGGCTGGTGTCTCGTCCGCGTGACTATAGAGGACGCGCATTGTGTCTGACCGTGATCACAGATGGGTTATTCCACTAATCCCCATTGACAATCCCCATCAATGGGGATTTGTGAACTTTTTGTCCACAAATCCCCACTGATGGAGATTGAGGGACAAAAAGTTCGCAAATCCCCATCGGTTTAGAAATAAAACGCAAACAACATAATTATTATATAAGAAACAAGTCTTTATTTCTTACGGGCGCTGATTGTTTTTATAATCAAACAAATTAAAGTACTGGCTAAATTAATAGCCTTTTGATGCCCAATGAGCTCTCCCTTTATTCTGTTTTTTTTTCCTCTGTATACTTGTACATAATTTATATATTTTAGTGTTAGATGTATATTATAATACCGTTTGAATAAAAATAAAAAATAAATATTATTTTAGAACCTAAGTCTAGGGTAGTCGAGTTTTTTTTTTTAATGATAGGGATCATTCCAAAAAAAAAAACTCGTGAATAAAGATACCTATTAAATGAAAATCTATTACATTCATTCAGTGAGACATCCAAATATTACTATACTATTTTTCTAGTACAGTCACATAGCTTTACATTATTATTAATACTACTGTTAAAAATGAATATCTCGCGAATGTTTAAAAAGATCTCTTCCACTTCTTGAGACATCCAGATACACATATTTGAAGACATTCGTTATAGCTTTTTGCTTTATTTGTTTGCGTCACTATGTATTTTTCATCATTACAAAATCAAAATCAAAATCAAAATATTTTATTTCACATAAACCTACATGGGCACTTATGAAACGTCAGAAGCTAGGTGCACGGTTCCAATTGGTCGTTTCCTATGGAGAAGAGCCGGCAAGAAACTCCACGGTTACTCTTTTAAAAATAATTGTTTTTTACAATATTTTTAAATAGCAGTAGGTATTAGTAGGTATGGGAGGACAGTGTAGGTCTTTCAACAAGTACCAGGTACTTAACAAGATAGAAGATGGTCAATAAATCTACAGTCCACTAAACCTACAGTGTTCTCACATTCACAAAATAGAAAAAAATAATCTAAGTATATAAAATATGAATAAATTAATAAAAATAAAAACCTATTTTAAACGAAATGACATGATTGGTATTACAACTGTAACAAATCTGAATAATTATCATGTACACAAAAGCCACTAATAAAGTGTTGAAATTAAATTGTAGGTATATAATGTCAAATATTAGGATGATTATGTCAAGGAAGAATGTAAAAAAAAAAAGAAGGTAATTTGGGAGCAGTTAATAGACTCTTACATAATGTGCCGTTAATGATGTACCAGGGAAGCCACATGTGCAGAAGGAATTATTGCCAAACTTCCTTGTCTTCAACGTAGTCTTTAATTTTATAATATGCTTTCTTGATAAGGACACGTTTGATGTGGGTTTTGAACTTCCCATCGCTAAGTTCTGTAACCGACTTTGGCAACTTGTTATAAAAGCGGATACTGTTTATAAGAAATGACTTGCTTGTTTTAGTTAATCTAAATTTGGGTATCACAATTTCATGTCTACTACGTGTATTTTTATTATGGAAATCGCTTCTTATTTTGAAAAGTCCTAAGTTTTTGCGGACATACATAATACTTTCTAAGATATAAAGAGAAGGCAGAGTCAGTATATCAATTTCTTTGAATTTGTTTCTAAGGGACTCACGAGGACCCATTTTATAGATAGCGCGGATTGCCCTCTTTTGTAAAATGAAAATTGAATCTACGTCAGCTGCCGATCCCCACAGCAGAACGCCATAAGACATAATACTGTGGAAATAAGCAAAGTATACTAACCTAGCTGTGGCTATATCAGTCAACTGCCTTATTTTTCTTACTGCATATGCAGCTGAGCTTAATCTACCTGAAAGAGTTCTAATGTGGGCGCCCCATTGCAACTTCGAATCTAAAAAATCTACAAAAAACTATTCTATCATAAAGCTGATATGAGCGTCTTAAAACCTACGTATTAGGATGTCTCACTGAGTGAATGTAATACACATAATCATAATCACTGAGTGATTTTGATTTAATAAGGATATTTATTCACGATAATTTTTTTTTTATAACAGTGGCACCACCTAAACAAAAGGTAAACAAAATTTCTACAATAATTAATCACAAAGTTACCATAAAGTAATTTAAAAGTTGATCTCTAAAAGATTATATTTGTGGTAAAGTTTATACTGTAATATGACATGACAGAAATATTTTATACTAAGGCTATTAAAATAACCGATACTTTCATTTGTTTGACTATAAAAAATAATCAATGGGTTCTAAGGGCCTAAAACGGTGGGCACGCCACAATTACGGCGATAAGTCCCCTCTTTGAGGAGTGGCTTGAGAGGCGTCATGGCGTCCTCACCTTCCGCCTGACGCAGGTCCTCACCGGACATGGTTGTTTCGGGAGGTTCCTGTTCCGCATAAGGCGGGAGGAAACGCCCGGGTGTCACCACTGTGGGGACTCGTCCTCGACAGCCGGTGGAACTTCGTGGAGCACTTCCGACTTTTGGCTCCCAAACTGCAGAGGGCTGGGGCTGCTTTGAAGCGGCTTCTGCCCAATCTAGGGGGTCCAAACGCCTCCTGCCGGAGGCTCTACGCGGGGATCGTGCGGTCCATGGCCCTTTACGGGGCACAGGTGTGGGCGCGTTCATTAAGGTTGCGACCAGCCCAGCGATTGAACGCGTCCCAAAGGGTCATGGCCATTAGGCTGGTCAGAGGATACCGCACGGTCTCCCGTGAGGCGGCGAGCCTCCTTGCCGGACTACCGCCATGGGATCTGGAGGCAAAAGTCGCGCACATGTGGGAGTTGCGCGAGGAGGCGAAACGCCGGGGTGTAACTCCGCTGCCGCGAGAAATCACGGCACAGCGGACAGAGCTCCGGCGGGATCTCATGGCGGCATGGAGAGTGCGATTGTCGCAACCCAGCGCTGGGCACGCCACAATTGCGGCGGCAAGGCCCCACTTTGAGGAGTGGCTAGAGAGGCGCCACGGCATCCTCACCTTCCGCCTGACGCAGGTCCTCACTGGACATGGTTGTTTCGGGAGGTTCCTGTTCAGGATAAAGCAGGAGGAAACGCCCGGGTGTTACCATTGTGTGGATCGCCCGGAGGACACGGTGGAGCAAACGGTGGAGGTCTGCCCTGCTTGGGCTGAGCACCACCGTGTCCTCACGGAGGTGACCGGCGGCGGCGATCTGTCGCGTCCGGCGCTGGTTCAGGCCATGGTTTGGAGCGAGAGTGCATGGGAGGCCGTCACCTCCTTCTGCGAAGCAGATATGCTCGCAAAGGAGGAGGCGGAGCGCGCGAGGGAGATGCAAGCTGCACGCCCTCGCGCCCCTAGTCGTCGCAGGAGACGCCCCGGGCGTCGAGAATGGGTAAATGGTGAAAAAGAGTCGGACGGTGAGCAATGGGTAGCTCGCCGTCTGATAAGGACCAGGCCCGGGTCGACGGCGCGTTGTGTTCCACGCGCGCCTCAAAGACATGTCAGCACCAACTGACGGGGTCCGTTAGGGCCAATGCCTGCTGGGGTTGCGGGTTTGTCCGAAAGGGATATCGCGGCCCCGGTACTCAAGCAATGGAAGGAACACGGGTTTTTAGTTAGTAAAAGTCTGACACACCCTCTCGCTTCGCCCAGAACGGGAGAAGTCATTTAATGATATCACAACAGAAAAAAAAAAAAAAAGGGCCTAAAACGGCCACATTAAGCAATTCCTCTAAAAGCAATTAATTTTCTGAATTCCTAGCAATTCCTCTATGGTGACATATATTTTAGCTGAATCATATTCTTTTAAATTCATAACAGAATTATATTTGGTGTTAATTTAATATAGCCGCATGAAAAAAATAAAGACTGTAATTTTACGGGATAATTTTTCTTAAAAGTTTTTATTAATCCAGCGAATTTTGTATTTTTTATTTCTATAGTTTAAATATTATTTAATTATAATAGCTTTACTGTCAAACAGATGAATTGGTCGCAGTTAATATTATGAATTGGCAGTTTGTGACAGTGTGATTCATAATCTATTCATATTCTGCCAAAGCGGCCGTTTTAACCCGTAAGAAATAAAGACTACGTGATTCTTTTATAATATGTTGTTTGTATTTTATTTATAAACCGATGGGTATTTGTGAAATCATGTCCTAAAATCCCTATTGATGGGGATTTGTGGATAAGAAAGTTCACAAATCCCCATTGATGGGGATTGTCAATGGGGATTAGTGGAATAACCCTCACAGATCACAGCACTCAGCTGTGCCTGAGTGGGCGTCTAGCGCTATATCCGTTACGAGGCCTGTCCGTAGATAATATCGCAGTTAATCTGACGCAGCTTTCGTACAGATACAGTTAGACCTCGCACTAGTGATTGTTAGGTCATGACTTAGAGCACATGTTGCGCAATTTGCTTCAGTATTAAACACAGCGCGCGCAGCGGCGACGGTGGCGGCCGGCGTGGGGCAACGCGCCGGAGGTGCCGTCACTCTCTGCTAACTAAACTGAACTCCCGAACTAGTCTCGTGCTTGCGTCGCCTTGCGTTGCATTGACACGAGTGTGGAGCTCTGAGAGTGTCCGCCGGGGCCCCGCGGTGCCGCTCAGCTGATGGCAGATAACACAGACAATGGTGTCAGACTCCCCCCCCCCCCCCCTCCCCGGGTCCCAGCGGCCCCCGCTCGTACCTTGCCGATGTGTTTATTTTGCAGTGTCGAACAAGCAGCACATAACAGCTGCATCGTGGTGTTTATTATTTAATCGTCATGTTATGATCAGCGTGCGAACGCTCCCAGCGCGGTTATAATGGCGGCGCGGCGCGGCGGTGGCTGCGGTGGCAGTGTGCGGGCGATAGTTTCACCGCGTGGAGAAACTGGTGCGTTTCACTGTGTGATACTGCCTGTTCCTGACGTCGCCGACTCGCCGCACGATACCACGACACGCAGGGTCAGTGGGACCGAGCCGACCATTCTGGATACCCCAGGACACGTGTCCGTTTACATAAATAAATAGGTGTCATGTGTATGGATGCTCGCGAGTGTGTCAAATGAACCACACTTACACAACCCAGGTAGGTAGATGAGAAGCTCGGGATTGGGAAGGATTCCTGAATTATTTTATTTGTAATATCGCCGTGTGTGGTCAGCACGTTTATAAGATGAGTCCAGTTACTGAGCTGAGTTAGAGATCAACCGACTACATGTTACGGTTAAAAAGATACAGACAGATAGACAGGGTTCCCTTGGCAATTTTTGTTTAAAAAAGAACAACACAAAACACGGAAATCATTGCGTTGTTTGCTAGTGTAGTTTGTAGTAAGTATACATCTATAAAATCTAGCTTCTATCCAAAGCGTTTAAGATATAGCGTTACTCATTATCTACCTGTACATGAACTAGTACACACTCGAGGCTTAAAGTGCGCACTCGAACATAATACCGATATAGAATCGCTTCCACTCAGCACTGCCGAGTGCCGAGTGCTTCCCGACCAATCACCACGAAGCCACAGAGCACATAGCTAGTACATCGAGTCGTTAAGGTCATCAGTGTAACAACAATAGCTCGCGTTTCATCTCCTCTATAGTCTAATGAAGCTCATCTTACAATGATAACGCTATGAGAACGATGATACAGTAACTAAGTGAGAGGTACTTAGTTGGACGAATCTACTTACTGTGCCTGTACTAAAGATGGCGTATCAATACCATAAGGATAGCAAGATTGATGCAACATACCACGTAGTGAAATGCTAAAGATTCTCTTGATATTAAACAATTAAATTCTATTTTTTATTGACCAAGCTATAATATAATAATATAATATTAAAGAGCAATAATATGCAATGCCGCAGGCGTACAAAACGAGGTCGACGAAAATACAAAATGCAAACAATATTCGTTATAAATGTCCGCCTCAACGGAGGAAGATTTACGGAATATGTGGCAAACGCTCGCGACACTGTTGCAACACTGCGCACTGCAGCTACAACTCGACGACAGGCGCAGAGGGCCTGCTCCGAACAATCTCTTACCTCGGCAGAATTGACTGCAAGCAATAGGACAGGTTGGTTTGGCGAAGTGCCTAAGATTGTAATCTGAGAATTAGTGGCTCTGCGATTGTTTGGAGAGTACATTTTCTACACGTACGAATGTCTATCATGTATATCTGTGCAAATTGAGCAGGTGACCGGACGATGCTGCACTCTCCACACTCCGATACAACGTATCGCCGCATCCCGGATGTGCGCTATTTAGATATTATTTGCCACAACTATTTCATCACATACATTTTGACGTGAAAAGTGAAGTACTGGAGTACCTACTGGTAGTAAGTTCAATATTTCTGAGCGTCAAAAACATGTAAGATTTCAATCTCTAATAACTACAAGACTTTTAATACTAGAGTAATGACTGATCACGCAAAAGATAATAATCATATTTATACAAAATTTGAGGCAAGTTATATATTTGCCCGCGTGACCCTCTATTTTTCACTATAATGTCGGAATTCCAATTAGTATAGTGCAAAAACGTACCTAATCTACCAGAACGGTGATTCTGGTGTCGTTCCCAAAAGTTGACAAAGAACTACCAGGATCTAAAGAGACATAACAAAAATATTTCGTAAAATAGGGGTAAATATGCATTTAAAGTTGACAATAGGAAAATAATTCCATCTATAGCTCATATCAGCCATAAATCTGCTCAGAAAATTAAGAAATCCCTATCGAAGAAAGCTTGCGTCATAAGGAACATAATGAGCCTAAACAATGTAGTGTCGAGCAAATACAATAGCAAAGGCAGTATCAGAAACCGTAAGAAAATGAGTTGCAAATTTAAGATTTCGTCTCTTAACGGCTGTAAATCTACTCAGAACTGTAAAATATCACAATCGATGAAAACTTGAATCATTAGGAATGCAATGCACATACATTTTTGTAATTCATTGTAAATTTTTAATACCACGAAACTGCGGCGCGGGCTCGGCTCAAACTGCGCCTAACTCTTTTTTTTTGTTTTAGATATGGTTTTTTTTGTGGTATACTCGTATTAATTGTTGCAAAAAAGTTTGTGCTCGCGAGGTCTTAAGTTCACATTACTACTAGTAGGTAAATAAATGGTAATTACCAAGAACAAGAGGTGGAGTATCACCAGGAAGTGTTGAGTGTCTGTAGTTCTCTGTAACACATAACAACGCAAGCAATAACTTCTGCAGAAGTCACAAGGAGCGTTCCTGGAAATACGTCAGGCAGCAGTAAAGGGTAAATCTTTGTTATGGGTGAGTACATGCTCACACAAATGTCTCGGTGATGGTGGCGCGTGTGTTGGATCATCACAAGGGTTGAGCTGAATCGTGCTGATCCATGCGCCATATTTTGAACGGGTTTAGTCAGACTGGTCATCTCTTAGCTGCCACGGCTTATTTTTATTATTTGTTTACTAGCTGCCCGCCCCGGCTTCGCACGGGTATCATTAAGTACTTATCTACGATGCACCTACCTACCCTAACTATTCACACTACCTACTCTACCTACCTACCTACCCTACCCTACCTACCTACCCTACCTACCTACCTTACCTACCTACCCTACCTACCTACCTTTCCAACGAATGCAAAACCGTGGAAATCGGTTTGTGCGTTCTGGAGTTATAGCGTCAGGAAGGAAAACCCGACTTATTTTTATATAGTAGATTAGGGTTCTGTACCTCTAAAGGTAAAAATGGAATCCTTATAGGATCACTCGTGTGTCTGTATGTCTGGCTGGCTGGCAGTCGGTCTATCACAGCCAATTTTCTCCGAATCTAGTAGAGTGGACCAATTTAGTTGACATTGATACACATATGAATTTCTGTGACCCAAACACGTGTAACGTTAATGAATTTTGAATATGGACTCTCACTTTTCGGGAGCCAATAAGAAAATGAACAAGAAAGTTTTACAAACTGTACCGTGTGACATGTCAAATGAAAAGACTTGTTGTTAGGATCGCAATTTTTTTTTTTAATAATTTTATAATAAATACTTTTGAAGATATTTAAGATTATGCCCGAACATAATAAAAAAAATAAAATATATAAACAATCGAATTGATAACGTCCTCCTTTTGGAAGTCGGTTAAAAAAAAAACATAAACAGGGAGCCGGACGCCCGGTGAAACCACTGCGTCGACTGCCGGGAGGACACGGCGCGGCATACGCTGGCAGAGTGTGCCGCTTGGGAGGAGCCGCGCCGTGCCCTCATCTCAGAAGTAGGCAGTGACCTGTCACTGCCAGCCGTAGTGAATGCGATGGTCGCCAGCGACGAGTCCTAGGACGCGGTGGTTTCCTACTGCGAGACAGTCGTCTCGCAGAAGGAGGCTGCGGAAAGGGAGAGGGAGATCTCGTCCACTTACCCGGCCAGCAGCAGGCGCACCGGGCGTTGGCAGAGGGCGGACAACGCCCTCTTCCATCCCCCCTAAATGGGTCTAGGGGCGACGTCCGTCCGTCCGGCGTCCTGCGGGGAAGTCCGTCGCCCCCACACATCAGGACCCGAGGTGGCGTCGCGTAGTGTTCCACGCGCGCCCCTCTAAGACGTCATGGGGGGAGTCAAACACCTCACTCCCCTAACTGACCCGAGGAAGCCCGTGGTCGCGGGCGCCAGCCGGGGATTACGGAAGATTTTTAAGTTCCCGTGACCCCCAGCGTAGGTGTGAGTTGGAACACCGGGGTGGGTTTTAGTCAGTAACAGATATTACAACCCGGAAGTAAAAAAAAAAAAGTTAGTATAGCTTCGGCTAACCCAACTTTTTTTTTTTTTTCCGAACTTTTTTCTTTTTTCTTTTTTTGTTATTACAGAAAAATCCCATCGATTTTTAATTGAACAAGACAGTAGGTCGTTTTTAGGATCCTTATAAACATATTGACATGGAACATATTATGACTGTTGGAGGTGGGGGGGAGGGGGCATACAAAATCGCCCATGGTCATGTTGGATGGGGGTGGCGGACGTCCCCGGCTCCGCCGTCCCTCCGAGCCTGTTTACGGGGGCTGGAAGTGGGCGAGGTTAGGTTAGCCTAACATAACTAGATGTTGTCTTTTATTTTTTTGCACAATTACTCAATCACAAGAATACGCAAATTCTGTTCATCATTGAGGAGTTCCATGTGACCTTCAAAATCCAAGATCAGTTTACCACTGTTAGGTTAGGTTATGTTAGGTAAGGACAGGTTTGGATAGGTTTGAATAGGTAAGGTTAGGTTAGCCGAACCGAAAAGTTTTTTATTATTACAAAAAATTCCCATCGATTTTGAAAGAAAGAAAGAAAGAAAAAGTATTTATTGAGACTCATTGAGATTTATTGATTTTGCAATTGTTCAAGACAGTAGGTATTTTTCAGGATCCTTATAAACATATTGACATGTGTCATATGACTGTTGGAGGGGGGGGACGGGGCCCATACAAAATTGCCCATTGTCGTTTACCATTTCCTCCGAAACAAATGAGCCAAAAATAAAAACTGATTATAGTTCTTCACTCATAGATTACAGGAAAGCCTATAAGAGAAGAAGTCTATGGTCTTAAAATCACATGGTAAATCTCACAATATTGTGCGTACAAACTTACATTTGCAGTTGGAATGTATGGGAGAACATGTTTTTCAACTACATGTTAAGTTTGTTCTAGGGATAAATTCATCCCAACCACAAACACATTGTGCGTGCAATCCGACACGCACTTGGCCGGTATTTTTTAAATATTTTTGCTGAACTGTGGACGCTTCTAACGTGCACGTCTTAATTAACATCGTTCTCGCATGTTATTGTAAACTTATATTTTGTATCAATATAATTTAAAAGAGTGTCCATGGAGTTCTTGCCCGTTCTTCTCCATAGGTGCCTACTACACTTTGGAATGGGCAGCTATCTTCATAATTCGGACTGACCGACTCCTTGACAATTCAAAAGTGCCAGTAAATGGTTTTTTATTGAAATAAAAGGTTTGAGTTTGTAATGATATTAGAGGAGGTGGCAGACATGCGCACTACTAAAAACTTAATGTGTGCGTTATGAGAGTACTAGCTTTCGGCCGCGACTTCGCCCGCGTGGAAGTCCCCGCTGTCCGTCCGTCCGTCTGTCGGTCAGCGGGCTGTATCTCATAACCCGTAATAGGTATAATCTGTAGTCGTCATTTATTTTCGTTGCTTATATAAATATTCTTATATATTTATTATGTATCTATTATATAGCATATAAATATATATCTATCTATCTATGTATCTATTATAATATATTGTATCTATATAATTATTATTTTGCACCAATGTCTACCCCATTTTTATGTCCACGCAATCACTGTCCATTCCAAGGTTGCCTGGAAGAGATCGCAGAAAGCGATAAGGCCGCCCATTGTATGTTTTGTAGTGTTAAATTTATGATTAACTATGTATTTTCTGGTGTACAATAAAGTATATATAATAAATAGGCAGACAGTTGAAATTTTCATAGATTGTGTATTTCTATTGACGCTATAGAAAATAAAATAAAGTTTAAAATAGGGATGTTGATTAAAAAAATTGGACACGTATTTCTTATTTTTGTACGTAATCAAAAGATTACGGCAATATATTGAGTTAAATATGGCGTGACTCCCCGGTAGATTATATACTGACTTGTGACGTAGCGAGCCACTCTCAAGCTTTATCTAAACCATTTTTTATTAATATGATATAGCAAAAATACGTGTCAAATATTTTATTATTATCTGACTGACGGACTAAATAGATTTTTGTTGTTGTTGTTGTGGTCGTCGATGCTCTTCTGACATCAACACCAGAGTGTGATTTGTTTGCCGGGACATGGATGATAGATGTGTGTCGTGAATGTTTCATTCTGTGAGATGGCGAGTGCTTTTCTATTGATTGGTTTGTTATCTTTATTACATGGTTTCTTATTTTGTCAATTTCTCGTGTTCTATTTTTTGTTAAAATGTTACTGTACAAAACTGTTATGTTGTAAACGTATACTTATCTTAAATAAATAAATATTGAACTCATTAAAACTTTTGTAGGTTTGAGCTTAGATTTTTAATCAATATGAATAATGTGGCCGACAAAATACTTAAATGGCCTGCTTTCCCAAGACAGCCCCGCTGCACAATTCTATAACGAGTATCGTTGTGATAATGTTAATGCACTCCTGTCCCGGCCGACGCTTAGCATGACCACAATAGAAACGGGTTTTGTCGACGGAAGAATAGACAAAATGACAGATAAACAATCCCAGTCATTTTGTTTATTCTTCCGTCGACAAAACCCGTAGAAAACCCGTTTCTATGGTTTTCATGCTACGCGTGCAGGCAGTCGCCTCCTGTGCTAACTTGGTAGTAATATAGAAGGACTCGGGACGTTGCAACTTGCACCCATTGTGTGCACAATAATAACAGGCTCAGTCCTGATCTTTCCGGAAAACCTAATGCAGTAGGTAGGTAATGTAGAATGTAACAGCGTATGTTATACATTTATAATGTTCATACCTACGTGTGAAAAATATATCAGTCGTGTTTGAAAGACCGTACCTTGACACAATTACCGCAACTGGTTTTAAACCAGGCACAGTTTCTATGCGTCTTGCGGATACAAAGGAGCACCATTAACAAGTACTTTAATGATCCCACTGTTGAGCAAAACTTCAATCTTTAGGAATGATACTGCGAAGTTTACTTTGTATGTACAACCGTTACATAAATGAGCACATCATAATAAGCTGAAAATTGACAGCGTCGCGCCTCGTCTAAAATTGCATCTCCGAGTTCCGATTGTTAATTAGGTACAATGTTTTATCAGTACCATCAGCTTGTTCGATTCAATCAGCTTCACAGTCGATCGAGTCGGAGCCTTCAGTGGCGTCCCCAGACGCAAATTAGGACAATTTGTTATAATAACAATACAGCGGAGTGTTATGTTCACGTTTGCTCCGAGAGTTCTGTTGGGTGCGGAGAGCGCACAACCGGTTAGCATCGCTCGGCTCGACCATCGTTGTCGTCGGTCGGGGGTAGGAAGCGCAGCAGAAGCTCACCTTGTGGTAGTGAGCTGTGCGGATCCCGATCACCGATCAGAGGAGAGGCGGAGCGGCGGCCGGAGCGGGCGCGAGCTCATACTCGCGCGGTCGACGACCTGCTGCTGCGCCACGGCACGTAACTGTACAACACACACACTTCACTCCGCAAATAGTGACTGCGCGCGAAGCACGACTGTAAGCTGTGCGACCGCGGGGCAAACTGAACCGGCGCTGAGGCCTGGGCGCCGCATGCGCCGGCGGCCTTGACCGCCCCCTGCCGCACCGCGCCCCCCGCGCGCCTCCTACCTGCGCCGGCGCATCCGCACCATACCATTGCTCCTTAGCGGCGCGCGGCGGTGTCCGCAGGCTACCGACACTCAAGCGGGCGAAAGCCATTACCGTTAGATCATGATTGCAATTTGTTTTTCTTGCTATCTGATCTGAACGGTAATGTTGGCCTAATGCTTGCCACCTGACACGTGCTGAGAGCTATTCGAAATGTTGATGTAGCTTCTGTCGGGGTGACGGAGCTCTCTTCGGGTTTACTAATTCCAAACAAAAGTAATTGACCATCAGGTTGTCTTGCTGATGAATGCGAACATGAAGCAATTAGCAATACTAATGACGAAAACATGACAAGACCTCTTCACATTGCGGATAAAATAAGGGTGTCCAACTACTTTCGGACTAGGTAGGTGGCAGTAGGTGCGCGAGCATTATTGGCGGCCTACGTCCAGGGTACTTCAAACATTATTGGCGGTCCACGTCCAGGGTACTTCAAACATTATTGGCGGTCCACGTCCAGGGAACTTCGAATACTAGATACATTACGACCAGTTTCCAGAAGGAAGCTCATAGATTAGTTGGTCCAAATATTAGTTTCAAAATAAGTAACTGTAACTTATTACCGTTTTCAAAATGAAAATAGATTTATCAAATTTCTCTTGACAACTCCAGAATGTATGAATTCCCTGAGTTATAACTGTTATAATTGTTAGGTATTCCACAGGTCGTCAAACACGAGGCCGCCGATTTCAAGTTTCTTACTATTCCTTGACGTATGCCATGGGTCTGTGTGTCCAAAACTCCAAATGCTTCCCAAAAACTCCCTGTGTTTAATTCCTTATCGCACGCTCTGCTCACTTGGCTCATGGGAACTACGCCGAAAAAATTTTAACATTTTGTAGTTAAATGTTACACTTTGCAATGCAAAACCGAAAGCAACTTCGTTCCAACACCCGGTCGGTTCTGTCTCCAGCGACACAGAACAGATAAAAGACCACTCACGACACCTCTCAACTGTTTATTTTTGTTTTCCGGCAGGCTGTGTGGATGTCTGTTAGTTCATACCTAGCCGTTACGCACCAGCAATACTTTATAGTTTAAATCCTCATTTTCGGTGGAAGATCCTGTAGTCTGTCTGGGCGACTCGTGTTTGGTACCGAAACTGCGACAAAACTGACCGTCTAAAAGCAAATAAATGTCACGGTCAATATATTTGAAAGTATCTGATCTATTGCCTGAATATCCGATCTATTTGGCTGTCATGATTTAATTAGACCAAAAATTATTTATAATGTAGGCAAGATTCGACTGAGCAGCCACATGTTGATACTTTCGTAAAGTTATGATTGAGTAGTGTGCAGCCAAGATTTGAAACATTCAATATTATTTCGTGAAATGATTATTATTTATTAATTTCCCAGACATGTCATCTGCCTAGTCTTTCCCCAACCATGTTGGGGCCGGACCGACCTCGGACAGCTTCACTTGACCTTGATCGTTCGATCCGTGTGACTTTTACTTTAGCCACTATTTCCTAAACACGCTGTTTGAAACATACATTGTTGGAGTATAGCAAAAACAAATCGATCCTACTTCAACACTATCGTCTTTCTCTTTTAAACTCATAAATATTATTTGTTTCTATCCGAGCCCGTTTTTTTTTTAATGTGGGATATCATCAAATGACTTCTCCCGCTCTGGGCAGAGCGAGAGGGCGTGTCAGACTTTTACTGACTAAAACCCACCCGTGTTCCTTCCGTTGCCTGTGTGCCGGGGCCGCGATATCCCTTTCGGACAAACCCGCAACCCCAGCAGGCTTCCGAGCCCGCCCTTAACCACTTGATGAAATCGTGCTTTCTGTACCTACTATACTTTTAGCCATGTGTATGTGAGACGTGTAATCCCACACGTCTCACATAATACTAGTAAAACACACCTTCCAATACATAAAGAAAAGGATAATAGAAGTGCTAAAGTTTTCCATTGTTAAGCCTCTGTACAAAAAAACTTTTTACAAAAAAAAACAACCGACTTCCGAAAAAAAACACTACAAAGTGAAAAATACCACCGGGAGTTACGGATTTCTCTCATAACAGAACTGGGTTTGCGATTCCACAAAACACTAAAATTATGGCAAAAAAATGCCGCAGACTACTTGGATTGTCACTGCGCTGGCCTTCTCTCGGTGTTGGTCACCGTCGAAAAGGTGACGTGCTATTCAGGCTGCACAGAATTTGGGATACTCTGCATCAACAACTGTCCTCAGGAACGCAAATGACAATAGGCCCTGTACTGTGTGAAGTAAGAACAGCAAATAATATTAAAAATTGTGATCGTTTGGTAAATTTTTACAGAGCGTAATATTTGGTAAATAAGTAAGTACTACACTCGTAGCGACTTCAAAATTGCACGTCCACAGACAGGTTTTAAAATCGCTAGGACAAATCTGTAGCAATTTCTTATTGCTTACCAAGCTTACCTTTTTTAGTGAATTAATTATTAATTAATTACTGACTATTATACACATATTAGTATTAAAAAAAATAAAAATAAAGATATAACGAAAAAAAAATCTAATAGTTAATGTAAAAAAAAGAATCACAAAAAATACCAATAGTTCGGAATCGATCTTACAACCACTGCTTTGGAAAGAGTTGTGCAACTCCCTTAGTTACTTGATGTTGTTGAAAATTAGCTGAAATAGCCGTTCTTATATTTCATGATTGACTGCTTAGCTCCATAAAGGTATAGCGTGATGATAATCATTTAAAATGTTAAATCGGTAACTATCTGCAATATCCTAACATTTTGGCGCGTCCTTTTAAGATTTTCGGAGAAGAATACGAACATAATCTAATATTACTCATCCCCCATAGCAGATAGCGTGATAGTTTATACCCTACAGCTCGACCAGACTTCTAAGGAATATCTATGCCAAATTTGAGCAGAATCTGTCCAGTAGAATTTGCGTGATGCTGGAACATACATACGGACAAACAGACAAAAATTCAAAAAAAAATATTTTCGGCATTACAATCGATCCAGGACCTCGTAGCAATTACTTTTTTTCAAAAATATTCAATGTACAGTTTTGACTTCGCTACGATTTTATTATATGTATATATAGGTTAGGAAATTGAGTGCATGGCTAAGCCAAAATAACTTTTATAGTCTGAAACAGTTTTTTGACACAAAATGTTAAGTACTTTTTTTATTTTTTTTATTCTCGAATTTGCATGCCGAGTCTAAACCCGGCAAAACATGTTTGTACTATTTTAAACTGTAAGACCTGTTATACCATGTTTTGAGCAAATAAATATATTATTATTTCCTTTATTAACATTTTAACATATAAAATACATTTTTAAATATTTCTTAAAAACTATATAAAAAACATTTAAAAATATAAAAATAGTATTCCGCTGGTGTCTGGAGCAGGGTTCAAGCTACCGGTGGTTAGGGCTGCAGAGACAGGAACCTCCTCACAATGCGAGCCGTATCGAGGAGTACTGCCTTCTGGATTAGGCCCTTGATCCAACCGCCTAACGAGAGCCTCGAGAGATGTTGGTCGAGGCTTTCGGCTATCAGGCCATTGGCCGTTACGACAATCGGCACAATGATAGCCGAGCTCACATTCCACATGTCGACAACCTATTGTGCTAAGTCGAGATATTTTATTTGTTTCTCTTTCTCAGCTTTCACGAGGTTCCCGTCATGCGGAATGGTAACATCGACTATCATTGCACGGTGCGCTAATCGATCTATCACCACTATATCAGGCTTATTGGCAACAATAGTCCTGTCAGTGATGATTGACCGATCCCAGTACAACGTGACATGGTCATTTATTTATTTATTTATATATACTTTATTGTACACCAGAAAATACATAGTAAATAGTAAATTTAACACTACAAAACATACAATGGGCGGCCTTATCGCTTTCTGCGATCTTTTCCAGGCAACCTTGGAATGGCCAGTGATTGCGTGGACATAAAAAAACTTTTTTACAAAAAAAACAACCGACTTCCAAAAAAAACACTAAAATAACTTTTTTACAAAACAAAAATACACTTAAAAGTGAAAAATAACTTTAATTTCGGAAGTCGGTGGCAAAAACGAAAATATTTTATACTAAGCATATACCAAAATATACCGTAATATAGTATATATATATATATATGAAAGCAATTCATAACTATATCCCTAAGGATATAACTATATCACGGCTTCAACTATAAGGTTCTGTATTTTTGTTTTTGCCACCGACTTCCGAAATTAAAGTTATTTTTCACTTTTAAGTGTAAGTATTTTTGTTTTGTAAAAAAGTTATTTTAGTGTTTTTTTTGGAAGTCGGTTGTTTTTTTTGTAAAAAAGTTTTTATTTTTCACTTTTTAGTTGTGGTACCTACCCCATACAAATTAGTATACCGTTCGAATAATGGAAACAAATCAAAAGATTTTTCAAAAATTACACCTAGTGGAGTTACAACTAGTGGGGCAAGTTATCCATCAAGATTTTAGACTAGTGCAATCTGCCCCACCAAATCGAACTAGTGGGGCAGATTCCACTGAAAATTTCAGGCATTCCACTTTGGACCAGAGCGGCGACTTGGTGGGGCAAAGTGGAATGATTTAAATTACCCCTTTGTGGGTGAACAGGGGGATACATTTTGTATGAAAGATCTTATTCATTTGGTTTAGAAAACGTGGTATAAACTTATCTAGGTAATAATAAAGATTTATCATACATTTTTCAAAACTGGCATTTTTTGCATCTCAATGACATCCATTGGTCTAATATGGTAATATGGTACTAATGAATGCATAGTCTACATACAATTTAGCAGATATAACATTTTTGAAATTTAATTACAGTCCTATTAAAATTGTAAATAGAATATAATCACGATGTAACATTTAGTTTTTGTTTCATTGCAATTGTCTCATCCAATAAAAAGATAAACTAATTTATAATTTTCAAAGTGATACCCATACCACCAACATGCACTATGTTCCAGGCGGCAAGGGGTTACGGAGATGTGGAATGTTGTATGCTACCCCTAATATTAAGCTGGGCGGTCACAGTCCATAAATTATAGGGTACCATCTTCGAAAGATCTGTGATCTTGATGTGATCAAGGTTGCCTGGAAGAGATCGCAGTAAGCGATAAGGCCGCCCATTGTATATTTTGTAGTGTATTACTTTTTCTTTATGTAATGTATAATCTGGTGTACAATAAAGTATATATAAATAAATAATAAATAAAGATCTGTGATCTACCTTGGTAAAAAAAAATTGCAAAAGGGCAAATATACGGTAAGTTTGGAAGGCATAGTTTTATCAGATTCGGACGTGAACAAATTATTAAAGCGACCACACGACGACAGGATCATTGACGGAAATAACGAGGCTACGTAATCTGTCTTCTGACAATCAAGGCCACACATAGCAGACGACTCAAGTAGCACAATTTGATGCCAGGACACTACCAATAATCATTTATAGGCAGAATGCACCTCATGGAAATTCCAATAAGCCCAAACACGGCTAGGATACATTGTATTATGACGGAGTTCCGGTGCCTTCCTTCCGGCTTCATCTTCAGATCAGTTCAATGGTACCGTTTTCATCAGAATGTGCTTCATAGTCGCTTAACTATTTAAATCGATATATCTTATCGCCACCCGTAAAATACTTATCATTGATTAGTTCCGGTGGCCATCTGTGGTCTTCTTCATCAGTTCCACTTCACCAAATCATACTTTCTGAAAGCAAATGCTTAACTCGTTGCTGAAAATTCCAAAATCGCTATGTGTTTGCTCACAATATTTGAGGAGTTTCCTCAATTCCTCTTAGATTCCATCATCAGAACTGAATGTTGATAAAAATGGGACCAATCAGGAAGTATATCCTATCAAATAAAAAAAGAATTTTACAAATCGGTTCATAAATGACGGAGTTATGAGGTAACAAACATTAAAAAAAAAAAAAAAAACATACAACCGAATTGATAACCTCCTCCTTTTTGGGAAGTCGGTTAAAAATGTAAAGCTATGTGACTTTACTAGAAAATTAGGATAGTAATATTTGGATGTCTCACTGAGTGAATGTAATAGATTTTTATCTTTATTCACGAGTTTTTTTTTTTAAATGAAAGGTTACCACTAGACTTAGGTTCTAAAATAATATTTTTTTTAAATTTTTATTCAAACATTATTATAATACTCGTATATATCTAACACTAAAATATATAAATTATGTACAAGTATACAGAGGAAAAAAAAACAATAAAGGAAGAGCTCATTGAGCATCAAAAAATTCGTCCGCATCGCTGTCAGTGGGAAAAGTGCCCAAAAGGTTCAAGAAACAAAACAAAAAAACAACAAAAAAGAACCACAAAAGTTCTACAATAATCAACCACAAAGTTACCATAAATTAATTTAAAAGTTGATCTCCAAAAGATTATATTTTGTTGTAAAATTTATACTGCAATATGACATGACAGAAATATTTTACATTAAGGCTATTAATTTAGCCATTACTTTAATTTGTTTGATTATAAAAATAATCAACGCCCGTAAGAAATAAAGACTTCGTGTTTCTTATAATAATATAATAATTATGTTGTTTGCGTTTAATTTTTAAACCGATGGGGATTTGTGAACTTTTTGTCCCTCAATCCCCATCAGTGAGGATTTGTGGACAAAAATTTCACAAATCCCCATTGATGGGGATTGTCAATGGGGATTAGTGGAATAACCCAATATATTGACCAATTGTGCTATAATTTGAAAAATACAATGATATTTGCTATTGTTCCTTATTGCTGACAATACGAGATTGTTAGTTCATACAATGGTCTGCCGTGTATGTGGTATCTCAGTCGGACTCAGAAATCCAAAAGGCGACGTTTCTATACCGTGCAGTGGACAGCCCTTTAGTACCCAATGATAATAATTATCAGGTAAATTATTTATTACCCGACTAGGTACGTTTTTATTGTAAGTAGTCTTTGAAAGAAAATGGCAAAATGAATGGGACAGATCCCTCAAAACTGGATGGAACTGGAAACGACGATCACGAAAGATGGAAGGAGTGTTCTTCATGTAAAAACTCAACATAAACATAACAAACATCACGCCAACGATTCCCGAAGGATTTGGGCGAGGTGAACCTATTGTGCAGAACATTTCACCAGTTATGTCATATCATTTGTAATAAAATGTATTTTAATAATATTTTCAGGATATGGCAACAAATTATGCATGTCAATGCTGTTGGGTTCGAGCGAATCGACACCTGATTCATGATTCTTCAAGGGACTTACAAAAGGATGTTGTTACATCGGTTGAATATGGATCATCGACACCGCCGCCACCACTGTCTCTACAACACCGGTTGTTGCTGCCATGTCATGAGGCTAGTACGGTATCTTGGCTGGGCATGGCGTCAAGATAACCTGCTAGCACCAGCGTCATTTTTGACCAATATTTTGGTACCTTTAGAAGACAGTTATTTTTTTAATAATTTTATTTAAGTTTGTACTTACAATAAAATAATTTGTTTGACAATTAATACGTTTTAGAGCATTCCCCCTCTAAAAAGCTTATTTTATTTATGTGTTCAATGAAGAATAAGAATACTTATTGATTAAATAACATAAAAAATGTTAAGCACTTATTTAATAGATACACAATAGGTGTTTTACATTTTTGTTACACAAATAGAAGTATTCATAAAAAAGCGTATTAAAAAGAACTGCAGAATCTGATCACAGGCCATCAAAATAAATATTAAATCGTTCACTAACCTCGCAAAGGCATACCACCAATTATTAGTACCTGTGGTCGCTCACAGATGGCGTTATAATAAAAAAAAAAACTAAGATGTATATACCATTTTTTCACCAGTTTTCGCAAGTTCACTCCTGAAACTTATTAATTCATAAAATATAAAATACAGCGATTATAATAATATAACAATCATTACTGAACATTGATTTTGATTACCTAAGCAATCGTCCATTGCCCCACCAGACATATCCTTTGAAATTTGGAATCAGAAATTACTGTAATGATACGTGATCACGTCGGGGTCACCAGTTTAGGGGTATGAGGAACAGGGTGTAAAGTTCACTCATCCCCCATAGAAAAGGGAGGATCCTCCGACCAGACGGGTGTGATGTCTGGCGGGCAACTGCCCAGAAGTTTTGAAGTTGGGAGATTCTATATATGTTTATCGCGCGGTAAACTCTAATTGCGCGATGCAGGATTTGTGTGACGTCAGGATGTCATGTGACGTCAGGTCTTTGATGCGTAGTTCGCATGTAGCGATGTAGATGCCGCTACAGTGAGTGATGATGGGTTAATAAATAAATAATAAATATGGTCAATTTTAGTTGGCCATTTCATGAAACACAACAATTTCATGAAATGGTCGAACACTTCATGAATTCAAAGATCTGGCCACGACTGTTAAAACGATTGAGATGGGTATTTGGGGTATTTGCTATAGCTATACTTAAAATTATTATTAGCATCAGTTCGAGACGCTCTGTAGTGCGTCTGTCAGCGCGTATGAGCCGGCTGATGGCGGGGTGAGGTCGCGCTCCACTCGCCAGTTGTGTGTAAGAAGATCATTGCTCCGCCGACCTAATTTGGATGCGTCACGAAAGAACGCGTGTGCACCAGCGGCCAGCCTCTATCTCAGTAGCTTGTATTATCCCATTGAAGCGTAAAGCCTCCTTTGTTGTTGCCACATACTTCTGTTTACTGTTTAGGTATTCGGGTTAGTGTTCGACAGGTGTGAAGCTCGTCCCGCCATCATCATCTAATCTGACGCGGTGTCGCCTAGCGGTCCTCTGGTACCCACTACTCGGTGACTTCAGCACAATACCTATTACAGCTTAGCAGCGCGCAACCCGTTCTAGGGAAATTGTTTATTGAGTTTATTTAGTGTTGATTACCAATGTGTCTCACAGTCAGACTAGCGGCTGATCTCAACTCGCGGCGGCACGTGTGCCCTGTCGTGTGGTGCTACGCGACCGGTGACTTACGAACGTTTCCAATCCACAGACCAATTTATTAATAAAGTAAGAAACAAAAATCCTGTTTAAGCAATAACAAAGTGACGCCATTACTTTTGGCTAATTTAACCAGAAGTAGATACATACCGTTGAGCTGTGCAAGCTGTTGTTATTGGTACTTATGGTGTAACGTTGACACCGATACGGACAATTACATTGGACGAGGTTCAATTACAAAACTGATCCTCGCACGAGACGCACGTTCACGTACCGACACCGAGCTGCCACCACCGCGCGCCGGCCGCCGCGAAGAGCCGACCATAACAATGCAGTCACTGATGGCGCACATAACGAAGGTGATGCAGACGTTGGCACCTACTGGCAAAATAACTCTGTAAAAAAGAGATATTGATATTTTTTACAGAATTGGAAAGAAAGATGAGCAAAGTGAAAAAACAAGGCCGATACTAATTACCTTTGTTAATAATGGCTGGCAGAATAACGAAATAATGAGAAACAAAAAGAAACTTAAGGACGTGTACGCCTCTGAAGACTACCCAACAGAGATCATGGCTAAGAGGAAAGATAGGGGGAGGAGCTTAAGGAAGAAAGGAACAAAGGAAACCTCGCGTTTCTAAAACATGATTAGCTGATTATCAAAGAGGCAAATACTTTACATTAGTTATGCTGATAACATGGTGCTGCTCAGCCCGTCAATCTGTGGGCTAAGGAAGTTGTTGGCCATATGTGAGAGTTATGCGGAGGCTCATGGCTTGAGGTATAATGCTACTAAAAGTGAGGTGGTGGTTTTTAAAGTGCATAATAATACATCCACGAATATACCACCGGTGAAAAAGTGTGTTTAAATACGTCGGTCATGTGGCACAGGTTCTCTCACAGATGACCAGGATATAGATAGGGAGCGCAGGGCGTTGGCAGCCCGATGCAATATGCTTGCCCGCAGGTTTGCGCGGTGCACTGACGAGGTAAAACTGACGCTCTTCAGAGCCTACTGCTAGTCGTTTTACTTGTACAATGTACAGGAGTACACGGCTTGGGCACGCCACAATTGCGGCGATAAGTCCCTTCTTTGAGGAGTGGATAGAGAGGCGTCATGGCGTCCTCACCTTCCGCCTGACGCAGGTCCTCACCGGACACGGTTGTTTCGGGAGGTTCCTGTTCAGGATAAAGCGGGAGGAAACGCCCGGGTGTCACCATTGTGTGGATCGCCCGGAGGAAACGGTGGAGCATACGGTGGAGGTCTGCCCGGCTTGGGCGGGGCACCGCCGTGTCCTCATGGAGGCGATCGGCGGCGGCGATCTCTCGCGTCCGGCCCTGGTTCAGACCATGGTCCGGAGCGAGAGTGCATGGGAGGCCATCACCTCCTTCTGCGAAGCAGATGCTCGCGACGGAAGAGGCGAAGCGCGCGAGGGAGATGCAAGCTGCACGCCCTCGCGCCCCTAGTCGCCGCAGGAGACGCCCCGAGCGTCGGGAGTCACGGGCCGACTTCCGGCCACCGTAGGCGCGGGCTTGCGGACGGTGAGCAATGGGCAGCTCGCCGTCCGATAAGGACCAGGCTCGGGTCGACGGCGCGTTGTGTTCCACGCGCGCCTCGAGCTGGAGAAGTCATTTGATGATTACCCACCCTAAAAAAAAAAAAAAAAAAGAAGTAGTACACGGCTATTATTATTATTGTTTAATTTTATACTTGAAGCTGAAACTCGAACCAAAGGTGTACTTCAGATATTATACTGTTATATATAAAAAAAAAAGGAAACCCACTTGACATTGGCAATTACAAACCAATCAGTTTTCTGGCAAGTTTATACTACTACTAAGTACTACTACTTTATGCATCAATCATTCTTAAACGTATAACCTATGAAATTGAGAATGCGCAACCAATGGAACAAGCAGGCTTCCGCTCTGGCTTTAGTAAGACTGACCATTTACATTCATTGGAACAAGTTATCGAAAAATATGAAGAATTTAACAAACCTTTATAATTAGGTTTTATCCAGATATTCTTGAGTTCTATATGGTGTAACTAACCCGACTTTGTTTTAGATTTTAAATAGATTATTGTATATACGGTGGACATACAACACTTCCTCGCGTGTTTTCTCACCCACGTTTACGAACATTGTATACGTTTACTCGTAGAATTCATGTAGCGTTTCAAATTCAATCAATTACTAAGAAATGGTCTCAATTTTGAAAACATGACTGTGTAGTGAATGGGCGTTGACGCTATAATTGCTAACCAAATAATTAATTGTTGTATTAATAGAGAGCGCGGGGGCGCGGGGCGACGACCCAAATATAAATATTTTCATTTCACGCGTTGTCACGAGAAGCCGCGTCTACGTCTTGCAGTCGAGAGGGCACGGCGCTCGCTAAATAAACACATACACACACAAGCCTTAAGCTCCTCGCGACTTATTCTCTCTCTGTCTCTTTCTATTATATACGAGTGTGTGTGTGTGTATGTGTAATTAAAGGAACTTCGGATTTTCTTTATTATAAATAAACTAGCAAGCGATGCAGGAGGCCAATTCTCGCGTTTACACTCGTTACTCGTTTACTTCGTACGAGTACGAGTCGAAGGAAAAAAACCGGACAAGTGCGTGTCGGACCACGCACAATGAAGGGTTCCGTAGTTGGGATGAATTTATCTAGGTATATTTTTTTTATGTTTCATCATTTTAGGCACAGTAGTTTCGGAGATAATGGATGGGAGGAATGATCAATTTTCATCTATATTTTTTTTTTTTTTAATATATATATAAAAGAATATTGAGATCCTAACAACAAGCCCTTTCATTTGATCTGTCACACGGTACAGTTTACAAAACGGTTTTTTTCTTCCTATTTGCCCCCGAAAAGTGACCCCATATTCAAATTTCATTTATTTACTTAACACGTCCGTGTTTGCGTCACAAAAATTCATATGAGTACCAAATTTCAACTAAATTGGTCTATTAGATTCGAAGCAAATTGGTTGTGACAGACGGACTGACAGAAACATGAGTGATCCCATAATGGTTCCGTTTTTCCTTTTGTTGTGCGGAACACTAAAAATGTTGTCATTATACGTCGCTTGAAGCGATCCATTCCACAAAATTATGCTACTTTTTAAACGCTACCATAGATGTACTTCATAAAGTATATAAATTAAAAATGACTGTTAAGCGTATTATAAGGTTTTGAGCAATATTTTATACGTATTTCATAAACATTTATGAATACCATCATTCATCATTATTGATTTCGGTACTCAATTTTTATTTTATTATTAACATTAAAATAAGTTCTCATACAACGGAATACATGGCTGATGCATATACGTCGCGCACATGTGGGAGTTGCGCGAGGAGGCGAAACGCCGGGGTGTAACTCCGCTGCCGCGAGAAATCACGGCACAGCGGACAGAGCTCCGGCGGGATCTCATGGCGGCATGGAGAGTGTGATTGTCGCAACCCAGCGCTGGGCACGCCACAATTGCGGCGGTAAGGCCCCTCTTTGAGGAGTGGCTAGAGAGGCGCCACGGCGTCCTCACCTTCCGCCTGACTCAGGTCCTCACCGGACACGGTTGTTTCGGGAGGTTCCTGTTCAGGATAAAGCGGGAGGAAACGCCCGGGTGTTACCATTGTGTGGATCGCCCGGAGGACACGGTGGAGCATACGGTGGAGGTCTGCCCGGCTTGGGCGGGGCACCGCCGTGTCCTCACGGAGGCGATCGGCAGCGGCGATCTCTCGCGTCCGGCCCTGGTTCAGGCCATGGTCCGGAGCGAGAGTGCATGGGAAGCCGTCACTTCCTTCTGCGAAGCAGTAATGCTCGCGAAGGAGGAGGCGGAGCGCGCGAGGGAAATGCAAGATGCGCGCCCTCGCGCCCCTAGTCGCCGCAGGAGACGCCCCGGGCGTCGGGAGTCGCGAGCCGACTTCCGGCCACCGTAGGCGCGGGCTTGCGGACGGTGGGCAATGGGTAGCTCGCCGTCCGATTAGGACCAGGCCCGGGTCGACGGCGCGTTGTGTTCCACGCGCGCCTCAAAGAGATGTCAGCACCAACTGACGGGGTCCGTAAGGGCCAATGCCTGCCAGGGTTGCGAGTTGGTCCGAAAGGGATATCGCGGCCCCGGCACACAGGCAACGGAAGGAACACGGGTGGGTTTTAGTCAGTAAAAGTCTGACACTCCCTCTCGCTCCGCCCAGAGCGGGAGGAGTCATTTGATGATTTCCCACCCAAAAAAAAAAAAAAAAAAAAAAAAAAAATGCATATACGTCAATGTCAACGATATTTGTCACGTCAAATTAAGGTCACAATTTCTATTTATTTACACTGATTATCTCTACTTAAATAAAAACAGGATGACTGCCAATGATTATTATAAGTGAACTGATGACTACTACAATAATATCAAGACTTATCAAGATGGAGAAGAAGAAGAGGAAGTGTGGTTGTCGTATACGTATAGTCTCCAACGACACTGCTGTACCAACGGGTCCCGGTTATATTAGTTTTTATAGGCCCAAAGATAGTTGGGAAATCCTAGCGAAAACAAATGTGGCGTCGTCACAACACGAATTCAAATTTATTTGTGGTCAAAGCACCGCACAAACATCTTTCGAAATACATGAAGACTGGTCAAGAAGGGAGGGACATGGTTTAGCGATTCCTAAGCTCACGGACAGCACGCGATACAGGACGCCGACTATTCGTGTAAACTTGTGATAATTATAATGTATTGTTTACGTATAGTATTTTTGTTATATATATAAGCTTGTATTGAAAAAAATATAACAAAAAAACATTAGAGATCTATATTATTTGAAATGTTTTTGAAATACTGCATCATGTTGGTGGTACAAAATAATAGGTGCGTAGGTATATCATTTAATTCTATTAACAGTCAGTTGAATTTACAGTCTGTAAGGTATTTACCTTACAGACTGTAAATTCAGTATACACCCAAGTATAAACCACAAAAACATATTATTATCACACCACATTATGGAAGTTTAGTTTTGGCCATGCTTCTCTATAACATCTATACATAACCCCAGCCGGCCAAAATTCTGAGCAGCGCGGGAACCTAGAGGATGTCGGATTTAAAATGTATAGTCTTGTTCAACTGCATCGTCCTTCCTTAGGCACTAAATAGACCTTAGCTCCTTTTCTCTCGATATCTGAGGATCCAGCCGGGAAATGTACAGGAGCAAGGTGGCACTGCGGCTCGAAACTCCTCGCTTCCAGGAGCAGTACTGCGTTTGTTGCGGCTGCGTCACGATCGAACCTTCTTGCCCTCAACCAGAGTAAAACCCTCCTAGTCCACTTGACTGGTTAAGGAGTCGACAATTTTGAAAAATGTTTCAATGTCAAAAAGAAATTTCGAGTTCCATTTTATGCGTATCTCTTAAATATTTATCAAAAAATAATTCATTATTGATTCCGTAACTCTATTTCTATTTCATTACTAGCTTCTGCCCGCGACTTCGCGTAAAATTGCTTGTGTTAACATAAAATATTATATCCTTTAGCTGTGCCTCCCGTTACTTCGTTTTCGCTTAGCCTTCTTTCTGCCTTTTTCTTTTTTCTTGGCTCCTAAGGGTCGAAGCGTGATGTTAATGATGTTCTTCCTCAAGTATTAGACTAAGAAATGCAAAAAGTATTTTCTCAAATCGTCTGATTTGTAAAAATACTTTTTAGTAGTTTCAGAGATTAGCGCGTTCAAACAAAAAAAGAAACAACTGCTTTATTATAGATATAGATAAATATTTAAATAAGCTCTCCTTTGAATTCGCTACAACCTCAGAGTAATCTCTAAAGCTACAACGGAATGCATGGCTGATGCTTTATTATAGATATAGATAAATATTTAAATAAGCTCTCCTTTGAATTCGCTACAACCTCAGAGTAATCTCTAAAGCTACAACGGAATGCATGGCTGATGCTGATTTGTCAATGTCAACGATTGTTGTCACGTCATAATTAAGTAACCAAACAAAAACATATG
Source organism: Agrochola macilenta (assembly GCA_916701695.1). Lineage (NCBI taxonomy): Eukaryota > Metazoa > Arthropoda > Insecta > Lepidoptera > Noctuidae > Agrochola > Agrochola macilenta. Next base: position 20,788,574 of record OU753573.1, on the reverse strand, counting down.
GCAATGGTGCCGATGTCGACAATTTTGACATTGGCAGAATTGTCGACATCGGCACCATTGCCATATGGAAAAATAGAATAGAAAACAGAATTTCTGCCAATGATTTAACTGAGTAAACTGATGAACACCGAAATAACATCAAGGTTTATCAAGATGGAGAAGAGAAAACGTGACTGTCGTAAAGACCGGACCGAATCATGGGCTCTCAGAATGCTCTCATAATGGCTGCGTCCTACCGTTCCAACGCAGCTGTATCTACGTGTTTCGGCTACTTACAATAGAAGCTCTCTCTACAAAGTCTGAAAATATTGCTAATCCTTGCAAAAACAAATTTCCTCCCTGAGCGGTACGAGTCTCGTCACAACACGTTTTTTTTTGTGTCTTTTTTTTGTTTGAATGTCTTGGACAACATCTGTCGAAATTCATGAAGACTTTGGGCAAGAGGTAGAATGATCCGGCGATTCTTAAGCTGGCTACTAAACAGCGCGCCATACATGACGCCGACTAATCGTGTAAACTAGTGATTCTTATAATGTATAAGCATAGTATTTTTGTTAGTTTATATTGAAAAACAATTACATGTTTGAAATCTTTATTGTTTGAAATGCTTTTGAAATTCTACATCATGTTGTTAGCCCTGTTGTAATACAATAATAATAACTTTATAATAATTTGGGTGACAAAAGACCCTTTACATAAATACATCACAGACTAATTAGACTTGGGTATAAACCACAAAAACATTATTATTATTATCACACCACACTTGGGTTTGGTCATGCTTCCCTGTAACATATACATGCAACTTCCGCCTGGCAAAATTATGGGCTATGGACGACAGCCTTTTGCAACGCGGGAACCTCGAGGATGACTGACTTAAAATTTGTAGTACAGCTCCACTTAATCCGCGACAGCTTCAGCAAAGCCCTTGCTGCTGCACTGATTAGACCTTGACTCCTTCTCTCTCAATGTCTGTGGGTACAACCGGGAAATATGCATAAGGATGGTGAGCACTGCAGCTCAAAAATTTTCGCTTGCAGGAGTGGTGGTACGGTGTTTGTTGGGGCTGGCTCGCGATCGCCTTTTCTTGCCGACAACCAGAGTAAAGCCGACTATGTCCATTTTACTGGTTTTAGAAGCCTTCTGCTGCTATATCTCAGATGTGTCTCTTATTAATCGACGCCGCTCAAGCAATGGATAGCTGACAACTTTGGCGGATAATTGCAGTTATCTTCGTGTGTTTTTTTCCTTGTTGTGGCGATCGCAGCGTTTTCTAAGATGTTTATGAACTCGTGTAACACATTTTGTAAAAAACATTTATTATTTTCTTCCGCATTGACTAATCATGAATGACACAAGAACTGTTTGACGTTGGTCCGTCATGAACGTGTCGACTGGTCCCGACCACTCTTTGCATGTCGCATGTAAATGAAGGCATGTCGCGTGCCTTCCTGCGAGAAATGCCGCCCGCGCCGCCCGGTGCCGCGTCACCAACCAGGCGCTCGCCTGCATTAGCGTATTTAGTCAATGGTGTGTTGCATTTAGCTTAGCGAATTTTGCAACATTTGTTTCTCAAATTATTTTATTACTCAAGTTTATTTTCCACGTACAAGCTTGCTCGATATTATTACGTTCATATTAAGGACAATGCTCAAAAAACACCCAGGCCCGGCGCAAACGGAACATATCTCATATTTTTATAAAAAATAGTAATTTTAATACTAAATAAGAAACATAGTCAAAATTCGTTTCTAAACGTAAGATTTTACTATTCTTTTACTAAATAAGAAACAGTCAAAATTCATTTCTAAACGTAAGATTTTACTAATTCTTTTATAACAGGCATAATTCTTACATACTCGTATAATTATTTTATACGTATTACCTTTTATAATTGTGTTATTTAGCTATCTTTCATATTACGTTAACCAGTATAATCCAGTCTAAGTAGCTGATGCAGGACGCAGCGGCACCAAAACAAACCGGTTATACACAAAGCCTTTCCGTCCCTACGAAGACGGACCCTGCTATTTCACTCGCACTTATAGGTTCCCCATATTCTCGTACCTTATCAGCTAGCCGCCGTATGAGTCCGTCACTGTGTTGTCTCCCAATGTGCAGTCTTTCGTTGTACTTCGTTGAGATCTGTGCGCTTATTTGTTATTTAACCGACTTTTGTTATATTATCCCGCTGCATACGACTTTGGCATTACTTTGGACTTGCATAAGCTTCAGAATTGGCTATTTTTTAAAATGAATACGTGTGTTGTATGTGATCGGTCATTATACCGAGGTATTCGAAGACACGTTCTGACACAACGTTTTTTCGATACCCGGATAGATTTTGTTGAGCGTATGTTCCAGAATTTGCAACCGTTACGAGAGGTAAGACAACATCATTATTTATATATTTTTATTTGTCTAGTATATACGTAGAATAGAATAGTCATTTATTTGTAAAAATATGTTAATTACAAGTCTTTAAAATATGCTATGTACACACGGCTACACATCAAGCTATACATAGGATCGACCATTCGTTGCGTCCTGAACCGCCAGCTCCTCTTATCCGCCGCGCTGGTGCCGCAATCACAGTTCCAGGTTTCACTAGGGCGGCCAACACTTCCCGTCATTGTATGATGGAGAACTGTGGTAGCATGCAACTCCGGCAAATGCCTAATTCAATCAAGGTATTTTTATTAAGTTATGACCGACTATACATACCCCAGCATGCAAGGATTTGTGAAAATCATCTGCGAAATACATCTTTGGAAGACATGCCTAACAATGTGCTACATCATCAAACAGACTTTAATAGTGACACTTTTGAAGATATTGTGAATATGTATACCCTAGCATTGGAACGGAGATGTCAAATGAATTTCGATAATGTAAACGAAATAGCACAAGAAGATTTACATTTCTGGACTGGCTTGAGTCACGAACAATTCAATAGTTTATTCGCGCAAGTACCAACCTTGTCTCGCAGATCAAGTTCTGCACGAGAAGATCTGGGCATATACCTCTCTAAAATAAGAACGAGCGAACCTAGTACTAGATTGGCAACGATTTTTAATAAATCTCGGCAAAGTATAGACCGAAAAGTCAAGTTTGCGCGACAATGTCTTTACAATGACTTTGTTCCTATTCATTTGGGCCTAGACCACATCAGCAGAGAAGAAGTAATCCAAAGAAACCGAATTCTCCCTAACTACATCTTTGGGAATGACTTACCGCCGAAAGCGTTGTTAATATGTGATGGCAGTTACATTTTCATACAAAAAAGCTCCAATTTCCTTTTCCAAAGGAAAAGCTACAGCCTCCGCAAGTATACAAATCTTATAAAACCTTTTATGTTGGTTTGCGGTGATGGACATATTTTAGATGTCATAGGTCCATACGCAGCCACAACCTCAGACGCTTCAATCATGCAGCAGATTTTACAAAATCATGAAGGGCCATATGAAGAGGCACCGCTTAATTATTATCTAGTACAAGACGATACGTTCATTCTTGACAGGGGATTCCGTGATGCAGTTCCTCTTCTCGAGACATATGGCTATGTAGTCCATATGCCCCCATCTAAAAGGCGTGGTGAAAGCCAGTTGACATGTGAAGAAGCCAACAAATCTAGGCTGGTCACTCTATGCCGATGGGTTGTAGAGACAATTAATGGAAGATTTAAACGGGATTTTAAAATATTCAGATACAGGGTATTTAATCGAGCATTGCCCTCAACAATGACGGACTATAAGATAGCCGCAGCGCTGATCAATGCGTTCCAAGAGCCCTATGAAGACAGCCAATACACTGACCAATTTATTGAAACTATAAATAGAAACGCGCACAAGCCAAATCTTTTGGCCGACTACGTTTTTGAGCACAACTTGAACAGGCAAAGAGCCGCGTTTGTGCGCTTGGAAGCGAATGACCAAGCTTTAGAAGATTTTCCCAGACTCTCACAAGAGGACTTGATATTGTTTGCCGTGGGCACTTACCACTGTAAAATAGCACGCTCGTATTGCAGTTAGCACATAAAACAAACAGGTGTCTATGAAATTGAAGTGTACAGACATCCGGTGCTCGTTGCAATAAATGGCGAAGACAGTGTTTTAATAAGATGCCGTATACAATCGCGACATATAAGACACAGAACTTATTATACTTATATTTTGTATAGAAGAGAAAATGGCACAAACGCAATTTCAGAGCATTATTGTTCCTGTATCCACGGCAAAAGGACATTGGGCAGCTGCGCCCATGTAATGAGTGTGGTGTATTACTTGGGTTGGGCCAGACACCAAGATGATTCCAATCATCCCGGACACACTTTGGAAAATGTAATCCTAGACTTAGAAAACCACTAATGTAAACCCCATATTGTAATATGTAATAATAAAATAATTTCATTTACCTTTGTTTTTTTTGGCACCGACAGTACATAGCAGGTTACATTATGTAGGTGGCGTTGTCAAAATAGATGACTGAATGTCGTACTTAGGTCTCATAAGAATTCGCCATTTATTTAATTAAGTATAGCTTCTTAACAAAAACAACTAGCAATTTATGACTTTTAGAAATGGATTTTGACAACGCCACTTACTTAATATGTTGTCACATCTAAATACAAAAAATCTGAGTTACATTTCTTTTGCGCCGGGCCTGGGTTTTTATCCCATACATTGTGAGCATTGTCCTTTACAAGGAACATTGTATGATGATGATGATTGTATCATAATTATCATCATATCAGCCGAAAAACGTCCACTGCTGGACATAGGCCTCCCCCACCGCACTTCGACCGGGCTATGCTTCCCGCATCCAGCGGATTCCTGCGGTCTTCACAAGGTCATCGGTTCAACTTGTGGGAGGCCTTACAACGTTACGTTTTCTGGAGTGGTCCAGAGCCTTTCGGCTCCATCGGCCATCTGGTCTGCGCGCAATGTGCCCTGCCCATTGCCACTTAAGTTCGACAGTTCTTCGGGCTATGTCGGTTACCCCGGTTCTGCTGCGAATCTCCTCATTCCTGATTCGATCACGTAGGGAAATTTCAAGCATAGCCCTCTCTATTGCCCTTTGGGTGACTTTGATCCTTCTAATAGGGCCCATTACGAGCGACGTCACGTTTCAGTGCCATAAGTCATCACTGGCAATACGCACTGACCAAAGACTTTCGTCTTGAGACACTGCGGTATGTGGGACGAGCAGATATTGCGTAGCTTCCCGAACGCTGCCTAGTCGAGTCGGATTCGACTATTGACCTACCTAACTGGACAGTTTGGCCTGGGTAAACATACTCGTCCACAACTTCGAGTGTATCGTGTCCGATCATTATGAGGGGTTTTTGAGTGGGTGCTACATGGGCATTTGACATGACCTTTGTTTTTTGGTCCATGTTCAGTTTAAGACCGACTCTTTCGGAAGGTCTACTGAAGTCATTGAGCATTGTACTCAGGTCCTCTATGGTCCCAGCCATGATAACTATGTCGTTGGCAAACCGAAGGTTAGTAATGTAGTCACCATTGCCTAGCCCTTTCCAATTCAGAACCTTGAAGACATCCTCTAGTGCAGCGGTGAACAGTTTCGGAGAAATAACGTCTCCCTGTCTCACACCTGCTGCACAAGGATAGGGTTCGAGGTCTGTTCCTGGAATCGGACTGACATAGTGGCGTTTTCGTACAGACACTTCAGCACCTCGATGTACCGATAGTCGATCTGGCACCGTTGAAGATACTGCAGAACAGCCCATGTCTCGATCGAATCGAAGGCTCTCTCGTAGTCCACAATCGCTAAGCTTAGAGGCAGGTTGTACTCTTCGGTATTCAGTATAACCTGCCGCAGCGTATGTATCTGGTCTACGGTGCTAAAGCCTTAACGAAATTCGGTTTGTTCCGGAGGTTGGAAGTAGTCAAACTTGTGCGCGAGACGGTTAGTGATGACTCTTGAAAACAGCTTGTAGACATAACTCAGAAGTAAGATGGCCCTATAATTCTTAAGGAGACCATTGTCGCAAATAGTATCACCACACATCTAATAATAATAATAATATTTATTGATTAAAAAAATATATTTACAAAAAGTATACAATTAGTTCACAGTAAGATTTCACAAACAATAATTATAGTGCCTAAAAATAAACTAAATCTAAAATATGTTTAGAACAGGTGCAAGTAATAATGGTTCGGAATTACAATGTTAGGAAGCGTCCCGCCTGGGCACGCCACAATTGCGGCGATAAGTCCCCTCTTTGAGGAGTGGATGCGTCACGGCATCCTCACCTTCCGCCTGACGCAGGTCCTCACCGTACATGGTTATTTCGGGAGGTTCCTGTTCAGGATAAAGCGGGAGGAAACGCCCGGGTGTCACCATTGTGTGGATCGCCCGGAGAACACGGTGGAGCATATGGTGGAGGTCTGCCCGGCTTGGGCGGAGCACCGTCGTGTCCTCACGGAGGCGATCGGCGGCGGCGATCTCTCGCGTCCGGCCCTGGGTCACCTCCTTCTGCGAAGCAGTTATGCTCGCGAAGGAGGAGGCGGAGCGTGCGAGGGAGATGCAAGCTGCATGCCCTCGCGGCCCTAGTCGCCGCAGGAGACGCCCCGGGCGTCGGGAGTCACGAGCCGACTTTCGGCCACCGTAGGCGCGGGCTTGCGGACGGTGAGCAATAGGCAGCTCGCCGTCCTATAAGGACCAGGCCCGGGTCGACGGCGAAGGGATATCGCGGCCCCGGCACACAGGCAACGGAAGGAACACGGGTGGGTTTTAGTCAGTAAAAGTCTGACACGCACTCTCGATCTGCCCAGAGCGGGAGAAGTGATTTGATGATTTCCCACCCTCAAAAAACAGGAAGCGGCCCGCCCGATCTAGGTTAATTCAAACCTGTGTTTCAGGCCATCACTTTACATTTAAATTAAATTGGAACACAAAAATTTAAAGATAAACTGATATAAGATAATCTAATAACGAATATGAGAAAAAGCTTAATGGTACATTAATATCTAAAAACTAAACCTATGTAAATATACAAAAGTAAATACTTACGAGTGAATAAATCAGTTTTTCTGTGTCTGTGTAATTGAGTATCGCTAAATGTTCTGATAACATTTTACTACATTTTTTATATCTTTCACTATAGAAGTTTAGTGTCTTGTTGAGCCTATTGTACAAAAAAAATCCTAAAAACACATAAAATCGATTAGCATACGAATGTCTAGTTTGAGGCTTTATGCAAACCATGTCCTTCCTTCTCTTGTCGGAAGGTACTGGGTCAAAAGGAAGTGCAGTGTGCTGGAGTAGTACTATGCTTAGTATAAATAATTGCCGTACTGTTAGTACATTACATTCTATGTAGAGCTGGTGCGTAGGAAATCCTTAGAATTGCTCTTTGAGCACGCTCTAGAGGGAGTAAATTCGTTTTTTCAGCACAACCCCAAGAAGTTATGCAATAGGTAAGAACGGATTGACACAAAGCTAAATAAACTGTTTAATTAACTCATAGTCTGCTATGTTCCGTAAATTCTTAAAGACATATATTAATTTGCGCACTCTAGTACAAAGTAAATCGATATGTTTACGGACATTTAGATTGGAGTCAATAGTGACACCCAGATATTTTAAATGGTCAGCTTTTGCTAAAGTGGGGCAGCAACATGCAGTGTCAGCATACGTGCTACAATTATGAGCGTAAATGTTTAGATTAGTAAGCGGTATGTTAGTATTTCTCATTGTAAATAAAATGAATTTTGTTTTATCTGTATTTAACGTTAGTATATTATTATGAAGCCAATTAGACACACACACTCGGATGCGTGGGGTGATAGTGAGCTGGTAAAAGTCCATAAAATGAGCAAATATTCTGATAATTATGCACATGGGTTTCGGTTTTCCCGGAAGCAATGTTAATGTTAATATCGCCCAAAATTATTGTTTTTAAAAGATGATATGTTTTTTAAGTTTGTGTCAAGGGAATCTAAAAATCTATCCATATTTTGACAAGAAGGCCTATAAATAGCCATGACTATAGTATCGGGAATAATTTTGATTATTAAGCAATTATTATTGTGGGACACAAATTCTTCTTTGATTGTTCGTAAATTATTTTTGATATAAACTACTAACCCATCGTTTTGGTTTATGTTTCTGTCAGTTTTATAAGAATAATAACCGTCAAGAGAAGGTAAATTTACTGTCTGTTTTGACAACCAACATTCTGTTAGGACGATAATATCATAGCTTATGTCAAGATTCTGTAATAACACTTCAAATCCGTTCATGTTTCGATCTATGCTGCGAATATTCTGTGTGAGCAGGGTTAACGTTTTTCCACCAGAAGGAAGAAAGAGCTTACAGTCCTCAACGTTACACATTTTAGATTCCGACACAGAAAAACTATCTAGATCACAAATAAGCTGGTTTGTCATGATAGTTACAAACTTAAAATAAAAATAAAAAAATAAATAGAGGATAAGCTACCTGTTTATGCGCCAACTAAATAAATTATTTGGTGGCGCTCTTAGGCGCCGTCATAGTCTATTGAGTTGATGTAGTTGGTCTCTGCGTATTTGCGCGCCGGGCAACTTACATCACCAGTTGGATGGTCATATTTCCTCTTAAAGCGCTTGCACGTCGCACATTGAGCGGGAGAAGATTTGCTGCTACATTCCTTGAAGGAGTGTCCAGTCTCTCCACAGTGGTTGCAAGTAGGACTAGTTTCCCGGCAAAACTTGGCCGCATGTCCGAACTGCTGGCAATTGAAGCACCTGGTGGCTATCGTGAAATCTCTCACAGGGCACGATATCCAATTTATAAAAATTCGGCTTTGGTTTATAAGAATTTTTCGTATGCTAGCAGGTAGTTCCAGGATGTAGTTACAGGTAGGAAGGTCTTTCTTACCCGATTTATGTCTCAATTTGATACTCTCAAGGAAGGACTCACGAGTTATATTCGGCAACTTATCTGAGAGGCCGCCCTAGGGCGGCGTTTAGATGGTTCATCAATTGTAAGGCCCGATGATACAAGTTTTTTCAATTCTCTCAATTTTTGAATTCTTCAGCTTGTCAATATCGCCTTTGTTTTCGGTGCTAATCAAAACGCCCCCATTTTTTACTTTTCTCAGGCCACGGATATGAAGCTTAAGTTGTTCGGGGGAGATTATTTTTTGGTCAAGCGACTTGGTGTCGTCACTCGTTTGGGTCTTATCGCTAGGATAGGTGGCGACTGATCTCAAATTTGCAGGTCGGACGAAGTTATCAGAACCTTTCTTCACCATGCCAGCATATGAAGAATTTTCTGAGGGATTCAGCTCTGCTTCTACGACCTCTTTGAACTGCTGGAGAGAGTTCACAACGTTCTGGTGAGCCTGTAGGCGCTGGATTGTGGTATGGGCCTGGATAGTTTTCTGCTTCAACGATTGGTATAAGACGGCCATCTGAGATGTCCCACTTGAGACCTTCCGGCAAAGATTGGAGACACGAAGCTTCTGTTCCGAGTTAATTTTCCCATCACTGACAATAGTGCACACTTCGTTTAAGATTGTATCAATAGATCCTAACCATTTTTGGATCTCCGGCGTACTGATGACTTCACAGGAAAATTTCGGTTTGGGTCACTCGGGGGGTTATGGTTCAGTAGGCGTCGGTGGAGGACTTCGCAGTAGTAATTGGCTACGACCAAATGGGCTCGATCCTAGTTGAGACATAGAACTAAACACTATATTTATTGTTTATAAAAATTATTTCGTTCATTTTGCAACTTCGGTAAAAACACTCTTGAAAGTCGGTAAAAACTTACAAATCACACGCGATACACTTAACTTTTATACTGACGGCGCAAATAATTATATTTATTTGTCGTAATTGTTTATTTCATTATACTTAATAAATACAAAAAACACGTCCGCTTAGTCTCACGTCTCGTAAAGCGAAAAGACTCTGTTCCATGCCTGTGGCGTTTTAAAGCCATGGAGTATGACGGAATCAAACAGCTTCTGGAGGGCCTTAAGAATACGTTTTCTAGCGCCTTTAGGAGTTCAGTGGTAATTTTGTCATCACCCGGTGCCTTCGCAAGTTAAGACTAGTGTCCAGTAAAAAAACAGTTCTAAATGCTTATCATGGGTATGTTTCATCAGTATTGCCTAGTGATATGGGGTTATTCAGTGGATTTAGAAAGACATGTCGCGTTCAAAATTGGTCAAACAACAATGGCCGCAAGAAATTGTCTATGGTTTTAGTGATGTGGTAGTAACTATGATCTTTTCGTTTTGGTACTTTCGATGTTACGATTTTTTTTGTAGGTCATCAGTATTTTTTATATTGAGTAACTTTCACATAAAAAACAAATCCATTGAAATATTTTCGAAGTTAAAACCGTGAAAACGAACAAGATAGCACGGGTACTTACTTAAGTTTGGTGTGTCGAAGATTAAAAAAAAAATACTTATGCTAACCAAATACCTACCTGACAAATAATACGAGACGAGCTTACAGATGGTGTAGCTCACAGACTACTTAGAGATATGGTGTAGCTCAGGAGTCACCAAATGGTGGACCGCCGCCGCGCCGCACGGTGGATCGAAAATCGGCTATAGAAGACATAGGATCTCGATGTCTTAAATGTTATTTTTTTTGCTGGAAATGACTTCTGCCGACCACTGTTCTATAAAATGTCATATGAAGTAATTGTGTGCACAAACGGAAGAGTTATAATTTTTATAAGAAAAAAATGTATGGAGCTGACATGAAAAATGAGGATATCTCTGGAATCGCTAAAATAGCCATTATATCCTTGCACACTGTTATAGTACTATTTATTTGTGAATTTTTGACATACTTAATATCGCGATATCACTTGCGATATTTTTTTTTTAAATCTTCAAAACTAAAAAAAAGAAGAAACGAAGATTTACACGGGCAGTTCAAAAACTTCACTTTTCCTGTGGGATCGTAACCATCTCTTTTGAACTGCCCGTGTAAGGGCAGTTCAAAAGAGATGGTTACGATCCCACAGGAAAAGTGAAGTTTTTAGACGTGATTACAGTAATTGGCTTGAGGCAAATATTGACTGGCCAAACTGCGTGCAAACCAATTTGCTCATTCAAGAATCAACAAGTGAAAATATTTCTACTGAACCTGTACCATCAACTTCAACAATGAAATCAACTTCAACGATGACAAAAAGATCTCGAAAGCCGTTTGAAGATCTAAGTAACAAGCAGAAGAAGAGACGATCTGATGAACATATAGGCGATGACCCTAATGAAGTAGCTTATTCAGCTGCAGCACTTTTGAAAGGAGATGGTCGTGAGGATATTGCATCTGTTATTGAACATATGCTCCAAAATCCAGAAGCAGCAGCAAAAATCAAGGAAATGTTGAACAAACCAGCTCCTTCAACAATATTTTCACCAGAAAAAGCACTGGGTTTGCTACTTTCATTAAAACTATCGAAATGGCAATATATCACATTAAGGGAAACGACTATTCGAGAAGGTTCAAAGGAGATATATCCGTCTTACTATAAAGTGCAAAAAGCTAAGCTACAGTGCTACCCTCCGAAGACATTTGTGACTGTAACGGATTCATCTGCTAAGATTGCACTACAAGCGTTACTAGATTTAACAGTGAACAGAATTTTTGAAACTATTCGTAGTCCTGATGCGATACAAGATAAACAATTGATATTAATATCAAAGTTGGGATTTGACGGTGCATCTAACCAAAGTAGATATAAGCAAAACATAGAGAGTGGTCAAGATTGGTGATTGGAGTGGTGATTCCAGCATATTTATGACCTCTTTGGTTCCATTAAAGTTGACAGCTGACGGTGATACCGTATGGGTGAATCCAAAACCCTGCTCACCTAGGTATTGCCGTCCAGTCCAGTTTAGTTTTGTGAAAGAAACCAAAGACGTTGTCATAAATGAAAAAACTGCAATGGATAACGAAATTGAAGCTCTCGTTCCCTCAAAATGTCAAGGACATGAAATTAGTCACAAATTAATGATGACGATGATTGACGGCAAAATTTGTACATATCTGTCTGAAGCTAAGTCAAATGCGGCCTGCTACCTGTGTTTGACTAAGCCTACAGAAATGAATAAGTTAGATGTCATTGCGTCAAAAACCATTTCTTCTGGTGTGTATGAGTTCGGATTATCATCACTTCATGCCCGCATTAATGTGATGGAATGTCTTCTACACATAGCGTATCGTCTCGACTTCAAAAAGTGGTCTGCAAGAGGAGAAGGTCATCAAAAGTTATTGCATTCACGAAAAAAACTCATTCAAGATCGATTCAAAGATGATCTCAACCTTTTGATTGACATCGTTAAGCAAGGATCAGGCACAACTAACGACGGGAACACAGCAAGGCGGTTTTTTGAATTTCCTGATAAAACTGCAGCGATCACTGGATTAGATGAAGACCTAATACGCAGATTTGCTGTGATTCTGCAAGCTATCACATCTGGAGAGATTGTAGACGTGCCGAAATTTAAAGAATACGCTAGAACAACCGCTGAAAAATACGTGGAACTGTACGATTGGTACTACATGTCATCAACCGTCCACAAATTGTTGATTCACGGAGGGGACATAATTGCAGAAAATGCTATTGTACCAATTGGAAGTCTTTCGGAAGAAGCTTCAGAGGCCCGAAACAAAGACTTTAGGAGGTTCAGAGAACACCATTCGAGGAAAAAGAGTAGACAAGCATCAAACGAGGATATCCTCAATATGCTTATCGTCTCTTCTGATCCTCTAATTTCTTGCACAAGACCAAAATTAAATGCCCACAAGAGGCAGACATACTTTAAGGAAACAGTAGAACTACTGAAACTTCAGGATCAGGAAGCTCCGACAGAGTTCTTAGAAGTTATATCTATTGTAGAGCCTGATTCTGAAGTGGATTCTGATGGTGACGAAGTATAAAATAAGTTAACTTTTATTGTTTATGTTAGGTTAGGTTAAGTTATTTTTTTTTTTTAATAATTTGCTTTTATTTTTAATCATACAATAGTTTACCATTTATTGTTATTGACTAATGATCACGTTTATCTAATTACCCTCATTATGGTACGTATCCTTTTAACAGGTATATAGGTATTAAGTTTTATTAATCATTAGCTAATGTGGACTTGAGGCATTAGACAAGATTACGTATTACGTAATTCATAATTACCATGTCATTTCAAATGAAAATGACAAAGTAGGTAATACGACTTTTTGATTTCTTAGAATGTTTTGGTCTAAGCATAAAAAATATTGTAAATTACACTTGGTATAGCCATATTTAAGCCTTAAAATGTATCATATACTTTTTTTTTTTTTTTAATTTTGAAGATTTAAAAAAAAAAAGTCGCAAGTGATATCGCGATATTAAGTATGTCAAAAATTCACAAATAAATAGTACTATAACAGTGTGCAAGGATATAATGGCTATTTTAGCGATTCCAGAGATATCCTCATTTTTCATGTCAGCTCCATACATTTTTTTCTTATAAAAATTATAACTCAATTCAATTTTTTCTATTCAATTTATTTTTCATTAACAATCTACATTGTGTTCGAAATTAATATCCAACATGAAGCAATTATACACATATATTACAAAATAACGATATACAAAAATTATAATAAAAAAAAAAAACATGCAACACGACATAATATTTAGATAAATAAATAAAAATAAAACACAACATAGTAAAATACCATGCAAACATAAATTATAAAACAATATGTCATTCAAAAAAAATAAAAAGTCAGAAGCTAAATAAACGTAAACTAAAACCAAAAAAAAAAAAAAAATTAAACAATAAAACCCATAGAAAAATAATGACACAAGAGAATAGGACTATAAATCATAAATCATCTAATGCCTATATAGGCATTTTTCTAACAGGAATGCCTTGAGCCTTGCCTTGAATGAGCCTGTGTACAGTATACTTTTTAACTCAAGTGGCAATTTATTAAATATTTTAACTGCCTGATACCGTGAACTATGTTTAACTATTCCAAAAGCGGGGATGATTTTATTTCCAAAATCTTTTCTTCGCGTTTTTTCCCTTACCAGTCTGTCCACGTCTGTTTCATAGTCATATATATATTTTTTGAAATTGTTTAATAGTACGACCATGTAAAGGCTAGGTACTGTGAGAATACTAAGTTCTTTAAAATATGGTCGACAGGTGTCTCGTTGAGAAATGCGAACAATGGTTCGTATCGCTCTTTTTTGGAGAATGAAAGCCCTATGCCAGTTGTAATGGTAGCTGTTTCCCCAAAACTGTATGCTATACCTCAATTTGGACTCAATCAGCGCATAGTATACCATTTTTAAGTGTAATATGCTTACTTTATCCCAAAGAGTTCTTAAGGCATAGCAAGCAGATGATATGGATGAATCCAATGCTGCTAATTCTTTCTTCCAATTTAATAATTCATCAATATATACTCCTAAAAACTTGACTTCCCGGACAAGCTCGATTTTAACATTATCAAACTCAATATGCATATCATCTTTGTTTCGCGCAGTAGTTTTAAATAGCCTAATGTTAGTTTTAGTGGTATTTATTTTCAGCATATTCGCATTAAACCAAGAATGTAAAGCCTCTAGAGCTGCATTCACCTTAACAGTAAGGTCTTGAGTGTCGTTACCTGCAACTATGGCATTTGTGTCATCCGCAAAGACCACCAGTTGCATGTCCGGGAAAAGCTTATAAATGAAATTGATTAGATCATTAGTAAATAATATGTACAATAAAGGGCCTAAAATACATCCTTGAAGCACACCAGTTGTAATGTTTAACATAGATGACCTGTAGTTGTTTTTATACCCGTTTGGCTGTGTAGAATCAAGTTCGACAAACATTTTTCTATTTTTGAGATATGAAGAGTAGAGTTGTAAAGCTTTACCTCTTACTCCATAGTGCTCCATTTTTGTGATTAGTAGTGTATGGTCAATAGTGTCAAAAGCAGCGCTTAAATCCAAGTAAATACCAGCTACCCTCATTTTACAATTTAATTTATTAACTACATCATTTATTAGCGTATACAGGGTGTGGCGTAAGTAGTGGTCCACCGTTCAGGATTCGATGAACCAGATAATTAACTATAACAATTAAAAATTTTAACCATTTTTACCCAAGGGTTACGAAAATATTTCCCGACGATGGTATGTAAAAATTAGGGTTAAAATTAGAGAAGAACCAACTTTTTCTTCAAAAGAGCTAAATTTACATAAAAAGTCATTATTTATCATGATAGCTCTAGTATTCAGCAGTAATTAGCAGAAATCAAAATGAAAATATAATGGTTTTTGTTGAAACTACAAACAAATTTGTAAAAAAAGATAGAAATTTCGTAAATAAAAGACAGAAAGGAAATATTTTCGTAACCCTTGGGTAAAAATGGTTAAAATTTTTAATTGTTATAGTTAATTATCTGGTTCATCGAATCCTGAACGGTGGACCACTACTTACGCCACACCCTGTATAAAGCATCTCCTGTACCAACATTCTTCTGATATCCAAATTGTCTTAGATTAATTACTTTATTCAAATGAAGATGTCTACTTAAGCGGTTCTTTAAAACTTTTTCGAAAACTTTTGCCAAAGTGGGCAACAAGGAAATAGGCCTATAGTTTTTCGGATCAGTTTTTGTGCCCCTCTTATGAATTGGAGCGATCTTAGCAATTTTTAGTTGTACCGGGAAAATGCCTTTTACAATGCACTTATTATAGAAAGACGAAAGTGGCTCAGATAAAATGGGTAAATTGTCTTTAATGACTGATTGAACACACTGAACTCTTCCATTTGTGCACACAATTACTTCATATGACAATTTATAGAACAGTAATGATCGGCAGAAGTCATTTCCAGCAAAAAAAAATAACATTTAAGACATCGAGATCCTATGTCTTCTACAGCCGATTTTCGCTCCACCGTGCGCCGTCCGGATCCGGACCTATTTTGTACGGACTTTAAGTAAACAGTTAAATATATAACAAAAACCTAATCATTTTTTTTTAGTAATTGATTATGCCTACGCTTTATATTTTGTGCCGTCGACACAACAACGGACGACGCTGACGCAAGCCGCATGAAGCTGCAAATGTTCTCGGGAGTAATAGAGCTAGCTGGGTGAGGTACTATGCAAATCGAAATGATCGATTTCCAAAAAACACAAAAATACGCAAGGTCCTTGAACATCTTTTAATCTTGGTTGTCAGTACGTAACGTCTTCCAAACGGACCGCGAGTCATTTTAATTTTTTATACAGACCCTAAATAAAACTAATTGTTGATCCCTGGGGTAGCTCATATTCCCTGCTCGTACTTCCGTCGGATATGTCGAAAGTCAAAGACAAAAACATTTTTTATTATTTCTAACACTAACGATATTATATTGTATTTGTCTAGATATCTCGGAGGATTTAGGATCACTGAAATGAAATGAAATGAAATGAAATGAAGTTGTTTATTCTGTAAATAGGATATCGGAATCACTTTTACACGTCATATAAAAAAATATTAAAAATAAGCTAGGTGAGGTCGGTGTTTCCTATCTGACTACTCTGAGAAGAAAGGCCGAAACAAACTCAGAGGTCGCAGTCTCTTTTAAAGTCCAGACATAATCTTGGTCAAGCCATGTGAGGACCATGTAGATTAGTGTCTGAAATGGTCTTTTGAGGAAAGAACCACACAGATTTGAGTGGACCTTTCCAGTCAATGCAAGCATTTGTCAGTAATCGTGGAGCTCAACTCAGAACTTAAGGAGCTCAACTCGACGAACAATACCAAGGAAAGGATATTTGGGAAGGCCGCATCAACTACTCAAACTGCCAGACCATCATTAAAACTGAGAAAGAAAAAAGAAATGAAAAGGGAAAAAAAATATCCACATAGTCCTCACATTCACAATAATTAAAATAATATAATACTTTACAAAGTAATCGTGTCATTTTGAATATAATTTTCAACAATGTCAATGTGTATATAAAACTGGTTTATTGTGATGAATAATTAAAATGTCAAGTTTTATGGTTTTCACAAGGCTTAGCAGAGCGAGCAGCTCAATCCCAAGCTTTTTTATCTTCTAAATAATCTGAAATTTTATAGTACCCTTTTTTACAAAGTTTGGTTTTAATACAGCTTTTAAATCGTTTAATGGGTAAGTTTCGAATGTCAATGGGAAGTTTGTTGTAAAAGCGTATACATTGACCCATGAACGAGTTGCTTACTCTGTGGAGACGTGTGCGATGTACAGCAAGGATGTACTTGAAGAGGATCTGATTGGAGTTTCAATTTCCAGAAACAGTCTTCCTTTTGACATTCGGTATTGAATGGTGGGCAACCCGTGCTCTTTTTGAAGGTATTCGTTATGATTCGTAACAAATTCAGTGTGGAACATTTGCATCTACAATCTACATGGTCCTTCAATGATCTGACCAAGACTATTTCTGGGTTTTATATACACATTGACATTAATGAATTTTATATATACAATGACATGAATATTTACTTTTTAAAGTATTATATTGTTTTAATAATTGTGAATGTGAAGACTATGTGGGTCATTCCTTTTATTTTATTATTTAGTTTTTATCACGGTCTGGCAGCTTGAGTAATTTATGCGGCCTACCCAAACGTCCTTTCTTTGGTATTGTTCGTCGAATCGTTGAGCTCCTTAAACCCTGAGTTGAGCTGCACAGTCACTGACAAATGCGTGCACTGACTGGACAGGTCCTCTCAATCTGTGTGGTTCTTTCCTCAAAAGACCATCGCAGACACCAATCTACATGATCTTCACATGATCTGACCAAGATTATGTCTGGACTTTAAAAGAGACTGTGACCTCTGAGTTTGTTTCGGCCTTTCTTCTCGGAGTAGTCAGATAGGAAACGCCGACCTCATCTAGTTTAAAAAATATGATTGACGTGTAAAAGTGTTTTGTCCAAAAACTTACAGAAATAAAATCATTTATCATTTATCATTTATCATCTGGATCACTGAAATGATCCGAAACATTGATAATTATGTTTAATTTGGATCATTCGAATCATCGACTCAAAGGATATAAAAATGCATAAAGACAACGAAAAACTGTGAGAGTATGAGTGATACACATCTCATTTCGTATCTCTTTCTGACTTAAATAGATTGTAATGTGTCACCCGCTCACTCGCGACTCGCGAGTCAGTTCGGTAGTACTAACACACTAAAGTAACGTAACTCAGCGTCTCAGTCTTTCTCTCTCGCTCACTCCCTCACCGCTGCTCAGTCGCCTCGCAAGCGACGGTCGCGGGAAAGACACTAGCGATGGGTCGTTGAAGGTTTTTCCGTTAAGGGGCCTATTACAAAAATGCGCGTAAATGCATGATTTCCTCGTTGAAATTGAATACTATTCGTTGGTTAGTATAAATAACAATTACTTGGTAAATATAGTTCGTTGTCTCTTCTACAATAATAATAAAGCGATCTTTTCATTATTTATTTATTTATCTAGCAATAATCTTTCTCCTGATGCATGTTTTGGTAAAAACTCATGTAGAGCTCATTTGAGAGCTCTAATTTGCGGATTCTGTTGAATATAATTCATCAAAACAATTTTTCTCATATTAAACATATCCGATACTTTTATAATAATAGAATACATGGGAATCGAACCCAGGACCTTCTGCTCAGTAGTAGCGCTTGTGACCACTCGACCAACAAAGCAGTCAGTAATCTTATAATAAATAAAAATACCCGCTTATTATTGTGTTATATTACATACTTATTACTATTATTAAATACCCGCTTATTATTGTGTTATATTACATACTTATTACTATTATTAAATACCCGCTTATTATTGTGTTATATTACATACTTATTACTATTATTAAATACCCGCTTATTATTGTGTTATATTACAAACTTATTACTATTATTAAATACCCGCTTATTATTGTGTTATATTACATACTTATTACTATTATTAAATACCCGCTTATTATTGTGTTATATTACATACTTATTACTAGTATTAGTAATCTTATCTCCATTTTTGTTATATGACTTTTATATAAAGAAAAAATTACTGGACCTAATTCAATTTTCTACTAAAAACGTCTGGAAACAAGTCTGAATATCCGAAGTTTTACATCATTTTCGTACGTAGTATTTATACTAAAATAATTTCCAACATTTGCTTAATAACAAACAATTTTTTTTATTGCTATTTCTATTTTTTTATGAATAAAATAAAAGTACCATATATTTCACTGCGCCGGCAATGTGCGCTCAGTTTCGCAAGAATGCTTTAGCGCAGCGCCGAAATGTAAGAGGGCTCTTAACGAAACGTCAACGTTGATTTACGTTCGTCAACTAGTTGATCAACTAGTTAAATTCGTCAACGAGTTAACGTGCACTAATGTCAACTTACAAAGTAAACCGTTAATTCATTCAACGGTTTTTATTTAACGCCGCGACGTTCAACGAGTGGAATTAGTCTCTGAGCTACATCTACTGATCTTATATAATGCTAATTTTGAAACATTTTGATTAAATTATGAAACATTTCATTGTCAAACCAGTATGAACCGGTTTCTCTAAGGCTGCACCAGCGCCGCGTGCCAGTCCACCAATATCGTCATACTTTTTCAAAAATCGACTCTTTCCTGCGTTACTTAGAGTTCAAATTCTATGACATGACCATCACTCGCAATGTATGTGACATCATTTTTTTCAACGGAAGGTTTTTTAATTTGCTCAGTTCGTTGCGTTTGCGTTCTCGAATTTAGTTGAATAATAAACGAGTAAAATTCATAAACGTCGTTGACGAATTTAACGAGTTAAATTCATAAACGTCGTTGACGAATTCAACGAGTTAAATTCATAAACGTCGTTGACGAATTCAACTAGTTAAATTCATAAACGTCGTTGATGAATTCAACGAGTTAAATTCATAAACGTCGTTGACGAATTCAACGAGCTAAATTCATAAACGTCGTTGACGAATTCAACGAGCAAAATTCATAAACGTCGTTGATGAATTCAACGAGTTAAATTCATAAACGTCGTTGACAAATTCAACGAGTTAAATTCATAAACGTCGTTGACGAATTCAACTAGTTGATTCATAAACAGTTAACGTTAATACGTTGACAGGAGATCAACGGTTGATTCAACTAGTTCGTTGATTCAACGCCCATCACTAAAAGACACAGAGACAAAGTAATGATTCAGATTCAAATGATCCGTTTGAAACGTTGTTACTGAACCAATCTTTTGGAACACTTCAATGATCCGGATCAGTGAGTCGGTTCCGTAAAGAGTTACACATGCCTAGTTTGAACAGTTGCACAAACTGGTCAGTAACATCTTTGTGTAATTATTTTCGTCGTATTTCAGGACATGTTATATCAGTATCAGTATCAGTCTAGTGCGATGCGCGCTCGGAAATGGTCGCGCATCTCTCTTCGCTACGAATTATTAATTCGCGCTTAACGTGGCATTAGCCGTCGCCGTCATGGGTTCCGAAAAACTCATAGTCAACGAGCTCCTGGCGTTCCTGCAACATCAACTGGACGTCATGGACGAAGTTAGCCTCATGCAGATCTGCACCTCGAGCTACACCGAAGATGAGATACGCAGTGCAAAGACGACACTGTACACATCGCTCGACTTAGCCGACCGAATACTGTCCCGCAGGAGGGACGAAAAGGGAGAGAGGAGTCTCCAAGACATGTTTCGGGTGTTAAAAGTGGTGGGTGTTTAAAGAGACTGACCCTGACGACGTGCCGTCCTTTGTGGCAAAGGAGCTGCGGAAGCTGCCCCCTGTTGCATTTGACCACGTCGACGTCACCAGGTTGCTGAAGAATATTGTTACTCTGAAGGCAAGCCTGGCCTTAATGAAGTTCAAGTTGGATGCGTCTCAAAACACCATCAATGAGTTACGTGCCGATATGGTTGACTTACGCAATACTGTAGCGGTATGTAGGTCACCTGAGTTCTCATCAAAGGTGAACACTCGTTGTAGTGCAAACAACGCGTCGCTGTCCAGTTTCGAGTCAGCGAAATTGGACTCGTCACCGACCGCCGTCACTGCAAGCGATGCAATACCGCGCCCCGCCGATCCCGCCTCTACCGCAGTAGTGGCGACGTCACAAGTTAGCACGTCAACACCTCACCGTGCTTACTCAGCAGCGGCTGCACAACCTCCAATCCAAAAGGAGCAGCAACAGAAGAAAGTTTTTGCTAAAAGTGCAAAATCAGCCGAGGGGGGCATCTAAGAGCCGCAATGAACCGGCACCCGGTATGTTGTCCCCAGCCCCTAAGAAAGGGCAGCCAGACAAGGAAGGCTTCGTGAAGGTGGAATCTAAGCGAAGGAAGCCCACTTGCCGTAATCGATGTGGTACTGCTCTGGCGGGGCCAAATATGTTGCTGCGTCCTGCTACACCGTCGACGCAGCTGTACGTATCCCGTCTGCATTACTCCACGATGACTGAAGACATCGTGGAATACATCAGAACCAAGACCAAGTGGACCTTGAGAGTAGAGAAGTTGGAGTCGCGCCATAACATAAACTTCAAGTCGTTTGTGGTGCGGGTACCAACTCAGTACATAGAAACCTTCATGAAAGAAGAGTTTTGGCCGAAAGGTGTGGCGTTCCGACGATTTCGTGAAAGGTTACGCGACACAACGCCGACACAGTCATCACTTCGTGTACAATAATAATTTGCAGTAATTATAATAAAAATATATGTATGTTTAGGTTAAGGTATTTATTTATGGGCCTGCGTCGCCTGAATTAAATGGATTATTTATTATTATTATATCATGTTTATTGGTAGGTTCACATTAATATGTGCAGTGTGCATTTATCATCAACAGCTGGAATTGCTGCACAGCTTTACTAAGCGTGAAGTGTAGAGGAAGCTCATTGTTACAACTACCAGGCGCGCAGGAACCCGCGAAGGTCGCGTCCGAGTTGCTCCTAGAGCGAGCAACTCGGACGCGACGTCCGCGCTATATTTATCCCGAGAACTAGATTGGACAATGAAATCGTCGCAATCCAGTGCAAGGACTAGGGAGCTATGCGCTGCATGCAATCACGTCCAATTACTGTCAGCAGTGGAGTTACGCCTCGTGCAGACTAGCGCGACGCGACACCGGTAATTTTTTGTTAGAGTCGCGTAGTGCTAGTCAGGACGAGGTTTTATTCTTTCATGTTATTCACGGATGAAGATCATTTGCGACGGAACTACGCTGCTGCATACGAATACTTATCCTAAATATCTTATTGATTAATGTCCATACCTATACGCGATTGGTCTCTTACCGCAGTTTTTCAAACCACGCCACTTGAAGGACTATTTTACAAATAGAAAATACAAATACAAATAGTTTTTTCTTTAACAAGCTTTGTACTACATAGCTAGTGATAGAAGTGTCCTTATAACCAAGTGAATGCCTGTATTAGGACACTCCAGTCTACCGTAACTTAAATTTACGTAATGTACATAAAATAATTATGCCAGCAATTACTATTTCTATTTTATATAATTTCGAGGAAGTAAATTAATATAACCTAGAATTATACTCGTTGCTGTCTCGCTCTCAATGATGAGAGAATACAATGGTAGTAGGCGTTTAGTCGAGTCTCTAGTCACATAATTTTGAAGAAATAACAAAAAAATGAACGCGCCCTTTCCTAAGGCGTGCTGCCATCTATCTACCTCTGCAAGCTATCTTCATTCGGTTTTTATGTCAAGTATCGGCGT
Source organism: Agrochola macilenta (assembly GCA_916701695.1). Lineage (NCBI taxonomy): Eukaryota > Metazoa > Arthropoda > Insecta > Lepidoptera > Noctuidae > Agrochola > Agrochola macilenta. Next base: position 20,765,820 of record OU753573.1, on the reverse strand, counting down.
CACATATTTCCGCTTATTTTATAATATTTAGTGTAAAAAGTGATTAAATGCACATAAAAATGGAAAATAGGAAGTCAGAAGGGAAATCTAAGGATCTCCCTTATTGTGAAAGATTAAAAAACTCGAAAAACTTAATTTTCAATATTCTCAATGGCGAAGGTAAAAAAAGTACATAATCTAAGGTAAAAAATTTACCGCATGTTGTCATAGACGTATAAAAAAGCATGTTGTGATATTTCCTGTTAGTCACAAACGTCTAAGTACATCAAAGGTCTAAGAACCTTCAAGAGTGTAAGATATCGCTACCTAATCGATAAAAAACATCGAGTGTGATATTATGTTTTGTGTCATGGGTCATATGGTTGCACGTTTTGCAATTAAAAATGAACATACTAAGCCTAAATATGGCTTCAATACGACTTGCCTGGCCTGTGGGGCTTCCTGCGGGGGCGCACGTGGTTAAAAATGGCTATGTTGTAAGCTAAACAACCTGTGGGGTGTTCTTTAAGGGACACACGTGGTTGACTTTATTCTGAAACTGAAGCTCTGCCTGACCTGTGGGGCGTTCTGCGGGAACGCACGTGGTTTAAAATGGCAATAATGTGAGCGATTTGCCTGACCTTGGGGCGTTCTGTGGGGACGCACGTGGTTTACAATGGCTGTGTTGTGCTTGGGAGCTAAGCAACCTTTGGTTGACTTTTTTCATTATAACCTTAAAGGGAAGTTCTGTGGGGCAATTTTGTGTTGCCCTTTACCTACAGCATCCATAAAGTATATTTTTTCCAGATATTGTAATATCCCACAGTAAGCAACTGATCTGACATACCTAGATGATAGTCATGAGAATGACCATCCGGAATTGGTAGAAAATACTCAACCAGATTGAAAACACAGAGTCTGAGAAGATTTGCTTAACAGAAGCCTAAAGGTGGGATATGATACTTCAAAAAAGCTTAGCAAAAAAGAAAACTTCAATTACCAAATGTTCTAATCTGAATCAAATAAAAGTTAGCATGACAGATCAGGAAATGTCTAGAAAGTGAGACTAGCTAATACAAATAAAGAAGCAACAAATTGCTACAACACCATCATGCCCGGGCTCGGGTCTTTAGCTGTGTCTGAAGAACATTTAAAGCCAGAAAAAAATTATTTTTAATAACTGAAAGATTATTCACAGTTACGGTGGTTGTTACTTAATCCTGGCACAAGAGGACATATCTCCTGGTACAGTCGGAGACAGAAATTTACTTTTTCAGTGAAAATCTCTGCTAAAATAAGCAATGCAAGGTCATTGCCTACATTAAACATTTTTCAAATAAAGCTTTAAATTGGCGGGGACCTCCTCGCACAGAAGCGTAAAAGAGGGGGGGAGGCGTCTCCTGGAGTACCAGCTGTGGATGGGAACTGGAAGACAAAAGGTATAGTTTTGTGATTTGAAACTAATCACCACAGATCTTGTATTCTTGATCAATATGTAGGGTATACAACCCCTTTTACATAATACGAGGAATTAGATTAAACTCTACTAAATGACAAATTCTTTAGAGTCCTTACAGTTAACATCTGAAATTGATTCATGACCTTTCTTTAAATACTATACTTAGTTATTTTTTATAACTATTCACAACAAGTTTTGTTTGTCAATTATTTTTTGTTTAAAAGCCTAATGGGACATTAATAATAATAATAATATAACTGGCAACACAAAAACGTCAACACGTCAGAAAAATAGTTCCCTGAATTTTCATAGTTTTATTCACGACGCAGTATTTTTTTTGTTATATCAGAAGCCGAAAACAAGCCTAAAACCTTTAAATCTAAATAAAACATAAAAAATAACAAAATGAAAAACAGAAATAGACCTAATGAAAAAATACCCTATCGGAGGTGAAGTGACAGATGTCACCTCCAATAAAAGCTATGAAAACATCGATGATGAAAACGGAATGAAAACTAAATGTTGACGAAATCTGCTGCACGAGCACGCCCACCACCTCCGGACTCGTCGCTCAGCTCCGCCTCGCCGCCGCCGGTATCCAGCCCCATCGTGAGCGCTGTGACGACACCGGCCGCGGTAGTTGCGTCGAGCTCGAGTGACGAGTATTTTTCCCCGCCGATGTCGCCAACACCTGTACGTCGGCAGGGGAGAGGCCGGCCACCGAGAAGCTTGGGACTTAGGGGCCAACCGGCCCCGAGTCGGGTCCCCGCTGCCGTTAGTTGTGTGCAGCGCATGAGATGGACTCAGTCTATGAACGAGAACGTCATGCGCGCATATTACGGGTCTACAGAGGGAGGAACTAACCTCACTGCGTACCGTGTTAGGATGCTGTCTCTATTTCAGGAACTAGAGCCAACCGTCAACGTCTCGGCCTAACGACTGTTGGATCATGTGCGTGTCATCCAACGCAATCATAGGTTGGACGATGCCGCACTTGATAGGCTGCGCTCGAAGGTACTGAGCAACCATATCATCTCAACTCCGGCGGCACAAACCGCGGCACAACACCTATTGATGTAATCCCGCCGCGGTCCAATAGTGGTGTTGAAGAGGAGTATAAAAGGGGTTACCACCTTGTGGTGTGTACCTTGGACTCGCAGCTTAGAATTTTTTTCGAGAGCAGCGAGGATCTCGTTGATACACACTTGATTCTGTACTGTGCTGCTGTTGCGGCATGTCGTTTAGCTAACGTCAAATTCCCAAACTGTGATAGAGCTACTCGACCAAAACCAGTCGTACCAGCCTGGCAGTGCAGAATCGAGTGACGTATCGATGGGGCCAGGGTACTCATCGACAACCTATACTGCTTCAGGGAGGGCAATACACGACCACGAACTTTTCGCGCTTTGTGAGACGGGCATTCTCGGGGACTGGAATCAGCCCTCAGGAATACATGTCCCGTGTCACAGAGCGCATCGACTTCCTGAAGCAGAAAGTTTGTGCATGGGCGAGCCGAATTCGGCGGTATAAGCGGCGGGTTGACCGATACACGCAGAATCGCATGTTCCAGAGCGATGAGAGGTGGGTATATCGAGCTTGGGAACGACCTGAACCAAATGTGACAGACGTGTGCCGCCCGGATGATGCCGCCACGAGTGCATTCTGGCGCAGCATCTGGTCGGTGCCCGTCTGTCACACTGAGGCTGACTGGATGCAGGTTGTCGAGCGAGTGTGTAAAACTATTCCAGAAATGGAACCTGTGTCAATCACGCCATTAGACGTAGCCAGAGCAGTCCGTCCGTTACCGAATTGGAAGTCACCGGGACCGGACGGACTGCACAACTTTTGGTTAAAATGGTTGACTAGTTCGCACACTCGCCTAGCATCTCAATTCCAGTCATCCGTGGAGTCTGCGTCGCTACCACAGTCTCTAACAACAGGCGTTACCCACCTGCTCCATAATTCAGGTAGTCCTGCAGAACCCAAGAATTATAGACCTATCAGATGTTTGTCGACGGTCTATAAACTTCTTACATCCATTTTGAGAGCGAAAATCAACACACACATTGACAGTAATTCAATTATGTCTGCCTCTCAAAATGGATGTCGGAACGGGTCCCACGGTACTAAGGAGCTACTCCTCATCGACATGGTCATAAGCCAACAGGTTCGTCGATCCCGCAAGGATTTGACATCCTGGATAGACTATAAGAAGGCCTACGACTCGGTGCCACATATATGGCTCATGAGGGTGCTGGAATTGTACAAGATAGTTGCAACTCTGCGCACCTTCCTGATGTCATGTATGGGGCAATGGAGGACGGTCCTTCGCTATCCAGGATGTCGACAGATCCAGGTGAATGATGAGCCTGTATGGATTAAACGGGGAATATTTCAGGGCGATAGTTTGAGTCCACTTTGGTTCTGCTTAGCCCTAAATCCTCTAAGTACACTGCTGGAGGATTCAGGTCTGGGCTATCGGTTGAGGAGAGGTGGTCAGGTCATATCTCACCTCCTCTACATGGATGAGTTGAAACTCTTTGCCCCCAACAAATTGCGACTGATGGAGCTACTGAAGGTAACTGAAACATTCAGTAGCGCCATCAGGATGGAATTTGGTGTGGACAAATATGCAGTCATGCATGCGCGAGGATGCATGAGCGAGGGGAGATTATCGAATCCGAGGGAACTCAACTTTCGGACTCCATACACCTTAGATCCCTCTCCTCAGCCTAAAGCTATAAGTGTTTGGGTATGTCGGAAGCGTTAGGCATCAACGTTGCTGACATGAAGCAATCGTTGAAGGAGCGCTTCTTTGCTCGCCTGAAGAAGGTTTTAATTAGTCTTATTTCGGGCGGAAACAAGGTGCGCGCCTACAACGGTTGGGTCATGCCGGTTTTGATGTACTCTTTTGGCATACTCAAATGGACTCAGACCGAACTCGACGCCCTGGACAGAAGGGTCCGTACACTCCTGACCGCAAACCGGATGCACCACCCACGTTCATCGGTGATGACACTGTACATCCCGCGGAAGTGCGGGGGTCGAGGCTTTTTAAACGCTAAGACCCTCCACAACCGCGAGGTGTGCAGCCTCAGGGATAATTTTTTTAAAGCCGAAGTGGGTATGCACCGGGATGTGGTCGCAGTGGACAAGGGGCTCACCCCGCTCTCCATGGCTAAAGAGAACTGGCGCAAACCTGTAATACTTACTACAGATGACCGCAAGGAGGTATGGCAGAGCAAGGAGCTTCACGGGCGCTTCTATCGGGCTCTTCATGAGCCTGGTGTAGATTTCTTAGCGTCCGTATCCTGGCTACGTTTCGGTGACCTTTTCGGGGAAACTGAAGGTTTTGTCTGTGCAATTATGGACGAAGTTATCTTGACGAATAACTACCGGAGACATATTATGAAGGACGATGGCATGCCCGACACACGTCAACCGTCCCGGGTTGACGTGTGTCGGGCATGCCATCGTCCGGGTGAGTCCATCAGACATATTATCTCTGGTTGTTTGCGTCTGGCTAACGGCGAGTACTTACACGGGCATAACCAAGTGGCCAGGATTATACACCAGCAACTTGCTTTGAAATATAAACTTGTTGACTCTGAGGTACCGTATTACAAGTATGTGCTCGACCCAGTTCTCGAAAATGACCATGTCACGTTGTACTGGGATCGGTCTATCATTACTGACAGGACTATTGTAGCCAATAAACCTGATATAGTGGTGATAGACCGATCAGTGCGCCGCGCAATGATAGTCGATGTTACCATTCCGCATGACGGGAACCTCGTGAAAGCTGAGAAAGAGAAACAAATAAAATATCTTGACTTAGCACACGAGGTTGTCGACATGTGGAATGTGAACTCGGCTATCATGGTACCGATTGTCGTAACGGCCAATGGCCTGATGGCCAAAAGCCTCGACCAACATCTCAATACTCAATACTCAATACTCAATATATTTATTGCTTCCACATGTGAACTTAGGTGGTCCCTGTCGGGCACAGCAAAAGTAGGAGAGAGGAAGAGGGCTTTTAATTTTGTTTACTTAGTTAGTACCTATTTATTGTATTTATTTTATAAAACTTGTAAATTAAAATTTGTCATTTAAATAATCATTGATATCATAATAGCATTTAGTTAATAGGAATAGTTTTAATTTGTTTATAAATGTATTCAATTTTTGTTCATTTTTTATTAATTCTGGTAATTTATTAAATATTTTAATTGACATGACTAGTGTACTTGTTGAGTGCATTTTTAACTTAGAACCTGGTAAGTTTAACCTATTTTTATGGCGTAATGTATATTTAGACTGTATGTTTTCTCTTGTCGTGTAAAAGTGCTGGTAATTTCGAACGAATTTGCATATTTCTAGAATGTATATCTCTCGAGGCTCTCGTTAGTCGGTTGGATCAAGGGCCTGATTCAGAAGGCAGTACTCCTCGATACGGCTCGCATTGTGAGGAGGTTCCTGTCTCTGCAGCCCTAACCACCGGTAGCTTGGACCTTGCTCCCGACACCGGCGGACATCTATTATTTATATTTTTAATTTTTTTTTTATGTGATTTTTTTTTAAGAAATATGTAAAAATGTAAATAAATAAGAAGACAAAGCAAATAAACGTAATAATAATATTATTATAATAATAATAATATTTATTATTATAATATTAGCCTGGAATCCTCTTAGCACACTGCTGGAGGACTCAGGACTAGGCTATCGATTAAGGAGAGGTGGTCAGGTTATATCTCACCCCCTTTACATGGATGACTTGAAACTCTTTGCCCCCAACGATTTGCAACTGGTGGAGCTACTAAAGGTAACCGAAACTTTCAGTAGCGCCTTCAGTATGGAATTTGGTGTGGACAAATGTGCGGTCATGCATGTAAAGCGAGGAGGGATTGTGGAATCCGGGGGAACCCAACTCTCGGACTCCATACACCTAAGATCCCTCTCCTCAATCGAAACCTATAAGTATTTGGGTATGTCGGAAGCGTTAGGTATCAACGCTGCTGACATGAAGCAATCGCTGAAGGAGCGCTTCTTTGGCCGCCTGAATAATAATAATAAAGTATTAAATAGTCTTTTATCAGGCGGAAACAAGGTGCGCGCCTTCAACGGTTGGGTCATGCCGGTTTTGATGTACTCTTTCGGCATACTCAAATGGACCCAGACGGAACTTGACGCCCTGGATAGGAGGGTCCGCACACTGCTAACCATAAATCGGATGCATCACCCACGTTCATCGGTGATGAGACTGTATATCCCGCGGAAGTGTGGAGGTCGAAGCTTCTTAAATGCTAAGACCCTGCACAACCGTGAGGTATGCAGTCTCAGGGAATACTTCCTTGAAGCCGACGTGGGGCTGCACCGAGATGTGGTCTCAGTGGACAAGGGCCTTACCCCGCTATCCTTGGCTAACGAGAACTGGCGCAAACCTACAGTATTAGATACTAATGACCGCAGGGAGGTATGGCAGAGCAAAGAGCTTCACGGGCGCTTTTACCGGGCCTTACATGGGCCCGATGTAGACCTACTAGCGTCCGTATCCTGGCTGCGATTCGGTGATCTCTTTGGGGAAACCGAAGGTTTTGTCTTTGCGATTATGGATGAAGTTATGATGACGAACAACTACCGGAAATATATTGTGAAGGACGGCACGGTTGACATCTGTCGGGCATGCCACCGTCCGGGGGAATCAATCCGACACATTATTTCTGGCTATTCTCGTCTGGCTAACGGAGACTACTTGCATAGGCACAACCTTGTGGCCAGGATTATCCACCAGCAACTTGCTCTGAAATATAGTCTTGTGGAATCGGAAGTACCATACTATAGGTATGTGCCCGACCCAGTTCTCGAAAATTACAATATCACGTTGTATTGGGATCGATCACTGATAGGACTATTGTTGCTAATAAGCCAGACATAGTGGTGATAGATCGATTAGAGCGTCGCACAATGATTATTGATATAGCGGTCCCGCATGACGAGAACCTCGTGAAAGCTGAAAAAGATAAGCAGATCAAGTATCTCGACCTGGCTCGCAAGGTTGTCGACATGTGGGAAGTGGATACAGCAGTCATTGTGCCGATAGTCGTGACGGCCAATGGCATAATAGCCAAGAGCCTCGACCAACACCTAAGGAGGCCCTCGTTAGGCAGCTGGATCAAGGGCTTGATCCAGAAAGCGGTACTTCTAGACACGGCGCGTATCGTTGGGAGATTCCTCTCTCAGGAGCCCTGACCACCAGTAGCTTGGACCCTGTTCCCGATACCGGTGGGCTACTATTTTTTATATTTTAAAATGTTTTTATTTTTTATATTGTAATATTTAAATTATAATTTATAAGTATTTACAATGAAATAAAGGAAATAATAATAAGGCAACACTGATACGTCAACAATGTCAAGTTTTTTCTTATCACATAATTTACATATTTAAATAATTCCGTACATCGTAAAAATACCAAAAGCGCCAAGTAGAATAAACAAGAAATAAATCTCTAGAATAAACAAGAAATAATACAATATGCATAACTAATATGAAAAAACGAAAGAAATATAGAAACATCAAAATGACGCTGTCAAACTCGAACCTACAGTATTAAACAAATTATGTAAGATTTGAAAACCAAATAAGTATGTTGACGAGATCAGCAGCTCGCCGTGCACGCCTACTACCCCCGGACTCGCCGCTCAGCTCCGCCATGCCGCCGCTGGTATCCAGCCCCATCGTGAGCGCTGTGTCGTCACCGGCCGTGGTAGTTGCGTCGAGCTCGAGCGACGAGTATTTCTCCCCTCCGACGTCGCCAACACCTACGTCGGCAAGGGAGAGGCCGGCCACCGAGAAGGATCAGGTGCGTGTCATCCAACGCAATCATAGGTTGGACGATGCCGCACTTGATAGGCTGCGCTCAGAGGTACTGAGCAACCATATCGTATCAACTCCGGCACAAACCGCGGCACAAACGTCAAATACTGATGCAATCCCGCCGCGGTTCAATCATGGTGTTGCAGAGGAGGATGATAGGGTTGACACAGTAAGTAGCCAGTGCAACGTCCGACTGAGGAGCGCACTGGAGGATGCGTTTCGCGAGTATAGGCACACCCCGACCGAACTTAGACCCCGACTTCCACGCTTACCCATGCATAAAAAAATAGGGCGCTGGTGTGTGCCTTGGACTCGCAGCTTAAGAATTTCTTCGAGAGCAGCGAGGATCTCATTGATACACACTCGATCCTGTATTGTGCGGCTGTTGCGGCATGTCGTTTAGCTAAGGTCAAGTTCCCAAACTGTGCCGGAGCTACGCGACCAAAACCAGCCGTACCAGCCTGGCAGTGCAGGATCGACCGACGTATTGATGGGACCAGGGTACTCATCGGCAAACTATACTGCTTCAGGGAGGGCAATACACGACCACGAGTGATGCGCTTTGTAAGGCAGGCATTCTCGGGGACTGGAATCAGTCCTCAAGAATACATGTCCCGTGTTACAGAGCGCATCGACTTCCTGAAGCAGAAAGTTTGTGTATGGGCGAGGCGAATTCGGCGGTATAAGCGGCGGGTTGACCGATACACGCAGAACCTCCATTGGCCTGATGTAGACTTTTTGGCATCTGTATCCTGGCTGCGTTTCGGCGATCTCTTCGGGGAAACCGAAGGTTTTGTCTGTGTTATTATGGATGAAGTTATCATGACGAATAATTACCGGAAATACATTGTCAAGGACGGTACGGTTGACATCTGTCGGGCATGCCACCGTCCCGGTGAATCAATCAGACATATTGTTTCCGGTTGTTCTTGTCTTGCTAACGGCGAGTACTTGCATAGACACAATCTAGTGGCTAGGATTATCCACCAGCAACTTGCCTTGCAATATAACCTTGTTGAGTCAGAAGTACCATACTACAGGTATGCGCCCGACCCAATTCTCGAGAATGGTCACGCCACATTGTATTGGGATCGATCTATCATCACTGACAGGACTATTGTAGCTAATAAGCCTCATATTGTGGTGATAGATCGACGAGAGCGCCGTGCAATTGTGACAGTACCTGAAATACCCTATGCTGATAAAATTTTCGTTTTTCTTAATTGTGTTAATATTAGTGTTTGGATCGGTTCCCCCGTAGGGGAAGGACTGTGCCCTTCCTTTCCGCACAGTTCTGTAGGGCTCGTCCCAGACTGGTCACCCTCCCACCGATATAAGAAAGAGAAGCATTCCCATAAACTAAACTACCTTGTTCCGTCTCGGAAGAGTTAGGGAATAAGGATTGGACAATGAAGTTAATATTGGGAATTCACAGTTAGTAAACACTAGTATTATTCGTATAATATGAAGCTAAGAAGACAAGAGTATATAATATAATATTATGTTTTAGTATTATAAATGTTGGAACTCCAACGTCTCCTCCTCTCGCAGTTGAGCACCAATATCTGCAATACAGACTTGGTAAGGTAGAAGGTGTAAAGGGATCGTTACGCTTGTACTTCAAATACGATTACGTACTACTACGTTAATTTGTCTGTTTACAATATACCCACTTCAGTGAGACCGGGAACAGTATAACAACGTTTGCCTCATTGTACGTGTCCTGCTAGACCTAACGCATAGAACCTCTGAGGAACTAATACGATTCTAACGGAACACGCTCCCTAAGCACTAAATAAATGTTTTACTCAATCCTAAAACAGAGTACTGCGAAGTCCAACTGTCATTGAGCAAAACAAGTTTAATATTGAATAGTTCTAATCGCGTACTAATATGAAATACCCTTACGACAGCCTAGCCCATTTTTACAAAACTAGCGCAAGCGCCCCGTATACTCAGTCTCTAGCAGAATACATTACGATCGTACCTGGTGAACGCCGAAGTGGTAGCTCGTCACTTAATATTTCCTTAATTTGTCCCATTTTAGAGGATGCTTTCAATGTAATCGGCAGCCGTGTGGAACGTCCATATCGACAACGGGGCGTTTCGATCTAGGCATCCAAATTACGTGTCTCGCTAATATAATTTGTGAGAGGCCCGAAAGCCGGTTGTAGAGGTTTAACGAGACACGATTTCTAGCGTTTATTGTTGTGTGGTGCGTCATCTCAAAGTCAACAGTCAGAGCATTACTGCCCAGTCAAGTATGGTGGAAGGCCTTCGCCATTTCCCTATAGCCAACTGCTAGTGACAATAATCTGCCAAGGTACGGATTAGGATATGGACACGTAATACACGAGAATGTAACATTAGTTGTAAAACACGATACTAAACAAGTGTTGAGTTACAAGAACTTATATACCTGAATTATATTACCAGCCTAGGATAATTATTATACTGAAATACTCACTCAGTCACACCAACAAGCATACACTCACCCAATCGCACCAACAAACACACATACTCGTACTTACTACACTAAACTACTCGTTAAATACTACATAAGTCTAATCTGGGCGTCAACCCAACTTAATAAATAATACTCGCTATTTTGCGACAGCCCACTTGGACAATCATGACCTCTGGTATTCAACAAGTCTGCTAATATCACTAGCCTAATATTACGTCCACACCCTACCGTGGTCTAAAACCAACTCCCCAACTTAACTCGCCTGGCTACGGACTCTCGTATCCTATCGTGGTCTCCAACCAACCCCCGGACTTCATTCCTCAGTCCCCTAAATTCCTAAAAAGGTATTTTTTGACGGTTGACGTTGACGGTTTGGTCCCACAGTTACGTAGAATAGGTTTATGACTGTTTTTACAATTTCTCGATTGTTTTAAAAGGGTCCTGAGATTAGAAATTGGATATTTTTCTAGTTTCTTTAGAATTCGTAAAGTTATTGCATCCGACCTTTTTGCGGTACGTGTCAGTAGTTTGTTTCCCATAAAATATAAATGGTATGGGTTTGTAAGAGGTTCAATTTGTTTTACAATTTTAAAGAAATAGGATCTTTTGTTATTAATTAGGGTAACGTGTCGAGCTGTCAAACCATAAAGTTGAGATTTAATGTGTTCCTAAGGACCCGAAATCGGCCCATATGTGATGGTTTTAAAATAAATATCATAATATTGTTATTAATTTAGAGTAAATGACACACAGTCACACAGTGATTGTTGATATCGCTGTCCCTCATGACGAGAATCTTGTGAAAGCTGAGAAAGATAAAAAAATCAAGTATCTCGACTTAGCACACGAGGTTGTCGACATGTGGGACGTGGACTCTACAATCATTGTACCGATAATCGTAACAGTCAATGGCCTAATAGCGGAGAGCCTCGACCAACACCTCAGGAGGCTCTCATTGCGCGGCTGGGTCAAGGGCTTGATTCAGAAAGCAGTACTCCTAGACACGGCACGCATCGTGAGGAGGTTCCTCTCTCTAGAGCCCTGACCACCGGCAGCCTGGACCCTGTTCCGGATGCCGATGGGCCACTATTTTTTATATTTTTAAATGATTTTGTATGGTTTTTATTAAAATATTTAAAAATGTAAATAATAAGTAATCAAAATGAAATAAAGGATATAATAATATATTTTATTTATTCAGACAACCAATGATCCATTAAATAATTACATTTATATTGTTAGTATGAACTTAAAAACTATGTTAGTACCTAATAACTAAGAGAGACTTAGTCCTCTGGCTGAGGCTCCACACCAGTGGGCTGTCCATCTTATTGGCTATTACATTCAGGATGCTGTTACTCCCACGCAATGTACTTAGCAGTGAGGCTGTCTTTTTGCGCCAGGTGGCATCAAAGCCGTCTGTGCGCGACTCAGCGAACATTGTTGACGCACTGCAGAAGCGTGGCAGCCGTAACAGCGCCCTGTAGGCATTGTTAAACTGTTTGTGTGTGTAAATTACTTCTTACTTTGAATTGGAAGATGTTAGTATTATTAAAATAATACATATCAAGTTGGAAAAACTACCAAACAGTGCAAAACTACAGAAATTTACTTTCTGGTAACCTCAGATGTAAAAGATGCAGTCCTAGAGAAAATACTAGGTATCAATTTAATGCTTGCCTTTTGTTTGGCTCCGGAAACATGAAACCTATTATAGCTTACTTAACAGAAAGAGGCTTTGTTATCAGATATACGAGTATGTACGAGTATATATAAGATAGTCTTCTTTGAATCGAAAACATTCACATACCTAGTGTTTGGAAAGCACAGTCAACACTGGATACCTATACTGAAAGAGTTAGATTTTATATCAAAACAGTATTGTAAACTTTCTAGGTCTAATTGTTTCCAATAACACAACATAACTCTGACATTGTAATGAGAGAAACAAATAACAGCTTGAAGTTAATAAGCATATTTTTTGCATTATTGCAATTGGTCAAAACCAAATTAAGTTTAGATTTCATACTCAGGTTATTGGAATTTTTTATCCGTTTTTGGTCTAGTGATTAATTATTACAAGTAAATAAATTAATGATGACAATTATCATAACTAGGTATATTGGATCCTGCACACACATGATCTTCAATGGTGGTCTATAAACTTAGCCACATTTGGGAAATACATTCGGTTTTTTTTTTTTTTTCATGTTCGATATATCTACAGATCCTCACACGGTGGGGAATATCATGTAGCTCTCAGACTGCATACCTGCAATGAATTAAGAATGAAGGTCAGCTTCACATTAATTAATTGCTTTCTTGTGATAAATATGTTCTGACAGATTTTTATGAGATTGTGAAATCTTACAAAAAAAAAAAAAAAAACAATATCTATTAGCTAATACTGCAGTATCTACCATACAGATGTAGCGGCATCTACATCGCTACATGCGAACTACGCATCAAAGACCTGACGTCACATAACATCCTGACGTCACACAAATCCTGCATCGCGCAATTAGAGTCTACCACGCGATAAACATATATAGAATCTCCCAACTTCAAACCTCGGGGCAGTTGCCCGCCAGACATCACACCCGTCTGGTCGGAGGATCCTCCCTTTTCTATGGGGGATGAGTGAACTTTACACCCTGTTTCTCATACCCCTAAACAGAAAAAGTGTGAGTTATGAAATTTGTTATATTCAGGTACCCATATATACCTACATAATATCTATAATAATATATACGACCTATAGAGAAGTATGGAAGAAACTGCTTGTAGCACCAACCCCAAATACATTGGGATATGGACAAGATGATGATGATATAGGTATAAGTACCTAATAAGGTAATATGACCATGTTTCCGAATTTCGCGTGAAGCTCAAGTGGTTACCAATTCGCCTTCGCCGGAATGCTCATATTCTTTCCCTTTTGTATAATGTGCTCTTTTCCCCTTCCACCCCTCTTTATCTCAAGAAACGTTTCCAGTTTCTTTGTGACTCTCACACGAAATTATTAAGGTCATCAGATAACTTGAAGCTTAAAATGCCAATGCATTCCACAACTTTCCTTGACAAATCCTTTACTGTCCAGGCAGCTCGTTTGTGGAATGCATTACCAGTTCCAATAAAGCGCGCGCAATCGTTGCCAGTGTTTAAAAGACTCGTGAAGGAACATTACTTGTCGTTATGATTCTGTTTTTATCGTTAGCTGTAATAATATTCGTCATTTATTTTCGTTGCTTATATAGTTAGTATGTATGTATCCATGTATCTATTATATAGCATTTATCTGTGTATCTATTATAGTATATTGTACTTATATACCATTTATTTGCACCTAAGACAACCCCATTTTATGTCCAGAAAATCACTGTCCATTCCAAGGTTGCCTGGAAGACATCGCAGTAAGCGATAAGGCCGCCCATTGTATATTTTGTAGTGTATTACTTTTTCTTTATGTAATGTATAATCTGGTGTACAATAAAGTATATATAAATAAATAAATAAATAAGGTAAATTTATGGCTTTGTGAGTCTAAAAATGAGACTTAGCCGTGCAGAATAAGAACTGAATGATACACATTATCAAAAAGTTTTGATATTTCTTTAAAATTGGTGTAACTAAAATGTATTTATTTACTCACATCACAAACAATAGGTACATAGTGCCAATGTGGAACCCAGATCCAGGATCTGTTCTGTGGCAGTAATTACTTTAAGTGCATAATGTAGGTCTGAATAAGACATCTAATCTATTTTATGTTTTTTCCCGTCTATTCTCTATGGTTCTCAAAACCAAGAAAACCGTATCAGCTATACACAACCAAAGCATCTTTAAAAGATAACAGGGCAACAGTACATTAAGTATACCTACCATTTTCCACCAGAAATTAAAATTGTTAGAAAGGAATCACTGATGTAGCAATAGAAATTATGATAAAGTCAGCATCTAAAAGTACCCACAATGAATCAGTACTCACCTGCATTTGTAGCATACACTAATACTGTAAGTTACAAAATATAATGAAGTATTACAAAACCTACCATTACCAAGATTAGACAATATTTTCACTCAGGAAATTCAAGAAGGAATTTCCTATAGAAGTTACATTCCAAAATCAAATCAGGCTTTAATTATCGATTTAGGTACTCTACCTACAACAGCTGATGAAGTTAAAAACACTATTCAGAGTGTAATGATTTTGTAAAATAATAATTCAGAATAGGACGTTTTTCCACAAGCAACAGATGGCGCTAGTAGTTGCACGAACTTTATACATCCGTTTAGGTATTCATCTGTAGAATATCGGTATTATAGTATATTTGTTCTGTATAATTAATAAATCATTATGTATTAAATTTAAAAAGTTTATTTACAATTAATCATATACCCTAATGTATTTTAGTTAGTCAAGTGATTGTATGTACTAATTGGTCGTATAGCCGGCTGAGTGTTCACTTCCGTTTAAAGTGGGGAACATTCAGTTGGTGAATGATTTGTTTGGATAGAGTCAGTCTATTTTGAGGCGTTGTACCGCAAGCATCTCTTACGGATCCGTGCTTTATATTATATTCCTACTAAAATTAATAAGTGATTGTTAATAACCTGATTATGTTAAAAAATGAATAAATATTATTAATACTAGACTTGAGGTGTATGATTTCATTTCAAGAGGTTTTCTATAAATAAAGACCTTCAAAACCTATATAAATTATAATACATAAGATATAAATATCTTGTTTACATTATATGAACTGAAAATAACTATTTTCACCAAAATTATTTTTAAAATTGCTACCTGAAAACTGTGACTTTATACTCGTAAATATTAGCCACAGGCGAAAAGGGACCTAATGATCTCATAAATTAAATATTAAAAATACAGTGATCAAAGTACACTGCATTATGATTAAATCTGATAAGTTTAATGAGATTATATCTTTCTATTGCCAGATGTAACATCCACATAAAAGTTTCAATAAATACACACAGATAACACTAAAGGTTAAATTGGTTATGTACTAGAAAACTTTAGGGAAAAATAACAACCTTAATTATTTAATTATATTTTTACTAATTACTTTGCTAAAGGTAATATAATATGAGCACGCACGCAGTTACAGCAGGCTGTAGTTCTTTAGAAGTCCTAAATGCTTGCGAGACAGCGCTAACTTACTTATTATATAAAAAATAAACTCCCAATAAATCTGTGAGCTAAATTAGAATTAGCTGTTGGAGAGTGTGGAATATTATTGACATTAGTACATTCTCTTACAAACTCTACTCAACTTTAGTTTGATTTGATACAATACCTTAACAGGTTTATTATTGATAAATGATCAACTAATATTGTTGTTTAATAAAATTATAAAGTTCATATTGTTGTTGATTAATCAACAACAAATATAAACTTTTCTGAAGATTATTAATTTGCAAATTAAAATTATTTAGTGCAACTTGAATTAAGTACCTATATATTCTTGTTCATATGTAATGATTAATGTTACAGGATTACTACTGGTACAAGAACATACCTTGAATGCTAATCTAATACCTGTGTTAAAAATAACAAATCCTCGTTATTTATTACTTTTATTAAGATTTATTGTTTTTACAACTAGTCTTTGATCATCTACCATTGTATTCTCTCATCATTGAGAGCGAGACAGCAACGAGTATAATTGAATAGTCAAACGAACTTACCTGTAAGTGAAGTTCGACGGTAATTATACTCGTTGCTGCCTCGCTCGAAGAGATGAGTCCCACCCAACCCAAACATTCCATGCTATATACCTAGGTATAATGAGCATGAGCCCTGTGTTGTAAAACCAATAAATCGCTATGAACTTAATGAAGATAGCTTGCAGAGGTAGGTAGATGGCAGCACGCCTTAGGAAAGGGCGCGTTCATTTTTTAGTTATTTCTTCAAAATTATGTGACTAGAGACTCGACTAAACGCCTACTACCATTGTATTCTCTAATCATCTTCGAGCGAGACAGCAACGAGTATAATTACCGTCGAACTTCACTTACAGGTAAGTTCGTTTGACTATTCAATTAGAGAAGATAACATTACAAACTTTACATGAGTTAATTTAAATAAGTGTGCATTTTGTGTATGGTAAATGTGAGTTTAGCATGTGTGATATGTTTGTGTGTGTCGGATGTATGTGATGTGTGGTGTGTACGTGAATATGTTGTACATGTGAGTAAGCGTAAGCGTGAATGAGTGAGATATGATGTGTGCTGCTGGAGGGCCTCCGTGTCCTCATAAGTGAGTGGTTTTATCCATTGAATTACAACTTTTTTACATTCATAATATTGTTTGGTGTATAGGTGCATACGAGTATATCTCTTTATTTATTTTATTGTAGAGTTGAGATGACCGTATTGACCGTTTCTCGAATTGCCTGCTACAAAACCTGCTTTTTGTTTGTGGAATAGGTGCTATAATATCTTTCCTCGTTTTTGACAAGATAGCGGTATTATAAGGCAGCCCTTTGTGTTTTTAATATAGTATGTATGATGTATAGTTTTCTCACCGAAAGAAAATCACTTATTTGAAAAAGTCTCTCGGTGGGATATCTAATCCTTTTAAAAAACATTTTTTTATTAGAGCTCGTTGCACTCGCTCCACAGCTATTACATTTGGATTTAGCTGCCCCTCCCCAAATAGGTATGCAGTACAGACTGCACCAAAGCGATGTCCTATATTAGGTTTCTAAATGGGTCTACGGTATTGGTAGCATTTTTTGGAATACAATGTGTTAATGTTTTAAAAATCCAGCTTAGTTTCCGAACCCTGTTAGTGACCTGCTCAAGGTGAGGGTACCAAGATAATCTCTGGGCAAGCATGACACCTAAATATTTGGTGTGAGTGACCTTATTAATGGTAGGGCACACACAGTTTTTGTTGAAATGAAATGAAATGAAATGAAATTTATTTATTTGTCAGAATATAGGTACTTACATAATAACATGGTAAAATTATTTTAGTCTCACTATATTCGACTTATCAGCCGTGCAAATATTTACTATTAGGTACATGCTTTAATAATTATCATGAAATTACGAGGTCATTAGTCACACACATCATTCAAAATAAAAACTGTCTATAATAACATTAATTAGGCACATTAACATTATAAAATATATTAAATTCGTTTATTAGATTATCTATTAAGACAGTTCATCAATTTATTGTTAGATTTATAAATAATGTCAATAATTATAATTTAAATCAGTATTCGTCAATATATTAGTTAGGTATACATCATGTCTGTTTAAAATTTAAATAATCATGTCATCATGTAATAATGAGCAGTTAAACAAACTAGATATAGTTAAATATAAAACAAAGACTCTACGTGTACGTACTATACAGCTACTAATGGCGATGGTCGTGGCGACATTCAGCTCGCACACGATGTATCCCAACTATGCGAAGCGACGACCACTGAGGAATACTTGATCATCGGCCACCGCTCGCTGCAGCGCTGAGGCATCAGCCAACCAAGACCATTACCTAACCAGCGATGACATAACAAACAACCAATCAACGGGCCGGGACACCATTACAAGTAGCAGTTAACGTAATGATGATGGAGCTGTATTGACTTGCAAGTGGCATGCGATCGATCGCGGGAAGGCCGCGCGAGACGCATGACATTTGGCCGCTACAGCAGAATGCTGATGAGCCGGATACATTTGAAGAAGGACGTGAACTGTGACTTGTGACTAGTGTATATAAATATGCACACCTATCACCGGCGAACGTTAGCGACTTCGCTCACGGAAGTGGCAGTGTTTCCAACATGACATCTCTCCTCTTCTAGGAACTGAAATGTCCATACATTCTGATTATGTTATTGGTACTGATCACATTTCAGGTACAAGCTAAGATGTTTTACCATGTTTTCCTCATACTAAATAATCTAAGCCGCCTATTAATCACGCGGGCTTGAGACGGCTTGACTAAACTCAAAGGACATTAATTGTTTTGCAGAAAAAGGCTCGGAAATGGTTACAAATGTTCTATGAAATTAAATCGTTTTAAACCGACAAACAGACATGCATGACATAGAATAATCATATACTCGTAATTAGAGATAACGAATTACATTAGCACAGCCAATTAGAATTACATTAGCACAGCCAATTAGAATTACATTAGCACAGCCAATTAGCGCAATGTGCACGATTGTACGAGTGCGACTGATACGACTGACTGACTTTTGAGCCGCTGTAGCACCGTTGCATACAGTATACTACAACGGTGATACCCTTAACTATTAACGTAATTACTACAGTTCAGGACAAACACCACTAAATGAGCTGCTATTTAGCACCGTTGCATACAGTATACTACAACGGTGATACCCTTAACTATTAACGTAATTACTACAGTTCAGGACAAACACCACTAAATGAGCTGCTATTTAGCACCGTTGCATACAGTATACTACAACGGTGATACCCTTAACTATTAACGTAATTACTACAGTTCAGGACAAACACCACTAAATGAGCTGCTATTTAGCATAGATGCAGGCCCGCTAAACGCATGCTGTGAACACGACGCGACCAGCGTATACGTGTGTCATCTACCTAAACTTAAGTTTCTAACACATTCTACCTAAACTACAACTTCTAATACATTCTTAGGAATAAGGGCTCACATAGATGATGACAGACATGATTTTTGATCTGAAGTTGTAGTTATAGAAACTTGTCTTACAAAATTACAATCCAGTTAGTATTGAAGTCTCAAAGAGCCGTCTTTTTAGACGGAACGATAATCCTGATTTCAGCATTTCCCGCTTTTAGCATGCTAGACTGTATCAGTAAAATGAAAACGCGATCTCAAAATTCAGTGACTTATTAATTGCCATTTATTTTGACAAGACCTGACCTACCTATTTTATACATGAAATGTATATCTAATATCTATGATGACCCTCATTGCAGCATACTCAGATTTTAGTACAGGTTGCATACATTAACTTTATCACCTTCTCTCAGTGTAGGCACAATCTTAAACCAGTTTTTTTAGTA
Organism: Agrochola macilenta; assembly: GCA_916701695.1. Classification (NCBI taxonomy): domain Eukaryota; kingdom Metazoa; phylum Arthropoda; class Insecta; order Lepidoptera; family Noctuidae; genus Agrochola; species Agrochola macilenta. Next base: position 20,745,971 of record OU753573.1, on the reverse strand, counting down.
TGCAATATGACAGACGTGCATCCCAACTGTATAACAAATTAAACAAAGAACTACATTTATATACCAAAAACTGTTACGAATGCAAAAAACTTATAACTAAATCAATTAAACTACTTACATATGAGGAAACCGAGGACCTATTGCAGCACGCATCGTAATTCTTTCATTAACACGAACACCGACCCACTCACAAAAACGGTGACCAGTCATTTCACCAAAAATTAATTTACAAATTTTCACTTGACAATTAGTAACGATTGGCAAAAACATGATTTGTTATTTGATCATTATACAACAACCAGTTTGCCAAATAATTCACTTAAGAAAATAATTATCCAATAAACTTTTTTTATTAACGTATTATTTGACAAACAATTCATTTTTTATTCACGTTATCTCATAAAACAATGTTTGGAATAAAAACGTTTGACATATTGCATTACGCAATTTCCTAAAAATTAAACTCATTAAATAGGCAAAAGGGTAATATTAATTTATAAATTAACAAAAATTATTAAAATTAAAAGCCAGTTCACGACTTGTGCTAACAGAACTAAAAATAATATTTTATTAGGCTACCCGGAACCGAACTAGTTAGATTAGGTTAATTATTTTAACTCGCGTGCCCTCATCTCAGAAGTAGGCAGTGACTTGTCGCTGCCGGCCGTAGTGAATGCGATGGTCGGCAGCGGCGAGTCCTGGGACGCGGTGGTTTCCTACTGCGAGACAGTCGTCTCGCAGAAGGAGGCTGCGGAAAGGGAGAGGGAGATCTCGTCCACTCACCCGGCCCGCAGCAGGCGCACCGGGCGTCGGCGGAGGGCGGATAACGCCCTCTTCCAGCCCCCCTAAATGGGTCCAGGGGTGACGGACTCGGGGACGTCCGTCGCCCCCCACACATCAGGACCCGAGGTGGCGGCGCGTAGTGTTCCACGCGCGCCCCTCTGAGACGTCGCGGGGGGAGTCAAACACCTCACTCCCCCCCCTGACCCGCGAGGAGGCCCGCAGTGGCGGGCCGGCACCAGCCGGGGGTTGCGGAAGATTTCAAGTTCCCGCGACCCCCGGCGTAGGTGTGAGTTGGAACACCGGGGTGGTTTTTAGTCAGTAAGAGTCTGACAGACCCCTCCGCCCTGGGGCGGGCGGAGGGGTCTGTCAGACTCTTCTCGACATCCATGAAGATTTTCCAACCCGAAAAAAAAAAAAAAAAAAAAAAAAAAAAAAAAAGTTAGGGTTAGAACTGCGACCACCTACGACTTGAAACGATTACATACATTTTTATCAATAAAAATGCATAAGAAAACTGAAAAAATGAATGATCATTTAAAGTCAAAATTGTGATCCTTTAATTTTTTTTTTTTTAATTCGATTGAATAAAACAAAAAAACGGCTCGATGGATTGAATCGAAACTTTGTGGGGTTTTTGTTATATTGAACTGTAAAAAAAAGTACTCAAAATAGAGCTGTTTTGCATTAAAACAAAACCAGTAATTATGTTTCCTTCAAAACATAACATTTGATTTGAAGAAGCTGTCTTAAATTTTACCGATATAATAAGAATAAACGTACTTACGCTGCGTCCTTGGGTTACCTGTGGTCTTTTCACTCTAGCAAGACTCGCCGAATAGGCTGCGAGCTGCATCTGTCACTCATGTCAAGTGTCAATCATAGAAGTCTTCAAAATTCAACAGCAAGTACATTGCTCAAATGTTATGTTTTTCATAACATAATAACTGTTTTGTTTTAATGCAAAACAGCTCTATTATGTTTCCTTCAAAACATAACATTTGATTTGAAGACCTGTTTGATATCTGCTGGTGAAAGAATACCTGAAGGATGTAGACGCTATGTGAAATAAATATTATATGGAATGAATGAATAATTCGGTCTGTATTCATTAAATGTTCCAATAAAAATAAAGAGTTTTCAAGCTATTTACCCTAGTAAATGCAAGAATGAACACATCTTCCTTAAGATGTTATAGATTAATGGCAAATTTATTTGCCTTGTTTAAGGTAAACATGAATTATAGAGTTACACTATAATGATAATAGAAAATCAATGGGACTAAACTGAATAATAATCTCATCAATAAAGGATAATTGGATCACTCATATCCTTCATTAATACAAGTTAGGCTACTTACTTGGAAGTTATGAGATCAATCAACTGTACAGACATTTTCGAATCTCATAGTTAAGTAATTTTATAAAGATGTGGAAACTCAAACTCAATGTCATACATGCATGACAAAGTTAAAATTTCATTGAAACTGAAATTTAATTAGGATCTTTTACTAAAATAGTCAATGTATTTAGTCAAGTAGTGACTAAATTTACTTCATGTAAATGAAGTCTCATCATTTGTTAATTAAATTAACTTGAAATGTGAATCATGTACACAAACATAATTTAAATATTTTCTTAGAGAATTAAATATTATTCTATACTAAATCCTCTTTCTCTCTCACAGAGAGGAGACCCTCTGTCCACTCAGTGGGAAATATTATAGCCTGAGCATTAAAAAATTCTCTTTTAAGAGGTAGCCCTTTCTTTTGCTACTTTACAAAAGTAATTTTTCTGTAAACCTAGCGGCTCTTCCAGTTTCATTTCATCTGACCTTATACTTCCTGGAGGCTCCTCTATCTTAGTCTGAATAAAAATGAATTTGGTCCATTCTGAGGAGAGACAGCATTGTCTTTCAAGGCAAGGTTAGCCACACCTGTTGTTGTAAACCAAAATCAACAAGGATTATGGTAGATTTTATGTAAGTATTTTAATTGTCAGTGTCTTTGAACCATACTTTGGCCGCACTGGTATTCAAAATCTAAAAGTTGTGAGATATCTTATAATATTAGGATAAGCATGTAAATCCATCCATCCATAATCATGCCAATCAAGGTGTAATTTTTTATGCCATAGAGTGACTGGGTAATGCTTTTGAAACTTGCAAATGGACAAAATCTGTTTAGATGCGATCATGTAACACTTGAGGGACAGTAAACGCCCATAGGCGTCATAACAATAAAACTTCTATTGTGTCTCGTTCAGTGTCCTTCAATGCGTTAAGGACTAATGCCATGCAATCTACACTATGACATTCACCTTTGAATATGAGCCTTATAAGATTAGTATGGATTATCTCAAAATACATTTGAGCAAGTACCTTGTTCCTCTTTCGACCACTGCCCCTTGCAACCTGACTGCCCCCCCCTCAACTTTCCAAGTTAGGAGTTGCAGCTTATCAGGTCTTAGAGGTTCTTACATGGATCCTGTATTGGTACTGGGTCTCCGAGACCTCTCATCTCCAATTACGAGAGCCGGGCTAACTGGGCCCAATATGGGGCGATTTATATATAGTACGTCCCCATCCCATTATCGAGTTCAGATGACTGAGCACTCGGTCTATTGGGTGAAGAGAAAACACCCATGCTAGTCGATGCTGTCACCTCTGACTAAAAACATCGTAGAAGCATTGCAGAAGCTTGCCAAGCCATCATTTGAGTCCCATGTGACGTGCTGTCGCACAACGGCCGACTTATCTGACGCGAAAAGGTCGTAAACGTCGGGGACACCCCACCTTGAAACATGGCCTCCGAGGCCTGGGGCCTGGAGCAACAGGAGCCAATCAGGCTGGTCTGTTCTTAAAAGCGGTCGGCGAAGCCGTTATAACAATTTTAACCTCCCCGGGAGGTAAACCGCTGACAGAGTGATGTTCAGCTAATCTGCTAACTTCGTCGTTTTGCAAAATAGGTGCAGGAGCGCTAGGGAAACGTATCCCTCGCTCATCCTTAAATGTACGACAAATAGTCTGTTGTCGGAATGAACTAGATTACTAGAATATTTGCACTCTGAAGACTGGCTTTTTTGGCTGCTTATTACTGCGTATATGGCAAACATCTCAAGTGCCATTTTTATTATTCTTTTAATCTTTTGGTTTGATCAAGTTCCTGACAAGAGTAGAATAGAATACTCTATTTACACCATACAAATTACAGATATAAATGTAAAAATTTGTATATACAGTGACACAATGGGCGGTATTATCACTAAAAGCAATCTTTTAAAGACATCTTTTTGATGTATAGAGTTGCCCATTCATGTGGGCTTACCTTTCCTCCACGGCATATGTGGACAGGAAGTAGGTTACCTTACCATGTGTAGAGGAACTGAGCTGTGGTCTATCAATAGCCTCTGGCCACCACATTAACTCTTGGCAAACCAGTGGAGCAACCTTTTTTAATTTCTTTTGGTCTGCCCCCTTTTCAACTATTTTTGCCTTGTAACTGGTAGCAGTTCACAAAAAGGCCTACTTACATATTCAAAAACTTGAAATTTAGAATTTACTTAGGAAATGAACTTGTCACCCAAGCTTTGTTAGGACTTCCACAGTCTCTGAGACATAGAAAAATAAAAAATTAACAGGCTCGCAAATTCTCTACTACTCAGTTGGCTGCCACTGCAAATGTACAGGGAACTGAACAAATGCCAAAAAAGGCATGCTTTTACTACCAACCTTGTTTTTCACCTTTTTTTTTTTTTTAAACAAAAGTCTCTCCGGAGTGAGCAGCAATACATGAACCTGAAGAGCTACCCTACATTCATTAATAAAACATTGCTTCCATCTTACTTTTCAATTGTCATCATCTTACTTGCATGCTAACAATAGGATATTTGATTATAATATCATAATCTTAGAAATCCGCATAGATTAATATTATGCGTTTAATAGCAATTTGCAGAATTTGCTCAAACTAGAATTGTTCTAAATATTAATATTTTCAGTATTTGACTTAGAAATAGAACTTGTGGAATTTGCTCAAAATAGAATTGTTCTGAATATTAATTATTTTCATTATTTGACTTCATGATCTTATCATTCCCATGATTTTACATGGTTCTTTAGGCAGCCTGAATCTTGTCAACAACATGAATCTTGGCCTAGTTATTCTATGATCCATAGTTACCATATATTTTTTTTTTTTTTTTTTATAAAACCAGCTTTGACTAAATATATTGTGAATTATAAATTGTTTAGTGGCTGTATTTGTTCCATATCTAATTTTGATAGAGCAAGCTAGGTCCTTGTCAGGATCATAACTATAAGATTTTCTTAATTATTACAAAACACAGCAAAGAATAATAGGTACAGTATTATTAATTATAATGTTGTTTAAATATTTACCATTTCGTAATAGTTATAAGAATTAATGTCATGTTTAATTAGTAATTTTAATGTTCTCAAAGCAGATTAGAGTTCACAAGATGTGCTGAACCTCTTCAACTGCATACCACATGAGAGCATTGCACTCTATTTTAATTTAAATACACTTCTGGATGGGAGTGTTCAGACTACTTCCAAAAGGGACAGTAGGATACAATCCCAGTGTGTAGGTTGCTGCCCAATTAACAAGTCCCTGTGGACCATGCTTTAGCAGCTAGCTCCATCTGCGCTAGACCTATATTAGAGATCCCATCCAAAACCCCCTCCGCAGGGTCTAAAAAGTTTTTAGTTTTGTTTAGTGGCATAAGTACTCATTTAATTCTAATTCAGTGTGTCAAACACATGGGCTGGGTATGCTCACCCAGGTCTTCTTATAACGGATTGCTTTTTATGATGGAACGTCAAAATAAAACTGCTAGAATAGTTTTACCTCCTCAAGACATTCTGTATTTGCTTAGGAATTACCTAATCATCATATTTTACACTGAAATCTTTAAGTTGTAATATTTCTGTCTCTTTGGACATGACCGGGTTCTTTAGAAAACAACATTGCGCTTCTGAAGTAGATACTAGTACAAGAAGCAGTTTATAAGTTTGTTGAAAGTGTTTCCGAGTAAGGTTAGTGATATAATGTAGAAATTGTGTCATTATTAACAGATTTAACACTTACTTGTCTATTCATTCAATTGTAAATGCGTAGGCCCAACTTACAAGAAATCGTTTCGATCTCCTCGCCGTTATTCGGCGGTGGGAATAGATGCCTTCTTCCTCCGAGGATGAAGAGCGTTCCTCACCACTATCGCACTTAGGAGAATTGCCGCTTTCGTCCGCTAAAAACGCGGACGGTTGCTTGCCGGAGGCGCCGGCGACAATTTAGATTGAATGTGATCGTTCGATCTCCATTTCGGCATCTCGCTGGCTCAACGATCAGCGTAACACAATATATAACTTACCACAAGCACTATTATTCACTTTCTATAAAGTTTTAAATAAAACTTTACTATTTTTAAAGAAAATTAACGAAAGAAAAATTTTTCCGTACGTTGGCGGCAAAATTTTTAGACGCTATGATTGACACTTGACATGAGTGACAGATGCAGCTCGCAGCCTATTCGGCGAGTCTTGCTAGAGTGAAAAGACCACAGGTAACCCAAGGACGCAGCGTAAGTACGTTTATTCTTATTATATCGGTAAAATTTAAGACAGCTTCTTCAAATCAAATGTTGTTTTGAAGGAAACATAATTACTGGTTTTCTCGATATTTCCAACTTAGCGCCTGATTATCTCAAAAGCCACCAAAACCCGTTTTTTTCTTGATTTTTCAACTTAATGTAAAAAATGTTTTTTTTTTTTCCTAAGACCGTAGCTGATTTTTGTGGGAAATTTATTCAAGATTTCAAAAACCCTCCTTAATTTTCTTGTGCGATCAGCGGTTGCTGGGATATTGGTGGTTAAAGACAAAAAGATCCTTTTCCATTCAAAGTTCGATATCTCAGCGAGAAGTGGTCGTATCGAACTTTTCAAAACAGCAAATTAAAGCAGAATCAACAAGTTATCCGATCCATATAGTGGTTAAGTTGGAAAAAAATATTTCAAGTTCGTAGACCAAAAAAAAGAACCGAAAAAAATAAAATAAAAAGAAGTCGATATTCATTAGGATTCAGCGAAACACGTTCCCTTAATTTCCCTTAATTTTTTCCATATAAAAAAAGACTAAGAACTTCAGTACTTGCTTGTAAATTATTCAACGACCCAAATGGAAATTGCAACCATGATCACTTTGTGACTGGTTTAGAAAAATTATTATAAATTAATGATATTTACTAAACGTGATTTTTCCAAAAGAATCTAATTATGAAATGAAAAATGTTTAAATGATTAAATATCATGCGAAGCATTTATAAAGAGAAGCATTTGCTAAATAAATGTTTGTAAAGCGAGTGTTTATAAAAAAAGACATTTGCGGAATAAGTTTTTTGTGAAATAAATAGTACGAGAGAAACGTTGGTTGTAAAGTAAAAATTTGTCAATGGTGTTTTGGTGAAACATTAGTGAACCCACAAAAACACATACAATCCACTCATTCACACACATACATCCCACTCACTAATTTCATTCATCACAAAAGACGCACGCCTACTATATAAAAGTATAATATAAGATTTTTATTAGCTGCTAAAGTACATATATTTTGATTTTTTCCATTTTTATTCTTATTTATGTAAATAAAAAATTTGGCATATCTTTTTCTTTTTGTAAAGTTATTTTGAATTTTTTTCTTAAGATTTTAAGATTCAAAATTGTTGGTACACCATGTAACTTTAAGCTTCGGAAGAGCGAAGTGTCCTAACACAGGCAATTTTTGGCTAAAAGGTCACTTCAACCACTAGATGTAGTACATAACTTGTGAAACAAAATAAATTATTTGTATTTGCCGACGTAATATTTTTCCACCAGCTTAAATTCCGTTTTAACGAAAACTACAGTTAGTAATTTTCATCCCAAAACCCGGATTAGAAAATGGTGAAAAAACCTGCGAGCAACTTGGAAGTAGCGCTCGCTCGGATCGCGCGCGTTTGGTCACAGTTCTAACCTAACCTATTTCACCCACTTTTTCACCTCTGCACCCGAACGCAACTACCGGTAGGTAGTTATTTTCATTAAAATTGAGAGTTAAATTAATTCTTCTTTATCCAATAGTAGAAATTAAGCTGGTTTATAAAGAGCTTAAGAAAACGATTATTTTAGCAGAACATATGTTTTCTGAAACTTTGTATTTTTTTCGGAAGTTTGGTATTTTTTCGGTAATTCACCACAGATCGCCGGTTTTTTTTTTTCTGAAGCTTTATTATTTCCTTTTTTATTTCAAACGTAGAATCAATATTTAAAATCAAACAAAATATTTCCGTTCATAGACACTCTGCTGACCAATGATGACTTTACCATAATTAAATGTTAAATTAAACTTAAACAAATCTATAGACAACAAAAAACAAAAATTATGATCACAAAAAAATATAAAACCTCTTTTCTTTTTATAAATCTATGACTCTCAGAAGTATAATCTTTAAACCTAGCTTTAAACTTAAAAAGAACTGTACCATGAACAATATTAAATAATCAGACTCCTTTTCCAATGACAACTGCCGTACTACAGCAGGAGAAAAGTCATAATCTACCTACTGACACAGTGACACCTTAGAGTAAGTTATTACTCTGAGACTGACACTTGCTGTGCTACGACAGGTAGATTATGGTCCAAGTTTATTGCGATTATCTATGAAACTAAGCGCCCTATAGAATAGAATAGAATAGAATAGAATATTCTTTATTATGTACACCATAAAAAAAATACAGATAAAAATGTAGTCATTTTACATAGGGTGACACAATGGGCGGTCTTATCGCTAAAAGCGATCTTTTAGAGACAACCTTTGGATGGATTAAAGGGAGAAGGAGAGACAAATACTGCAGGTAGTCAGTGGTGTACCATTTACATACACAATAAATACATACATTCATAAAGCATACACTTATCTATATATATATATATATATATATATACAATGATAAACATGAAACAAGTTCAAGGAACTATATGTAATGATGATGTTTAAGGAGAGAGGAAGTGTTTTTTTACCAGAATTTTAAAAGTGGACAAAGATTGAGCACGCCTCTCTATCGTTCTTATGGTATTGTGATCACGAAAGACAGAGCTAGCAATAAAACATGCCATGCTATCAACATTTTATGCATCAAAACGGATGCATGTCATGCATGACACTCGGAAGTTACTTCCGGATGTTGCAAAAAAAATGGCGGGAATTCGCAAATGTTGCGAATTTATATTTTTATATTTTTAAAAGCTTTTATTTAACTTGCAATGTATGTATGTATGTATGTTTGTTCTGGTGGAATCTTGCTACTCAATTTTGAAGCAGATATCTTCAACCGATTGAGCTGAAATTTTGTATACACGTTTAGTTTGGATGACAATACACGATAAGCTATGTGACGTCATTCTAAATCGAATATGGAGGACCATCCAAGATGGCGGAATAGTTACTTTTAATGCATTTCTAGAATATGGGTATCAAATGAAAGGGCTTGCCGAGAATAATTAGAAAAATATTCTGACATCACTCTTAAACAGAACGTAAGGATATTGTGAGCCTCTCTGTTGAGCGAGTTATTGAAATAGCTTGCATTGAGCTTGAGCAGTTCATTGTAATGAGCGTGTACAGGCCCCCATGTGCTTCATATGATATTTTTGAGAAATATATGGAAGAAGTATTATTAAAGACTTCTAACAGTAATAAAACAGTTGTAGTCTGTGGAGATTTCAACATTAATATACTGGAAAAATCTGCTGTAGTAAATAAATTTGTAACTTTATTAAAGTCATATAATTTGTATAATACATTCTTTGAGCCGACTAGAATAACTGCCACTAGTGCTACCTGTATTGACAATATTTTTACAAACTTAAGACCTTCTAGCCATTTAATTATAAATGAGTTGGACTCTGATCACTGTGGCCAGTTAGTCACTTTCCCTCAGAAAACAGTCAGAGCTCAAAGAAAACTTGTGAGTTTTGTTCCTGTAAATAAAAGTCGCTTAGGACATTTTAAAAATAATTTAATGGAAAAGCTACCGGGTTTGCCTTATCATAACGACCCGGACCAAGCGTATGCTTCATTATTTAACCTCATCAATTGTGAGTTTAGGAAGGTTTTCACCGCAAAAACATTGCCTGTTTTTGACCGCGTTATATTTAGTGATTGGGCAACACCAGGTATTTACAAAAGTAGGCAGAGGTTATTTGAATTGTATCATGAAAAAACATATAACCATGATGAAACTTTTAAAGAATTTGTTAAGAAATATTCTAAAACTTTTAAAAGAGCTTGTTCCTCAGCAAAAGCCATACACATTAAAAATAAAATAAAATCTTCTGGAAATAAAATTAAAACAACTTGGAATATTATTAATTCAGAAACGGGAAGAACGACAGTACGGAATCGTGACTTCCATCTAAAAATCAATAATGTAGATATTAAGGCAGACGTGGAGGTGGCAACTGAGTTTGAAAATTTCTTCACTAATATTCCCATTTTAACAACCAAAACTCTGTCATTGTCGTCCTCCACTTCTGCTTACTCAATACTTAAAGAATGTGTACCAGAATGTGACAAACTTTTTGAATTTACAATTATTACTGCTAAAGACATTATAGAATCTTTTAATAAACTTGATGTAAAAAAAACTGCTGACCTTTGGGGATTATCAGTACATACCATGTCTTCAATAATTGATGTTATTTCACCCTTTTTAGCAATCGTTTTTAACTCTTGTATTGCATCTGGTGTATTTCCTGATTTGATGAAACTTAGCAAAGTGATTCCACTGTTCAAATCTGGCAGCACAACTGATCCCACAAATTTTCGGCCTATTTCTATATTACCTACATTGAGTAAAATCTTTGAAAAATTAATTTTAAAACAAATGTTAGGACATTTTAATGCACATAATTTACTTCATTTGAAACAGTTTGGTTTTACAAAGGGTCGTTCAACTACAGACGCGGGCGTGGAATTACTGAAGAGCATATTCGAGGCCTGGGAGAATTCGCAAGATGCTCTTGGCATTTTCTGCGACTTGTCCAAGGCCTTCGATTGCGTACATCATGATACTCTTATCAGGAAACTGTACCATTATGGCATGAGGGACAAGGCTCTTGACCTTCTGACTTCTTATCTGAATAACAGAATTCAGAGGGTCGATGTTAATGGCAAGAGATCTGCAGGATCTGCGGTCACCATAGGCGTTCCGCAGGGTTCAATTCTAGGTCCTTTCTTATTTCTAATTTACATAAATGACTTACCTTACTACATAAGGGATAATCACAAGATCGTATTATTCGCAGATGACACTTCCCTCATTTTTAAAATCAAACGTCAGTTAGTTAACTTTGAACAAGTCAACGATGCACTCTCTAAAGTTGTGCATTGGTTTAATGTAAATAATCTTCTCTTGAACGAAAAAAAGACTAAACTCATTAAATTTTCAACGCCAAATGTCAGGCAGCTAACTACCAATGTTCAAGTTAATGGAATAGAGTTGGACCCTGTTGAGTCAACAGTTTTTCTTGGAATAACTATTGACGGTAAATTACAATGGGGCCCACACATAGAAAAATTGTCGGGAAGGCTTAGTTCGGCCGCCTATGCTGTTAAAAAAATTAGACAGATAACTGACGTAGATACAGCCAGAATTGTTTATTTTAGTTACTTTCATAGTCTTATGTCATATGGAATTCTTCTTTGGGGAACCGGTGCGGACATTAATACTATCTTTGTTCTACAGAAAAGGGCTGTTCGAGCCATTTACAACCTAGGTCCAAGAGATTCCCTTCGAGAGAAATTCAGAGAAATAAATATTCTGACTGTAGCCTCACAATATATTTTTGAAAACCTATTGTATGTACACAAAAATATATCAAATTTTAAGAAAATGTCCGATATTCATAGTTTAAATACCAGGAATAAACACAACCTTGCTGTACATCGCACACGTCTCCACAGAGTAAGCAACTCGTTCATGGGTCAATGTATACGCTTTTACAACAAACTTCCCATTGACATTCGAAACTTACCCATTAAACGATTTAAAAACTGTATTAAAACCAAACTTTGTAAAAAAGGGTACTATAAAATTTCAGATTATTTAGAAGATAAAAAAGCTTGGGATTGAGCTGCTCGCTCTGCTAAGCCTTGTGAAAACCATAAAACTTGACATTTTAATTATTCATCACAATAAACCAGTTTTATATACACATTGACATTGTTGAAAATTATGTTCAAAATGACACGATTACTTTGTAAAGTATTATATTATTTTAATTATTGTGAATGTGAGGACTATGTGGATATTTTTATTTTCCCTTTTCATTTCTTTGTTTCTTTCTCAGTTTTAATGATGGTCTGGCAGTTTGAGTAGTTGATGCGGCCTACCCAAATATCCTTTCCTTGGTATTGTTCGTCGAGTTGAGCTCCTTAAGTTCTGAGTTGAGCTCCACGATTACTGACAAATGCTTGCACTGACTGGACAGGTCCACTCAAATCTGTGTGGTTCTTTCCTCAAAAGACCATTTCAGACACTAATCTACATGGTCCTCACATGACTTGACCAAGATTATGTCTGGACTTTAAAAGAGACTGTGACCTCTGAGTTTGTTTCGGCCTTTCTTCTCAGAGTAGTCAGATAGGAAACACCGACCTCACCAAGCTTATTTTTAATATTTTTTTATATGACGTGTAAAAGTGATTCCGATATCCTATTTACAGAATAAACAATTTCATTTCATTTCATTTCATTTCATTTCATTTCAAACCATTATGGCGGACTTATGAAGTTTTTTATGCTATCCTATAGTATGGGTATTAAATTAAGGGTTCGCTGAGAATAAAAATGCAGGTTAAAAAAAGATGGTGATTATAAAAATTTATAAATAATTATGAAACCAAGAAAAAGCCTTCTCCGCCCTCCTCCTAATGATTTTCTAATGTAAAAATATGCAGAATTTTGGTATTTATGTTCTTGAATGAGAAAAATGGGTGAAAATAACAAATCTTTTTTTTAGTGTATCTGGCTCATTTATTGTAAACCACATTCTTATAAGTCTTGTTGTTGTTGTACAGATTACGAAACTGTTATTGTTTTATATGGGTTTTATAGTAAAATAGCGAGAAATCGGGGTTTTATCGCAAGCAAACCCAAAAGGGGCGGGGCCACGTCAAGGTCACGATCAGACTTTTTTTTTAATGCGTTTTGACAGCTGACTGTTGAAGGGTAATTTAGAAGAAAACTTAAAATATCTGTGTATTATGATGAAGTGGAAGGAGAGTAGCCCAGCAGTGGCACAAAAAAGGCAAATGAAAAAAAAAAATGAAAAATTATCAGATTGCCCAAAGACCACACGGCAATATTTATAATGACGAGGCCGAGGCAATGTGATAAATAAGGAAGTTCAAATTATAATTAATTATTTCGTCCTAAGTAGCTTGTCAATAGTCATAATGCGCGGGCATTATGAAAAATGCCTCTATTGATTACTTGCTCCATAACATATCTAATACCTACATGGTACCGTTTGCAAAACTGTTTTTTTTTCAATTTGCCCCTGAAAAGTGACCCCCATATTTAAAATTTATTTATTTATGTTAGGTACAAGTCCGCCACAGGTCACAGAAATTTATATGTGTACCAAACAACTAAATTGGTCCAGTAGATTCGGAATAAATTGGCTGTGACAGACGGACAGTCAGTCAGCCAGTCAGACAGACAGACGCATGAGTGATCCTAAAAGTGCTCCGTTTTTTCCTTTTTAGGTACGGAACCATAAAAATAGTTTACGTCAGCGCGTCGTATTTCCCTGCCCACTCCGCGGCCACGGTCACGCGTCGCTCCGCAGCTCGGCGCCAAGCGGCGCTTTTTTATAAACTATATTAAACGATGTCATTGCCCTTCATGCTGTCACAATAATAGACAATTACTATTATTACTATACAGGGTGGCAGGACATCGACGCGAAGCCGGCTATCATGGATTCAGTACATGATTCTGAACCCCACTGCGTTGAAATTTTTCGTCGGTTATTAAATAAAAAATATGCTGTTTCATAGAAAAGTGCAATACCTACGCGGTCAAAATGTATGGAGCCATTTTTTTTTTAATACTCGACGAAAAATTTCAACGCAGGGGGGTTCAGAATCATGTACTGAATCCATGGTTACCGGCTTCGCGTCGATGTCCCTGACACCCCGTATAACGAACACACAGGTGTAGGATGCTCACACGCACTGACTGCATCCCCAGGTGTTTACACATCACAACTTACTTGAGAGAGCTGCGTGGTGCACTGTCAGCATCGTTCCTGATACACCTCTGTGACAGCATCACATGCTTATCTCTACTCGAGCGCAGAATAAAAACATGAATGTAAACTGTGCATTAGTTCAGGTATAGATAGTGCCAGCCACGAACACTGCCCCACTCTTCGTCCTGAACGCGATGACTGTCCTGGGACCTGGAAGCGGTTAGGAAGAAGAGTATGGCGCGTCTTCGTGGATGGTGCTATATAACGCTCAAATAGTAGCTCAGTTTACGAGTAAATATATGTTTAGTGTCGTCAAACTTATAAAAGAATATTTATCCAGTTGAAAGTTAAATGACGACTATTTCGAGCCACAGCTTATTTGTGTAAACACAGATATCGCAAACTATTTATACTTACCTTCGTTGGACTGAAACAACCGTCAACCAATAGGTATAGGTAGGTAGATACTTAACTATTAATGACGTTCTTCCGCAGTTAGTACCGCGATAAACGCCCGTGGAGGACACTTAAATACCTACTACTTCATAGTAGTCATTACAATAATTTTAACAAATCATTCGGTATGTACAATTTTTTGTGGTCATTTGTTGGAAAAGTCATTGAATGTGTACTCTGTGATGAAAATAGCAAAAGAATACGTATTCGATCGTACGAACATATCACTAACGAGCGCAGACACCCGGCCGTTATATTGCGAATGTCAACAAAATATTGAGTACCTAGGCGAATCGAACATTAACTTTTGCAGTTAGAAAAGTGCCAGAAAAAGTACAATCAGCAACGAAAGTAAATTATCACTTCGGTGTTAAAAGTCGTTATAATAATTAAACACAATACTTATTGTATTTAAATAAAATGTGTAAAATGCTGGACAAAGGCGCGCACTGCCGCGGTGCCACCACGCGGCCACCACGCGGCCACGGCAGCGGATTTTCTTGACTTTTTTCTGCAATTCACATTGAATACTTTCGCGCTATCAAAAAATGACATCGACGCAACACTACCGTTAAATTGACATGAAATGAAAGTAAAAAGGAATACTCGGTATATGCGATACGTACGTAAATGAGAGTTAGTATTCGTTTACTCACGTGTAGGTACAGCGTGATGGACGCACTCGTAACGAGCAGCTATCATTTATCAAAGATGACGTTGGGGAATGTTCGGCGCTTCATTAACGTTCATCCGCGAATGTGTTCATTAGGAGCGCGGGGCGATGACCTCGGACTGGTGACTCACTCGCGACGTCATACGTATACTGTGGTCTGTGGTGGGAATCGATCAGCTGCAATCTCCGTTCTTTTACAGGTGCAAGTTTACATAATATATTTTTTTTAAGAAAATGTCTCTTTTTTTCTTCTTTTCATGGTATGTCTCGCTCATGGTTGGTTGTTACACGTCGTCCGTAGTTCCACCCATATTTTTTTATTTATGCAAAATCTGTATAGGCAATAACTTACATAAGTAAAGTATGCAACACTGCATGCCTCCCCCGGAATAACAATTGTTTTATTTAGCGAGATTTGTTTGAAAAATTATTATGAACACACATTTAATGAACTGTGAAGCACAAGTTCCTGGTGATCGAAGTACACGCGTACCTGGTATGTTTAATAATTTTGTAAATGTTCTCCCTCTAACCCGATGGAAGGCTGCAGGCAGTAGGCACACAAAGCGTTGCGCCACCGGTTGCCTCACAGTCACCGAGGTGCGACCTTCCGCATCATCACGCGCCCCTGATTGCGAGCACCAGTTAATGACGCCGACAATTATCACTTACGACACAATCAATCGAGAGCCAATGTGTTGATAGGCCTGTGTTGGGTGGAGGCCGCTTATTACCTCGTAACATGCCAACCAATGGCACAATGTTTGACGATACGGACCTTCGGATCATCACTGTCGACCCACTCAATTTAAATTGAGGAGCGTTTTCACAAAGCAATACATCAATCAAAATCTCAAAATTGATTTTTTTGTCGTTTCGTACTCAATCTCTACAGGGCTACACGATGGTCTTTACGAATTTTCTGTAAACGATACATAAATCATTCTAAAAGTACAGCGAAGTGCATTCGTTTTTTGAAAGTGATACATCTACATCGATCGAATTTTTTCAAAACGATACATCAAACGCTGTTATTGTGTCTGATATTATTGTGTCTCATTCTTACAAAACTAAATAATTATTGCATCATCTTTCACATTTACATTAGTTGGACTGTTTACGTTATAGAGAGTGCACGCACTTTTTCTTTGAATTTATAAATATTGTATGCAATAATGGATAACGGAGAATATAACACGCCAGTTATTGAAGTTGAAAGAGGACGCAAGTCTAGACGTTGTCGCAGTACTCCGAAGACGTCCAAATAGACTGCAGATGAAAAAAGTGATCCAGATTTGAATTGTAACCACCATTTAGACAAAGCAATAACAGGCGCCACGAAAAGGTCTTTATGCCAGGCAATTCGACTAAGTTATAATGATATGAAGGCCAAAGATATGATAAAGGCAAAACTTCCATTTAAAATAAGCCAAACTCGAATACTACATTATGCTGTAGTTGGATCCCGCGCTTTAAAAAATATTGAAATTAGTGTTCAGGAAGTTTATCCTGCTGCGCCAGTGATAGTTGATGTTAGGAAGAAAAACGTCAAATCTTTTTACGATTCGACTGTGCTCAGTTGCCTAAAACCAACATGGTTTCTTCAAAAAAGAAAGCAGATGTTGAAAATATTCTGTGATATATCTGATAATCCTGATGCTCAGGCATTTTACGAGTATGCAGATGTTCTCCAGGGTTCAGCTCTCGAAGATGACAATGTACGACGAAACTATGACGATGAAGAACCCGTAATATAATCCACTAATATTATAAAGGTGAAATCCCGTATCCATGCAGCAAATTCGAACACTAATGTATCGGGTTTTTATCAAAACGTGACATCAACAGTAAATGTATCAAAGTTGTATGCTGCCAAGCATATTATAAGTTGGGGGATTACATCGTTGACAAAAATGCTTGGCTCAACGCTGGTCCAGCTCCACAAGGCGCATAAACTAATTGATTGGCATTCGAAAATATTGTTGGAGCTGCTGAAGATTGTAGGACTATCTTTAGATTGTATAAATTCAATTTCATAGTATTATATAATTGCATAGCACATGTGTGAGCACTATGTACCTACTTTAAAGCTACCATTTACTGGGTACCTACGTCTTTCATTGACCTAAATGTGCCCTTGCGGCTGAGAGTATGTCATGCTCACTCAAATGTCTCGCTGGTGGTGGCGTGTGTGTTGGATCATAAAGTTCCCTTCAAAATGGTTGAGCTAAATGGTGCTGATCCATGCGTCATGTTCGTGAACGGGCGCCGTCAGTGGGGACTGGTCATCTCTTAGCTGCCAAGGCTTATTTTGAATTTATTTTAATTTTTGAATTGTTTTTTTTCTTTATTACGGACGCTTTTAACGTGCACGTCTCTCTACATTGTTCTCACATGTATAATTACAACATGAATGATGTAACCAATATTTTGTAACAATATTCTGATTTAAAAGAGTGTCCGTGGAGTTTCTTGCCCGTTCTTCTCCATAGGAACCTACTACGCGTTGGAATGGGCAACTAGCTTCATATTTCTGACTGACCGACCCCTTGACAATTCAAAAGTGCCTGTAATTGGTTTATTTGAAATAAATGCTTTGAGTTTGAGTTTGAGTTTGAGTTGAAAAAACTCGATGTTTTTGATGTCATTTTGTTGGTATGTTTATGTGTTCCTTTTTTTTATTGTATAAGTAAAAAGTATCTCATTAAACTAATTAATAAATTAATAAGCAATTTAATTTAATATACTTTATAGAAACCCTTGTAATTAAATAAATCACGTAACTGAAAAAAAAAACATATTTCGATGTATCGTTTTGAAAAAACGCTCCTCAATTATTGAGTGAATACCTACTGAGTAATAGCATCAGCGAGAAGTACACGTGAGGTTCAATACTTATGTACGTTTGTATTGTCATGATATGGGTTCAAAATTTCAAATACACAAGTGTAACTGTCGAACCCACTGAATAGCGTGTTTCTACAGTTTTGCCTCTGTGGTAATAATATCTTATCGGAATGGTTATGATAACTATCACCACAGACCTTCAACACTGTACGTTTTGATGAAACTCTGCTTTCCTTGCTTGCTTGTGGTAGGTATGTACTATCTAAACAAATCTGTGTTTTATACTTGGTTCTCTAGTTTCCAATCAAATGAATGCGGAAAGTTTCCGTGTGTGAGTGTCGATGTCAGTTTTACAGTAACTCGACGACTTATTTAACTAGAAAATGTAAATTAAATACGAGTATGATTCGCTTCACGAGCAGTCTAGTGAGTTTTGCTTTCCCTGATCATAGTCGTATTGTGTTATTGTAGTCTTTGATGGTAATAGCGCAGTACGGTCTTTTTGTCGGTGCAGTGGATGGTAATAGCGCAGCATGGTCGCTTTGTCGGTGCAGTGGATGGTAATAGCGCAGCATGGTCGCTTTGTCGGTGCAGTGGATGGTAATAGCGCAGCATGGTCGCTTTGTCGGTGCAGTGGATGGTAATAGCGCAGCATGGTCGCTTTGTCGGTGCAGTGGATGGCAATAGCGCAGCACGGTCGCTTTGTCGGTACAGTGGATGGTAATAGCGCAGCACGGTCGCTTTGTCGGTGCAGTGGATGCAACAACAGCGTCAGAAAATTTTATGAACCCGTATTTTCGTCAAACATGAACCCAACTTTGACATAAAATATATTTATTTCAAAATTAATGCTGCAGTATTTTCGATATAACGGAGGATCAAGCTAAGCAATTTGAGGTAGTATTATGCCCTACTAAGCGCAAAAGCGGTATCTCAAGGAAAGCGAGTTTCGAGATAATTGGAGTTTTGTAAAAATTATCTTTCTTTTATTTTGTATAATGAATTTTTTGCTTATTATATAGAATTTATATATTATATTGGATCGATTTGTTACTACAATAATTAAAATATCAAATATGTATGTGGATATACCTTTTTCATGAGATACTGCTACACCGCTTAGTAATTATTCAATTTCAATTTGAGTTACCGCTTTTTCGTTAGCTTTTCTCCTACATTTATGCATACAAAAAAATATGAATTTTCTATCGAATAAAATATGTATTATTTAAAGGAAAAAAAACGATCAAAGTATATTTATTGTCTTTTATTAATCAGATTTATTATGACATAAAAAATATTTGAAAAAAAAACGGATTCTATGAAATGAATCTAATCAAAAGTAGGGAGTTCTCTCCAAAAGGACATTCTTTTTTGAGGTATAATATGTTATTAAAAATAATAATATAATATTAAAATATTAATTATTATAAATATAATAATATTATATAAAAATTATTTAAAATATTAATTTTAATATTAATATTAATTAATTATACGGCTGTTTGCCTACGTAATATTGATATAATATTACGTAGGCAAACAGCCGTATAATTAAATACCACTAAATAAAAAAATATTATATTACCCTTAGTGATTTATGGTAAAACTGAGATAGGGAAATCTTTCTTAAGGGTATTTTTATATGTTTGAAGGAGGACGGTCCTTCACTATCCAGGATGTCGAAATATCCAGAGGAATAGCGAGCCGATAAGGATTGAGCGAGGCATATTTCAGGGCGATAGTTTGAGTCCGCTCTGGTTCTGCTTAGCCCTGAATCCTCTAAGCACATTGCTGGAGGATTCAGGTTTAGGCTATCGGCTGAGGAGAGGTAGTCAGGTTATATCTCACCTTCTCTACATGGGTGACCTAAAACTCTTTGCCCCCAACAATTCCATCCTTATGGAGCTACTGAAAGTAACTGAAACTTTCAGTAGCGCCATCAGGATGGAATTTGGTGTCGACAAATGTGCGGTCATGCACCTGTAAACCGAGGGGAGATTGTGGAATCCGTGGGAACACAGCTCGCAGATTCCATAAACCTTAGAGCCCTCTCAGCATCCGAAACCTATAAGTATTTGGGTATGTCGGAAGCGTTGGGTATCAATGTTACTGACATGAAGCAATCATTGAAGGAGCGCTTCTTTGGCCGCCTGAAGAAAGTATTCAATAGTCTTTTATCAGGCGGAAATAAGGTGCGCGCCTTCAATGGTTGGGTCATGCCGGTTTTGATGTACTCTTTCGGCATACTCAAATGGACACAGACTGAACTCGACACCCTGGATAGGAGGGTGCGTACGCTGCTGACTGCATATCGAATGCACCACCCACGGTCATCGGTAATGAGACTGTATATCCCGCGAAAGTGTGGAGGTCGAGGCTTTTTAAACGCTAAGACCCTCCACAATCGCGAGATATATTTATATATCTATATATATATCGATATATATATATATATCTCAGGGAATATTTCCTAGAAGCCGACGTGGGGATGCATCGAGATGTGGTCGCGGTGGACAAGGGCCTCACCCCGCTCGCCATGGCTAAAGAGAACTGGCGCAAGCCTGTAGTGCTTGACACTAATGATCGCAGGGAGGTATGGCAGAGTAAGGAGCTTCACGGGCGCTTTTTCCGGGCCCTACATGGACGTGATGTAGATTTGCTAGCGTCCGTAGCCTGGCTGCGTTTTGGTGACCTCTTTGGGGAAACCGAAGGTTTTATCTGTGCAATTATGGACGAAGTTATCATGACGAACAATTACCGTAGATTTATTGTGAAAGACGGCACGGTTGACATCTGTCGGGCATGCCACCGTCCGGGAGAATCAATCCGACTTATTATCTCCGGCTGTTCTCGTCTAGCTAACGAAGAGTACTTGCATAGACACAACCTTGTAGCCAGGATTATCCATCAGCAACTTGCTCTGAAATACAATCTTGTGGAATCGGAAGTGCCGTATTACAGGTATGTGCCCGACCCAGTTCTCGAATATGGAAATATCACATTGTACTGGGATCGATCCATCATCACTGACAGGACTATTGTTGCGAATAAACCTGATATAGTGGTGGTGGATTGAGTAGAGAGGCGCACAATGATTATTGATATAACGGTCCCACATGACGGGAACCTCGTGAAAGCTGAGAAAGATAAACAAATCAAGTATCTTGACTTGGCTCACGAGGTTGTCGACATGTGGGATGTGGACTCAGCGATCATTGTGCCGATAGTCGTATCAGCCAATGGCTTAGTTGCCAAGAGCCTCGACCAACACCTAAGGAGGCTCTCGTTGGGCAGCTGGATCAAGGGCTTGATTCAGAAAGCGGTACTCCTGGACACGGCTCGCATTGTCAGGAGGTTCCTCTCTCTGGAGCCCTGACTGCCGGTAGCTTGGACCCTGTTCCCGATACCGGTGGACTACTATTTTTTATATTTTTAAATGTTTGTATTTGTAATATTCTAATATTTAAAAATGTAATTTATAAGTTATTAAAATGAAATAAAGAATAATAATAACCCTACCGCCGTATCTCTACGTTGACGTCGTGGTGGGGCTTGCGCGCTCCAAACTCTAGGTCTGTGCCGGTAGAGTTTACTTTGCCGGAACAGGTCTAGGATAAGGAGCCAGACCAAGAGAGATACAAAAACCCGCAGGGCAGCATGTGGCGAGCTGTTGGGCAGTAGCGACCCCACGGACCCTATCTCCCGGGAGAAATATTGTTCCTCATCTCTGGCTTGCCATTATTGGCCGGCTGGAGTGAACACTGACGAGGAACAGAGCTCCCACCTCATTCTTACCTTGATTGGCCGGCTTGAGTGGAGATTCGCAAGGGCAAACGTGCTCGGAGGAAGGAAGTATTCCAGTAAGTGCTCGTAGGGATCTTGACCATTTTCCGGGCTCTGGGATTTATCTGAAAGCCTTGGAATACCTCTCCACTCCTCAAGCACCTCAGGACATGTTGCCATCTTGTCGCTACGTCACTATGTGCTAGCCGACAGTCTCCGGGGGCCCATTATTGAGTGTGCAAGTCACCCCCTGCCAATTTTTCCGTGTACATATGAAAAATTTATCAGGCAGGGACCATAGTCCTTCCATAATTCCAGGTCACCAGTCAACTTAAGCAACCCAAACACATAGTCCAATATCTTTGTTTACATATCCTGCAATAGTCTTACACCAACTGGGGGTTGTCCTTGGGTGCACTTGCATAGTGCAAACAGGGATAATCGTCGGTTGGTGCCTCATTTCATTAAAACGCCTAAAGGGCCTCTGCGAGTTGGCTTCGGCCCCTAGTACGCCTTCCAAAGGTCCGGGACCCCAGGGTCCCGAGAAATGTCAAAGACCAAAAATAATAATAATAATAAGAGACATATTATGAAGGACGGGACGGTTGACGTGTGTCGGGCATGCCACCGTCCGGGTGAGTCCATCAGACATATTATCTCTGGTTGTTCTCGTCTGGCTAACGGCGAGTACTTGCACAGGCATAACCAATTGGCCAGGATTATTCACCAGCAACTTGCTTTGAAATACAAACTTACAGATTCTGAGGTACCGTACTACAAGTATGTGCCCGACCCAGTTCTTGAAAATGACCATGTTACGTTGTACTGGGATCGGTCTATCATTACTGATAGGACTATTGTTGCCATTAAGCCTGATATAGTGGTGATAGACCGATTAGCGCACCGTGCAATGATAGTCGATGTTACCATCCCACATGACGGGAACCTCGTGAAAGCTGAGAAAGAGAAACAAATAAAATATCTCGACTTAGCAAACGAGGTTGTCGACATGTGGAATGTGAACTCGGCTATCATTGTGCCGATTGTCGTAACGGCCAATGGCCTAATGGCCGAAAGCCTCGACCAACATCTTTCGAGGCTCTCGTTAGGCGGTTGGATTAATGGCCTGATCCAGAAGGCAGTACTTCCCGATACGGCTCGCATTGTGAGGAGGTTCCTGTCTCTGCAGCCCTAACCACCGGTAGCTTGGACCCTGCTCCCGACACCGGCGGAACACTATTTTTTATATTTTTAAATGTTTTTTTATATAGTTTTTTAAGAAACATTTAAAAATGTAAATAAATAAGAATCAAATTAAATAAACGAAATAATAATAATAAGTTTATTTCAATAATTGTTTACAAAAATACACATATGTTTAAAGGCTATATTTTCTAGTAGGAAATTATATTAGACATCTGTAGCCGAACTAGGCGAAAGCCTGTATTTCGGCTATCAGCGCCAAAAACCCCTTAAATGATAGACACTTGAAAATAGCCATCAAGTAGTTTTGTTATTTAACAATTGAAAATTCAAAAAAATTAAATAAAAATGTGATGATAAATAGTTCGATTCATTAATAATACTAAAAATAAAAAATTAAGCATTATTTAAATGAATTAGGAAAAAAAGATAAAATTCTGAAATACACTAAAACTATTTGTTTTAGTATATTTCAGAATTATATCTTAACAAAAAATTAAAATTAAACTTAAATTAACATAAAGACTGTTTGCATGGATAGTGTGTGAGAGTCCTCTCTTTGTGTGATATGATATGTGTGTGCGTGAATGTGAGAGGGTGTGTGATTATACGTAGTCAATCACTGTGGTATAATGTAGTATCAATTCAGTCTCTTCGTAAGTTAGTTTTTTTAAATAATCGGTAACCTTTTTCTTACATTGTGTATTTGTTAAGGGGTATATGCTTATTGCTCTGTTTATCTTATTATAGATGTAAGGTCCAATGAAGTTGGTAAATCTTGAGCTGAATTTAGTTGCGCTTACGAGTATTTGGTTTCTTACGCATACCTTATCTTTTCTTCGTCTTAGTAGGATTAGCGGATTATATGTTAGTTTGCTGTGTTGTAGCAGAATAACATTCAACAGATATAATTGTCTCACAGTTAGAACCTCACAGTTCTTGTACAGTTGTGCGGTGGGGAAAAAAATACGTTTAAAAGTACTAACTTTGAGTACTGCACGTTGGGCGATCTCAAGACTCTTAAAAGTTGTTTTTGAGGCGCCTCCCCATGAGTAAATACAGTAAGACAAAAGCGACTGACAGAGCGCATAATAAATCTATTTCAGCAGTCGTGGATCAGCGACATGCCGTAAATTTTTAAAAATAAATATTAATTTGCGTATTCTTCCACATATGAGTTTTATGTGTTCCTTAAAATTAAGATAGCTGTCAATCGTTACACCCAGCCACCCAAATTAATATTACTATTAAATATATTGTACTAGTACAATATATTTAATAGTAATATTAATTTATTTCTCTCAAAAAGGTACAAAGGTACATGGTATCTAAGTTACACGCACATCCAACCCTTTGTGAGAGCTGGAGTCTATACTGCGTTCGGGACCTGTATGACAGATCTCCAGGCTCACAACCTTAAAATTACAACATTAAAATTGCACTTACGTACAATTTTAATACCTACAACAATGTAAAAGCTCCAAGTAGGTACCGAG
The DNA here is from genome assembly GCA_916701695.1 of Agrochola macilenta. Classification (NCBI taxonomy): domain Eukaryota; kingdom Metazoa; phylum Arthropoda; class Insecta; order Lepidoptera; family Noctuidae; genus Agrochola; species Agrochola macilenta. Next base: position 20,721,415 of record OU753573.1, on the reverse strand, counting down.
AGGAAGGGAAATTAATTAACAAAACAAAAGGAGATACGCTATGTATGTCTCTGAAGAGTGTTCTGTGTCCGTCAGTGCAATATAAGTCCTCACACTCAGCACCCGCGAAGGGCACTGGGCGCGAGCACCTGCTTGCCCGAGTGTGTGTGTGTGTGTTTAACATAGGTGATACGCGATCAAAGATTAGTTTGAGTAGGTGAATATTCCCGGTAGGAGAAATTATTTTTAAATATTTTGTCAATTTATCAGTCTCAGCATAATCCAATTCAAGTAGCGATTTCGTAATAGTATTATAGGACATACTAGCTTTTAATTCAATTATTATTTTTTGCCTGTTTCCCCAGCATAAAAATACCTGAATATTTTCTCGTATGGTTTGTAATAGAGTAAACCTTTTGTGTCCGACTGTTAGTGTATCGCCATTACTCGCTATCGGCTCCTGCATACCTGGGCCATGGCTAACACCCGTTTACTCATTAACCCATATTCGTAACAACGTCCAAATACTTGTCAAATCGTCAATGTAATACGAGGTTAGACGGTAATGTAAAAAAAATAACACACTATGTTTATATACTTACTTAATGAAGTTAACACTATCCACTAGATGCCACAGGGTACTCTTCGCAATCTTGGGGAGTGTAAGAACGGTCTTATTGAATGTGTACGAAACTCATATTAGTGTTTTATCAGAATACGATGTCTGTTCAATATTTTCAAACTCGCTGCGTTGTATTGCAAGGTCGATTTCCTACAATCTACTGTAGTAAGTAGTAATTAATATGCGGATATGTTTATGTAAGTAAATAAGTTTATCATATTGCATGTAAAAATTATAAAAATGCGGAGGATTATTAGATAGTAATCAAGGCTCGTATGTAATAGGAAACGCGAACAATGAAAGTACGCAACGCAACAAATGCACAGTGTACAGTCAGCCGCAGTACAACACAACAGTTTGACTTTGGCAGCGCCTTTCTTTAGTAGCATTTAGCGTGGTTTTCGTAATACAAGTGTTACCGACCCGCCGCGTACATTACGTACACCGTACAATCGTACAATCGACCAGTTCCGCCATGTGCAGTCGGTAGTCGGGAACAGAACGACGTGTACATAAACTTGCACGTCTTGCATACGCAACACAGCGCACGCCTCCAGCGGTACGAACACTACTTAAGCAGCCCGCACTCGGTACGACTGCAGCCCGCACACGGTACGACTGCAGCCCACGATACTTACATGGAGAGATAAATAAAGAACAGATAAGCAGCCCGCACACGGTACGACTGCAGCCCGCACACGGTACGACTGCAGCCTGCACACGGTACGACTGCAGCCCGCACACGGTACGACTGCAGCCCGCACACGGTACGACTGCAGCCCGCACACGGTACGACTGCAGCCTGCACACGGTACGACTGCAGCCCGCACACGGTACGACTGCAGCCCGCACACGGTACGACTGCAGCCCGCACACGGTACGACTGCAGCCTGCACACGGTACGACTGCAGCCTGCACTCGGTACGACTGCAGCCCGCACACGGTACGACTGCAGCCCGCACACGGTACGACTGCAGCCTGCACACGGTACGACTGCAGCCCGCACACGGTACGACTGCAGCCCGCACACGGTACGACTGCAGCCTGCACACGGTACGACTGCAGCCCGCACACGGTACGACTGCAGCCCGCACACGGTACGACTGCAGCCCGCACACGGTACGACTGCAGCCCGCACACGGTACGACTGCAGCCTGCACACGGTACGACTGCAGCCTGCACTCGGTACGACTGCAGCCCGCACACGGTACGACTGCAGCCCGCACACGGTACGACTGCAGCCCGCACACGGTACGACTGCAGCCCACGATACTTACATGGAGAGATAAATAAAGAACAGATAAGCAGCCCGCACACGGTACGACTGCAGCCCGCACACGGTACGACTGCAGCCCGCACACGGTACGACTGCAGCCCACGATACTTACATGGAGAGATAAATAAAGAACAGATAAGCAGCCCGCACACGGTACGACTGCAGCCCGCACACGGTACGACTGCAGCCTGCACACGGTACGACTGCAGCCCGCACACGGTACGACTGCAGCCCGCACACGGTACGACTGCAGCCCGCACACGGTACGACTGCAGCCCACGATACTTACATGGAGAGATAAATAAAGAACAGATAAGCAGCCCGCACACGGTACGACTGCAGCCCGCACACGGTACGACTGCAGCCTGCACACGGTACGACTGCAGCCCGCACACGGTACGACTGCAGCCCGCACACGGTACGACTGCAGCCTGCACACGGTACGACTGCAGCCCGCACACGGAACGACTGCAGCCCACGATACTTACATGGAGAGATAAATAAAGAACAGACAAGTGTGATTTTAGTTTCAACGATTCGCTTATAAGGTAAACGCGTTCTTAAAACATCAATATCTTTTTCTACATTGCCCGCGAAATTCAAAAATTCTTCCGTTTTTTGCAATTTGCAGGTCAGGTTGTATATCGATTAATGATTCGCGACCGTAACAAATATAGCTTTACAGAATTATAATCATTAGAATCAGCAATACAACTCCTTGAGTTAGCATAATCCTCAAATGTCATGATTTCATGAAATAGTCATACAATGTTTATTCAGTTTTAGCTTCTTTACACACGTACATGATTAAAAAACTAACAGACTTAAAATAATAATATGTACAAGTATATAAGAAAAGGGGGGGGGGGGGGGGCAATCACAAACATTCGTCCGCATCGCTCTCAACAAGAATAGGCCAGCCTTCTGGTCACATGGAGAGTCGACCAACCGTTTTGCGAAGTCTTGAAAAACTAAGTGGGTATTCGGACCCCATGGCCCTAGTGTTTCAACCCCAAACGGCTCAAACATATTAGTTCCAATAAGATTGAAGTACTTGCATTAAATAAGTCATTCAATAGGATTACATGAGCTAAGAGAGTTGTATTGATGACATTTATGATTATAATTATATAAATAAACATTTGATACGACCGCAAATCATATTTAGATCAACGTATACTGACCTGCAAATTGCAAAAAATTTAAGAAAATTTGAATTTCGCGGGCTACCCTGAAGCTTTCGCCTTAAACTAGCCGATTTTTATGTAAACATATTTTTGGTAACATATTGCATAATTAAAATAACAACACATAGTTTAAGTGTCCCACAATTTTATTAAATTTGTAATTAGTTAAGTTAATTTGCTAACGACATAACTTTAAATTTAGAACCCTTTTATCATAGAAGTATTTTTTTTTTCGATTGTGACATTTATTGGTACCTGAACAACTTGGCCCAGAACTCGTTAATTTAAGTACCATTGTGACGTTTATTGAGACATGTTTATTAAATGTCTCTAAAGTCGTCAAATTATACATATTTTTATGTTTTATGCCTCAAAATACAAATAATAAATATTATCGGGACCGTTTTATAGTTGTTAACTCTCTTGTTATATAGTTTGGACTACATTTGACGATGCAGAACAACAAGACAACAGAACAACAAGGGTGATGACGGAATTACGGCCGAACTGAAGGCCGGTGGAAAACCCGTTCTATAGGCCCTCCAGAAGCTGTTCGATTCCATCATACTCGAGGGTAAAACGCCACAGGTATGGAACAGAGAAGTGGTGGTACTCTTTTTTAAAAAGGGTGACAATGCCGTGCTTAAGAATCATAGGCCCATTATACTTCTGAGCCATGTCTAAAAGCTCTTTTCAAAAGTTATCACGAACCGTCTCGCGCGCATGTTTGACGACTTGCAGCCTCCCGACCCGAGCAATCCGGATTCCGTAAAGGCTTTAGCACCGTAGACCACAAACATACGTTTTGGCAGGTTATAAAAAAGACCGAAGAGTATTTAAACCTGCCTCTCTGCTTAGCGTTTGTGGACTACGAGAAAGCTTCGATTCGATCGAGACACGGGCTGTACTGTAATCCTCCATCACCAGGCCTCGAAATCTATCCTTCTGCAGCGAGGTATGAGACAGGAAGCTCTCCGAAACTGTTCACCGTTGCACTGGAGGATGTCTTCAAGGTTCTTGACTGGAAAGGGCTAGGCATCAACATCAATGGCGAGTATATCACTAACCTTCGGTTTGCCGACGACATTGTTATCATGGCTGAGACCATGGAGGGCCTCAGTACAATGCTCGAAAACCTCAGTAGAGCTTCCGAAAGAGTGGGTCTTAAAATGAACATGGACAAGACAAAGGTCATGTCAAATGTCCATGTAACACCCACTCTCATGAAGATCGGAGGCGCTACACTCGAAGTTGTGGACGAGTACGTTTACCTAGGACAAACTGTCCAGTTAGGTAGGTCCAACTTCGAGAAAGAGTCAATCATCGAATCCGACTTGGCTTGGTAGCGTTCGGGAAACTACGCAATATCTTCTCGTCCCACATACCCCAATATCTCAATACTTAACGATCGGATCGATTTGATCGATCGGGAATACTTAAGTCTTTGACCGGCGCTGAAACGTGGTCGCATAGCCCGAAGAATTGCCAAACTTAAGTGGCAATGGGCAGACCACATTGCTCGCAGAACAGATGGCCGATGGGGCCGAAAGGTCCTGGAGTGGCGATCGCGTACCGTAAGACGTACCGTTGGAAGGCCTCCCACAAGTTGAACCGATGACCTTGTGAAGACCGCAGGAATCCGCTGGATGTGGGAAGCACAGAACCGGTCGAAGTGGCGGTGCTTGGGGGGACCTATGAGTCTGCAGAAAAGAAAGAAGATCACAAGTGCTCTCCCGTCCCGCAGCAGGTGCACTGGCCGTCGGCGGAGGGCAGATAACACCCTCTTCCAGTCCCTTAATGGGTCCAGAGGCGACGGACTCGGGGATATTCGTCGCCCCCATCAAACAGGACCCGAGACGTAACGGTCAACACCTCACTCCCCCTACGCGACGGGGCCCGCAGAGGGCGAGCCATCACCAGTCCGGGGCAGCGGAAGACGCAACTGCACTCGCAGCCCCCCGATGCAAGTGTGCCAGGGAACACCGGGGTGGTTTTAGGCAGTAAGAGTCTGACAGACCCCTCTACTCACCCCAGGGTGGAGGACATCCATGATGATTTCCACCCCGACAAAAAAAGGCCTTTGTCCAGCAGTAAACGTCGTTCGGCTGAATTAATGAATGAATGAAAAACATTTGACGATAAAACTGGGAATCTCTTAAACTGTTTTCACTTCGCTCGCTCATTGCTTGAATAAGTTCGCTTTGCTCAGTCGTGGCAACATTGGGCTCGCTTCGCTCGCTTGGCACGAATCTGTGCTTATGATTTTGTAGTGATAGAGCTCGTTTCGCTCGCTCTTGTCATGTGTAAGCGCGCTCGGCTCACTCGTGTCGAGAATGGGCTCGCTTCGGATGCTGGTCTTAAGAGCTTGTCGTATGATTAAGCGCGCTCTGCTCATTCGTGTCAAGAGTGGGCTCACTTCACTCGCTCGGCTTGTAAAAAGTATTCTCGCTCTAATTCGCGTTCTAACCTAACCTGCCTTACCGAGGAAAGTATAACCGAGCTGTAATAATTTATATATAAGTTTTCGATACTACCGTACCCATTGTATTTACTCGACACTGGACTTGTAGGCGCATTGCATTCCTTATGAAGTTACCTTTCACTGTATGTAATATGTTTTAGTTCAGATTTACGGCCGATACGAGACGACATTTTTTGAATTTTTTTGGCCAATATTTATGTTGTTTCTCTTTAGGTTCTGGGAAGTGCTTTGTCAGTTCTCGACAATGACATCAGTAGCAAAGTTCTAGCTAAACATATTATTGCGCTGTACGAATTGGAATTTCGACACATAGTGAAGAATAAAGGGTCACGTGCATGCGCCTGTTTTTGCGATGTAACGTCATAGGCTAACTACATTCTGCCTCAAAATTACTCTAGCATTGAAATTATCGTAGTTATTAGCGGTTGAAATCTGACATGTTTTTGTCGCTCAGAAATATTCAACTTACAACTAGTACAACGAGCGAAAACATGTTTTCACGACAAAATTGATTCTAATAAAAACAGATTTTGTGATTCTGATCTCTTAATTTTATAAGCAAAAATGTATTAGAACTGAATTTATCTTGCTGTTTTAATTTGATTAATTGATTTGATCAAAGCATAATAATAACATGATATCATAACACTGACAACCTTTAATTGGGATTTGGTCTTCTAGTACCTACCTTTTGTTTCTTAGAGTGGTCCCTCATATCAAAGACAATCACAATTTGTTTTAATGTGTACTTATCTTGAAGTTTATGTTCAAGACCTGAGAGTTCATAGTTATAGTACAAATCTGACGACTACTGGTACAAATTGCCCTTTTTGACATTTGCTTTATTATGTATTTATTATCACTCAAAGTTATAGAAATTAACTAATTCCTTATATACTTGTACATATTATTATTTTAAGTCTGTTAGTTTTTAAATTGTTTCATAGTTAAATAATAATAATAAAATATCACTAGTTACTTAGAATATCGAATAAATTTCCTATTTAGTTATGCAAAAAGTTTTATTCTAAATGAAATAATTTTCACACAGCAGTTCTTTAAAGTCAGGGAATTTCAAAACCCGACGAGTATTAGTACATTACCTTATTAGGTCCCGTTATCCCGACGGTCATTAGGTCAGGTCGGTCAGGTCAGGTTAGGTTAGGTCAGGTCGTCTAGTAGTAGTATACCTACTGAGAACTATCTCCACTTCTTCTGCCCAGCTAAAGCACTAAGAAGTGGTGAAGGGTGGGCGTTTTGGGGGACTGTCTTGTGTTTTGACGTTTGAAAAGTGCTGATTCTCAGCCTAGTTTGAATAAATAACTTTTGAATTTTATGCAGTGTGCAATATCTTATGCAGATAGCCAGCGTGTTAGTATTCCGAACCAGGAATGTTGCGGATGCAGATTTTTTCACATCCGCGGATGCGGATGCGGATATTTGACGGCTCACATCCAGTGATGCGGATGCGGATCAAAAATATTTAATCCAAATGTCACTTTGCTCCGGTGCACGGTGGTGGCTTTGTACACTCACTTTTTAAATGATCTATCAACTGCAGAAATCACGATTAAAACACAATACTCATAGTATGTGATATACAATTAAATGTAGCACACAACTCAAAGGTGTGAAATCAAAAGGAAACCCAACCAGTGCCGAGTTGGCTTTCCTTTTGATTTGTTGTGTACTTACTGGTAATTTGGTGGTTTTACTCTAAACCCAAACAACACAATTCCAAACGCGTGATTCAATTGATTCAAGATAACAAGTGATTCAATTGAACACCACACTGAATATTCACAATATCACAAAAACACTTCGAGTGTTTTGACTGCAATATTTCTAAAATAAGCGCAACTAAACACGTTATGACTGATTGACTGATTTACGAGAAACGAAATATTGATACACAATTCCAAACGCGTCGGATCTTGTCACCGAACGAAATCTTCGCTCCTATTGGTCAATGAGCACACGCGTGTACGATACTCTGCAGGCGCCGCCGGGCGCCGCCTATTTTCTTTCTTGTGTGTGTGTGTGTGTGTGTGTCTCTGTGCTACATCCGCATCCACATGAACATCAAAGGCATTAATTATTGCGGATGCAGATGCGGATATCCACAACATTCCTGCTTCGAACTTTCAAGTTAAGCTGACAAGTTTCTGATAACTAGGTGAAGGTCTGTGAATATTTTATTTGTTTTATTATTTGTTTTTATTAAGTTCTACGCTTATTTGTGAGATCGTTAAGGTGAATCCGCAGCTTTCTGTCGCGGGCTACAACTGCGGATCCACCTTAAGGCGTAGGACACACAAGTGGCGAGTGGCGCGGGTGCGGCGCGGACGCGGCGCGCGCATGTTCCGCACCACGTCATTCCCAAACATTTTATATGAAACGGGTGGCGCAACGCCCGCGCCACACCGTCGCCACGCCCGCGCCTCTCTTCACTTGTGTGTGTCCCGCGCCTAAGGCATCGAGTGCTAAATAAGTGAATATTAAAATACAAACAAAATGAAGTATTTGCATGACGTTTTGCATCACCAACTCGACTGAAGGCGTGTATTTAATAATGTCTTGCATGTAGTTGCACTCGTCTCTGCCTAGCTCTAGTTAGCCCGCCTCTTTAATAATGTCTTGCATGTAGTTGCACTCGTTTCTGCCTAGCTCTAGTTAGCCCGCCTCTTTAATAATGTCTTGCATGTAGTTGCACTCGTTTCTGCCTAGCTCTAGTTAGCCCGCCTCTTTAATAATGTCTTGCATGTAGTTGCACTCGTCTCTGCCTAGCTCTAGTTAGCCCGCCTCTTTCATGTCACCTCGTCTCGACGCAACTGGCAGTAAGATTTAGTTCGACAATATTTGAACAACTCAGTCTCGTTAACGTAGAAATATTTGCGAAGTATTAAGTAATTTGTATTAAAATGCATTTAATTGCAAGTGGAAATGCGTGCTTTGATCAAATCAATTAATCAAAGACCAATTCGTAATGAACGTCCATCTACCTCTTTAGCTCATGGTGCAGCACTAACGGTGCTTTTGGGGATTACTTACCAACGTAGATATAAGGTGAAAAAAACCTACAAATTCTGCCGGCTGAGGCAATCGTAACATATATATATACGAGATATATATGTTTATAAGAAATGGTGCATATTGCATACCGTTAGATTGGGCATGAACCAAAGATGTTTTCCTAAAATTAGAACTGATCTATCACTGTTAGTTTTTTTTTGAACGCAGTTCAAAATCGGGCTTTTGGTATTTATTTTTTATTTGTTTGTAGTTTAAAGGCTCGTATTTACTTTTCTAGCAATCATCTGCGTCAAATACAAATTTTATAAGATTCTACAGTTACTTTAGATGAAAATAAAAATAAAATGTTGCCAGTTATGTTGTTTTTAAATGAAACTATTGACGTTTGAAGCTTTGGCAACGACAAATTCCGAAAAAAACATTTAAAAAAATCCTTGTGGCCTGGGTCTTGTTTTTGGGCCTAAAAACGTAGTAGACGGCCCCACAGATCCCCCATTTTCGTATGTTCATCCTTCTGCCGAACACCCTGTATATATATTCTAAGATTTTTACAAAAAGAGCAAATTAATAATTTATAATACAGTTTTGGATGTTAAAACAGTAAAAGATAACTAAAGCTATGTTACATTAACAAAACTTGTGTGTCCAGTGTTCAAAAATATATTCTAAGGTAAATTAATAGATGTGTTTTATATCAGGTTTATATGGCACGATACCACGTAAATAGACTAAAAGACGTGGTTCTGTAGGATAGCAGAATATCACAATGTGGAAAAAACAGGCTCCTCCAGTGTGCTAGAAGTGCGGGGCGGGGGAAGGTAGGGGGTGTCGACGCCCTGCGACCCAGATAACTGTACACCTATACTGTGAACCGCAAGCAGTACTACTTGAACTACCAGGATCGCCCTAACTGCTTTTGAACAAACGAGCTGATAAACCCAAACTGTTACCTTGACCGTGCAATTGACTGTAGAGTTGACCTAACGACAGCGCGCTACGTATCTCTCACGGAGATTACTTGTACATGCACGCTTTATGGAGGCGCCGTGATCGGTGCCAGGAATCAGCAAGGTCGTGCGTGACCTCGACCGTCACTCAGTACGGCATGCAGGCATTTTGATGAAAACAGCCGTTTCGTCAATAGCTGCAAAATCACAGCAAGCAGGTCCACTTGACCCACATCCTAGTTCACGTTTTGTCTACTGAGCACATTGCGAAACTGTCACGATACAATATAGTGGACAGTTGCACGAGAACCCTCAAACGCGTAGACACAACATTACTAATGTTTCATTTGTTTAATAATAAGTGCAGCGTCTGCAGCTGGTATTGAGACCATTCTAAAGCCGAGTGTGGCAGTCGTTGCCCTCTCCAGGGCTGTCAGCAGCGCGTTCTTTGTTTACTGTTGCTATGCGCGCCCGGAGCCAACCTAACAGATTGTTATTGTGCCCACTTCCGCCGAGACGAGTTTCTAAGAACTTGTTTATGTGAGGGGTGTTGTACACGGTGCACGCTCCATTTGTTCCTCAAAAATGTCACCTTACAAGAAGACTCAAAAGACCTACTTTTACTAACATTTTAAACATTTTATATTTTTGTGAATCATACTTGTAAACAATTAAATTAAATTGTCAGAGTGGTGATTAAATACGCCTCTTTTTAAGAGAAAACCAGCACTTTGCCCGCGGGTTCTTCTGCGGGTATCGATGGTAGGTTGGTCACAGTTCTAACCTAACCTAACCTATTTCACCCAGTTCAAAATGATGAATGAAGTATCATGTGTCATTGGTACTATTTTACCGAACTATAATTCGCCGATTTACTTAATAACTTTTTGCTATTGGCCGAAGCCTCTTTTGAACTTTTTTCATTTGCCAAATGATTTATTTGCCATATTTTCACCCACCGAAACAACATTTTACGGAATATTATTTGATTACAAATAGGTATATAGCCGGTTACTTGGTAGCATTTTCAATATTAAATTAAAATAGTGTCATAAAAAGTCAACGTATGATAAGTTTAGTGTGCTACAAAATTTTGTGACAGAAACAAATCGCTGCAAAACCGACTTCACGCAGTCTTGTCTGCCCTCCCACTAGAGTGTAATTTAAGCCCGCGTAGGCGCGGAGGGGTGGAGCGGCCCGCGAGCTGAGGAATAGGTGTGCGTTAAAACCATCTGCGACGATAAGGTCGCGTGGGGCCGCCCAAACCCCGCAGCACCGGAGCCGTGACAGACACAAAATTTGTTCGATATTTTAACGAGTAGGTATTTTTAACGTAAAGATAATGAACTTAGGTGTATTAAATGTTGACATTTTGAACTTAGGTATAATGACTATCGACATTTTTAATCAGTCGATATTTGAACCATTCGGCATTTTAGTCTTAGACATTTTAAGCTTAGGTATAACAATTTTCGATATTTCGATACAATTGTTATTTATATTTTCGATGTTTTGAACAGTGATATTTTACCCGTAGGTATTTTAATTTTCGACGTTCAAATATGTACCCGATATTTATTATGTCAATCACTGGCATTTCAATGACAAGATAAATTTAGACGAGATAAAAAGGATGTTGGTTTCCTATGGTCGGTCGTTTGACGTTAAGGTATAAAAATTTAAATTGTATCCCAGTTTTCGCAATTAAACTATTGTATTGTAAAATAAAATAGTTGTCTTAGATGGAACTTGATGCTCTGCTTAGGAAGGTCCGTACATTGCTGCCGGCATATCGGATGCATCATCCACGGTCATGAGTGATGAGTCTGTACATCCCGTGAAAGTGCGGGAGTCGAGGTTTTTTAAATGCTGAAATCCTCCACAACCGCGAAATTTGCAGTCTCAGGAAATATTTCCTTCAAACTGACGATGACGTGGGGATACACAAAGATGATTGTGGTTGCCGTACTTGATACGAACGATCGTAAGGAAGTATGCCAAGGCAAAGATCTTCACAGACGACGCTTTTTCCGGGCTCTCCATGGGCCTGGTGTAGTGTATCGAGTGGGCAAAGTGCTTTTCTCAGTGGTTCCACCGGATGCAGCGATGTTTTGATGTAAATGTACACTATTTTGAAAATATATAATAAAACTAATAACTTGCTAGTTTGTTCAGTTTTTGATTTTCTAAAAACTTTCAGTGTCACCCTCGTACTCTGTACTAGCATGATGTCTCAAAACTGCGTGCAGGACAAACAGCTGCCGGCCGGACCGTGAGAACTGGTACAAAAGGTATGTTGGAAACAGGTAGGTCCGGGAAGTGCTGACTTTGAGTACTGCTCTTAGTGCAACTTCTAAAGGTTTGAGGACAGTTTTAGACGTGCCTGATACAGAAATACAATACTGCAACACTGATTGACCAAGCGCTAGCTGTACACTTGCTTAATCAATTTAGGTTCAGCTGCATGTCTCAGATTTTTATCTCAGAAAACAGTACCTCTGGACAAGGCAAGCATAGTGAGGAGGTTCGTCTCTCTAGAGCCCTGACCACCGGTAGCTTGGACTCTGTTCCCGATACCGGTGGGCTACTATTTTTTATAATTTTAATAATAGTTTTTTAAACGCTAAGACCCGCCACAATCACGAGATATGCAGTCTCAGGGAATATTTTCTAGAAGCTGACGTGGGGATGCATCGAGATGTGGTCGCGGTGGACAAGGGCCTCACCCCGCTCTCCATGGCCAAAGAGAACTGGCGCAAGCCTGTAGTGCTTGACACTAACGATCGCAAAGAGGTATGGCAGAGTAACGAGCTTCACGGACGCTTTTTCTGGGCCCTACATGGACCCGATGTAGATTTTCTAGCGTCCGTAGCCTGGCTGCGTTTTGGTGACCTCTTTGGGGAAACCGAAGGTTTTGTCTGTGCAATTATGGATGAAATCATCATGACGAACAATTACCGTAGATTTATTGTGAAAGACGGCACGGTTGATACAGGTATGTGCCCGACCCAGTTCTCGAAAATGGAAATATCACATTGTACTGGGATCGATCCATCATCACTGACAGGACTATTGTTGCCAATAAACCTGACATAGTGGTGGTGGATCGAGTAGAGCGGCGCAAAATGATTATTGACATAACGGTCCCGCATGACGGGAACCTCGTGAAAGCTGAGAAAGATAAACAAATCAAGTATCTTGACTTGGCTCACGAGGTTGTCGACATGTGGGATGTGGACTCAACGATCATTGTGCCGATAGTCGTATCAGCCAATGGCTTGGTTGCCAAGAGCCTCGACCAACACCTAAGGAGGCTCTCGTTGGGCAACTGGATCAAGGGCTTGATTCAGAAAGCGGTACTCCTAGACACGGCTCGCATTGTCAGGATAATTTGAGTAAAGGCTAACAGAAAAAAAAAACTATTATTTTTCACTATTGTTTTGATACTTTATTTTTATTTTTCGTTGTTGAGGAGTGAATTACGTAGCTCTACTAAAGGAAGATCGCCGACGTTGCAGTTACGCCAATACCGGATGACAACAACTAATCGCCGATGCAACATTGACGTCAGTCGACGGTGCAATCTAATTTTAATGACTATTTTTGTAAGAATAGGCATTCCATATTCCTACTTCGACGTGGAATGAATATTCGTAGGTTAATTAATTGTAATTCAGTTTTTTATAATTAAAAGCTATTAAAATCATTTCGGTTTTTTTGCGATCCTTCGGCTGTCGTAAACGTAATTGGCGCAGTCGGTAGGATATCCGCGGGAGACGTCGGGACTCGCATCTCACATCGATAATCGCGTCGCGTGTCACCCGGGTGGCTATCAAGCACCGTTCCGGATATCCTGAACATACGGACCTGCTGCAGACCGAGAGGAGAATCTGGAAATCGATTCACGGAAAGAGACCAGAAATGAAATATTTGTAAGTACATAAGAATTATTCTCGTGTTGCTCCCTTAGAAATCCTAACCTTCAAGATTTACCATCCCAGAGCCTCTAGTGCGCGTGAACCTGAATCACGTCAGGCCCGCCGACGAACTGTAGATACTAATAGAGACATAGTTTTAGATAATTTGGATTTAGGTAACTTATTTAATTTAGATATGGCTCAGCACGACCCAGACACTATTTTCAAGGCCTTTCGCCTTGTCCCGGAGTTTGATGGTAACCCTAATGTGCTTACGCGGTTTATTAAAATCTGCGACTCATTAGCAACGCAATACTTAAGTGGTGCGCCCGGAAGCGAATTTTCAAACCTATGTCTATTAAACGGAATTCTTAATAAGATCTCTGGAACCGCTGCGTGTACCATAAACTCTAATGGGATACCAGAGAGTTGGTAGGGCATTCGAACTGCCTTGATTAACAATTTCTCGGACCAACGCGATGAAAACTGCGGTGACTATGCAGGCATTTATTCGTGGTTTAAAGGAACCTTTAGGATCTCGTATACGTTGCATGCGGCCGGCTACCATTGAGAAAGCTCTTGAATATGTTCAGGAGGAATTAAACATCATGTATTTGCAGCAACGCAGTGAACCCCAAAAGGGCCAGTCAACCCTAAGGGTCACCCCAGCATTACCACCTGCAGCAATTGCTCCCCAGCGGTCGCATAACTTCCAGGTGCCTAATTGGCCAGCTCCCGTAGGACAACGCCCTATGGGCCCCCCTCCTCAACCTTTGAGATTTGCAAGACCGATCCAATATCAGCAGCATGGCCCCACTAACACGCAAAGAATGTTAAGTGCACCACCACCTAATTATAACCCCCGTAGTAATGTGTTCTGGGTACCGTCTCAAAACCGTCCACCATCAGGTCCTCAACCTATGAGTGGAGTACAACGTTTAACCCCCAGATCTTTGCCCCCAACCAACGGGTTAGCAGGTCGCGATTGGAATAGATCAGGAAACCCGCCGCCAACAAACTATTTTAGGACCCGCGAAATGAATGTTAATGAATGTGCTACCTATGACGACTCACATTACAATTACTACCAAGAACCGGCGTACAATTATTATGCTGACTATAACTACTCGGACAGTGACTTTGCCCCCGGTTTCACCGGTGACTCGACTTATTTTATGACTGCGGATAATCAATCGCTTGACGATCCTCAGCCACAAGGAAATGCTAACCATGCTGAACAGGATTTTCCGGAGACTTCAATCTCACCAAAACCAAGATAGAATTAAACCTACAGGCGCAGAGACAGCTACCATACATACAAATCGCGAAACCCCCTCTGAAACTTTTGATAGACACGGGTGCAAATCAATCTTTTATAAGTCCCGAAGCTGTTCAAAAGTACTTTGCCAATTTTGTCCTCAACTTTGATCCGTTTGAAGTGACAAATATACACGCGACAAGCAGAAACGACTATTCTATTACATTGCCTTGTTTTGCAGAATTTAATGACACCGATAATATGAAGTTATTCATTTATAGGTTTCACGAATACTTTGACGGACTAATAGGTTTAGATTTATTGAGTAGCTGGGAGACCCGCATAGATTTAAGAGAAGGTCAACTATTGACTCGAACCGCGTCAAATCCTATCAAAATGTACAACTCATGCAACGTTAATCTATATGAGGATATAATTCCAGCAGGGACTTCTAAAGTTATCGGTATCCCTGTCGACATCGCGGAAGGTGACGCTTTCATTAATGAACAAATACTTTGTAATTGCATAGTTCACGAATGCATTACCACCATTGCTAACAACCGCGGCTACTTAGAAATTGAGAACCCGACACCTAATGACGTCATATTCTCACTTGATCGCCCGGCGCACGCGGAACTATTTAATACTGAGTGCACGCGTACTCAACAAACGTCAACTCGCGCGCAAAATGTAGTTTCACGATTACGAACGGATCACCTTAACACAGAGGAAAAGGCTAACCTTATAGCTCTTTGTTCTCGTTACGCGGACGTATTTTATATTGAGGGTGAGGGACTAACTTTTACAAACAAAGTCAAACACCGGATTAGGACCACAGACGAAGTGCCAGTGCACACCAAAAATTATCGGTATCCATTCGTACATCGCCAGGAAGTTAGGGATCAGATAGGAAAAATGCTAGAACAGGGTATCATACGACCATCTGAATCTGCCTGGAGCTCCCCTATTTGGGTAGTGCCAAAGAAGATAGACGCCTCCGGAAAGCAAAAGTGGCGTCTCGTGGTGGATTTCCGTAAGGTTAACGAAAAAACACTAGACGACAAGTACCTTATCCCTAATATTAGTGACGTCCTTGACAAATTAGGGAAATGCCATTACTTCACGACCCTCGATTTGGCAAGTGGCTTCTACCAGGTTGAGATGGACCCTATCGACGTCGAGAAAACCGCATTCAACGTAGAGCATGGGCATTTCGAATTTCTTCGTATGCCAATGGGATTAAAAAATTCTCCGTCAACGTTCCAGCGTGTGATGGATAATGTCCTCAGAGGGCTTCAGAACGAGATATGTCTCGTATATCTCGATGACATCATCGTGTTCAGCACTTCCCTTCAGGAACACGTGAATTTAACTTAACAACAGACGCATCTAATGTAGCCATTGGAGCTATACTATCCCAAGGTCCCATAGGGTCAGACAAACCGGTCTGTTACGCCTCTCGAACTCTTAACGAGAGTGAAATAAACTATAGCACCATTGAAAAAGAGCTCCTCGCCATAGTCTGGGCTACAAAATATTTCAGACCATACCTCTTCGGACGAAGATTCAAAATTTTCACTGACCATAAACCATTACAGTGGATGATGAATTTGAAAGAGCTGAACTCACGACTTACAAGATGGCGACTTAGACTCGGCGAGTACGACTTTTCCGTAATTTACAAGAAGGGGAAAACGAACACTAATGCCGACGCCCTCTCCCGCATAGAAATAAATACTAAGGAAGCTATGCCTCTAATAGAAGAAATTGACGAACTCAATTCCCTAATGGGCAACCCATCCGAAACAATACTCGCCCAAGCAGACTCTTCCACTGAAACAGCTCACACAAGTAATGAAAATCCAATTCTTGAAATTCCTATAACAGATAAACCTCTTAATACATTCAATCGACAGATACATCTTATCCTTGTTAGCGACGTAAAGAAACGACCCTCAGTGACAAAACCATTTGAAACACACGCGTATCAGCATCCAGCTATCGCAATCCAACTTAGAGGAGGATGTCATAAGCGCTATTAAGGAGTACGCTAACCCCAAGGTTAAAACAGGTATTTTAATAGATCCTCCATTAGCCATGTATTATATTATTCCGATCCTTCAAAACAAGTTTAAAAGTTCATCATTAAACCTCGTTCTCGCTAAATCCGAGCTGGAAAACGTCAAGGAATATCTGCGTCAGCAGGAGATAATCCGTCACTACCATGATGGTAAAACTAACCATCGCGGAATCACCGAGTGTCATTTAGCCTTGTCTCACAAATATTATTGGCCAAAAATGAAGGACCATATCACCAAATTTATAGGTGAATGTACCATCTGCGGACAAGCCAAATACGATAGAAACCCAGTCAGACCTCAATTTAACGTTGTGCCTCCAGCCACCAAGCCATTTGAAATAGTCCATATGGATTTATTTACTGTACAAAGCGAGTTGTACGTCACCTTCATCGACGTCTTTACGAAATACGGTCAAGCTTACCATCTGCGCGATGGAACAGCTGTTAGCATATTACAAGCCCTCTTGCAATACTGTACTCACCATGGCGTCCCCATGACTATTGTCACAGACAATGGAACTGAGTTCACCAACCAACTTTTCATGGAATTTACACGGCTTCACAAGATCAACCATCACAGAATATTAGCTTACTCACCTAATGACAATGGAAATATTGAACGATTTCATTTAACACTATTAGAACACCTCAGACTCCTCAAATTACAGTACAAAGACGAACCCACAGTAAACCTTATACCTTATGCTATCATAGCCTACAACAGTTCCATACACAGTTTCACAAGATGCAGACCTTTTGACTTACTGACAGGACACTTTAACCCCAGAGACTGCAAGGACATTGACATAACACAACAGCTGTTACAACAGTATGTTCTAGTTCATAAAGACCGCATGAAACAGGTTTATGACATTATCAACGCCTCATCACTCACAAACCGAACAGCATTAATCGAGAGTAGAAATAAAACCCGCGAACCCAAGAAGGAATACGCACCCCAACAGCAAGTATTTGTAACAAACCCTCTCGCTAATCGTCAAAAGACCGCACCACGGTATACACAAGATATAGTTCTAGCTGACCTACCGATTCACATTTATACTTCGAAGAAACGTGGCCCCATAGCAAAGTCAAGACTAAAGCGTGTTCCTAAATCAGTAAATTTGTTACAGGATTCTGTTAATAACAATTCTCCCAATGATGCGACCTCAGGAGATAAAACTCGAGAGCCTCGATGAGGGACCAGGACTGCTACCCTACAAACTTGGGCCTATGAGACTCACGACTCACCACCATACATTCCTACAATATGTACGTCTGAATGATATCGAAAACAACGTCCACTCACTACAGACTCAACTACTAAGCTATCAAAGTCGAATGACCAATGACACCTACTTACTATATGATATCCAAATAAACCATCTTACTGACAAGCTTGGCAATGTTCTAAGACAATTACAATCTCTGGAGCCCAATAGAGTTAAAAGAGGTCTTGTAGATGGGCTAGGTTCTATCATAAAAAGCTTTACCGGAAATCTAGACCACAATGATGCGCTAAACTATAATATGGCCATTAAAACATTAGAGACAAATCAGAATAGAATAGCAACTGAATTCAATAACCACATTAGCATAAGTAAAGAGTGGATGTCTAAACACACTGACGTAATAGCACAGATAGTTGATAATCAGAATAGAATTAACAATACATTAGAATCAATATTAAAGAGCGATGCACTAAGAGAAAACAGCTTAATAAAATACGCAAAGTTTGCCCAACTTCTGGAAGTAATGAGTGAGAACGTAGAGGATTTAACTCAGGAATTACTTAGGATAGAAAATTGTTTAGCTTTTATTCATGCATCTACCATGCATCATTCTATGGTAGACATAGAGATACTAGCATCAATGATCAGGAAACTGAAAATTATATACTCTGAAGAACAGATTTTAGATTTAGAACTTAGGGAATACTACAATATTATAAAACCAGGATCGTCCTTCGTTGATAAACAGATAGCTTTCGTTTTTAAATTTCCAATCTTTTCAAAGAATAGTTACGACCTATATAGGTTGTCTGCAGTACCTAACAAACACGCACAGGCTCTTATCCCAACCTTCCCATTCCTAGCAACCAACGAGTTGACATTCATGTACATGGAGGCTGAGTGCCCGAAGTCAAAAAGCTGGTACCTCTGCGAGAAAGAAATCACCCACCAGATCCGAACCAAATCTGACTGCATCCAGGAGTTGATCACCATGATCACCAATCAAGTTCTGCTAGACTCCTGCCAGTTCACTACAGTTACCCTGATGAGAGAGGCTATGGAGAAACTCGATGACCAACACTATGTCCTGTCATTCCCTCAACAAACGAAAGTACAACTCATCTGCCACCAGAAGGACTACACATCGCTCCAAGGAAGTTATCTTGCTACAATTCCCGTTGGATGTCGACTGAAATCTGAAGAGTTTACCATAGCAAATGTCTATGATGAAATCAAAGGCCAACCACTCAAACTAATGAAAATACCCTACGATTCCGGGAAACAAGTTACCACAGCTACTCATATTAATTTGAACTCCGTGGATCTTCAAGGACTACGTGGCATCCAGGACAAAATTACGATCCAGACTCCCGTGCATTTGGACAACGTGCAAACGAACACCTTCTATCATACCACAATCCCGTTCTACGGTGTGCTATTAAGTGCAGCCATACTTATCAGCATCTTAATGGCCAGGCGCTACATATGCAAATGTAGTAATACTACGAAAATTAACCAAAATAACCAGCAGCCTCCGACCATAATTCTGGAAAGGAATGCAGATCCCGACAACATTCCGGCAACATTTTCACTGAACGTGCTGAAATAGTCGCCGTTCTAAGGGTAGAGGAATTACGTAGCTCTACTAAAGGAAGATCGCCGACGTTGCAGTTACGCCAATACCGGATGACAACAACTAATCGCCGATGCAACATTGACGTCAGTCGACGGTGCAATCTAATTTTAATGACTATTTTTGTAAGAATAGGCATTCCATATTCCTACTTCGACGTGGAATGAATATTCGTAGGTTAATTAATTGTAATTCAGTTTTTTATAATTAAAAGCTATTAAAATCATTTCGGTTTTTTTTCGATCCTTCGGCTGTCGTAAACGTAATTAGTGCAGGATGGTGGAGGACTGGGCTCTGGAAGCAGGCCTGGTAGTCCTTAACCGGTGTTCTGTCCCCACGTGTGTGCGGATGCGGGGTGAATCAGTGGTGGACATTTCGTTCGCCAGCCCCGCTCTGTCGCCGCGTGTCGTTGACTGGCGGGTCATGGAGGAGGTGGAGACTTATTCCGACCACCGGTACATCCGGTTTGACGTCTTCGCCTAGACCTTCGAAGCACGCCGGTTCGACAGACCCCGAGTAGTCCGCGATGGACGCTGAAGCAGCTGGACCGGAAGCTCCTCCTGGAAGCCTCGATCGTGCAGGCCTGGGTGTCATCACCGAGCAGGCCTGCTGACATCAGCGACGAGGTGGAGTGGTTCTGGGAGGCCATGTCCGAAATGTGTGACGTGCCCAATGCCCCGGGTCCAGCCCGTGCCTCACGTCAGGTGTACTGGTGGTCGCAAGAGATTAGGAATATGCGCAATGCGTGCGTTGCTGCGCGACGCCGGTACACCAGACACCGCAGACTCCTCGCGGGCCAGCTCTTTGAAAGAGTCATTGCAAACCGCCTCGTCCGGCGGCTGGTGCAGGTGGGGCCGGATTTGGCGGGGAACCAATTTGGTTTCCGCAGAGGGCGCTTTACGGTGGATGCCATCATGCCCTCACGACGGGGGATGCTGTGGCCCGGAATGTGGTCGTCTTGGCAGTGTCTCTAGACATCGCCAATGCCTTCAACACCCTGCCCTGCCCTGTAGTTGCATCAGGGAGGCACTCTGGTATCACCGGATGCCGACCTACCTCTGTCGTGTTGTCAAGGCCTATTTGACGGACATGGCCGTCACCAGTCTACCCCGGTCACCAGGGAGAATAGAACCGGCGAGAGATGTCGTGTAGTGTCCCACAAGGATCGGTCCTGGGGCCGCATCTGTGGGATATCGGATACGACTGGGTGCTGCGCGCCGACCTCCCTAGCGGCATCAGCGTGGTCTGGTACGTTGACGACACGTTGGTCCTGGTGCAGGGGAGCTCGCACCAGGCGGCGGCCAAACTAGCGACACGCGGGGTTGTGACAATCGTCGACAGGATCCGGCAATTGGGATTTGACGTGGTCCTGCACAAGTCCGACGCCATGTGTTTTCGTGGTCCTTGGAACGCGCCGCCACCGGGTTCTCAAATGACGGCAGGAGGGTTCACATCGGCGTCGAGTCGACGATGAAGTATCTGGGACTCGTCCTCAAACGTCGGAACTTCGTGGAGCACTTCCGACGTTTGGCTCCCAGACTGGAGCGGGCTGGGGCTGCCTTGAAGCGGTTCCTGCCCAATCTAGGGAGTCCAAAAGCCTCCTGCCAGAGGCTCTATGCGGGGGTCGTTCATGCGCCATGCGATCCATGGCCCTTTACGGGGCTCCGGTGTGGGCGCTTTCTTTGAAGCGGCCAGCCCACCGGTTGAACGCGTCCCAAAGGACCATCCGGCTGGTCCGGGGATACCGCACGGTCTCCGATGAGGCAACGAGCCTCCTTGCCGGATTGCCGCCAAGGGATCTGGAGGCAAAAATCCTCGCACATATTTGGGAGTGGCGCAAGGAGGCGAAACGCCGGGGCGTAACTCCGCTGCCGCGAAAAAATCACGGCACAGTGGACAGAGCTCCGGCGGGATCTCATGGCGTTATGGAGAGTGCGATTGTCGCAACCCAGTGCTGGGCACACCACAATTGCGGCAATAAGTCACCTCTTTGAGGACAGGCTAGAGAGGCGCCACGGCGTCCTCACTTTCGCCTGACGCAGGTCTTTACCGGACACGGTTGTTTCAGGAGGTTTAGATAGGGTTTAGATAGGATTAGAATATCTTTAAGGTAGGTAAGTATTGTGTTTCGTTCAACTCAGGAGTAGGTAGTTAACAGCTGTAGCGCGAGGCAACGACCGCGCGTCGGCGTCGCTCGCGCCAGCCTCGCGCACGCGCAGTCGGGCGTTTGCACTGTATCACTCTTGGTCGAGATCGCTTTCGAGTTTTGTTTATCACAATTCTAAATCTGCCATTTTTCAATAAAAAAAACTAAAAAAACTATATATCTATTGTACGACCAAGACAAAACCATTTCGCTGCGGGAAAACAACCACTAAAATTTCAGCTTGTATATACAGAGTGGCAGGGACATCGACGCGAAAACTGATACCATGGAAAACTGATATGATGGAGTACATGTAGAGTACATCTGAAAAATAACCGACGAAAAATTTAATTATATTTATATAGTTATATTTTTTTTATCTGCTGTTCCATACATTTTGACCGCATAGAGGTATTGCACTTTTCTATGAAACAGCAGATTTTTTTTTAATAACAACGTTTCGTTCAACCTTCTATTTGAATCATCGTTGAATAAATTATTGTAATGATCTACTTCTCCAAATATATTCATTTTGCAAGTAATAATTTAAAAAAACATCAATATTTACAAACTCGACAACGCAAATAGACTGAACAGAACAAAAATTTACATGACAATCTATGCTCAAGCGCGGTCTCGAACTCTCGACCACACTTGGGTGATTACAGAACCAATCACTGCTTGGGTTCGATTCGTGAACTGAGTAGGAAATGATCTAAAATAGAGCCAAAGTCAGCTGAACTATGATCAAAAAATATATGCTTGAGGAACGTTCTAAAATTAAAACTCGACTCAAAACTAGTTTTAAACAGACATCACTGCTTGAGTTTCCTTCTACAATACGGACCTTAGGGTCTTAAAATAACATGGTAGTGTCTTAAAATATTCGCCCATTATGGTGCGTACAAAGTTACATTTGCAGTTGGAATGTATGGGAGAATATGTTTTCAACTACAATGTTAAGTTTGTCCTTGGGATAAATTCATCCCAACTACGGAACCCTTCATTGTGCGTGGTCCGACACGCTCTTGCCCAGTTTTTTTTGTATTTTTTAAATTAATTAATTTTTACATTATTCTCACACATTATTCTTACAGGATATTGTAATATCTTGATTTAAAAGAGTGTCCTTGGACTTTCTTGCCCGTTCTTCTCCTTATAGATCTACGTTTTGGAATGGGCAACTAGCTTCAACTTTCTGACTAACTGACCGACTCTTTGACAACTCAAAAGAGCTTGTAAGTGATTTAATTGAAATAAATTAAATGGTTTGAGTTTGAGAAAACATGCTGCAAAAACAAATAAATAGAGATAAAGGCAAGGAAGATGAAGAGCTGCTGGGAGTGCGAGAGGAGCTGACAGTAGCACGCGCCGGCCACAGCTGCCAGTTCAACATGACCAGTGGAGGATCCGGCTCGCGTATCACATGCTCTGATTAAAGGCAAGGAGGATGAAGAGCTGCTGGGAGTGCGAGAGGAGTTGACAGTAGCACGCGCCGGCCACAGCTGCCAGTTCAACATGACCCGTGGAGGATCCGGCTCGCGTATCACATGCTCTGATTACCGCGACACCACCCAATTGAACACGCGCATGGACCGTTGCTAACACTATCATTCACACTTGACTTACCTACAAGGAAAATATACTTCAAGTACCTACTGCAGGTTAATTTGGAAGTAAGAATAAACAAATACGTACATTTGAATGTACCTGGCGTTGTTTTGAGATAAAAACCAGTTAGTCTTGAAGACAACTGGTTACACTTTACTTGCGACTCACAGCTGGCTAATCTGAAAGGTAATTATGATCAGAATGTTTGAAGGTGGTTGTCGCGCTACTATCGACTGTGGACCTATTTAGGAGTTGTCGCGTTCACCTTGGGCCTATCATAGGTAAACTAAGAAGGTCCATTTCATACAATGCGTGAGTTATCTCACGCACACATGATTGGCAGCGGGCATGTCCAATCACTTCCAAAAAGTGCAATTACGATCAGATCTTTGTCGTTAACATCATCTACCTACTGTTAGAACATCATTTATTAAACATACGAACCGTATCATAATAAAGTACGCGAGTCTAATTTATGAAAATTGCTGGTTTTTATGATTGGTAATCCTTCTTGTACCTACACCTTTAATTTGGCAGCTCGTCGCGCGCTAATATTTAGAGATTGCCAACGGGCAGACAGCTGCGACCTGTGCATCCGCAGCCTTCAACTAATCACTGGTAATCGCCGCACGCTTTGTGAATGTAAGCGAAGCTCATGTTAAACACATCACGACTTGACGCGTACTTTTTACACAAATTACAACATCTTCCTATAAATTATAAAGATAATATTGTGAAGGTTGAGTTCCGTTAAATAATAAAAAAATTGAAAATTTATATGTGTGTAGGTACATACCACGATTATTATTAAAATATTCGTTAAAACGAGCCGCTAGCCGTCACGATCACAATTACTCAATACTCAATATCTTTATTAGTTGGATTCACGTCTTCGTCGTTGTAATCTTCAAATGATGATTAACGTGTGTTATTTTAAACCACATATATTACTTATATCGATGTTTCTAAGAATGCTTCATGTATCCACCATGCATATCCACAAACTTGCGGCCCTGTGCAGCGTGTCGCTGTGTGTCGCCACAGTGTCAGTGTGTCCCACTTGCGTACATCGTCATGTGTCACCTACCTTCGTAAGCCGTCGGTTGTCAGTTGTTCAATATGCTGTTAAACTGTCATAAAGTTGTCGCGCGCCGATGATTACCTCCGATGATTGCCGCGCTGCTTGTAAGTTAGTTATGTCATGAAGTAGTTACAGACGTTGTACTATAATCAAAGAAGTTAGACAACTACTAAATGTGCTCATGTAAGGAACTTGTGTTTAGAATTTATGACATTTCGCTTAGCCTTTGTTACGACAAAAAGCATTTCCGCCAAGGCTACGTCGTAGGTTCAAACATTTTCGTGAAGCTCACATAAGATATGTTCAAACTATGACCTATTGGTACAACGACCTCCGAGGAGCTTCTTCATGCACACAAAGCTGCTGCACACGTAGTGCATAAAGCTTAGTTGACACATCAACAATGCGACCCCCTCCGTCCCCTACCCGCTGCCTCGTCCGTGTCGCAACACATTCCTGCGCCCCCGCACTTCCTCGCCGAGCACGTCTTCCTTGCACAACAACTGAACTGAACGGGATTAGGTCTTACTTACAGTAAGCTGTTAGCAAACTTTGAGCACTTAGTGATGTGTGGCATGTCAAACTTGACGTAATTATGCGATCACGTGTCGCCGAACTAGTTCAAGCAGTGCAGCCTCCGCTGAACCTCGCCTACATAGCTCATAGTGTCTGTGTGCACAGCCGCCGCCGCCGTATGGACGCAGTTCGAGGACGCGACACACATTAGGTGCTCACAACGCGTAAACTATTCGGAACTAATTAATGAAATCGTATTAATTCTTTTCATTCTGATTAGTGTACAAACATTAGCCTTTGAATTTAAACTCGGCATGAATAAGTGAATATGTTTTAACTAAAATTACATAATTGTTTTCTTTGCAGCAGTAATAAGTCCGGTTGATTATAACTAAAAGTTTAAAGTAAAGTTTAAAGTTTTTTGTAGCATTTAAATTGCTTTGTGAATTAAGTATATTGGTAAAAAATTTGGAGTAAATCGTTCATATGTTAATAACAGTTGGTGAGATGCTGCTAATAACAATTGGTGAGATGCTGCTAATAAACATTTGGAGCAAGTCGTTCATATGTTAATAACAGTTGGTGAGATGCTGCTAATAGCAGTTGGTGAGATGCTGCTAATAAACATTTGGAGCAAGTCGTTCATATGTTAATAACAGTTGGTGAGATGCTGCTAATAACAGTTGGTGAGATGATGCTAATAAACATTTGGAACAAGTCGTTCATATGTTAATAACAGTTGGTGAGATGCTGCTAATAAAAATTTGGAGCAAGTCGTTCATATGTTAATAACAGTTGGTGAGATGCTGCTAATAACAGTTTGTGAGATGCTGCAAATAAACATTTGGAACAAGTCGTTCATATGTTAATAACAGTTGGTGAGATGCTGCTAATAAAAATTTGGAGCAAGTCGTTCATATGTTAATAAAAGTTGGTGAGATGCTGCTAATAAACCCGCCTCTGTGTAACTAAAATGATGATGCTCCGGTCGAAGCTATAATAAAACACAAGTTACAAACGTCCGTGATTGCGTTCAAGTGATATCTGGCGAACTGTTTGTCAAGAACTTCCGTCATTACTTCATTACACATAGCTGTACGTTCTGAAAAGGCGCGTGCGTGGACTAGTGCGACGCGAGCGATGACATTGCAACGTTTGGGGAAAATAAACAGTCACGCAGTTAGAGTGATAAGCACCATTCAGCGTGTGACTAGTGTGCCTTACCCTACTTTATTTGTGTTCGCCGTCGTATTAGCTCGTCTTATTCTTCCATTGACCTCTATTAGGCGTCTTCTCGGAATTCACTTCTATTCGAGCTATAATCATCTTTCACACAATCCATCCAAGTAAATCTCTTGAGTCTGCTTCTTCTCTTATAGACAGCCAGCGCCGCTTCGTTTTCCTCGCCATCACATGTCTATACCACGACAGTCGGTATCTCATTAGTTTTTCTGTCACAGAAGGTACTTTGAAACTCCCTTTTCCTTATTGGTATATTCATTCTTTATTGTATCCTGTTTCGTCGTACCTACCTCTTCACTAGCTGCAAGCAGTTGCTAACTTTTGTCTCTTTTGTACAGAACAGGAAGTACCTATTTTAGATAAGCTTTCCCTTAACACATCGTCACTGACGTCGATAAATCATAGAATTTGTTTTATTGCTTGAACTATAATATCCTGCCGTTTGTAGTTGTAGCCCAACATTCCATTTGGTAGGTAGGTAGGTATACAACATAGTTTCACTTATCATTATGTTGTTATATCCGCTTTCAGCGATTTGATTTGTCAGCATTCAGGTAGGTATTTGTTGTGCACTTGTGTGCGTTGAGCTAAAGACGCTTCCATGGGTACTCTCAAAGTCTCAACTTAGTAGCATGTTGTTTAGAGGTTGTAAATCATTTGCAAAAATTGGTTAATAATAGCTTTGCCGCATGCCGCTGCTTCTGGAACTTGTCGACGATAACGATGGACTCAATAATAACTTGTTTTTGGCATTTTGTTATTGTATAGCTTCGAAGTAGAACCACTGTCAGTCGAATACTGCTCAATGTAAAATAACTTATTCAAAAGATTCTGTTCAAATAATCAATTTTCCAGAAAATAACGAAGCATAACAAATGAGTACGTGTTCAATAACTTAGCACAAGTGAAGCGAGACCGCGCTGTTTACTATTGTAATAATAGTCCAAGTTTATGACGCGCGACGCCAGCTAAATCGAGATAACTAACGTAGTTGACGACACGTCGACAGTTGACATACTCACCCTTGGCTTGCCGGAGCAGACTCCGTCATCGATCAGAATCGTGTGGTATTCCATTATTTGAAACCACATTTTTTAGTTTGTTTACGTAGAAACACGTTAGTCTTTCTCTATGTTATTATACTAAACAAACCACCTTTTGATTTATTTACCTATTGATATTCTATGACACATGTATTTAACTCACTTTTATATTCTGTAGCACTGTTTACCTCTGTAAAGCATACTTTTAATTATCTTTTGATTGTTTTAGCATCCAAATCGATTTTATAGGTAGCCTCCCGCTAGGTGAGGCGCCTCAAAGCGCCTCCAATATCTACAAACTCACGACCTCCTCTCCGTTCCACAGGGTGGGGTGGATCTTCAGGGTGGATAGTCCTCAGCTCAGCCTCCTCCACGCTGCCTGCCTGCCTGCCTACCTACCTACCTACCTGCCCACCTGTCCGACTGCCTGCCTGTTCCTGCCTCCCGCCTAACCCGAGCCTGTCCTGTGTCCTAAACTTACCTTTAATTTTGCTAATTTTAACTTTTAATTTTAATTCCCTTTTTTATTATACTTTACGTTACAATCGATGATGCTATAATTATTAGCTTTTGAATACACCTTGTTCTTGCAGTTGTTGACGAAGTGTACGCCGAAGTTGGAGTCGTACAAACTTTGTTGATTGCAAGCAGGACAAATAAGAGAATGATACTTAGAACACTACTTGACAAGTTGTTCCAACGCTACTGTGTCCTAACGATTGAAATGGGGCGCGTGTTGCGGATGCGTGCGCGTACTTAGCATCGTATGCAATTACCGGCGCTGATACTCCGCGGCCATCTACCATGTTGTGATATAAAAAGTACTCAACGTGAGCCGGTGCATGCGGTGCTAACTAAAACAAACATGTTGAACTTACTGGACTGATACTTGAAAATGCTAGATATCATTTTACTCGTAGGTATACATTGATAGTTTTGTATACCCGATGTCAACTAAGATTCTTTTTACACCCTCGTAAACGTAAGTATACGCGCGTGCACGCTCGTTTATATGGGCGTTTCAAACGGAAAAGTTTCACATGTACATATAATGAAGTAGTTCATACACAGATACAGCAATATGCAATAGCCCCATCGCAATATTGTAATTTAATCACTGTAATCCGCGATATCAAGCAGTAATCTGAAGTAGTAGTGATATTAACGTCGGTTATCACTATCAAGCTGATTTTATTATTCTGATGGGCACAACATGGATCAATTAATTGATAAGCTCTTCAATAAGTAACAATAACGAAAAAAAAAATACTGGTTGTTTCGTTGAGATAGGTCAGTACTAACGTTGCCAGATGTCCCGATTTGCTCGGGACGTCCTGATTTTCAGGGGTCTGGAGACGCGTCCCGATTTGCACCTGATCGGGACATTAAATGCAGCTAAAGGCAGTGAAATCTAACGAAAAATATAATTTGTATGTCGAGGCCAGATCATGAAATGGCCAGCTAAAATTGGCAATATCGTTTAACCGTCAACGTTTAATGATACGTCAGTCAACGTTTGGCCGTTTCATTAATGTAGGGTATCCATGGTTGAAGGTGTAACAATAGCCAAGTAGCTGCGACCAACTTGGAAGTAGCATGGTTGGTCACAGTTCTAACCTAACCTTACCCATTTGGTTTGGAACTAATATTTGCCCCGATTTAAAGCGAATCGGACCTGGCAATACTAATCAGTACCTACACTCAGTGCATCTTTTCGGGTTCCCTCTATCTAGTAGAATCTTGATGCTCCAAATTTATTTGGCATATCATCTTCTTTAAACGAATATCTCAAAGGCATAAAAATTATTTAATATAATTATTGTTTATCCGAATTTACAATGGCATACTTTTAAGATGGCAGAATTTTATTTGGAATAATTTCATTAGGCATATTGCTATTTCTATTAATACTAAAATATAATGCCGCTAAATATCTACTTTAACGTTGTGATAGCTAAGCATACTGACTCCGAGAACAAACACTTTGCTGAACCTTATTGCAGCTAGAGCTACTTAAAAGCCAGCAGCCAGGATTTTTTTTTAGTTTGATTACTTAGCTAAAATGCCTCTAAATACAAAACATTAAAATGTAAAGGCGGAAGAGGAAATCAGATAAAAAGCTAGTTATCTAAAAGAGCTTATCGCCGTCCCCGGCGACTAAATGGTAATGTGCTATTAAGATAGTACACTTTATGGCATATTCGATAATTAGAGGTCCAATCCGATTACAATTAGTCAATTTTTTTCAGCCATTTCCTATGGTTATTTCAGAAATTACGAGATTTTTATGTGTATTGTAATGAATTTAACAATATTATTGATATGTACAGTCGCGGTCTCAAACTCAAACTCAAAGCAATTATTTCAATTAAACCATTTACAGGCACATTTAATTGTCAAGGAATCTGTCAATCAGAAATATGAAGCTAGTTGCCCATTCCAAAGCGTAGTAGGTACCTATGGAGAAGAACGGGCAAGAAACTCCACGGACACTCTTTTAAATAAATTGTTACAAAAATATCGGTTACATCTTTCCATGTTGAAATTAAACATGTGAGAACAATGTAGAAAGACGTGCACGTTAGAAGCGTCCGTAATAAAAAGATAAAACAAATAACAATTCAAAAATTTTAATCAGCCAAGGCAGCTAAGAGTTGACCAGTCCCAACTGATGGCGCCCGTTCACGAACATGACGCATGGATTAGCACCATTCAGCTCAACCATTTTGAAGGGAGCTAAATGATCCAAAACACGCGCCACCATCAGCGAGACATCTGAGTGAGCATGACATACTCACAGCCGCCAGGGGGCACATTCAAGTCAATAAAAGACGTATTACCCGGTAAATGTTAGCTCTTTAGTACATAGTACTCACACCTGTGCTCTGAAATTATATCATACAAAGGAAATTGATTTTATACAATGCAAAGATGATCTTAAAATCTTCAGCCGCTCCAACAGTATTTTCAAATGTTAATCAAATAGTTGTGGTTGTGGAGCAGGACCATCATTGAGCTGAGCATTTTTATCAGCGATGTAATCCCCCAACTTATAATATACCTGCCTGCATAGTGTGCGTTTTATACAAGATTTGAATTTCGTCTCATTTAGTTGAATTATGTGGGGAGGAATTTTATTGTAACACTTTAAACAGTATCCCATAAAAGATGAGTCCACTTTAGCCAGTCTGGTCAGACTTTTACTGACTAAAACCCACCCGTGTTCCTTCCGTTGCCTGTGTGCCGGGGCCGCGATATCCGTTTCGGACAAACTCGCAACCCTGGCAGGCATTGGCCCTTACGGACCCCGTCAGTTGGTGCTGACAACTCTTTGAGGCGCGCGTGGAACACAACGCACCGTCGACCCGGGCCTGGTCCTAATCGGACGGCGAGCTACCCATTGCCCACCGTCCGCAAGACCGCGCCTACGGTGGCCGGAAGTGGGCTCGCGACTCCCGACGCCCGGGGCGTCTCCTGCGGCGACTAGGGGCGCGAGGGCGCGCATCTTGCATTTCCCTCGCGCGCTCCGCCTCCTCCTTCGCGAGCATTACTGCTTCGCAGAAGGAAGTGACGGCTTCCCATGCACTCTCGCTCCGAACCATGGCCTGAACCAGGGCCGGACGCGAGAGATCGCCGCTGCCGATCGCCTCCGTGAGGACACGGTGGTGCCCCGCCCAAACCGGGCAGACCTCCACCGTATGCTCCACCGTGTCCTCCGGGCGATCCACACAATGGTAACACCCGGGCGTTTCCTCCCACTTTATCCTGAACAGGAACCTCGCTGGCGTGCCCAGCGCTGGGTTGCGACAATCGCACTCTCCATGCCGCCATGAGATCCCGCCGGAGCTCTGTCCGCTGTGCCGTGATTTCTCGCGGCAGCGGAGTTACACCCCGGCGTTTCGCCTCCTCGCGCAACTCCCACATGTGCGCGAGGACTTTTGCCTCCAGATCCCATGGCGGTAGTCCGGCAAGGAGGCTCGCCGCCTCACGGGAGACCGTGCGGTATCCTCTGACCAGCCTAATGGCCATGACCCTTTGGGACGCGTTCAATCGCTGGGCTGGTCGCAACCTTAAT
Source organism: Agrochola macilenta (assembly GCA_916701695.1). Taxonomy (NCBI): domain Eukaryota; kingdom Metazoa; phylum Arthropoda; class Insecta; order Lepidoptera; family Noctuidae; genus Agrochola; species Agrochola macilenta. The sequence continues at coordinate 20,690,055 of OU753573.1, read as the reverse complement.
GAACGCGCCCACACCGGTGCCCCGTAAAGGGCCATGGACCGCACGATCCCCGCGTAGAGCCTCCGGCAGGAAGCGTTTGGACCCCCTAGATTGGGCAGAAGCCGCTTCAAAGCAGCCCCAGCCCTCTGCAGTTTGGAAGCCAAATGTCGGAAGTGCTCCACGAAGTTCCACCGGCTGTCGAGGACGAGTCCCAGGTACTTCATCGTCGACTCGAAACCGATGTGAACCCCTCCCGCCGTTATCTGGGAACCCGACAGTGGCGCGTTCCGAGGACCATAGAAACACATGGCCTCGGACTTGTGCAAGGCCACCTCGAGTCCCAATTGCCGGATCCTATCGACGATTGTCGCAACCCAACGTGTCGCTAGTTCGGCCGCCGCCTCATGCGACCTCCCCTGCACCAGGACCAGCGTGTCGTCAGCGTAGCAGACTACGCTGACGCCGCTAGGGAGGTCAGCGCGCAGCACCCAGTCGTAGCCGATGTCCCACAGATGCGGCCCCAGGACCGATCCCTGCGGGACACCGCACGACATCTCTCGCCGGTTCCACTCTCCGTGGTGACCGGGGTAGATGACGGCCCTGTCCGTCAAATAGGCCTCGACCACTCGACAGAGGTAGGTCGGCATTCGGTGATACCGGAGTGCCTCCCTAATGCAACTCCAGGGCAGGGTATTGAACGCATTGGCGATGTCAAGAGACACCGCCAAGACCACCCCACCCCGGGCAACAGCATCCCCCGTCGTGAGGGCTCGAACGCGCATGATGGCATCCATCGTAGAGCGCCCCTTGCGGATACCAAACTGGCTGTCCGCCAAATCCGGCCCCACTCGCACCAGCTGCCCGACAAGGCGGTCTGCAATTACTCTTTCAAAGAGCTTGCCCACCTCGTCGAGCAGCACGATGGGCCGGTAAGCGGACGGAGAGTCCGCCGGGCGCCCCGGCTTCTTGATGAGGACCAGTTTCCCCGTCTTCCAACGAAGTGGGAACTGGCCCCTCTCCAAGCATGCGCTAAAGAGCCCTCGAAGTCGAGGCCCGAGAGCCTCTAAGGCCAGAACCCAGGCTTTTCCAGGTAAGCCGTCGGGTCCTGAGGCGGTATTTTTGGCATTCAGCCTACGTACCGCCACTCTCAAATCTACCCCGGTCACCTCCGGAGATTCGTCGTCGTCGTCGTCACCTGTGTGGTCCGCATCGGGCACCGCAGGAGGCGGAGCCATGGGCGGGGGAGTATGTTCCCCTCGCGAAGGGAACAGAGCGCTCACCACGTCCTCCACGAGCTGGGGCCGGACACTCTGCGTCAGCGGGGGAGCCTATGGGCGGAGCTTGTCTCGCACCCATTTATATGGGCGTCCCCACGGGTCTCTGTTCAGAGTCTCCAGCGACTTCTCGCGGGCCAGTCCTCTGGCCCGCTCGATCTCCGCTCGGAGGGCGGTCTTCGCCGCTCTGTACCCGGCGTACAGCTCCGCCTCAATGGCTTCCGTATCCGGCAGGCGGATACGAAGCCTGCGGTGCTTGGCGTACAAGTGGCGCGCAGCAACACACGCTGCGCGTAGAGAGTCACGCCTGCGGAGATAATATATGGCTCTGATCGCTCTTTTCTGCAGAATAAAAATAGACTCGATGTCTACAGCCCGTCCCCACAGTAAAATACCGTAAGACATGATACTATGAAAGTAAAGTCAAAGTCAAAGTCAAACAATTTATTTCAATTAGGCACCTAAAAGGCACTTATGAACGTCAAATTTACAAAAAAAATTGAATTGATTCTAGTCGCCCCTTCCAAAAGGTAGTTTTCGTATGGAGAAGAATGGGCAAGAAACTCCACCGTTACTCTTTTAAAATGTTTTTACAATATTTTGTATACATTAATTATATAATTATATGTGAAGACGTTGCATCTAGAATGAAAAAAAATAAAGCAATTGCAGATAAATTAATTATGATAGATACATGGTGCTCACATATTTACAAACATTGCAAAATTATACGATATTCCTAACATTTTAACAAGTAATACTAATTAGTATTACTTGTTAAAATGTTAGGAATATCGTATAATTTTGCAAATATGTGAGCACCATGTATCTATCATAATTAATTTATCTGCAATTGCTTTATTTTTTTTTCATTCTAGATGCAGTCAGTGTGTGAGTTCAAGAAATCACAGAATGTAAAATCAGAGTTATAAAAAATAACAAACTATATAATTAAATAAGCAACCAGTTTGATTTTGTCTAGACTCTAAATTGTCCTATGGAGCAGGACCAGCATGTTTCCAAGCATTCTTATCTTGGATATAATCCTCTAATTTGTAATATGCTTGTTTACAGAGTGTACTTTTAATATGAGTTTTAAATTTTCTTTCATTTAATTGTAATATATCACAAGGTATTTTATTGTAAAATTTAACACAGTTCCCCATAAAAGATGTATGTACTTTAGATAATCTGAAAAATGGTTGATCTATTTTATCTTTATTTATAGTATTAAAATTATGTCTATCACTTATTTTATTAAAAATATGAAGATTTTTTCTTACATACATATAATAATAATATGCTTTCGTGAAATAAAGACGAAATTGCGTTTTCTGAAATAACAAAATACTTTTATTCTTATCCCAATTAAATACAAAGTTTTAACACAATTTACACATTCTAACAAACTTACCTGAAATAACAAAAAACAACATTTAAAGCCTTTAATTCTAGTTTAGTTTATATACTATTATTCATACAGGAAACTATTTAATGTTTCACGTTTTTCTAAAATGACATAACCTACAGTCGATGTCACTGACATGACACTGAATCTGTAGATAATAAATCCATAAAGAAAAGCAACGAGTATGTAGTGATATTCTTTACATACATAATATTTTCATATATGAATAATTGGCAAGGTACCGTCATAATATGAATCCTTTTAAATAGTTCCCTGAGAGATTCGCGACGATGTAGATTATAAATGGCTCTGACAGCTCTCTTTTGTAAAATAAATATGGATTCAATGTCAGCAGCCCGACCCCACAGTAAAATCCCATACGACATAATACTGTGGAAGTAGATAAAATAGACAAAACGCGCGGTTTCTACATCTGTTAACTGTCTTATCTTTCTAACAGCATAAGCGGCCGAGCTTAGGCGCCCCGCAAGAGATGTTATATGAGGTCCCCATTGTAATTTCTCGTCTAGCGTGATTCCTAGGAAAACCGTTTGATTAATAAATTCTAGTTTTTCTCCATTCAATATGATGTCACATTCGCTACTTCTAACATTAGGTAATTTAAATTTAATGCATTTGTTTTTTTTTTTATTTAGTACCAAATTATTTACCGTAAACCAATCTTGGACTTGAAGAATAGAGCTGTTAACGTCGTCATAATTTTGTGACCGTCGGTTTATTTTAAAGATCAACGATGTGTCATCTGCAAATAACACCATCTTCGGTTGATTTTGAAGTAATTGGGGTAAATCATTAATATAAACTAAAAAGAAGAATGGACCCAATATCGAACCCTGTGGAACGCCCATTGCCATTTCAGACCCCAATGAGTTTACGCCGTTTACTTGAACTTTAACTTTTCTATCTTTCAGGTACGATCTTAATAAATCAAGAGCTGTATTCCTAATCCCATAGTGCTCCAGTTTCAGCAGAAGTGTTTCATGGTCTACGCAATCGAACGCCTTCGAGAGGTCGCAAAAGATTCCAATGGCATCTTGTGCTTCTTCCCAGGCGTTAAAAATGTTCTTTATGAGGGTGACACTGGCGTCAGTGGTACAACGCCCTTTGGTGAAACCGTACTGTTGTTCATGAAAGATGGAATTTTTATTAAAGTGACGTAACATTTGACTCAGCATCAACTTTTCAAACACCTTGCTGAGAACTGGCAGAATTGACACAGGCCTATAATTGTTGGGTTCCTTACTATCACCGGATTTGAACAAAGGAACTACTTTACTGTGTTTCATGAGATCCGGAAAGACTCCTTGGTCTACACTGGTGTTAAATATGAAAGCTAAATAAGGCGCAATGGTTTCGATGATCTCATCTACAGACTTTTACAGACATTCCCCATAGATCTTCTGTTGATTTAATTTTAAGATCTTTAAAAACTTTTATAACAGCCTGGGGGTTTGTATGCTGAAACCTCAACTCCAATGGGCATGACTTTACATTTTTTCTAAGTAGGGCAGCAGAAAGTGCGGGTGAGGAATTTAAAGTTTCCGTAGTTTTAAGGGGAATATTAGCAAAAAAGTTTTCAAATTCCTTAGCTATTTCTACATCTGAGTTGATAAGGCCATGTGCAGTCTCTAAGTTAAATTCAGTATTACGCTGCTTTTTCCTACCGGTTTCATTATTTATTATTTGCCAGGTAGTTTTTTATTTTATCATCAGCTGATTTTATTTTATTGCTAATGTAAAGAGCTTTAGCCATTTTGCACACACTTTTAAAAGTTTTTGAATATTTTGCAACATGCTGATGAAAGCTTGTATTATTCATATGTTGCTTTAGGCCATACAATTCAAAAAGTTTTTCCCTGCTTTTACGAATACCTGGAGTCGCCCAATCACTTTTCAACGACAAATGTCAGGCAGCTAACTACCAATGTTCAAGTTAATGGAATAGAGTTAGACCCTGTTGGGTCAACAGTTTTTCTTGGAATAACTATTGACGGTAAATTACAATGGGGCCCACACATAGAAAAATTGTCAGGAAGGCTTAGATCGGCCGCCTATGCTGTTAAAAAAATTAGACAGATTACTGACGTAGATACAGCCAGAATTGTTTATTTTAGTTACTTTCATAGTCTTATGTCATATGGAATTCTTCTTTGGGGAACCGGTGCGGACATTAATACTATCTTTGTTCTACAGAAAAGGGCTGTTCGAGCCATTTACAACCTAGGTCCAAGAGATTCCCTTCGAGAGAAATGTATTTATTCCTAGGATTCCCCTAACACCATCAAATTACCCCTTCGAATTCAAGAGAGTGCAATTTCCCATCAAAGTCTGCTTCGCAATGACCATAAACAAAGCTCAAGGTCAAACTCTATAGATAGCGGGAGCGGGAGTAGACTTGAGGAAGAGCTGCTTCTCCCACGGCCAGTTGTATGTGGCATGCTCCAAAGTAAGCGCACAGAGTAGCCTGGGGATTCTTGCACCAGAAGTTTTTTTACAAAGAAATACGGTAGGTGTAGTATTTCGATTTTGTTGTAAAAAGATATTACTCTCGTGTAACTTTCACCATCAAAGGCCGAGCTTCGTGATCATAAAATATAACAAAATTTTATTTTGTTTTCATGTTTATTTAACTTTTAAATCCCTACACTGTAATAAAGATTGTTATATTTTATAAGTATTCAAATATTTTAACAAAATAATTTATATGTTATAACAAAATTAAATAAAGAAGAAAAAAAACCTATTAGAACCATTTTCGACTTTTACGCGGACGAAGTCGCGGGCAAAAGCTAGTTTTATATATGAAGCTTGCTCACAAGAAACGTTCTATCACAATTAATTATTATTTAACGGTATTTCGGGGCGATATATAATATAATAATATTAACAATCAGTTCTTTTAACTGAAAACTATAAACCATTACGTAAAAAATATCAAAGAAGTCGACGCAGACACTTTGCTGCTCTTAAAAGTAAATCCTGAGTCCGAATACAAATACAAATACAAAATAGTTTATTGTGCCAAATAGAAAATTACATTACATTTTAACGTGTTTGGAGCCTCCTTTTAGGCAAACAATGCCTGTATTAGAAGGCTCCGCTCTTTCACATTTATATATAATAAAGAATAAGTTCGAAGGTACCAATATCTGTATCACATCTAAAAACTGTTTTTAAATCTGCAAAACATATTCTTTCTAATTTATTTAGAAAGAATATACATAATATAATAGAATATAAAGAATATACAATATAACTTTTCTTGGAAGTAATGCTCCAAATCTAACTCTGAAAGTTCGGATCCGGCAGGAAAATTTCACATTATTTCCAGAAGTTCGAAATCTAACGTCATTTCCTCTATATTATGTGTAGTAAAAACATAAAAAACTAAGTGATTACATAGGTACAACTTCCTAACAATAAAATAAAACCAAAAACATACGCAATATTCAACACTTGAGAAATGTATTTTTATCAGGTGTTGTTCTACCACTTTCCATGTACCTACCTCGCTCGACAATCGCAATGCGTTCAAGTTGATAGTTCCACGAAGCGAGCACGACTGCTATGTTGTCATGCTTCACTTGGCGCTAACACAAATACATGCATTATTCTCAACAGGAATAACTCGAGATTGACGACGAGCTCGACAACGAGGACCATTTTGAAAATAAACATTTATTTTATGAGCTACGCGTACCTTAGGTGTTTGCTCTGACCATCCTGCATTATATCCAGTCTGTCGACTCACCTCTTTTCTACCTCTTAGCATTCAATTGACATTCGTTGATACAATTATTATGGTTCAAACTCCCACCAAATAGTATTTTATTTTGTCCGAGGGTTCCAATGACTTACATCGTGAGATTATTATTGATTGTTTTTTTTATTTAATTTTTTCTGATCTTGACTAATTTCATTTCATTTCAAGAAATGTTGTCTACTTTTATGTAATCTTCTTAATATATATAAATTACGCGTCACGTTGTTTGTCCGCGATGGACTCCTAAACTACTTAACCGATTTTAATGAAATTTTGTGAATGTATATGGTTGGTTCCAGGTTGAAAGATAGGATAGTTTTGGACCCGATAGGGGGCGCTCCGTGCGAAGCAGGGGCGGGTCGCTAGTTTAATATAATTTTATGATTGTATGTGTAATTACTAATATTTATGGACCTATACTTGTCTGTGTGGTGAAAACTGTACGAGTATACGTATATAAGTTGGTTTTTATATAAAATAAATAAATTATTAATTAACTCGCTGCAAGTCACTCACATGAAAGCTGGATATCAATAGTTGTACCAGCGTGCAGTCTTGAAACCTCTTCAGTCGTACAAAAATAATATGCGTTTATTTGTACGGTCGGTCGCACGTCAGCGGTAACACTTTGACCTTTAGCTGGCCTAGCGTAGTACGAGTTTCAATAGAATACGGAGCTAGCTTTAACTGGTTTTGTCGCCACTGACGTGCGGCTGCAGAGGTTTCAAGGCGTCACCGTTTCCTATAAAAAACATTCAATAGATACTATGTGTTTCATAAAGCTAAGCGTTGCGTACGTTCAACGCAATATGTCGTAAACGCTCGCCCCGAATGGGTCTTCTGCCCCTATCTGCAACGCGGTGGAGCGGGCACAAAATGGCAGGACACGCTATAATGGTCCTGCGGTAATTACACCGGCCGGGTGGCAGAACCGGTCCCGCGAGTCCCACCGGCGCCACCGGCTGCGACGCGCGACGGGTGCGGACTCCATCTTACTGGTGCGGACAAAGGGTAACGGTAGACGCAGAGAAATACATATATGGGATCATCTCAATCATATAATGTTTTGAGTATAAATGTGGATGGCTATAAGAGTAGGGGAAGACCAAATAAACGATGGATGAACTGTGTGAAAGATGATTATGGTTAGAAAGGGGGTGCATGACGACTAATAAAGTAGACAAGATGAATACAAAACAATAAATGAACGAAGAAAACGAAATGTTGCGCAGACTCCAAATAAATTGGGACATATGCAAGGACAAGATAATGATGATGATAACGTGGTAAAGTATAGAACGAAAAACTATGTAAAAAGTATAGGCCATGTCTATTTATTTATTTGGTACACCAACAGCAGTACATACACAAAATTTAAAACATAATAAAACCATAATACAAGTACTTGTATGTATGCCTATTATAGGTATACACAGCATTCACCACAAAACAACATCGTAATAAACTAAACATAAAATACAATTAGTAAAATTCAAAATAAATGAGTATTGGTATTAAACAAAAAAAATTAAGAAAAAATTTACCACGAAAGGTGGAACGTGAAAAATGAAAAATGAGTGTGAGTGATATCTGAAATTAATTTACAAAAAAATATGTATAAATTGCTTAGTCTAAGCACTTATGCACTCCCGTACCACAGACATTGATCTTCTAAACTTGGTGAGTGATACACCGTGTAAGTCGATTTCTGACGATTTACAAAAACTGTTGTAATTTCTGCACATTCGGATCAAGGAAGCATCCATATCAAAATTTGATTTGCGAAAAGGGATATGAAAAAATCTGGTGATGGGATTTCTGGGAGGCTTTGAAGGGACTGAATATTGGATACGTTCAACAAGATCGCTACATTTTACAAATCCGTTTGTAACTTTGTAGAGGAAAATTAGATCACGCAAACGGCGACGTTCACGCAGTGTCTTTATATTGAAAAAGTGTAAGCGCTGTTCATATGGACAGCGATGGCTAATTTTCCTGGTTCCTAAAAGACTAAGTAGTAGGTAAGTCTTAGCTTAAATATTGTAATTTTATTTAAGGTGACTCGCGCGTCTCGGCCTCCATGGTTGCCAAAGGTCGAAACGACAGGAAATGTAAAAGTTAATTGAACCGATATTATCAATTTTGAACCAGTTAATGACGTTCACCAAATTATTGCTTCATCGTCATCCGTAGCCTCAGGAGTACAGACTGAGGACAGGCCATCCGCTGCTAAACCTCTCCTAGCGCTGAGACTGCAATGTACATGTCATTAGATAATCGAATCTTGTATCTCCATTGCTAACTTTAACTGAGCCAGCTCATTAACCTCGTCCAGTGTCTTGTTACACTAGGCCGCAGCAGTCGTTGTTATTATCCTCAAACCTTTTGTAGTCGGCTACCACGGATGGAGGGAATTTCGCACCTTTGCCAATCCAAGGCGCAAAACTATGTCCGTTCCATTAAAATTCGTAGTAAATATCGATATTATGACTCAACTGAACACTAGAGCTCGTAATCGTTTTTAGCCGCACATTATTGTCTTGTTACGATCTAAAATATGAAAGTAACATTCGTCCGAGCGATTGCGAATTGAGATCAATGCTTTCAATTACTTCATAGTTAATACACGAATCTAGCATAATCATTATGATTAATACTTTTTTTTCTTCTTTTATTGTAGTATTACACAGCTGTGTCAATAACGCGCATGTATATATCAGTGTTCGTCGTATCATATTGCTACACATTGCCTGTGAGGCGTGGATTAGCTGAACCAAGTACGTAAAAGTAAACACGAGAAGAATTTATAATTACTCCAAAACCTCTTTTTTGTTCCCATCGGAGATTTCATCACCTTCCGGCTAGTTCTTATCAATCTACTACTTCGCTGCTTACGGACGAGTGTCTGGTTCACCACGCCCTCTTTTTCAGAAAGCTTTCTAATGTTACCTCTTCCGACACCAAAGACACAGCAAGTGCTTTAACAGCCACGACGACCTATCATCGCTTGCATGTTAACAAAGCATTTCTAGTTACAAACTGAAGGGTCAATGACACCTATCATTGGGTCACACTTAAAGATCGGCTGAATACGGAGTGCATGTGGTGGAGAACTGCAGTACAGTTAGGTGGCCCATTTCCCTCGTTAGACGCCACCGATACAATCACTAGTCGAAGGTACTCTTATTAGACGACCATTATAATGATAGATGATGAACGCAGGATACAGCTAACTTGGAACAAATATTGGGGTATAAAATAAATATTTAAAAACTCCTGAACACTTGTCTTTTGCCATGCCAAACATGGAAAAAAAAAATACACCTACGCTTAATGGGCAGACGATATTAATAAAGGTAGCTGGAATAAACTGGATTGAAACAGCCCAGTCTAGAGAAGACTGGATATCTTTAGAGGAGTCCTTCACCTGTAGAGGGGTTCTTACAAAATATAATTATAATAAAGTATACTTAGAAATAATTAGGTACATATTGTTTAGTTTAAGTTTATTTTATTTGTGTAAACTAGTTAGGGTTGGCAAGAAATATAAGGCTTTTTTATATTTATTTATTATAATCATAGAAACAAAAACAAAAAAAAAAAGGGTTTTATTTCCAAAACTTATGTACAATCAACAATATAATGATAGGAACTACCTTTTAAGCAAAGAAATGCTTATATTAGGTACTTCCGTTCTTCTGGTTTATATTAACAATACATAAGTGAGAAATTTACCAGTAAACAATAAAAAAATAAATTACAAAATTAAATCAATATCAAACTCAAACTCAAACTCAAACTCAAAGCATTTATTTCAAATAAACCAATTACAGGCACTTTTGAATTGTCAAGGGGTCGGTCAGTCAGAAATATGAAGCTAGTTGCCCATTCCAACGCGTAGTAGGTTCCTATGGAGAAGAACGGGCAAGAAACTCCACGGACACTCTTTTAAATCAGAATATTGTTACAAAATATTGGTTACATCATTCATGTTGTAATTATACATGTGAGAACAATGTAGAGAGACGTGCACGTTAAAAGCGTCCGTAATAAAGAAAAAAAACAATTCAAAAATTAAAATAAATTCAAAATAAGCCTTGGCAGCTAAGAGATGACCAGTCCCCACTGACGGCGCCCGTTCACGAACATGACGCATGGATCAGCACCATTTAGCTCAACCATTTTGAAGGGAACTTTATGATCCAACACACACGCCACCACCAGCGAGACATTTGAGTGAGCATGACATACTCTCAGCCGCAAGGGCACATTTAGGTCAATGAAAGACGTAGGTACCCAGTAAATGGTAGCTTTAAAGTAGGTACATAGTGCTCACACATGTGCTATGCAATTATATAATACTATGAAATTGAATTTATACAATCTAAAGATAGTCCTACAATCTTCAGCAGCTCCAACAATATTTTCGAATGCCAATCAATTAGTTTATGCGCCTTGTGGAGCTGGACCAGCGTTGAGCCAAGCATTTTTGTCAACGATGTAATCCCCCAACTTATAATATGCTTGGCAGCATAGTGTGCGTTTTATACAAGATTTAAAATTCCTTTCATTCAATTGGAGTATGTGGGGAGGTATTTTATTGTAACATTTTAAACAGTACCCCATGAAGGTTGAGTCAACTTTAGCCAGTCTGAAACCCGGTTGAACTAATTGTTCCCTATTTCTAGTGCTATAATTGTGTCTATCACCTCTTTTACTGAAAAGACTTAGATTTTTCCTAACGTACATGATGTTTTCATAGATATATTGACAAGGTACCGTCATGATGTTAATATCTTTAAACAGTTCCCTTAGAGAATCGCGTCTGCGGAGACCATATATTGCTCTGATGGCTCTTTTCTGCAGAATAAAAATAGACTCGATATCTGCAGCCCGTCCCCATAGTAGAATACCGTAAGACATGATACTATGAAAGTAACTGAAATAGACTAGCCTCGCGGTATCTACGTCAGTAAATTGACGGATTTTTCTCACAGCATATGCTGCTGAACTTAGGCGTCCTGCAAGAGATGTTAAATGAGGACCCCATTGCAGCCTTGAGTCGAGCGTAATCCCCAAGAAAACAGTTTTATCGACGAATTCTAATTTCTCCCTATTCAATACTATGTCACAATCACTACTTTTAACATTCGGTAAAGCAAATCTTATGCATTTAGTTTTTTTCCCATTTAATACTAAATTATTAGCAGTGAACCAATTTTGGACTTGTAGTAGGGCGTTATTTACGTCGTCAAGATTTGATGCACGTCTATTTATCTTAAAAATTAGAGAAGTATCGTCAGCAAATAACACCATTTGTGGTTGGTTTTTTAATAAATGGGGTAGATCATTAATATATACTAAAAAGAGGAAAGGACCCAATATTGAGCCTTGTGGAACACCCATTTTTACTTTTAAACCGAGTGAATTGATTCCATTAATTTGTACTTGCTGTTGTCTATCATTTAAATAAGATTTTATCAAACTAAGCGCAAGTTTACCTAGTCCGTAATGCTCAAGTTTCAAGAGTAAGGTTTCATGATTTACGCAGTCAAATGCTTTGGACAGATCACAAAAAATTCCTATGGCATCTTGGGCCTCCTCCCATGCTGTGAATATGTGTTTTAATAAGGTGACACCGGCGTCAGTCGTACAACGTCCTTTGGTGAACCCATATTGCTGATCGTGTAAGATATGGTTGGTGTTAAAATGATTAAGCATTTGATTGAGCATTACCTTTTCGAACACCTTGCTGAATACCGGCAGCACGGATACTGGTCTATAATTGTTGGTATCTTTACTGTCCCCAGATTTAAAAAGTGGAATCACCTTACTGTATTTCATTAAATCCGGGAAGACTCCTTGGTCCACACACAAATTAAATATTAAAGCCAAATATGGTGCTATAGTTTCAATTATGGATGTACAAACTTTGATAGATAATCCCCATAGATCTTCGGTCAATTTTATTTTAATTTGCCGAAATGCTTTTATAACTATCATAGGGTTTATATGTTTAAATTCAAATTCAACCGGGCAGCCTGCAACGTTCGCTCTTAATAAATAAAGTGAGACATCGGGTGAAGAATTCAAAGCTTCCGTCGTTTTAGATGGAATATCAGTAAAGAAACGTACAAATTCTTGAGCTACTTCTAAGTTAGAGCATATGGCACCATGTGAAGTCTCCAAAGTGTACTCAGTGTTTCGTATTTTTTTCCTATTCGTTTCATTATTTATAACTTTCCAAACTGTTTTTATTTTATTTTCTGCTGATTTGATCTTGTTGCTAATATACAGGGCTTTAGCTATCTTGCAGGTATTTCTAAAAATTTTGGAATATGTAGCAACATACTTGTTGAAAGTTTCAGTTTTAATGTAAGGCTTAAGGCCATACAGTTCGAACAGTCTTTCCCTACTTATCCTAATACCTCTAGTTACCCAGTCACTAAATATAAAATGAGGGCTAATATTTTTTGTTTTCTTTTCAAAAGTTTTATTGAATTCAGTGTCGACTACTGAAAAGAAATCCTCATACAATTGATTTGCATTGACCATATTATGGCCCAGAATGTTTAATTTATTATTTAGGGTACTATTGAATCTATTTAATTTGCCAGTTGTTATTGGTCGAAATTGTATTTGTACTTTTTGCAAAGGTGTTTTGAACTTAAAAGTTACCGTTTGTCCACTATGATCAGACGGCAAATAATTTACAATGGCTTTAGCTAAATAATCACAATCGCAGAAGACATTGTCGATACAAGTAGCAGAAGTTGGAGTTATTCTAGTCGGTTCTGTAAAAATACTAAATAAATTGAACGATTTAAAAAGGCTTAGTAATCTACTGCTATTTAAATTATCTTCCAAAATATTAATATTAAAATCACCACAAATAATTGCAGCTTTGTTACTGGATGCAAGTTTCGCTAGGACATCTTCCATTATTGACTCAAATAAAGAAAAGTTCTGATAATTAGGGGGTCTGTACACGCACACTACAACATGCTTATCCAGCTCAACACAGGACAGTTCGATGCAATGTTCAACTGATAAACCAACTATGTCATTACGTTGCTTAAATTTTAAACAATTTTTTATCATGATTAGAGATCCTCCACGCAGCATAGATTTACGGTTAAAAGAACTGCCCATACTATAGTTGACATAATTAATTAGCATTTGGTAATCCTTTAACCAATGTTCAGTAAAACAAACAATATCAAACTTTGTTTTTTCTAAAAACATTTCAATTTCTAATAATTTTGAAGAAATACCTTGAATATTTTGATGAAATAATTTCAAGGTATTCTGCTCATCTCCTTTTCGGTAAAAACTTATTTTAGAGCCAGAAGACACCTTGTTGTTGTTAGTTATAAGAATATTCTTAGTGGTACCTTCTGTTGTCTTAAATTAAAATCACATTTTTTACAAGAATTAAAAATTACATTAAAATTAAAATCTAAATCAAAATCAAAAACAAAATGTATAACAACATTAAATCAAAATCAAATTAATATCAGAATCACAATTAGAAAAATCTAAGAATTAAAATCCAAATCAAAATAAAATTAACATTAAAATTCAAATCAAAATTCAGATCATAATAACAAAACAATTTTGTGCGCACAGGGTGTTTATGTGAGTGTGTGTGTGTTGTGTGTGTGTTGTGTGTGTGTGTGTGTGTTTGTTTGTGTTTGTGACAATGTATCTCTCGGATTATGTGATCGTTTGTAGGATTGACTCGATTTCTTCGTAACTTTTGTTTGCCAGCCATTGAGTGAGTGTTTTTTTGCAGTCGTGGTATGTCATAGAGTAAATGTTTTGTTCTTTATTTAGAATATTGTAGAATGTAGAATATATAGAATATTGATTGTTTAGTATATTGTCTCGTGGCAAATGTGTTTTTGACTGGGGTTTCTGGAGCGACATTATTCTTCTTCCTAGATTGTGCCCTGGAAGGGATAAAGGGAAGGGATTTATGTTTTTTTAAAGCAATCTGAAGAATATATAGTTTCCTAACTGACAAAAGATTCGAGGTTTCGTAATGGCTTTCAGTGGGAAATCTCAGTGATTTGAAGAACATGACCTTCAATAGCGCTCTCTGCGCCCTCTCTAGCTCCAAAAATTTTGTTTTTGTTGCGCCGCCCCAGATTGGTAGCCAGTACATTATTATTGATTGGCCTAGGGAGATGTAGATTTGTCTAATTAGTTGCTTAGTAGCCACGTGACGGAGTAACTTAAAGGTCCATATTAGTTTCCTGACTCTTCCCATTATTAGATCTAAGTGCAAATGCCAAGATAGTCGCTGGTCGAGCATAACACCAAGGTATTTAGTTTTAATGACCTTGTTTATTTTTTAGACAAGTACAGGTGTTGTTGGAGGAGTCGGAGCATGTATGAATTTTAATCTGGAGGTCTTGTGATGGTTGGAAACGATTGTAGATGGAGAAACAGATGTAATTAGTCTTTGAGACATTCAATGTTAAAAGGTTGCGATCGAGCCAGGCAGCAATCGTAGACAAGCCACGTTCGGCAGTGCGGCCAACGCTGTCCCATGATTCTCCCGAGAAGACTATTGCTGTATCGTCGGCGTAAGAGAACATATGAGCATCTTCTATAGACAAATTACACAAACTGTTTATATAAACAAGGAACAATGTTGGGCCTAGCACACTACCTTATCGCACTCCTTATGTGACGAATTCCTCAGAACTAGTGAACAATCCTATTTTTACCACATATCTTCTTTCACTCTGGTATTCCTGAAATAGCTTAAGTGGGACCCCTCTCACGCCAATGTCTTCTAACCTGCGTAGAAGTATGGGAACCGAGACTGTGTCGAAGGCTTTTTTGAGGTCTAGAAAAACTGCCAGGCACCTACTTTCACTGTCTACTTTTTCAGTGACAATGGAAGCAAGCGCCATGACTGCATCTTCTGTAGACTTGCCTTGTCTAAAGCCAAACTGCGAGGGTGATATTATATTGTTTTTCGATAGATATCTAACCAAGCGTTGGTTTATTAATCTTTCGAATATTTTGGACAAGGACGGAAGGACCGATATCGGCCTGTAGTTCGACGGGTCGGCTCTGTCTCCACTCTTGTACACAGGTGTTATTACAGCTTGTTTCAGGGCGGTGGGAAAAGTTCCCTGTTCAAAGCAGAGGTTAATAAGGTGAGATATAATTGGCGAAATAACTAGCTGTGCAGCCTTTAAGAAACTTACGGGAATTTTGTCCCAGCCGGTGACACTATCGGATTTTAGGCTCCTAATTACGGCAGCAACCTCATCAGGGTCCGAGTTGAGTAAAACGAGAGATGAGACTGGTGGATCTGGATCATATAAAGGTATATTACGTCTGTCGTGATGGTCGTTTACAGCTGGTCTATCAGGGTTTTTTAAAATGTCGTCAGCTAGGCACTTGCCTATAGTGGAGAAGTATTTGTTACCGTTATTTACTGCTTTGCTAGGGGTACCGGCTGATTCCAATAATTCTGTGTTTTGCGTTTTAGGTGGCTTTCGTTGGGTAATGGTGTTAATCGTAAGCCTAAGCCGTAAGGTTTTAGGGTTTTTGTTTGACTTATATAGCTGTTCACGATCAAATTTACGTTTTTGTTTTTTTATTATGCCGCTGTAGTAGTTCCGGTACCTCTTATAGGTGATTTTTAGAATTTCATTGCACGGGTCCAGTTTCAGCTTTTCTTGCATATTGTTACGATTTTGTATGCAGCGTAATAAGCCTATAGTCATCCATGGTTTAATCAGTCTATTTTTTACGGCGATCCTTCTAACAAGAGTGCTGGCAATGAGTGCATTTTGTAGTAAACTTATTAGGTTATCTGCTAAAACATTGGGGTTAGTTACGTTTAAAAGGTCTTGAGTATTGTACGTTTTTAAGAGTTCAAATGCGTTATCTACATTTATTATGGTTTTAGTCTTACTTATTGGATGTTGTTTCGTCAAGTCGGATAGTTTTAGAAAAATCATAAAGTGATCGGTAATAGTAGTGTCGATAATTCCAATAGATGCAGATCTTTTGTTCGGTCTAAGCTTTAGAATGAAGTGATCTAAGCAACTTTTGTCTCTCGTTGGAAGTGCGTGTCCGGGGAGTAGGCCATGCATTGCCAACATATTTAAATAATTGAGTCTATTTGAGCGCTCATGTGATTGCTCTTCTTGTCTATGAGAAACAGCTCGATACGCAGTTGTAGACTTTTTTAAGGTTTGTTTGTGTTTTCATGACAATTGACACGAGTTCTGTATTACTGCATTAAATTAAAATAATAACGAAATTGTCAAAAAAATAATTGCTTAACTTAATTTTACGTTTAGCAGTGTCCTGGGCATCGCTAAGTCACCCTATCTTATCCTGTATAAAGCCGCGTCCCCACTAGGGCCGCGCGGCCTGGCCTCACGGGCCGCGCGGCCCTAGTGGGGACGCGGCTTTAGAGTTATGTATGCTATTCACGCGATGCACAAGACGGGCCAAGTCAGAAGGTTCACAAGCTAATGACCGCAATTATTAGCTACTACTTACTTACTTACTTGGATGGTTATCTGCCCGACTGAGTACCCCACTCGCAGACATTCGTCCAAACACCAACGGTAAATGGTGATAGAGTCCCTTCCTCTTGCATCGTAAAGTGGGTTTTCTGTGCTCGTTACACATTACTTAGCAATGTCCCTGGAAACGCGGCCTGTTAAGGTCCTTGCCGTCTGCAATGAATTGCACTAGATGAACCAGTTCCGAAGGCATGTCGATCATTACAGAAATTATACGTTACTATGGCAACACGAAATGAAACAGATGACCCTGATGTATTGAGTGGTTGTCATAATTGCTCCGCAGTGGCCGTTTGCCTTCCCACAGTTCCCATCCACACTCAGCTGTACAATTTGACACATCAGCAGTACAAGTACAACTACAAACAATAACATCATCTACCGAAGTTTCATGTGAGTACTTCCAATCATCCACTATGATTACAGCAGTCCCACTGAGGCACTGACTATAAACGACAGCAACTGTGACAAACTCTAAACTATAACCGTGACGAAGCAGTAGTTACTATCAAATAATCGTGACTCGCAACCCGTAATGACAGCGGCGACTCGAGGTAACAGCTCATTACGCCGATACCTCTGACATAACAAGACGTAGGACGTAACATCGCCAGTAAGAGGCGACACGACCCGACTGACGCCGACGAGACCCCACACAATGTGAGAAAGTCATAGATTCGTTCACACACACACAATGCTCGTAGTTAGCGCACAAAAACGTTGGGATGCGCAAGCGCAATATCACTGTCACTGGGTGACCGGAGCGAAACTCACACTTATGTTTTCATAGCTAAACTCTCGTAGGTGCCGTTCATTATATGTGTATAACCCAACATTTCATAGATGACAGTGTTTATTAGGTTTAAAGATATTTTATTCTCAAAAAAGACACAAAGTCACTTACATGAGAACAATGCTTAAAATAAATTATAAATATAAAGTTCGTCACAGACGTCACGGTAGCAATTATGATATACCCATCCAATGCATTCAAGTTTTAGGAAGGGTGTTATTTGTGATTAAATATTCAGCTAATTGAGTTTCGAATGCATTGAATGAGTGTAACTTTTTTATACATGGGGGTATTTTGTTGTATAATTGTGCTCCTTCAAAAGTTAACACTTTTCTGCCAAACTTAGTTCTCATCTTCGGTAAAATCAGAAAATTTATTGCTGACTTGATCACGCAGAGAAGCTTCTCAGGGTAATTAACGTAACTGATATAATTAAAATTATATAATCTACATATTTTTAATAAAATAAGTGATAGACATCATTTTAATACTAGAAATAAAGATAAAATTGATCAACCATTTTTCAGATTTTCTAAAGTACATTCATCTTTTATGGGGTATGTTACAACAAAAAAAATACCTTGTGATATATTATTATTAAATTAAAGAAAATTTAAAACTCATAGTAAAAGTACACTTTGCAAACAAGCATACCTAGTATAAATTAGAGGATTATATCCAAGATAAGAATGCTTGGAAACATGCTGGTCCTGCTTCATAGGATAATCTAGAATCTAAACAAAATCAAACTTGTTCCTAATTTAAGTTGTTTATATTATTATTTTTTATTCTAAAACATGGATTTTACATTCTGTGATTACTTCCTCACGCACTGATTTATTAATTGTAAAGTATTAGGAAAATCGTCTACTTTTACAATGTATGTAAATATGTGAGAACCATGTATCTATCACATAAGTAATTAATTTATCTGTCGGTGCTTCATCTTTAATTATTTTTACCTATTTTGGTTTAGTAATTTTTTTAGGTGCTACGTCTTCACATATAATTATATAACTAATGTACCTACGGGTACATATTAGAACGTCGAAAATTAAAATACCTACAGGTAAAATGTCACTGTTCAAAACATCTAAAATTTAAATATCGATTATATCGAAAATTGTTATACCTAAGCTTAAAATGTCTAAGATTAAAATGCCGAGTGATTAAAACATCGACTGATTAAAAATATCGATAGTCATTATACCTAAGTTCAAAATGTCAACATTTAATATACCTAAGTTCATTATATTTACGTTAAAAATACTTGTTAAAATATCGAACAAATTTTGATTATGTGGTATTATGATTGGAAAAAATGTAGGTAGATTTGAAATTGTCACACTCTGCCAACGTATTGCTATTAGTCATTATTAAAATCTGCTAGCAACTTGGACGTAGCGTTCGCCGGCCGCTGCCGCTGCGCTCGCTCGACTCACGCGCGGTTGGTCACAGTTCTAACCTAACCTAGCCTATTTCACCCAGTTCAAAATGACAAACCTACAGAAATGTCTTCACCATTGTCTAATTATCTAGTCGCAGGCAGACTGTATGATTCATCATTTCGAACTGGGTGAAATAGGCTAGGTTAATAACATCTGTAACTTAATTTAGTTGAACCAATCAACTAAATTAAATTACAGATGTTATTTTAGTCTTGTAATTTAAAATTATAATTGAAGTGTCTGAGGTTATGCGTTAATTCTGTTACACGTTGTATGTATACAGTTTTAGTAAAAAATATTATTTATTTATTTAATAATAATAATAATATAGAATAATCAAAAATGACGTTGTCATATTCGGACTTCCGTTAAATCCTATGCAATAAATTATGAGAGATTTCAAACCACCAACATGTTGACGAGATCAGCAGCTCGTCGTGCACGCCTACCACCTCCGGACTCGCCGCTCAGCTCCGCCACGCCGCCGCCGGTACCCAGCCCCATCGTGAGCGCTGCGTCAACACCGGCCGCGGTAGTTGCGTCGAGCTCGAGCGACGAGTATTTCTCCCCGCCCTCGACGCCACCACCTGCTCGCCGACGGGGAGGACGCCGGCCGCCGGACGGCTTAGGACCTCGAGGCCCACCGACCTCTGATAGGGTCCCAGCCCCCGGCGGAAGTGTGCAGCGCATGAGATGGACACGATCCATTAACGAGAACGTCATGCGCTCATACTATGGGGCTACAGAGGGGGGAAACAACCTGACCGCGTACCGTGTCCGGATGCTCTCTCTTTTTCAGGTGCTTGAGCCAGCTGACAACGTTTCGGCACAACGACTGTCGGATCAGGTGCGGGTCATCCAGCGTAATCATATGTTGGATGAAGCTGTACTTGATCGCCTGCGAATTGAAATGCAGAGTAGCCATGTCATCGCTCCCCCGCCGCAGAGTGTTATTGTAGTGCCACCACAGGACACTACAATTCAAGCTGACGAGAGGATTGATGACAGGGCTACAAACGTAAGTACCCAGTGCAATGAAGAACTGAGGAGTGCTTTGGAGGGTGCGATTCGGGAATGTCATTCATTCAATTCATGTCGCCCGAACTTAGACCACGTTTACCTCGTTTGCCCATGCAGAACAAAAATAGGGCGCTGGTGGCGGTTCTGGATTCGCAGTTGTCAAACTATTTTGATGATTGCGAAGACCTCACTGATACTCATTCAGTTCTGTACTGCGCAGCTGTAGCAGCATGTCGTGTAGCTCACGTAAAATTTGCAAATGACTCTAGAGCTACACGACCGAAACCAGCCGTACCAGCTTGGCAGTGCAGAATTGAGCGCCGTATTGGTGGGGCCAGAGCGCTCATCGGCAAACTTATCTGCTTCAGGGAGGGCAATACTCGCCCTAGAGTGATGCGCTTTGTGAGGCGGGCGTTCTCAGGGACTGATATTAGCCCTGAGGACTATGTGTCCCATGTCACAGAGCGCATCGACTTCCTGAAGCAGAAAGTGTATGCATGGGCGAACCGTATTCGTAGGTATAAGCGGCGAGTAGAGCGATATACTCGATCACGTGATCACTCGATCACGTGTTTACCGACGGTCTATAAAGTTCTTACATCCATTTTGAGAGCTAAAATTAACAAACATATAGACACCAACGTCATCATGTCTGCCTCTCAAAATGGAAGTAGGAACGGGTCCCGCGGTACTAAGGAGCTACTCCTCATTGATATGGCCATCAGCCAGCAGGTTCGCCGTTCCCGAAAGAATCTGTCGACATGCTGGATAGATTATAAGAAGGCCTATGACTCGGTGCCACAAACATGGCTCATGAGAGTGCTGGAGTTGTATAAAGTAGATGCAACTCTGCGCACCTTCCTGATGTCATGTATGGGGCAATGGAGGACGGTCCTTCGCTATCCAGGATGTCGAAATATGCAGAGGAATAGTGAGCCGATAAGGATCGAGCGAGGCATATTTCAGGGCGATAGTTTGTGTCCGCTCTGGTTCTGTTTAGCCCTGAATCCTCTAAGCACACTGCTGAAGGATTCAGGTCTAGGCAATCGGCTGAGGAGAGGTGGTCAGGTCATATCTCACCTCCTCTACATGGATGACCTTAAACTCTTTGCCCCCAACAATTTGCAACTGATGGAGCTACTGAAAGTAACTGAAACTTTCAGTAGCGCCATCAGGATGGAATTTGGTGTGGACAAATGTGCAGTCATGCATGTAAAGCGAGGGGAGATTGTGGAATCCGTGGGCACGGAACTCTCGGATTCCATAAATCTTGAGCCCTCTCCGCATCCGACACCTATAAGTATTTGGGTATGTCGGAAGCGTTGGGCATCAATGTTACTGACATGAAGCAATCATTGAAGGAGCGCTTCTTTGGCCGCCTGAAGAAAGTATTTAATAGTTTTCTATCAGTCGGAAATAAGGTGCGCGCCTTCAATGGTTGGGTCATGCCGGTTTTGATGTACTCTTTCGGCATACTCAAATGGACTCAGACCGAACTCGACGCCTTGGATAGGAGGGTCCGTAGGCTGCTGACTGCATATCGAATGCACCACCCACGGTCATCGGTAATGAGACTGTATATCCCGCGAAAGTGTGGAGGTCGAGGTTTTTTAAACGCTAAGACCCTCCACAATCGCGAGATATGCAGTCTCAGGGAATATTTCCTGGAAGCCGACGTGGGGATGCATCGAGATGTGGTCGCAGTGGACAAGAACCTCACCCCGCTCTCCATGGCTAAAGAGAACTGGCGCAAGCCTGTAGTGCTTGACACTAACGATCGCAAGGAGGTATGGCAAAGTAAGGAGCTTCACGGACGCTTTTTCCGGGACCTACATGGACCCGATGTAGATTTTCTAGCGTCCGTAGCCTGGCTGCGTTTTGGTGACCTCTTTGGGGAAACCGAAGGTTTTGTCTGTGCAATTATGGACGAAGTTATCATGACGAATAACTACCGTAGATTTATTGTGAAAGACGGCACGGTTGACATCTGTCGGGCATGCCACCGTCCGGGAGAATCAATTTGACACATTATCTCCGGCTGTTCTCGTCTAGCTAACGAAGAGTACTTGCATAGACACAACCTTGTAGCCAGGATTATCCATCAGCAACTTGCTCTGAAATACAATCTTGTGGAATCGGAAGTGCCGTACTACAGGTATGTGCCCGACCCAGTTCTCGTAAATGGAAATATCACATTGTACTGGGATCGATCCATTATCACTGACAGGACTATTGTTGCCAATAAACCTGATATAGTGGTGGTGGATCGAGTAGAGCGGCGCACAATGATAATTGACATAACGATCCCGCATGACGGGAACCTCGTAAAAGCTGAGAAAGATAAACAAATCAAGTATCTTGACTTGGCTCACGGATGTGGACTCAGCGATCATTGTGCCGATAGTCGTATCAGCCAATGGCTTAGTTGCCAAGCGCCTCGACCAACACCTAAGGAGGCTCTCGTTGGGCAGGTGGATCAAGGGCTTGATTCAGAAAGTGGTACTTCTGGATACGGCTCGCATTGTCAGGAGGTTTCTCTCTCTGGAGCCCTGACCGCCGGTAGCTTGGACCCTGTTCCCGATACCGGTGGGCTACTATTTTTTATATTTTTAAATGTTTTAATATTTTTTATATTGTAATATTTAAAAATGTAATTTGTAAGTATTTAAATGAAATAAAGGAAATAATAATAATAATAATCTTTATTGACATAATAAGAGGTTACAAATCATATGAAGCCTCTGAATCCCAAACTAGGTAAAAACCTGTATGTCAGGAGTCAGCGCCTTCTTCCATTTTCCCAAATAATTGTTATGCCAAAACAAAAAATACATTCCAGATTTACTCTCAAATGAACAAAAAGAAAAGAATAATTAAGTTTTAGAATGAGAGCATTCGAAAGTACAAAAAATAAAAAGATTTCTTAATATGTATTTAGCTAAGGTAGAGTGAAAGTGGGCGTGGTGTGTAGGATGTGCGAGTGAATGTTGTGTAATGTATGTGTGAGAGTGTGTGTGAGTGTGATGGTGTGTTCAACTATGTTTAATTATGTGTGTTTAACTTATCCTTCACTGAAGTACCTCTTCGGTTTCCTCGTAATTAAGCGTTAGAAGATAATTTCTGACCCTCGATTGGCACTCATGAAACGAGACCGAATACAATTTTAAAATTTTGTTAAGTTTATTGTAGAGATGTGCCGAAAGAAAACACCTTTGACGTCTTGCACTGGCAAGACGTCAAAGGTGTTTTCTTTCGGCATTACGACAACTTACAGAATCAATAACATTTGTTATTTTACGTTTGTTACGTAGTTTATTTGGATCGTAACGGATAGAGACATGTTGATTGATAATCACTTGATAAATAAAGAGCTGCCTAACCGTAAGAACCCGACACAGTTCATAAAGTGTTTTAGTGGGGAATCTATATGGTTTAAATGACATACTTTTGAGTAAGGATCGTTGGGCTCTCTCCAGTTTAATTATGTGTGTTTTACATGCGCCTCCCCATACACCAATACAGTAACCAACGACAGATTGAACCAATGCATAATAAACTGTGCGAAGAAGTTCCAGGTCAGCCACATGCCTAAGATTTTAAAAAATCCATACTAGTTTTCTAACCCGTGACGAAATCATGTCCAAATGAGGTTGCCAGGTTAATTTCTCATCAAGAAGTACTCCAAGATACTTTACTGTCGGGGTATTACCAATAGTTTGACACGTACAATTTTGGGTTTTTATTTATTTAGGATCTCCAACAAAAGATGTACACAATACATGACACATAATTAAAGGGCAATATCGGGTATTAAGTAAGTGTACTCCTTCAATTATAGGAGACCACAGCATGCACAATAAAGTTAAAAACGAAGCTAACAAAGTTAACACATGAATAATGGAAGGAAAGTAAAAATAAATTAAATTTATAAACAACTTTAAAAAATTAAGAAAATATAACATTTAGAGATACTTAAATTAAATTAAATCAAATCAAATTAAATCTAATAAACATTTATTATATTTGGACAGAGACTCGCAGATGTCTAAGTTCGAAGTTTTTGCTAACATGTTATATTGCCTACAAATTCTTGGCACAGCGGCGTAATGACCGAGGTTAGTTTTTGAGCCAGGACGAGAATGATTCGATTTGAGGTCCATTTACGAGGAAATATAGAATCTTCTACCTTGTAATTTTTTATAAGCACTAACTTCCCTGTAAGCTGCGAGCACAGTGCGAAGGTAGTGACTATAATTACATGTTTACAGTTAGTTCTGCACATGTTGTAATTACCTAAGCAAATGGGCGCTCCCCGTCCCCGCCTTATGTGTGAGCCGTCGCTTATTGATGTGCAAATGAACACGAACGTCGGCTCACCTTCAACTAACAAACGATTATTGAACCACACCGGAAGGTTTTGGAAGTTAGCAAATTAAACTGCAGCTTTGACCCTCACTTGACCCTCTTTAACTATTGGTAATTCATGTAAGTGCAGGTTTTATGTAACTGTTTGTAACCATACGGGCAGCAGCTCTTTGTATCTTCACATCTGAGAAGATCTTGTTTTAATATTCAAACTTCACACTAGGCTATTAATACAAGATAATATTTAGTGCTTCAAGGCTTTTAATACAAGATAATATTTAGTGACGTGGGCTCAGTTACACACAACCCTTTGAAATGTTTCTGGGGACAAAGTCAAATCATTTATTTGGCCCTTGCAAATTTAATTGATTCTAGTCGTCCCTTCCAAAAGATAGTTTTCGTATGGAGAAGAATGGGCAAGAAACTCCACCGTTACCCTTTTAAAATGTTTCACAATATTTTGTTTAAGTAGGTACCTACATTAGTTATATAATTATATGTGAAGACGATGCAACTAAAAAAAAATACTAAACCACAATAGGTAAAAAGACTTAAAAATTAAGCAACGACAGATAAATAAATTACTTATGTGATAGATACATGGTTCTCACATATTTAGTATAGAAACTCGCACTAGGAACTCCACTATTCGGTAGAAAAAAACTACTGATGTGTTGTGTCGCATTCTGTCATGATGGAGACTATGCACACTAGTCGGTCGTGTCGCGCTCTGTCGTTATTTCTGAACCACTTTTAGCTTAGCTTGTCCGTGAAAAAAACTGCAAACACACTGCCCTGTCGTGGCCAAGCTACGCCAACGCCACACGACGGCACGCTATGCCAAACTACGACACGTTAATCTGGACTACGCAACGCTACGGAAAGCTACGCCTTACTACGCCACGCTACGCAACGCTACTATAAGCTACGCCGTACTACGCCACGCTACGCAACGCTACGACAAGCTACGCTGTACTACGCAACGATACGAGTGCTACGACCAACTAAAGTTCAGAAATAGACTCACTCACACATAATTATATACTCGTAAAGCCAAAGCTTTTCTAAATTCGATGTGCCATGTTAAACCCAGCGTACTGTATCTCTTTTATTATCTGCTTTAGGAAACTGTTGGCCTCAAACGCGAAGGAAAAGCACTAACGCGAAGGAAAGTGTTGTTCATGTCATCAATTATACAAAACTTTGGCATTGGGCAGACGAGGAAAACAGTTCAGTACTTATACAGCCTTTCTTAGTGATTCATTATACTCGTATTATTTATGAACATTCCTGTTTGGTCTAAGTCGCGGAGGGCAAAGGGTAAACTAAGATAAAGATAAAGTATATAGGCCCGCTTCGAACCATCAAGTTGCATCTGACAAACACTAATAATGTCGAAGTCGAACAATTTATTTCAATTAGACACATAAAAGGCACTTTTGAACGTCAATTTTACAAAAAATAGATTTTTTTCTAGTCGCCCCTTCGAAAGAGTAGTTTTCGTACGGAGAAGAATGGGTAAGAAACTCCACCATACTCTTTTAAAATGTTTTCACAATATTTTGTATACATTTTTTGTTTAATCACAACTCCCAGATACTTGACATTATTTACGTCACGACTGAACAGACAAGAGCAGTGCGTTTGGCCATTACAAGTGTGAGCTTTAATGGTAAAGTCAATAGGTAGTTTCGTACTAGGATGTAGCTTAAAAGGGATGTAGTAAGTCTTATCCAGGTTCAGGGTGAGGAGATTTAGCCGCAACCAACTAATAACGGTTTCAAGTGACAGTTCGGCAGCAGCTCTAAAATGTTCCCAATCAGCCCCATAAACTATAATTGCTGTATCGTCAGCATAGGTGAATATTATAGAGTTCATGAGAGGTATGCAGCATAGCTCGTTAATGTAAACCTGGAATAAGGTCGACCCCAGCACACTACCTTGCGGGACTCCGAAGGTAGTACTTTCCTCACTAATAACGTGAGAACCAACTCTAACACACAATCTACGATTAGTGAGATAACTTTTGAAAAAATTATCAGCTAGTCCGCGTACGAGTTACCGACGTGCTCCAGTTTCGAAAGGAGGGTCGGAACAGAGACTGTGACAAACGCCTTTCTTAAGTCTAGGAATAGGCCCATACATTTATTTTTTACATCAAGCACAAACTAACAACTCTATTATAGATTAGCAAATCCGTTAAAGAACCTAAGGCTTTACAAAATACCTCCATACGCTCTTTAGCGCTATAAAAGCAACTTATAGCCCCTTTTTATCCCTTTACCTACAAAAGTAGGTATGTAAGGTAAGGTAAGTACTCTTTTACATCTCACTGTGGTATAAGACTCCATTAACTCTATTATACGCTATTGCATGCTCTTTTATCACAAAAATATTTTTTTTCGCTACTTATCGGGTACTGTTCCACCTAGCTGTTAAAGGGTTTTAAATATGCTACTTATATACATATATATCTATATCTTAATAATAATAATAAGGATGCAAGATGTCGAGCAAGTGTGTGAAACTATTCCAGAAATGGAAGCTGTACTAATCACGCCATTAGACGTAGCCAGAGCAGTCCGTCCTTTACCGAATTGGAAATCACCGGGACCGGACGGACTGCACAACTTTAACTTGCTTAAAATGGCTGATTAGTTCGCACACTCGCCTAGCATCCCAATTCCAGTCATCTCTGGAGTCTGGGTCACTACCACAGTTTCTAACAACAGGCGTTACCCACCTGCTCCATAAGTCAGGTAGTCCTGCGGAACCCAAGAATTTTAGACCAATCACATGTTTTTCAACGGTTTATATAACATCCATTTTCAGAGCAAAAATTAACACACACATTGACAGTAATTCAATTATGTCTGTCTCTCAAAATGGATGTATGAATGGGTCCCGCGGTACTAAGGAGCTACTCCTCATCGATATGGCCATAAGCCAACAGGTTCGTCGATCGCGCAAGGATCTGTCGACATACTGGATAGACCATAAGAAGGCCTATGACTCGGTGCCACATACATGGCTCATGAGGGTGCTCGAATTGTACAAGATAGATGCAACTCTGCGCACCATCCTGCTGTCGTTTATGGGGCAATGGAGGACGGTCCTTCGCTTCCCAGGATTACAACAGATCCAGGGGAATGATGAGCCTGTATGGAATAAACGGGGAATATTTCAGGGCGACAGTTTGAGTCCATTTTGGTTCTGCTTATCCCTGAATCCTCTAAGCACACTGCTGGAGGGTTATCTGTAAAAGAGCGTATAGGAATTTAGGTTTCATGCTTCGTACGGTCCGAGGGTTCACGAATGTGAAAGCTATTATAGCTTATAGCATTATATAATGCACTGGTGAGGAGCCAGTTAGAATGTAATGCAGTCATCTTGGCTCCGCATGAAACTAAATATAGTCTCATGCTGGAGAGGGCATGCTACAAAACAAATTTATTAGGTACTAGCTTTTGCCCGCGGCTTCGCCCGCGTGGATGTCGTAAAATATCCCACGAGAACGTACTACCGGGATTAGTTACATAAATACCTAATATACGAGGAAAAGTAATTGATTCCTACCGCTGCGCCCGCGTTGTGGGCAACCATAATTATTTTGTCACGCGTAATTTTGAATCTGAGATATCTTTTTAAGTATTCATTTTAATGATATGATGTCAAAGCATATTTTAATCTAAATTAAATGCCCAATTTAAATAACATATTTCATTGGATAAGGATAAATAAAATACCGGTCAAAATAGCTTCGGAAATAACAATTAAATGTTTATCAAATTCTGAAAGATTAAAATGGTTACTGTAGGTCATCCTTAGAAGATAGACATATGCTATCGCGGACTTTATTTTTGTACTTTTTAAGACATACAATTCTGTAAAACATAAATTTGATGTATCTCTTACGGCTTACGCGGCGCACGCCAGTAAAGCTCCCAGTCGGCATGATTTTTTCTTCGACAATAATCGTCATATTTCAGCCAATTTACACAAAACCTTAATGTATTATACACAAAAACCTTCCTCTTGAATCATTCTATCTATTGAAAAAACCGCATCAAAATCCGTTGCGTAGTTTTAAAGATCTAAGCATACATAGGGACAGACAGCGCGAAGCGACTTTGTTTTATACTATGTAAAGATTTATATAAGCGGTATTATGGGGCCTATCCATTTTACCCGTTAATGTATCCAACCTTATTTATTTTAGGTATGGTAGGATACAATGAGCTAAGGATGAGGAGGGATCTTGCACTCACCTCGTATGTATTTAAGCTACTGCGAGGGAAAGTGCAGAATGCAGTTATTTTAGAGCAGGTGAGTCTGTGCGTTCCGGACAGGTACGTGTGGCGACGACGGCAGCCGCCACTGCTAGTGGAGCCGCGCGCTCGGACCAACCTTTTAAGAGAAGCGCCCCTGATGCGTGCACTCCGCACGCTCAACCTCATAGCGAGTGAGACGGACTTATTCTGTTGTTCTCTGAGTGAATTCACAAGGAATGCATTGTTTGTAATTTGTTATAGATGTTAAGTTAGGATAAGCGCATTTACCGCATTGGGGTAACCTGTAATGGTAAATGTAAGATGATAAATAAATAAATAAATAATAAATACATCTTGACTTGGCTCGCGAGGTTGTCGACCTGTGGGATGTTGACTCAGCGATCATTGTGCCGAATAAAAGTACAGTCGCTGTAATATATGAAAACAAAAATAACGTATTAAAGGCAAGAAATATTTTACGATTTGTTGTGTTTCATGATTTTCAACACAAATATAGCAAAATACTTGTGCTGATTTATGAAAAGTGGTTCGACGATTTATAAAGTTTATAGTTTAGCTTCGATTTTTACAAGAAACTACTGAACAACACGGTATTCTTAAATGTTATCACGATCGCGTTCGAAAGCGCACTAGTTAGCGGAAACGGCCATTTGCTTGAGGCATGACCATGACCATTGTGGTCAACACGCGCGGACACAGACACGCCCCCATGCCACTTCTCCTGTTATTTAATTTATATTTCTATGGTCGGGCATGCCACCGTCCGGGGGAATCAATCCGACACATTATTTCTGGCTGTTCTCGTCTGGCTAACGGAGACTACTTGCATAAGCACAACCTTGTAGCCAGGATTATCTCTGAAATACATTCTTGTGGAATCGGAAGTACCGTACTATAGGTATGTGCCTGACCCAGTTCTCGAAAATGACGATATCACGTTGTATTGAGATAGATCTATCATCATACATAGTGGTGATAGATCGATTAGAGCGTCGCACAATGATTATTGATATAGCGGTCCCGCATGGCGAGAACCTCGTGAAAGCTGAATTAAGTATCTTGACCTGGCTCGCGAGGTTGTCGACATGTAGGATGTGGATACAGCAGTCATTGTGCCGATAGTCGTGACGGCCAATGGCATAATAGCCAAGAGCCTCGACTAACACCTGAGGAGGCTCTCGTTAGGCAGCTGGATCAAGGGCTTGATCCAAAAAGCGGTACTTTTGGACACGGCTCGTATCGTTAGGAGATTTCTCTCTCAGGAGCCCTGACCACCGGTAGCTTGGACCTTGTTCCCGATACCAGTGGGCTACTATTTTTTATATTTTTAAATGTTTCCTCTTTTGTTTTTATAAAAATATTTAAAAATGTAAATTATATGTATATAAATGAAATAATAATATAATTATTAATATTAAGGGAAATTGTACAGCACTTGAATGACTCCTATACAGTTACCAGGCTGTACAATGCCTGTTTAAACAGTTTGTGTGCTAGTTGGGCAGTGACGTTGATCAGTCGCTGCTGTACACTGCCACACGGATCATTTGGCGCTCCAGTAACGTTGATCAGTCGCTGTACTCTCTACAAGGATCGTTCGGCGCTCCAGTGACATTGATCAGTCGCTGTACGCTCTACAAGGATCGTTTGGCGCTCCAGTGATGTTGATCAGTCGCTGTACACTCTACAAGAATCGTTTGGCGCTCCAGTGACGTTGATCAGTCGCTGTACACTCTACATGGATCGTTTGGCGCTCCAGTGACGTTGATCAGTCGCCGTACACTCTACAAGGATCGTTCGGCGCTCCAGTGACATTGATCAGTCGCTGTACGCTCTACAAGGATCGTTTGGTGCTGCAGTGACGTTGATCAGTCGCTGTACACTCTACATGGATCGTTTGGCGCTCCAGTGATGTTGATCAGTCGCTGTACACTCTACAAGAATCGTTTGGCGCTCCAGTGACGTTGATCAGTCGCTGTACACTCTACATGGATCGTTTGGCGCTCCAGTGATGTTGATCAGTCGCTGTACACTCTACAAGAATCGTTTGGCACTCCAGTGACGTTGATCAGTCGCTGTACACTCTACATGGATCGTTTGGCGCTCCAGTGACGTTGATCAGTCGCTGTACACTCTACATGGATCGTTTGGCGCTCCAGTGACGTTGATCAGTCGCTGTACACTCTACATGGATCGTTTGGCGCTCCAGTGACTTTGATCAGTCGCTGTACACTCTACAAGAATCGTTTGGCGCTCCAGTGACGTTGTTCAGTTGCTGTACACTCTACAAGGATCGTTTGGTGCTCCAGTGATGTTGATCAGTCGCTGTACACTCTACATGGATCGTATGGCGCTCCAGTGACTTTGATCAGTCGCTGTACACTCTACAAGAATCGTTTGGCGCTCCAGTGACGTTGTTCAGTCGCTGTACACTCTACAAGGATCGTTTGGTGCTCCAGTGACGTTGATCAGTCGCTGTATACTCTACATGGATCGTATGGCGCTCCAGTGACATTGATCAGTCGCTGTACACTCTACAAGAATCGTTTGGCGCTCCAGTGATGTTGATCAGTCGCTGTACACTCTACAAGGATCGTTTGGCGCTCCAGTGACGTTGTTCAGTCGCTGTACACTCTACAAGGATCGTTTGGTGCTGCAATGACGTTGATCAGTAGCTGTACGCTCTACAAGAATCGTTTGGCGCTCCAGTGACGTTGATCATTCGCTGTAAACTCTACATGGATCGTTTGGCGCTCCATTGACGTTGTTCAGTCGCTGTACACTCTACAAGGATCGTTTGGTGCTGCAGTGACGTTGACAGGGGGCGCTGTTGGTAAACATTTGTGCAATTATTTTGTGAAATGTGTTAAAAATCAAGATGGTGGTGTTAGTTCTGATTTAACCACGCGCTAAAAGGACTTTGTAGCGCTATACCTACTTATCTATAATTATCTTGATTTGCTTCGTGTGACTCAACCGACGCGCGACAACAGATGAGCGAAAAACACTCACATTTCGACATGTAGGGCTGTGATTTATATTTTTTGTGCTGGAGGCCGGAAGTGGTACTACATTGAAATTACTAGTGTTATCAAAAGAACACGATACACTGGATTAGTAACCTGGACTTATCTATACTAGTTTAATGAAGCTGAAGCGCTGCTGCGCTAATCTCCGGATTTACCAGTCGGATTTGAAAAAATCTTTTTGTATTTATAGCCCAGTTCTTGATTGAGCAGTGGTGACGCAGTGGTAATGGCGCCGACTTACAAGTTGTACGAGTATGTCGTGGGTTCGAACCTAGGGAGGCGCTTAATTTTGTATAACTAATTTCATCACCACTGTTCTCAAAACAGAAGTGAGAGTGTGAAGTATGAGGGTGTCTAGGTCTAGTGTGTGAGTTAATATGATACTGAAACCATCAATCCACCTTGATTCCTTGAGCAAGCGTGGTGATCAATACTCGTGCCTTCTCTGTATGAGAAGAGGCCTTTGCCCTGCAGTGAAGGGTCCAGTTCTGCAACAAGTTACTGTGTAGGAAAACATTGCATCGAGGAAACCTCGACTTCAAGCAGCAACACGCAGTCAGCACGCACGCAATTCTCAACTAACGTTTTTATGTATTTTTTACCCAATCGTCATTTAAAAATTTAGTAAGTTAATATTATTTAAGTTGTTTACTTCGTGCGATTGCCACAATGTTTCGACATGTTCATAGTTGATAAGTAAAGATCTGCACATTCCACGACAATGCTTCCAAATGTAGCAACATCGTGCTTGTTATTGTACAACGGTTGGTAACAAAAAAAACAATTCAAATGTTATTTAACGCATTATTACTCTGTTTCCCAAACATCTTCACGATCAACCTACATCATCTCATCTTATCTGTGCCGAGCAAGTCACTCAATCTCCGTCCAGAAAAAATTTAGGTATATCGTTATCGTTATCATAATATTCTTCCATCGCTTGATAACAACAACACACTATCTCCCGAGTTACAAGAGAGACGCCTCTCGTGTGCACAGCTGTTTCACAGCCCCTGTGATTGTTTGATGACACGTATTTATTTCCTACAAGCACGTCGTTATGAGCGCACATCGTGATCAAGTTGTTCACCAATTTTTACCATTTATTAATCGCTCTAAAATGAGGAAATCATTAACTAAATCGACGCAGACTGATTTATTTATAGTTTGATCATAGTTTAAGTCAGTCTCTACTGATGTTTATCATTCTTATATCAGAAAAGGAAAGGCGAATCGTGTTAACACGATTTGAATGGCTCCCGCGTGTTGGAGGTTAAGCAATGTTTATGAACTCGAGCACAATTGGACATTGTGTTATCCTCCTTCCTCCTGTCCTGCAACCCTGGTGATCAATATCTTTGTTTATAGTATTGACATAATAATAACGACGTCATCATCTGTTCGACACTGGGCTCTGATCTTTCCTCGTCCCGAACCATTAATCTTCGTGTAGTAATCGGAACAGTCCGGTCCGGTCTATCCTGTCTCCGGTGGCCTCACGTACAATTGAGTGACATTACGTTACATCGCCGCTACCTCGATTACCTCAATGTTAAGATGAAATGATAAGGAACTCATCATCATCATGTTCTGATATACATAGGTAGACTGGAAAAGCATATTTATGTCAAAGGTTTTATTATTATCTTCTGATAAAGAAATATCCATTTAGGTATCATTAAACACGACGAGGGGAGTAAGTCAAGTGTAGGTCAGCAATATCCCCTAACACACAGACTGTGGTCAGTTGATCACATAACATCTGGTCGCACGTGACACTGCGATTCCAATAATTGAAATTCGCCATTTTCAAACAGGCTTCAAAGCCTTTTCAACTGCAGGATCTGCTATCTGTAATATAAATATTCGTCGCGTGGACAGAGCCCGGAAGCTGACCCGCCGAGCCTGGGAAAAGGTTAGCTGATGATGTATCTGACAGCACACTGGAACATGTTGCACAAAGAGCCGGGGCATGATGGCATCAGTCGGATCGTGATATTATATCACCGTGTATCATCTCCGCACATCATAACACGGCACACAGTATATTTACGCAGAAGGTGCATTACACACAAAGAGACCTCGTCATATTAAGATTCAAACAGAATCCATGCTGAAGAAGGAAAGTGTGCGTGAAGCAGAGGAACAACCACTGAGAAATGACAGGAATATATAGACAGTTGCTGGCCCTGGCATATCCTCGCTCCCTTACCTAAAATTAAGATAATGAAACACTAGCCAAGAGGTACATAATAATCAGATTGTAGTGAGAATGGCTATAGGAGTAGGAGAAGACCAAATTAATAAACGTTGGATGGATTATGTAAAATTGACATGATATAATTATGGCTACTTAGGGTCACCCCCTTCTATACTACTAAGATGTTATGAAGATGAAAGCTAATGGAGATGTTTGGCAGGAGAAGACATGCTTCTCTAGCGCCAAAATTAGGATAAGAGCAGGAGGATGATGATGGATAGCCGTATCTTTTTAAGTACCTTGAGATACAAAAGAAAGCCTTCTGTACTACCTCTTCTTGTGTCATTCACCCATGTTGATGGACGCGTAACGGTGAGGTCACGGCGGGTCGGTGCGGGGGCGTGACGTGTGCCATGCGGGGGGTGAGGGACGAGGCACAAGGTCGCACATACGACGCACACGACGCGCATACACAGCACCTAGCACACGAGCAGCACGAGCCAGCGAGTAACGTCATCACTGACCCCACTACTGAAGCAGACAGACTTAATGAGCTGGCTGATTGCAGACAGCAATTGGTGATTGTTAGTGAAGGTCTCTTCAACTTAATTCTTCGTCATGGTCGATGGTGAAAAGCAAAGGACAGTCAGTGATTAACTTACAGGTAACGTATACCATTTGGCAAGTCAAAAATCTGAATGTATATTATATTGTATATTACTGCGCAGTTTACTAATTAATTAGGTAATCGGCTTAGATAACCTAATTAATTAGAAATCTTCAGTCGTTTCGTCATTAATGTTTACTTGAACGATGCTGGCTGCTAGTTTAACAAACAGAAACATTCAAAGATAACGACAACACGAAAACGTAAGATAACTGTGGTGACTTTAACTTCTTTGAAAAGAACTTAGAAAGCTTCCCCGTGAGGAAGTATATGTTATGTAAGGCGCCTATCTAAGCCGCGCCGTGCTACATAGAATGAAGCTTAGAAAGTCAACGAGTTTCAACCGATTCATTTGTGGAAGATCTCATGTCTAATGTAGTTCTGTCGCCATAACAACATAATCGTTTTCCCAAAAGAAGTCGCGCGGAAATAAGCGGAACTATGATAGAGTGAAGGATAATACAAAATATAGAGGTTGATAATCGAAAAAATGTCGTTTAACTCACTGTCGTGCCGGTCTAAACTTGATGCGTGGGTATCTTGCACAGTTTAGTAACCAATTATTTCATTTTATGACTTCAGTGTTACATATAGCGAGAACTACCCATACTTTATCCGACCGTTAAAATTGCACAATTGATTTTCGATAAAGTTTGGCTTTGATGTCTCTGTCACTCATACCTGTGTGACCATCTCTTTGTAGAGTGTCGTGTCTGTTATACACACCTCTGTGACCATCTCTTGTACGATGTCGTGTCTGTCTCTCACACCAGTGTGACCATCTCTTTGTAGGGTTTCGTGTCTGTTACTCACACCTCTGTTACCATTTCTTTGTAGGGTGTCGTGTCTGTCACTCACACCTCTGTAACCATCTCTTTGTAGGGTGTCGTGTCTGTGACGCACACCTCTGTGACCATCTCTTTGTAGGGTGTCGTGTCTGGTACTCACACCTGTGTGACCATCTCTTTATAGGATGTCGTCTCTGTCACTCACACCAGTGTGACCATCTCTTTGTAGGGTGTTGTGTCTGTTACTCACACCTGTGTGACCATCTCTTTGTAGGGTTTCGTGTCTGTTACTCACACCTCTGTTACCATTTCTTTGTAGGGTGTCGTGTCTGTCACTCACACCTCTGTAACCATCTCTTTGTAGGGTGTCGTGTCTGTGACGCACACCTCTGTGACCATCTCTTTGTAGGGTGTCGTGTCTGGTACTCACACCTGTGTGACCATCTCTTTATAGGATGTCGTCTCTGTCACTCACACCAGTGTGACCATCTCTTTGTAGGGTGTTGTGTCTGTTACTCACACCTGTGTGACCATCTCTTTATAGGGTGTCGTGTCTGTCACTCACACCAGTGTGACCATCTCTTTCTAGGGTGTCGTCTCTGTCACTCACACCAGTGTGACCATCTCTTTGTAGGGTGTCGTGTCTGTCACTCAAACCTCTGTAACCATCTCTTTATAGGTTGTCGTGTCTGTCACTCACACCAGTGTGACCATCTCTTTCTAGGGTGTCGTCTCTGTCACTCACACCAGTGTGACCATCTCTTTGTAGGGTGTCGTGTCTGTCACTCAAACCTCTGTAACCATCTCTTTATAGGTTGTCGTATCTGTCACTCACACCAGTGTGACCATCTCTTTGTAGGGTGTCGTCTCTGTCACTCACACCAGTGTGACCATCTCTTTGTAGGGTGTCGTGGCTGTCACTCACACCAGTGTGACCATCTCTTTATAGGTTGTCGTATCTGTCACTCACACCAGTGTGACCATCTCTTTGTAGGGTGTCGTCTCTGTCACTCACACCAGTGTGACCATCTCTTTGTAGGGTGTCGTGGCTGTCACTCACACCAGTGTGACCATCTCTTTATAGGTTGTCGTATCTGTCATTCACACCAGTGTGACCATCTCTTTGTAGGGTGTCGTCTCTGTCACTCACACCAGTGTGACCATCTCTTTGTAGGGTGTCGTCTCTGTCACTCACACCAGTGTGACCATCTCTTTATAGGATGTCGTATCTGTCACTCACACCAGTGTGACCATCTCTTTATAGGTTGTCGTATCTGTCACTCACACCAGTGTGACCATCTCTTTGTAGGGTGTCGTCTCTGTCACTCACACCAGTGTGACCATCTCTTTATAGGTTGTCGTGTCTGTCACTCACACCAGTGTGACCATCTCTTTGTAGGGTGTCGTCTCTGTCACTCACACCAGTGTGACCATCTCTTTGTAGGGTGTCGTGTCTGTCACTCACACCAGTGTGACCATCTCTTTGTAGGGTGTCGTCTCTGTCACTCACACCAGTGTGACCATCTCTTTGTAGGGTGTCGTGGCTGTCACTCAAACCTCTGTAACCATCTCTTTATAGGGTGTCGTGTCTGTCACTCACACCAGTGTGAACATCTCTTTATAGGGTGTCGTCTCTGTCATTCACACCTGTGTGACTATCACTTTCTAAATCTTGATAAAATATGCTATTTTATCACCGGTACTGGAGATATTTTAAAGTTCTGTTACGTTAGCAACCTACAAATCCCTTATCGGAGGTACTACAACTTTCATTGGGTGAGCGGTTGCCTTGTTTGCCAACATAACACTAAAAAAAACGCTTGATAAATTATTTATGTATGTGTATGCTAATGTTTACTAAGGTCAACACTGCGGTCTCGCTCGCAAGCCAAGCTCTCTTCGTTACAATGACATGTTTGTATTTCTGATGACGTTTTGTATGTACCATCATCGGTGTTAAATGGCTTTATGAGCATATTTGTGAAGCAATGTAGGTCACTTGATGCCAGTTACCTTTTACAAAGTATTGAAGTAGTGGAAACAAGATTATCTACAATGTAGGTCACTTGATGCCAGTTACCTTTTACAAAGTATTGAAGTAGTGGAAACAAGATTATCTACAATGTAGGTCACTTGATGCCAGTTACCTTTTACAAAGTATTGAAGTAGTGGAAACAAGATTATCTACAATGTAGGTCACTTGATGCCAGTTACCTTTTACAAAGTATTGAAGTAGTGGAAACAAGATTATCTACAATGTAGGTCACTTGATGCCAGTTACCTTTTACAAAGTATTGAAGTAGTGGAAACAAGATTATCTACAATGTAGGTCACTTGATGCCAGTTACCTTTTACAAAGTATTGAAGTAGTGGAAACAAGATTATCTACAATGTAGGTCACTTGATGCCAGTTACCTTTTACAAAGTATTGAAGTAGTGGAAACAAGATTATCTACAATGTAGGTCACTTGATGCCAGTTACCTTTTACAAAGTATTGAAGTAGTGGAAACAAGATTATCTACAATGTAGGTCACTTGATGCCAGTTACCTTTTACAAAGTATTGAAGTAGTGGAAACAAGATTATCTACAATGTAGGTCACTTGATGCCAGTTACCTTTTACAAAGTATTGAAGTAGTGGAAACAAGATTATCTACAATGTAGGTCACTTGATGCCAGTTACCTTTTACAAAGTATTGAAGTAGTGGAAACAAGATTATCTACAATGTAGGTCACTTGATGCCAGTTACCTTTTACAAAGTATTGAAGTAGTGGAAACAAGATTATCTACAATGTAGGTCACTTGATGCCAGTTACCTTTTACAAAGTATTGAAGTAGTGGAAACAAGATTATCTACAATGTAGGTCACTTGATGCCAGTTACCTTTTACAAAGTATTGAAGTAGTGGAAACAAGATTATCTACAATGTAGGTCACTTGATGCCAGTTACCTTTTACAAAGTATTGAAGTAGTGGAAACAAGATTATCTACAATGTAGGTCACTTGATGCCAGTTACCTTTTACAAAGTATTGAAGTAGTGGAAACAAGATTATCTACAATGTAGGTCACTTGATGCCAGTTACCTTTTACAAAGTATTGAAGTAGTGGAAACAAGATTATCTACAATGTAGGTCACTTGATGCCAGTTACCTTTTACAAAGTATTGAAGTAGTGGAAACAAGATTATCTACAATGTAGGTCACTTGATGCCAGTTACCTTTTACAAAGTATTGAAGTAGTGGAAACAAGATTATCTACATAGTATTTTTATTGTTATACCTATCTGTAAGCTACGTTAACCGCCTATTTTGTACAGACTTTAGCATAGCAGAGCATACTCAGTCTATATAATATGTGCCCACTGCTGGGCAGGCCTGCTCTCGATCAGAGGGAACGGGACGTAATCCACCACGCGGACCCAGTGCGGGTCGGTAGATGTCACATGTCTACGAATTTTTGGTTCTAAGATATGGCCGGATTCCTCAAGATGTTTTCCTTCACCGTTTTAAGAACAGTAGTGATGAAATAATTTACACAAAGTAAAGCGCCTGTCAGGGTTCAAACCTTTGACCCACAATTCGTAAGTCGTGGCCGTCCCCCCTGCGCCACCACTGCTTCCGGACGTAAAATGTGGACTAAAACATAACGTAAAAATATTAAATTGAAAAAAAAATCTTTTAGATTGCTCCAAGTTTTCAGACTTCCGACAGATAGGTCAAAGTAAAAAAAAAAAAATACATTAATAATAAATAATTAATTTGTTATTTTTGTTCAATACTTAATTAGTGGATTCCTGGAACGTTAAAAACATGCAAAATCTCGGATTTCTGTTACAGTGAATGAAATTTAAAAATTCTAAGTGGAATGTTTAGCTAATAACATCAAAAAAGTTTACCTTTAATAAAAAAACTGTGATCTGGATTAGAAAAAATTGGAACAATTCAAGTATGTAGAATAATACATATTAGGCTGTAGAATATTTTTGTATATCAAAATTAACCTATCTATGTATTTATAAGATAAGATAAGTCTTTATTTGCTTTAAACATGGTATAAAGTTGTTACAGTCTGGTTTTGTTATACATAATGTCCACATGTTTAGCTACACAGAATATTGTATCAATTGCATGCAAAATAATTAATAACAAGTTTAAGGTCCGTATTACAGAAGGAAACTCAAGCATTGATCTCTGTTTAAAACTAGTTTTGAGTCGATTTTTAATTTTAGTACGTTCCTGAAGCATAGATTTATTGATCATAGT
The DNA here is from genome assembly GCA_916701695.1 of Agrochola macilenta. Classification (NCBI taxonomy): domain Eukaryota; kingdom Metazoa; phylum Arthropoda; class Insecta; order Lepidoptera; family Noctuidae; genus Agrochola; species Agrochola macilenta. The sequence continues at coordinate 20,650,182 of OU753573.1, read as the reverse complement.
TCAGCTGAGTTTGGCTTTATTTTAGATCGTTACTTAGACAAGACAGCTTTATGGATTTTTCATCTAATGAAAAAAAACTCCAAATGAGTGCAAATTTTAAAAAACGAGTTTAAAAATAGAGAAAAAAGAGTGAATTCAAAAATTAAATTAAAAAGGACTACCTACGTAGTCCTTTTTAATTTAATTTTTGAATTCAGTTGCCCAAAATGTTAACATTATTTATTTATTATCAGCCTATGATATGTTAATTATTGTTGAGTTTCCTCTCATAGCAACTGCTTATGTTGTCATGTTTAGTTTCAGATTTGGTGAATCCAGTTCAAGTAGAATCTGATATAATTATAGAGCAAGAACATATTATGTCACCCCAACCTTTTTATGCCGTTGAGACAGAAGACACCCCAACGATAATTGATGCCAGTCAACATACCACAACAACAGATGCAGTTGAACCCACTGAACCTGTTGCTCCAATAGAACCTGTATCCCAACCTCATAGCTCAACCCAACACAACAACACAACACAAGACAGCTTTATGGATTTTTCATCTAATGAAAAAAAACTCCAAATGAGTGCAAATTTTAAAAAACGAGTTTAAAAATAGAGAAAAAAGAGCAAATGAGCTTCACTCAATAGATGTCAAATATAAAAAACTAAAATACGAATTAGAAATAGAAATATTAAAAAAACAATTACATGAAGCAACTGCAAAAGCGGAGTCGGCACATAATAATCCGTGCTAATTAAAAATGATTTTTACAAAGAGATATCTGCGACCCAAGCACCAAAGTTTCTGTGCTTGTATTGTCTATATATTTTATGCTCTATTTATTTAGAAAAGTATTTATTTTGTAAATCTTCTGAAAATCAAGGGACACTTGATGGGTTTGCCTTTAGAAGTACCATAATAAATAATTATGTTTAATTTACAGCAAATACTTATATATTTTTTTTAGTTTTTACCTAGTATTAATATTTTTAATTTTTATAAATAAAACAATATGTAAAATAATTAACTCTTTAATTTTCAATAATCAGTCTTATTTGAGTACCTACCTAATAAAAATAGAAACAATTTACATATCACTGTATTTTAAATATAATATTGGCTGACGTATCAGCACACAAAAATTTACAAAATAATACACAAAATAAATACTTTTCTAAATAAATAGAGCATAAAATATATAGACAATACAAGCACAGAAACTTTGGTGCTTGGGTCGCAGATATCTCTTTGTAAAAATCATTTTTAATTAGCACGGATTATTATGTGCCGACTCCGCTTTTTCAGTTGCTTCATGTAATTGTTTTTTTAATATTTCTATTTCTAATTCGTATTTTAGTTTTTTATATTTGACATCTATTGAGTGAAGCTCATTTGCTCTTTTTTCTCTATTTTTAAACTCGTTTTTTAAAATTTGCACTCATTTGGAGTTTTTTTTCATTAGATGAAAAATCCATAAAGCTGTCTTGTGTTGTGTTGTTGTGTTGGGTTGAGCTATGAGGTTGGGATACAGGTTCTATTGGAGCAACAGGTTCAGTGGGTTCAACTGCATCTGTTGTTGTGGTATGTTGACTGGCATCAATTATCGTTGGGGTGTCTTCTGTCTCAACGGCATAAAAAGGTTGGGGTGACATAATATGTTCTTGCTCTATAATTATATCAGATTCTACTTGAACTGGATTCACCAAATCTGAAACTAAACATGACAACATAAGCAGTTGCTATGAGAGGAAACTCAACAATAATTAACATATCATAGGCTGATAATAAATAAATAATGTTAACATTTTGGGCAACTGAATTCAAAAATTAAATTAAAAAGGACTACCTACCATTGCAGTCGGAGTCTATGTTGTCACGAACTTCTACAAAGAGAGCTGGAGATATCTCGGCTATGTTAGGGTCTATGTCAGCATCAGGGCAAGGACCACCACCTCCCGTGGCCATCCTATGCTGGCGCTCTCTTGTGAGACCATCTCTTTGGCGGGTTTTCAGATTTTGCCAAAGGCGTCTTAGCTGTTCCCCTGATGCCTGTAACAATAAAATAAATATGTATTTTAACGATCAATTTAACAGTAGAAAACTACTAAGATAACCCAATTTAATAATATATTATCTAATTTAAGAAAATAGATTGGTACTCACTGGCTATATATATATATCATAGGCGAACTATTAAATTTCTCCGCAATACGGATCTAAGCAGCCTTTTTGGTTCCTGTGCTGACGCTATCGGTTTTTTTTATTTTCAATTACATGTTTGAAACCTTTTAAAATTTCTATTAGTAGGTTTTTTTCTAAAGGGCTAAAATTTTTCTTCCGTCCTGCCATTTATAGAGTGATATGAATAAATCTCAGGAATAAATTAATCAGCAAAACAATTATCAACCAAAACAAACACAACAAACTGGTGTTTTCTTTCACATCTTATTTGACATACTGACATTTTAAATAGCATACCTATACGTGGCCTTAAATACAAGTCTTTTAAGCTTGACAATTTTGCTTACAAAATTACTAAACATTATAAAGAGGTTTACTTCAATATATGGGAATTGTACTATTCGGGACCGAAATAATATCACTCATTTCCTAAATAATTGGGCTCATTGGTATATTTTCATTTTCTAATCCAGTGACGATCAGAAAAAAGTTGATATATAAAATAAATCGTAAACGAAAACAGACTGGTGCATAGATAATAACACATCTCTGCTTGAGGCTTGATTTGAGTCTCGATTCAGCTGAGTACAGATTGATTACCGTTCTGGAATAAGACCGATGCTCAAGTAGTGATTCTATACTTAAATAGTGATCAACTGATTGAAGATCAAACTGGACTTGAGGAACGTTCTGTAATACGGACCTAAGAATGTCACAAATTAATTGGAAATACAATAATAGTCATTCAGATTATAACATCACAAACATTTTCATTAATATCTGTAGATACACATTTTATATTTTCAAGTTAAAGAAATCATTAATGTCATAAAAATTATGTCCATTCAGCCATTTGTATAGTTTGTTTTTAAATGAGTTATGATTATTTAATAATTTTATTTCTTTTGGTATTTTATTGTATATACTCGTACGTACACACATCACAAGGCAGCTTTTTGCATACTTGGCTGACTTAGGATTATCCTTTAATACAAGTCTGTGTGGATCCCTTGTTGGTCGAGAGATAAATTCATACGCTTTTTTGAACAATCCCTTATTTCCTAACGCCTTAATCCCAATCCCACTTTTTTGGGGATGTGGTAATAAACCTAGCTTTTCAAAAAAACAGTTCGCGGGTATCATCAGGACGGAGTCCACAAATGGCCTTGTTGCATTTTTTTGCGCAATAAATGCTCTATCCTTATCCGTACTGTTCCCCATATAATAAGCCCGTAACATAAAATGGATTCTATTTATGCGTGGTATGTAATAATTGCCGTTTTTCTATTTGTCATGTTCTTTACTTGTCTGAGAGCATAAGCAAATTTATTGATCCTATTGCACAAATTATCTAGATGTACTTTCCAATTTTAGTCTTGATCTATGAGTACACCCAAGAATTGAATGAATTGAATGAATGAATTGAATTGGTTTGTGTAACTTCTTTCAGTCTATCAATATTAAGTTTAAAATTGTATTTAGCATGTTTAGATTTATTGAATTGTATAAAATTTGATTTGTCTAATTTGATTTTTAATTTATTTGTCTGTAGCCATCCTAAAATATTGTCAGTAGTATTATTAACGTCCATTTCATGGTCAGATATTGATTTATACTTCTTATCAGACGTCACGGTAATTGAAATTTCATCTGCAAATAATACACATTTATGATTAGTCACTAGTGGTATGTCATTTAAATATAATATAAACAAAATGGGTCCTAATACACTCCCCTGAGGGGCGCCGCATTTAATTTTTCTGGAGTCAGAAAAATAGGAAGAAAGTAGGTTTTCATGTACTTTATCTTTTTCAACGTATTGTTTCCGCTCACTTAAATAAGACGAAATCCACTGCAGTACTAGTCCTCTTATTCCAATGCCTTCTAACTTTTTTAAATAAAACATCATGTGCCACAAAGTCGAATGCTTGTGACAGGTTGAAAAAAAGTCCTGTAGTTATATGATTATTATTTAGATTACACAAGAAAAGCTTTGCTCAAAAGGGAAAATATTGCCTGTGTTGTTGACTTGTGCTTTTGGAATCCAAACTGTTAATTTGCTATAATGTTATATTTGTTACAAAAGTCGACAAGTCTATTGAGCATACATTTATCGAATACTTTTGATAAAATAGGATATAGATATAGATAAGAGTAATCGGGCGATAGTTTTTCACGTCATCTTTTTTGCTTTTTTTGTAAAGTGGTTTCACGACTGATAGTTTTAAGGCATCAGGAAAAGCACCTGATGAAAATGAAAGATTAATTAAATATGTCAATATAGAAGTTAATTCAGTGTCACGCTTTAATTATGTTTGTGATAATTCCATCATAACCTTCGGAGTTAGTATTATTTAAAGCCATTATCTCCTTTTTAACTTCATCTTCAGTCATTAAACTAAGAAACATGGAATTAAGAATTGACACCTTATTAGAGTCATTATGTAAATTATTAAATGTTAAAGTGTGTGTCGAGTCAACAAGATAATTATTAAAAGCGTTCGCTATGTCAGTGGGATTCGTTAGTATCTGCTTATCTAATTGTATTTCAGAAATATTATTGTCACACAACTACCATGTTACAAGTTTATTTTTGCGATAAATTCATCCAAACTACGGAACCCTTCATTGTGCATGGTCCGACACTCACTTGGCTGGTTTTTTTCTCAGAATGTCGGACATCACAAGCAACAAACTATCTTGTTCTTATAGTAAATAAAATTATAACGCGTATTCGTTCGAAATTCAAATGTTTTGTTTCTGTTTGGCTAGTCTGTCTATCATAATAAAGTATGTCGCGTCTCAATATGTTTATGAGAACCTGATTTATGTAAAAAAAATATAAATCTATATTCTAAACAGTGACATTCATGGCTTAAATACTAGAAACAAAGATTTATTTATTGTGCCGAGGACTAGGCTCCAAAAAATAGTAATTCATTTAAGTGCCAAAGTATACGTTTTTACAACAAACTCCCAAGCCATGTCAAAGAACTGAGCCTCAATAAATTTAAATCATTTATTAAACAGAAACTATGTCAAAAAGGTTTCTATAAAGTTAAAGATTACTTAGACGACAAAAAGGCATGGGACTAATTAAGCTACTCCAATGTACCCCGAGCAACAAACAATTATTTTAGACTACATGATACTATATGAGCATATAATTGTTTGGATTATTTTATTTGACCGTAAGTCAATTTATTTTAATTTTGTTTTTATTTATTGTTGACATAATCTACTCTTTAAAATGTTTTTATTTTATGAGTTGTATTGCAATTTGTGGTAATGTAAATTATTTTAGCACTATTATATAGAATCAAGTTTTTTTCAACTGTACAGACAGCTGTGCTGCTGGGGAGTTTATTGCGCCACTTCTTCTTCCCAGCTTAAGCACTAGGAAGTGGTGAAGGGTGGGCGTTTTTGTGGGGACTGTCTTATGTAATTTTGACGTTCGAAAAGTGCTGATTCTCAGCCTAGTTTGAATAAATGACTTTTGAATTTTGAATGTTGGGAGTTTTTTTTAACGAAATGTATGGGAAAAGTTTTTTGCGTTTTCTGACTTTTCTAGTACTCAAACCTCGTTGGTCGGATAGAGATTTTTGATAATTATAAGAAACAGGATCAATTGGAATAAAAAAAGTTTTTGTGAAAACTGCCCATTTTCTTGCTGACTGTAATTTTTTTTCAAAATCTGTGAATGCAGATCGAAATCTTTCAAAAAGTTAAGGACGGTCTGTTAAGACCGTTTTCCTGTAGCTACAACGTTTAAGGTAGCTGTCCTTTCTGCCCCATCTCAAAAATCCACCCTGTATAACAGACAAAATAAGTCATATATGAGATAAGTAGTAATTGAGAAAAAGAAGTTAATTAAGGAAAATTAAATAAAGAAGTAAAATAAATTAAATGAGTAGTAAAATATTTGTTAATCTAAACAATTTACATTGTTTACTATATCAAATATTGTCTTCGACTTCATTTATTTGAATGATAGGTGGACTATTGAAACAAATATTTCTTGTTTGTTAAAAAAATACAATAGACGACGTATATTTAGTAACCCAATCCTCCCAGAAATCCTCTTGTGAGGAATGTGATTTTTTACAGGGTTCTTTATGACTCTTTAAGAACAGTTACGTGGATTAAGTTACTAAATATACGTCGTCTATTGTATTTTATAATGGAGTCACGCCTGAATCAATTAACTTTCTTGTTTGTTGTAAATATTTTTTATCAAATATTTTTAAATTTTTATTTATTTAATGACATTACTGACATCGGTGAAGGAAAACATCGTGAGGAAACCTGGACTTATACGAGTATAGAGGTAATAAAAGTCTGAAATCGCCAACCCGTCTTGAGCAAGCATCAATCAATGCTCGTGCCTTCTCTGTATGAGTAGAGGCCTTTGCCCTGCAGTGGGACAGTAACAGGCTGGTATTATTTATTTTTATTTACTTAGTTATTTAATAACAACGCCATTTTTTGACCGTTTATTTTGGGACTTTTTTCAAAGAATCTTAAACATCTCAAAAACGAAAAGAGATATCGAAAAAATAAAAATAAAAGATCCTGGAAAATTTAAAGGGCTTCAAAATGATACCATTCTGGTTTCGATAGAATTAGCATTGAAAATGCTTTTTCGATCGCTTCAGTACGGTACCCGTTTTCAAGAAAAGTGCGACCGGGGGCTAGTGTCTTCAATTATTAAGATAGGGAAATGAAAATGGTATCAAAAGATGCGTTACTAAAAGGACTATAATACTGGAAAAAACATGTTAGTAAAACGCTGTCTTCTTTTTATAAAAAAAAGACGCCAATTTTTTACCGTTTCTTTTTGAACATTTTTCAAAGAATCTTAAACTTCTCAGAAACGAAACGAGATATCGAAAATATAAAAAAAGAAAATCCTGTAAAATTTAAAGGGCTTTAAAATGATACTAATTTGGTTTTGATAGGAATATAATTAAGGGTAGATGTTGACCCCTTTCGGAGATACCTTTATTATTATTCATTTATTAAACAAGTTACAATGACTCATAGATGACATTCAATACATTACACATACAACAAACAATACTTACATTAACAATACAGTACACAAAGCCCAATATGGTTGATTTTTATTATATTACTTACAACTATGTTAGTGATACAATTATTGTTACACAAACACACACAACTAAATAACACTGCTACAGCATTCCAGCAGAGATACTGGAGCAACGACTACAATACAGCAGTCCGGCCTGTCAGCAATAACTCCCAGGATGCTCGCACTTGGAACTGGCTCGCACCCTGCGCACCAAGAATGCACATATTTTACGCATAAATGCATAAAAGCAATCAACACGCAAATCCGCAAACATCCCTGATCCGCTACAGAAGCGAGGCAGCCCCATCAACACCCTGAAAGCATTATTGTACTGCACGCGAAGGGCACTTACGACCTTTGCGTAAAATTTACCCACAGGCCACAGGTGTAAAACGAGGAACAGAAGGCTCTAAAAAGTGTTTTTTTAACCTCCGTAGAAGCACGCTTAAACCTGCGGGCAATAATATTCGCTCTGACCGACAGCGCCCTCCGCTCTCTCTCAATATCGTCATCATCCTTAAGGCTAGTGGTCAAAACATGTCCAAGTTACTTGAATGATTGCACTCTCGATAACGGTGTCCGTATGGATTGAGGAGCCATATCTCATATTTGAACGAAGACCGGTACTACCAATATTTTGTAGTAAATTAGCCGATTTTGTAGGCCGGACCCTGGAATTTGTAGTAAAAACATAAAAATAAAAAAAAATTGCAAGATCAACCTAATTTAGTACCTACTAACTTAAAATAGCAATCGTTTAGAATTATAATTATTTTATTTGTTTAAATGCTTTAATTACTTATTTTCGTTGCGTTCGATTGTAGGTAGGTAACTCTAGGAAATTATTAATTAGCATTTAAACAAAATAAAAACTTATTTTAAGCAATTTTTTAATCAATTCTAAACGATTGCTATTTAATTAGTAGGTTTTTTTATTATAATATTTTTTTTTTTTTTTTTGTGGGTTCCTTTATCGATACTGAACCTACCTAAGCTATGGCAAGCAATTGCTTTTACTTTTTTAAAGGTATTAATGTTTTATTTTTTACGGGTTCCTTTATCGACTCTGAACTCACCCTGAAGCTATGGCATGCAATTTATTTAACAGCCTGTATATTAAAACAAATAATTAAAAAGTGCATTATCCCAAAATTATATAATCTCTAAATATTATCTCTATCAATATATTCTCTAATCTCTATCTGTAATATCTTCTCTAATCTCTAAATATTATAAAACAAAGTCGCTTTTTGTGTTTGTCTGTGTGACCGCGTTATTCTTCTAAAATTCCGACCGATTTTGATGCGGTTTTGGTGTTTCTTTTTGATAATTATGTTAAATTTATTTTACGTAATTATCAAAGGTTTTTTTATTTAATACTTAAGGTTTTTTTATTTAATACTTCAGAAATCTTTATGTCTTGTCAAGTCATAAATTTTTCACGTTTGACCTGAGCGCATTTTCATACAATGTCGCTCATGGGCATGTGCCGCCCGTATTTTTCTGAATATTCATGAAAAATTAGTGAAATTGAACTACCTATACAAGGGGGTTCGAAAATCTTTAATATTTTTCATGTTATTAAATTTTTATGAGTCGGGTTGAGAGTCATCTAAACTAACGATTTTATACGGTTTTGGCCGTAAAACGATGTGATATGGTTTTGATCGTGGGCTCTCGTACCACACTAAATTGTTAAGGAATGATTTTTTATTAATTTCTTTGGAAATACTGAATGTGAAGGATGTTGGATTATGCCAATATTTAGTAGAAATTTCTACTAAATATTGGTGCTATTGTTATCCGATTTGATCAACTAGTTTAGTAGCTACGTACTTATAAGAGGAGCCACATTAAATGTGTTGTACCAGCGAAATTATATAGTTTTTCCATTTAATTTTTACTGTCCAAATTAAATCACATTTGTTACTACATTATACTAAAAATCTGTTGTAATTGGTTGATTGCTTTCCGAGAAACAGCGCGGTGAAATTTATGGATTTTTATGAAAAATCAAAGCATTGTAGCTATCTCAAATTCAGCCCTACAAAACCCATTTTTTTTGTACAGGCTACGCATAAGTACTACTAAATCCTACAAAATTTTAAAAAATATCCGTTGGCTAGTTTTCGATTTCTAAGGTGGCTCCTCAATTCAGACATCTGGATTGAGGAGCCACCTTTAATGTCGTATAACTTTTTAAGGGTTTTACTACAAATTCCAGGGTCCGGCCTACAAAATCGGCTACTTTACTACTAAATATTGGTAGTACCCTCGTTCAAATATGAGACATGGCTCCTCAATCCAGACGGACACTCGATAACGGTACACCATTCATCATTACTGGAGGTACCGTTTCTGGACATTCTCCACCAGCCCCAAACACCATCACGACACTCTTTTGCACATTATACAATGAGCATGAGCACTGGCGTACCTCTCACACACACTCACCAGTTTCCTCAGGCCACAGACTGAAGCACTGAGCAGCACCATGTCATCTGCATAGCTAATGTTGTTGACACATATGCCATCTATATAACATCCGACTCTGGTGCTACTCAGCTCCCCAATCAACTGGTCCATGTACAGGTTGAAGAGTGTAGGAGAACTCAGACCCCCCTGCCTCACACCCGACTCAAGACCTGCATATGAACTCGAGTAAGCCCCGTCCCACCTAACACTAGAGACGGGCTGAGGCGAGTCAAAAGGACCCTTTTAAAACAATCGAGAAATTGTAAAAACAGTCATAAACCTATTCTGCGAAACTGTGGGACCAAACCGTCAACGTGGTATTTTTTAGGTATTTAGGGGACTGAGGAATGAAGTCCGGGGCTTGGTTGGAGACCACGATAGGATACGAGAGTCCGTAGCCAGGCGAGTTAAGTTGGGGAGTTGGTTTTAGACCACGGTAGGGTGTGGACGTAATATTAGGCTAGTGATATTAGCAGACTTGTTGAATACCAGAGGCCATGGATTGTCCAAGTGGGCTGTCGCAAGATAGCGAGTATTATTTATTAAGTTAAATATAGTTGGGTTGACGCCCAGATTAGACTAATGTAGTATTTAACGAAGTACGAGTATGTGTGTGTGTTTGTTGGTCCGATTGAGTGAGTGTATGCTTGTTGGTGTGACTGAGTGAGTATTTCATTATAATAATTATCCTAGGCTGGTAATATAATTCAGGTATCATAAGTTCTTGTAACTCAACACTTGTTTAGTATCGTGTTTTATAACTAATGTAACATTCTCGTGTATTACGTGTCCATATCCTAATCCGTACCTTGGAAGATTATTGTCGCTAGCAGTTGGCTATAGGGAAATGGCGAAGGCCTTCCACCATACTTGACTGGGCAGTAATGCTCCGACTGTTGACTTTGAGATGACGCACCACATTTGGAAGGGAGAGCCATAAATACTCACAGGTCATTTGCTGGTTCCCGTACCAAAATTTAAAAATATTTATGATTTCAGGTGGTAGCTTCGCATCATTAAGCTTTTTCCAGAGAGTGTCATGCGAAACCAGATCAAAAGCACTGGACAGGTCGAGGAAACAAGCGTAAACCGGTGCTACGGTGTGTATAGTACTCCACAGCGTGCCTAAAGCCCAATATAGCACTATCGGTAGACAATCCAGGTCGAAATCCAAACAAAGTTGTCATGCAATTGAACATGTTTATTTAATTGCGCATTAAGCACGCTGTCCAATACCTTAGACACAACCGTAGCCAGTGAAATAGGTCTATAGTTATTCCTATCAGTCAATAGTCCAGGTTTATTTTTAGCTATGGGCACTACAACTGTTCTCAACAGATCCGACGGTATATAAGCATGACTCAAACAAAGATTGTACAATAAAGCCAACACACGCGTCAAATGAGGGCCCGCATACCGAAGATGCTCGATGCTGAGCCCATCATGACCAGGAGACTTCCCCCTTGACATTGACTGTATGATAGAAGCAATGTCTCTGGCAGTAACCCTGACTCCTAATTCCCCTTTGGGCTCAACATCAATCACTGCCTGCGACGGTCCTAACGACGACTTTACCTCAAATTTTGCATTAAACAGTTCAGCTACTCCCTGCGCGTCACTCACACCGTGAACGCACACAGCCACGCTAGACTTATGATTGAGTTTGTTTGTGTTCTTCCAAAACCCACGAAAGTCTTTATTTAAATGACTTGATGCCAGGATATCCATTTTTATCTTATCCTCATGGCTCTGACACCACTTCAACCGAGATTTAAATATACGTTTCGACTCACACATCTCTTCATAGTAATGGTCAGAAGTAGGCCTACCGTAGCATGTCATAACACAAACTTATCCCTAGCAAGCCTGCGCGTCGGCCACAGTCATGTATATTCCACCCAACAACAATTTTCCGTTTGCACCTCTTACTGTCTCTGCCAATCACACAATTGCAGTGCACAATTTATGATAAATGGTTTTTTTATTAAAAAAAATATAATACATTTTACAATTATTTTTCCCAATTTTTGTGGCCCTTTCAGTAACGCATCTTTTGATATAATTTTCATTTCTCTATCTTAATAATTGAGGACTCTAGCCCCCCGGTCGCACTTTTCTTGAAAAAGGGTACCCTCGTGAAGCAATCGAAAAAGCATTTTCAATGCTAAAAATCAAAAGCACAATAAAAATTGGTAAATATTGCAATTTACAGTATAAAAAACTAATAAAGCGCTCCATGCTGCCGCTAGACTAAGGGCAAAGGATAAGGGGTACAAATTTGTCTGGGTAAGAAACGGCAGAATTTTTGTTAGAAAGACCGCCGAGGCCGACCATATTTTGATAAAGAACCTGGACTGTTTAAATAAGTTGATTTAATTTTACACGCTTTATTTGTTGTTCTTGTTCTACTAAACTAAAAATACATGTTATTGTTAAAATACTATTTCTCAAAATTCGATAGTCTGCAAATATTATATCAGAACTGTAGAGGTTTGCGAACAAAAACGCATAAGGTTTATCGCAATGTATGTTGTAATAAGTACGATGTTGTCATTCTTTCAGAGACTTGGCTTAACAGTTCCGTCCGTAGCAGTGAGCTATTCGACGACAGATACGTGGTTTACGGGAGAGATAGAGAAAGTTGTTGTGTATATAGTGGTAAAGAGGGTGGGGGAGTATAGCTGTAAAAAAATAATACATTCTAAACGCGCTGTACATTTCGAGAGTAGTTGTGAAGACCTTTGGGTTACCCTGGATTTTCCTGTGGCTAAGTCTTTTCGTCGAATGGCTCTCTGTGCAGTATACCTGCCACCACCTGTGCGCATATCCCACTTAGAAAATTTCTTGGATAAATGTAATGCGGCGTTTGAACAGATGGCCAATTCTCGTACTTAAAAAACGTTCACATTCTAGTCGCAGTCTGTCAAACTTGTCAAAAATGTTGGTAAATTGATTGTATTTTTGACAGATTGCAAATGAGATGCGAATGCGAACGTTCTTAAAAATTACGGGAATTGCCCTCCAGCTTAACGACTCGTGCGTATGTATCATAGGCGATTTAAATTTGGGTAGTATCGACTGGAAGTTAGTCTGTAATTCGAAAAACAGCCTCAAGCTGTCTAATGCTTGCGAAGCCTTGTTGGATTTTACGCATGTAAACAAGCTCAATCAATTTAACACCATAAATAATACCTCAGGGCGGATACTCGACCTTGTATTGTGCAATCATCCATTATGTAAAGTAAGCCAAAGTATTGGTTCATTATGTAATATTGATCAGCACCATCCACCCCTAGATATTATCATTTCCTTAAATAAGGTAGCCAAACTTCCATAAAATATTGTCAGTAGAATGCCTAACTTTCGTAAATCAAATTACGTACCCATTCGTAAATATTTAAAAGAACTCAACTGGGAGAAATTATTTGAGGGACAGCGCAAAGTCAATGGGATGGTACAGGTATTTTACGATATTATTAATACAACTATACAAATGTTTATTTCCACTAAAGTACCCAAAAATAGCAAATTCCCACCATGGTTTAACCGAATCCTTATTAAAATGCTAAATTCTAAAAATAAGATCAGAAAACGTTACAATATTTACAACAACCCATTAGATAAAATAGATTTAAAAATAATCAGTAAACGCTGTGATGACCTTGCAACTGTCTGCTACAATAGCTACATAAAGAACTTGGAAGACGAACTCACGCACAACCCCAGACTGTTTTGGACTTATATAAAAGCTAAACGTGGGGGGTCTAGCATGTATCCTAGGTCGATGACAGATGGTAACACTACGTCATCTGACGGAACAGAAATATGCGAGTTATTTTCAACTTACTTTTCTTCTGTCTATAGCCCTGCTCAGGATGATGGCAATTTCCAGAACAACCCATTGTTACATAATCTTCAAAATTATAGTTTATGTTTATCAAATCTGTTTATTGACTGTGATGCTTTACACAAGAAGTTAAAACCCTGGACTGCAATAAGGGCGCAGGGCCAGATGGAATACCACCTATTTTTATTCACGAGTGTGCCACCGAGTTGATTATACCATTGTCACTTATTTTCAATAAGTCTTTGACTTCTGGAGCTTTTCTTCAAAATGGAAAGTAGCGAAGGTTGTTCCCATAGAAATATAAATAACAGGAGAAGTGGTATGGGGGCGTGTCTGTGTCCGCGCATCTTGATCACAATGCTCATGCCTCAGGCAAATGGCCGTCTCCGCTAACTAGTGCGCTTTCGAGCGCGATCGTGATAACATTTAAGAATACCGTGTTGTTCAGTGGTTTCTTGTAAAAATCGAAGCTAAACTTTATAAATCGTAGAACCACTTTTCATAAATCAGCACAAGTATTTTGCTATATTTGTGTTGAAAATCATGAAAAACAACAAATCGTAAAATATTTCTTGCCTTTACTACGTTATTTTTGTTTTCATATATCACAGCGACTGTACTTTTATTGTAGTAAATACATTGCTTCTTTACCACTACCAAATTAGTCGCTAAGTAACTGGACAAGCAATGTAAAAATTACAAAACGATATTTACTTTAAGCGGTTGCATCGTTAGTACGGCCGCAGCGTCTTGTGACGGATTAGTGATGTGGTTGTGCAGATCCACTAACGTAGGCTATCGACAATAATGTCAATTGTCGTATGAATTTATATTACTATTAAAGTTTATTCCTCAATTTGTCAACAGTTATAGCCTGATTGGAAGACCGATGTGAAATCTTGTTTTATACTCATTTAGATTTTCTCATAATGTTGTTATTTTTTTGGTTTACTTAATATTTCTTTTTTTTACTTACTTATTGTTTATTTATATCATCTTATTATATGTATATCGTTTTTTATTTATAATTTTTTCAGCAACTTCCAAAAATTTTAATACAAATATAAATGGGTGAATCGATAAGTTTCCGATTTAGTCAATCACTAGCGTATATGTAAAATAAATAGCTTTTGCACAGCACAACGATAGCGAACGATGTTTTCGTGTGGGTGAGTTGTACGGTGCATGGTAAATGCACGCTGTGTTTGATGGGATAAGGTTTATAATTGATTATGTAGTACGTTCTGATTTGTAAATTGCAAGTGTGAGCGGGGCCTCGTATTTATTGGGTTTACTGATCGCATGTGTGATCGCAGGCTAGAGAGTAGGGATAGATAGAAGACATTGGGTTTCGATACATTTTCAACTACCGGGCATATCTCCTTCTTTCTTATATCTATGGTTGTTCCCATCCACAAGTCAAATAATGACGACATGGTTTCTAACTATAGACCCATATCAATATTATCTACCTTTGCAAAAAAAATTGAGTCTCTGATCTGCCCCCACATTCAGAATCACTTAAAGCTGTACCTAAGCGAGGAGCAACATGGCTTCGTGGAGTCTAGATCCACAACTACCAACTTGATACTGTTCATTGAATTATTAACTAAGGCAATAGACGCAGGTTACCAAGCTAACGTCATTTATACTGATTTCAGTAAAGCTTTCGATAAGGTTTCACATGGAATTTTGATAAACAAATTACGAGCATATGGCATCACTGGACCGTTACTCTCATGGTTGAGTTCGTATCTCGTTGATAGATCTTTCTATGTGGTCATCAACGGTTTTCAATCTGCCCTACGATACATCTCGTCTGGCGTGCCACAGGGATCTCATTTGGGGCCCGTGCTATTTCATTTCTTCATTAACGATATACCCAATTGTTTTCATCACTCTGTTATCTTTATGTATGCAGACGACTTAAAATTTGTTAAAATCGTTAAATCCAAAGATGATGCCTCTGCACTACAGAGAGTTCTAGAAAGGCTTGTGCGATGGTGTCAAACCAATAAAATGCATCTAAACTCAAGTAAATGTTACCATGTTAGATTCACGCGAAAACATTATCAGATAGACCAAGACTATTATATCGAAGGAGAAAAAATTGCTGAACTGAATACTATAAGAGACCTTGGTGTTACCTTTCATCGGAAATTAACTTTTATTCCACAGATAGATAATATAATAAAAAAAATCCTCAAAAATGCTGGGATTTGTTATAAGAAATTCCAAACAGCTTAGGTGTTGTAAAAGTAAAATTATGCTTTACAATTGCTTAATCCGAAGCACCTTAGAATATTGTAGCGTGATCTGGCGACCACACTATGCCACACACTCGTTGCGTCTAGAACGCGTTCAAAAGCGTTTTCTATGGCACCTGGCCTTTTCTAGCGGAATAACTAAAAAAGTACGTTCGTACAGTAACAGACTGAAACACTTTAAAATGGTTTCGCTGGACAATCGCCGACGCATTAATGATGCAATGTTTGTGTGCAAAGTAATGCACCATAGAATTGACTGCCCACAAATATTACACACCTTTAATTCCCGTGCTCCCTCAAGAATTCCTCGCAGTGCAATAACACCACTCTGCCCACCGCAGAGAAGAACGGTTCTAGGCGCCAATTCCCCCTATGCAAGGTTATGCAAGGTTGTAAATAGCTGCAGTGATCAAATTGATTTGCACTTTGAAAGTTTGGGCAAATTGAAAGCCAATTTTTTAAGTATCTTCCCAAATAGATCAACCTTTAGTTATATATATGTATATAAAAGTATAGTATATTGTTATATTAAATATTTAGACTTTTAAATAATTAATTTCATTTCATTTAAAACTATATTAATTTATTATAATTTTTTTGTACAACTTCTTTATGCATGCGGAGTTTACCTGTAAGTGATTGTTGCACTGTTGAATATAAATTTTTGCATGTTATCCATTAGCATTAATCCAGTGTAAACAATTGTTGGTGAACCTATAAAATAAAATAAAAAATAAATAAATAAATGCAATATATTGGACTCGTCAAACCGAATCATATGAGCCCAAGCTCGAGTGGTTTACTAGTGGTCACTGAAGAGTTCTACTATGCACCTCCTCGCTCCATCATCAGACCTTAGACACCAAGTGCAATATATTAAACTCGTCTAATCGAATCAAATATATGAGCCCAAACTCGAGGCGTTTACTAGTGGCCTCTGAAGAGCTCCAGAATCCACCTCCTGGCTCCATCATCAGACCCTCGACATCAAGTGCAATGTATTGGAATCGTCAAACCGAATCATATGAGCCCAAACTCGAGGGGTTTACTAGAAGTCGCTGAAGAGTTTCACTATCCACCTCCTGGTTCCATCATCAGATTATTTCCATGACACTAAATTATTGTATTGTCATCGGTTCTTGATACGTGTGCAAATTTTCAAATAAATCGAACGTCTTGAAGTTGGTGAAAATTACCTTGAAAAATTCCGTTACATAGATAGATAGATAGATAGATACAGGTCAAGCTAATAAAAGCGTATTAAAAAAAATACTTATTTCTTAATTGATATTTTTAATCTTGAATATTTTTGATTGCTACTTGCTAGTAATCGTCTACCAAACCAACCGCGACAATTATATTATTTTAAATAAAATCGGTCAAGTGCGAGTCGGACTCGCACACAAAAAGTCCCGTACCTTATCGTACAAGATTTAACACTATGTACCTACTTTTAAATACTTTAAAAACAAGAGAGGCGCTATAACAATATGTAAAGATTGGTAAAGTAATTGTCTAATTTTAATGAAACAATGTTTTTGTTTTAAAATATAGTTATAGAAGAATATTTAATTTATTTTAAGAGAAAAATATTAAGTTAACTTTATCAGATAAAATGCATTAACTAACATAGTAGGTAATAAAAAAGTAATTTATAAATTAACAATCCTAACTAATATTATAAGTTATTTACATAGTAGGCATAAAAAGGCATGAAATATCTTTGTTGAGATTTTTAAAAATTAAAAGCAAAAATAACCTAAAAAAAAAGCTTTTATTTAAATGCTCTAAAAAAAGAAAATAAAATTTTCTTTTAAAATTTTAACTATAAACTTATAACCTCATTATACACAATTTATATGATCATAAAAGCTTGTCGCGCGATTTACTTGTGTAAATAAACTAGTACCTATGATTGAGTAACTTAATCTGCTAAGTTTTTTTTTTTTTTTAAATTTCAGTTTTCATTAAATACTTATAGATACTTACTCAAACCTCGCGACAAGCTTTTATGATCATATTAATTGTGTACAATGAGGTTATAAGTTGGTAGTTAAAATTTTAAAACAAAATGTTATTTTCTTCTTTTTAGAGCATTTAAATAAAAGATTTTTTTTAAAGGTGTTTTTTAGCTTTTAATTTATTTTTTCTTTTTAGTTATTGCTGGCTAGGTTTATTTATTTATTTAATTCTACCTCCAGAATAATCGAGGTCTCTACACCAACAGGTGTATTAGAGCAACGGAGCTTATAATCACCATCTTTTTTTAACCTACATTTTTATTGTCAGCGAACCCTTTCATTATACCCATACTATAGGAAAGCATAAAAATCTTCAAAAGTCCTCCGTATTGGATTAATCGTGATGTCAGAATATTTTTCTAATTAGTCTCGGCAAGCCCTTTCATTTGATACACTTTTTTTTTTTTTTTGGATGGGAAATCATCAAATGACCTCTCGCTCTGGGCGGAGCGAGAGGGAGTGTCAGACTTTTACTGACTAAAACCCACCCGTGTTCCTTCCGTTGCCTGTATGCCGGGGCCGTGATATCCCTTTCGGACAAACCCGCAACCCCAGCAGTTCATTTGATACCCTTCTATGTTCTATGTTATGGGGTTTGGTTTCCGCACTTAGTCCTTCAGTGAATTCTAATCTTCTTCTAATCTGGGTGGTTCTAAGAGGTCCATCTCGGATGTGCCTATCACAGAGTCTCTCGAGGGTTTTCAGTAAAAGGGATGTGAGGCTTATAGGTCTATAAGCCTTGGGTTGCGTGTAATCGGTTTTTCCTGGTTTGGGTATGAAAATGACTTTTACCTCGCGCCATGCGAGAGGTATCTGTCTGAGTGCTATGCAGGCTCGGTAGATCTCCATCAGCCATGGTGTCAGATAATCTACCCCCCACTGCAGCAGGGCTGTAAAGATGCCATCCAGCCCTGCCGACTTGTATGGCTGAAAGGTGTTGATAGCCCACTTTGTTCGGTCTTCTGTTACTATATTGCGGGCTCTTGACCAGTCTTGATCCGTTGGGGTCCATTCCGGTTCAGCCTCCCACGTCCTGTCCTCCAGGTCCTGTCCTCCTGTCTGGGAAGTGAGTCTCGAGAAGGACCCTACTGGTTTCAAAGTCAGTTAGTGTGTATGAGTTATCGGGTTTTTTCAGCGCGCCAAGAGTTCGGTCCTGATCAGCTGATAGGATCTTGCTTACCCTTGCGGCTTCATTATTTGTCTCTATGGATTCACAGAATTTACGCCAGGCGGTCCTCCTGGCGGTTCTGATCTGCTTTTTGTATATATATTGTGTCTCTTTGTATTCCTCCCAGTCATCCGGGAGCCTTGTGTTTTTTTGCTCTGTTAAATTGCTTACGTAGCGCATCTCTGAGTTTACTAAGTTCGGCGTTCCACCAAGGGTTCCTCTCCTTCTTGGTTTGTGGCGGTCTTAGTTTACAGCATGCGTGGTATGCTTCAGTTAGGTATTCTGATATTTTTGTTACAGTGTATTCTAATTGTGCCTGGTCTCTTATGGTTACTTGTGTTAGGTGCCTAGTTAATAGGGAAGCCAGGAGGCGTTTGAACCCGGGAACATCGGTGCGCCTCGGGTTACGTCTTGGTTCGGGCTTCCTAATCTTGGTAGTTAGTGTAAAGCGAATCCTTCTGTGGTCTGAGCAGGAAGGTTCGTCCGATACGTGCCAGTTTGTAATAAAGTTCGTCGCGTTTTCTGTAGCAAGTGTTAGATCTATAATCGTTTGTCCTCGGACTGTGACCCAAGTGGGTTCTGAGCCGCGGTTTACAATGTTAAGGTTAGTAGAGAATAAATAGGTGGATAGTACCTCTCCTCTGGAGTTCGGTGAGTCACTGCCCCAGAGCGGGTGGTGGGCGTTTGAGTCGGTGCCGATGATCAGTTCCAGTTCGACGCGTTCACAGTGTTGTACCAGGTCGGTCATCTCCTTTGGCGGGCAGTCTTTGATACCCTTATTGCAAAAGTGCATAAAACATATAACTATTCCGCCATCTTGAATGTTCCGCCATATTGAATTTAGAATGACGTCACATTATTTTTCGAGGTACTCCCTTGTTGGGAATTTTTCGAGTTACTCTAAACAAGCCCTTTCATTTGATACCCATATTGTAGAAATACATTAAAAATAACTATTCCGCCATCTTGGATGGTCCGCCATATTGGATTTAGAATGACGTCACACAGCTTATTGTGTGTTGTCATCCAAACTAAACGTGTATACAAAATTTCAGCTCAATCGGTTGAAGATATCTGCTTCAAAATTGAGTAGCAAGATTCCACCAGAACAAACATACATACATACATTGCAAGTTAAATAAAAGCTTTTAAAAAGCACACATCTCCAACTAGTAAATAGTTATCTGTGGCGCACATTAGGAAAATGGCGCGCCGGTTTTGTTTTTTTTGGTTGTGTTAATAAAGGTTAGCTGAAAGTATTTGGGTATCATAATATGTCCCGCAGCTCAGTGATCCTTTTGGCATAGGCCTCCTCCAACTGTCTCAATTGTGCTCTGCTTCCATGTATAGTTCATAATTATTCGTGTTTAGTTCGTGTTATAGTTAACGAATTGTTAATCAATTTGAAATTGTGTACAAAAATAGTCTATTGCTAACTGTGGAGGCTTGTAAATGGCTGGTCGTCACTTACCTCTCTGTTACTTCTGTATTGATAGCTGTAAGCCACCCAAATACAATAAAATAAAATATTAATTCGAAGCTGCCATGATAGTACTTACTAATTCCATGTTGCCATGTCATTACTCCCAACTAGTGAATAGTTAGGTATCAGTTTATTTTGTTTTATTTCTAGAATTTTTTGATATAGCGGCAATAGAAATGCATCATCTGTGAAATTTTCAACTGTCTACCTATTACGTTTCATGAGATACAGCTCGCTGACAGACAGACAGACAGACGGACAGCAGAGGCTTAATAATAGGGTTCCGTTTGGCACCCTTCGGGTACGGAACCCTAAAAACGGAACCCCAATTAAACTAACCGTGGTGGTGATCCCTGCTATGGTATTAAGCAAGTGGTCCTACTGCTGGCTCTCAGGCCTCACAGTGAGAGGAAAACTTCTAAAGAAACATAATCTTAAAATTGCTACGATGATACTAGATGGCAGAGACCAGTATAGGTCGAGCCATAGAAATATAAAAAACAGGAGAAGTGGCATGTGGGCGTGTCTGTGTCCGCGCGTCGTGATCACGATGCTGATGTCATAGCCAAATGGCCGTCTCCGCGAACTACCGCCCGATCGACCGCGATCGGGACAACATTTAAGAATGCCGTGTTGTTCAGTGGTTTCTTGTAAAAATCCAAGCCAAACTAGAAACTTTATAAATCATAAATCAGCACAAGTATTTTACTATATGTTTTTGTGTTGAAAATCATGAAAAACCTCTAATCGTAAAATATTTCTTGCCTACGTTATTTTTGTTTTCATATATCACAGCGACTGTACTATTTTTGCAGTAAATCGCATCGCGTAGTACGGCCGCTGTATCTTGCGACGAGTTAAAGATGTGCTTGTGCAGATCAACTGGCGTAGGCTATCGATAACAGTGTCGTATGAATTGATGACTACTAGCTTTTGCCCACGGCTTCGCCCGCGTGGATGTCAGAAAATTTCTCAAGGGAACGTACTACCGGGATTAAAAGTACCCTATGTGTTAATTAAAAGTACCCTATGTGTTCATTAAAAGTACCCTATGTGTTAATTAAAAGTACCCTATGTGTTCATTAAAAGTACCCTATGTGTTAATTAAAAGTACCCTATGTGTTAATTAAAAGTACCCTATGTGTTAATTAAAAGTACCCTATGTGTTAATTAAAAGTACCCTATGTGTTAATTAAAAGTACCCTATGTGTTAATTAAAAGTACCCTATGTGTTAATTAAAAGTACCCTATGTGTTAATTAAAAGTACCCTATGTGTTAATTAAAAGTACCCTATGTGTTAATCCAGGTTATAGACTTTGTTTACATTTTCACTCTTTATGTAAAATCCGGTAACTGAGGGCAAAATTACTTATATTGTTATTCACAGGGGGTTTACACCATTTATTTTTTTATTTATTAGATTATACTTAAAGTACCTCTTTATATACTACATTAGAGGTTCTGCCCTCTGGTGCTAACACAACCAGGCTGCTAGATGAGCTCACTCTCGAGCAGGCCACGTAAAAACTGGCCGTGCAAGCAGTCCACTCTAAGATCAATTCTCGCTGTTTTCAGTGACTGACCCTATGACTTATTAATCGTCATTGCGAAACATACCTTAAGGGGGAACTGCACCTTTTAAACTCGAATGGGTACTCCAACGGTATTAGTGGTATCTGCGGTATACACTGATTCACCTCGAGCAGAACCAGTAAATACAATGAGCCTCTATAGTTACCTAAATAATTACAGGTACGGAAATAAGGATAACTTTATAATTTATTTATAGATAGATATATTTTTTTTTGGGTATTCATGCCAAGTTTCAAGTTTAAGAATAAGATTTTCATACAAACTTTTATCCCCTATTTGACTCCCGTAGGAATTTTGGGTTGAATTTCGAAAAATCCTTCCTTATTCCTTGTGTTTACTGTATAAGGTTGATTATTTATTGACTCGATTTTTTAAAGAAAACAACGTGTAGTCAGTATGCAGGTTTATTCGCAACTGTTTTAACATAGTGGACTGTAAGTATACCTGTATAGATAGCTATTACTTAATTGTACCTATAGCTTCACGACACACAAAACGCTAATCTACTTGGACATTCCGCCCGCCAAAGAACATAGTTCTTTAACTACACTTTAACACATACATTTAAACTTAAACTCAAACAATGAAAAAAAGATTAAATTAGAAATAAGCACATAAGTGTAAACTTAACATATAACAAGTGTAAATATAAACTCGTAAGAAACATGACTCTCAACACCTTAATAAAAAATACAATTGAATGAATAACAGTTCAACCTGTATAATATGTACATTCAAGCAAGGCAGAACACGTGCGGCTCAGCCGGGCGTATTCTCTTAAATACCTTGATACGAGTATCAAACACGTTTCAATTAATATTATAGCTCAACTAAACTCAATGATACAGGTAAGATTAGGTTCGGGATAACTCATCGTAGTACTTATAACATTAACATAAATAAGTTATATATATATTTTTACTTCTGGTCAGTTAGGTAAATAAACTCTGAACTTAAAACATAAACAACTAAAATAACAATATAACAGGAAAATAAACAAATTTCATTTAGTCAAAATACTAATTTTGCTTACTGGACGCTTATATTCTCCCGTTTTACACCGTATTGATACGACTCGGGTAACATTATCAGGTCCAGGATATTTTTTGATAATTGTACCAAGTAACCATTTAGCTGGCGGTACATGGTCTTCCTTTAAAACAACCACATCGCCTATTTCTGGTTCATCCCGTTTAGTGTTCCATTTATACCTTTGATTTAAATTAACTAGGTATTCCTTATACCACCTATTCCAAAAATCTGTTACAATTTTTTGCGTCAATCGCCATCTATCCAACCCTACAACGTTACAATTAGTGTAATCCTCATCTGCAATATTTAATATTGGTTCGCCTACCAAGAAGTGACCAGGCGTCAAGGGTAGAGGGTCATTTGGGTCATCACTCAACAAGGAAATCGGTCTGGAGTTTAAACACGCCTCCACCTGCGCCAGGACAGTCGACATTTCTTCGTATGTAAGTGTACTGTTTCCTACAACTTTTTTCAAATGGGTCTTAGTACTGCGCACCGATGACTCCCACAGCCCACCAAAGTTAGGCGAGTGGGGAGGAATATAATGCCAAGTAGTTCTTTCTAAAACAAGTAGCTCTGCCAATTCTCCAGGGAGAGAAGATTGGGCACTATTAAACATTTGTCGCATTTGCTTATCGGCGCCAACAAAATTGGTGCCATTGTCACTGTATAAATCCTGACAATAACCTCTACGAGCAGTAAATCGCCTAAACGCAGCAATAAAACCTTTGGTAGTCATGTCGGTTACTGCTTCTAAATGGACTGCTCGTGTAACCATACACACAAATATGCAAATATAACTTTTGTAAGACTTAGCACCTCGGCCTGGCGAAAATCTGATAAAAACAGGACCACAGTAATCCACACCAGTAGATTTGAATGGCTTACTGGGTTTCAACCTTGCCTCTGGAAGCAGGCCCATTATAGGAGTAGTCTTCCTTGTGGAGTATCTCAAACAAATAGTGCACTCTCTAAAATATTTTTTAACTCGTTCCTTAGCACGTAAGATCCAGTACTTGGTTCTAAGAAAATTTAACATAGCCTGTGGGCCACCGTGCAATGTTTTTGCATGAGCATCAGCAATTAAAACCTCGGTAAAATGATGGTTACCAGGCATAATAATCGGATGCTTCGTGTCATAACACGCGTCCGATTGGTCTATGCGTCCACTTACTCTTAGAATCCCCTTTTGGTTCAAAAAGGGACAAAGAGATCGTAATTTACTCTTTTTAGGCACACATTCTCCAGTCTTTAACCGTTTTATTTCCAATGAAAACTCGCGCTCTTGTACTTGTTTAATGCATGCTAATAAAGTCTCGTTCATTTCACTTGGTGTGATAAATTTAGGTAGTTTAGGTCTCTTGTCTTTCTTTAATTTATAATTCAAAACTCGTCTACAATAGGATACAATTTTTAATAGATTATTTAAAGATGAATATTTTGACCAAACAAATTCTTCGTCAACGTCAGATAAAACAGTTAAAGATTGGATTCGTTCCTCTTCGTGTGTGTCTTCAATCAGTATACTCTTTGTGTGTACTGGCGTTTCTGACAACCACTGCGGTCCTCTCCACCACAATGTATGCTCACTCAATTCCTTGGGCTGCAGACCACGCGAAGCACAGTCCGCAGGGTTTGTCTCTGATGAGACATGACTCCACTGGTGGTAATCCATAATATTTAATATAGTGGATACTCTGTTGCTAACAAATGTTGCCCATCGACTTGAGCCTCCTTTGAGCCATGCTAACACTATGGTGGAGTCGGTCCATCCATAGAGATGTTCCTTGGGTATCTCCAGAACTTGTGATACCTCACATATAAGCTTGGCTGCTAAAGTGGCGCCACACAGTTCAAGTCGGGGTATAGAAATCTCCTTTACGATTGGGGCAACTCGAGTCTTCGCGGACAGTAAATGTACATTTACTCTATTTGAAGTATCAATCACTCGTATGTAAACCGCTGCCGCAAAAGCTGATTTTGAAGAATCTGAAAATACGTGTAACTCTCTCTTACATTCTTGTGTAAAATTTATCCACCTAGGTACTTTAAGATTTTTTACATCTATAAGCTTTTGTCTGTATTTTAGCCACTCACCATGTAATTCATCTGTCAAACTCTCATCCCACTCAAGACCAGATTTCCACAGTTTCTGAATTAAAATCTTAGCATTAACTACTACCGGGGCAATCCAGCCTAAAGGATCATACAATCTCGCTACTTCAGATAATACTTGTCTTTTAGTGACTAAATCTTTAGGCTCAGGTAAGTTTACTACGTATTCAAAATTATCATTCTTCCTATTCCAACTCAAACCTAACACTTTGATTAGATCATTAAATTTAATAGATTGTCTTTCACTCAACTCAGTTTTCCCAATCTGCTCTAAAAACTTCTGATTATTACTATTCCATTTTTGTAATTCAAACCCGCCACTTCTCATTAACTCATTCATCTCCTCATAAATTTTTATTGCTTCATTAACCGTGTCAGAACCGGTCATTAAGTCATCCATATAGTAGCATTGTTTTGTTATTCTCGCCGCTAATGGATACTCATTTCTCTCTAACTCAGCAAGTCTGTGCAATACCTTGACAGCTAGATATGGCGCGCATGCAGTCCCAAACGTTAAACGTAACAATTTGTAACGCTGCATGGGCTCCGACGACGGATCAAATCTCCAGATAACTCTCTGGAAATCTGTGTCCTGGTCTGCCACTTTCACCATCCGATACATTTTTACAATATCGGCTACTATACAGACTTTATGATGACGCCATCTCATCAAGATGTGTCTTAAATCTTGTTGTAACCTTGGACCAACAAGAAGCTCATCATTAAGGGATACACTGTTGTCACCTTTGCTCGAAGCATCAAAGACGACTCTCACTTTAGTGGTGTCTTTGTCTTCTCTCACCACAGCGTGATGAGGAAGATAGACAGCTTTAGAGTTCTGCAACTCACTCTCAGAAACCAGTCTCATGTGGTTCATACTCAAGTACTCACTCATAACTTTATTATATTCTTCTCTCAATTTTGAATCTTTCGATAGCTTTCTTTCTAAATATTTTAATCTGTTCACTGCTCTCTCTTCTGTATTACCATCTTGACACTTAGGATTGTCCGTTGCAAAAGGTAATCTCACTATAAATCTCCCTTCATTATCTCTCACTGTAGTTAGGTCAAACAAATCCTCACATACCTTCTCACTATTATTCATCTCTTTCTTTATTAAATTAGGCTCATCTTCCATTTCCCAAAACCTTTTAAGTAACTCATCTTCCTTTACCTGTACATGCATGCTAATGAGATTATTCTTTTCTAACGTTCGAGATCCCTTTGACATTCTTCCTGACAAAATCCATCCAAACACTGTATTTTGTGCTATTAAATTACAATCAGGATGCTTCATAACGCCATCAAGTAGTATTTCACTATAAACCTCTGCACCTAGCAAAATATCGATCGTACCTGGCGTCGCGTATGTAGGATCAGCTAAAGGAAGATTGTCAATTTCTACCCATTTGGAAGTGCTTACGTTGGTTGAAGGAAGTAGTGACGTTAAGGAATGCAACACATAAGCGTTAACTAGGATGAAATTAGCTGGATTATAACGTGATTCCAGGCGAAGTGAAACCGTGTTTTTTATCCTCTTACGGCCCTCTCCCAGCCCTGACACCCAGCCACTTACTGGTTTGCGTACAAGACCCAATAATTGCACAGTTGACTCAGATACAAAAGATGCCTGTGACCCTTGGTCAAGTAAAGCACGAATTAGTTGTTTAAAACCGTTAGAACGGAATACCTTAACCTTAGCCGTCGCAAGTAGCACGCTGTTTGGTTGTAGCTCTCCTCTAGAAAATGTAGCAGTTATGTTTGTGTCACCTTGAGTTGTACTCGCTCTCTCCTGTTGTGGTTCACTCGGTGACACTACGGCTGCCTGCTCCCGGCTACTGGCTGACTCCTGGTGAGAACCAGAGAGAGATCTCTCAAAGTGTAGCATCGTATGATGTCTTCTCCCACATTTCTTACAGCTGAATGAATGGCGACATTTAACTACCGCATGATTTGGTGCCAAGCAATTAAAACATAATTTACTCGTTTGAACGAAGTCCTGTCTTTCCTTAGGTGTCATAAGGCTAAAACGCTTGCACTGGTTGAGATAATGAATTTCATGACACATCGGACACTCTTGTTTAGCCTTAGACTTGTTCTCCTTCTCCTTGTCTACTGATGCGTGAAAAGATTTCGACTTAGCAGCAGGCTTAGCTAGTTGCGCGGCGCGGTTGCCGTTCGTATCTATCATTTCTAACGTCCTGAATCGGTACTCTAAATAATCTCTCAATTGTATCCAAGTGGGCAACTCATCACACATCATATTTATTTGTTGTTCCCATTGTTTCACCGATTCTGTGTCCAATTTTGAAACGACTAAGTGAACGATAGACGCGTGAGCGTAACTGGATTCTGTACTTATGCCCAAATTTTCCAAAGATTTAATACAGGTAGACGTCGTATCCAACAAATTCCTAATTGCATTGGCTGACTCGGTTTGGATTTTCCTTGTGCCAAATAAAGACCTCATAATCGCATTGCAGATATAACGCTTATTATTGTATCGGCGAACTAACTGCTTCCATGCTTCCTCATAATTTGCATCAGTCGTCGAAAAGTTACTTAGTAAATTGAATGCTTCTCCATTCAAATTTGACTTGAGGTAATGTAATTTCTGTACCGATGAAATATTCTTATTATTGTGTATTAATGAGGAAAACATGTCGTAAAAAGTCGGCCACTCTTCATATTTACCTCCAAAAGTAGGCAATGTTATGCGGGGTAGTTTTACATCACTGTAATTATTGTTCGCGCTATTGGTAACTAATGGGTTAGGTAACTCGGTAATTGACGGCAAAAACTGTTGCAAAGCTCCTCGCAAACTTGATTTATACTGCACATATAACTCCTCAAAAATCTCATATTTTCCTTCCGTAAAATATGCTTCCTTTTTAAGGCCCGTATTAATAAACGTCCCTCAACAACGTACTTAAGTGCGCTATCATTTGATACGCCATTATTACGATATCAGCATCTCAAGATCATTGCTAATTAATAAACACATGAGTACAGTATCTCAGTTACCAAGATCAGCTCCTCAATGCGCTGTACTTGATGCCGATCTCGTGAACGATTACACATACATTGACCGAAGTTTAGAATAACATTCATCACGTTTCGTTATTGTTATGTCGTAAGATTTATTGAAACACTTCTATTTTGTTAATAAAAATATGAATAGCGCTGTATCACGTTATAAAGTTGTTGTATTCCCAAGAAAACCTTAAATTGTTAAAAATGTTGTATAATTATTTCTAAATATGACAGAAATGCTTACTACTCAACTTAGCAGGTACAAATAACATAACGCAATAAAGCGTCTGGAGGGTCAAGGACGAGTCTCAAAAAAAGGATGAAATAATATAAATTTATTAGATTACTTTTTCATATGAATACTCGTATATTGGGTTTGTTTCTAATAATATGAGATTAATTGGTTTATAAGGTACCTACTTTTAAACTTTATTTATTTATTAAACTTTATGAAACTATATAAGTGGCGGACGACATATGCGGATTTAATGTCTTTATGTGTTACATCCTTACATCTATATAAATAGTAATTAAATAAATGATACTTAAATAAATGTACTTACAATATTTACATTGGTAGGTAGTACCTGAAATGATGCTGTAGCATAAAACCTTAAAAATAATATGACGACTATTTCTGGGGAATTAAAAGACCTCTGTTACTGTGTACAACACGGACTCTTGATAAAATCTGATTGTTTGAAAAAAAAATACACTTTTAACTCAAAAGGATTTGAGGTCGCTCTTATGTATATTTTTGCTAAACGATATCGCAATGGCCATAAAATATCGTCATAGTACCTACTCTATTTGATCGTAATAATTAATTTCACTCAAAATATTTTCAAAATATTTTCAAAATCCATATTTCGCGCTACTAATCACGACCACAAGTCACGTACTGCCTACACTCAGGTTTTAGCATGTTGAGTACACTCACCTATTGTATACTTAAGTGTCGAGTTTCGTTTATTAATCAGTCCATCACTCGGCTGATAACGTAAACGTAAGCCGTAACTTGAGTACATCAATTCTTATGTTTATTAATACGGTCGAGACCTTAAGATTGGTATCAAGTGCGAGCTCTTGGGCTGAGTAACGTTTATTAATACGGGCCTTAGTTTCGCTTTTGCAACTATCTCCATATGTCCGTCTTTAAAATCTTTAAATAGTTGTTCTAACAACTCTAATCTCGTTTCTAAGTACTCTCGTTTAATTCTATCTTTCGGAGTCTTCTTAAAATTTCTCTCAGCTCTAATCAAATTCTCGAACATCTCATCTTGTAACGTAAAAAGTGCCTCCATTGTAGTAATAAATAAACTCGCACAGAAATCTCAGCAAAACAACACGGTCGGTCACTTGGTTTAAATAATCAATTCTCGCTGGTAACAGTTTGTTAATTTTAATCTGTTTTAACACTCACTCAATGTACTACTCGTATTATTATGATTTGCACCAAAAGTCACATCCACCTTGTAAACTGGTAACAGATTATAATCAGTTAACTTCACTATAGTAATTCGTTTGTTAAAAATTATTTATAACTTGCAAAACGTGTCACCCGACAACTCCTTATCGCACACAGGTAATAATCTTTTGTTCTCGCGGGTCGCTCGGGCTCGATGCTCATTAACACGATCCGGTTCGAATATGGACCAAATGTTTACTGTATAAGGTTGATTATTTATTGACTCGATTTTTTTAAGAAAACAACGTGTAGTCAGTATGCAGGTTTATTCGCAACTGTTTTAACATAGTGGACTGTAAGTATACCTGTATAGATAGCTATTACTTAATTGTACCTATAGCTTCACGACACACAAAACGCTAATCTACTTGGACACCTTGTCTACAAAAAAAAAGCGTTTGGGTTTGTCGTTAATGAGTCAGTCAGTCAGACTATCAGCGCTTTTCATTTTATTTATATAAATAGATAGATTTCGATAAGTATTCGTGCCAAGTTTCAAGTTTATTAACTCAAGGAAAAAGATTTTTCATTCATAGTTTCATCCCTTATTTGACCCCATTAGGGTTCAATTTCGAAAAAATCTTTCTTATTTCTGGTCTACATTATATAGAAAACCTCTGTGCATAATATTAGCTTTCTAGGTACAAAGGTTTGGGCTGGGCATTAATGAGTCAGTCAGTCAGTCAGGACTTTTCTTTTTAATACGCTTTTATTAACTTGACCTGTATGTATGTATCAATCTATCTATGTAACGGTATCTTTCAACGTAATTTTCACCAACTTCAAGACATTCGACTAACTTGAAAATTTGCACACGTATCAAGAACCGATGACAATACAATAATTTAGTATCTTGGAGCTGATCTGATGATGGAGCCAGGAGGTGCATAGTGGAACTCTTCAGCGACTTCTAGTAAACCCTTTGAGTTCGGACTCAAATGTTTCGGTTCGACGAGTCCAATATATTGCACTTGGTGTCGAGGGTCTGATGATGGAGCCAGGAGGTGCATAGTAGAACCCTTCAGTGGCTACTAGTAAACGCCTCTACGAGTAGTTGGGGCTCATATGATTCGGTTTGACGAGTTCAATATGTTGCATTGGGTGTCGAGGGTGTGATGATGGAGCCAGGACGTGGATAGTGAAACTGTTTAGTGGCTACTAGTAAACGCCTCGAGTTTGGGCTCATATGACTCGGTTTGACGAGTTCAATATGTTGCATTTGGTGTCGAGGGTCTGATGATGGAGCCAGGACGTGGATAGTGAAACTGTTTAGTGGCTACTAGTAAACGCCTCGAGTTTGGGCTCATATGACTCGGTTTGACGAGTTTAATATGTTGCATTTGGTGTCGGGCGTCTGATGATGGAGCCAACCGGTCAAGTTGGCTTTTGACTTATTAACTAATTGAAGAATATACTAGAGTAAAAAGTAAAAAAAAGCGTGGAGCGCTTTTTATCGGTGTATACTTTTAATTAATTTAAACAAAACGCACCTCGCTTTTTGATTTAGTTATTGGATACAAGTCAATTTAATTATTTTATCATGTTTAGTTCGTGTAAAAAGCGTGTTGTTTAGTTTTGTTTAAACTACAATTTTATTATTTATATGTATAGATGAAAACTTATTCTTCAATTTGTCAACAGTTATAGCCTGGTTGGAAGACCGATGTGAAATCTTGTTTTATACTCATTTTCATTTACTTATAATGTTTAATTTTTTTAATATTTTTTTTGTATGTATTGTTTATTATTTTATTTTTTTAATATGCTTATCGTATTTTATTTCTTATTTTTTCAGGAACTCCCAAGATTTAAAACACAATAATAAATGGGAGAATCGATAACTTTCCGATTTAGTCAATCACTAGTGTCAATGTAAAATAAATGGCTTTTGCACAACACAACGATAGCGGTCGATGTTTTCGTGTGAGTCAGTTATACGATGCATGGTAAATGCACGCTGGGTTTGATGGGTTATAAGGTTTATAATTGATTGTGTAGTACATTCTGATTTATGAATTGCAAGTGTGAGCGCGACGTGGTATCTATTGGGTTTGCTGATCTGCATGTGTAGTTGTGGCGAGGTGATGGGAACGTACTGGAGACATTGGGTTTCGATACATGTTCAACTTCTTATATCTATGCGTCAAGCCAAGGAGCACAAATGCGAGGCTATTCGAACACATCAGATCAGACTGAGGTTTGCTGGCTCTGCGTGGTTACTGTCAGAAAAGTCTTATTCCATGTAGAATGTGCGGTAGCAAAGATTTAAAGAAACTGTCAAAGAACATATCAACCATTTACTTTTTTGTCAGTGACGTCAGAGGCGAGTAAAGCCTCAAACAGGCACTTTGTTCTCCCATCGCAGAGCGCTCAATCAACGCCTCAAGCACCGACATTATGATAAACAGCTCCATATTAATTTTTACGATGATTGTAGTTAAGCATTCACGTCGATAGCTTATCCACTGCAATTGACACACATTTAGCGTTCGTAATAACTTACCGATTATTTATAACATAACGTGTTTCTATGTATAAATACAGCATATTTCGCTAGATAGTTGATACAATCTAATCCAAACTGGTAATTTAGTCAGCCTATTCATAAATTCCGCGAGAAGCGGCTAGAACGTTATAATAAAAACGCAGGAATGTTAATGAGTGTCGGTCGAACTTGACCCTTGAGGATTGAGGCCGCATCGGTATTCATGAGGCTATCGGCCGGCGGGTGTGCAGTACATTACCCTGATGCGACTACTATATTATTATGATTGAGGCCGCATCGGTATTTATGAGGCTGTGGGCCGTCGGATGTGCAGTACATTACTCTGATGCAACTACTATATTATTTTGCGCGCTTCGCGCCGTTCCCCGATCGGTGTCGGTTTTTGTCCCGCAACAAAGGGTTCGCGCTTGGTTCTTGGCGCGTGAACGCGAACGCATCTACACTCACAGCTCGCGTAACAGCAGGAGTCGCAGTTGGGAATGGTCTTTAAAGATGTAGAAATCGGTAAATTTTAGCTACTTCCACAGCATTACGTAGTCACGATGTGCGCGGGCGTGCGCGCATCAGAGTAATGTACTGCACATCCGACAGCTAACAGCCTCATGAATACCGATGCGGCCTCGATCCTCAAGGGTCAGGTTCGACCGACACTCATTAACATTCCTGGTTATTAATTTTTTTTTTTTCTTTTGGTTTTTATTGTAACTCTGACACCAGGTTAGTCACTAACTACACGAAAAGAAGAAAATTGTATATACTATACACATCACAAGGCAGCTTTTAGCCTACTTGGCTGACTTAGGATTATCTTTTAATACAAGTCTGTGTGGATCCCTTGTTGGTCGAGAGATGAATTCATACGCTTTTTTGAACAATCCCTTATTTCCTAACGCCTTAATCCCAATCCCACTTTTTTGGGGATGTGGTAATAAACCTAGCTTTTCAAAAAAACAGTTCGCGGGTATCATCAGGACGGAGTCCACAAATGGCCCTGATGCATTTTTTTGCGCAATAAATGCTCTATCCTTATCCGTACTGTTCCCCATATAATAAACCCTTAACATAAAATGAATTCTATAAATGCGTGGTATGTAATAATTTCCGTTTTTCTATTTTTTACGTTCTTTACTAGCCTGAGAGCAAAGCAAATTTATTGATCCTATTTCACAAATTATCTAAATGTACTTTCCAATTTATTTAAGTCTTGATCTATGAGTACACCCAAGAATTTGGTTTATGTAACTTCTTTCAGTCTATCAATATTAAGTTTAAAATTGTATTTAGCATTTTTAGATTTATAAAATTTTTGTTGATTTCTAATTTATTTGTCTGTAGCCATCCTAAAATATTGTCGTTGTATTATTAATGACAATTTCATGATTCGATATTGATTTATACTTCTTAGCAGACGTCACGATAAGTCATTCTGAACCCACCCACGTTGAAATTTTTGGTCGGTATTAAAAAAAAAATAGCAAAATTTGCTAGCTTGTCGCGCGATTTAATTGTGTAAATAAACTAGTACCTATTTAATTGAGTAACTTAATCTGCTAAGTTTTTTTTTTTAAATTTCAGTTTAATTAAATACTTATAGGTACTTACGCAAACCTCGCGACAAGCTTTTATGATCATATAAATTGTGTAAAATGAGGTTATAAGTTGATAGTTAAAAATTAAAATAAATAAATTATTTTCTTCTTTTAATTTAATTTAATTTTAGCATTTAAATAAAAGCTTTTTTTAAAAAAGGTTTTTTTGCTTTTAATTTATTTTTTACTTTTTAGTTATCGCTGGCTAGGTTTATTTATTTATTTATTTAATTCTACCTCAAGAATAATCGAGGCCTTTACACCAAAGCCCTAGTCCTAGGCCCCTGAGGGACGCCGCATTTATTTTCCCTGAAGTCAGAGGAATAGGAAGAAAGTAGGTTTTTAAGTACTATACCTATCACAAGATATTGTTACCAATCAGTTAAATAAGACGAAATTCACTGCAGTGCTAGTCCTGTTATTCTAACTTTTTAAATAAAACGTCATGCGCTACAAAGTCGAAAGCTTGTGACAGGTCGAAAAAAAGTCCTGTTGTTATGTGATTATTATTTTGATTACTCAGGATATTGCTCAAAAGGAAAATATAGAATAAGTTGTCTACTTGTGCTTTTGGAATCCAAACTGTTCATTTGCTATAATTTCATATTTGCTACAAAAGTCGACAAGTCTGTTGACCATAAATTTTTCGAATACTTTTGACCAAATAGGAATAAGAGTAATCAGGCGATAGGTTTACACGTCATTTTTATTGTTTTTTTTTTTTGTAAACTGGTTTCACGACTGATAGTTAAGGCATCAGGAAAAGTACCTGATGAAAATTAAAGATTAATTAAATTATATGTCAATATAGAAATTATTTCAGTGTTTGCCATTATGTGCTTTTTAACTTCATCTTCAGACTTGAAACTAAGAAACATGGAATTAAGAATTGACACCTTATTAGAGTCACTATGTAAATGATTAAATGTTAAGGTGTTTGTCGAGTCAATAAAATAATTATTAAAAGCGTTCGCTATATCAGTGGGATTCGTCAGTATCTGCTTAACTAATTGTAATTCAGAAATATTAATGTCACATTTTGTATTCCTAATTTCGTGATTAATGACTGACCACTTTGCTCTATATTTATTTTGACTTTTTTTTAATGAAATTAATATTAGAATTCATTTTTGATTTAATAATGCACTGTTCCAGCATTAGCACCTATCATAACGCGGTTGTATGAAGCTATTTCTCTCTGTTCCGTTTCTTTACTCATGTGACAGCAATAACGAAATATTTACATTCAAAGGATTGTCGTCATCGTGATCTCAATGTTTGTAGGTCACAAACTCATTGTCGTGAATTCTTGAGCGACCACTTCCTCACAATTTGTCTAAAGGGGGAAGCCAGCTGAGAAAAAGAGAAAATAAAGGAGGGATAGGAAGGAAGAAGGGAAGAGAGAAGAGTGGGATGGGAAAATGGATAAGAGACGAAGATTAGAATTACGAATAATGAAAAGGAAGGCTTAGCGTCTTCCAGTTTACTAATCAGAACGTACTGCGACCAGTCCGCCTGTCAAGTTTTGATTATAGCTATTTCGCTTCCAATTGCTGCCAGAGGATATTTACGTGCTGTCGTTGTAAAGATGACAAGTAACAAACTAGTAATATGCATTGTATTCGAATCAGCTGTTTGCTAAGCAAGTATTAATCACAATGATTCGACATAATTGTAAATACCTGCTATTCTTAGAACCGTGTGTCATCTCTTGTATCATTCATTACCGACTGGGTTTCTACAGACTCTCTTGTTAGACGTAATAACCACTTGTAATCTAATACACGCGACTTAGGATTGTGCACGAACATATTACTCAGATTTCTTGGAAATATCGGTAAGGTACCTGCCGGGGTGAATGAACAATAAGGGAATTGCCCCTCTGTAATTATGAAGTACCCGAAGGTTGCTAAACGGAACCCTATTACTAAGTCTCCGCTGTCCGTCCGCCCGTCTGTCAACGAGCTGTATCTCATGAACCGTAATAAATAGACAGTTGTTTCACAGATTGTGTATATATGAAATTTAAAATATTGTTTTAATTTATTTTAATTTAAAATATATCGGTCCCACTTAAGTAGTTTCAGAGCCTTTCTCTTTCATACATATGTATTTACACTGTGCATAACTTTATTATAGTTTAGTTAGACGCTATTGTTCCGTCTGGACTAAGCGACAGCGCACACAAACCTCTCCTGCCAAACAAATATAATAAATAATTCTGTAGAAATTAAATCTGTGTCTTTCACTGGTTCTCAAAACTCAATAGCTAGCAAGCAACAAATAATAAAAATGAAATAAAGTTCTAAATTAAAGAGGGTCCATACAAGAAACGTGTTTTTTGCGGCGTTTTTTGCTGGATCTTAACACGGTACAGAACCGTTCATGTGCGAGTCCGACTCACACTTGGCCAGTTTTTTTTCAATAGACATTGATTTCGCACAGATAACTAAAGTAGAATGGTATCAAGTTAGCCCCAGTCTGAGGACCCAGTACGCTTCCTTTGAGACGAGCAAAAATAGAACTGTGATCGATCAGTGCTCACGTAATACCTTATTGTAACAACATTGTTCCTGTTTATAGGATAAAATATGTCCAAGGCAATCAAAGTCAAAAACTGCTTTTGCCTTTTTAGTTTTTAAAGAATATTTGACACCGTGTCCAATGCTTCGCTATAGATGTAGAAACAGGCCCAGTACACATAGTGAGTACAACCAAATGCCTAATGGGAATGCAGACATGAAGTAGATAAGTATCTATGTTATTTTACTTCGATCTTAAGTTCTTGCTTTAAGATTCACTTCCGCAGAACTTTTTAGTAAATGTGAAGTTTCTGTGTGAAACTACCGGGACGTTACCTATGACCCACAGTTCACGGCGGCTCCACTCCACGGCACGAGGGGTCGCAGAGTGCGCAGTGGCTGCTCGTGACTTCCTTACGTTGGCTGACCTCCCCCCACACAGCTGCAGGGCTGCCTCAGCCTTGATACGACGCTCATCGGCTAAACAAACAATCAACACTGTTTGACTTTGAATGCTTGATGATTATCTGTTCGTCACGGCACGCTTCCAAAGTTGCGCTATGATTCAAATGAATGCAGCGGCCCGCAGCCGTGAAGATAATAATATAACACATCATATTTATTTAAGTAGGGTACCGTATATGAATTATGTATTAATTTATATTAGCACCCGTATGAGGCTTGATGAACTCTTCTAACATTGAGGCCACCGTCGTGCCAAGTAATGATGTGGGACATTGTTTCTTTTTTCACTTTTCATCGCGCTATCTCTAAGCAGC
This sequence comes from Agrochola macilenta, assembly GCA_916701695.1. Taxonomy (NCBI): domain Eukaryota; kingdom Metazoa; phylum Arthropoda; class Insecta; order Lepidoptera; family Noctuidae; genus Agrochola; species Agrochola macilenta. The sequence goes on along the minus strand of OU753573.1, from coordinate 20,613,017 downwards.
CGCGCAAGCTAAAGCCAAGCCAACCTTACATTCAGATAGTAATGGAGGTGAAACCGAAACGTCTTCACATTGTGGCGTGTGCCGTGTTTTGCAACCGACGACAAACAATCCACGTCAAGCAACAAACCTCAGGCAACATGGCAGACAACAAAGAAAAAGTGACAAGCGACGCACAACAAGGTGGGTCAGCTATATTGGAGTCTCTGTCTACCCCGTTATAAATATGAACCATCATTACGTTATTGATATAAATATAATACATTATAAACACAACAATATGCGCATACGCACTACTGCTAATGAATTAATATTTTTATGCATAATTTGTCCTTATAAGGAGGATAATAGTCTACTGATGTCGTGACAGTACTTAATAAATAGTCCTCTGAGTTACGACGTACTCAAACACGCATACAATATGAACGTACGATTCAGAATGTCATACAAAAAGGTCAGCAAAGACGGAATAATTTCGCGTATAGTACGAGAGTTGCGAAACGGCTCGTCCTCTGCAATAAAATCTTCCGAGAGATATTATAACATAAGTGTTAGGTAGGTACTGAGAAACTATTAGCAGTTTGTAGTTACAGCTCAGACGGGTTATGTGATGCACTAAGTTTCCAGAATTATTTGCCAACTACTCTGTGTCGCATTGGTAGAGTTACCCTACCATGTTAGGTACTGATAGGTATTTCGCAGTTCGTAGCACATGCCGCAGCAAGATTGCCTCTCACCTCTAACGCAGTAACATAAAGCAAATTCAGTACCAACAACGAGCATTATCTATCATCAACATTCACATCCCATTTATTGAAAGTCTCGAAAGTTTGAGCGACAGGTAGCGCCATCTTTTTAACGGTCTATAAATCACAAAGAAAACTGATAATAATATTATTTTCTTTAGACTTTCCCATAATAAAAACTTGAGAACGGTCATCAGAAAAAATTGTATGTTATTTGCGACTGCACTGCATACCCAGGCAAACGACAACAAGGTCAAGGTAACGAGCGTGAAGGTTATCCATGTTGTTTGGTATGTGTTTCAAGTATTAGCTACGAGCAACGAGGGGTAATGCCACGCTTCTCACCGTAACACGATAGTTAACCGGTGGGTGAGTAGCAATACCAGACGTGCTGATAGTAGTATTTAAAGACTTGTATCAACCTTGACCACAGTATTGCGAATTGCAGAAGGTTAAATTTTTACAAACATAGAAGTCATCTAATAGCAGTACTTACCTAAGTATCATTGGATCCACCTACAGCTCATAATAAGTCTTAATTCTTGAATCAATCCACTCAGCATATCGCAGTTCAATGCTGGACAAGGGCCATTCCCAAATTGTGCCACTGCATCCAGCTCTCCGCCTTCCCTATTCAGTCTTGTCCCAGCCGACATCCCTAATGTCGTCAGTCCATCTTCAAATCAATTTTATTGTCCTGAGTCTGAATCGTCAGTCGTCACTTGGTAGGTCGGATCACAGAACAGATAAAAGGGTCGGATATTGTTCATCAGCGATAGATACAATATGCACCGTTGTGTAGGGTTAGGGTAGGGTTTGGGTGCGAGAGTCACTTATAAACGCCATACTCTTGCAAATAATAGATCCGTTGCTGTATCTTCAATTTTATTTGGGTAAAGTGCGTGAAGGTCGCATCTTCTCACTGCGTGGCATCGTCGACGGTGCGTGTCGCCCGCGCCGGATGTGCGCGCGCGGCACAGCCCCGCCTCGCCTGCGCACTCCTCACCACTGTGTCATTACACGCCTGCAAATCACAGGAAGTGGCGAGCTTTGCATCTTGACATCCAAGCAAATCTTCTTCTACTATCGTGATGAACTACACAAACGCCAGCAGTTAACAAGATGCTAACGAGCTGATTGCCCAGTGCACAGATTGCACCGGAATATGATATATCTACGTGTTGTCACTTGTCACTCATGGACTCTTAGGTACTCTAAGCATGACTATCCTCAAGGCCGTCTGATAGGTAGAGGGCACTTCCGCAGTGAAGTGCGGCTATCTTTTAGTACCCACACACGTTTTAGATAGGCATTGTCGAAGAATAAATGAAGAAGTGATAGACAGCGATTAGATAAGCTTTGATTTGAAGTGCACCATTAAACAATTATCATTTTATTGTCAAGATTTAATCGAGATCCTCGTAGGTGCTAATACAACTGCCAAACGAATGTAGGCATAGGTGGAGGTAGATTCTTGGTGGATTGGAGGTTTAAAGGAACTTAGGTTCCAACCTGACAAGTACCTATCAACATTACTATTCAACACAATGTTCCATAGTCTGTATATTTGGACGTAACTAAATTATAATATGATGACATTATACTTAAACATAATATAAAACAAAGTCGCTTTTCGCGTTTGTCTGTTTGTCCGCGTTGTTCTTCTTAATCACGCAACAGATTTAGATGAGGTTTTCCCCATCGTTTAGAGAATTTATTCCGGAAGGTTTATGTGTATAATACGTTATTAAGGTTGTTTATGTTTATTCGATGTTTTGTCAAGTCGTAAAAACCGTGCGAAGCAGGAGCGGGTCGCTAGTACTTAAAAATAAAGGCAATTCATTTAGGAAACAATTTGGTCACTCTGTAAACAATTGATACCAATTCAACACTAGTGTCCTCGCGAATGTTCTGTAAAAAGTCAATGTTATAATGTCTGTGTAAGCAAGCGAAACGAGTAGCGGTCACTGAAGACTAAAGCTGGTTTCCGACGCGGCGACGGTGCGTGATATTGCGCACGCACGCTCACTAGCTTTTAACCAGCTTTTGTGTTTTGATATTCGTTGAGATTTGTGGCATCAATCGCGTGCTCTACTTAAGTGTAAAGTGCAGACGCAGCAAACCAACCGCTGCCGACTGCGCTCGCCGCGATGACACGCACAATTACCTACATTTCAATTATAATTTTTAAGTGATATTTAATTCGCCAATAACATGGCTGAGACCACCAAAATTAAGGTGAAAACCGAAAATAAATACCTGCTGTACAAATACTACAATGCAGAAAGAGCAGATAATGAACAGCTGCGTAATGTTATTTCTGATATGGAAAAACAGATAGAAAGCCTCCAACAACAAGTGAGGTATTTACAGCATAAAGTACAACAAAGTACAGCTGCAACCAGTAAAGCTGCTGAGCCAATAAAAAGTTTAACTCAGTATCCTGAATACCGCATGGATGGTAGGAGCTAGCCAGGGAAACTCAATGGATCAAGCAAAAGAGCAGGAAAAAACGAAAATTAAACACATCGCCCACTCACACTGCCAACATTGAACACCTAGAGACTGTTCAAACCGACAAAGCGAAAACCAAGACCGCCACCTCCGCCAGTAGTAGTAGATGGCGTCGAGAACTACCAGGCCTTGTTTGACTTATTGTCGAAGTCTGAGTCTGGTAATAAATTCACTACTATAATGTTGAATGGGAAGTGCGTTAAAATAAATGCAGTGAACTAAGACACATGACATTTATGTCAATAAGAAAGTTATTAACTGAAAATAACTTTATCTGGCACTCCTACTAAAACAAGGAGGAAAGGCCAATAAAAGTCATGGTAAAAACCTGCATTTCACAGGCAAGTCTGCTGGAATAATTGAGCACGTACAGATTAGAAGTAAAGGTTTCCAGATTGAAGATATTAAGCAAACAAATTGAGGTGGAAAAATAAGGATTCTCTGAACATAATGTGTTTATGTTGACTGTCAGAAATGAGGAAGACATTAAAATCTATAGCATTAAGTCAATATTAGGATGTAAAATAGAAGTAATAGATGCCAGGCGTACGGACATCCACACAAATACTGTTCTAAGGAACCGAGATGTATCAAATGTACAGGCAAACATCAGAATGCTGACTGCAAAAAACCGGCAGACGAGAAGCCGGCAATAAAAAGCCAGCGTCAAGTCAACGAAATAGTGCAAACTAGCTCACAAACACAAAATTATTACGTGACACAAAACCCTCACAAGAAAACATACGCGCATATTGCAGCCAAAACTGTTAACCTTGCGAATATTCGTGAGAATGTTAATGCCGATAAAGGTAAGGAAGGAAAGTTGAACGAAATTATTAAATTGCTGTCCTCATTTAACGCTCGTTTAGATAGACTAGAAAATAGCGCTACGAATGTTTTTTCCAGACAATTCGACAATTTAATTTAATTGAATGAATTTCATTCAAATTGAATGTCATGAAATCCAAACTGTGGCTGTTTTGTATTCAATCTCAACTGTATCCAGTCACCGTAGCGGCCATCTAATCGCCTCCGAAAAACAATATACTAAAAGACCATTATGTGACGTTCTCAACGAAATTCGGACAAAAATTCATCTTAATCGCCACTTCAACGCTAAAAATACGCATTGGGGGTCAAGACTAACCACCACTAAAGGAAAGGAACTTATGAGTGTTATAAAAGCGCTAAAGTGTGAAGCTATTTCTACCGGAAAACCAACTTATTGGCCAAGCGATCCACGCAAAGTCCCTGACCTAATACTCTTTTATAATTAAAAATATATATTATATCTGCTAATTACCTATTTGAGCATTGATGAATGCTTTGACATAAATTCGGACCATTCTCCAATAATTTTATCAGTATGGCATCGGACCCTTTGCATAAAGAGCAATCCTACACATGTAAATACTTATACAGACTCGGAAAGTTCAGAATAACTTGGATAATATCTACAATAGAATTAAGAATTCCATTAAAAACTCCGGAACAGCTGGATTTGGAAATAAGTACAACTAATATACAGCAAGCTGCCTGGAAAAACACCCCGGGTCAAAGCAATTGCCTACCCTGCAGGAATTAGGTGTCTCATAACCAGTGATCGGAGTAGGTAGATTGAACTGGGGCCATTGATCTGAAACGTATATATTAATATGGACATTCCTCCGGAATTGGTGGATTATTAAAAAAAAACCGGAACTTATGTAGGAATTGTATTCTGCCGGAGTGGAAGGAGTCATTTGATGATTTGCCATCCTCAAAAAAAAAAGGTAGGAATTGTAATAAAATGAGCAATATTATATTCTTCATATTTTTTTTAACGGCACAATAATGAATTAATTTAGTTTTGATACCTTCCTTAAAATTTTTAATTGAGTAGTAATAATATCACTACCAACATTAACAATATTTAATTGAATCCGGAAATACCGGAATTACTTTCCGGCAAATGGCTTATCCATGTTATTCTTTCTGTGTGCATTTATGATACAAGTACCAAAAATCAATCTACCTACTCCGATCACTGCTCATAACTGAAAAGCCGAAACAAAAAAAAAACATCAGACCAGATGTCCACAAGACAAAAGACTACTTACTTAACAAATAGCTAGCTTAGCCAATTAACGAGTGACAAAAAAGCGGTATAGTTTGCAGGAAGTAAACGGCATTTTATTTTATTTTATTTATTTATAAAACGGACTAATCGCTGTGGAAGGCTACATAGCACATGATATGACCGATCATGCAAATTCCTTCTATCCTGTGTCCAAATAAACTTTATTCTTTCTTTCTATCAAGGAAGAAAATGGAATATAGGGAGTGACAGACGAACAAAAAAACCTTAAGGTTCACTGAACATTTTGAACGAATATTCCAACCAAATTAATCCCAGACTCACAATGCGAGGATATTATTCAGGGTGTTCAAAATAGTTCAGATATTAAGTTGGTTACCCCAAAAAACGTATCTAGAGAAAATTTTGTGTAATTTTTGACTTAACTACACGAGAAGTTACATTACGAAATCTCCAACGTAAACCTGTAATTAAGCTTACCCCACGCATTAATGCTGCATTTCGGTTAAATACTTTCCTGACTGTAGAAAGTAGCTGAAATCATCATGATAGTCAAGCCTGGGAAGCTACCTGATGAAAAAACATCTTACAGAACAATCTCACTGTTACCTGTGTTGTCAAAACTATTTGAGAAATTATTTCTATTGAGACTGAAGCCTCTTATTGAAGCTGAAAATTTAATGCCCGATTACCAGTTCGGATTAAGAGAACAACACTCTACGCTCGACCAAGCACACAGCATTACTAATATCATTGAAAGAACACTAAAAGACAAGGCTTTTGGCATCAAAAATTCTCAGGAAGGCTTAGTTCGGCCGCCTATGCTGTTAAAAAAATCAGACAGATAACTGACGTAGATACAGCCAGAATTGTTTATTTTAGTTATTTTCATAGTCTTATGTCTTATGGGATTCTTCTCTGGGGAACCTGTGCGGACATTAATACTATCTTTGTTCTACTGAAAAGGGCTGTTCGAGCCATTTACAACCTAGTTCCGAGAGATTCCCTTTGAGAGAAATTCGGAGAAATAAATATTCTGACTCACAATATATTTTTGAAGAGTATGTACACAAAAATATTATATCAAATTTTAAGAAAATATCTGATATTCATAGTTTAAATACCAGGAATAAACACAACCTTGCTGTACATCGCACACGTCTCCACAGAGTAGACAACTCGTTCATGGGTCAATGTATACACTTTTAGAACAAACTTCCCATTGATATTCGAAACTTACCCATTAAACGATTTAAAAGCTGTATTAAAACCAAACTTTGTAAACCTTTTTTACAAAGTTTGGTTTACTATAAAATTTCAGATTATTTAGAAGATAGAAAAGCTTGGGATTGAGCTGCTCGCTATGCTAAGCTTTTTGGAAACCATAAAACGTGACATTTTAATTATTCATCACAATAAACCAGTTTTATATACACATTGACATTGTTGAAAATGATATTCAAAATGACACTATTACTTTGTAAAGTATTATATTATTTTTTATGAATGTGAGGACTATGTTGTATTTTTTTTTCTCTCTCTTTCATTTATTTTTTCTTTCTCAGTTAGTTTTAATGATAGTCTGGCAGTTTGAGTAGGTAGTTGATGCGGCCTACCCAAATATCCTTTCTTTGGTATTGTTCGTCGAGTTGAGCTCCTTAAGTTCTGAGTTGAGCTCCACGATTACTGACAAATGCTTGCACCTACTGGACAGGTCCACTCAAATCTGTGTGGTTCTTTCCTCAAAAGACCATTTCAGACACTAATGTACATGGTCCTCATATGGCTTGACCAAGATTATGTCTGGTCTTTAAAACAGACTGCGACCTCTGAGTTTGTTTCGGCCTTTCTTCTCAGAGTAGTCAGATAGGAAACACCAACCTCATCTAACTTATTTTTAATATTTTTTTATGTTGTGTAAAAGTGATTCCGATATCCTATTTACAGAATAAACAACTTCATTTAACCTCAATTCATGATGGCCTTATTTTTTTCATTTACAATGACGTATTGTGCCGGATAGTTATTGTTGGACAAGCGAACGTCGCGATCTGAAGTATTCCGAACCGTTCGGTTGGTGACTTCGGTGTCTCGCTCAATGAGACATCTGGCGAGAGCTAAATCCGCGTGCGTTCGCAATATCATGCACCGTGGGAAGCCGCCTTAATACAGACTCGCTCAAACGGAAGTTATTTTGGAATACTTATCAGGTATTGGGCACGTTAAAAAAAATAGATAAAACAGCAGTGCTTTTTATTTTTATTTTTTTTAAATACCTACGTCTCTCTAGAAACGTACCCTCGCTCGACGTCGTGAAATGATACCTGTCTCCAACATCGTCTCCCTGGAAGCCAATCGTATTATATTTATTTCTCGGTGCGCTTTTGTCTACCTCTTATGACAAAAGTCGCCGAATACAAAATCTCCTCCTCTTTCAGACGTCGGTTAGTTAAAAATGAGACTGCATTGCACGACGACAGACGCCGTAATACTTTGAATTAGATACATCGATGCAATCAATAATATTATCAATCACTGAGGCAGCCAAGGTCAAGGGCTCTTGTAAGCTGTTATATTGCAAAACTAAAGGGTACAACAAGTTGGAATTAAGAAGGGATATGACTCTCGCTATTTATATGTTTAAATTAATCAATGGTAAAATCATGAATCAGGGGGTATTAAAGGAGGTGAATCTGTGCGTGCCCGACAACTACGTGCTGAGGCGGAGACGGCCGCAGCTGCTGGCGGTGCCGCGCGGCAGGACTAACTTGCTGCTAAAAGCGCCAGTTACTCGAGCCTTACGTACACTTAATGAAATCGCCGAAAGAATTATAATTTTTTTCTGTTCATTGAATTCGCAAGAATAACTGCATACCATTTGTGTTACAATTTGTAAAATAAGTATAAGCTAAGTACCACCTATCGCTTTGGGATTTCCTGTTATGATAGAAGTGTTGTGTAAATAAAATAAATAAATAAATAATAAACGCATTTCACTTTATTATTACTTAGGTAATAATATGGTCATATCTTATCTGCCATGGCTTATTTTTAATCTTATATTTTGAATTGTTTTGATTCTTTTTTGTACATTGTTCTCACATATAGAAGCAACAAGAATAATGTACCCAGGATTTTGTAATTTTCTAGATTTAAAAGAGTGTCCTTGGAGTTTCTTGCCCGTTCTTCTCCATAAAGATCTACGTTTTGGAATGGGCAACTAGCTTCAACTTTCTGACTAACTGACGCGACTATTTGACAATTCAAAAGTGCCTGTAAATGGTTTAATTGAAATAAATGCTTTGTGTTTGAGTTTGAATATTAATAATTATGTCATTAGTCAGACGCAGAGTTTGTACTGGCAGCCGATCTTGAAAAGCAGAATAACTTTCAGAATCCGTTTTCTTCTAGCTAACAAATTACTCGTACGGACAGTACGGTCCACCGCACGTGCATTATTAACACTAACTACGAGAACCGCCCTTACTGCTACGAAATAAATGCGTTGTTAAAGCCAATCTGTTACTATGGACGCTCGGTAATCTGTACGTAGTACGCAGAGTCATCAGTGTAGTTATAAAAACGACGTAATTCTAATAGTGATCATACTCCTCGCCTGGCTGGCTGCGGAAACGAGGCCGGTAATCGGCGTCGGCACGACACCCTGTCACGACTACTCCGTGCGAGGACCATCGTCATACCGACTGGCAAACATTAGCAGCTATGACATTTAAATTCGCAGTGCTGGACTATCGCGAATGATTTACAACTGCTACAAGGATCTTTTGGCGTTCGAAAGATATTAACAGGGAGGCACTGTTGGTAGACATCTGTTCAATAATTTTATGAAATGTATTGAAAAAACAAGATGCTTTAATTCTAATTTTGGTTACGAGCTAAATGATACTTGTCATGTACATTACACGCTCTACTGCGGCTAAGTTATGTCTTACTTGAATGGTTCACTCATCATCCTGTTCAAAACTGCGAAAAGGATGCCGTTTCGTTATCACACTTATCACTGGTTATCAGTGCCGGATTAGCCACGAAGCAAGAGTAGCAAATGCTGCGGGCCCCGCGCATTTGGGGGCCCCGCGCACAACGTTTTCTGATCATAAAAAAGTATTAGGTATTTATATATTAGATTTAGTCAAAATTACTAAGAAGAAAATATTTGCATCAAAATGATGAACTATAATTTTATTTTTCTATCTGCTGGTCATACCAAAAATTATGTTTCGCACCGCACTACACGCAAGTTGGCAATACTGCTAAACAAAACGGGGAATTCCCTAATATTTTCTCCGTGCTAGTCGTAATAACCCGACCGATTTGAAAAGGGTTATATTGGCTACCAATCTATAAGGAATGATCGATATTTACGTTTTGATGATAATAATAGTACTTTCGATATGAACCATTCTTGAGAAAAGTGGTTTCGTAATTGTGTTGAGTATTATTTTCTTACATAATATAGCGGTGCAACCGATTTTTTTAAGTTTTCAGTTATCTCTTAAAATATACTAAATAGAACAGTGTTCTTACGTAGTCAAGAAGAGAAACGTATTCAACGATAATAACTGTGCATAAGGTAAGATATTTTTAAGTTAAAATAAGAAATTATTATTACTTTTCACTCTGAGCAGTTGCTGGGTTCATCTGAAATATCTGACCGTAGGCAACCTTATAAAAAATAACAATTAATTGTGATTTTTTTAAATTGGTTGGATGTCCGTGACTGCATTCGCATGGAAAGTCACGAAAGTGTTTATTATGTTATTTCTTAAGAAGGGATATACATACAGTTATGATACTTATACTGTATACGGGTGGGTCAGGTCGGAGATTTGATTTTTATCAGACCCACAAAGACAGTAAGCCCATTTCGGTTTTTGCTTACATATTATTATTAAAATATTGGCGTATTCACATGCATACTATCGAAAATACATGAAAATTGGTTAAAAATAAGACGTATTTTTGAGATTGTTTTTTATTGAACAAATTTTATGATTTTATTCACATTTACAGTTTTTTTAAAATATGTTCTTATATCTAGAATATTTTGTAATATGTACTTACCTAAATATTTTTTAGAGTCTATGTGGTTTGTTAAATACGGTCGGATTTTACTCGTGAAATAAATGGAGCGCTAGCTGCGATCCTGCCTGCTGCGTCAAGTTCGATTTTGATTATTCTGAATATTAATTTAAAAAATTGATTAATCGTAGGATATGAGCAGCAGATCAAGAGATACGGGCCGACACTAAGCTTCAGGAAGTGCAAAGCGTAAGGCAAAAGATGAAAAGGAAAAAAAGAACGAAGCTGTTATATCAAAAATCCGCAAGCTGTCCAAGTTTTATAACGTTCAAAGTAAGCCTGTTGAATCTACAGAAATTGCAACTGAAACTACAGAAATTATACTTGTTACCGATGGATCTACAACTATAAAAGATACTGTATGTCAAGTGACACCAATTTTTTCTATACCAGAACTTAATATCACTGCAAGTCCTCTCGATCTACAGCCGTCAAGTTCAAGTCAAAAAACAGTCGAAAGCATATTATTACACGATTCTAATACCACAGCAATTCCAACCCGAAATCAAAACGAAAGTAAAATGTACTCCAACGATATTGGCGAATGGCCGAGTAACTTTGATAAAGATTATTAGATTGCAAAAGGAAACAGCGAAGTGCAACATATGAATAGTGATTTTATGTCTTCAAAAAAAATGTATGAAAAAGAAAATAAGCCACGCTTCTGCCAAAAGTCATTTTTTACCTATAAACATAAACTGACGAATCAATCTCACGTCAGAGATTGGTTGTGTTATTCGGAAAGCAAAGGACGACTTTTCTGTTTTGTTTGCAAATTGACTGATTCAGATGACTGGAAGAATGCGCACAATTTTTTGTCAAAGTCAAAGTCAAAGTCAAATCATTTATTTCAAATAGGCCCTTGCAAGGCACTTTTGAACGTCAAAAATTACAAAAAAAATGAATTGATTCTAGTCGCCCCTTCCAAAAGGTAGTTTTCGTATGGAGAAGAATGGGCAAGAAACTCCACCGTTACTCTTTTAAAATGTTTTACAATATTTTGTATATATGTAGGTACATTAGTTATATAATTATATGTGAAGACGATGCATCTAAAAACAAAAAAAATAAAATTTACCATACCACAATAGGTAAAAATAAATTTAAAAAGAGAGCAACAACAGATAAATTAATTACCTATGTGATAGATACATGGTTCTCACATATTTACAAACATTGTAAAAGAAGACGATTTCCCAAAAAAAAATAAAAAAGTTACAATTAATAAGTCAGTGTGTCAAGACATGAAGGAAGCAGTCAGCATATACAAGCTGTAATTTCACTGTTAAACTTAAAAAACAAGAAAGCGCGTGTTGATAGTCAAATTGTGAGTCAAATTGAGTCTGAGCAAACATATTGGCGGCTACTTTTAAAACGAATTGTTGAAGTTGTAAAGTTTTTAGTAGAACGAGGACTTGCTTTTCGGGGCAGTGACGAAACTGTTGGTTCACCCCATAATGGCAATTATTTAGGTTTGATGATTTTATGGCACAACATATTCAAAGTCATGCCAATAAAGGAATGGGGCATACGTCGTATTTATCGAAAACAACATGTGAGGAGTTTATTCATCTAATAGCATCAAGCATGCTGGATCGAATTATTTGTGAAATTAAGAGCTGCAAATACTACTCGGTGTCATTGAATTCTACTACAGATATATCCCATGTAGATCAACTTACCCTAATAGTGCGCTATGTTATACCATCTGGACCAGTGGAAAGATTTGTTAAGTTCTTGGACATGGAAGGCCATACTGGTGAACAACTCGCTGAAAGCTTATTAATTTTTTTAAATGAGAGTGGCATTGTTATCAAAGATTGTCGTGGGCAAAGCTATGACAACGCCAGCAATATGAGTGGTAAATACAGCGGCGTCCAAGCACGTATTAAGCAAATAAATATGTATGCGGAATCCATTCCGTGTCTTGCGCACTCATTAAATTTGGTTGCTAAGTGTGCAGCAGATTGCTGTACTGAAGCATCAATCTTCTTCGATTTTATTGAAAATTTATACACCTTTTTGTCGTCTTACGAAGGCACTAAACGAAAATACGTCGAAAATTCCTGTATTGAAAATGTTGTCGGACACTAGGTGGTCAGCCCGAGCTGATGCTACGAAGGCGCTTTTTTGTGGGTTTACTACTATCAAGAAAACTTTGGAAGACATTTCCAATGACGGAAATCAGAAGGCAGAGTGCCGCAATCAAGCTTACGGACTAGTTTCAAAGATGAGTAAGTTGGAAACGGGAATAATGACAATATTGAGGAATAGAAAACTAGAACGTTTGCAAGCGACTAGTGCTGCGCTGCAATCGGATGATCAAGACCTTAACACTGGGTACGCCCTTTATGAATCATTACATGAATACGTTCAAGCAATGCGATCTACATTTTCAGATATTGAGGCAAAAGCCAAAGAGCTGACTGGCTGTGAAGCATATCAGCAAGAAACTTCTAGACGCAGGAAGCGAAATACAAAATACGACAATTATAGCGGCTCGTCTACGCCAGACGACGTTGTTGAAAATCAAACACCTGGACAATGGTATGAAATTCAGGTGTTTATTGTCACCATTGATAACGTACTCACTGCTTTAGGTAAACGTATGAACAGTTATCATAAAATTGCTGGCATTTTCGGAATATTCCGCGAGCTAAAATCTCTTCCACCAGAAGAAATTTTGAAAAAATCTGCAACCATTGTAAGTGCTTACCCAGATGATTTGGAGGACAGTCTGGGCGACGAATTAGTGCAGTTCGCTGCAATGCTCAATTCTGATGTAGCTAGTATTATTGACAGCAGGAATCATGAGGCTCTGGAAATGTAGGTTTACAAGCTGTTGATAAATAATTCTTTACAATCTTGTTTCCCGAACGTTGAAATTGCTTTGCGCATTTATTTGTCTCTCATGATCACCAACTGCAGTGGTGAACGATCTTTCTCAACATTAAAACGTGTTAAAAATGAATTGAGGAACACGATGAGCCAACAACGTCTTAATCACCTCACTTTAATGAATATTGAACATGATTTACTCCGAGAAGTCGATATCAATAGCATTATTTGTAAATTTGCCCAAATTAAATCAAGAAAAGTTTTTTTTGTAACAGTTTTGTTTTATTCAATGCCATAAACTCGATAAGTATCTAACCTAAAACAGTCTAAGGGCCCCTTGATAGAATTTGCTACAGGCCCCGCGCTGGCTTAATCCGGCACTGCTGGTTATGGTAATGTGGTAGCATTTTGCCTGAAGTACGTAGACAAAAATTGGAAGGTTTTAAAATATAACATTGATTATCAGTCTGTGGAGGAAAAAGTGTTATAATTTGAACCACTAGAATGTATTTTTATCAAATTTAAAATGCATTATACGCTTCCTTACTATTTAAAGTAATTTCATAAATTTGTGATACGATGTGGTCGCTCTCAATGTCAACAGATGACAACAATTCAGATAGTTAATTGATTCAGGCGTGACTTAGCGGAAATCCATTATAAAATACAATAGACGACGTATATTTAGTAACCTAATCCACGTAACTGTTCTTAAGAAGTCATAAAGAACCCTGTTAGAAATCGACACGTGTTTCACCTCTCAACGAGGCATCCTCAAGATTGCTATGGACTTGTTGCGAACCCGGACCCGACGTGTGGACACGTCAAGCGTCGAGCGCAGTGTGACTGTGTGAGCCACTTTTCGGGGTTTACGCGACGCCCCCGCAAGGGGGCGCGGCGAGCGGGGTCGGGGCTTTGCCCCTCGCCCGTGGTTGCAACACGGTGACCCGCTAATACGGGCCCCTCTATGTGTTTGCCTCGGGCGGCATGTAGAAATGACGCAACGAATTGCGTCTGAATTTTCTGTAGGCGCGCGACGACGCTAAGTACTATAGCGTCGCTTCTTCACGACATCTCGGCGGTCTGTCCCCGCCAGGTGAGACCCCCAGTTGCCTGGGGTCGGCCCAACTAGTCGAGATGCCGACTCGACGCTCCTACAGACAGGTAGATATGTAGCTTTCCCTCGCCCCGCTCACAGATCTAGCCGTTTACGGATTAAGGGATAAGCAGTCGTGTTTGTGTGAGCGGCTTGTATTGTAATATTTGTAATGTAACACCGCTCAGTGTCAACGTGCTTCGCGGCCCGCGTCGCGCCCGCACGTGTTGTATAGGCGTCTGTATAGTTATGGTTGTTTGTTAGTTACGCGGCATGTCTATATTAACCTAGAACACGCCACGCAACAGATGTGTGTGTACATCTGTAGAGTCTCATTATATCGAGTAAGCTGCGTGTAACTTGGGTGCGGCTTACTCGAGGCGTCAATCCGGTGAATGGGGTCAATTGTCCGCTACCAGGTCGTGGGGCAGGGGTAACGCTTCAGGGGTGCGCGCGTGAAATGGCGCTAGCTGCCTGACATGGGGCTAGGCAGATGCGTCGGCACGCGCGAACATCCTTTTCTCGAGTCGCCCGACAAACTCATCCAGGCTCTCTATCCCGAGGCCCCGGTGGAGCACGTCATTGCTCACAAAGGGAGGAGCGTCAACAATGGTCCGCAGCGCAAGGTTTTGTTGCGCGCGGAGCAGCTTGCGGCTCGACTCCCCTGTGAGGGCGAACCCCGCTGGGGCGGCGTATGTCAATATTGAGCGCACGTACAGCTTGTACACGCTCAATTTGACACGCGCCGGGATGCGGGATGAGAGCACAGGTTTGAGCAGGTTGCTGGTGACCCTACCCTGTGCGGCGACCGAGCAGGCATGTGGCCTCATCGTAAGCGCGGTCGATGGTCGCACCCTGGTACTTTACCCGGGGCGACCAATCGACGTCAACTCCATGCAGTTTCACGGGCGGTGGGAGGGGCGCAGATCCATTGATCAGCCGAAAGCCGCCACTTAGACAGTCACTCGGGGAGCAAATTGAGGGCGCGCTGCATCTTGACAGCCGCGTAGTTCGCAGTGATGTACGCGGTGTCGTCTGCATACAGCGCGAGCATTGTGTCTGAAGTGGTGAGGATGTCATCGGTGTAACGTGAGTAACACGCAGGCGACACGCAGCTGCCAAACACACAACAGCTGCCACACATTTTTGTGATCACGTGTCACAGGTGACAGAAATGTGTGTAACGTAAATAAATGAATTTGACTTTTAGGGGCAACTAATGTTTAAAAAAAAATGTTTTGCAAACTGCACCGTGTGGCATAACATAATCTTGGTCAGATCATGTGAAGATCATGTAGATTGGTGTCTGAGATGGTCTTTTGAGGAAAGAACCACACAGATTGAGAGGACCTGTCC
Source organism: Agrochola macilenta (assembly GCA_916701695.1). Lineage (NCBI taxonomy): Eukaryota > Metazoa > Arthropoda > Insecta > Lepidoptera > Noctuidae > Agrochola > Agrochola macilenta. The sequence goes on along the minus strand of OU753573.1, from coordinate 20,597,293 downwards.
AGTCAGTGCACGCATTTGTCAGTGACCGTGCAGCTCAACTCAGGGATTAAGGAGCTCAACGATTCGACGAACAATACCAAAGAAAGGACGTTTGGGTAGGCCGCATAAATTACTCAAGCTGCCAGACCGTGATAAAAACTAAATAATAAAATAAAAAGGAATGACCGACATAGTCTTCACATTCACAATGATTAAAACAATATAATACTTTAAAAAGTAAATATTCATGACATTGTATAAATAAAATTCATTCATGTCAATGTGTATATAAAACCCAGAAATAGTCTTGGTCAGATCATTTAAGGACCATGTAGATTTGTGTCTGGAATGGTCTTTTGAGGAAAGAATTATCAAGTCAGAACTTAAGGAGTTCAACGACATTAATATACAAGGTTAGTTTTTGTTAAGGGGTCATTGTACTCATCATTATGAACAACTTTCACTATGGGACCAACGCTGAAATCGCGAAAAAAATATCTGCCGTTCCCTACATTTTGACGAGATATGTACTCGTAAATATGTATATATGTAGGGGACGGCTGATATTTTTTTCGCGATTTCAGCGTTGGTCCCAACCTTGTAAGTAAGTATATATTTTTTCCTATTATGTTTGTTTATCATAAGTTTTTTTTTTTAAATAAGTAGTACATTTAACTTCTTTCTGTAATAATAAATTTTATCTTTTACGGAAAACTTGAGAGGTGTCAAGGGACACCCGGATGGAACGAAGTTCTTCTTTCTATGAGAGAGAGAGAGACAGAGAAACACGCGCACGCCGCACGGCTTACAACTATAGCAAAAAGTGTCGTTACAACTTTTGGTCTCGATAAGTCTCTTGACTCGTGTCGACTTATACACTCGCTCGACTTCAACTTCGACTCCGACTCCGACTTCGACTCCGACTCCGACTTCGACTTCGACTCCGACTCCGACTTCGACTCCGACTCCGACTTCGACTCCGACTTCGACTTCGACTTCGACTCCGAATTCGACTCCGATTTCGACGCCGACTCCGACTCCGACTCCGACTTCAACTCCGACTCCGACTCCGACTTCGACTTCGACTTCGACTTCGACTCTGACTTCGATTTCGACTCCGACTTCGACTCCGACTCCGACTTCGCCTTCGACTTCGACTCCGACTCCGACTTCGACTTCGACTTCGACTTCGACTTCGACTTTGACTTTGACTTTGAGAGAGAGACAGACAGAGAAACACGCGCACGCCGCTCGGCTTACAACTATAGCAATAAAAACTTTTTCACAAATAAATAAAACAACCGACTTCCAAAAAAACAGTAAATAGTGAAAAATAACTTAAATTTCGGAAGTCGGTGTCTTTGGTTTTATATTTTCATTATTTGCCACCGACTTCCGAAATTTAAGTTATTTTTCACTATGTAGTGTTTTTTTGGAAGTCGGTTGTTTTTTTTTTGGAAAAAAGTTTTTATTTTTCGCTTTTTAGTGGGTCAGTTTGTAATTTATCTAAGTTACAATAGCCTTATGTTGACTACTCATCACCTTTTACAAAATATTGTTTTTCGCGAAGCAGGGTCGTTGATCGTTGAGGAGTTCTCCTGGTACTTCATCATCAGCTCCACTTGTCCATATACATTGTGATGAGCATAAATTGCTTGGTATTCATATTAATGTAATGAAATCGCAACCCATGAAATACTTATTATTGAGTACCTAGTTACGGTGGCCATCTGTGGTCTTCATCATCAGTTCCACTTCACCAAATGGTGCTTTCCAAGAGCAACTGCACGTGTTAATATAAAAAATACCCAAATCGCTATAGGTGTGCCTATAATATTTGAAGAGTTCCCTCGATTTCTCCAGGATCTCATCATAAGATCCTGACCTAATGACAATGGGACCATTTGCGAAGTATACCCTTTCAAACAAAAAAATAATTTTTCAAATCCGTCTATAAATGACGGAGTTATGCCCGAACATACATTAAAAAAAAACCTCCTCCTTTTGGAAGTCGGTTAAAAAGTGTCGTTACAACTTTGGTCCAATTTTTTTCCGTCTGGCCCCCTTTCGCAACGCGCGATAAGGAACTTAGGAACTCTTACGGAGTAAAAAAAGGTAGTGTATAGAGTGCCGCTAGCGGCACTCTATACACTACCTTTTTTTAACGCGCTAGGATGCACTCTGTTGAATTTTCAATGCTCGGTTCAAGACCGACGGTTGACAATCCAGTGCGCCATAATAAATCGCCCGTGGGAACGAGGGCTAAGAGAGACTGATTTGGGAGCGGCACTAACTAGATAATTCCAGCTTGGCTGAGCTTGGGTATTATCTGTAGGTACCTACGTAAAATTATGCAATGTCTCTGTGTTCTAGCGCTATTGCTATACACAGTGAATGAGGCGTTTATCTGCAAATCAAAATTGGCTTCTTCTGGTTACTAGTTTGTGAGTGGCGCAAGAAAGAACAATATTATCATAAAAAAAATTAAAATAAAGATTTAGACAAAGATTTACTGCTCCATCTCGAAAATCCACTCCGTATTTTAATTTTACTAAGTGTACTTCAGAGCGATAGTTCATTATTATTGTTAAAGTTCTGACCAAGCTGGAGCGAATCTCGCACGGGATGCAGTACAAAAATTGGTCGCGCCGATTGAGTTATAATATGTATAACGAACGCTGTTCAAACTGGCGCGTAGTCGTGTCATTTAACAAACTACGTTCTACACATGCGTCGTCGACCTTTTTTGGGCGAAATAATGGAACGCATCCCAAGCAAGCAGTCATCTGTTTATTCTGTCCTGTCAATGTCAAAGTCAGTCAAAGTAACTTTGGTGCTGTCCAGTGCTGTCTTCTTGTCAAAACACACTATTTTCAAGAATTATTTTAGAGCTTGTTTATTAAATACTCAAAAGAATGCGTTTGTTAACATTTAGTTTTCTGAAAACCTGTAAATATAAGAAGTTATGCATCGGCCTTCCTCGCAGGATTTGCAGCTTCATGGAACCAGACGATAGGATAGCACTCCGTGGGTCCTTTTTAAAAAAAAACATTTTCTCGTACAAACTACATTATTTTTCTAATTCTTAGGTTAATTTTCGCAAATCTTAATTGTTCATTGTTATCCATAAAAAATCAAATTTCTAGACTAAGCAACATTGCATTGCCTTGAACAGAAGATAAGATAATTAAATTCTCATGAAAAAATTGACTTAAATTTTGAACCGAGAAACACATTATCCACCTTGAGAACGGAACTTTACCTCATAACCCAGCAGTCAGCATGAATCTAATGCAAATCAAATAAATGGTCTCACACAGGCGGTTTACTTTATAGATAAGCATAAAATATATTGTTATAAATTTACATTGGAATAACGAAATTCAGCATACTTAATGATCATTACGCATAATAGGCATAAATGTTTTGCCATAATAATAATGAAGCATAATTTTATAAAGCATTATGTTATAAACACATAATGTTCTTTGGTGACCTGTGTTACAAGGTATTTGATGCCTTTTTCTGGCACTAGTCTCACAAATGTTAACCCATTTTTTTTAGATTAAGCTGCACCTTATCCTAATCCAATAGAGTAATTCCCAAGTTATAATAATAGTATTTATGGCTCATGATTAATAGACAAATAAATATTATTCCTTAAAAATGTATACAACTTCAAATTATGCCAAAACAAATTAGACCAAATGACAGTTATGCTAACCTCTGCATTATGCCAAAGTATTATGCAAATAAAAGTTATGCGAAAACGGTATGCCAAACAATATTATGCCAAGAATCTCCACACAGGTGACCCAAGTCTGGTTGAGATCAGTCCGTCGTGGAAGGAGAATGACAACCCCAAGCTGCGCAGTGCCGTGGTGCGGGACATGCAGCTGTATCCGGACTTCATCACGGAGAACGAAGAGAATGCCCTACTGATGGAGTTGGAGCCAGTGCTGCGGCGCATGAGATATGAGTTCGATCACTGGGATAATGTTAGTACCTACTGTGTAATTGGATTACTTACATTAGAAAAAGGGTTGTAAATAACTTCCACACATGGTGATACATGATTGTATGCTCAGTCCATCCTGGGCAGTAATTGTCACTTCCTCTTGCTGAATGGCAGATATTTTAGCACAGTGTAAGCTATTCTTTGTTTGTGTTTGTTACAAGAAAGAATAATGGAAAACACTCCTCTTTTAAAACTGATGTCACACAAATTCCTTGTTATTTTGCATATTGGTAAGCAAGAATTAACTGCAAGTTGCTCTCATTCTGTTCTTAATTTGCAGCAATTCATGTCATACAACATATCGATGAATAGATGATGAATAGATCGTGCATTTTTATGTAATACTTGTTCATTTATTGTATTCCACAATGTGTAGTTTGGTGTGGTGGTAACTTAAAATTTTGTTAGATCATTATGGTCCGTTGGGCACAGGTAAATAGTAAGACAGAGGAAGCTTTTAACTTATCTATTCAGAACGATATCTAATGTTGCATTGTAAATATAATTGTACTGTGTGTATTGTAATTGTACTAATGAATAATTTTATTATTAATTATTAGATAGTATCATAAAGCACTAAGCATCATCTTTGCGTCTGCATGTTCCTTAAGGCCTAATCACTATTGCAGGCAATCCAAGGGTTCCGCGAGACGGAGCGCAGCCAGTGGTCGACGCAGAACTCGGCAGTGCTGAGCCGCGTGCGCGCGCTCGCCTGCAGCGCCGGCGCGCCGCCGGGCAGCGTGCTGCCGCACGTGCACGTGCTGGACCTCGCCGCCGCCGGACACATCAAGCCGCACGTCGACGCCGTGCGCGTAAGTCACTCTGTTGCAGCCGTTGCAAGCGACACGATTCGCGTGTCATTCCGCCGCAGGCCGCTCAGTAGATACTTGTTAATGTTAACTCTTTCAGTTTTAATGCCGCTCTGACAAGCTCCGCTTGTTTTAGAAAGAAAGAAGTAAAGTACCTACATTTTTTTTTTTTAACACAGACTAAAAGGCACACAAGTTCACACAACGTATTCTGCTAAATAAACAGAGTATTTCGTTGTAAGAAATTATCGGAAATGTGTAAGTACCAAGAGGTGTTAATACACCTCTTAGTACTTACAGTACCCAGTTACTGGGTTATGGAGGTCAGATTGGCAGTCGCTCCATGTAAAATACTGGTATTCAGCTGCATCCGGTTAGACTGGAAGCTGACCCCAACATAGTTGGGAAAAGGCTAGGTAGATTGATTGTGTGCCTGTAAATTCTTCTTCAACTGCCACTGACTCGCTGCGCGTGTTGCTTTCAGTACCTAATATTTTGGATATTAAGATAAATTGATAATGTTTGAGGTGGCCCGGCATAAAAAACTTTTTTTTTTGTTGCTAAAATAATGTCATCAATTTATCATACCGTGCCGCTCACCCGTGCGACGCCGACGTGTTTGTCGCCATACGTATGCGGCACCTTAAGGAATTCATAAGAATACAGGTAGCAGTGAAAGTGTTAAGGCCAGGTAGACCAAGCGAAGCAGGCATTTAACGCTACCACCCTTCACGCGAAGCTAACCGTGCGCAAACTTCGCCCGCGTAAAACTTATATGAATCCAAAAAGTGTCACAGTATATGTAAGCGTGTCGTATAGGCAGTAGATCAACTTATTTTATTACTTTGTTTAGAAAAAAAAACAAATACGACAGTTAATTTATTAACAGCTTGTTTAATTATAATGCGTAGTAATTGCGATAACCTAAGATTAATTTCTATGTAATACGTAAATTAATTTGAATAAATATTGTAAATGCAAAATGCTCTAAGTCGTAATTTATTCAATTATTTTACATTTTCGTTTCTTATCAGGGTAAGCTGCATGTTTTTGACCGTAACTACTTTGACAGACTCTCTCGTATTATTGAGTAAATAATCAAAAGTAATCGAAAGATATGAATTAATTCAAAAAGTTATAAAAGCTTAAAACCAACTACGAAAAAAAAGCCAACTAAAAAGGTATAAGTAAACAAAAATCCGGAGTCACACGTCCTGTTAAAAAAACACGGCTTAAATCGAACAAATTACGTGTGACCACAGATTATGTCATGAGACACTCCGCAGTTTAGGTATGAAGCTACAAGTATGTGCGGGCGGGGCCGTCTTGCTGGGTCAAGTCACGCGATAGGAAGAGAGGCAACTTCTAGGTGAATATAACTGTAGGTGATTAGCGCTGTGCGACCTGAATTGCACTTTATTGTGTCGTAGCAAGAGTCGCTTTTTATTTGAATGATATTTCGGAGTGACCCATCTGCATTAATCTGTATTGTAGTGTGACTCCGGATTTTTTATTTATCTATCCGTGATGTCTTGTTTATACCTTTTTAGTTGGCGTTTTTGTCGTAGTTGGATTTTAGTTTTTACCTGACTACGGCGAAGCAAAAAGGAGGGTTTTTTTATGACTTTTATTTTTATTAAAAATTTTTGCGGTGATACTATATACATTTTTGAAATGTGCTAATTATGTCTTGATTTGATACTCATGGGATATTTTTTTTATTTTTTTATTCCTGTATTTATGTCCTATAAAGGGCGCCATTTTCATGTGACGTCACACTTTAATCAGCGGATGATGAGATCGGAGACGGATTTATATGCTATTATATTTTCTTAGATATTTTTTTTTGGAAGTAAAGCTTTCATAAACTTCCAGAATATTAAGATATTCATCCAAAAATGTTCGAATTAGCCTCCTCTTCCGAATGTTTTTTGATCGACTGAAGTTCGATATCATATTTCGAACCACAAATAGTCAAAGTAAACTACAATTCTTTTTTTTTTTTGCCTTTATTTATCATAATGTTTTTTTAAATGATTGAATCGGAATTATGTAAAATTGGGAATACCTGTCCTGAACAAGTTCGTCGTTGTGCGCAGTTCTGCGGCGACGTGATCGCGGGGCTGTGCCTGGTGTCGAGCGCGGTCATGTCGCTGGCGCACGCGTCGCACGCGCACATGCAGCTGCGCGCGCTGCTGGCGCGCCGCGCGCTCTACATCATGAAGTAAGCATAAGCTATTCAGTACATTTCGTACATAATTTATATAGTACTTACATACTTCCTATGATTGACTCAACTTAAAAAGATGTCCGTGACTTCCACCGGTCCACCAACGCCAATCGCTTCCATATTTGGTAAATAATTAGTACTCAATTGGTGCTAATTAGAACTCGATCAAAAAAATTGGTACCTTAGTAGTTTTCGAGGAAATCAATAGTAATAGTAGTCACGCTCCCTTTAGCAGGACCGCTATGAGCGCTGAAATAGTAGTCACGCTCCCTTTAGCAGGATCACTATGAGCGCTGAAATAGTAGTCACGCTCCCTTTAGCAGGATCACTATGAGCGCTGAAATAGTAGTCACGCTCCCTTTAGCAGGACCGCTATGAGCGCTGAAATAGTAGTCACGCTCCCTTTAGCAGGACCACTATGAGCGCTGAAATAGTAGTCACGCTCCCTTTAGCAGGACCGCTATGAGCGCTGAAATAGTAGTCACGCTCCCTTTAGCAGGACCACTATGAGCGCTGAAATAGTAGTCACGCTCCCTTTAGCAGGACCACTATGAGCGCTGAAATAGTAGTCACGCTCCCTTTAGCAGGACCGCTATGAGCGCTGAAATAGTAGTCACGCTCCCTTTAGCAGGACCACTATGAGCGCTGAAATAGTAGTCACGCTCCCTTTAGCAGGACCACTATGAGCGCTGAAATAGTAGTCACGCTCCCTTTAGCAGGACCACTATGAGCGCTGAAATAGTAGTCACGCTCCCTTTAGCAGGACCACTATGAGCGCTGAAATAGTAGTCACGCTCCCTTTAGCAGGACCACTATGAGCGCTGAAATAGTAGTCACGCTCCCTTTAGCAGGACCACTATGAGCGCTGAAAAAGGGGGCATGCTACAGCTATTCTAAGTATACAAATAATTAGTACCCTTATATACAACGTGTCCCTAAATTCAACGATAAGCGGGCACCAGACGTTGGACCTGCTCATCACTAACCGAGAAAAAATACAGAAAAAAAAAACAATATTTTTTTGGAAATTATAAAACATACATTGAAATCCTTCGGTAATTGACACCCCTTAAGATATTTTTAACTACCATGACCACAATTTTTCTAATACTCCTGTTTTTTTTTTTTAAATCGGCAAGCTAAGTAGTACTGCTATCCACCACAACCCTTAAAAATCCCAGAATGCCTGTAGGTTTTACACAAAAATCAATCAAAATTATTTTTTTCGTTAAAATTTTCAAAATTTTTATTTTCAATTCACTTTCAGTCATCGTGATGTAAAAAAAAAGTACAGACACTACTACGGCAAGTTTTAAAAAAAATGGCGCAATTAATCAAGATTAACAAAAATTGGATACTATTTCTAAACAAGGACCAAATTTCATCAATTGTTATTGTTGATACTCGTAGTATAGTCCGCGCGCAAGTGCTAGTCACCGCCTGAGGTATGTGAGCGTTGGGACGGGGTAGTAGACAAAGGCTAAGCTAATTCAGCCTGCCAATCTTGTCGATGGCACCCTCCCCCGTCTCACCCCCCAAAAACCCCGTTTCCTTCCTAATCCCTTTTGTTGCACCTGCCATGTTTTGTCTCTGCACCACCCTAAGGTTGACTGGTAGAAAATGCCGCAGGCATTAAGTCCGCCTTTGTACGGTATATTTTTACTTGTGCATATAGTTTTAATAAATAATAAATAAATAAATAAAGGGAGTTGCTCATTGGGCATCAAAAAATTCGTCCGCATCGCTGTCAGCGGGAACTTTTTGAATTTATATAAAAATGACTTTTAATTTTCAAGCGACATGACATTATATTTGTTTCTCCGACGACAGAAAGATTTAATTTTGCCATTGTAATTAAACTTTATGTTTGAGTGTCAAGGCTTATAATAAACTGAATCTGTTAGCATTTTTTTTAATTTCTATATTTCGTAAAAAGAAATATAAATGTACATAAAGTGTGTACAAACGTGGCCACTTGAGCGACGTATCTTTTTTCCTGATCCTTAATCTAGTTTTATTATTGATCGAAGGTATAAACAAAAAAATATTACACAGTTCGACTCCACTCATTCCTTGTCCAAGCGGCGAGCGTCAGTCGTAATTTTTTATTGCTTTTATTTTATTATTAGCACTTTGTAATTCGAACTTTAAAACAAGCGTGTAAGGTTGAATTTGTTTTGATGTATGTTTGACTTTATTGTTTTTTGTACATAGCTTTGTGAATACAACTTTAAGCATTGCATTTGAGGTTGAATTTACATTAATGTATATTTATTTAAACTAGAATTATGTAAACACAATTGGCGACAGTTTTAAGAGAACTTTTGTATGGGATAGTCATTGATGTAAATCGATGGGGATAGTGTATCTAGTGCATTATTGATCGAAGGGAAAAGTAATGAAAGCTAATAATACAACACTTAGGTCCGTATTACAGAACGTTCCTCAAGTCCAGTTTGAACGTCAATCAGTTGATCACTGTTTAAGTATAGAATCAGTTCTTGAGCATCGGTCTTATTCCAGAACGGTAATCAATCTGTACTCAGCTGAATCGAGACTCAAATCAAGCCTCAAGCAGAGATGTGCATCAGCCTGTTTTCGTTTACGATTTATTTTATTTACCAACTTGGTTCTGAATTCTGATTAAAGTAGACCATATAAGCCCAATTATTTAAGGAAATCAGCGTTATTATTTCGGTCCCGAATAGTACAATTCCCTATTTATTCAAGTAAAGCTCTTTAAAGTAAAGTTTAGTAATTTTGTAAGCAAAATTGTCAAACTAAAAAGACTTGTATTTTATTTAAAATGTCAGTAATTCAGTATGTCAAATATGTGAAAACATCAGTTTGTTGAAGCCGTTGCATAGAAACGTAAACACACAAAAATTTGCAATTCTGGGATGTTCTGGGGTATGGTATGCCCACGGTTGTGTGATTGTCTTAAATCGTGGTATATCATAGGTAGAATTTAATATTACACCACATCTTGTGAACATCTGTACCTCTTTTTAAAGTTTATATGGGTCCTCTTAAAAATCTGAGAGGAGCGAAAGTTCAGCCTTCTGTTTGAATGATTGTTGAATAAATTATTATAATGATCTAAGTACCTCTTTAATTATATCCATTTTGATAATAATAATGAAAAAACAACAATATAAAAACTCGACAACGCATGAACAGAATAAAAATTTGCAATTTGTCATGAAAATCTATGCTCAAGCGAGGAAATGAAAATTTAACACCGTGACTATCGCCACTCCACCAATGGCATAAAAATGGCAGTCTCATGGTCAATGGCATGGTATATCTCGTAAACTACTGGAGTACTAATTTTGAATTTTGGGCACAAATTTTATCTTGCAGGGTAAGTACTAATTTTCCATAAACTCATAAAAATAGTCTTCAACTATCCATATTTAACATCTACCAGTAAAATTTATAGAGATACAAAAATAATGAATTTCAAACAACTATACAGGGTGGATTTTTGAGATGGGGCAGTAAGGGCAGCTACCTTAACCGTTGTCGCTAGAAGAAAACGGTCTTAGGAGACTGTCCTTAACTTTTTAAGATATTTTGATCTGTATTCACAGATTTTGAAAAAAAAATACAGTCAGCAAGAAAATGGGCAGTTTTCACAAAAACTTGTTTTGATGCCAATTGCCAATCGATCCTGTTTCTTATAAGGATCAAAAAACTCTACTGGACCAACTGAGGTTTGAGTACTAGAAAAGTCAGAAAACGCAAATAACTTTTCCCATACATTTCGTAAGAAAGAAACTCCAACATACTTTATTATGATAGACTGACTAGCCAAACAGAAACAAAAAATTTTAACTTCGAACGAATATGCGTTATAATTTAATTTACTATAAGAACAAGATAGTTTGTTGCTAGTGATGTCCGACTTTCTGAGAAAAACCAGCCATGTGCGTGTCGGACCACGCACAATGAAGGGTTCCGTAGTTGGGATGAATTTATCGCAAAAACAAAGTTATAACAGTTTAGTTGAAAAACATGTTCTCCCATACACTGATATACGTCACGGTCAATTATCTGCAAATGTAAGTTTGTAAACGATTTTCTAACTTTTCCCTTTACTTGTGTTATGAGACCTATCTTCGGCCAAATTTCATCATTCTAGGTTAACGGGAAGTAAACTGTAGGTTTTGATTTATTTGCGAGTATCAAAATAATTGTCGTATAAATAACCGTATTTTAAATCCTTTGGTCGCAATATGTCCAATTCGCAAAATGTCCAACTGTCCAATTCTCAATTTGTCCAGTTCGCAATTGGACCAGTTCTTAATTGGTCCAATTCGCAATTGACAACTTTTTTTTATGTTCCCCGATTTCTCCGTCAATTAAAATAGACCGATTTTGAAAATTGCTTTTTGTTTGAAAGCGTATGCTCCCGAGGTGGTCCCATATAAATTGTATTAATTTTGCTTGGATAGTTTTTGAGTTAGATACAATAACACGTATTTTTCCCACTTAGTTTATATGGATGATATGATAACTTCCTGTCACTGTTAATTGCATAGCAGGTATATAATGGTATTCGAATTTGTATGGGGTCGGTACCACAACCAAAAAGTGAAAAAAAAAAAACAAACAACAGTTGTTTTTTTATGTATCAAAGACATCGTACAACGAATGCTCTGGAAAGGTGGCACCGACGCATCAACGGACTTATTTCGAAAAATCCAAATTTGTATCATTTTCTTTATAAACTCCGGAAAGAAGCCAAATATTGTGATACACGCCTTCAGGATTCTATAGTCAAAAAGGTGGGAAATAGAAGAAGATTAAGAGACATCACATTTGATAAAAAGTACAAAAAATATTTGATCGAACTACAAAATGGTAAACTTACTCATAAAAGCTTTTTCACAAAAATTATATTTCTTCGTCTTACATTGTATAAGCGTTGATGTTAAAATCCATCATTATTTCTGGATAGGTACTAGGTACCCATAATTATGTTGATTCCATGTAACAAAATACTTATGACTACATTACTACATTACGTGATTTTCTGTGACTTTTTTTAAATTCTTATTTAATAGCGATATTATGATTTATCAGCCCAAATTATATACAGAGTTGATATGACAGAGGGGCAAGGGCCTTACTCTCGTTTAGTGCCGTAAAATGGTCACTTTAAAGAGCTATCTTCTCATTAACGGCTTGGTTAAAAGGTTTGAAAATAGTTATTTATGCTATAAGTGCGGAAGGTAGGTGATTTCCGATGAGTGGCATTTTATTCACGAGCGAGCGCAGCGAGCGAGTGTATAAGTCGACACGAGTCGGAAATCATCTTACGCACGTGTATCATACAACGTTTTACTATGCATTGTGAGAGAAAAAAAAAAACTTCGACTTCGACTTCTACTTCCACTTCCACTTCCACTTCCACTTCAACTTCCACTTCCACTTCCATTTCCACTTCCACTTCCACTTGCACTTGCACTTCCACTTCCAATTCCACTTCCACTTCGACTTTGTCTTTGACTCCGCCATTGCCATCGCCATCGTCATCGATATCGTCATCGCCATCGACATCGCCATCGTCATCCCATCGCCGTCGCCATCGCCTTCGCCATCGTCATCGTTATCATCATCATCTGATTTGTAAAACTTTTCTCAAATAATAAAAACTCTTTGCAACGGGCTGACGACGGCCACCAAAATTAAAAAAAAACAGAAAAGTAAAAAAGCACTAGTCAAAAAAAGTGACACTTTCCGCACTAATTTACTGCTTGGAAAAGGCTCTTTTCGAGCAAATGCATTGTAAAAATATATATTAACTATAGATTCATGTACAACATTTCGGAAACAGGACTTTTTTAGTATGGCTAATACTTTTGCTTTAAAAAAATATTTACCAAAACGCAATTTTTGGCTAATATTCCTTACTACTTCTGAACGGCTATGATGTTTGGAAATATTTTTACACTGAAAAATTGACGACTAAAGGTACTACAGATTTGAAACTGCACATGTAAATCAATCAATATTTGCAAAGAAAATGTCCCCATTTAGTGATAAAGGTTCAGAGATGCTCTGCGCGGGACGCGGGCGGCAGTCGTGCGTTAGCATTGAGACGGGACGGCTGTGTCGCTCGTTGCTCCGCTCCGGCTATCGACCGACTATGCGCATACGTATGTGTTAGTGCTAATGTTTACGAACTTATTGTATTAGTGTGCGTTTATAGACTAGCTCGCTGCAGAGTGTCCAAACCGATTGTGCGCGTAGGCGGTTTATTGTTGAGTATTTTTTTATGTGCAATTATTAATACTTCTTTTAATTTTCATTGACAATTTACAATAAAAACAAAAAAATGTATATATAAAATATAACAACATAACATCACGCCTGTATTCCCCGAAGGGTTACGCAGAGGTGTCCCTATAGTACACCCACATTTCGCCAGTTATGTCATCATTTTTGGTATTACGAAACACATCCAATTTATCATACATTTTCGATAGCTAGTAGTGCTATCGCGTCAAGCAATAATTGTCAATGTGTGCGTGGTCGCACTGCTCACTGTAGGTGTATATCGCTCCGACAGCCACTCACCACTAGCGCAACGTGCTTGGTTGGAATTCGTTCAGGGTATATTTTGTCAGTATAGACGATTAGGTACTTTACTGTGCTGTACGTGCGAACTTATTTGTTTGCTAAATTGTATTATAATATTTACAATGCATTTGCTCGAAAAGAGCCTTTTCCAAGCAGTAAATTAGTGCGGAAAGTGTCACTTTTTTTCACTAGTGCTTTTTACTTTTCTGTTTTTTTTTTAATTTTTGTGGCCGTCGTCAGCCCGTTGCAAAGAGTTTTTATTATTTGAGAAAAGTTTTACAAATCAGATGATAACGATGACGATGGCGATGGCGATGAAGACGGCGATGACGATATCGATGACGATGGCGACGACGATGGCGATGGCAATGGCGGAGTTAAAGTCAAAGTCGAAGTCAAGTCAAAGTCAAAGTCGAAGTCGAAGTCGATGTCGACATCGACTTACTATTTTTGTGGCCGTCGCGCGTCAGCCCGTTGCAAAGAGTTTTTATTATTTGAGAAAAGTTTTACAAATCAGATGATGATGATAACGATGACGATGGCGATTAAGATGGCGATGGCAATGACGGAGTCAAAGTCAAAGTCGAAGTCGAAGTCGAAGTCGGAGTCGAAGTCGAAGCCAGAGTCGAAGTCTAAGCCGAAGTCGAAGTCGATGTCGAAGTCGAAGTCATGAATGTTGTTTTTATCATTTATACGTCGTAATATGTAGATGGTAGGTAGTCGCCTATGATGCATCATATGCGACTACCGTAAGGCTCGCTCGTTTTTGTTTAATTTCCTCGCACAATGCATAGTAAAACGTTGTATGATACACGTGCGTAAGATGATTTCCGACTCGTGTCGACTTATACACTCGCTAGCTACGCTCGCTCGTAACTAAAATGCCACTCATCGGAAATCGCCTACCTTCCGCACGTATAGCATAAATAACTATTCTGACAGTATTTTATTTTTATAGGAAAATTTTCTAATTTTTCATCATGGGTATCGCTTTCTTGGTTTTCGAAGGTGCGGAAGTCGATAGTGACGTCAAAATGAAATTCCAAAATGGCGGCTGCGGACATTTTCAAATATTTTCGTCATGGGTGTCGTTTTAATAGTTTTCTCGGATACTAAAGCCGATAGTGAGGGCAAAATGTAAATCCAAGATGGTGGCTGCGAACATTTTCAAATATTTTCGTCATGGGTATCGTTTTCATAGTTTTTTCAGATGCTAAACCCGATAGTGAGGTCAAAATGTAAATCCAAGATGGCGGCTGAGGAAATTTCAAATATTTTCGTCATGGGTGTCGTTTTCATAGTTTTCTCGGATGATAAACCCGATAGTGAGGTCAAAATGTAAATCCAAGATGGCGGCTGCGAAAATTTTCAAATTTTTCGTCGTGTGTATCGTTTTCATGGACTCCAAACGTTGGGGATGTATCTCACAACAAGTTACCCAATTATATAAGTTAGGTACCTATTTACCTTCTTAGCTACTAATTGTTTACATACTTTTAACTCAAACCACCAAAAAAAAAACCCACCCGTGTTCTTTCCGTTGCCTGTGTGCCGGGGCCGCGATATCCCTTTCGGACAAACTCGCAACCCTGGCAGGCATTGGCCCTTACGGACCCCGTCAGTTGGTGCTGACATCTCTTTGAGGCGCTTAACTCAAACCACGAAAAAAAAAAAAAAAAAAAACTGGTTTTATATTAGGGGTACGTATATTTTGTATATGAGTTTACTGATGAGTTGAGTGACTAATATTAATCGATAGGGGCCTGATTTTATGCGTCTAAAGAGCCTAAGCGAGTGATGACTGATGATAATACAGTACATGTAAAGACGAGCAGTCAAATCTCAAATTATAGCTACGATATAAGCAAAGGTATCTTGAGATTTTATTTGGCTGTAGCACATACCTACATAAACATTCTGCATCGAGCTGAGTACAATACATTTCGTATTGTGTCGCATTTACTTTGCTGGATGGGAGTTTATAATTATTTATATAATAAAAAATACCGTTGATTATAATCGTATGTACGAGTATCTACTGCAGATTACCTATGGTAACAAGCCAATTTTTTTTAAATCAGCGTGTTTAGTGTGGATCTTTGACACTATGTATTCTGATTACCATAAATAATAGTATTTTTTTGTAATTTGAACGAGGTCGAATATTATGGTCACCCTACACGACTTTATGACGTTTCGACTCATATTTTTTTTAATGATGAATACCTTTATCAATATCTCTGAAGTAAGAACATAATTAATAAATGGATAATCAAAATCCTTGTTTTTTATTATTCTTAGCTCGGAAAGATGTTATTTATCTGAATTTACGGACAGCGCGTAAATATAAATTAAAGGAATATTTGTCTTTTACTAATTGGTACTTTTCATAGGCCCACATTCGCACGGACGTAATAATATCACGGTGGGATTTTATCGCGCACTGGATTTTCAACTTTCGGTGTTTAGCCGAGCGTTGAGAATGCAACGTGCTAGGACGCACTCTCGTCCCAGCGCGTTGAAAAACACACTGTTGGATTTTCAACTCTCGGCGCGAAGCAAAGCGTAGAAAATCCAGTACACAAAAAAAAATCGTTGCGATATTTTCACGAATTTTTTCACAAATCAAAGTATAACCATTTAGCTGGCAGGGGGGGGGGCGACACTTAACTTGAAAATGATTTAGGTTTAGTCAAAACCGTTTTTTTAATTAACTGGTTAATCAATGAACGGTATTATAACGGTTTATGAACAATATTAACCGCTATTTCAAAACGGGTTTCACGTCCTGATCTATCAATACAAATATCAGCCTTGCATCCACCATTCCCTTAATCGTAGGTAAAAATACCGACCTACGTGCGCATGTCTGCGCCCCTTTTTTTTGGGTGGGAAATCATCAAATGACTCCTCCCGCTCTGGGCGGAGCGAGAGGGAGTGTCAGACTTTTACTGACTAAAACCCACCCGTGTTCCTTCCGTTGCCTGTGTGCCGGGGCCGCGATATCCCTTTCGGACAAACTCGCAACCCTGGCAGGCATTGGCCCTTACGGACCCCGTCAGTTGGTGCTGACATCTCTTTGAGGCGCGCGTGGAACACAACGCGCCGTCGACCCGGGCCTGGTCCCAATCGGACGGCGAGCTACCCATTTCCCACCGTACGCAAGCCCGCGCCTACGGTGGCCGGAAGTCGACTCGCGACTCCCGACGCCCGGGGCGTCTCCTGCGGCGACTAGGGGCGCGAGGGCGCGCATCTTGCATTTCCCTCGCGCGCTCCGCCTCGTCCTTCGCGAGCATTACTGCTTCGCAGAAGGAAGTGACGGCTTCCCATGCACTCTCGGTCCGGACCATGGCCTGAACCAGGGGCGGACGCGAGAGATCGCCGCTGCCGATCGCCTCCGTGAGGACACGGCGGTGCCCCGCCCAAGCCGGGCAGTCCTCCACCGTATGCTCGACCGTGTCCTCCAGGCGATCCACACAATGGTAACACCCGGGCGTTTCCTCCCGCTTTATCCTGAACAGGAACCTCCCGAAACAACCGTGTCCGGTGAGGACCTGCGTCAGGCGGAAGGTGAGGACGCCGTGGCGCCTCTCTAGCCACTCCTCAAAGAGGGGCCTTACCGCCGCAATTGTGGCGTGCCCAGCGCTGGGTTGCGACAATCGCACTCTCCATGCCGCCATGAGATCCCGCCGGAGCTCTGTCCGCTGTGCCGTGATTTCTCGCGGCAGTGGAGTTACACCCCGGCGTTTCGCCTCCTCGCGCAACTCCCACATGTGCGCGAGGACTTTTGCCTCCAGATCCCATGGCGGTAGTCCGGCAAGGAGGCTCGCCACCTCACGGGAGACCGTGCGGTATCCTCTGACCAGCCTAATGGCCATGACCCTTTGGGACGCGTTCAATCGCTGGGCTGGTCGCAGCGTCGCCTTAATGAACGCGCCCACACTGGTGCCCCGTAAAGGGCCATGGACCGCACGATCCCCGCGTAGAGCCTCCGGCAGGAGGCGTTTGGACCCCCTAGATTGGGCAGAAGCCGCATCAAAGCAGCCCCAGCCCTCTGCAGTTTGGGAGCCAAACGTCGGAAGTGCTCCACGAAGTTCCACCGGCTGTCGAGGACGAGACCCAGGTACTTCATCGTCGACGCTGTTGACGATGTGAACCCCTCCCGCCGTTATCTGGGAACCCGACAGTGGCGCGTTCCGAGGACCATAGAAACGTCGAAAGGGCGTCAGCGGGCGGGCCACTAGCCGCTCCGGGGAGCTCCAGCATCCGGGCCCCAGTCGCAGTGACCCTAACCCGGATGCCCTGAGCGGCACCTATCTCTTTTAGGTCCACCGCAGCCCCAATCTTGGAGAGCACGTCGCGGTAGCACACGCCCTTCTTCTCCGCTTCCGGCTGTAGTGTTATCACTACAGCTGCGGACTTCGGGGCGCGGAGCCTAGCCACGACGCTTTGCTCCTTGCGCCGCTGCCGCCTCGCCTTCTTTTTGGCCGCCCTTTTGGCCTTGCCCGCCTTCTTCTTCTCCCCGGCTATTTGCCACTCGGCGTCAGCCTGGGGAGATTTAGGAGGCATGGGCGGCCGTTTCGCTACCAGGGGCGGAGCTCCCGCTGCCCGGGCCGGGGCCGGAGCCCCCACCGCCTTGGCCGGGGATGTCTGCGCCCCTGCATATTCTTTGACCGTCGTTTTAGTGTAGCGCGCCACCGCGCGTAATTTTCGTATTCCAGGGGTAAGGCGTTTAGCTCCGCCCACATGCGCAAGGTCAGTGAGCCTACTAATCACCTTAAATTACTCTACGTATACTATACGTGTTTAAAAAGCACCAAAAATAAGGTTTCTTTTTTTTCAAACTAACAAAATAGCTTATGAATCAGAGTAAAACGCAACCACCCTTTGTAAATAAATTTAACTGACCTGAGAAGATACTATACCTAGGTAACAGTGGCAACGTCGCGCGCTCGGCGTGTTTTATCTCGTGTCAAAGCGGGCGGCCGGCGCGGCGGTGGTGGCGCGGGCGGCGGCTTACGCCTCCTCCGCTCGCGGTGGCTTTTATGTTAGGTATGGTTTTGAAGTACGCGCACAACAACAATCACAACAAAAACATTAAAAAAAAAATCTCGACGTGTCCTCAACTCATATGAATGCACAAATTAAACCGACGGAGAATATTGTTACTTATTTTTCTAATTAAAAATCATGTCAGTGTATTCTAACGCCGTGTAAGCTACACGAGGCATTGTTGAACACTTTAATAATTACACACACACACAAAACCAAAGTTTAATAATTACGTGTCGTATCACAAAAGCAGTCAATCACAAAAAAAAACACTAACACTAAATAATAATAATCCCAAGTTACGTGTCCTCTCACAATAAAAAAGAAATACGAGGGGTCTTCAATAAATAGTGAGAATGCGATACATTCTCCTTGGAAAGAAAATAAATAAATACTGGCAGGCATAGCCCAGACATTAGTTAAGATGATAATAAAAAAAGCAATTAATTCTCTTTTGTTTTTTAAAAGTAGAAGTCTATTGTTTACGTCGTTTCGGAACGTGTTCTTAAAAATGGATAAAATTGAAGTTCGCGCGGTAATAAAATATCGCTGCTTGAAAAAATTTACTACGGAGCAGGTAAATCAAGACTTGAGAGCAACATTAGGGGTTCATGCTCCTCCATATTCTACGGTTGCGCGTTGGTGTGCTGAGTGCAAGCGAGGAAGAACTTCCACTAACGACGACCCACGAACGCGACGCCCCATATCGGCAGTGACTGAACAAATTATTAAAAAAGTTGAAAATATTGTCTTGGCGGATCGTCGTGTTAATGTTCGTTTTATCGCTGAAGAAGTAAAGATTTCGATAGGAAGTGTCCATAATATTATAAACGACCATTTGGGTCAGCGCGCTGGGTTCCCAGAATGCTTTCTGACGCGCAGAAACAAACTCGACTGAGAATTTCACAAAGCTGTTTAGATTTGTTACAACAAGATCTTGACCGATTTTTGGCTCGATTCATAACTATGGACGAAACATGGCTTCACCATTATGACCCGGAAACGAAACAACAGTCCATGACTTGGAAGCGAGTGTCATCTCCAACTCCAAAGAAATTTAAGGCTCATGAAGAATAAAAAAAAGAAAAGATCATGGGCTCTCTTTTCTGGGACAGCCAAGGGGTGGTAATGATCGAATATCTTAATCATGGAGCCACTATTACGGGGACTATGTACGCAGGACAAGTAACAAAGTTGCGTGAGGAAATACGCAAGAAACGGCGTGGCAAACTCGCTAAAGTTGTTTTGTTTCACCAAGATAACGCCCCTGCGCAGAATTGAATGGCAGCCATCGCAACTCTGGACTTGTCCAGAGTTGCGATGGCTGCCATTCAAGAAGCTGGCTTCGAATTGTTGGAACATCCTCCATATTAACCGGACCTTGCTCCTAGTGATTTCTACCTATTTCCGCGCTTAAAGGAACATCTCAGAGACCAGAAATTCGAAGATGATGACGGAGTAGTCGCCGCCGTAAATGATTTTCTAAGGGATCAGGAAGAAGATTTTTTTAGAAAGGGAATTTTAGGATTAGAGAAAAGATATACAAAGTGTATAAATCTGAAAGGTAACTACGTCGAAAAATAAAATAACATATAATAAAAGATAATTGCGTCTTACTCATTCTCACTATTTATTGAACACCCCTCGTACTGTTTTATACTTATTTAGTGTCCTATCACAATTACAAAACAAAATCACAATTGTCAGCGCGCGAGTTCGACAAAACGAAAGATGCGCAGGTGCTTCCGTGTTACACGTAACATAAGTTTGTACGTTCCGAAAGAATAGCGACGGCGCACTGAAAAATCCAGTTTTTAGAAGCCCCACTTACCGATCGCAAGTCGATCGCTAGGATGCAATAGCAACACACTGACCTATTTCTATTTCTTTTACGCGCGGGATGTTTTGCTATGATTGTCACTCTCGTAATGAAAGTGCAATTGTGTGTATTTATTGCTTCCTTGTTTGCGTTGTCATCTTTTTAGTGAAAATATTTGGTTGTACTTGTAACTTGCGTCACAGCGGCAACAACGCATCGTAGGTTATACTCAGATTTATCGTTTTAAGGTGCATGACCTATGCGTATAGACATAATCAGCTGTTATTTTTATTTATTTATTTATTTTATAAATTACATATTTCTTATAATTAAACAAAGCACACAATCAGACCTCTGGGGTCTATCTTAGCATGCCATGGCCTTAAGATTTGATCAACGCGCTATTAACAGTTATGTTGTTATCGAGTTGATGTAATGTTCCTTCAGCTTACGCTTTATGTTCTTATTGTTCATTGAGTCTCTAATGTCGACAGGTATTTGGTTTAGTAAATTGGGTATTGTGAAAGAAGCGGTACGCCTGCCATAAAAGTTATTTTTGCGTGGCACTTGAAATGATTTAGATTTGGCTTGTCGTGTATTCACGTCATATTTAACTGGAATTTGGATAACACTGTTATCAAAATGTTTCATGAGGAACAAATACTCAGCGCGCGCTAGAACAGGTAATACCTTGCAATGTTTAAATAACCCAGTGTAATTGTCTTGGTATTTATTTTTTACATATTTTGGTACTACAAGTTTCAGCAAACGTGTTTGCAAATTATGTATTTTATCTAGATAAGTTTTAAATGTGCGTCCATAACTGGTGAGTCCATAGGAGACTATCGACTCAGCAAGGGCTGTGTACATTTGCAGGAGGATTATGTACGGTATATTGCGCTTTATAATGGAAAACTTGGTGAGTATCGCACGTAACTTGCCGCAAATAGATTCCACCTGGTAACTCCAGTTGAATCGGTTATCAATTATTAATCCCAGATAGGTATGGTATGGGACTTGCTCTATAGGGGAGCAGTGGCAGTCTGGTACGCTTTTATGCAGACAATCATGACTATGAGCTATGATGTTAAAGGGATGGGAGGTACATAAGTGACTTGAATGTACGTGTATAACTTTAGTTTTTTGTGGATTCAGAACAAGTCCCATATCATGGGCCCACTTAGTCATAGAATTAAAATCTTTCTGCAAACATTCTGCGGCCAAACCAAGGTTTTTGTTAGCAGAGAGTATACAGGTGTCATCAGCGTATTGATAAAGGGAACAGTGTGTTATTATATTTTCTAGGTCATTAACGTATGCCAGATAGTGGAGTGGACCAGACACTGAACCTTGGGCTGTGCCTTGCGTCACGTTTACAGGTCTGCTAAGGCTAGGACCAACTTTGACGCAAAAACTTCGGCCACGAAGGTATTCTTTGCACCAGTCGAGTAATTTCCCTCTTATACCAGAGTTTTCGAGTGTTTTTAAATTAACTTTTTGTTAGGAAAGATACATCGTCTCCACGGTGGATGCCATCATGCGCGTTCGAGCCCTCACGACGGGGGATGCTGTTGCCCGGGGTGGGGTAGTCTTGGCGGTGTCTCTTGACATCGCCAATGCGTTCAATACCCTGCCCTGGAGTTGCATTAGGGAGGCACTCCGGTATCACCGAATGCCGACCTACCTCTGTCGAGTGGTCGAGGCCTATTTGACGGACAGGGCCGTCATCTACCCCGGTCACCACGGAGAATGGAACCGGCGAGAGATGTCGTGCGGTGTCCCACAGGGATCGGTCCTGGGGCCGCATCTGTGGGACATCGGCTACGACTGGGTGCTGCGCGCCGACCTCCCTAGCGGCGTCAGCGTAGTCTGCTACGCTGACGACACGCTGGTCCTGGTGCAGGGGAGGTCGCATGAGGCGGCGGCCTAACTGGCGACACGTTGGGTTGCGACAATCGTCGATAGGATCCGGCAACTGGGACTCGAGGTGGCCTTGCACAAGTCCGAGACCATGTGTTTCTATGGTCCTCGGAACGCGCCACTGTCGGGTTCCTAGATAACGGCAGGAGGGGTACACATCGGTGTCGAGTCGACGATGAAGTACCTGGGACTCGTCCTCGACCAGGGTTGATAAAAATCATGATTTTTATAAAAAAATCAAAATAATCGGATTTATTTGATTTAAATCGGATTCATTTGATTTAAATCGGATTTTTTTGATTATTTCTGTCACACATGTCTCTAAATGTTTTTTCATTGTTGCCACTAAGCCCATTAATTCCTTCTTACAACGTTAACACACCGGTTTGTTAAACTTGCCGCAAGTGGACTTTTTCATCGAAATAAACCCATACAGCATCTTTTATCTTTCCAGACTTCTTGTATTCACTTTCATTAATCAATCACGAATGACCGCGCCAAAGACTAAACGGACGGGTTCAATCACGAGTTTAAATTTCGGAGAATCTCCGAACGGTGTAGTTAAACTGGACACGTGTGTGCGCGCCGTAGTTTATGTCGGGGGAAGTCCCTTGAAACATTTTGGCTAATTTGGTTGAAAAAATTATTTTTTATTTAAATCATTGTTTTTTTTTTTAAATCACTTGATTTTAATAGTGATTTAAATCATATAACCCTGTCCTCGACACCCGGTGGAACTTCGTGGAGCACTTCCGACGTTTGGCTCCCAAACTGGATAGGGCTGGGGCCGCTTTGAAGCGGCTTCTGCCCAACCTAGGGGGTCCAAACGCCTCCTGCCGGAGGCTCTACGCAAGGGGTCGTGCGGTCTATGGCCCTTTACGGGGCACCGGTGTGGGCGCGTTCATTGAGGCTGCGACCGGCCCAGCGGTTGAACGCGTCCCAAAGGGTCATGGCCATTAGGCTGGTCTCCCGCGAGGCGGCGAGCCTCCTTGCCGGACTACCGCCATGGGATCTGGAGGCGAAGGTCCTCGCGCACATGTGGGAGTTGCGCGAGGAGGCGAAACGCCGGGGTATAACTCCGCTGCCGCGACAAATCGCGGCACAGCGGACAGAGCTCCGGCGGGATCTCATGGCGGCATGGAGTGTGCGATTGTCGCAACCCAGCGCTGGGCACGCCACAATTGCGGCGATAAGTCCCCTTTTTGAGGAGTGGCTAGAGAGGCGCCACGGCGTCCTCACCTTCCGCCTGACGCAGGTCCTCACCAGACACGGTTGTTTCGGGAGGTTCCTGTTCAGGATCAAGCGGGAGGAAACGCCCGGGTGTCACTATTGTGTGGATCGCCCGGAGGACGCGGTGGAGCATACGGTGGAGGTCTGCCCGGCTTGGGCGGAGCACCGCCGTGTCCTCACGGAGGCGATCGGCGGCGGCGATCTCTCGCGTCCGGCCCTGGTTCAGGCCATGGTCCGGAGCGAGAGTGCATGGGAGGCCGTCACCTCCTTCTGCGAAGCAGTTATGCTCGCGAAGGAGAAGGCGGAGCGCGCGAGGGAGATTCAAGCTGCACGCCCTCGCGCCCCTAATCGCCGCAGGAGACGCTCCGGGTGACGGCAGTCACGAGCTGACTTCCGGCCACCGTAGGCGCGGGCCTGCGGACGGTGAGCGATGGGCAGCTCGCCGTCCGATAAGGACCAGGCCCGGGTCGACGGCGCGTTGTGTTCCACGCGCGCCTCAAAGGGATGTCAGCACCAACTGACGGGGTCCGGAAGGACCAATGCCTGCTGGGGTTGCGGGTTTGTCTGAAAGGGATATCGCGGCCCCAGCACACAGGCAACGGAAGGAACACGGGTGGGTTTTAGTCAGTAAAAGTCTGACACTCCCTCTCGCTCCGCCCAGAGCGGGAGGAGTCATTTGATGATTTCCCACCAAAAAAAAAAAAAAAAATAAGATATATCGTGTTCAAACGGGGCAAAAACTTAAAAAATCATTTGCGACTAAACTAATGCTCCTATTTAATTGATTTTTGGTACAGAGCTTGAAAATGGTACCTACGTAGTATAGGCAGTTTAAAGGAAAGCCTCTCTGTCGTATCAACTTTGTATACAGACTTGTTTTTTTTTTTGTAATAAAAGAGTTGATCATAAATTGTATGCATTTATACTTCCAGCCGATTCTCACCCAATCTGACGTGGAGGTCGTGTCAAAAAACGCCTCTCGTAATAAAGGGCGCCCCTTAATTGCGAACTGGACCAATCGCGAATTGGACTAATTGCGAACTGGACCAATTGCGAACTAGACCAATTGCGAATTGGACCAATTAAGAACTGGACCAATTGCGAACTGGACAAATTGAGAATTAGACAGTTGGACATTTTGCGAACTGGACAAATTGAGAATTTGACAGTTGGACATTTTGCGCATTGGACATATTGCGACCAAAGGATTTCAACTTAATACCTCCACGCGTTCCTGAGAAAAAGGGTCATGACAGACTGACGGACGGACAACGAAGTGATCCTAAAGGCGGAACCCTTTAGGATCACTTCGTTGTCCGTCCGTTTTTTCCTTTTGAGGTACGGAACTCTTAAAATTACCTCTAATTATTTAGAACTTTCAGACTTGTTTGGAAAACGTTAAAAAAGACTGTCCTCTACAAAACACAAAAATTGCAAAAAAAAACCACCTATGTAAAAAGCTTTTTCAAAGCAACAAAGGTTCTAAATATTGTTCTCCATTCGTTCGAAATTTGAAGTACAATTTGTTTTAGTATAGGTTCGGCCAGTCTCATCGTAAACTAGTAAGTTGGAGTCACGTTTCCTACGAAATGTATGGGAAAAGTTTTTTGCGATTTCTGACTTTTCTAGTACTCAAACCTCAGTTGGTCCAGTACAGTTTTTTGATCCTTATAAGAAACAGGATCGATTGGCATCAAAAATTGTCCATTTTCTTGCTGACTGTACATTTTTTTCAAAATCTTTAAACGCAGATCCAAATCTTTCTAAAAGTTAAGGGCAGTCTCTTAAGACCGTTTTACTGTAGCTACAACGGTTAAGGTAGCTGTCCTTACTGCCCCATCTCAAAAATCCACCCTGTATACTTACAATACATGTATTATCATCAGAAAATTCTAACCAAGAGTATTCACACGAACATAACACTCACCCAATGTAAACAAGTCAGTCAACGTAGCACAAGGCGAGCTAGCTTGTTAGTTTTACCCAAAACTAGAACTATGGCAAAAAAATGCTTACTTTTGACGGAGCACAACTTTATAATAGAATACCCTCTAGCATAAGAAATCTACACTCGTTCAATGCATTTAAAACTTATCTTGGTCAGTATAATAATTGCGGATCGATCACTTTTGGAGTAATAAAAGCATTGTATGGGTATCTAGTTTTGTAACTGATGACGACGAACTTTGTGTAATTTATGTATGTTTTAGTATTGTTCTCAAGTAAGTGATATGAGTATATGTGTATGTCTTTATTGAGAATAAAGTTTCTTTAAACCTAAACAAAAGACGCGCGCAGTCCCGTCCTTCATCCCGCTCAGTGTGGCTAGAGCATTAAAGCAATTAATGTTCCCCGTTCCAGAGGCGTGGCTCGCTACGACTTCACGCACGCGGTGCTGGGCAGCGCAGAGAGCGAGTGGCGCGGCGACAAGCTGCCGCGACAGAGGCGCGTCGCGCTCATCTGTCGCACGCGGCCCAACCCGCAGCACGCGCCGCCGGACAGCGGGGACTTGGCCAACTAGTGCGAGTGAACTGAGGTCTAAGTCTACTAATTTACAAATGTTGCAACAGTCTTGCCATTGTAAGTTTTTGCCAGCATTGTATGGCAAATCGGTCAAAAAATCATAATGGAGAGACCATCGAAACGTTTGTAAATTAGAAGACTTGGCCCCCTGGAATGCAGGAAAAACCAACAGAACTTAATAAAGTTACAACGGTTCTCTTAGAAAGCAGTGCAGTCACAATAACGACTACAAAATGACGGTGGGTATTTGACGCGGTGCTAATACGCTCTCGCTACCGAGTCCACCCGGACGGCGGGTAGCACCGAGAGCCCGTATGTTCCCAGTCGCCCCCGCGGGGATTGCCACCGGAGGAAAATGGGAATAAAAATTCCCAGTCGCCACCGGTGGTCACTGGGAAGTCATTGCCCCCACTTCAGTTTCGCTATACATTGCTTTCTCCATCGTAGAGAATAAAAGGATGAGGTAACTTATCCTAAACCTGCCCCTAATCTCAAAAAAAAAAGACAAAGTGCATTGAATTTTTATTTTATTTTGATTTCGTTAAGAATAAACTTGTTAAAATTAAACATTTAAACTGGTATTTTGTATCACAGATAATCAGACTCTTAAAGACAGTAATTAAATTAGGAAAGTAATATATAGTAATCATTTCTTAATAAATACGTATTATAAACAAGGCTGTAAATATTCATATTCATAGATAACAGATTTTTATTCAAATCGGGTAAACACGAATGATTTCCTTCGTACATGAATGAATTGTCCTAAAAAAAATAACATCATATTATTTTCATGATATTAGCAATAAAAAAAATCGCAAAATATAAAGTAATGGCTTTCAATTATAAATACATAAAACGGATACAACACACGATCAGTAAGCTGTATCAGTGGTGTTATGGTAACCAGATACAACGAAGGTTCAACCAACAAACGCTCAGACCCAACACAAATACCGTTTTGTTAACACCAGTATTAGTGCGAAAATTGAACCTGTAATCCTAATGTCTAAAACGACGCTCTTGAACATTACGTTAAACGGGTCGTTAAGAATGTTAAATCAAAATATATTTATTCATAGACTACAAAATAGTTCATAATATGGAAAGGTCTAAAATCACAAAACATTTAGACACATAATTAATAAATAAATACAATAGAGTGAACAAATTTGGAGGAAGAATAAATAAAATGGCGGCATTGGTAAAAAAGTACCCATATTTAAAAAAATAAACTTTACTTACTGCTATTTTTATAAGTCCCTTGCACTTTTTCTTTCTGTTAGTGCACTCCCACGTCTCCGAGCCATTTTTGTTTTTTCTGTTTAAGGTTTCGGTCGGCCCGGGTACGTTAACAGTACGAGAGCGGTTAAACAATATTGGTGACCCGCACGTAAAACGTAGGTCACTTTGACCGGAACTAAAAGATGCGCCTTGTTCTGACATGATTTAAGATAACACTAATGCAAATACGACTTATTTTGCTTTTGAAACCCAAAGCAACAAGTGTCATAAATAAAATTACGCCATACATGCTAAATTACAGTTTATGTCGTTTTCTTAAAGTTCCTATTTATTTGACCCCAAGTGGCTTTGTTGGTTGAGAGCGTGAATATCCATTGTTTTTCTTATCACTGAACCCGTTTTATGTAACATCATGCATGCTGATTTAGACTTTATGTAGTTTCCATTACAGTCCCTATTTATTTTTTATCTCGGTAAAGTACTATGAATATGAATATTTACAGCCTTGTTTATAATACGTATTTATTAAGAAATGATTACTATGTATTACTTTCCTAATTTAATTACTGTCTTTAAGAGTTTGATTATCTGTGATACAAAATACCAGTTTAAATGTTTAATTTTAACAAGTTTATTCATATAGCAAAAAATAAAAATATATATTTCAATAATAAAAAAAAAAAAAAAATCGTTTATTTTCAGGCGTCGCCGGCCCATAGCGTGTTAGTAATCAGTACAAACTTAAAAACTATGTTAGTAGTAACACTTAAACACACATGAGTACTCGTACAACAATAAAAACACAAATACACAATAAAAACACAAATACACACTAAAAATACCGCCAAGATAAGAGGAGGAAGATTCATCAAGTCCCATGTCTGACATGCAGTTTGATAAATCTATCCATAGTAGGCCCTTCTAGCCTTTCTGCAAACACCTTCAGAATGCTTTTGCTGCTTCCCCTCAATCTACGTATCACTGATGCCACTTTTTTGCGCATGATCGCGAAATAATCGTCAGTGTGCGCATCCGCAAACATCCCTGACGCACTACAGTAAGGTGGAAGCCTCAACAGCGCCCTGAAGGCGTTATTATATTGAATGCGCAGTGCGCTGTCTGCTTTTTGGGTATGATTAGCCCACAGACTGCTGGTGTAAAATATTTGACAAAACGCCTTAAAAAGTGTTATTTTAACCGGTGCTGAACAACCAGCAAACCTGCGTGCTAGCATGTTTCCCCTCACAGCCAGCGCCCTGCGCTCCCTTTCCATGTCTAAGTCATCTTTTAGATCCTCGGTAACAATATGGCCCAAATATTTAAATTTCGACACCCTGTTCAAGGGTAAACCGTTCAGTTCTACGGGTGGGACATTTGAGGGACATTTATTTCTTCCTCTAAAAACCAATAACTCACTTTTCGTGGGATTATACTTTAGCCCATGTTGTTCAGCGTATCTTTCACAGATAGTGAGTAACTTTCTGATTCCCCCGATTGTGGGGCTCAGCAGCACCATATCGTCTGCGTAACTTAAATTATTTAAACTAACTCCGTCCACATGGCAACCGACATGAGTACTGCTGAGCTCAACAAGCAAGTTGTTAACATAAATATTAAATATTCTCGGGGAAGTCAGACCCCCCTGCCTCACACCACATTTCAGTTTATATGGGTCTGATAATGCATTGGACCATTTTACAAAGTTCCTCTGCTTTTCATACCAGATAGATAATATTGACACCAATGCAGCCGGAACTCCCGCCTTCCGAAGCTTCTCCCATAAAACCTTATATGAAACCAGGTCGAAAGCCTTGGAAAGGTCTAGGAAACAAGCGTACACTGGTGTCTTCCTGTCCGTATAATATTTGACAGTGTGCTTTAACGCAAGTATTGCACTCTCTGTAGACAGCCCCGCACGAAAACCGAACTGTGTGTCGTGTAGTTTTGTAAAGTTACTTAAGTGCGTGTCAAGCACACTGTCAAACACTTTGGCTATCACGGTTGCCAATGATATTGGCCTATAGTTCCCTTTGTCAGCTATGTCTCCCGTCCGATTCTTTACAATAGGTACAACTAACGTATCAAGCATCTCCTGTGGAAGGTAAGAATGGCCCACACAAAGATTTAAAAACATGGTTATTACTCTTGGTAAGTGCACACCAGCATTTTGGAGATGCTCAATGCTGAGTCCATCATGGCCAGGAGACTTTCCCCGCTTCATACATTTAATGACTGCTTTTATTTCTGTACACGTAAACTTAAAGGGTGTCAATGCACTTTGTCTTTTTTTAGAGATTAGAGGCAGGTTTAGGATAAGTTACCTCATTCTTTTATTCTCTACGATGGAGAAAGCAATGTGCAGCGAAACTGAAGTGTGGGCAATGACTTTCCAGTCACCACCGGTGGCGACTGGGAATTTTTATTCCCATTTGCCTCCGGTGGCAATCCCCGCGGGTGCGACTGGGAACATACGCGAGAGCCGAGCGCGGCCGAGAGCCGACCGCGGCCGAGAGCCGAGCGCGGCCGAGAGCCGAGCGCGGCCGAGAGCCGAGCGCGGCCGAGAGCCGAGCGCGGCCGAGAGCCGAGCGCGGCCGAGAGCCGAGCGCGGCCGAGAGCCGAGCGCGGCCGAGAGCCGAGCGCGGCCGAGAGCCGAGCGCGGCCGACTGGCACTCGACGACGGTAGCACTCCGCGTGACCGCGACTCTGTGCTCTCAGCGATGTTTGCTGCGACATTCAACTAACACATCGGTGCGGGCAACGAATGGACTCTGTTAGGATACGAATAAATTGATTATAGGTTTTTCTATGTATTTCATTTTGGGGGTTTGTTCAGCATTTTGGTTTCGATCCTCGACTGGCCGTACTCATAGACTACTCGAGTTCTGCGAGATGTGTTAGTGCCCTTCTAAAAAGATAAATGTTTATTTAATATGCAGAAGTAATTCATATTAGTTACCTGCGACCGTTACCTAATGTATTGTGATATTGTTAGTTGACATTAAAGTATTTTTCCACGATTATTTAGTAATGTATTGTTGTTATAATAAAGTATTATTGTTGAACCCTTTCTGATTTAAATCAAACCCTTTTACAAGCTTTTTATGAACTTTTCTATACCTCAGTATACTTTACGTTCACCCTGTTCGGGTGGATCACAGAACAGAAAAAACAGTAGAAGTAGTATAGCGCTTCATTAGTATCGGAACCAGCGTACCCCAACTCACACAAATACAAGTTAATTGTATTTCGTAACACTAAGAAATCTTTGGTGTGATTGGTAGTTTAACATTGAATGAAAGTAGGAAATAATGTCAGTCGTCGCTTATTTGAAAATAAACCACAATTTATAGATAATAGAGTTGTTTATTGTCTACTCTTTGTACGTATTTAATACTTTTTCCGTTTAAAGCGCACACTGAAATAGTTTAATGAGCAAGTTACGCTACCCGCCGCTAGATGTCACTATATTAAATACATTCAATTAAAATCTGTATTTCGTTACTGATAAGATTCATATTTGCGTAACGAGGTCATTACTATTCGTCCTCCTCTAGGGATGTACCACTGTCGTTGACTTATTTATCGACATTTCTTTTTATTTTCAAACAAAATACAGTCAACAGCTAGAGTCGATAAATATTATTATGTTCGAAATCAAGTGTTAATATTTTATTCTAATACATACGATTTACAGAAAGTATAATTAAGAATTGTTATGTTAAACTACTGATCTGAATTTGAAAATTACTACTATCGTCGATTGAGAGTGTCTGGTCTGCACCAAGTGCAAAGGCAACTGATAGAAATCCAACGACTGACGAAACATGAAGTTTGCCGAGGAACATTTAGAAAATAGTTGTACTGTAGCTATTTATTTTTCACTTTGTCGAAACTTAGGTTATTACTAACTTAAGTTTCGACTAACTGAAAAATGATTATTGTATAAGTATATTGTAGATTTTGAAAGCGGGTTGAAAAGGATTCATGTCGTCGTTAAGACTTTAAGACCTTTTATGTGTCACTTTTGGCAAAATCACTTTTTTACGCCAGCCGATCTAAATATGATGTTGATATAAATGTGATTCGCGGCCGTATCAAATATTAATTTATAGAATTATAATAAAAAAGTCACCAATACAAAAGAATTCCCTCTACGTTGATAAAATCCTATAATTATTGAATGACTATTTCATGAAATCATGACACTAGGATTATTCTAGCATAAGAATTGTTATTCTGTTTGTTGCTGATTCTAATGATTATAATTCTCTGAAGCCATATTTGTTACGGTCTCGAATCATATTTTAATCAACATACAACCCGACACTGACTTACAAATTGCAAAAAACGTAAGGAAATTTGAATTTCGCGGGCTATCTTAGCACGTCCCCTTTAAAATATCGATAGCTCATTATCGATAACGGTAATCTCTAATTGAGTAGCTGACTGTGACATGTGCGTAGTTGGAATCTTCGCGAAGAAAATGTTTGAGTTTAAAAGAAAGTAGACCTTAAAGTTAACAATATAAAGTCCAGTTTTACTTGTCTTGTTTAATAAAATATTATTTTTCAAATTTTAATCGAAATAAAATCAATTAAGACTTACTGATGGTATGACATATCTCTATTTGATATATTTTTGGTTCTGTTATCGTGTTTACATTCTAAAACAGCACAATAGGGCATTTTTGTATATTTTTTTCAAGTTCTTTTCACCGAGACGGTTGTAACGAGACTGATTTGCGTGGTGTAGGCGCGGAAGCAGACATTGCGGATCTCCGCAAAGCTCGGGGTACGCGCGCCCCGCCTACTTGCGACTTCTACCGTTTTTTCTGTTCTGTGGGGTGGATCTAGACGAGTATTATCTTCCAGGAGAAAACTATTGAATAATAACACAATAATGGAAATAAACGTAGATATATATTTTAATTATACAATAATTAAAGGAAAAAAGAAAGGAAGCCATAAAGTAAAGTGTACTTACATTTTAAGTAAATGTGTTATCATCTAATCGTATCCAAAAAGCCTGTTGCAAGTTATATCCAAGTTGGATAAAATGTCATACATTCACATTTAAAACAATAAGCAGGCACTTTTTATCAACACTTTCCTAACCTATTTGAAGTGTTTAACGTTGGCTTACATAGAGGCTCGTATCATGTAGCGAATAGATAACCATACAATTGGGGCTCGTATATATGCGTATATAGCGAGTAACTAACTACACATTCTAGTATTTCACGGACAGCAGAACATCCCAGTTAGAAAGGGAGTCAGTTTCCTTCAATAGAAAATGGTAAGCTATAATACCTTGGCTACTCAATCAAAAATAGTAACATGTATGATAATAAATGAACATAGTGGTGTGTATGTGTGTGTTTGTAAAAGTGAGTGTTGTGTGTTTAGTGCATCAGTTTTTGATGTGTGTCCCCATATTTATCCGTGCTTCTGTTTTTATAAGAAAGATTGAACACACAACACTCACAGTCATTTGTAGCCTACTTCAGAGCGGCAAAGTTATTTGACGCAAACTGTGAATCATTTGAATACTGTTTTCCATTTGACAATTTAGTTCTAAATATATAAACTCAATATCCATCGAAAATTTTTCAATTACAAATTCATAATGTTATTTAAATAAGTTTTTGAATTCAAGTGGCGAGATATCAACTTGAGTTGTCCTCATTCCATGTGGTGGATGGCGGGCTTGTGGTCGTACTGGTCGTGATCGCGATACGCCACCTCGTCCAGCTCCTCCACCTCCAGGTACTCCACCTCGCCCTCCATGTCCTCTCCCTCCTGCGACTCGTTGCCTTCCTCCTGTAAAACACAATTAGACTATCACTCACATGTTTCTTTGTGCCCCTCTATCCCCTTGAGGGGATGCGCTAAGGCAGCCCTGATCAAGGTTTGATCAATATACAACCTGATACTGACCTGAAAATTAAAAAAAATATAAGAAAATTTAATTTCGCAGTCTACTTAATCGCAACCCTAAGGCTAAACTAGTCGCGGGTTCGTATTCACTGGTGGGCGTGGCCAAAAAGCACGCTGGCATCATGTCCGACAGAGATAGTATCAGTGATGAGCAGTTAGACGCTAGTCTACACGCACAACGTCCGGTTCGCATGCACACAAACACCTTATTATTTATAATTTTTGATGTGGTAAATAGATACCTCAAACCTCAACATAGAGAGAAAACTCATCCCGGAGGTGCAACAAAGTTTTGGTGTTGATCGTAAATGATTTAATATTCGTTAAATTTAGTGGTTCAAACGGTGCGTTCAAGAGCAAAAATAACGACTATTTGAGAATATTGTTTTTACAATTAATACCAGATGATTGATTTGAAATATGTAGGAAATAATACCTACCAAACTATTAGTGACTGAATAATTATGTTGGATTCGTTCGGGTGACGTTGAGGCGTGCGGTCGTGGCCATGTGTTCTCCGTCTCAGTTTTTTGCTAAGCATCGGCACATGTTTACAAGCGGGGTTTGGTTTTGGTGGTGGTGACTGTGTCGCCAAGTGAATTACTGTGAAGCGGGGCAGAGGTGCTCCAGCGTAACAGGAATTGTCTCCGTGCAGGCTAATTTGGTGACATCTTTCAATATATTTTAGTGATTTGCTCCTCGTGCAAGACACGCGCCTTAGTTCCGTCATTTTAAGTCACTAGTTTATTCTGTCCCTACAGGTTTAATTGGTTTTATGGGCTAAATGAATAATGTACACTACTTTAATATAATTCGTGTTTGACAATTATAATAATTTTGGCACGCATGTCC
This sequence comes from Agrochola macilenta, assembly GCA_916701695.1. NCBI lineage: Eukaryota > Metazoa > Arthropoda > Insecta > Lepidoptera > Noctuidae > Agrochola > Agrochola macilenta. The sequence goes on along the minus strand of OU753573.1, from coordinate 20,563,092 downwards.
AACCACTTTGAAAACAAAATCCCATGCACACAATGACCACATCTGTTTACAGCCCCTTTTTGCGTCGCGCAAGATGTGCGCCCGCTCCGGACCTAAGGCCTCATATATATCGGTATTTTAACTTTTATATACTAATTATTTGTGTATATTGTGGAATGCCATAACGGAGTATCTCAACAAATGTGCTGTATATTCTGACAATGAAAGTGTAAACTGTAGATTTTTTCTTTTACTATTTGTTGTTTATTATTTACTCAAACTGCTGTCTATAGGGTGATTGGTAATTACGTGCATCCTCCTTGAAAAGGGGTTATTCTAATCTAAGCTAAAGCTAATTTAAAACAAAAATGACGGGTGGTTATCGAGTATTTGCGCTTTTAAAGTTTTATTTTTACGCCTCTCACCCAAAAACTGCTAATGTGAGAAATCTACTCAACTCTGGACGCAAATTTTATACTTTTCTGATAGCATAGACAAATTATCAATTCATAAAATAATATATATTTCCATTGAAAAAAACGCACCACCTCTGCTGGTATTTTTTTACTGTTTTCTATATCTATAAAAATCAATGCCACTTTTCGTTGTAATTTTATAACTCAAGAACGGCTGGGCCGATTTAGCTGATTTTGGTTTTGAAATGTTTGTCATGTCAAATTAGGGTAGGTAGGGTTTTGTGCTACCCGTGCGAAGTCCGGGCGGGTAAAGCTAGTTTTTTGATAAATTTGTGTCCCAGCAAAAATCTGATGGTGCGATGCTATTGGGTATTGTTTTGTTATCCATAAAATTATTTACAATGCATTTGCTCGAAAAGAGTGTTTTCCAAGCAGTCAATTTGTGCGGAAGGTGTCACTTTTATTCACTAGTGCTTTTTACTTTTCTGTTTTTTCTTAATTATAGAGGCCGTCGTTAGCCCGTCTCGTCTCGGTCCATGGCCCTTTACGGGGCACCGGTGTGGGCGCGTTCATTAAGGCTGCGACCAGCCCAGCGATTGAACGCGTCCCAAAGGGTCATGGCCATTAGGCTGGTCAGATACCGCACGGTCTCCCGTGAGGCAAAAGTCCTCGCGCACATGTGGGAGTGTTGCGAGGAGGCGAAACGCCGGGGCGTCACTCCGCTGCCGCGAGAAATCACGGCACAGCGGACAGAGCTCCGGCGGGATCTCATGGCGGCATGGAGAGTGCGGTTGTCGCAACCCAGCGCTGGGCACGCCACAATTGTGGCGATAAGTCCCCTCTTTGAGGAGCGGGTAATGAGGCGCCACGGCATCTTCATCTTTCGCCTGACGCAGGTCCTCACCGGACACGGCTGTTTCGGGAGGTTCCGGACGCCCGGGTGTCACCACTGTGTGGATCGCCCGGAGGACACGGTGGAGGTCTGCCATGCTTGGGCGGAGCACCGCCATGTCCTCACGGAGGCGATCGGCGGCGGCGATCTCTCGCGTCCGGCCCTGGTTCCGGCCATGGTCCGGAGCGAGAGTGCATGGGGAGGCCGTCACTTCCTTCTGCGAAGCAGTAATGCTCGCGTAGGAGGAGGCGGAGCGCGCGAGGGAAACGCAAGATGCGCGCCCTCGCGCCTCTAGTCGCCGCAAGAGACGCCCCGGGCGTCGGGAGTCGCGAGCCGACTTCCGGCCACCGTAGGCGCGGGCTTGCTGACGGTGAGCAATGGGTAGCTCGCCGTCCGATTAGGACCAGGGCCCGGGTCGACGGCGCGCTGTGTTCCAATGTGGCCAATGCCTGGCAGGGTTGCGAGTTTATCCGAAAGGAATATCGTGGCCCCGGCACACAGGCAACGGAAGGAACACGGGTGGGTTTTAGTCAGTAAAAGTCTGACAGCCCCTCTCATTCCGCCCAGAGCGGGAGAAGTCATTTGATGATTTCCCAGCCTCAAATAAAAAAAATAAAAAGCCCGTCTCGTCTCAGATTTTATTATTTGAGAAAAGTTTTACAAATCAGATAACGATGACAAAGGCGATGGAGATGGCGATGACGATGACGATGGCGATGGCGATGCCGATGACGATGACGATAATTATGACGATGGTCAAAATCAAAAGTCGAACGAAGTCAATGTCAAAGTCGAAGTCAAAGTCAAAGTCATGAATACAACATTCATGACTGTGACTCGTCGTCATATGTTAGATGTTACACCATAGGCGACTGCCATGCCGTAAGGCTCGCTTGTTTTTTTTTTTTCCTCGCACTATGCATAGTAAAACGTATGATACACGTGCGTAAGATGATTTCCGACTCGTGTCGACTTATACACTCGCTTATCACCTACCTTCCGCACTTGTAGCATAAATAACTAATTGTACTATTATTGTTTTCTATAATCGTCCGCCCTCATAATATTTACTTGCACTATTATCATATTTTATACTAAGGGTGCTAATTAAGGCAGCTTCTTTAAAATGTCATTTTCGTCTTCAAATATATTTAGTTGTCTAATGAATTAATAGGTCAGCGACGAACTTTTAGCGTCTAATAAATGGTTTTAAAGCGACCATATATTGTAAAATAAGCTACTGTTAATATGACGCAGCATGGTGATAATTCTTAAGCAACTTAATTTGTGATATGTCTACTCATTGCCAGCTTCTAATAAGTGTATCAACTTCATTTATAAAATAATATCAACGTACTCTAATTTCATAGTCACCTTTATTTTTATACTTTAGCATAAGTAATTGATGAGTGAATCTACTATATTTGAACATAAAATTTCCTTATTATTGTCATCAAATAATGGTCAATGAAAGCTCTAATTTCATGTATTCACCTATCTATTTATAATGTTACCATAAGTAATTGATGACTTGACTATTATACCTACCCAATTGAACATACAAAAAATATTGTAATCAAAAACAAATGCGACGTAATGCACCTTGCGATAATTAGCCTGCCTGGCTGCGAGCAACTCGGAAGTAGCGCTCGCTCGGCTCGCGCGCGGTTGACACAGTTATAACCTAACCTAACCTAACCCATTTCATATTCCGTTATCTGTTCCATTTCGCCCAGTTCACATTTTTCGTCGCGCCCCTCTCATTGCCAACGAGCGTCAGGTACAGTCCCGCGCTTGTGTTGCTAATTTTCACGAAAAATGAATATGATTTATTAATTTACTTGTTGAATAAAAATCTTTGATTGCTAATTTTGAGGCTGGAATTTGATTTTATTAGCAGACAGATGTTGAATCTCTAAAATATATAAAGTAGCTCACTTACAACATTAGTCGCTGAGTTATCAAATCAGAAGTAAATATATTTATCGGTAGCTCGGAGTCATATTAATTTACGCTCGTAAATTGACGCTGGTTTTTTGATATTCTGTTGGAATAGTAAAGATGATGAATTAATATAATTGAAGCTGTTCTATTAACTCGTCGCCTACATATAAAAAAAGACGCTAGGTTGCAGGTGCTAAAGAAAACTTTTGTTGTCGCACATATAATTTCCCTTATACTAATAACGCCTGTCATATCAACTTATTAGTCATAACTCTTATTTGTCATAGAATAAGTTTCCATAATAACATGTGTTATAATCATTAGTTTTTATACGAGGGGTGTTCAATAAATAGTGAGAATGAGTAAGACGCAATTATCTTTTATTATATGTTATTTTATTTTTCGACGTAGTCACCTTTCAGGTTTATACACTTTGTATATCTTTTCTCTAATCCTAAAATTCCCTTTCTAAAAAAATCTTCTTCCTGATCCCTTAAAAAATCATTTACGGCGGCGACTACTCCGTCATCATCTTCGAATTTCTGGCCCCTGAGATGTTCCTTTAAGCGCGGAAATAGGTAGAAATCACTAGGAGCAAGGTACGGTGAATATGGAGGATGTTCCATCAATTCGAAGCCAGCTTCTTGAATGGCAGCCATCGCAACTCTGGACTTGTGCGCAGGGGCGTTATCTTGGTGAAACAAAACAACTTTAGCGAGTTTGCCACGCCGTTTCTTGCGTATTTCGTCACGCAAATTTGTTACTTGTCCTGTGTACATAGTCCCCGTAATAGTGGCTCCATGATTAAGATATTCGATCATTACCACCCCTTGGCTGTCCCAGAAAAGAGAGCCCATGATCTTTCCGGCGGATGGAATCGCCTTAAATTTCTTTGGAGTTGAAGATGACGGTCGCGTCCAAGTCATGGACTGTTGTTTCGTTTCCGGGTCATAATGGTGAAGCCATGTTTCGTCCATAATTATAATCGAGCTCGAGCTCGAGCCAAAAATCAGTCAGGATCTTGTTGTAACAAATCCAAACACCTTTGTGAAATTCTCAGTCGAGTTTGTTTCTGCGCGTCAGAAAGCATTCTGGGCACCCAGCGCGCCGACACTTTTTTCATACCCAAATGGTCGTTTATAATATTATGGACACTTCCTATCGAAATCTTTACTTCTTCAGCTATAAAACGAACAGTAACACGACGATCCGCCAAGAAAATATTTTCAACTTTTTTACTTGATTTACCTGTTAATTTTTCAAGCAGAGATATTTTATTCCAGCGCGAACTTCAATTTTATCAATTTTTAAGAACACGTTCCGAAACGACGCAAACAATGGACTTCTACTTTTAAAAAACAAAAGAGAATTAATTGCTTTTTTTATTATCATCTTAACTAATGTCTGGGCTATGCCTGCCAGTATTTATTTTTTTTCTTTCCAAGGAGAATGTATCGCATTCTCACTATTTATTGAACACCCCTCGTAAGTAACATATTACATCATATCGAATCGATACTTGACATAGCAACATTTAATATAATTTAGAAACGTTTATTGTTTTGTACAAAAAATTGTTGAAATGTCATTCGATTGTCAGTGTCTACTACATTCGGGTTCTCTGGTTGTTTTGTCGTGATATTGCTGAATTTATAAAGTTAAATATGCCGAAAGCTATTAAAAGTGATGCTCGAAACATTATTCTAAAGGTAACTTTAACCTTTTTTGAAGAAGAAGAAGCTCGGGCGGGGTCTCCGATTATTCCATTCAATCAAATATACAGACGAATTTCGGCAGCGACAGGTTAGTGTTGTCAATTTTCTTGTTATAAATTACCCGATACTTAACTAATTATTTAAGTCCACGAAATATTCGTTTCTATTCTTGCTGCAGGTTAGCGTAACGGTAACGTACATCTATTAGGTAACCTGCTAAGTGAGTGAGCCAACTAACCTGCCATATTTCAAATTTCTACTAACATTTACTTTATTATCTTATATTTCAGGTGTGAGTCAAGGACTAATTTCAAAAATAGTTAAGGAAGGCACGCAGCAGAAGAAACTGGTACAAAAATTCGGACACCAGGCAAGGAGAGAAAACGTAAAAGTGGAATTGTGCATGTTGATGATTTTGACATGAGAGTTATACGGAGGAAAGTACATGAATTTTATTCTACTAAAAAAGAGGTCCCTACTGTTAAAAAGCTTCTAGAGGTCTTAAAGACAGATATAAATTACACAGGACAGCGAGAGAGTCTGCGAAAGCTGCTTCACTTGTGAAATCCCACCTTGGTGGGATTTCGTTTTAAAAAATCTCAATCCAATCGGAGTATTTGCATGCAGTAGATAAAAATAATAAATCTCCCCAGCCCCGGCCCATAATTTATTTAGATGAGACCTATATTCACTCTTCGCATACATCGGGTAAATGTTGGCAAGGAGAGGGTGAAGACGGAGTATTGGAGCCTGTATCGAAAGGGCAAAGATATATTATTGTTCATGCGGGAGGAGATACTGGATTTGTTACAAATGCACTACTTGTGTTTAAATCAAACACAACAAGTGGTGATTATCATGACGAGATGAATAGTACCAACTTTAAAAAGTGGGTTATTGAAAAACTTGTGCCTAATTTACGAGAGCCATCCATAATATTGATGGATAATGCTCTTTATCACCGTATTTGTGTGAATAAAGTCCCAAATACGAATTCCTTAAAAAAACGATATGTAATTATGGTTGACCCAAAATAAAATTGACTACGGAAAGAATTTGACTAAACCTCAGCTTTTAGAAATAATTAAGAGAAACAAGCCTGAACCTGTTATGAGATTGAAAAATTTTTAGAAGACAATAGACACAATTGCTTATATTTACCACCTTATCACTGTGATCTCAATCCCATTGAACTCATATGGAGCACAATGAAAAGAAAAGTTGCTGATGTAAATATTGAGCACAAAAATGCTGAAATTCCCCGCCTAGTTAGAGAAGCTTTTGACGCTATTACAGTTCATGAGTGGGCACAGCATTGTAAACACGTTCGCAGGTTAGAAGGAGAATACTTGAAACATGATTTGTATTTAGATAAACCTTTTATTAAAGAAGTGGTAAGTAACACTGAAACCGAAAGCGATAGTGATAATGATGATAGTGGTACGGAAATAAGCGGAGTATGGCCTCACAACCAGGATGAAGTTGTGTATGCAGGTTCATCTAAAGATCACAATTACTGTAAACCTGGTTTTCAATAAATTATTGTAAAGCAATTTGTTTTTTTTTATTACACTGCACTACCACTAGGTATCACTACTAATTATAATTAGTCAAATCTGGTGTTAGGGGTACGGTCATTGGGCACGCCACAATTGCGGCGGTAAGTCCCCTCTTTGAGGAGTGGCTAGAGAGGCGCCACGGCGTCCTCACCTTCCGCCTGACGCAGGTCCTCACCGGACACGGTTGCTTCGGGAGGTTCCTGTTCAGGATCAAGCGGGAGGTAACGCCCGGGTGTCACCATTGTGTGGATCGCCCGGAGGACACGGTGGAGCATACGGTGGAGGTCTGCCCGGCTTGGGCGGAGCACCGCCGTGTCCTCAGGGAGGCGATCGGCGGCGGCGATCTCTCGCGTCCGGCCCTGGTTCAGGCCATGGTCTGGAGCGAGAGTGCATGGGAGGCCGTCACCTCCTTCTTCGCCGCAGGAGACGCCCCGGGCGTCGGGAGTCACAAGCTGACTTCCGGCCACCGTAGGCGCGGGCCTGCGGACGGTGAGCGATGGGCAGCTCGCCGTCCGATAAGGACCAGGCCCGGGTCGACGGCGCGTTGTGTTCCACGCGCGCCTCAAAGGGATGTCAGCACCAACTGACGGGGTCCGGAAGGACCAATGCCTGCTGGGGTTGCGGGTCTGTCCGAAAGGGATATCGCGGCCCCAGCACATAGGCAACGGAAGGAACACGGGTGGGTTTTAGTCAGTAAAAGTCTGACACTCCCTCTCGCTCTGCCCAGAGCGGGAGGAGTCATTTGATGATTACCCACCCAAAAACAAAAAGAAAAAAAAAGGGGTACGGTCATAACTAAATGCTAGACATCCAGGTACCTCTTACAGGGTAGGTACCTACTTAACTTCGCATTAAATTAAAGTTGTATCCCCTCCGTGGAACATTTTATCAGCTGAATTTCCACATCATTGGATTACTTTTTAGATAAAGCCATTGTTTATTGCTGAGAGACTAAACTGTTAGCGTACCTACGTAACTGTAAATTATCATAATTTTTTTAAATATTTTTTTATATAGGTATCATTGTTTTTAATTTGTAAAAACTGTAATTCTTATTAAACGATTATGTCGAATGTGAAATTTCCTTCTTGAAAACTTACTCAATTTTGGGCACCTTATATTAATTAGCAACACTGAATCGACGGTGCCGTCCTCTTTCAGTTCACAGATAAGCTGATAGGACTGTATCCACCGGGCACAAAGCTTCCTGACCGCTAAATGTTCATGGAGGATTTTGTGCACTTGACTCATACCGATGCCTAAGCTTGTCCGAATCTGCTGATAAGTCACTCTTTTGTCAGTCTCTATCATACGCTGCACAACACTGATGTTATCTTCAGTCGTCGCCGTCCCTCACGCAGATCATCGGTGAGATTAGTGCGACCACGTTTAAACTCATTAAACCAGTTGTAAGAGGGCGGCACTGAAAATTTCGGGAATCAAGGAAGTGACACAACATTACTATTTAAAAATGTATTTATTGCTTTTCGAAGTATTCTCCGCGAAATTTGACACATTTTTCCATACGATGGAACCAATCATTGAAGCAACCATTCCATTCGGAAGTTGGGGTCTCCAAAATGGCCGTTTTGTAGGCGTCCACAGCTTCTTCAGGTGATGAAAATCTCTGTCCACGCAATTTATTCTTTATTTTAGGGAAAGTATAGAAATCATTAGGGCTTAGGTCGGGGCTGTACGGCGGATGGTCTAATAATTCTATGTTTTCTTGCTCTAAAAACTCTTTTGTTCTGTGCGCGGTGTGAGAACTCGCATTGTCGTGATGGAGGATGATGCGGCGGTTGCAGTTCTCTTTACGGAGTTCAGAAAAGACCTGTGGCAAACAAATGCTAGCATACCATTCTGCATTAACCGTTCTTTGTCCCTCAAGAGGAATAGTCGTAACATGGCCGGTTTTGGAGACAAACGTGGCCGCCATATTTTTTGCAACACTCCGTGAACGAACAATTTTTGTTGGCTTTAACTCATTTTCGAACACCCAAACTCGTGACTGGTTGTTTGTTTAGGGTTCGTACGCGTATATCCAGGATTCGTCACCTGATACGATGTTGTATACAGCATTTGAGGATCCTGCGTGGAATCTTTCGAGAGTTCTGACGCACCAAGTAACGCGGCCGCCTTTTGCTCTTCACAGAGCGAATGCGGTATCCATCGGGAAAACAACTTTTTTACACCTATTGTTCATGCAAGATTATTTGTATTTGACTCATGCCAATGTCTAAAGTTGCCTGAATTTCGCGGTATGTCACATGTCGATCTTCCTCAATCAGCTTACGCACAGCATCAACGTTTTCTTGAGTGACTACAGTTTTTGGACGACCTTGACGGGGATCATCACTGAGCTTGACACGTCCACGTTGAAATTCAGCAAACCAGCAGATAAATTGTGGTTTTGGATGGGTCTTCATCACCAAATGCAGAAATCATCCGGTCAACACACTGTTTTTGTGTTAAACCACTTCGAAAGTCATAATAAATCATCACTCTTGAATTTTCTCGAGTCAATTCCATTTTCTCAACGACTAAACAAGTTTGACAAAACCTTGTGACAAGACCGAGAATCTTTTTTTAAATAAATAAATGGTATTCGATTTTTAAAACCAAGGAGTTTTCAATTAAAAAGATTTTAATATGACAGGAACAGTGGAAATATTCCATTCCCGATACTTTTAGTGCAACCCTCGTAAACAGTTGCACGAGATGGGGCTTCATCGTGAAAGGCCAATCGAAGTCTAACATAACTTTCTTATTGACTTAAATGACTTCGAAAGTCATGAAAAATCATTGTACGAAAATTTTCCCGCGTTAAATTCATGCTGACATGACACAGACAATTTTAAATTTGCCGCCAAATCGTAAACAAATGATTAAAATACATACAAACATACAATATTGGCAAAGAAATCCATTTTCAAAATTTGAACTTATTTCTTTATTATATCGTGGCCAGTTCTAAAAACTTTCAGTGTCGCCCTCGTAGATCTTATATAAATGCGTATGCTTCTAAGCAGCTACTTTTGTTCTCATCATTTTCAAAGAAAAACCGAATTCTATTATATTTAATACAATTTGCTTGAATGAACGAATGGAGCCATAGATATTCTGTACGACATAAGGTCTCCTACTTGGCAGCAGTGCAGACAATATTTTATTGGGTAAACTATGATAATCCCACATAATACCTAGTAGATCCGTACATCAGATAAGTACCTACCTACCTAAATTAGGGTTGACAAAATAAATTATTTCGCAAGCAAATAGAATAAACCAAGTATTAAACAGCATGATTTTTTAGTCATGTCATGGGACATACTATACACACAAAATACCCGCTGCAAAAATCTGCTTATCTATACATATAAAATGCTTTGTCCTGAATGACTGACTGACGGATCAACGCACAGCCATAACCGCTGATCGTAGAGACCTGAAACTTGGAGGGTGTGTTCTTTGTATGACGTAGGCATCCGATAAGAAAGGATTTTTCGAAATTCTACCCCTAAGGGCGTGAAAAAGGTGGGCAAAGTTTGTATGGGACAACGTGATTCCTTGGTCCAATCTACTGCAAATTTTGCATAAACATTCTTTAACAGAATTAATGTAAGACCTGTTTTGTATTTTATTGAAATTCATCCCCTAACGGGGTTAAATAGGGGTAGAAAGTTATTTTGGGAATGATTTGCTTCGAAGTTGATATCAATACTCTTTAGTACTTTTGATTTAAATTACATTTTATTTTGACACATGTTTGAAAAGTCAATCCGATTTTATTCAAAAATGGGTTGAACTCACATAAAGGCTTGGTGCTTGCAATGCAAATACTCTTTAAAATTGGAATGTCTCGAAAGTCACCGTACTATACATTAGTACCGCATTTGAAGGATTCTAAGCTTTACAGAGGTCTGTATTTATTCCTAGAATTCCCCTAACACCATCAAATTACCCCTTCGAATTCAAAAGAGTGCAGTTTCCCATTAAAGTATGCTTCGCAATGACTATAAACAAAGCTCAAGGTCAAACTTTTAAGCTAGCGGGAGTTGACTTAAGGGAAAGCTGCTTCTCCCACGGCCGGTTGTATGTGGCATGCTCCAGAGTAAGCGCACAGCGTAGTCTGGTGATTCTAGCACCCGAAAGAAAAACAAAAAAATATTGTTTACAAAGAAATACTGCGGTAGGTGTAGTACTTCGATTTCGTTGTAAAAAGATAATACACCCGTGTAACTTTCGCCAGATCAAAGGCCGAGTTTCGTGTTCATAAAATATATCTCTTTTTTTTTTCAAGATTATTTAGCCTTTATATCCCTACACTATAATAAAGATTGTTATATTTTATAATTATTCAAACATTTTAACATAATAATTTATATGTTAACAAAATTAATTACGTAAAAAACCAATAAAAAACCCTATTAGAACCATTTTCGACTTCTACGCGGACGAAGTCGCGGGCAAAAGCTAGTCCCTAATAAACTGCAATAGCTACACGCTCCACTCGAAAGTTGCGATAAAATTAGCAAGAAAAACTAAACTTTGTTGGTTCATAAGCATAACTTTTTAATAGCTTTTTATTTTACTTATCTGTTTCTGCACAGACAAAATTAATAATGAGACAAAACGATATCATGTTTAACTTTGGATGTGCAATATCAAATAGTAGGGTAAAACCCTCCCGAAATTTGTATGGGAAAAATATCGACTAGTGCAACCTTAAAGCGTAAAAGCCAGAGTAGCCCGCTCTCCAAGCCAGTGTCAGGTTGTACATAATATTTATATTGATGAAATGTGATTGGGGCTACCTTAGCGCATTTTCCTTAGCGAAGAACATGGAGTGATTGTTGTTTGTACTAGTTATGTTAAAGCTGTAACATAACGTACAGCTTTAACATAACGTACCTGTGCGGCGCGCGCGTACAGCTGTAACATAACGTACCTGTGCGGCGCGCGCGTACAGCTGTAACATAACGTACCTGTGCGGCGCGCGCGTACAGCTGTAACATAACGTACCTGTGCGGCGCGCGCGTACAGCTGTAACATAACGTACCTGTGCGGCGCGCGCGTACAGCTGTAACATAACGTACCTGTGCGGCGCGCGCGTACAGCTGTAACATAACGTACCTGTGCGGCGCGCGCGTACAGCTGTAACATAACGTACCTGTGCGGCGCGCGCGTACAGCTGTAACATAACGTACCTGTGCGGCGCGCGCGTACAGCTGTAACATAACGTACCTGTGCGGCGCGCGCGTACAGCTGTAACATAACGTACCTGTGCGGCGCGCGCGTACAGCTGTAACATAACGTACCTGTGCGGCGCGCGCGTACAGCTGTAACATAACGTACCTGTGCGGCGCGCGCGTACAGCTGTAACATAACGTACCTGTGCGGCGCGCGCGTACAGCTGTAACATAACGTACCTGTGCGGCGCGCGCGTACAGCTGTAACATAACGTACCTGTGCGGCGCGCGCGTACAGCTGTAACATAACGTACCTGTGCGGCGCGCGCGTACAGCTGTAACATAACGTACCTGTGCGGCGCGCGCGTACAGCTGTAACATAACGTACCTGTGCGGCGCGCGCGTACAGCTGTAACATAACGTACCTGTGCGGCGCGCGCGTACAGCTGTAACATAACGTACCTGTGCGGCGCGCGCGTACAGCTGTAATATAACGTACCTGTGCGGCGCGCGCGTACAGCTGTAACATAACGTACCTGTGCGGCGCGCGCGTACAGCTGTAACATAACGTACCTGTGCGGCGCGCGCGTACAGCTGTAACATAACGTACCTGTGCGGCGCGCGCGTACAGCTGTAACATAACGTACCTGTGCGGCGCGCGCGTACAGCTGTAACATAACGTACCTGTGCGGCGCGCGCGTACAGCTGTAACATAACGTACCTGTGCGGCGCGCGCGTACAGCTGTAACATAACGTACCTGTGCGGCGCGCGCGTACAGCTGTAACATAACGTACCTGTGCGGCGCGCGCGTACAGCTGTAACATAACGTACCTGTGCGGCGCGCGCGTACAGCTGTAACATAACGTACCTGTGCGGCGCGCGCGTACAGCTGTAACATAACGTACCTGTGCGGCGCGCGCGTACAGCTGTAACATAACGTACCTGTGCGGCGCGCGCGTACAGCTGTAACATAACGTACCTGTGCGGCGCGCGCGTACAGCTGTAACATAACGTACCTGTGCGGCGCGCGCGTACAGCTGTAACATAACGTACCTGTGCGGCGCGCGCGTACAGCTGTAACATAACGTACCTGTGCGGCGCGCGCGTACAGCTGTAACATAACGTACCTGTGCGGCGCGCGCGTACAGCTGTAACATAACGTACCTGTGCGGCGCGCGCGTACAGCTGTAACATAACGTACCTGTGCGGCGCGCGCGTACAGCTGTAACATAACGTACCTGTGCGGCGCGCGCGTACAGCTGTAACATAACGTACCTGTGCGGCGCGCGCGTACAGCTGTAACATAACGTACCTGTGCGGCGCGCGCGTACAGCTGTAACATAACGTACCTGTGCGGCGCGCGCGTACAGCTGTAACATAACGTACCTGTGCGGCGCGCGCGTACAGCTGTAACATAACGTACCTGTGCGGCGCGCGCGTACAGCTGTAACATAACGTACCTGTGCGGCGCGCGCGTACAGCTGTAACATAACGTACCTGTGCGGCGCGCGCGTACAGCTGTAACATAACGTACCTGTGCGGCGCGCGCGTACAGCTGTAACATAACGTACCTGTGCGGCGCGCGCGTACAGCTGTAACATAACGTACCTGTGCGGCGCGCGCGTACAGCTGTAACATAACGTACCTGTGCGGCGCGCGCGTACAGCTGTAACATAACGTACCTGTGCGGCGCGCGCGTACAGCTGTAACATAACGTACCTGTGCGGCGCGCGCGTACAGCTGTAACATAACGTACCTGTGCGGCGCGCGCGTACAGCTGTAACATAACGTACCTGTGCGGCGCGCGCGTACAGCTGTAACATAACGTACCTGTGCGGCGCGCGCGTACAGCTGTAACATAACGTACCTGTGCGGCGCGCGCGTACAGCTGTAACATAACGTACCTGTGCGGCGCGCGCGTACAGCTGTAACATAACGTACCTGTGCGGCGCGCGCGTACAGCTGTAACATAACGTACCTGTGCGGCGCGCGCGTACAGCTGTAACATAACGTACCTGTGCGGCGCGCGCGTACAGCTGTAACATAACGTACCTGTGCGGCGCGCGCGTACAGCTGTAACATAACGTACCTGTGCGGCGCGCGCGTACAGCTGTAACATAACGTACCTGTGCGGCGCGCGCGTACAGCTGTAACATAACGTACCTGTGCGGCGCGCGCGTACAGCTGTAACATAACGTACCTGTGCGGCGCGCGCGTACAGCTGTAACATAACGTACCTGTGCGGCGCGCGCGTACAGCTGTAACATAACGTACCTGTGCGGCGCGCGCGTACAGCTGTAACATAACGTACCTGTGCGGCGCGCGCGTACAGCTGTAACATAACGTACCTGTGCGGCGCGCGCGTACAGCTGTAACATAACGTACCTGTGCGGCGCGCGCGTACAGCTGTAACATAACGTACCTGTGCGGCGCGCACGTACAGCTGTAACATAACGTACCTGTGCGGCGCGCACGTAGTGGCGCGGCGGCCGGTGCACGCGCGCGTGGCGCTTCATGGCGGCCACCGAGCCGAACCTGGCAACATAGCATATTGTTAACTTACATATACAGTCCTTTTACAGATCTTGATCTGATCTGATCTTTAACAGTAGTTACGGGTCGTCAGAAGCCCGCAAGTCTGACAACCAGTCTTACCAAGGGGTATCGTGTTACCCAGTAACTGGGTTGTGGAGGACTGATGAGCAGTTGCTCCATGTAAAATACTGGTATTCAGCTGCATCTGGTTAGACTGGAAGTCGACTATCCGAAACTATACCCACACCATTTCTTTGATTACATTTTTGTGATTACCTTTGTTTTGAAAATGAATACGGCAACGCATGCAATTGTTCCTTGTGAAGGATTAAAGTGTGTGCAATCGTTACTCGGAAATGAGTTTTACAGCCAAATACAATAATCTTGTTACTTCACCTAAACCTACCCTTGATAATACAATGCCTTCCATGGAAGGCATGGTATTATCAAGGGTAGGTTTAGGTTAAGCACACGTGCTTTGACGTTTTATTTATTTATTTATTTTATTATTTATGTACACACAGTAAAATAGATACAGATACGACATAATCATAATTATGAGTACAAAGGTACTGCTTATTTCTTAAGAAATTTCTTCCATCAGACCTGCGTTTGTCATCTGTCTGTGGTAAAGAAGCTATGAATGACGAGTTCTGGCTGTTCACATTGTGAGTAATTAAATATTATCAACATCGTAAACTATGTGTAGTTAGAAACCACAAACCAATCGATTATTTGTGCGCCGTTTAGTAGCCGGATTGAAATATTTTGCCCATAGTGAATGTTGCGACTGTCAAATAGTAATTACTTAAAATTATGAAATAAGAATATTAGTATTAGTAAGTACTGAAACGACGGAGTCAGTAGGCACAGCTTTGCCGGGCAATACGGAAGGTTTTTTTGAGATATACCAAGTGTACCAATAAATAAATAATATCTTTATTTCCAGTTTTACAATTTTACATACATTTAATTTAATTACATAGAATTGTAAAACTGGAAATAAAGATATTATTTATTTATTTATTTAAAAAAAAAAATTGTTGAGTCCCTTACCCTATTCCAGAGCGTCACAAAACAATCAGATGAATAATTGAGGTAGCAACGTATCCCTAAATTCACTGGAGAAGGAATGCGCAAGGACGCGAAATCTTCCTTCTACTCAGCATTTACACCGCTCACTGAATACATCACCCCAAGAAACGGAACTTTCATAGTGGGTGATGCTTGTTACATTGCACAAGGTGATCCGGCTTCGAAATGATTCAGTCAGAGCCATTGTGGCGGGATACGTCAGCTATGTTTTCAACCACTTTAGTAAGAACGTGGCTGTGATTTTCGATGAATACCCACAAGATGCAGCTAACAGGAGCACTAAATCATATATGAATCGAAAAACTTTCTCCTTTTGAAAAATTGTCCATCTTCGACTAGCTGTATCTTCGCAACCAATAGACCTAATCTGCGTTCGCAATTCATTTGCCAAACATGTAAACAAACACGAGTTTTAGGAAAAACAACAGTAATGCCTACACATAAGGTTCAGTTTGCGCTACAACTTCATATTTTTTTATGACTTTTTGAACAAATTTAGTCGGTCTAAAATCAACTTTATTTACACTGGCATAAAGTTGATGTTTGTCTAAGTGGAAAATTCGTGTTTGTTTACATGTTTGGCAAATAAATTGCGCACGCAGATTAGAGTGCTTGGGTTGGGCTCAGATTGTAGCAGATTTAGGTTGCTTTACAAAGATACCTAAAAGCGCGTCATTAAAAACTAAAACAAGTGCCAAATTTTCGCGGTTTTTCGAGCACTATGGGAATAGCACACGGTTTTCAGGGTTGCAAACTTGGGTATAAACTACTCTCAGGAGACCTAGCAACATTTATAAAACATCGTAGTTACATGCGCATTTGCGACCCTTGCCTTGTTTGTGTCGAGAAAGACTGGGCTATATACATATTATATTTAATCTGTTATTATTGTCCGGTCCCAGTAAATTTTATGATGCTTAAATAATATTGTTTTTTATTTAATGGCCATTATCGTATTTAAAGACTTGGATTTTATAAGTAATGCGGGTAAATTAATAAACTTGCAGATTAAATATGAAAATTTTTACGACGTTAACATATTATTTTCATATCAAACTCTCTTAATTAATGCACATTCATAAGATTTGATGGATAGCATAACAAATATTTACATAATCAATTTAGGGTGTAACATGGCATTCCGGGGTCCAATGGGACTCACTACCGAGTCGGAGGTTCGTGTGCAGGGTCCAATAGGGGCGCTTGCGAACTACACGGTTAAGGAATTTCGTTCCAAAATTAGTAGGGGTATTGTTTACTAGTATTGGTAAAAAGAACAGTAGTAAGTGTGTATACTGACGTGCGGCCACACTCGTCGCACGCGCAGCCGGCCGGCGGCGCGGGCGGCTCGTCGGGCGCCGCGCCCGTGTGGCACTTGCGGATGTGCGCCATCAGGTTGCTCCTGCGCCACGACACAAGGGATTACACACTACTGTTTTTCACTCGACGAATCACTTTACACAATAGTAACTCAACAAGAAAAGAAAACACTTGTACGAGCCAATAATGCTCATACAGCAAAAGTACGTTTATGCGTACCAAACACTAATAAAATCACTCATCAGTCGTAACCAAAACTCCGTCACGCGGTGAAGTGTGGCTCAGATATCTAAACAAACATAACTTGTAACTATTTCCATAAATAAGCTATTAAACTTAGCAGTGGTTTGGTGTAATTTAACTAACTACCTACAACTACAACCGGGTATCCATCAACGACGAGAAAACCCCAACAACACTTGTTACACGTAGTTGTGTAATTTAAACACAATTTTTAAAGAAATTTCAACAGAATAAATATAAAATAAAATACAAATAATAAATAAAAGACATTAGCAACTACAAAAAAAAAAACTTCCTCAATGAAAGCAAGTGTAACACAACGCACCTGGTCCCAAACCGCAATATACAGCCGTCATACCCGCAGACGAACTGTTTGGCCTGTCTGTGTCGCAGCAGGTGAGCCGACAGCAGCTCGGGCGTGTCGCACGTGCGGAAGCACTGCGGGCACACGTGCGGCGCGCGCGACGAGCGCCCGTGCGACTCCGCGCAGTGCGACGACAGGGCCGCGCGGTCAGCCAGCAGCAAGCCTGCGGGGGAACTATGAACATGAGGAGCCGGACGTTATGTAAGACGCGCGGTCAGCCAGCAGCAAGCCAGCAGCAAGCCCGCAGGGAGCACTACGGACCGCAGGCGGGGCAGCGCGGCGGGCAGGCGGCCTCGTGGCGGCGCAGGTCGGCGTGCGCGCGGCCGCACAGCGCGCAGCCCGGCGCCGCGCCGCACGCCGCGCCCGCGTGCGCGCGCAGGGCGCCGCGCGAGCAGAACTGCGCGCCGCACGTCCAGCACGAGTGCAGCGCGTCCGCCGCGTGCGTCGCAGAGTGCGCGCGGTACTCCGCCACGCGCTGCAAACGACGACTAAAATTAAAATTGTACATTTTGACAAGTGTTTGACATCTCCTTAACAAGCAGCATCTCTATCCACATTAATCGAGGTCCAAGTTGGACCGTAACTATCTCGGCACCTGGAAGGACAGCGGGCACACGGAGCACTGGTACACGGCGTCGCCGCGCGCGTTGCGGGCCCGCTCCAGGTCGTCGTCGTCGGCCGCGGCCGCCGCCGCCAGCGTGTCGCGCTCCACCATGATGATGTCCTCCTCGCAGTACGCGCCGCCCGCGCCCGCGCCGCCCACCACGATGAACACGTCTATCTTCTGCGTCAGCTCGTGCAGTCTTACAACAAACAATATCAACTACAGTTCTGCCAATCTAAAAACTTACCTTTCCTAGCTACAAGTTTATTGAAGTTACATCATACACGTTATTGTGGCATGAAACTATGCTTGAACAATATTCTAAAATTTACAAAAGCTTGACATAAAAACCGGCGAAGTGCGTGTCGGACCACGCACAATGAAGGGTTCCGTAGTTGGGATGAATTTAATTTATCCCAAAAACAAATTTAACAATGTAATTGAAAAACATGTTCTCCCATACATTCCAACTGCAAATTTAAATTGGTCAATTATTACTCGATAACTTGTAGAATGTAGAGCCTACTTAGCTGTGATCGTTTTCCTTTTAACTTCGCAATAAAGGGTGGTCCAAAGAGTGCCGTCATTAAAATATAATTTAACGTGACAACGTCCGCGTCATAACAAAACATTCCCTTCCCGCGCTCCGATCGTAACGTTACAATGAGCGTAACGGGACAATGAGTCATCCTTTTTCGTGCGTGCAGCCGGCGTTCATCGATTTATTAGACGTTGTCACGTCAAAAAATTTATTCCTCATGCCCAGGGATATCCGAAAATACCCCATCCGCGTTTTTTTTAATTTTTTGTATTTATCTGCCGTCTATCTTCAAAAAATTTATATCTTTTTTCATAGTGGGTATTTTTCAGTTTTTTTCTGTAACATAATTATCTTGAATGTTACTTTCATACGTAAAATAATAACTAACATACATGTTCTATGTTAAAGGGTTTGGTTTCCGCACTCAGTCCGTCAGGTGGACCATAGCGGCCGTTTGGTGGTTATTCCACCTCCCTCCAGGAGATAATTAAGTCTCCTGGTCTGTTCAGAACATCTGTGTAGGATCTGGGTGACCCGAGGGTTCCTGTTCTAATCTGGGTGACGCCCGTGCATTCAAAGAGCACGTGCGCAACGGTCTCCTCAGCCTCCGTGCACGCCCTGCACAGAAGACTGTCCGTTATGCCCATTGTGTGGAAGTGTTTGTTTAGCGAGCAGTGTCCCGTGATGGTCCCCGTCACCAGGCGCAGGCTGTTCCTGTCCAGGCGTAATAAACGTCTTTTCAACCTGCTGTCCAAGGATGGCATAACTTCCTTTGGCTGTCTGCAGTTCGGTGTCGAGGTCCACCAGTACTCCGCTTATGTGTGAGTGAACTCCTGTAGCCACCTGCGTATTTTGTTGAAGGGGATGGGTACGATAGGCTCGGGTCCACAGACTGCCGTGCTGGATCCTCGTCTAGCTAGTTCGTCAGCTGTGTCGTTACCTAGCGATCCGCTGTGTCCCTTTATCCATTGCAGTGTCACCGTGTTGCGACTAGATACCGTTATTTGTTCTAGTGCATTGTGACATTCTAGTGTTATCATCGAGGAAATGATTTTTTTCCGAAAGGATTGGAGAACTGAGGCGCTGTCGGAGAGTATACTTATATGTGTCCGTAACCCTCCTGGCTTCTAGATCGTGGACCGCTAGTATGATGCCCACAAACTCCGCCTGATAGACGGTGTTAAATATTCAGCGGTCTGGATATATTTATGTTGAGATCATGTGAGAAGACTCCGACTCCGGTACAAGAGTCGGTCTTCGATCCGTCGGTGTATACTCTCATCTCTTTCGGGCCTGCGTAGTCACACTATTTTTCTGTAAGTATTATGTTGTAGTGCCTTTAAAACTGGTGTTTTCTCGGGGCTTTGTCACAGGGTGATGCCATCATTGGCTTTTGTTTGATCGCATCTTCCTTTATACGTGTGTGCTTAACTCTGGAGTCATTGCTTAGGGTTCCTGATAAATGGAGCCTAAACGCGGCCAGGGCATACTGCTAGTGATTGCGACACAAGCAAATCGCTGAAGTTTTTCGAGATCTTTTTGGGCTGTGAATGTGTGAATTTGAATTAGTGGCCACCAGACCAGTGAGCCGTATGTGATAATTGGTCGGATGACTGTGCTGTATAACCCGTGGGTGACCTTGGGGCTGATCTCCCAATTCCTGCCAAGCAGTCGCTTGCACTGCCACAGGGATATGCTGGCTTTTTTAATGATATAGTTCGTGTGTTTTGCCCAGTTCAGTTGTTTGTCCAAAAAGACGCCCAGGTATTTGATTACAGTTGAGAGACTTAGTAGGGTTGTTCCAAAGAATAGTGGTAATTGTAGTGTCTTCAGTTTTCTCTTCTTTGTGTAGAGAATCAGTTCGGTTTTTCTAGGGTTCACCGAGAAATGGTGCTTGTTGCACCATTCCTCTACTATTTTCAGGGCTTGACGCATGAGGTTGTGTTTTCGTGGGTCCCGTAAATTATTATGAGTATGTCATCGGCGTAGCCTACGGTGAAATAACCTTTGTATTGAGTTTTTTGATGAGGCTCTCTACTACCGGGTTCCATAGAAGCGGCGAGAGGACTCCCCCTAGCGGGCAGCCCTTGGCAACGGTAGCTCTCGTAGTGTCACTTACTGTACAGCCCTCAGTTTGAGCATGTTGGTGATCCAGCCAATCAGGGTCGAGTCTATGCTGTGTCTGTCGAGGGCCATGTTTTTACTGTTAAACATGATTTTGTCAAAGGTGCCCTCGATGTCAATGAAGGCAGCCAGTGCTGACCATTTGTGGTCTACTGCATTCAATTTTGCTTTTTGAGTGCTATGCAGGCTCGATAGATCTCCACCAGCCATGGTGTCAGATAATCTATCCCCCACTGCAGCAGGGCTGGGAAGATGCCATCCAGCCCTGCCGACTTGTATGTCTGAAAGGTGTTGAAAGCCCACTTTACTCGGTCTTCTGTTACTATATTGCGGGCTCTTGACCAGATTTGATCAGTTGGGGTCCATTCTGGTTCAGCCTCACACGTCCCGTCCTCTAGAACGCTACAGTCTGGGAAGTGAGTTTCGAGAAGGACCTTACTGGTTCCATGGTCAGTTAGTGTGTATGAGTTATCGGGTTTTTTAAGCGCGCCGAGAGTTCCTGATCGGTTGATAGGATCTTCCTCACCGGCTTCATTATTTGTCTCGAATT
This sequence comes from Agrochola macilenta, assembly GCA_916701695.1. Taxonomy (NCBI): domain Eukaryota; kingdom Metazoa; phylum Arthropoda; class Insecta; order Lepidoptera; family Noctuidae; genus Agrochola; species Agrochola macilenta. Next base: position 20,542,021 of record OU753573.1, on the reverse strand, counting down.
CACAGAATTTACGCCATGCTGTCCTCCTGGCAATTCTGGTCTGCTTTTTGTATGTATATTGGGTCTCTTTGTATATCTCCCAGTCGTCCGGGAGGCTCATGGTTTTGGCTTTGTTTAATTGCTTACGTAGCGCATCTCTGAGGTTACTAAGTTCAGCGTTCCACCAGGGGTTCCTCTCCTTCTTCATTTGTGGTGCTAAGAGCACCACAAACGAAGAAGGAGAGAAACCCATGCTTACAGCATGCGTGGTATGGTTCAGTTAGGCATTCTGATAGTTTTGTTACGCTGTATTCTAATTGTGCTTGGTCTCTTATGGTTACTTGTGTTAGGTGTCTAGTTAATAGGGAGGCTAGGAGGCGTTTATACCCGGGAATATTGGTGCGCCTCGGGTTTCGCCTAGGTTCGGGTTTCCTAGTGTTGGTAGTTAGTGTAAAGCGGATCCTTCTGTGATCTGAGCAGGAAGATTCGTCCGATAGGTGCCAGTTTGTAATAAGGTTCGTGGCATTTTCTGTAGCAAGAGTTCCTTTGGTCGCAATATGTCCAATTCGCAAAATGTCCAGTGGGCTCAAAATGTCTAATTCTCACAACGTCCAATTCGCAATTTGTCCATTTCGCAATTTGTCCAATTAGTAAATGGTCCAGTTCGCAAATTGACCAATTCAAGTAAGTTTATAATTCAAAAAAGTCGTTATTTAGATGTAGATATCCTTTTAAGGTATTTTTAACCGACTTCCAAAAAGGAGGAGGTTCTATGTTTGACAATTTTTTTTTTTTATGTTCACCGATTTCTCCGTCAATTATTGTAGACCGATATAATTTTTTTTTTGTTTGGAAGCGTATGCTCCCGAGGTGGCCCCATATAAATTTTATAAATTTTGCTTGGATAGTTTTGAGTTAGCTTCAATAATACGTATTTTTCCCACTTAGTTTATATGGATGATATTTTTATTATATTTAACTTACACGCAGTTCTTAACCAAACAAGTAACAAAATAAAATAGTAACTAACAGAAGACTTTTGACAGATTTAACAGCGGGTCCCAAACTAGGCACAGCCTGTATCTTGGTGACCCAGATTATACACTAAGTTAATAATTTAACGTGTTCTGCTAGCGCAATAGCAAACTAAAATTAATATTAAAATTCAAATTCATTCGTTACATAAATTAGATAAAATTAACATCATTTTACAAAATTTACAAACATGTGAGTACAAAGAAAACAATAGATTACAAACAAAACAGTTAATGTGAGTGAGTGTGCAGGAGTGTGTGTGAGTGAGGGTATGTGTTTATAAACAGAGAGTGTGCAGGTATTAGCTTGTGCTACAAAGTAAACTTTCAGTTTCCTCATAAGTTCGGTCCAGCAACCATTCTTTTAATTAGTTTTGGCGTCAGAGTAGTTGTTCGGTACAGTGAAGGTTTTGCTTATAGCATTGAACACTCGTATAGGTAAATAAGACGAAAACCTGGAAGAAAAGAGGGTTTTTGTTTTTGGAAGGGGGATTCTTTCAGCTGTTTTCCTACCCCTCTTACTGCAGCTAGAGCGATTTCTGTTTACTTTAATAAGGTTTAAAAGGGACCCCAGGATGAACAGTTGGCGTACGCGTAAAACCCCAGATTCCCTATACAGTTCGACCGTGGAAAAACGCCACGGCCTTCCCAGAAGTACCTTAAGGACGGCCCGTTGGGCCCGTTCTAGCTCCAGCATGCACGTCTTGGCGGCGCTGCCCCAGAAACCAACACAGTATTGCAGGACCGATTGGCATAAAGAGACGTAAACCTGTATACATATATTCTTAGGAGCACTGGCACGTAAGAGTTTCGCAATGTAGATAAATTTGCGAGTCTTTATTGCGAGTGTTTGAATTTGAGTTTTGAAAGACAGGTTCTGATCAATTATGACACCCAGGTATTTCGTGGCTTCTACTCTGGCAATGGCGCTACATTTGCAATCGATAGCGGAGACGGGTGCTGCAGTTAAGACATTTCATTTGTCGTTGTGTACTTTTAATGTATCAATGTTTGGTCTGCTAGATCGATTGACGTGGAAGGTCAAGATTTTTTTTTTTTTTAGATTTAGTGTCAAGAGATTTTGTTCTAGCCATGCTGTTATTATACTCATCCCTTTTTCAGCTGCATCCAGAGCCTCTTTCCAAGTAGCACCGTGGAAAATAACAGCAGTATCATCAGCGTAACAGATGACCTCCGACTGCGCCATATTAAGCCTCAGAATGTCATCCATGTACATGATGAAGAGGGTGGGTCCCAAAATACTTCCCTGCGGCACCCCGAAGGCAATCGGAAGGCTTTCGCTAACACTATCCCCGATTTTGACAAGCTGATGTCGACCAGACAAGTAACTTCTGAACCAGTCTAAGGTTAGGCCTCTGACCCCAAAAGTTTCGAGTTTTTTTAGCAGTGTTGGAATTGAGACCGTGTCAAAGGCTCTGGCAAGGTCAAGAAAGACACCAGCTGAACGGTGGCCCTTGTCGATGTTTGAGGAGATAATGCCAGTCAACAGAGTCACTGCTTGCTCAGACTTACTAGACTTCTTTCGCCGAAAGCCAAACTGCCGCTCCGAGAGTAGAGAGTTTTTCTCTAGAAAGCTGACGAGGCGATTGTTAACCAGTTTTTCTAGGATTTTAGAAGTTACACACAGCAGTGAAATTGGTCTGTAGTTATCAGGGGCACTCTTGGAACCACTTTTGTGAATGGGCGTGACAACAGCAGTTGTCCAGCAAGTAGGAACAGCTCCTGTTTCGATACTCATATTGCAAATGTATTTTAAGGGTTCTAGTATGTATTTCTTTATGTGTTTAAGTAGCAGGGGCCGAAATTCGTCGAGACCTGGAGCGCTGTCGTCCCTTAGATTGTCAATGATGTTACTAATTTCTTGATTGTCAGTAGGGAATAAAAACAGAGTCTTTAGGTGGGTTTTTGCCTTCAACACCGAGGTTACTGTACATCTTCCATTATTGGCCGCCCATTTAAGATATTGGTTGCAAGGTTCTGACCAACTGAGGCAAAGTACTTGTTGCACTTATCAATGGAGATATTGTGGTTTCCTTTTTGTTTTAGCAATTCTTGGTTGTCGCTGGTTCGCTTAGGAACTTGGCATATTTCTTTGATAGTCCGCCAGAGCTATGATGAGCTATGATGGCTATGAAATATGATGATACGAGTAACTTCCTGTCACTGTTAATTGCATAGCAGGTATATAGTGGTATTCGAATTTGTGTGGGGTCGGTACCACAACTAAAAAGTGAAAAATTAAAACTTTTTAACAAAAGAAAAACAACATACAAACGTATGTATTAATACGATACTATTTATCAATAAGTACTTACTAATATTACTATTACTCAATTGTATTCTGTTTTACCCTCACCACACCGGCTAGTAACCTAATTTTCAATAATTTAACGCGAACCTTTTTATGTCATACCTATTTGAGGGTATTTATAAAAATCACTGACAGTGCTAATTATAGGTAAGTACCTACTTAATTAATAATCTTATCATCATGGTTGTAGAACATGCGTATGGTTAAACGAGGAAATATATTAATGTTGTTTATTTTAAACTACTTAGCTACCTACGTAGAAGTGTCTAGTGTAGATACTCGTATGTTTTAAAGCAAGTACACTAAAATTGAACCGCGAGTTTGAATTTATTGAAAATCAGAGAGGAAAGTTGAGTTTGATTCGCAATGATGGCCACCCGTATAATAAAAGAGTTGATCATAAATTATATGCTTTTTTACTTCCAGCCGATTCTCACCCAATCACACGTGGAGGTCGTGTCAAAAAACGCCTTTCGTAATCAAGGGCGCCCCTTTTTTTTTGAGGGTGGGAAATTATCAAATAACTTCTCCCGCTCTGGGCGGAGCGGGAGGGTGTGTCAGACTTTTACCGACTAAAACCCACCCGTGTTCCTTCCGTTGCCTGTGTGCCGGGGCCGCGATATCCCTTTCGGACAAACCCGCAACCCCAGATCAAGGGCGCCCCTTAATTAATTGTGAACTGTACCAATTGCGAATTGGACTAATTGCGAACTGGACCAATTGCGACCTAGACCAATTGCGAATTGGACAAATTACGAACTGGACCAATTGCGAACTGGACATATTGCGACCAAAAGCTACTAACATACATTCCTGCAAGTTAATATGTGATAGACAGGCAAACGGACATAGCGAAACTATAAGGGTTCCTTGTTGACTACAGAACCCTAAAAATGTGTTTACAGTCAAGCATTGACTGCATGAATTTATTTCTGTTATATGGAACTATGTGCTGTGCAAATGCATTACATGCTTACACATTGTTAAGTTTCTATTTATTTACTAGCTTTACCCGCCCCAACTTCGCACGGGTAGCACTTAACCCTACCTACCCTAAATTTTCTCACCATTTAAACCTTCCCTGGACTATGACAAACATTTCAAAACCAAAATCAGCTAAATCGACTCAGCCGTTCTCGAGTTTTAGTGAGACAAACAAACAGCAATTGATTTTTATACTATAGAAGATGAAAAAATTTGAGCTGATAGTTTCTTTGTTGGTGTAGGCTTATTTGTGGATCGAATAAGAAGAAACAATGTGACAAAAAGCTAAGAGACGTGACACAGTTATAATAATAACCGGCTTGATTACCAAGATGCCTTGAAAAAAAAAAACACTCATCTTCCAAAAAAAAACACTACATCGTGAAAAATAACTTTAATTATTACGGAAGTTGGTTTAGAATTTTCTTTTTTTGCCTCCAAAATCAGCTTTTTTTGGAAGTCTGTTGTTTTTTTCTTATTTTTCACTTTTTTGTTGTGGTAACGTACTACCTGCTATGTATGTAACAGTGATAGGAATTTATTATAACATCATCCACATAAACCAACTGGGAAAAATACGTATTGTTGAAGCTAACTCAAAAACAAAGTTAGTAAAAATTATATGTGAACACCTCTGAAGTAATTATGACTTACCAAAATTAATTGGCAGAGTAATCGCGTAACAAACATACAGTTGAATTGAGAACCTCCTCCTTTTTGAATTTGGTTATAAACACAACAGTCTGCTCACCTCCTCCGCAGCGCTCGGATCTTCTCACTGAGTGGCGGGGCCCCCCGGGAGGACAGCGCCGTGCTGAACTCATAGGACTCCAGCGTGCGCCGGATGCAACTACCACACAGACGCCCTTCAGGTACCACCTAACAACCAAATACTGCTTTGATGAACAATATACTGATGTACGGTGGCGGTCACTAGTAAGCTGCTTACTCAGCTGCCATACATTCCCGCCGAACATAAATAATAGGTTATGAAATTGTTTTGATGAACCAATAATTAGGGTATGCCTCCGTAGAGTACCTTGCTGGAGTTGAGGTGCACTAGCATGGTGCGCAGCGGCACCTGCATGGGCGGAGCGCCCGCGTCATGCTCTTCAGGCGACAGCAGCTCGCCGCCGCCGCCGCAGACGCAACACGTCTCCATCTCTAACTCAACCTTCATCACTTCTGTTGCCATGGCTTGCAAAATTAATACTTTGATTCTAAGTTTACTGTTTCAAATTATACTTTATGAAAAATGCCACCAACAACACAACACAACATCAGTTTTTTTATTTTGACTTTGACTTTGACAGATAATTAACTTTTTTTTTTAAATCCTTTTTAAGCTACTCTGAGTTTTTAGGCATTCTTATAAAGTTTACTCAACTTATGTTATTATCTTTTAGTCTAAAGTGGCTGTAGTCTGAAATGATCCTCTTAGAATTTTTTTTACCCGACTACGGCAAAAATAGTAAACGGTTACGTTTACTTTTCTTGCCGTATGTTTTTCGACAGTTTGAGGACGGACAACAGTGCTGCCACCTATGTAGACCTTTCTGAATTTAACCCCATTTGTTCTTTTTTGAAAATCGAAGGGGTCATGTCATGGTCACTTGTTCGATTGCTGACTCGGTAATATTCTCGATGCATTTTTCTGATAATATTTTAAATTGTTGTAGAAAGAAGGCGTTTATTAATAATTAGGTGCTTTACATTTTCATAAGTTGGCATTTTTCATGTAGCACCTTACAGCGAAAGGCATGACATGACATTGTTAAAAATCGATTCATAAACAGTAAGTTTTTATGAACGTCATAGATTTTCAAATCCATTACTTTGACCGGCGCGTGGCGGTGGCGCCGATGGCGCTGCCCTAGTACTTGAATGGTCAACCGGTAACTGAACTTTTACGTTTATCTAAATCTACTAAATTATGGAATGATAAATTATATATTTGCAAGAAAATATATAAAAGTAATCAACTAAGTTAACCGGAACCCATTAATTTTTAATTTTAATGGTGGAGGGTGGACAAAATGTCTGCTGCAAAATTGTTAACTGGAGATTGAGCACTATGTCATGGAGATAGGCCACTTAATTTACGGGTGTTGTTAGTGCTTAATAGTCCTAACTACCACCAAAAATTATTCTCAGGCTTCGTCCGAAGGGATTAGCAAATAATACTTGTAGTACCGCCTAGGATTCGCCAGTCACGCGCTATATTTGAGAGTAAATATTATAGAAAAAAAATACATACTTATAATATTTAAATGTTAAAGTATATCGGTTGATACCTACAAGGCGCGCGGGAGTCTCGCTCACTTGTTTCCATCATTCGCTTTTTAGTGCTCGCCACGAACGCACGTCGTGTCTTACCACAGTTTAAGTGTAATTTTATTTCGTTTTTCCTTCTATTTAGCATAGCATAAATATAAAAATGTCTAAACGTAAAAATGATGATAAATATGAAAAAAAAATTAAGAAAATTAAAAAGTTTGAAAAACAATTACGGCGACATCGTCGTAGTCGATCTTCGAGTGATTCATCGAGATCATCAGATAAACGGTCGCAAGGTTAGTAAACAACTCTAATTACCTATGTAGGTGAGAAAGTAACAGGTTACTATAATGGTGCCGATTCTCTTGTACAACGAACTAAACTAACTAAACTATCACTAAAATTCCTTACTTTTTGCTATGAGAATCTTAGAGCTATTCTGTAAATAAAATTCTCTAAACTAAAAAATAATTTTGACACAACTAAAATAGAATTTGACAATCGCGAAACCACGTGGTACCCGTGGTTTGCCCTCACCCGTGATTTTTTTTAGAGCCGGAGCGGAGGCGCGCAGGGGGTGCCGCCTCGACGTGTTTTATATGGAATTTTTCACTTTTTGTATGGAAAACATGAAAAAGTATTACCTACATGTTCAGGTTTAGGGGTTTGAGGGTTTCCTAAAAGGGGTCGAAATTTTCATTATTTTTGCGATAGGACGCACCATTTTCGAGATACAAGCAAAAGAAAAAATAAATACAGTACTGTTTTTGCACGTGAAGTCGAGATGTTGGTGTGAATTTTAGTTCATGACAACTTATTTTACACCACACCTTTTTAATCGCGATTAAAAATTGTCCGAATTAGTCTGGTTTGGTATTTTACAAACAAAATTTTAGGTGAAAAATGTCATAATCAGAATAGCAAAATTGCCATTTTCACTAAACTAAAAACTCAGTACTATCTTAGTGCTGTCAAACTAAAATGTAGTTTAATTGTGTCACTTTAGTCTATTTCAGAATGGGAAATCGTCGTTTGACAGGATTAAACTTAATTTTAGTGATTTTTAGTCTAGTTTAGAGGCATTTGTGACAAGAGAATCGGCACCATTGCCTATCATATGGCAAAAAATTTATGCATACCCTCATAATAATTTAGTTTGCTGGGTTTGCGAACAGTATACTAGGACTGTTTCCTAACTAATAAGTGGACATGCTGGCTTATAAAACTTTACGTCGTTTTTTTCTGTCAGGGTTTGTGTACTCATCGGAGAAGTTACTACCCCCCTTAATTGGTTTTGCGAACAGTATACGAGTATTAGGACTGTTTCATAACGAATGAGCAGATATGCTGGCTTTGCATTTTATATTTTATACCGCTCTCTTCTGCTGGGTTTGCGTACTTCTCATTGGAGATGTTACTACCCATTTAATTAGCTTCGCGAACAGTTTACTAGGACTGCTTCCTTACTAATATGCAGATACTAGGCTATTGTCTATAATATACACATACATGTGCTATTTAATTAAAGTAAACAAACGCACATTTGAGCTGTTTCGTTTCACCTCGGAAAATAAACAGTACAAACCTACCCTGGTCGGTTTGATTTATTCATTAGGTACCATAGATATAAAAAAGAAGTTATTTATATTTCTATGTTAGGTACATATAACCTTAAGTCGGTCGATTTCAGAAAAATCAAATGAGGCTTATATTGAAGAGTACGAAATGGCTGACAATATCGTTGCCGAATTGCTCGATGCCGACACCGTACTTGAAGTAGGTACATGTGTTGAGCTCGACGATGCGGACGTGGAAACCACCGTCGAGTGCGCCACCGAACCCACTGCCCCCGTGGCGACTACCTCAAGTGCGGAGCCATCCACCACTGCCAATATGGCAGAGGTTATTCCTTGTGTGGAGCCAGAATGCGTTGAGGCAATTTCGGACTGCGTGATACTAGAAATAATTGGTGAAGACCCTACCATTTCTATTTCGTACGGAACTGAAATCCACAAAGACTTGGCGGTGAGACTAGAACACTGCACGACGAATGGACTAGCTAAAGAACGTCGTAAGGAATTACTTGAGAAGTACCTGGTAGCCATTAACTGTAAACTTATCAGTGCCCCTGAGTTAAATGCAGAAATAAAGGCGGCAATGACTGACATGACCATCAGACGAGATAAAAATATCGAACACAGGCAAAAGCAGATGTCCACTGCCATCTCATGCATAGGTCAAGGAATAAATAAAATTATTTCTTCTAATAATGCGGATCCGGAACTAACAAAGATGTTGATGGACTCGCAACGAATCTTATGTGACTTACAATACAATGATTCGGTCATAAGGAGAAATTTCATTTTGTCTTCCTTAGAGAAATATATGAAAGACCAACTCCAAAACACAAAGCCAGATAACTTGTTATTTGGTCAAAACTTATCGGAGACAATAAAAACGGCAAAAGCGATTAGTAAGTCGGATGCCGAGTTAAAAACACCCAAGTACTAAGCCACAGCTAACTAATAAAAAGTCAGCCCGTCAACCAGCTCCGTCTAACACATTTCGGAATTTAAACTGGAAAGGCACCAACGCTCGGAAACAGCCAAACCATCCAAGAGCGAAGGGGCCCTCTGCCTACAATCAGCCATCGAGCTCATCGAAACAATCGCGCTTTCAGCCAGCGACGCGGGGCCGTCGCTAGATCTAGATCGGGTAAAATACACAGGCAGATTGCTTTTATTTTATGAACAATGGTTACTAATAACTAATAACTTCATAGTACTATCTTGTATCAGAGGTTACGAAATTCCATTTACTAGTCCGGTTATTCAATTGAACTCCGATTTTAAAATCATATTCTGGCGCAGAAAGAGTTTTATTTCATGAAGCTATTGATAATTTATAATCTATTGGTGCTATTTCAAGGTGTAGGCCTACAGAAGGCCAGTTTTTGTCAAGTATATTTTTGGTACAAAAGCCAAATGGTAAATATCGTTTTATTTTGAACTTAAAGAATTTGAACAAATTCATTAAGACTGATAATTTTAAAATTGAAGATTTACGTACTGTATTAAAATTATTAAAGATTGCTATATGACCAAAATAGATTTAAAAGATGCTTATTATTTCATAAAAATTCATGACAACTCAAGAAAATATTTAAGGTTGCAGTTTGAACAATATTTACATGAATTTAATGTATTACCATTTGGATTTAGTACAGCGCCATACATATTTACCAAGGTGATGAAACCTATAGTCCGTTTGCTTCGCTCTGCCGGACTAATATCAACTTATTAATTAGACGATTACTGGTTAATGGGACGTTCGTATAGTGAATGTTTATACAACACAACACTCTCAAAAAAATTAATTAAGTAACTCTATTGGTTTTCTAATAAATGAGGAAAAAAGTTCCATAATACCAAACAAAATATGTAAATTTTTAGGTTTTGTTCTAAATTCAGAAAACTTCCAGGTCACGTTACCAACAGAGAAAACTGATCGGGTTAAAATAGAAATTCAAAAGTATTTGACTATAAATAGGTGTAAGATTCGCGAATTTGCTCAATTTATTGGACTATTAGTTTCAGTTTGCCCAGCTGTAGAATATGGCTGGTTATATACTAAGCTTTTTGAACGTATAAAATACTTATATCTAAAATCAGATGATGACTATGATAAAATTATGAATTTGCCAATAAATAACATTACAATCTAATTTAAAGTGGTGGTATACCAAAATACAAAATCCTTTGTGTAGGATCAAAGAAGATTTACATGACCTGGAGATTTTCACAGACGCCTCAACTACGGGGTGGGGGGCTGCATGCGGGGAAGAGAAGGCCAGCGGGTTGTGGAGTGTTCAAGAGCGAACACAACACATAAACTACCTAGAAATACAGGCTGCCTTTTTGGGTTTAAAGCTGTTTGCGAAAACATTAAGAAATTATCAGATTCTACTTCGTGTTGACAACACGACGGCCATCTCTTATATTAACCGTATGGGAGGCATTCAGTTCCCCCTCCTCACTAGTATAACCAAGCAGTTGTGGCAATGGTGTGAATGTCGTGGACTAATGTTGTTGCGTCCTATATCAGATCATCAGATAACAAAACGGCAGACGCAGAATCTAGGCGCGTGCACCCGGATATAGAATGGGAACTAGCAGATTGGGCCTTTCAGGAAATAGTGTGCTCATTTGACATGCCTCAAATAGACTTATTCGCTAGTCGAATAAATAAAAAATGTAAATTTGAAATTACATTTCCTGGCACAAAGATCCAGATGCCATGACCAGTTTCCTGGAACAATTATAATTTTTATGCGTTCCCACCATACTCTGTAATTTTAAAAATGTTGCGAAAGATTATCACCGATAAAGCTAAAGGTATCGTTGTTGTACCTTTGTTTCATACGCAACCGTGGTACTCTTTGTTTAAACGCCTTTTGTTATCTGAAGTGATCACGTTTGAAGCAAATAGGAACCCGATTATGTCTTTCCATTCTAGCAATCGCAACATGCACACCAAGATTACCCTGGTGGCAGGAATTTTGTGCGGACTGCTTGGTTAAGGAGAACTGTTCCCCTATCCGCAATTACTGTTATGACAGCTTCTCTATCCGACAATTCATTTAAACAATATGATGTTTACTTAAAACGTTGGTTCCACTTTTGTAACAATCATGACTTTGATTTGTATAATGCATCGGTCCCACAAATGATTTATTTTCTTATCAAACTTTATGAAGAAGGATTCCAATATGGAACTTTAAACTCTTGTAGATCTGCGCTAGCCCTATTGATGGACAATAATATAGGAGAAGACGACAGAATTAAAAGATTTTTTAAGGGGTTATTCCGTCTTCGGCCCCCTTTGCCAAAGTATTTCATTACATGGGATACCTCAATAGTACTTGACCACATGAGCAAGTTATACCCCAATGAATCCCATAACCTTAATCAAATTTCTAAAAAACTTATTACCCTCGTAGCATTATTAACTGCACACAGAGTACAAACTCTGTCTAAAATAAATATAAAAAATATTGAAACTTACCCTTTTAAAGTCATAATTAAAATCCCAGATTTTCTTAAAACTACTCGTAGAGGTTGCAACCAACCCATTTTAGTATTACTCCTTTTTGAACAAAGGCCTGAAATATGTCCAGGAAAGGTTTTGCTGACATATTTAGAGATCACTAGCCCTTTAAGAAAAGATATTGATTCCCTCTTTATAAGTGTAAGAAAACCACATAATTCCGTAGGTTCCCAGACCTTAAGTCGATGGATTAAAGAAACATTAAGTGACAGTGGGATCGATATCAAAATATTTACTGCACACAGTACAAGACACGCAGCTACATCTGCGGCTCATAATGTAGGTATCAGTTTGGATCAAATCAGAAGAACAGCTGGATGGAGCGATTCCTCCAATACATTCTATCGGTTCTATAATAGAACTATATGTAATGTTAATGATAATGATTCTTTTGCAGGAGCAGTTGTCGACGGAAATTGTAATAATAAGTAATTCAAATCATTTAATTGCTCAATTTTGTAAGAATTGTTCACTGATTAAACGTTCTTAATAAAGCTATAATATTTCACTTAAATCTCTAAATCACTACAAGTATTATTTGCTAATCCCTTCGGACGAAGCCTGAGTATAATTAATGATTAAACGAACTTACCTGTATGTGAAGTTCTATCATAATTATGCGAAGGCTTCGTCCGAAGGGATTAGCAACCCGCCCTCCCCGTAACTTGATACAAGTTTACCCAAGTTGCGTGAAATATTTGCAACTCGACTCTAAACTAAATGATGGAAACAAGTGAGCATAAATCATAAATCATTTATTACTTTGCAAACATGAGCGAGACTCCTGCGCGCCTTATATCAACCGATATACTTTAACATTAAAATATTATAAGTATGTATTTTTTTCTATAATATTTACTCTCAAATATAGTGCGTGACTGGCGAACCCTAGGCGGTACTACAAGTATTATTTGCTAATGCCTGCGGACGAAGCCTTCGCATAATTATGATAGAACTTCACATACAGGTAAGTTCGTTTAATCACTAATTATCTACAGCATGTTCAAAAAAATTGTAGGTACGTGTTAACCTATTTAAGGATGCTATAATTTTATTATAATTATAGTACAAGAAATAAGGACCTATTAGTTCAACCAGGTTTCAGACTGGCTAAAGTAGACTCATCTTTCATGGGGTACTGTTTAAAAATGTTACATTATAATAACAATAGATATAGATACATAATATGTTATATTTTTGACAAGATTTGACAAATCTTGTCAAAAACGCACACTATACAGGCAGGCATATTTTAAGTTGGGCGATTACATCGCTTTCGTCTCTTTCAGTTGAAGTATGTGGGGAGGAATTATAATGTGTGAGATTTGACAAATCTTGTCAAAAACGCACACTATACAGGCAGGCATATTTTAAGTTGGGCGATTACATCGCTGATATTTATGCTTGGCTCAATTTTGGTCCTGCTCCGCAACCACAATTAATTGATTAACATTTGAAAATACTGTTGGAGGTGCTGAAGATTGTAAGACCATCTTTGCATTGTATAAACTTAACCCTGACGGCTGTGGGCATGCTCACTCAGTTGTATCGCTGACGGTGGCACGTAGCATACGTAGCACGTAGCGGTGGCATTTAGCTCCCTTCAAAATGGTTTAAGCCGAATGGTGCTGATCCATGCGTCATGTTCGTGACCAGGCGCCGTCAGTTGGGAGTTCATCTCTTAGGCTGCTATGGCTTATTTTAATTTTGAATTGTTCTTTGTTTTTATCTTTTTATTATGGACGCTTTGAACACAACAATGCTACTTACTTGAAAACAAAACAAACAAGATGGCGTCACATCAAAGAGAAATGATCAACTGTGATTGGTCGGCAGATGGAGATTGGGCACACAAGAACGGAACTTGTAATTTACATGCATCCATTTGAGCAAAATAGGTTTTGTTGATCCATACAAGCACTCAACACAGTTTTTGAAATGGAGATTGGGTATTGTATTTTTGCAAAAAGTGTCAAAGTTCACGTCAAATAACTTTGCCGCTCTGAAGTTAGGTTGCGCATGCGTGCTGGCATGCACGCTACTGTTTTATAAAGAAGATTGACTACTGCGTAGTCATTTGTAGCATTGTAGCCTACTTCAGAGCGGCAAAGTTATTAAAAAATAATTTAATTATAGCAGCATCGCGTAATATTATCCCAAAAAACGGTCGTTTGGCCATTTAAGCACTAGGGTGGTGAGACGGGTACAATCATACGAGTTCGGTCCATAGGTTAAATCTGAGGGTTAAATGGTCCACCACCTTTGACAGAGAACAGTTATTCTCTATAAACGTCCACCACAGTGCCAGTGCTATGGTTTTCAATGTTTGACCATTGGTCTAAGTATTCAATCAATGGCAACTGGCAACACTAAGCAAATAACCAAATAACACTATCGACTGAAAGACTAACTATCATCATGAATAAAAATTATAAAAAAAAGAAATGAACATTGTCGATGTCGATTATTTGTATTTAGTCTGTGCTGTGCCTGTGGAGCTGTGGTCTGTGCCACAGACACAGAGTACTTTTTATTATAGGTAGTCTGTGCTAAAAAATAATTTGTCTATTGTTGTTTTGTTTGGTTAACTTTCGCAAAAAATAAATTGTGAAATTTAATCCATTTTCATCTAAACAAAACCTGATAAATCGTTATCAATTTCAAGTCTTAGTGCTACTGGATTTTAAAGATGTCGATTGGCGTTCCTATTAAAGTACTTCACGAAGCGGAGGGTCATGTAGTGACTTGTGAAACAAATACCGGTGAAGTTTATCGCGGGAAGCTGATTGAGGCTGAGGATAACATGAATTGCCAGATGACGCTCGTTACCGTGACATACAGGGACGGACGAGTTGCCCAGCTCGAGAATGTGTACATCAGGGGCTCCAAAATCAGGTTCCTGATATTACCAGACATGTTAAAAAATGCTCCTATGTTCAAACGACAAGGGAATAAGCCGACAGCCGGGCGCGGCAAAAGTGCGATATTACGAGCACAAGGTCAGTATTATGGACTCCAGCAGTTAGTTTTTCTCCTAAAGTTTCTGATATGTCAATAAAAACAAACACTTTTTAGCCAAAAAAAAAAAATCTGTTGCCGTGTCAAGTCATTGGCCTCAAGTTGTACCCATTATACTAACATTGGAGTTATTCAAACGTCAAAAGATCAACAAATTGGATCCTTTATCTAAATCTACTTCTTTGCCCCTGTTCTGTATAACATAGCATAATGCAATACTATTCAGCTAGCAGAGCTTCTTAATGTAAAATAAGTTTATTGGTATGGAAATTGTAGTTTGTGGGTCATCCTTGGGGCGGGTTTGTAAATAAGCAGTTCAAAGAGTGTTTAATGCAAATTCATGAATTTGGATTTTAAATGTAGGCCGCTGCTGATAATAGCTGATAGGCCTGATGCATTTATTTGTTATGTTGTTTGTTATTTATTTACTGTATTTGTGATTAATTTGTAATTTTCCAGCTGCTGGTCGGGGCCGGGCGGGAGGTCGAGGTGGAGGGCATCGCGGAGGCTGGCAGGGCGGCTCCGGACCATCACGACGTTGAACCTTTGTCATTTTATCAACATCTCTTTAGTTCAGTGATAATACCTGTCTAAGTATAATAATTATATCGTAAGTAGGCTACTTTAACTTTTATTTTATTTGTAAGTCCCATCTGTGTCTATGCTCTATATTGTAGCCCTTTTGGGCAGGGCCACTGTCTGTATCTTTCATAAGTTTTAATTTTGACTCAACTAACTCTTTTGTTTTGCCTCAAATAAATTTTGAACTGTGACCCTGCCTGAAAGTACCACCTTATCAAAGTGATTATGTAAACATAGTCACATACAGGCTGTAATGCCAGCCAACTGTACCAGTATATTGGCAGTACTGTGTATGGGTAGTATAAATAATTCAACTTAAAAATAGTGCAGTGGTTTGGGGACCTCGTCTTGATAAATGTATCAAGTTATGATGTAAATGTGTGAAGTCTTTTGTAATCAGACTGGTGTGTAAGATACAGAATAAATTCTTTAAAACGATTACTTTCTTTTATCCAAGTAGTGTAGTTCTAGACCTAAAGGAAGTATGTCCTGTATGTATATTATGTTGCAGTAAGATGGTTATAGCCGTATATAGTTATATGAAAGCGGTTCATAACTGTCTTACTAGGAATATAACTGTGATACGAGCACATTCTAGTAATATAACTAATAGGGCACTCCGACCAAATAGGTTAGAACTGTGACCAATTACGTCAAAATTTGTTACAGTAACAAAATTAGGGCACTCCGACAGTTACTAACTGCTTACACATATACATGGTGGATTTTTGAGATGGGGCAGTAAGGAAAGCTACCTTAACTATTGTAGCTACAGGAAAACGGTCTTAGGAGACTGTCCTTAACTTTTTGATACATTTTGATCTGCATTTATGGATTTTGAAAAAAAAGTACAATCAGCAAGAAAATAGGCAGTGTTCACAAAAAATTTTGATGCCAATCAATCCTGTTTCCTTGAATACTATCGGACCAATGAGGTTCACTACTCAAACCTCAGAAAAGTTAGAAATTACAAAAAAAAAAAACTACATTTCATGGCAAATGAGACTCCAACCTAGTTTTCACGATGATTTTAAATTCCATTTTCTTTTTTCCATTGACGACCATTTTTGCCCTATCCATATCCAGCCAATTCATATTTTTAAGCATCCTTCATGTATTCAAACTAGATTTTAGATAATAGTCTAGAGTCAATCAAAGCATTTTTTAAGATTGAATAAAAATAAATATTATAATAAATAAATAAATTATTCGGTTTAATGGCGACGATAAGTGAAAGATTACAGTTCATTCCATTAATTCGGTCAATGTCATCAGATGAGTGTTAGCAGTATACCTTATTTTTGAAGTACAGGAGATAACCATGGAGGCGACCATATTATTTATTTATTTATTGATGTAGGCCCACTCCAGATGTTTATTATCCTAACGCAGCCTTTCCACCAGGGCCCGGTAGTTCTCACCACAGTCTTGGTATATTTTAAGCTAGTTCCAGCCGCTGCCGGACCTAGTGGCGAGTTGTGCCACAACATTAGTTATTTATGTTGCTAGATCTAGTCAAACGCTATTAGGTTACACCAATTGTTATAGACGGTTCATGGGTGCGGTGCCGCCAAGGTTAGTACGACTTGCAGTTGTGGCAAAGGTAATGGTCTCGCGACCAGATCGAATGGTTTTCTGTCGAGGTACACTTAATTCGTAGCTATACTTAATTCTGCCAAAAGATCGGGAACATTGAGTAAACTGTTAACGATTTTGTAAAGAAGGATCTGGTATCGAAATTCGATACTGAACTAATTGTGTTTAAAAACGCCTGACAGAAAATGATTAGCAATCAATCTATTTTTGAAGTGTAACGAATCAGAATGAGCTGTTTGGCAGGAAAAGTATTTTTTTTGTTATGAAATATTCAAAATAATTCGCGTTAAATTAAAATTTAAAATAGAGGAACTCTTTCAAAATCTAGATCTAATGTGCTTTTAAATGCACAATGGTGCCGATTCTCTTGTACAACGAACTAAACTAACTAAACTATCACTAAAATTCCTTACTTTAGGCTATGAGAATCTTAGAGCTATTCTGTAAATAAAATTCTCTAAACTAAAAAATAATTTTGACACAACTAAAATAGAATTTGACAATCGCGAAACCACGTGGTACCCGTGGTTTGCCCTCACCCGTGATTTTTTTTAGAGCCGGAGGCGCGCAGGGGGTGCCGCCTCGACGTGTTTTATATGGAATTTTTCACTTTTTGTATGGAAAACATGAAAAAATATTACCTACATGTTCAGGTTTAGGGGTTTAAGGGTTTAATAAAGGGGGTCGAAATTTTCATTATTTATGTGAAAAATGGTGCCGATTCTCTTGTCACAAATGCCTCTAAACTAGACTAAAAATCACTAAAATTAAGTTTAATCCTGTCAAACGACGATTTCCCATTCTGAAATAGACTAAAGTGACGCAATTAAACTATATTTTAGTTTGACAGCACTAAGATAGTACTGAGTTACACAGTTGATAGTAGTAGTAGTGAGTTAGTACTTACATAAATGTAACACCTAAATGTACACATGAATGCAATAAAGAGTTTGAGTTTGAGTTTGAGTTTTTAGTTTAGTGAAAATGGCAATTTTGCTATTCTGAATATGACATTTTTCACCTAAAATTTTGATTGTAAAATACCAAACCAGACTAATTCTGACAATTTTTTATCGCGATTAAAAAGGTGTGGTGTAAAATAAGTTGTCATGAACTAAAATTCACACCAACATCTCGACTTCACGTGCAAAAACAGTACTGTATTTATTTTTTCTTTTGCTTATATCTCGAAAATGGTGCGTCCTATCGCAAAAATAATGAAAATTTCGACCCCCTTTATGAAACCCTCAAACCCCTAAACCTGAACATGTAGGTAATATTTTTTCATGTTTTCTATACATAAAGTGAAAAATTCCATATAAAACACGTCGAGGCGGCACCCCCTGCGCTCTTCCGGCTCTAAAAAAAAATCACGGGTTAGGGCAAACCACGGGTACCACGTGGTTTCGCGATTGTCAAATTCTATTTTAGTTGTGTCAAAATTATTTTTTAGTTTAGAGAATTTTATTTACAGAATAGCTCTAAGATTCTCATAGCCAAAAGTAAGGAATTTTAGTGATAGTTTAGTTAGTTTAGTTCGTTGTACAAGAGAATCGGCACCAATGTCATATTCAGAATAGCAAAATTGCCATTTTCACTAAACTAAAAACTCAGTACTATCTTAGTGCTGTCAAACTAAAATATAGTTTAATTGTGTCACTTTAGTCTATTTCAGAATGGGAAATCGTCGTTTGACAGGATTAAACTTAATTTTAGTGATTTTTAGTCTAGTTTAGAGGCATTTGTGACAAGAGAATCGGCACCAATGTGTAGCTTTTGTACATTATTGTTTTGGTTAGGGTATGCTTATAGAACTTTGGTCATGTTCCTTTCGAACGAGTACCCGTAATATTTTTATTTGATTTGAGAACATAAATATGATAGTTTGTTGCTTTTGAAAATAAAATTATAACGCGTATTCGTTCGAAATTTTAAATTCAATTTTTTTTTTTTTTCTGACAGCCATTCTATCCATCGTGAAAAGTAGATTGGAATCTCATTTGCCACAAAATGTAAGTACGGAAAAAGTTTTTTGGGATTTCTGTCTTTTCTAGTAGGTACCTACTCAAACCTGAGTTGGTCTGGTAGAGTTTTTGGATCTTTATAAGAAACAAGATCGATTGGCATTAAAAAAAGTTTTTTTTTGTGTCCTTTTATTTCAAAATCTGTGAACGCAGATCAAAATTTCTCAAAAAGTTAAGGAGTCCCCTCCAGACCGTTTTCCTGTAGCTACAATGGTTAAAGTAGCTGTCCTTACTGCCGCATCTCAAAAATCCATTCTCTATATTAGTACTGTATCTTTAAGTGATTATTTAGTAGGAGCTCGTGGCTAAGTAACAACAGCCGCACTGGTCGATCCATCAGGTTAAGCTACGCTTGCCGGGGTTGGTCAGTGGATGAGTGACCATCTTTACATACCGAGAATCCTCCGTACCTCGAAAAGCACGTTAAGCCGTTGGTCCCGGCTGTCATTCGTGGATCTTTGACAGTCGTTACGAGTCGTCAGAAGCCCGAAAGTCTGACACCAGTCTTACCAAGGGGTATCGTATTACCCAGTTACTGGGTTGTGCAGGTCAGATAGGCAGTCGCTCCATGTAAAATACTGGTTTTTCAGCTGCATCCGGTTAGACTGGAAGCCGACCCCAACATAGTTGGGAAAAGGCTAGGCAGATTGATTGATCTTTAAGTGATTATTTAGAGTTAAAAAGATAACATGTGAGCTCTATGTTTGATTATGTTGAAGTGGGTAGGAGTAATGAAATAACAAATATAACGTATTATGTACAGATTTATTGAACTGAACTTCTCAAGAGCACAAAGGGGAATCAGTGCCCTAATTGCGTAATACACTATCAATCAGAATCTGAATCTGAATCATTTTGAAACAGATTTCTAATACATTGCTAAAAAGTTCGAAAAAAAAATCTGCTGAAATACCGCAATGTTGTTGAACTGTCAAAATGAAACAGATATAGCAGTTTCATCACAGTGTTATAGCAAATTGAGATCAAACTTTGTAATACCTCAAGAAACTAGTAAGTACCTATGCTCTTTATTTATTTTATTATCTTTCACAATGTCTGACTCTTATTCCAACTACTTAAGGTTCAAGAGGCATTTTTTGTGCGCTTAAGGCTCAGTACAGACGAAATCCTACATATACTCGTATTTGTTACAAATAGCTAGTTAAGTGTTTCACCACGAGCGGCGCGGCGGCGCCCTTACGCTACTATCACATTATGTTGCCTTGAGGAAAAGCTGCCAATACAACCATTAGCCATCAAGAAGGAGCGCCAGATTCGGCTAGTAACGTCCCTAAAGTATTGGCTAAAAGTCGGAAAGTAAATAAAGCAGCTGTTCGAGGCTATTTCCAGGATAGTAAACGTTTTAACTTATTATCTATGTTAATCAGTTCGTCTAGCACTGTTATACAAGTCACCCTGTCGGCACCATGGAACATGGCTAACTATATTACAATAGGTTTCTAACTCGCGTTCAATAATAGCTTGGCGTTACCAAGTTGTGTGATGTAACAATGTCACGAAAACTCTGTCAATACTTAGTTCACACTAAATAATACAGATTTTTTCGCTCATTTATTAATATATTTGTTTGCTGCTCGGCGTTCTGTTAAATTTTCTAGGAGAAAGTTATTTATAGTTAATAAAAGCTGGTCTACAGTGACAGCGCTCGAGCTTATGTCAATTTAGTAAACTTATGTCAGTTAACTTTAACATATGTATGATAATACGAGTTAACTATTCTACATAATTAAAATTGTTTTCGGTGGAGGCAAAATAATTAATTATTCGTTTTACTGTCGAATTAGGTTCGGTAGAGATTAAATTATTTACACTTAGATTTGGGTAGTTTGAAAAAAGATTGTTAGTTACAATTCTCTGCTACAGTTCTGGGAGGAACCCACAATTTCAGAACCAATACCCGACTAGGTCCAGCCTAGAATAATTTAATAAGCCGTCCAAGATCCCTGAAGATTCACAATCACAGAGTAATAACAAATGGAGTTCTAAGTTGTACACAAACGTGCGTCCAAAGTCTGCCGAATAATATCAGCGTATGACAGACGGGATGACCTCTCATTTTAGTGGAGTTTTCGCAAGCTCTCGTGTCGTACTGCTCTGTGTGCGGGATGTTCACAAGTCTGCCTTGTCGGTGGGCTTATCGTCGCTGGGGGGCGGAGGCGCCGGCGCCCGCGCCGCGACCGGCCGCGGGCGCCCGAGCGCGCGCTGCAGGCGCTGCGCCGGTAGCTCCACCAGCAGGGCGAGGGGCAGCGCCATCATGTACGACACCGCGGCCACGCCGAACCACTCCAGGATCTGGATGAATCAAAATTATTATTATCAAGACGGACGTATTCAGATATTAGCGTGCGATCAGTCTACTCGACGGGGTTCAGCTAAGCTTGGCGCGATCAGGATTAATAAGTGACCATTGTCAGGACAGGCTTTTACGTGGCTAACGTGGCCGGTCGATCCCGATTGGCAAATTACTCACCCATGTCTAAACCCTACGACATTTAGCCGATACACGATGCCAACATCAAAAGTTGGTAGCTGGCTGGCAGCAGCTGTATGAGTATCGAGTCGAATGGCATGCAATTGCATAGGCTTAGCAAGTCCAACAGTGAACTGCTATAATGAAATGAAGAACTTGAAAAAAGACTGGCCTGTTCCAAAAGTATCTGAAGTATCCACGTGTTCTGATCCATTTGTTTAAATTATCATGTGATCGTTTTGGAACGGACCGGGTACCTTATAGGTATAGACTGGTATATTACCACGGACTGCCGGTCGAGCATGGAAGGCATGAGCCTGGCGGCGACCAGCGACTTGTTGATGGGCATGTGCAGCAGCAGCGCGCCGAACGACAGCCGCGCCCAGGAGGCCCAGCCGCGCCACGACAAACACCGCCGCACCGCCGCTGAAAACAAGCAGTTAGTTATTATAATTATTAAGTACTAACATTGCCAGGGTAGTCACTAACCACACGACAATACCTAACATTTTAAATTGTGTAAGGTACCTGTATGATCTCTTGCTAGACTATACTCGTACATTACTTTTAGATGAGGGATAAATGTGAATGAAAGAAGGTAAAGTATCAAAACACTATTGTATTGTTCCAAAGATACTTATTGGTTAAATGAGCTTAATGGACTGATGGTGTGGAAATGAAGTGAGTGACGCAGCCCTTGTTGGCTGTAACGAGAACGCCTGGCTGCCTTGATAGCCCAACGCGAACTGAACTAAGTACGAGTATAAGAGTTGAAATGAATGTGTTGCGTAAGCTGCTGAATTGCAGAATGTGCGGGTGCTCCGTACAGTACCGACTAACATAATCTCACGGGTTTTCAGAGTAGGTAAGTACCTAGTGACCTCATAAGATGGCAATAGTGAACAATTAGATAACATGACTACATTATTTCCAGATTCAAGCAGAATAAAGTCCGTTAATATTCTGAATTGAAACCCATTGTGGTCGTCATGAACACTTTTCACGAAGAAAAACGATAGGTGGATAAGTTGGTCGTTTGAAGTTCGACGTACCTACCACCTAGAGAATTTATTTCACTGAATAGGTATGTACCTACACCCACTTAGTATAAGCAATCCTACTAAACTACATCCAGGTAAGTATCGTGTGATAACTCTCGCAGCCCGCAATGGTTTGTTATGTTATGTATGAAACAAACGGCTATCGCAATGCGCAAATAATTCATAACCGCGGCTGAATCCACTCTGGTCAAATATTAGATAATAGAAAGTGTCTGAGCAATAAAGTCACGAACAAGATGTTTCTACATCAATATTTGTACGGTCTCATCAACCGTACATTTACTTTGCGAACGCAGCAACCTACTTAGATGTCGTGCGTCACAAATATTATGCTATAATTATAACGTTTTAAGCAATGCACATTGAGTCAGACAATAACTGTGAAACTAAGCACTGGTCAAGAGAAAGAATCGCTACCACTTTAACTTGTTAACCTTCTATAGTTTAATATAACTTTAAACTCAACTTGTGGTTCTTTCTATGTACTCCATAACTAAACCAACATTAACAAAGTGATAATGTACGGTGCCTACAACCATTGGCTCCTACATTAAATGGTCCTTCGAGCCGGATATTTATTGTGTGTAGTGTCTCTATTTATGATAGCGAATCGGTTCTGCTGGTCTCCCACAAGCGGGTCGCCCCAGTTAAATTGAGAAAGCGCATAATATCGTACATAGAGTGCGAACGCAATAAATAGAAACAAACGACAAATTCAAGACGCTGAGGATTACGCAACTCTACTATAACTACGAGAGCGATTCCATGGAGACTTGAAAGAAGAAGCCTGCAAACTGTGGTCTTCGTGTCGTGAACTAACGTCAAGCTATACGTCTACCACCATCAACTACGTGCTGGACTATTGAGCTACATACATCAAACTAAACTTACCTCTTGTCGACAACTAGAGAAGAGAACTCACTATGGAGAAGCTACAACTTCAACAATCTTGCTTTGAAAACATCAAAGCTCTGTGCTCTAACTATAAAAAGGATAGCTCCTCAAGAAAAACGGAAGAGTACTTAATCAAACGTCTAGAATCTCTCGAAGCACAGTGGAACGACTTCGAGGAACGACATGTGATTCTGGAGCAAACCTTAGAAGACAAAAACATCAATTACTTCGTGGATAGCGTGTACAGCAAAACTCAAGCTCAATACGAATCTACAAAAGGAGACATGCTTAACTTACTGGAACAACTACAGGGAAAAAGGTGTGTGAAGTTCGACTTAACTGGGATGCTGGATCGAGATACTGACGATACCACCAAAACATTACTGAGTAAGCAAGAGTGCAACTTTAAAGCCCTCGACCGAGCCATGTCGAAAATTGACATAAAAGCTGTCATGGAGAAATGGGATCTAGAAGATCATCTCTCCATCTTAAAGTCGAAGTGGAATATCATCGACAAACAACACTGGGAGCTGGAAGCGTTAATCAAAGGCTCCAACAGCAATTACTACAACATGTTCGTCGATATGGAGGACAAGTACGACGAGCTAAGAAAAAACTTGAACAGTAAAATTTGGTCGACCGTGCATTATGAAAGGTCGGCGCCAAAAATTGAGGTTCCTGAATTTTCGGGCAGCTACACTCAATGGATTTCCTTCAAGGATCTCTTCATAGAAACCATTCACAACAACCCGATGATTAACAAAGCGCAAAAGATGCAGCATCTAAAAACAAGGTTGAGAGGCGAAGCTGAAAGATTGGTGCAACATCTCAGTATTGGCGCAGAAAACTACACATCCTGTTGGGAAATACTGACTCAGCGTTTCGACAACCGAAGGCTGCAATTTACGTCATTCCTGAACACCATGCTCAACTTGCCTATCATACAACAACCCGACAGCTTCAACCTCAAGAAGATGCATGACGTCATAACTGAATGTACGAACGGACTATCAAACATTGGTTTAGACATCGCAACTTGGGACCCAATTATCGTACACTTGATGTCGCAGAAACTTGACACTGCTACCTACAGCGAGTACATAAAGGAACTGCGAGATCCTAGAGACGTACCAAACTTGAACGAGCTATTATACTTCCTGGAAAACAAGTTCATGGCGTATGAAACCATGAAGAATACGAAAAAAGAAGTACCTAACCAGCAGAAGCAAGTCTCGTCCAAGTCATTTAACAAACATCATTCCGCAAACCTGCATGACTACGAGAGACAAAAATCTTTCAAGAGAACTTATCATACAGCATATGGTCACTGCCCACACTGTGACGGAAATCATGTGTTGATGAAATGTCCAAAGTTCATCAATATGGACTCATTCCAACGGAATAACACAGTCGTAAAATTACACGTGTGTAAAAACTGCTTATACAGTCATGGCAACACAGATTGTGCGTCAGCAAAAACGTGCAAAGAATGCAATATGAAGCATCACACCTTACTGCACAACGCAGACAAGAAAAATACTGTCAACTCAACGAATATGGAAAGAAACAACGACAATTTAGGTCAACGACCAACCACATCCACACACAAACAAAGCTCCAACCATATATCTACTAACGAGATGGAAGTTTTATTAACTACTGTGCAGCTTAAGATAAAGTCTGCAAATGGGGATTACATAACGCTTCGAGCACTGCTAGACCAAGGTTCGCAAGTAAACTTGATCACCGAAAACGCCGCACAAATGCTACGACTACCAAGGAAAAGGCTAAACGCAACCATAACGGGAGTGGGTGCTGCACCTGGAAACTGCAAAGGACGACTTCAGCTTACCTGTAAATCGATTCACTCAGACTACGAATTCGAAACTCAGGTACTCATCTTAAGCAAATTAACAAACAACTTACCCAACTCATCGTTCGAAAAGGCTAAATGGCCACACCTGGAAAACTTGAAATTAGCAGATCCGGAATTCAACGTATCAAGTCCGATAGATCTATTACTTGGAGCAGACGTATATTCTGATATCATCCTTGACGGAGTCTTGAAAGGCAGTCAACAGTCTCCTGTAGCGCAACAGACGCACTTAGGCTGGATCCTATGTGGCAAACTGAAAACTTTTAACTGTCACATAACACAGGTCGACCTAAGCGAATTAACTAAATTCTGGGAGAACGAAGACATAACTATCAGCAACCATGATATGCCCAATGATAATCAGTGTGAAGAATACTACACCAAGACAGTACAACGAGACGCAGATAACAAATACATCGTTAAGATGCCTATGAGCTCTGAATTGCAAAATAAACTAGGCAAATCAAAAGCAATTGCTATCTCGCAATTTCTCCAATTAGAAAAACGTCTGGGAAAGAACAATAAACTTGCAACTATGTACCGGGACTTCATCAGAGAATATACGCAACTACAGCATATGAAACCAGCATCACCAATATTAACTTCTATATCTGAATGCTACCTTCCGCACCATGGTGTTTTGCGAGAACAATCCACTACTACCAAACTAAGGGTTGTTTTTAATGCCTCGCAAAAGACAACAACTGGGTACAGCTTGAATAGCTTAATGGAAAAGGGTCCAAATCTACAGAAGGACATTCAATCACTTATACTAAAGTGGAGGTCCTACAAGTACGCTTTTACCGCCGATATAGAGAAGATGTACCGATGCATCGGGTTAGCTGAAGATCAACAATCACTTCAGAAGATAATATGGCGCGACTCTCCCGCTGAAAGGTTACAAGAATTTCAACTTTGCACTGTGACATACGGGACCAAGTGCGCGCCATGGTTGGCTATGAGAACCATGAAGCAGTTAGCCCTGGATGACGGCCATAAATATCCAGAGGCCGCCAATACATTACTCAACGAGTTCTACGTTGATGATGTGATTAGCGGTCACTACTCTCTGGATAAAGCTAAAGACTTACAAAGTTCCCTCATAAACTTACTGAAGGGCGGCGGCATGAACTTACGAAAGTGGTCAGCTAACCACCCCGCGCTACTGGAGAGTTTAACTGACGATCAAATATCAACTAAAAGCATATTTGATTTCAAAACTGAAGACTCGACAAAAACGCTT
Organism: Agrochola macilenta; assembly: GCA_916701695.1. NCBI lineage: Eukaryota > Metazoa > Arthropoda > Insecta > Lepidoptera > Noctuidae > Agrochola > Agrochola macilenta. The sequence continues at coordinate 20,515,524 of OU753573.1, read as the reverse complement.
GGACTCGGCTGGAACCCAAACATCGACACGTTCATGTTTAACTGGAGTCTGGAAGAAAATTCGAAGGGTCGGACAACGAAAAGACACTTACTTTCCGAAATTTCGAAACTGTATGATCCTTTGGGTTGGTTGGCTCCCATAACAGTGTCGGCGAAACTATTATTTCAAAGAGTATGGAATAGCAAACTTGCATGGGATGAAGAACTACCGAGTGACATACTAAATGATTGGGCCAAATTGAAAACTGAACTTCCAAATGTAAGGAAAATAAAACTAAATCGATGGATTGGTGTACAACAATCAATAGAATTGCTGGGATTTTGCGATGCGAGTGAAAAGGCGTACGCGTGTGTCATATACAGCCGTGTAAGGAACGAAGAAAATAATATACCGACTATAACTTTACTCGTCGCTAAAACCAGGGTCGCGCCTCTATCACAAAAAATCACTTTGCCGAGATTGGAACTATGTGGCGCACTACTGTTGGCTAAACTCATGAAAAAAACTACGGAAGCTTTAGATGGATACAATTTGTCAATACAAGCATGGTGTGACTCTCAAGTAGTCTTAGCGTGGCTACAAGGAGATGCATCGAGGTGGGATAAATACGTGTCCAACAGAGTTGTCAAAATAAAACAAATTATTCCTTCCGACAAGTGGCGCTACGTTAAATCGGCACAGAACCCTGCTGACTGTGCATCTAGAGGAATGTTGCCGAGCAAACTAGTAAACTTCGATCTCTGGTGGCAAGGTCCGGAATTCCTGAAAAGCGCAGAATACTCTGACCTCATGAGAAACTCCACATGTTTGTTTACAACCAACCATGAAAGTGTCAACTTAGCAGTGGCAATCACAACGGTGCCGAGGAACAAGGAACATTTTATAAATAACTTATTACATAAATATAGTTCATTAACGCAAGTAATTCGAGTAACGGCTCAGGTACTGCGCTTTATCGCGACGGCACGCTCCAAGATGAAATTTGAAACCAACTACCTAAGTGTGAGTGAACTCAAGCTAGCAGCCGACCGAGTAATTAAATATGTGCAGAGTACGGAGTTTGAAAATGAATACAAACAACAGAAAGCAAACGGAACTGTAAACAACAAGAGCATTCTTTATAAACTGAATCCTTATATGGATGAAAAAGGGATTATAAGAGTCGGGGGAAGACTGAGAAATTCCTACTTGCCCTTCGAGATGAAAAATCCTATAATTCTTCCTCGAATGGGACGACTAACTCAGCTCGTAATTGAACAAGCACACCTTACAACACTTCATGGAGGTGCGCGGCTGACATTGGCTCAAATCCGACAGCGATACTGGATTGTCGGAAGCAACAGAGCTGTAAAAACTCAACTGCGACGTTGCGTGCGATGTCACCGCTATAGACCAACAGATAACTACCAACTTATGGCGGACTTACCTCAACAGAGAGCTACCCCATCCCGACCTTTTACACATACTGGTGTAGACTTCACTGGACACGTGCAAGTCAAACTAAACAAAGGAAGAGGAGTAAAGACTACAAAGGGGTACATCGCTATTTTCGTATGCATGGCTACTAAAGCTGTACACATTGAACTGGTGTCTGACTTAAGCACCGAAACGTTCATTGCCGCTTTTCAGCGCATGTGCGCTAGACGCGGGACACCGAAACATATGTACTCAGACTGCGGCACTAATTTCATTGGAGCTTCGAAGATGTTGCGCAATGAATTTGAACTGTTTAAACAAGAGCTTTCGCCGGACTTCTTCAACGACATCGGAAAAATGGAGGTAGAGTGGCACTTCAACGCTCCCGCGTGGCCAAGTGCTGGTGGTCTGTGGGAAGCAGCCGTAAAATCGATGAAACATCATCTTCACCGTGTACTAGGAGACCAGAAACTGACATTCGAGGAGTTTACTACACTACTGGCAAAAATAGAAGCCTGTATGAACTCAAGACCTCTCTGTCCACTCACTGAAGATCCCGATGAATCTCAAAACTACCTAACACCGGGTCATTTCCTGACTGGAAGCCCAACGATGTCACTACCAATATCAACGTATTGTGACGTAAATAAATTTAATTTACGTCAACGGTGGCAGCTAACAGAGCAGATGCTGCACCAATTTTGGAAGAGTTGGTCGAGTGAATACTTAACACAACTCCAGTTCAGGGGCAAATGGAACAAACCAAAAAATAACGTCCAGGAAGGCGACATAGTCTTGATCAAGGACAACAACTTGCCACCAGGAAAGTGGGCCATGGGGCGCGTACTTGAACTGCATCCCGGTTCCGACGGTTATGTTCGAGTGACCACGGTTAAAACTCAATCTGGCATCATCAAACGTCCAGTCGTGAAACTGTCACCACTTCCTATCGAGAACAGCGTCCAAGATCACTCAGAAAAGAAAACTCTAGCCGTGCCAAAGACGGGCGGAAATAAATGTTTTTCGACATTTCTTACAATGTTATTAATTGTATTTACGTTAATAACTGGGTCATATGGCGAAATCGTGACGTCTGGCGTTCAAATTACTAACTTCGAACTTGAGCGGCCGATTTATTACGACACAATAGGAAACGTACAAGTGATTCATGACGAATGGACACTACTTATGTACTATAACTTAACTACTTACTGGGACGGAGTAAATCGAATTGAAGCTTACCTCCAGGGATTGAACGAACTGTGCCAAAAAACCGACCCAAGATACTGCAAAACAACTTTAGAACAGCTTAACCACGAAATGGAAATACTGAGCTACTACAACACTATACTCCTAGCTCCTCACAAGCACTTGAGTAATCGTAAGAAACGAGGACTGATTGATGGAGTAGGATATGTTGCTAACAGCCTCTTCGGTATTCTAGATCAACGGTTTGCAGATAAATACCACAACGACATACAAGCTGTCCAAAATAATGAATACTATCTACTTGATTTGATAAAAAATCAAACTTCAATTGTCGAACTTCAAAACAATATGCTGAAGAAGAATGAACAAAACATCATGCGACAGTTTGGTTTAATAGACGACTTCATGGCGCAGACGAACACCAACTTAGCCAAAGTGGAGTCTGAAATGGAAGTGGTGATGGCTACTAACTACTTCAACTCGGCCTCACTAACAGCATATCTGCTGATTACCAATTTAGAGAGGGTTCAACAGATGCTGTTTGAGAGCCTAACTGATGTCTACAAAGGGCATATAGACATCCACCTACTTACACCTGTCAACTTGATTGAGCAACTAACTGAAATCGCGGGCAAACTCCCGAGGACCTCGTCGTTGCCTGTCCGAAACATCAGAAACGATATCAAAGACCTCTACAAACTGCTATACGTGAGAGCGCGAGTGACCACTAACTACTTCTTGTTCGAGATACATGTCCCATTGATCTCAGATGAAGACTTCACTCTATACCAAGCTACTCCGTTGCCCATGAAAACAAGCACAGGAACAGTCATCGTCCAACTAGCTTCGCAGTACATAGCAGTAAACTTTGGGAAGAGCACTTACGTCTCTTTATCTGAAGATGACATGAAGCAGTGTAGTCATATTCAACCAGGAAATTTGATATGCAACAAGAATCTGCCGATATTCAACTTGCATAACAGCAATGCCCCCTGTGAAGCAAAAATATTGGGTCATCGAACGACCTCACCTTGTGACGTAAAAAATGTGCTATGTAAGCAGGAGTGGATCGCGTTACACACAGCGAATACTTGGCTTGCGATTTGTTGCGGAACTTGCACAATACGAATTGTGTGTGAAAATGATATCACTACGCACTCCATGACCTCTGGGATATTGACCTTGGCACAGGGTTGCTTGTTGCAATCGAAGGAATTAACAATTCACTCGCATAACCAATACAATAGCAACATTAAGATGGATCTTTCCATGAACATACCGTCGCTGAACTCGATGGTAAATAACATTGTGAACATAACACATAATATGTCGCACGTGATGTTGCCAGAAACTGCAGAATTGGAGGAAATCGACAAGCGATTAGCTAGTATAAAAACACAAGAAAACCACCTTCCATCAACCATTTCCACTCATGACATACACCAATACGCCGTCTCTTATACTATAGTGGGAATAATCGTCACTGTCTCTGTGGGGTGGTTGGTAAAGAGATACGGACCATCTTGTCGCTCAAAACAAACTAGGAGCCGTACAGCTACGAACAATCGGTTTGAAGAGATTGAACTGCAACCGATACAACACAGAAAGCAAGAAGAAAACATTCACACGGCGAGCCAAGCAGAACTGCAAGCGGTACGCCCGCGTCATGCAGACAACATCGCGTTTAACTTCGATTAATATATTATTAGTTTATTTGTAATAGAGTTTCTTCTCTTGACAATCTTTCATTAACTTTCTTTACATCTTTGTGGGGTTGCCAACATGTACGGTCTCATCAACCGTACATTTACTTTGCGAACGCAGCAACCTACTTAGATGTCGTGCGTCACAAATATTATGCTATAATTATAACGTTTTAAGCAATGCACATTGAGTCAGACAATAACTGTGAAACTAAGCACTGGTCAAGAGAAAGAATCGCTACCACTTTAACTTGTTAACCTTCTATAGTTTAATATAACTTTAAACTCAACTTGTGGTTCTTTCTATGTACTCCATAACTAAACCAACATTAACAAAGTGATAATGTACGGTGCCTACAACCATTGGCTCCTACAATATTATTATTATTGAACTAGTCGCTGCCGGCGACGTCGCGTGGTGAAGTATTATTGAACTAGTCGCTGCCGGCGACGTCGCGTGGTGAAGTATTATTGAACTAGTCGCTGCCGGCGACGTCGCGTGGTGAAGTATTATTGAACTAGTCGCTGCCGGCGACGTCGCGTGGTGAAGTATTATTGAACTAGTCGCTGCCGGCGACGTCGCGTGGTGAAGTCGCCGGCGCTACACCGAGCCGGGCGCGGCGGGTGGGGGGCGTCACCACGGGTGCCGAGAAATACTAATTGATACTCTAAAAACATTTTGACCTAATGATGCACACTTTTTAAATAACTTAACCCTTTTTAACTTTCTGATTCTGATTCTCACAGTTGGTCGCAGTAACTAAGCTGGTACTCCGACCAAACGGGTTAGGTCAGGCAGGGCTACGCCGCCCATATGTGCGAAGTGTGCGGCACACACAGATGCCAGGGCACTAGGGAGCGCCCCTGAGACTTAATGAAATGCAATCCCCATGCCCATGCCCTATGATATTCATCATTCAATCATCATAGTCGAGTATTGATTAGTGAGTACAAATCTCCAAAACAATATTTACGTCTGTGGTTCAAGGTTACATTATTTGAACTGCCCCAATGTTTAGGTCTCGGGTTTTAGTTTACATTAATTAATTATGAGCTCTGCGTTAAAATCAATAGAACCGCGGCTGTCGCTATGTTGCTTAGCCCTTTTGCTTTTGCGTTAGAGGGAATATTTTTCCCACCAATAAAAACCAAAAAAAAAAACAACATTTCTTTTTGCAATTTTATTTTTCGACCTGAAAACATTAACGTAACATTATGACGTTTGTTTCTGTTTTTATTTGACACTGACAGATTATTTTTTTTCTCAAAGTTCTTGAAGTGTATGTTCAAAACTGGCGCTTTTTTGTACTGCGAGAGAAATCGGTACATATCTTTGCAATAGAGTGGTCAAAAAAGGTAAGTTCTTCTAGACGTTGTGCTTTTGAATGTTATTTCATAGATGTAAGACGTATTTTTTATGTATCTGCCACGAATTTTCATTTATGTCGATTTTTGTTGGTGGGAAGAATATTCCCTCTAACCGTGAAGTATCCGCTTTCTACTAATAAGGTTAGAGAAAATATTCCTTTATTATGGTTATGGTAACTGTTTTTATTGCTTTGCGACTAAGGAATAAAGGTTTTGGTGGTCTTATTATTGCTTTTCCTCGGGGCTTGGTGTGGTTTTTGCATGGCTTTTGTTTTTTATTTGCAGATTGATTGAAAATGAAAATACTCGGAGATGACGATATTGAGAAGGAGTTGTATGGTATGTTCGGTTTGTCAGAACCGGAAGAGTCTGAAGATGGCGAAGAATCAGAAGAGGATGATGTTCCGTACAATGTCACGAAATTACAGCGAATTTTAGGGGATTTGGATGAACCAGACCTTCGATCTACTTGCAACAATACGAGCATCGTTATCGCCTCAACCATCTACATCATCTGATGCGGAGGTCCCATGCGGTGAGCCTTTACTTGTAATACCTCCACCTACTGTGAGAGAACCTGTTGCGTCTTCATCTGCAGTGCCGTTACCTAATGAGCCGCAACCAGCTGTACTACTGCCTGCTGAGCCTGGTATTTCACGTGATTTACCTGTAAAAGGTAGAGGACGAGGAGCTAGGACGGAACGTTGATCTGGAACGGGACGTAGATCTGGAACGGGACGTAGATCTGGAACGGGACGTAGATCTGGAACAGGACGAGGAGCTGGAACTGGAACGGGACGTGGAGCTAGGACGAGGCTGGGAAGTGGGGCTGGACATGAAGACGGCGATTCATCCGAAGATAATGCGCCACCTGAATCAGAAGCAGAGTCAGAAGGAAGTGATTCTGACAGAGATGAAGAAGCGTGGAAAATGATATATCGTCGTATCAAAGATGCCGATATTGCAGCACTAAGGCGAAGGATAAGCGATCTAAGATCAAGTGTAGCAAATGTGGAGTGCCTTTATGCATAACACCATGTTTTTCGAATTTTCATAAACAAATGTAATTTTCTTTTATTTTTGTTTCTATTTTCTTATTGGTATTAAATTGTGTGATTTTAATATAGTTATTATGTATGATTTATGTTGTTTTTTTAGCTTCTTGAAAAAACGTACCGCTATTTCATTACTCTCAAACAGGTAGAGGGAATATTCTTACCACCAATTAAAAAAAAAGTTAAAAAAATATATAAATATCAATTATTATTTTAGGCATCATAAGTAACACAAATCCGAAAACCAAATCTTTCTATCTCATCTAGATCCTTATAACCGTTAAAGGGTTAGGCTGCGGTCTATCTGCTATGATAGCTGTTTTGCATTGTAGGTACCTATTTAATAGCTTCTGCCCGCGAGTTCGTCCGCGTGTTTAATAACGACACGGCATAACAGTAGGTGTGAGTACTATGTACTAAAGAGCTAACATTTACCGGGTAATACATCTTTTATTGACTTGAATGTGCCCCCTGGCGGCTGTGAGTATGTCATGCTCACTCAGATGTCTCGCTGATGGTGGTGCGTGTGTTGGATCATTTAGCTCCCTTCAAAATGGTTGAGCTGAATGGTGCTAATCCATGCGTCATGTTCGTGAACGGGCGCCGTCAGTTGGGACTGGTCAACTCTTAGCTGCCTTGGCTGATTAAAATTTTTGAATTGTTCTTTGTTTTATCCTTTTATTACGGACGCTTCTAACGTGCACGTCTTTATTATATTGCTCTCACATGTTTAATTTCAACATGAATTATGTAACCAATATTTTGTAACAATTAATTTAAAAGAGTATCCGTGGAGTTTCTTGCCCGTTCTTCTCCATAGGTACCTACTACGCTTTGGAATGGGCAACTAGCTTCATATTTCTAACTAACCCATTTCTTGACAATTCTAAAGTGCCTGTAAATGGTTTAATTGAAATAAATGCTTTGAGTTTGAGTTTGATAAATGTGAAAATTTTCACAGCCGCCATCTTGGATTTTCATTTTGACCAAATTTACACTTTCTCTATCGAATTAGAAGGCAGTCGCAAGTATGAACGCTTTTTCGCGTGACGATTTCGGCTAGTTTACTGCTACCGTAAGCCGCAAAGAACTTCGTTCCAATACAGACAGCCATTTTGTAAATATCTTGATTATAGGATATAATTATTTTAATTCGCGTCGAATTTTTTCAATATTAGGTAATAGGTAGATATACGAGTATCATAGCTAACACCAGCCGCTATTTTGAATGCAGAAAAGTTTGAGAACCAGGATGCAAGAGCGAGCGGAGCGAGCTCGATTCTAGCACGCCATCGCGCTACGCGCCGCCACGAATGGTTTAAATTAGGTTGTATTCAATTTTAACCATTCTTTCGGAAATATAATAATTAATAATGGAATATAATATTTTGTTAAGTTATACAGAAAATAATGAGATTTAGGAGAATGTAGGACGCACTTTTTCACAACGAAAATGTTTGCACCCCGTCTCAGAAACGTACCTAAGGTTTTCTTTTGACCATACCTGCATACAGAAATAGAAGATACTTTGTCGTTGTTGACTTATGCAGAAAGGTTTGAGACGGGTATGAAAAGAAAGGATGATAGAGCCAGCGAAGCGAACTCGATTTTAGCACCCAGTCTCAAATAGGTAAAATTTCTAAAAACTATATTTTCGGCATTAGAATCGTTTCCAAACAACGATGAATATAAATGTTGATGGATGGAGCGGGAGAGGAAGGCCTAAGAAAAGATGGATGGATTGTGTGAGGAATGATATGAAAGAGAAGAGAGTGAATGACAGCGTGACGGTTGGCAGGTAGAGTGGACAGAGAAAACGTGTTGCGTCGAGCACGAGTGACGTGGGACAAGGCAGGAAGATGATGATGAGAATCGTTTCCAAACCTCGTAGCAATTTTTTTTCTTTTAATAATCTATGTACAGCTTTGTCTTCAATACCATTTTATTATACGAGTATATAAAGAGATGAGTAACGTCTATCTTATTATCATAAACAGCTTATGAACTGTAGATAAATTGTGTGGGTTACGCAATCGTCTGCGCCACATAACTGAAAGACGCCCGTCCCTCGGCTCAGTCTTGCGCAAACTCAAGCAGGAAGCCTTGTACAATCACTTAGGAAGCCGACGACCAGTCGACCACGGTACGTGGTTACAGAGGTTACCACTAGATGATTATGGACATTATACAATTCTTTCAGAATGGACATCAGCAATTTAATTTAATTTCACGACCTCAGCTAGGTGTTGTAATACTTACTATTGTGTGAATTATAACTGACTACCATTCCCCTCGCTTTAAATTGAAATTATCCCGTGGGATCTTACGAAGTAGGTAGCTAGATAACAATCCTATGTCCTATGTCCTAACCCAGGTAGACAGCGTGCGTCACATTTTAGATTGTAACTTGCTCTGTACAACGCCTTGAGATTCTATTCTGTAATGTTGTGCATGAAAACTTAAATAAATAAATAAATGATCAACCTGTTTGCCAAATTTCATCGAAATCCGATCAGCCGTTAATGCGTCAAAAGATAACAGACAGACATAGAGAGTTACTTTCGCGTTTATAATATTATAAGGTACTTAGTATGGCTCAGTAATTGGCTATTAAGGACATAAAATGTAACTTACACGGCACTCCGTTCATGGCTCCGAGAAGTGCCATAGCAACGAAGAAGGAGAACACCGGCCGCTCGATGGCAGCCAGCGCGGCGGCCGGCAGGCGGCCCGGCGGCCCGCGGCCCAGCGCGCGCGGCGACGCGGCCGCCCACCACGCCGCCACCGGCACCGACGCCACCGAGATCCACCCGAATATCTACAACATAACATATCATTCATACCTGGTTTAAGGCCAATCAAGATACCTGATACAAACTGCGTCCCGCGGTTTGATTCGCGTAAGTCCTCGAACACGAGCGATTGTTTTATATTATTTTTTCTCTTTATCTTTGTATCTACTACATTTTTACTTTCTGAAAATTGCCATAAAAAAAAGACTGATTAATGAGGCTTATTAATGATTATACGACTAGTCTTATTTTTGTTAATTACATTGTCACTATTTTTTTAAATTACTTTAAGAGCGTAGAAATCAAAACATAATTCTGTGAAAAAAATACTGAAGTTTTTTGTTAATTACGAGTACATTGTACAGTCAGCATCAAAAGTTGTTAACCACATTTAGATTTTCAAAATCGCTGTATAGTGAAGTGCTAATAGTGAATACGGTGTACAGCGATTTTGAAAATCTAAATGTGGTCATCAACTTTTGATGCTGACTGTACCTAATCACTCCTTTTTTATTTATTTTAAGAGTCAACCGAGTACCTTGACAATTCAAAATTGCCTGTAAATGGTTTAATTGAAATAAATGCTTTGAGTTTGAGTTTGAGTGTAGAAATCAAAATTAAAAATAATGGGGAAAAGTGGAATAATCCAAAATGATAAGGGGACTTTCTGGATTTTTTTAAAATTAGGGTTCAGTTTTCCCCCTTGAGGCAGATTCTCTCAGGGGGAAAAGTGGAATAACTCAAAATGAAAAGGGGACTTTCTGGATTCTTTTTACATTAGGGTCCAGTTTTCCCCCTTGAGGGGGATTCTCTCAGGGGGGAAAAGTGGAATAAGCCGATTTCTGCTAACAAAATGAGGAGTAATTTTTTAGGTATTTTTATGTTTATAAAACTATAAGTAATAAGGGTTTTTTACTATTGGTAGTTGTCTATGATGGTCATTATTCGATATAATACCAAGCAATTGACGAATATTTTAAATCATAGAAGTGACGAGGTTCTCTATTTATGAGAAAAAAACGCCAAATTCATAGGTGGGGACCCAATATTTGTTGATAATTATAGTATAAGGTACATGACAGACACGAACATCTGTCCGTCTGTCTATGTATGTATTTTTTTTCACATGTAATAAATAAGTAATTAGAATTACATGTATACACTTAAATATTAAAGGTAGGTATACTGCGTCCACAAAATCGTCGTCCATCTTGTTTGTTGTCTATTTGAGAACTATGAAGCCAACGTGCTGCACAGCATGTCTGGCAGGTAATGCAAACATGGTGTTCAAAATGTGTGAGCAAAGTCTATCGAGTGTTTGATCAAATATGTCATTGTGACTGTCTGGCGCCCGCATAATGTAAGCTATTACTTACACTTTCATCATCCTCTCGGTACCCTGCTCAAGTCGGCTGAATGTACCTACACTTCGTAATTCGATCCACCTCTACGATTATCAAACGTATTCGTAAATTACTGAGATTAACTACTTGAAGATGGGTCGAATTGTATATTGTTTGCAACTACAATGACACACTTTAACTTGTCGAAAAATCAACCAACATCCTGCCATGATGACGAACTACAACCTGATATTAAACGGTAAAATAATACCTTCTATGTAAAGTCCTGTAGGTATTATTGTTTAATATGACAGTTACTATCCATATCCATATTCATTTATTTGCGTTCCACAAGGTAAAACAAGATGTTATCAAAAGGCTTAGAGCTAAGAGTCGTTGTAGACCCTGTTAGGGCACAGCAAAAATATTTTTAGGTACATTACTTACTAGTAAAAAATCTAAGTCGTAGAAAGTTAAAAATAAACATAAAATAGAATTATACATGAAAACTAAATAAGTAATTACATTCGTTTATAAGTCAAACAACAAAAATATAAATAATTCAAAGTAGGTATCCATTTTCTTAAAATACTATTATTATATTTAGATAAATAAATTTAACCTAAGTAGTAATATTACATAAGTAAGTATAGCTATTTACTTAGGCAATACCACCACAAACATTTAATGAGAGATCATATTTTATGGTTACGAAGTTTGAGACAATTTATAGATTCAGTAGGGAAGCATTTTATAATTGAATCATTGTGTATTTAGTAGTAATTCTAAGTTTAATTAAATAATCTTTTTGTAATATACATGTAATTATTTAAGAATGTATTCATTGTAATTATAGTCTTTCATTCAAGTATTCGTTCACATTATAATAGCTTTTGTTTAATAGAAATAATTTTAATTTATTAATAAAGGTGTTGTATTTATTTATATTTCTTATTTCATCCGGTAACTTATTATATAATATGTCATGTCGATAAAAATATATAATAAGTTACCGGATGAAATAAGAAATATAAATAAATACAACACCTGTAGTTGAGGAGTGCATTTTTAAACGGGATGTAGGTATGTTTAATCTACATATTTTTATGTCTTAAAGTAATTTTAGTTTGAATGTCTTCCCTTTGTGTGTAGAATTTCGGGTATCTACGTACAAATTTACAGATTTCAAAGATGTAGAGGCACGGTAGGGTTAGAATGTTCTGTTCCTGGAAGTGGGGCTTACAGCTACCCGTTTGTTCAATATTGACAATAATTCTAATAAGTTTTTTTTGTAGGGTGAATAGTGTGGGTGAGTCTGCACTATTACCCCATAATATGACACCGTATTTGAGCCATGCATAGGCATATGCGTAATATGTTACCAACGCAGTATTTATGTCTGTAATTTTTTTGATTTCCCGAAGCTAAATACTAGCTACTAGGTCGTTTCCTTACTATTGTGCGTGATCTTGCTGGTATAAAAAGACATGGTATCTCTAACCACGCGCTATTTCTCGATCCTCGGGTACTATCCTCCAACTGCTTTTAGGTTATCCGATGTTTCCATTTTAGAAATGGTGTTCGTGGATACCTAGTAGTGATATTTACGTATCTCATAACAGGAAGGTATTATGTACGAGTTGTTGTCATCACTCCGTAACATGTAATTGGCGTGAGCTCTTACTCTATGGTTGTTTTGCACAACCGCGACCAACCAGTCGCAGCAGAGAAAGTGGCCCACAGTTTAGTCCAGGTATTTAGGGTACCTACACTGAGGTATGATATATCATACTTTTATGCATTGAATTTTGCAAAAAATCTTGCGTTACTTTATAGGCAGACTGATTAATCGATTGTTTTTGCTAGATCAACAACAAATTATAATAATGTTCGTATCATACTGCTTAGGTAGGTCGGTTTATGAAGTCATTACTTCAGGAATAGCATGTGTTACGGTTGTTAGTTTATAGTAAAGATAAATGGTGGCGGTGGGGAATCGTAGAGAAAAGATCTTTTCAACACACTTGCTCGTAAAGTAGCTCTTATTGAACCATTTTTAGGGTCATAATTCAGTGTATTAAAAACGTGTGCTTTTAACTTTATATTATCGGACTAGTGCTGTAATGCCACAGATAACTAATCAGGATTTGGTGGTTATTGTTTTTAGCGAGTCACAACTCGCTAAAAACAATAACATTGGACTTGCCTGGGAATTGAATGCGATATCTATGTGTCACTGATTAAATACGCACTAATAAGGATACACGTATTATCACACCACTTTAACATCCTATGCGTGCTTCTTATCTTTTAATTAAACTTTTTTTATTAACAATAAAACCGAAAACTGGAATAAATTTTAAATTTTTACAAAAGTCAAACAACCGACCATAGGCAACCGACATCCTTTTTAACTGGTCTAAATTTATCTTGTCATTGAAAAGTTAGTGATAGACGTAATAAATTTCGACTATTTGTTCAAGGAGTATTTTATTAATCCTATAATGAAAAAAAAAAAAACAATAATTATTATTATTAGGTTTGCCAAAGAGCAATGGAGCGTAGCATTTTAAAAATCAAACTCACCGACAAAATTCGCAACACCATAATACGCTCCAAGACAGGTATCGCCGATGTTGGCGATAAGTCTGCGAGGCTCAAATGGGACTGGGCAGGTCACACCTATAGGATGCATCAAGACAGATGGGCCATCATCGCTACACAGTGGGTGCCTGTTGACGGACGTCGCCACCGGGGCAGGCCTAAAAAGCGCTGGCGCGACGATTTGGACTCGTTCCTGACCAATTGGCCGGAGAAGGCACAACACAAAGAAGTCTGGAAAGATATGGGGGAGACCTTTGCCCAGCAGTGGGACAATACAGGTTAGCAAAAAAAAAAAAAAAAAATATGCTGACAACAATCGTGTTTTAGGCTAGGATTTTCAAGATGCTGTTGGAGCTAGCCTACGTTTAAAGATGCGGTCCTATTTCCTTACTAAATAATGTCGTAGGTCTATATGTATTATGGAGAACCCTCAAGTTTTAGAATATTATACTGCTTTAACACTGAATTTATTTATCTTTTACATACCAAACGTACGTAAGTACCCGTGCTATCTTGTTCGTTTTCACGGTTTTAACTTCGAACATATTTCAATGGATTTGTTTTTTATGTGAAAGTTACTCAATATAAAAAATACTGATGAAACATAGAAAAACAATCGTAACATCGAAAGTACGAAAACGAAAAGATCATACTACCACATCACTAAAACCATAGACAATTTCTAGCGGCCATTGTTGTTTGACAAATTTTAAACGCGACAGGGCACTATGGAATTAGTAAGTACTATCATTGCAGCATAGAATTTGTATAAAGACATTTTTGAATATATGGAACTAGTATGAACTATCCTATACATATATCATATTAAATGAGCATTCTCTATTTTAACCCGAGCAGAGATTTGTGCTTTTTTAATCTCATCAAAGAGACTTCTTGCCTTCTATGTTCTATGTTAAGGGGTTTGGTTCTTTCTTTCAGGTGGACCATTGTGCGTGGGTACTTCTTGCTTTTTTTATGCCTACTGTGTTAATAAATAAAATATGATACATTTTCATAATATTTCATATAATTATATTTTTTCACTACATATTAATCTTAATTTGCGTATTCATCGCGCATCGGTAGAAGAAAAAAAAAAAACCAGCGCGCCATTTTCCGTAAATATTTGTTATCGTTTATGTTTTGTTGTTATAAAAAATACGAAAATCTAAAGTATTGTCACCAACCGACGTAAAAACTGTTGTACAACAGTTTTTAAAAGAAGCTCCGATTGACAATACCTGGCAACAAAGGTCAGTTGAACTTTATAAATCTAAATTATCATCTCTATAGTTACGTTATTCCAGCATAAGTTCTTACAACAAGTCTGTTTGTTTCCTCGCAAGTTTGTTGAAAAACGTCGTATGAAACGCGTGTGCATTGATCATTACCCACTCGGCTAAATTATCGCGCTCGCCTATGTCTCGCGCGCCAATGCCGCCTTTTGGGTAATGACCTATACAGCACACTCGTATCATAATGTACTATTATATCAAATGGTTAATAGGTTCCTAGAGAAACTGTAATAAGCCGCAGTTGTGTGTCATTACTAAAGTTCTTAATCCATAAATAATGATGTCATCACAAGCGTTCCACTGCTCCACACACACACGCACAGCTGTTCCACAGTAATAACGCCATGCAGCTAAATGTATCGTGTCGTTGTGGTAGTGGGTGTTTCGTAAAACGTATTTAGTTAAATTAGTATGGCTCAAGTAGGGTGGTATGGTTCAGGTTACTGGTGTTACAGATATAGCTGGTGATAGCAAGCTGAAGTGCCACAAGGCACCGGCCATGTTTGTCGAATGACGATGGAGCCGAAGAGTCCTCGAGTAGACATTAGCGTGCGTAACGTGGAACGCCACCCAGCTGTCGAGCTGACGCCGACACCTTTTAATAGGCGGCCGGGACAGTCTGAATATGGAAGGCGGAGAACCAGGTGTTGTGGTGCACAATGTGGCGGGCCCATGTCCAGCAGTGGACTACGCACCTCGCTCCATGACCAGCGGCGACTGGTACAGCACGTTGAACGAGGACTCCTCGTGGTACTATGTACGTACCTTGTAGCGCGGCAGCTGCACCTCCATGTCCAGCAGCATGTGGTGCAGGTGCGCGAGCAGCAGCCCCGCCAGCGCGCCCGGCACGTTGCCCAGTGGCGACTGGTAAAGCACGTTGAACGAGGACTCCTCGTGGTACGCCAGCCGCACCGACCTGCAACGAGGAGGACATTGTTAAGACTTTCTACGGCTCTACAGCATTCGTGAGTAACCCTTTCAATTTGAAGATTGCAACTGAACTCTTGGGAAGATAATACAAGGTGACGCAATGCCGTAAATTGATTATCCTATTATAAGTAATTGTCACACACCTCCATTGGTCGACTGTACGTATACTTTATCAAACTAGTGCCCTAGACCATACCTCTTCCATGCAATATAAATCAAGAACCCTCATGAACTCACTCAGGCCGATGCATAACGTAGGTGGGCACGAGGTTCCAGGAGTATGCGAGGCCAAAAAGCAAGGCGACTGAGCCGACCAGCAGCCCGGCGAGCACCGCCACCGCCGCGCGCCGCCAGCGCCACAGTGCCAGCGTCAGCGCCAGGCAGACTGCGTACAGCTGCATGTCTGCTGCCAGGTACCTGCAGGAACATGGGAGGTTATTACAAGTTGTAAAGAATGAATTTAACATTGCAAGGACATCATCGGCCTCTCAAATTGCACGCCATCTATATAACTCGATCCTCGGCTACTCTCATTCTGCTGCCTATGCACACTGATGTTCATGTAACATGTTGAGTTGTTCCTCTCCTACAAAATAATTCCAAATTAGGAACTATTGACGTCATGAAATTATATTCAGTTCTTGTGAAGGCAAGAATAATGGACATAGACCCAGCAAAGGTAGTTCTAAGTTTAACTTACCAGGTCTGGATGAGGCACTTGTCGTCGGCGTGCAGTATGTTGTTGAGGTACAGCAGATGCGTCCACCACTTGCGCCGGCACACGGCCGCCTCGCTGCCCACCAGCGGCGCCCACATGGGCCCGCGCCCCATGCGCTCCCACCACGACGCCGCGAACCACACCACTACCCAGTATGAGGGGCTGACCCTGTAGTAAAGAAATTATTATCACATATTCTGTATCATTATCATCCTCTCGTCCACGAAGCATGTCTCCTTCTGCTATACATCTGTATTAGCTGCCATCTCAGTAATCATGTCCTGGTAGCCATACCAACCTTACCATACAATTCATCCGTGTCTCTTTGCGCGTCCGCTACTCTAATACCACTTAACCACTTTTATATTCAAAACCTTTCTGATAATATTTATGTAGGTACTGCATCTATGTGTCGCAAAAATGTTCTTTGCTTTTAACGGAGCCCTGTGCGTCTTAATTGTGGTGGCTGAAAGACGCGCGGGTCCCACCAGGTCGAAAGCAGGTTTTGCTATACTCAACCCTTCTTAATTCTTTTGATGACACAATAATCATTATGTTAATTATTCGATGACTAACCTGATGATCCTGTTGACCATGGTCTCAACAAAGGTGGAGAAGGGCGGCACGTTCTCCCCGCGCCGGCGCTGCTGCAGCAGCTTGTGCGCCAGCAGGAACGAGGACATAATGAAGAAGATCTGCACCACCAGCGTGCTGTTCGTCATCAGCACTACGTCCACTGAGCCACGGATCTAACGAGAATAACATAGTGAGCTTTGGTATGTTTACATTTATTTATTTAAGGATTACCAACGAGCCATACATTACAATTATCTTTTACAACATACTAAGAACTTTTACAGTATAAGTACATTATCCTGTAATACACACTTAATTACAAATAACTATAGCCTAGCTATTATCGAGTAAGTATACATGCTCTGAATACATAATTAAATAAAAAAATACATAAAGCAAACAATTTACATGCTACTATTAAGCCTCCAGTACAAGTCGGCTGAGCGCACTCAGCCAACTTGTACTGCCTTCAATCAAGAACAACTCTACTCCAACGGTCATCGGAGCGAAGAGGGTCAACGGTCATCGGAGTCAAATGTATCGTAGTAGAAACCAACCTGTTCGTAGATCTTGGTGTCAGTGAGGTAGGTCTGCGTGGTGATCCAGCCCACGTGCTCGACAATAACCACCAGCATGGTGAGCACGCGCAGCCCGTCGAAAGACGCCAGGTCGGTGCGCGCGGAGCGAGGGGGGGGCGCGTGCAGTGCGCGCCAGCACGACGGGATGGACCATGCCAGGGCCCATTCTGCTCCTGAGGTGATAAGGACCTTGTGAGTATGGAAATGTAATTGAATGTATGTATAAAGTTTGCAAATCTGTAGAAACAGCCACGAGCTTGTGAACATGTGGTGCTCTGCTATACATCAGAGCAAAATAAGTACCATTGAAAGCAACCAAACATTCAAACAGTCAACACTTCAACACGTATTTCCAGCAAATCAGTCATAACTAATCGCCGGCCAGCCCAACCATTCATCAGACGATGCTATAACGTGCTGTAACGCTAAAAGTGGTTTACAAACAGATTGGCTCATTATTATTGATCCGGCACGCCCCCCCCGTGCACCCCCCCGACGCTGAACGAAAGTGAACCGTGTTCCAGTTAGACAGGCAAAAAATATGGAGATCCGCAGTTGCGAATATTGCGGAGATTTTAATCATTAGGTATATTAATATTTAATTAATGAAGTTTACAAAGCAGCCTTATGCCTTTAAGAATTACTCCTCAATTGGTAATGGATATTATTTCAAAAATCTAATTGATAATGTAAAGATTATTTCGTGTTCTGCGTTACGTAACGAAACCAAAGCGTGATTCAGCATTCCGGCCGGAACAATGCCATCTAAATCCGTGATGTTTATTCACTTGATTTCGTCAGTTCCACTTGCAATCTGTCGACGGGCTCCGTCTACTACGGTAGAAATATAATTGCTAGCTCATGCCGAGACAAGTGAAGAAGCAGCAATTAATTTGGAAAGTATCTCGGAAACCTAAAGAACCCCACGACTCAATCTTTGCATTTTTTGCTGTGGCCAGGAACGTGATTAGCGGCGGAATAAATGAACGATTGCGGCAATCACGTCGACGTGCGCCCGAGTCACCCACACAACACGGATAGGATAACAGAAGTCCCGTACGAGCAATGAACACCTACTACTACTACTACTTACTTTAAGAAAATTACTAGCTATCTGTGTTTCACTGCTTTTTTTTTGTTGCAAATTGTAACATCTGAAATGTGCTCCGAAAGTGTGGGCAAGGATAAATGTGGGCAGAGATAAATACACACACAGTGCGCCACTTTGTAAGACCTGGAAATCGAATCTGGGTTCGCGTTTAGCAGTCGCACTACCGACGTCTAGACCAACGAGGCAATCAACAGTTAAAATAACGTGGAATAAGCACTGCAACCATGCATTTGATTGTAGTGGGTTTTCTGGCGGCGACGACGGTTGAACACAACCACAACACAACCGTCGCCGCCAATGACCCGTGCGAATTGTGTTACGTAGCTTTATGCTAATATCTTTACGCAAATTTTATTTATTTGAAAAAAAAACACTATAATTTACAGTCACATATTCACATGGAATGAATTGAATCCAGATTAAATATTATTTATGACTACGACTGTCGACTACACTACAGCGATGACTATAGAGCTGATGTCGTTAGTGCCCACTGCCCAGGATGTGCCGAATGAACATGAAGTATCGCCACTTGAGTCGGCTATTTTAATTGAAATGTTTCGCTTAACACGCTCTATCTCACTTCAGGGCAATGGTATTATCTCATACAAAGAAGACGCAATGACCATTGATCAGCAGGATTGCTGCTTGTTGTTTATTGCAGACCATAAATATTATAAGTGTAGATGCTCTAACAACGTTTTCCTGTGTCATGCAAATATTCACAATTAGGTGTAAACTACGGATATAATAGTGTAAACGGTTATTTCACGACGGTTACCCAACTGTGGCGAGTCTCGAGCGAGAGTAGTTAAATTATGTTTAGTGCCTGTTATGTTCTTTAAGACCTATTGAAATGAATCTATTTCATTGTAAAAGTACCTGGTTGGCTAATTGTACGCAAGCTGTATTCAAGTTCTCATACACACACATGTTCTGATCTAAACAAAACTTGTGGCTGTTGGCCTATTGCCTACCTAAAAGAAAATCGTTGGAATTAAACAGACTCATCGTCTCGTGTGTGTTTGTGTCAGACTGATCTAGCGCTGCTTCTTCTGTTAAGATAATATTGATTTCCCCATGTATATTAGGGCTTAAGTTATCTATGGAACCAACATACCTTTTCTAGCATGATCAGGCAGGGTGAGATCCAGTGCAGTGCTAACGACTGCCAGCGCCAGCAGTGCGGCTAACACCCCGGCGAAAGCGCGCTCGCTGCCGGTGAGTGTTGGAGAGGGGTCGGCGCGGGCGCAGTAGTCCAGGCGGTGCAGCGTGGCCGTTAGGTTGTAGGCGGACGAGGTGTACGCGTTCACGCAGGTCGTGAACCTGGGGGTGGGGAGGTTGTATGTCTGTGTTCTGGGGAACTTGTTGCACCACTGCTTCTTCCCAGGTAACACACTAGAGGGCGTTTTGGGGGCTGTATTTGTAACATTTTACGTTGCAAAGAGTGTCGATTCTCAGTTTAATTCTATTAATTAATATTAGTGAATGTATTGTTTGATACAGTTCGTTCGGTCCTTAGCAGAATTCAAAGCTCATATAAAGTAAACATAGCTAATGATTCGACTGTACTTTACCGCTGAGTTTTGATGGTTTCAGTTAGTGCAGTTTTTCAGTTTATAACAAGTCTGAATTCTGTATATTGAGAAGACGATTGTGTTGTTATGATTGTGAGTATTTATGAAAATAACAATAGATAACTAGCCTATGTAGAATACGTAACGAACTACTAATGAGGGAACTAATGATATTACAAGTAGCTGTAACACATAGGCTTGGCCCCAATACATGTTAATGTTAATTATGAAAACCAATAGAACGCGCATTAAGACGTAATTAAAATTATGTAAATATCAATCTGCCTAGCCTTTTCCCAACTATGTTGGGGTCACCTTCTAGTCTAACCGGATGCAGGTGAATACTAATATTTTACATGGAGTGACTGACTGAAGAATATGTATATGTATCTAAAACTTATCTGACATATGCTTATTTATTTATTATGGTAGGCCAATCTCAAATAAATATTATGTAAACATATATTTAGAAGAACAAAAAAAAAAATACTTTACTTACTTAACTTAGATTATACCTACAAATCCAATAGCGTTTTGTCATTGCCTGTTTTTTGTTGTATGAGTTAATCATAATAAAATTGTTTAAAACAATACTGGCGCTAAAGATGTCATAAAATAATATCAATCAAATTGTTTATAAGATCGGCTCGATCGCTGATCAATAACATTAACATTGAAAAGACATCAACGCGCTTACACTGCAAGTGCTCGCGCTCACACGTTTATTAGCGCGAATTCTCGACTTTTTATTAATTAGCAGATAGGTTTACGAATTACATATATTTTCTGTGAGATTTGCCATCCTCAATCAAATGACTATTTAGTTTGTTGTTTTGTTATGTTGACTGTTGTGAAACAGTATTATTTTTATTTAATGTGAGTTAGAACAGTTTCATTAATAATAAAATTTGGAAATGATTGTCTTTCCGGATGACTTCCCGTTACGAATATCATAGGCAGGTCTTTAATATCATAGGCAGGTCTTTAATACGAGTATTCGTGCCCTTCCAATGTACTGCGGATTCAAAGCGTGTGTATTTTGGCAGTTAAAAGCGAGCAATTAGTTGATCAGTACATACCAGTCCTGCAGCTGATCGTCGCGCAGGTCGTGCGGCTGCGCGGGTGCGTGCTGTGCGCAGCTGCGCGGAAGGCACAGGCCGCGGTGAAGCCGTGTGTGGTTATAGTTGTCCACTATGTTCGCTGAGTAACGCTGACAGAAGAAAACGAAAATAGTTTGGAAAATCCAAAAGTGCACGCCACACACACCACATAACACTTATTAAAAAACAGAAAAAAATATATGAGAGAAGTAGTATATATAGGTCCAGACACTTGTCCTCCGCGGACGCAGTATAGTAAAGAGTAAACGAGATAAAAATAGTTATATTTTCTCTATCTCCTTTGCGTATGCGATTTTTTTTTATAAAAAACCACATTGGTTAGCCATAGACTGTGGTCCAACAGACAACGGCTATCAACTGCTATAAACTGATTTTGTGGCGCGTATTTCATAATTCAGTGAATATTATTTATAGGGTACAAAGTAATACAAATTAAATATTAAAAGTGATATTATGGGGCGTTGCTGTGTATTAGGATGTATGAATTGCACAAAAATGAAGAAAAGTGAGCCTTTCATCGCTAAGATAAGTGAGCCTTTCATCGCTAAGATAAGTGAGCCTTTCATGTTTTTTTTTACCCGTTATTATCTGACCCGGAGCAAATTCGAAGCGCTTTTTTGTTACTTGTTTTCTCGTATTACCCGACTACATTAGATAGTACACACGGCTACACATCAAGCTATACATTTCCAGTTTATGCTGATCTCGCATTGTATAGGATTTCCGTACAATGTGAGGTCAGCTTATACTGGAAACGTATAGCTTGATGTGTAGCCGTGCGTACCAGTTGGCAATAGGGATCATAATATTTAAATGCATCTTCTTAAATTACTTAGGTTACCACCGATTAAGGAATATCAGTCCCCGTCAAGATTACCTATAAATAAATATTTCTCACTACTATTAATATGACTCACTTCTATCCACAGGTTGGCTGGTGGCAGACGACAACCTCTTAGGTTGAGATACGAGATACCCCTCATGAAAAAATGGTTCTTCGCAGAGTAGTCGGATTGGACATACAGAATAGATCTAGTATTAAAACATAATTTATACTTATTTGACGTGTAAAAGTGTTTTCAGAATTTACAAAAATTAATCATTGTCATTTATTTATCAATAAGTCATTGATAGATATTGAGGGGCAAACTGTTAGTGAGCGCGTTCCTTGAGGCGGCGGCGGCGGCGGCGGCCAGCCCGCCGGTTGAACGCGTCTCAGAGGATCATGGCCATCCGGCTGGTCCGGGGATACCGCACGGTCTCCGGTGAGGCGGCGAGCCTCCTTGCCAGATTGCCGACATGGGATCTGGAGGCAAGAGCCGGGGCGCAACTCCGCTGCCGCGAGAAATCACGGTACAGCGGACAGAACTCCGGCGGGATCTGATGGCGTCATGGAGAGTGGGATTGTCGCAACCCATTGCTGCCACAATTGCGGCGATAAGTCCCCTTTTTAAGGAGTGGCTAGAGAGGGGCTACGGCGTCCTCACCTTCCACCTGACGCAGGTCCTCACCGAACACGGTTGTTTCGGGAGGTTGCTGTTCCGGATAAGGCGGGAGGAAACGCCCGTGTGTCATCATTGTGTGGATCGCCCGGAGGACAGGACGGTGGACCATACGTTGGAGGTCTGCCCGGTATCGGCGGAGCATCGCCGTGTTCTCGTGGAGGCCATGCTGGTCTAGGCCATGGTACGGAGCGAGAGGGCATGGGAGGCCGTTACCTCCTTCTGCGAAGCAGTAATGCTCGCGAAGGAGGAGGCGGAACGCGTGAGGGAGAGGCAAATTTCGCGCCCTCACCCTTTTTGTTGAAATAAAATAAAACTATGATTTTCAACCTTATTTGTATTTTTACTGTACCTACCGAACTGGAGAGTAAGGTTTGTACATTCATGGTGGAATTTGAATGACGAAAAACCATTAGTAGGTCATTGCAATGTAACTCTTATCTCATTGATATTCAAGACGGCGGTAATTCTAATATAAACTTATATTAGAATTATCGCCGTGAGTTGGATAAAAGTCTTTGCAATTGTTCTTATTTATACCTTGTCTTACCAAGATAAGCCTGCACATTGGAACTGGACTGAAAAAAAATATGCACGATGAAAGGACGGAGAAGTTCGTTAACTCATGAGCACAACAGGGGACATATTTTTTTAAATACTTACAGTCAAAATGTCAATGTTCAAAACATCGAACGACCATAAAACCGAAAATTTAATAACGTAAGTATAGAATCAACAGTGGCGTTCCCCCCAAGAAAGCCGAAAAGCCCGTCTTGCCTTAAAAAGAGAGCCCAACAAAAAAAAAAAAATACTTGTAAAGCAACCAAGTCAATAATTTATCTCGCAAGAATTGATAAGAAAGAAGAAGAAAGAAGAAGAAAGAAAAATTGTTTATTCTGCACAAACAAAACGCACATAATAAGGCAAAAACACATAAAATACACACTTAACAAAAGTAGCCAAAAGCCTCGTGTCTAAGCAATAAATAAAAATATAAAAAGTGAAACACTGTTTTTCATTGGTTGCTGTCAAGGTCACGGACCAAAGACACTATTGCGTAACACTCTTGCGACATTGGGAAAATGTCAACAAAAACATCACAAAAACAAAATGCTGATGGCATAGTTACTACTACCTTTGTAACAGTTATTAAGAAAAATTATGCTGTGCGTCGCATCTGTGCAAGAACAGGTCATTGCTCAGCGAAATACTGTGAATTCGGACGAACCTAATGTCAACAGCGCTGATTTTCAGCAATTACCCTATGGAATGACGCATTGACATCCCCCTGTGTGAGTTTGTATTGGGTTAGTAATAATTTTCACTGAAATATGTGTGATTATACATAAATGTAATAAAAATATATATCTGTATTTGTTCATAACATAATTTTAAGAAATAACAATAATACTTAATCTAAGACCATAATATAATGACACTTTAAAACTATGATGTACCTAACAAGTAATTTCGTGTACAGTTTCTATAAGCTTAATACCTAACATTAAACTCCGCGCTGCACTGTGTCAGCCGCGCGCTTTGCTATATGCTACGATGCCAGGTTTACGTACTCAAAGAATAATATTTAAATTCCGCGCCGTTTTGCATCACGCACCGTTGCCAACTATCTCGGATGCAGTTGCGATCTCGCTCTAACACTACAGCGATAAGCAGGACGCGAGATCGCATCGTAAATGAAAACGTAATTTTTATTCTTTCTCGCTCGCACTTGTGCCGGCTTTTATGAGGCTTTTGTACCCTCTCTTCTTTCGCATAGAAATAGTTAAGTTTGTTGATACCATTAGTATGTACCTATTTCGCAAATTGTTCTAATTTTTAAGCCCGGCTTTTGATTTTTTTATGAATGGAACGAATCGTGCGTTTTATTATGAATAGTAGGAGTAATGACGTGGCAAATTTGTTCAAATTTGTTTTGAGCGGCTAGGTACTGGTGCACTTTTTTTCGCTTCGATATTTTTTCATTTTCTGTGAATTTAAGTGTTGTGATTAGTTTTTGCTATGATTACCTTTGTTTTGAAGTGATTAAAAAGTTTCTTATCATTAAAATGAACTCGGAAACGCATGCAATTGTTCCTTGTGAAGGATTAAAGTGTGTGCAATCCTTACTCGGAAAGGTAAATACTTTGAGTTTTACAGAGAAATAAAATCTCGATAGTTATTGTGGCGATTTCATTCCGCGCTCTTGTTAGTGATTATAGTGTTATTTTATCATCAAAATGGGAATTCGGAAACTGTGTTCGAAAAGGTATGTAACTTGAGTTTTTCGACAGTAAGTAACTCTTTACTTTACCGTAACCAACCTTAAATTACTTTAGGTACCTGTTTCTCGGAAATAAAAACAAGTATTTTTGTCAGTCGAAGAATAAATTGAAATAGGCATTCGATTGTTTATTAGACAACTTTAGGTAGGTAGCTGGTGCCATGAAAACACATAATGAGTGTTGGTATTTGTAGTTTTGGTAAACCACTGAAAAACAAACCATAAGTTCTATTATTATTTAAACAATAAGTTCTCATTGAGATCACAAAACACAATAATTTTCGTATCGAAGAGATTCTTCATAGGTGTTTTGAAATAAAGATAAGAGTTGGCTATTGTCATTATGATATAATATAAAAAGTTATTTTGGTATTATCTCATGTTAACATTTTCAATCGACTCATAAAATTATGCAGGCAATAGAACAACAAATCGATCATTTGTTGGGAGCCATCTAGTGACTTTTGATTGAAAATTTTTGCATGTGACAAGTGAATATGAAATAAGGTGAAAAGATTCGGCTAACCGGTGTGTTTACGCGCATTCATTAATATAGATGGCGCTTATGAAAATTACATACTAATGCTTGATAATACGAGTACTTATTTAGAACTCTTCGCATTTTATAAAGGTTTTCTAACCGACATTATAATAATGTTGTACCATGAACAACATATGAAAAATCTGTTGGCTTGCCCTAATTTTGACACCATGGCACGCCGCTGATGAATCAAGGAGTTTATATTGTCAAATGGTTAGATAACCTATGTGCAATATATCTAAAATCTAATGTGACATCGAAAGATCTAAATATCGAAGTACAAAGTATCGAATGTTAGAAAGCTGTGGAGGTTACTTCTACTGTTATTAGGAGAACTTAGGATGCTCGGGACTTACTCGTAAGGCACCCCGACTCGGACAGGTTAGGTTTGAAGGGGATGGCGGGGTCTAGAATAAAGACGTGCGTTTCCTTTTCATGGGAGTGCTGCCAGTGGAGAGGGCGCCCCCCTCTCCCCTTGTCGAAACGAAGTGCGAGTATTCTTTCGTTGGTCTTATCCATACCTATAAAAGGTATGGATGTCAAGATCTTCGTTTGGTCCAAAACCATCATAACTCACTCATTCATCACTCAATTTAATAGATTTTACTAGATTTAATATCGTAACATTACTTTTTCTAGTCTTCTAAAGGACTTCCTTCGAAGGTCATTCGGTCAGGAGTGTTGTGCTTGTTCCTAAACTGCGGTATCCTGTATATAAGTAATTTGACCAATTTATGTTAATTATTACAGACCCTTTTAAAAGTCTGAAAGCCAGGTAAAACGGTTTGAAATACTATAAATATCTGCCATTAGCATCAGTCAGGTGACGGGAACTTATCTGTAGCCGACACTCAATTAACCACTAGTTAAGATACGTTGCTCAACTGCGAGTCGAACCCGGCGCCTCGCGCTCAGGTAACTCAGCTTGTTGAGCAACGGACTGGTTGAGCAACCACAGTGTAAGGTCAATAACATTGGCGATAAGGTTGTACGTGTGTTTTATTGTGGACTAGCTGTGACACCGAAAATAATGACCTGACTTCATTTACCTACAAATGTTTTGCATTGTTTCTATGTCACTACATAGTTACTGTTATGCATACCAGACATCAGTTCCCATAGCAGCGAATCACTCTACACCATATGCTGTTTCTAACCACTTGTTTAATTATTTAGTTAATAGCCATGTCACCGATTGCAGTTATTTATTATGCATCTCTTTCGACACGACATCTTTTTCTAACACTTAAGTTAACGTTCATGTGAAGTGGCCTGGTGGACCATTCCAGAAATATTGTTTTTATTGATTAACCTTTTTTATAAAATATGTACCAATAGTTCGTAAGCCATTCCGTCTGTATCGTTCTAACCGAGCACACCTCCTAATTACTTTAAACATTGTAATTAAAGTTTATTTTAAAACTAAATCACTGCCGTTCATATTTGACTGGCGCAGCCGGGGTAGGATAAAGTTTGCGAAAAGTTTCTTCGTTGCACGAGCACTAAAATTGGCCTAGCGGAGTGCTAATCGCCTGGCCTTATCCAGGAACCTAAACAAACAAATTGTCATCGAGCGGCAGCACAAAGGAGATCAACACCAGCAGACGAGAATCGGCTTGGGATCGAGCAGTAATTTAATGTGAGTAGACCTTTTAGCATTTTATTGTTCCCTTCCTTGTCTATCCCTTTCCTACGTTATATTGGACAAAAATCGCCTTTTAACGTCATTAGTTAGTTTAATCAACCTCTTGGACAAAAATCGCCATTTGCGTTGTGTATAAGTTTTTAAATTCTATTTTCTTCTATTAACACTTTCGCGGACAGAACGTAATTAGACGTCATCATTGGAGATTTCGATACGGCACAACGTATGATGACGTTCAAAAACAGAATATTATTTACGGCAGGACGTTGATACCCGGTGAATTTTAAAGCAAAAATTGGTTATATTGTACCCTGTGTCACTACATATCAAAAACTCAAAACTTTACTGTCACGTGAAATTTGTTTGCAAACGTTTCAAAAATGTGCTGTTGATAATGTGCGGCGACACTGCACACACAAGCACACCGTGTTTATACGTCTCCCGCGCCCCTCGCGTCCCTACACTCAGTGCGGCAGTGTCACGCTAGCGAGGTGCGCGCGTTCCATCAGCGCGGGAGTGGCGCATCGTAATATTTGCAGACAAATAAACATGGTAAGTATTTATATTATGCTATTTTCTTATCATTTATAGGTTGTAAACTAATTCAATTATAAGTGTATTGTATGAAAATTGTATGTCATGAGTTATTTTGTTTGTTTTAGATGGATAAGCGCAAGAGAAATCTGATGAGAATTTTTGAGGATTCCGATGACTCAATCGAGGCGGAGCCATTCCAGGATCGTGATGGCGACTTTGGATCTGACAAAGATTTTGACCCTCAAGAGGATACCTACATCAGATATTGAAAGTTCTCGTATTTTTTATCGCCAGAATTCGTCAAAAACCTCTGCTAAAACACATTCAAAATCTGTTGGGATCTCGACTCAGAAACCTAACACCGATTTTAGTTCTGACACTAGTGATGATGATAACGACACACAATCGACTAAAAGATTTTACTCGACGTACTCAAGAGGAGGGTACAGATGACTCGAGTTCCTCAGAATACATTTTTCCCCTAGCTAAACGATTAAAACTATCAAAAGCTCCAAATATAACTGAAAGCCATCATGAGATCAGTGAAATCATCAAATGACTCCTCCCGCCCCGCAACCCCAGCAGGCATTGGCCCTTACGGACCCCGTCAGTTGGTGCTGACATCTCTTTGAGGCGCGCGTGGAAAACAACGCGCTGTCGACCCGGGCCTGGTCCCTATCGGACGGCGAGCTGCCCATCGCTCATCGTCCGCAGGCCCGCGCCTACGGTGGCCGGAAGTCGGCTCGTGACTCCCGACGCCCGGGGCGTCTCCTGCGGCGACTAAGGGCGCGAGGGCGTGCAGCTTGCATCTCCCTCGCGCGCTCCGCCTCCTCCTTCGCGAGCATAACTGCTTCGCAGAAGGAGGTGACGGCCTCCCATGCACTCTCGCTCCGGACCATGGCCTGGACCAGGGCCGGACGCGAGAGATCGTCGCTGCCGATCGCCTCCGTGAGGACATGGCGTTGCCCCGCCCAAGCCGGGCAGACCTCCACCGTATGCTCCACCGTGTCCTCCGGGCGATCCACACAATGGTGACACCCGAGCGTTTCCTCCCGCTTTATCCTGAACAGGAACCTCCCGAAACAACCGTGTCCGGTGAGGACCTGCGTCAGGCGGAAGGTGAAGACGCCGTGACGCCTCTCTAGCCACTCCTCAAACAGGGGACTTATCGCCGCAATTGTGGCGTGCCCAGCGCTGGGTTGCGACAATCGCACTCTCCATGCCGCCATGAGATCCCGCCGGAGCTCTGTCCGCTGTGCCGTGATTTCTCGCGGCAGCGGAGTTATACCCCGGCGTTTCGCCTCCTCGCGCAACTCCCACATGTGCGCGAGGACTTTTGCCTCCAGATCCCATGGCGGTAGTCCGGCAAGGAGGCTCGCCGCCTCACGGGAGACCGTGCGGTATCCTCTGACCAGCCTAATGGCCATGACCCTTTGGGACGCGTTCAATCGCTGGGCTGGTCGCAGCCTTAATGAACGCGCCCACACCGGTGCCCCGTAAAGGGCCATGGACCGCACGATCCCCCCGTAGAGCCTCCGGCAGGAGGCGTTTGGACCCCCTAGATTGGGCAGAAGCCGCTTCAAAGCAGCCCCAGCCCTCTGCAGTTTGGGAGCCAAACGTCGGAAGTGCTTCACGAAGTTCCACCGGCTGTCGAGGACGAGTCCCAGGTACTTCATCGTCGACTCGACACCGATGTGAACCCCTCCCGCCGTTATCTGAGAACCCGACAGTGGCGCGTTCCGAGGACCATAAAAACACATGGCCTCGGACTTGTGCAAGGCCACCTCGAGTCCCAGTTGCCGGATCCTATCGACAATTGTCGCAACCCAACGTGTCGCCAGTTCGGCCGCCGCCTCATGCGACCTCCCCTGCACCAGGACCAGCGTGTCATCAGCGTAGCAAACCACGCTGACGCCGCTAGGGAGGTCGGCGCGCAGCACCCAGTCGTAGCCGATGTCCCACAAATGCGGCCCCAGGACCGATCCCTGTGGGACACCGCACGACATCTCTCGCCGGTTCCACTCTCCGTGGTGACCGGGGTAGATGACGGCCCTGTCCGTCAAATAGGCCTCGACCACCCGACAGAGGTAGGTCGGCATCCGGTGATACCGGAGTGCCTCCCTAATGCAACTCCAAGGCAGCACGCATTGGCGATGTCAAGAGACACCGCCAAGACTACCCCACCCCGGGCAATAGCATCCCCCGTCGTGAGGGCTCGAACGCGCATGATGGCATCCACCGTAGAGCGCCCCTTGCGGAAACCAAACTGGCTGTCCGCCAAATCCGGCCCCACTCGCACCAGCTGCCCGACAAGGCGGTCTGCAATTACTCTTTCTAAGAGCTTGCCCACCTCGTCGAGCAGCACGATGGGCCGGTAAGCGAACGGTGAGTCCGCCGGGTGCCCCGGCTTCTTGATGGGGACCAGTTTCCCCGTCTTCCAACGAAGTGGGAACTGGCCCCTCTCCAAGCATGCGCTAAAGAACCCTCGAAGTCGAGGCCCGAGAGCCTCTAAGGCCAGAACCCAGGCTTTATTCAGGAAATACCTGGATGCTCTTCTGTACCTGATATAAATGAACTATCATTTTCACTTTTAGATAGTTAAAACTTGTCTCAGAATATGGTATTGAATCCGTCAAATCTGTTACAAGCGACATCTGATGAGACGACTCAAGAAAACCTACTACCGCTTCTCAAAATGGAACTTTGTCAACCCTCTCACTAATTTCCAATGTCCTTGCTGAAAACTGCGATCATGAAGGAGGATTCCGGTCTCTTGACAAACTACCACCTTTATTCGACGCGTCTCAAAATGGGACATTGGTTTTATCAAATTTTATACGACGTTTAATGACGTTGTGATGCTACTACGTACTATTCATCTATACTATACGTCCTGCCAGAACGTATAACGTTAACGTTGAACGACATTACACGTTGTGTCTATCATATGCTATATCAGTTGTACTATTAGTGACGCAACGTATGCAAACGATGACGTGATAGAATGTTTCTGTCATATTGACTTTTAAACATCTATTATTGTATATCACAACGCATTTAAACGTCAAATATAATTGTATGGCAATTTATTGTGTCAATATAGAACACAATTTAAACTGAGACCGTCCACGAACGTGTTAACATTATATTGTCAAACATCGCTGATATTACGTTATTAGTTTAATCAACCTCTTGGCCAAAAATCGCCATTTGCGTTGTGTATAAGTTTTTAAATTCTATTTTCTTCTATTAACATTATATTGGACAAACATCGCCGATATTACGTTATTAGTTTAATCAACCTCTTGGACAAAAATCGCCATTTGCGTTGTGTATAAGTATTTAAGTTCTATTTTCTTCTATTAACATTATATTGGACAAACATCGCCGATATTACGTTATTAGTTAGTTTAACCAACCTCTTGGACTAAAATCGCCATTTGTGTTGTGTATAAGTTCTTTTAAATTCTATTTTGTTTTATTAACCTAACATCGGACAAACATCGCCGATATTACGTTATTTGTTTGCTTTTTTTTAAATTCAATTAATAATTATTTTAATATTAACTAAAACTTAGAATAGTATTGTGTTAAATTTCATATAGAAATGGATACAATTCAGATAATCCCGACGGAAATCCTGAAAATTATTCCTAAATTTGACGGGGATGAAAAACAATTAAATCTATTTATTTCCAAATGTGAATACGTTATTAGAATGTTTTACGTAGAAAATAACCCAGCGCAACAACTTTACCTATATCATTGCCTAACAAGTAGGTTAGTCGGTAAAGCAGCAATTCGCATTAGCATAAGCCAACATACTTTCTCTTGGGAAGCACTGAAGGGATTGCTTGTTCTGTACTATGGCAACCCGAGATCTGAAGCGTTTAACGCGATAGAACGAGAAACCCTTAACATAAAACATGGACAGTCATAAAAATTTCTGTAACACATTATATACAACCATCTCAAGTATAATTTGGAATTTCACAACAAGGTTTTCAATCCTCAATTCATCCCAAATTTTTCACCTGTCAGACCAAAGTTCGGTGTGCCTAATGCTAAACAAAATGCGATTCCGAGACCGCAAAATATCCAGCAAACTTATAATAGGCAAGCAGTAGCAATGCCTACTCAGCAAAATCAGCAACCGCAGCAGTTTCCTCAAAACAGTAATGCTGATGCTCTATCACGCATAAGAGTTAACGCATTAGACGTCGACTCATCTATGATAGTTAACTTAAACAAACAGGAACAACGAAATAATATTTCTAAAGACGCAACTCCTAGTTCCATTGTTATTTCATCCAACGATGACGACGACAGACCGAGATCCTCATATTCGATTCAATCATTGGATAGTGGAACTATTACAGCCTCTGAAAAACCTGACTCCTTAACTAATATTACAGTTCATTCTGAAGAAAACACCGACTCTGCTGACATACCTATACTACACGAAGCTATTGATACAAAACCTACTCAAATATTAATTTTCACATGGAATAGAAACGAATTTTTAGTTAAAGATCTCTCTAGAGATAAACAAAAGGTACTTGAAGTGCACATGCCTACGGAAAACCCCGTACTAGTTAAAAATTTCTTAAAAGAGTACATACAACCTAAAATTAAATATTTCCTTTATTTCGAAGACAAAATACATAGAAAATTATTTTCCGAGGTAATTACAAACCTTTATAAAAAAGATTCAGTTAGGTTTTATGAATGCACCCGAAGGGTAGTCTATGTTGAAGACGAAGAAGAGCAACGTGATATTGTCACAAAGTATCACATAGGTAAAACTTGCCACCGCGGGATTAAAGAAACAATTAGCCCATTTAAAACGCACATATTTTTGGAATAACTTAGAACAAACAGTGGGCAGTATTATAAACTCTTGCGTTTGTAAGAAAATGAAATATGACCGAAAACCCTTTAAGCCTGAATTACAGTTAACACAGACTCAGACTAGACCTATTCAAGAGATTTTTAATCGAAGTCTAGTTTTCTAGGAGTAGAACGCGCTCAAAGAGCGATGCTTAAAGTGATGTACTTCAAAAAAAGAAGATTCCCTACTGACAAGCTTTATGAATTATGTAATCTGCTCAGTGAGGAAATTGTATATCCTTCATAGCATCCTTAAAACGCACAAAGAGATACCATATGATGCTAAAATACTAAGAAAAAGAAATAAACACCAAACGTTCCCATAGCTAGGACAGAATTTGCCAGCAGACAAAATAAAAACCGCTCAGCTTTTTCATACAATAAAATGTATTTATAACAATCTTACCTACACTATCATTACAGATCTATGATCCAATAAAAAATAAAAAAAAATAAAAATATATTTTATGATAAAAAAATATGAATGTAAAAAAAGCGAATAATTATGGCTTCACAGTTTAAATTATGATGATACAGAGTTACTTTTGCAGCGTGTGACTTAATAATAAATATTATTAGAGTGATGTTTTATTTGCTTGTTTGGTCACTCATGTTCACTCAAAATCTTTCTCTCTCACACACACACACACTCACACACAAACACACCCTCACACACCCCCCCCAACTAACACACACACAGACACGCTCTCGTATAAATTGATCGTAATTTTAATTTTATTTTGTTTTAATTTTTTCCTTTCTTTGTTATATTTTGTATACCTGTTTATACTCGTTCGTATATAATGCAAGGGAAGAGCGGAGCCTTCAACTACAGGCATTTTCTATGCTTAAATGGAGACTCCTCAACATGCAATGTAAGCCAAATGGTTATATGAAATAAACATATTATATTTATTTAATGATTTATTTTCAATAGAAGGAAAATATTTCTTGACCATTGTAGACGCTTTCAGCAAACTTGGACAAGCATTTGAGGTTCCGAACTCAAACTCAAACTCAAACTCAAAGCATTTATTTCAATTAAACCATTTACAGGCACTTTTGAATTGTCAAGGAATCGGTCAGTCAGAAATATGAAGCTAGTTGCCCATTCCAAAGCGTAGTAGGTAGGTACCTATGTAGAAGAACGGGCAAGAAACTCCACGGACACTCTTTTAAATAAATTGTTACAAAGTATTTGTTACATCATTCATGTTGAAATTAAACATGTGAGAACAATGTAGAAAGACGTGCACGTTAGAAGCGTCCGTAATAAAAATATAAAACAAAGAACAATTCAAAAAT
Source organism: Agrochola macilenta (assembly GCA_916701695.1). Lineage (NCBI taxonomy): Eukaryota > Metazoa > Arthropoda > Insecta > Lepidoptera > Noctuidae > Agrochola > Agrochola macilenta. Next base: position 20,481,427 of record OU753573.1, on the reverse strand, counting down.
TAAAATCAGCCAAGGCAGCTAAGAGTTGACCTGTCCCAACTGACGGCGCCCGTTCACGAACATGACACATGGATTAGCACCATTCAGCTCAACCATTTTGAAGGGAGCTAAATGATCCAACACACGCGCCACCATCAGCGAGACATCTGAGTGAGCATGACATACTCACAGCCGCCAGAGCACATTCAAGTCAATAAAATACGTATTACCCGGTAAATGTTAGCTCTTTAGTACATAGTACTCACACCTGTGCTCTGAAATTATATAATACAAAGGAAATTGATTTTATACAATGCAAAATAGATGCCGAATAGATCAACCCCAGAAATAGTAAGAGCGTTATTAAAGTTCTTCTCATTTTATGGTGTACCTAGAAAAATTAGTTCAGATTCTGCGTCAGAATTCATTATTAAACTATTGAAAGAAATGTTAACTTTCTACAAAATTATTCTTCACATAGGAACACATAATCCTAATTCAATGGGTATAATATAAAGGTTTTATTCGACAACAAATTAAATTTACCGACTAACAGACGCCGTAACCGTTAAGACGCATGCTATAATGTCCTATAATCAACCAATGCTGTCTACCACAGGTCTCACTCCCTTTGAAATCGTATTCGGACATACGGATTCATCTAGTAATTTTGCAGTAGATTTCGATCAAAATAATACGCAGCTATTAGTTACAGAACACGCAAAGAGATCAACATACTTATATAATTATTTAACCGATAAAATGGTTAAAAACAAAGAAAACATAAGACAAAAGCGCAGTGGAGAAAATAAATTCGATATTAAAATTGGAGATAACATTTTAATTAAAGGCGTTAACACTCGACGCAGCAAAGATAAACCATGTTATCCAAAAGCTATATATAGTAACAAGTATTAAACACCGCAATACAGTCGCGGTCTAGACCAATCAGAGACAATACAGTCGCGGTCCAGACCAATCAGAGACAATACAGTCGCGGTCCAGACCAATCAGAGACAATACAGTCGCGGTCCAGACCAATCACAGACAAACTAAGGTTCCAATTAAAGACATAAGACGGTCACAGGCTCGTCCTCTTGATAGATGACTGGAACATAGTAAAAGTTCCAAGGGCAAGGGCCATGGACCGCACGATCCCCGCGTAGAGCCTCCGGCAGGAGGCGTTTGGACCCCCTAGATTGGGCAGAAGCCGCTTCAAAGCAGCCCCAGCCCTCTGCAGTTTGGGAGCCAAACGTCGGAAGTGCTCCACGAAGTTCCACCGGCTGTCGAGGACGAGTCCCAGGTACTTCATCGTCGACTCGACACCGATGTGAACCCCTCCCGCCGTTATCTGGGAACCCGACAGTGGCGCGTTCCGAGGACCATAGAAACACATGGCCTCGGACTTGTGCAAGGCCACCTCGAGTCCCAGTTGCCGGATCCTATCGACGATTGTCGCAACCCAACGTGTCGCTAGTTCGGCCGCCGCCTCATGCGACCTCCCCTGCACCAGGACCAGCGTGTCGTCAGCGTAGCAGACTACGCTGACGCCGCTAGGGAGGTCGGCGCGTAGCACCCAGTCGTAGCCGATGTCCCACAGATGCGGCCCCAGGACCGATCCCTGCGGGACACCGCACGACATCTCTCGCCGGTTCCACTCTCCGTGGTGACCGGGGTAGATGACGGCCCTGTCCGTCAAATAGGCCTCGACCACTCGACAGAGGTAGGTCGGCATCCGGTGATACCGGAGTGTCTCCCTAATGCAACTCCAGGGCAGGGTATTGAACGCATTGGCGATGTCAAGAGACACCGCCAAGACCACCCCACCCCGGGCAACAGCATCCCCCGTCGTGAGGGCTCGAACGCGCATGATGGCATCCACCGTAGAGCGCCCCTTGCGGCAACCAAACTGGCTGTCCGCCAAATCCGGCCCCACTCGCACCAGCTGCCCGACAAGGCGGTCTGCAATTACTCTTTCAAAGAGCTTGCCCACCTCGTCGAGCAGCACGATGGGCCGGTAAGCGGACGGAGAGTCCATGAGGACCAGTTTCCCCGTCTTCCAACGAAGTGGGAACTGGCCCCTCTCCAAGCATGCGCTAAAGAGCCCGCGAAGTCGAGGCACGAGAGCCTCTAAGGCCAGAACCCAGGCTTTTCCAGGTAAATCTCATGGCGGCATGGAGAGTGCGATTGTCGCAACCCAGCGCTGGGCACGCCACGATTGCGGCGATAAGTCCCCTCTTTGTCCTCACCTTCCGCCTGACGCAGGTCCTCACCGGACACGGTTGTTTCGGGAGGTTCCTGTTCAGGATAAAGCGGAAGGAAACGCCCGGGTGTTACCATTGTGTGGATCGCCCGGAGGACACGGTGGAGCATACGGTGGAGGTCTGCCCGGCTTGGGCGGGGCACCGCCGTGTCCTCACGGAGGCGATCGGCAGCGGCAATCTCTGGCGTCCGGCCCTGGTTCAGGCCATGGTCCGGAGCAAGAGTGCATGGGAAGCCGTCACTTCCTTCTGCGAAGCAGAAATGCTCGCGAAGGAGGAGGCGGAGCGCGCGAAGGAAATGCAAGATGCGCGCCCTCGCGCCCCTAGTAGGAGACGCCCCGGGCGTCGGGAGTCGCGAGCCGACTTCCGGCCACCGTAGGCGCGGGCTTGCGGACGGTGGGCAATGGGTAGCTCGCCGTCCGATTAGGACCAGGCCCGGGTCGACGGCGCGTTGTGTTCCACGCGCGCCTCAAAGAGATGTCAGCACCAACTGACGGGGTCCGTAAGGGCCAATGCCTGCCAGGGTTGCGAGTTTGTCCGAAAGGGATATCGCGGCCTCGGCACACAGGCAACGGAAGGAACACGGGTGGGTTTTAGTCAGTAAAAGTCTGACACTCTCTCTCGCTCCACCCAGAGCGAGAGGAGTCATTTGATGATTTCCCACCCAAAAAAAAAAAAAAAGGTATATAAAAGTCAAACGAATATCATTTACTTATTATATCAATTCCAACCATCTAACAAGATATCGTTTATAATTATTATCAATAACATCCATTTCCAATGTATATCCTCTGAACAAACCTTCCATTCCTAATCATTCCCATACATACATACAATATTCTTGCGAAAGGGTTGAAAATATTAGCGCTCTCCAAGCCATGCAGGGAAGTCGACGACGGAAAGTTTCTTGGATATAAGATCTCGTAGACGTCTCCCCAGCTGACGAAGCCACACGCATCGCGAACGAGTTTGCCACTGAACTTTCAAAGTGTTTTCCCTTGCCAGTGAAATCCTCCAAAACTATACAGCCAGACACTTGAAGCTTATTTTCTGGTGTTCACACATTTTTATGGAGGCACCTATATTTTGACTTGCAACTTTCTTCATATTTGCGAAGTGAAAATTTGGAAAACGACGCATAGAAGCAGGTCTGGTGCCAGTCCATATCACGCCGAACGTGCATCTACCCAGCATTGCGATACCGGCGACCAGCCTTCAAGAAACACCTCCGATCAATTTAGATGAAATAGACTTTGAAAACTTACAGTTATTGGCGCATTCCCTGAAAAGTGAAAGTGTAGTGTAAAGTGATAAAAGCAAACCGTATTTTTTGAATATTCATAATATCGGAACTATAATCATTTACATATTAATTCTCTTATTCATTGTATTTCTTGTTACTTTTAATTCTAAAATATTATCTATTTATAATATAAATCAAAACCATCATTCTCAGAATGCAAATGATGATTTTGAACTTAGGGAGGGAGGAGTTATGCATACCAGACATCAGTTCCCATAGCAGCTAATCACTCTACACCATATGCTGTTTCTAACCACTTGTTTAATTATTTAGTTATTAGCCATGTCACCGATTGCAGTTATTTATTATGCATCTCTGTCGACACGACACCTTTTTCTAACACTTAAGTTAACGTTCATGTGAAGTGGCCTGGTGGACCATTCCAGAAATATTGTTTTTATTGATTAACCTTTTTTTATAAAATATGTACCAATAGTTCGTAAGCCATTCCGTCTGTATCGCTCTAACCGAGCACACCTCCTAATTACTTTAAACATTGTAATTAAAGTTTATTTTAAAACTATATCACTGCCGTTCATATTTGACTACATATAAAGAACTGCTTTTTGTTTATATAATGAATCCATGTGGAAGCATTAAGTCTAAGCATTAAGGTAGGAGCTCGTGGCTAAGTAACAACAGCCGCACTGGTCGATCCATCAGGTTAAGCTACGCTTGCCGGGGTTTTGGTCAGTGGATGGGTGACCATCTTTACATACCGAGAATCCTCCGTGCCTCGGAAAGCACGTTAAGCCGTTGGTCCCGGCTGTCATTCGTGGATCTTTAACAGTCGTTACGAGTCGTAGAAACCCGAAAGTCTGACACCAGTCTTACCAAAGGGTATCGTATTACCTAGTTACTGGGTTGTAGAGGTCAGATAGGCAGTCGCTCCATGTAAAATACTGGTATTCAGCTGCATACGGTTAGACTGGAAGCCGACCCTAACATAGTTGGGTAAAGGCTAGGCAGATTGATTGTGGAAGCATTAAGTCAAAAGGTACAACCTACGTAGATTGCGCACACAATCAATAGTCGATTGATGAACGTAATCCGTCCCTTTGCACCACACTCACACTGTATCGATCCGATTGAACGATGTCAGAGCATCTTCGACTGTATTCTAGTTGCACTTAGAGATATTTTGTTTCACTAATCAAAGCAGTCATCTCAAAGAATGTGGGAAAAGCCCAAACATTGCTGAAATATACCTAAACCTGGACAGCAGTCGGGTACACATCGCAGTAGGTACATGGTTCTACTTCGGACAGCTCAAGGTGAACTCCCGTGCAGCCGGTCAGCGGTGCACGTGAGTGAGGTTCATTGAACTCCCCCCTGCCGCGAGTAGGTGCCCCCCTCTACGCTCCTTTCACTGCGTACCGCTCCCTTCATATAACTGATAATGGTGTCAGTAATACCACTTATACTAGGTGTTATTATTCTTATGTTACACAAAAATCTATTTCAAATAATTGCCATTCAGAACCTGAAAACCTAACTAACGTCGTCGTCTGATATTAATTGCGCATTAATGAAAGATGTATGCTGTTAACCTACGTATTATCAATACATACATTAGTACTTAATACTGTTTAGAGGAGAGAGACACATTGAGACAGAGATCGTCTGTTTCATAGAAGAAAATAGTTCTATGTTTGAGACCAAAAGAAAACGACATATTTTTGAAAAATTCTGCCCTTAAAAGTAGGTCACAAATACATGATTGCTATCACACCCTGAACTAGGGACTATTTGACCTGTCGCCAACAGCTTGCATGTTGTAAACATCTCTACTCTTTTAATGAATATGTTAAAACAAGTTTGTTTTTCGAAACTGGCCCACATTGGCCAATTACACAAACTGAGGCTCGAGTGAGCTCAGCCAATGTTCGAGTGCTCTATAGTATATGGAGTGTTGGCAGGACACTCACACTATACATAATAGGCTTGATGGATGTTTGCTGTTTTCACTATTACTAGAGCTTGCAAAACGACGCAGAATACATTATTGTGGGTACTAGGCCAAGACACTGTCCTAGCGTCAACGAGAAGATAATAAATGTGTGCATAAACTGTCAGACTAATGATGACATGAATGTTACCTGTGTAGCACCATTGTCGAAATGACAGCTTTTATGTTTAAAGAGGTCATCAGTCAAAGACGCTGTTGACGAGACAACATTATATGCAGAAAATAGTCACTGAGTGAAAATGCTGACACTGTGGACAGAAACATCTGTCCACAGTGTCACCAAACATAACAAAGTGGTTGTACCTAATATAAAAGCTTTTGGAAAAAGTCAAAGGTTAAATTAAAATAACTTGTGTGTGAAGCTACGGTTTTCAAGACGGCCGCAGTGATGCCCGTTATGAAAATGATGCCATTGGGTTTGACATTACGGTGTCAAAAACGCTCTCTAGGAAAATGATGGCATTGGGGTTTGACATTACGGTGTCAAAAACACTCTCTAGGAAAACACCAAGTTACTTTCATAAATAACGTTTCAGTGAAATGCGGACGCTATGTAGCGGCCTCCGCCGTTTCAGGAAACGCCTGATGAATTTATGAAGATTGTTTTGATCGAGACGGCGCTTTTTGATCGTGTTGATTACAATTAACCACCAAGATATAAATTCTACATAATACTGTGAACAAATATTTATGATGTCATTTTAGTATAGTAGATAACTGTACTACTTTATAATAATACGGACAAATATCAGTGAGAGTATTTAAACACTGAAATAAATCATATGCTAAGAATTATTAAAAATAAATAAGTGTGTTTATTAAGTGTATTATTAATAGTATTTCAGCCAGTTGTTACACAATTGTTAGGACTCTAGAATAGTAAGAGGATATAATATAAGCACATAAATTATAATTTGAATAATAAAGTAGTCACACGAAATTGAAAGTGATCGTTAGTAGGTCAAGTCGGCGAGCATCGCGCATGCTCGGAGATATGAGGAGATTTATGCTTACCTACTAAATAATATTTGTAGCTACAATTGCTCAACGCTCTAGCTAATGACATGACGTCTTTGAAACTTTTGCCAACTTAGGTGAAAACATTTATACTACTACATTAGTTAGGGTTGAAAATTGAAATAGACCGCGTACGGGATTCGCTTCAGTCTAAGTAAACCTTTTAAAAATTATCCTGACCTTCCTTGGGTTAGGGACTACTACTTGCAAGACAATATTCGTATTTCGGATCAAAGCAAAGCAACGGTTGGAAGAGTGTCAAATATTGTAAAGCCTTAGCTGACACTGACACGAGTACAAGAGGTACGCGGTAGCCTGTAAGAGGGTAGTGTGTGTATTGCGCATGCACTCATGTGTTTACACTCATCGTGTAAAAGAGGCTTAGGTCCAAGACCTTTAGAAGTCCTGCAACATTTTATATTATGGTGGTCATCTCACCTGCATGACGTCATAGAGCGGGTGCGGGCGCTGCGCGGGCGCCAGCTCGAAGCTGCCGACGCAGTAGGGCGCACGGGCCGCCCGACAGCCCGGCCATTCGTCCAGCGAGAACAGCTGTGGCATGGAGTAGTACTGCTCATCTGCAAGCGAGGGTCCATCGTCAATACAATCATCCTCCTCTTGAATTTATTTTAACTCGGCGCAGCATGATTTCGTCTTACATACATACCATAACTCAGAAGTTACTCCTTTTCTAGCTATCATCATTCTTTCACAAAATCCATTCATCGTTTCTCCAATCTCTATTGGCGAGTATGGAAGTCGGAAATTATCCCGGGATAAAAAGTTATAAGCTATCAGTCTGCCTCATCCAAATCCATAACAGTAGCATAACATAATGATTGTATACTATCGTAAATTCATGCAAGCCCAGTACTTTTTTTTTGCTCATAAATTATGCACAACGTCTAATGATTGAAATATGTACTATATTGAATTCATGCAGGCCTAGTACTTTTTGTGTCAGGTTTCAAAACTCAAGGAATTAGATTTTTCATACAAACGAAATCCCCCCCTTTTTTCAAAAACCCTTCTTAGTTCTCCCCTACATTATAAAAGGAAGCTGTGCACGTTCCTAGTCCCAGTAGTTTCGGCTCTGCGTTGTTATGTCAGTCAGTCAGTTTCTCCTAGAGTAATATAAATTGAGGGAACCGGAACAAGAATCATGGGGTTACAATAAAATAAAATAAATACTAGGACAGCATACATTTGAGAAGATCAAAGACTGTATCAGTATTTGAGTGCAGTGAAAGTTTGAAAAAGTGCATCCTATAAGGCTTGCTAACTGTTGACAAAGTACCAGGACAACATACATGACCACACACATCACACACATAATCACACAACATAACACATGACATGATGATAGATCGCTTTTAGCGATGAGACCGCCCATTGTGTCACCCTATGTAAAATGACTACATTTTTATCTGTTTTTTTATGGTGTTACATAATAAAGAATATTCTATTCTATTCTACATGTCAGAAGATAAAAACTGCAACAGTTTCGGTGCAGTGAATATTTGAAAATGTGCATCCTACAAAGGCTTGCAAGTGATAAATAAACTGATAACAAAGTACTAGGAGAGCATGGAACACTAGACGATTAGAATGCAACAGTTGCCGGTCGGGTGCAGTGACTGACATTGGCAATGTATCCTGCGATGTCATTGTCATGGTAATGGCCCTTTGTATGCAGCCGCTACTAAATATGCAGTAAAAGCTTTCCATATAATTGTGGAAAACAATACTTTTAAATCCTGAACTCGGCAGTATGCTATCTATAATTTGGTAAGGCGTTATTAATACTAAGGCTGTGTTGTTGGCGTAGTGATCGCAAGCGTGGCTGTTTAGCATGGGGTCGGGTTCAATTCCCGGGTTGGGTAACTTATTGAGTTTTTCGCTTGGCTCGCCCTCTTTTACATACGCGAGATGTCGGTGTATTCAACACTTCGGGCAAAACCGGCGAGATGTAGGTTGTGAAGCCTTTTCACAAGGAGCTGTAACTTCTCGAATGCAGCAATAACGCATATATTCAACATTTCACTGTTGTTTTAATAACAACGTGTAGTAAGGTGCGATGGCCGGCAATCGGGGACGCCTTACACAATGTAACGGTAGCAAGCGCTGATGTTACACGCAGCCCTACTTCGGCAACATTAGGAAACGTAGTCCAAATGGCTGTAGTGGGTGATGGATGACACACATTTCAATTTATTCTACCTAGTACTGCTGACCCTTAGCAGTTACAATATTGGTGCAATCTTCAGTATTGAAATACCTACAAACCTTTGGTGATTCCGTCTGACACTGACAAACTAATATCTACCTTCTTTTTCTATAAGTTACCTTTACCTACCCAAAATTACCCACATTAGAACTCTTTCAGGTAGATTAAGCTCAGCTGCATATGCAGTAAGAAAAATAAGGCAGTTGACTGATATAGCCACAGCTAGGTTAGTATACTTTGCTTATTTCCACAGTATTATGTCTTATGGCGTTCTGCTGTGGGGATCGGCAGCTGACGTAGATTCAATTTTCATTTTACAAAAGAGGGCAATCCGCGCTATCTATAAAATGGGTCCTCGTGAGTCCCTTAGAAACAAATTCAAAGAAATTGATATACTGACTCTGCCTTCTCTTTATATCTTAGAAAGTATTATGTATGTCCGCAAAAACTTAGGACTTTTCAAAATAAGAAGCGATTTCCATAATAAAAATACACGTAGTAGACATGAAATTGTGATACCCAAATTTAGATTAACTAAAACAAGCAAGTCATTTCTTATAAACAGTATCCGCTTTTATAACAAGTTGCCAAAGTCGGTTACAGAACTTAGCGATGGGAAGTTCAAAACCCATATCAAACGTGTCCTTATCAAGAAAGCATATTATAAAATTAAAGACTACGTTGAAGACAAGGAAGTTTGGCAATAATTCCTTCTGCACATGTGGCTTCCCTGGTACATCATTAACGGCACATTATGTAAGAGTCTATTAACTGCTCCCAAATTAACATCTTCATCTTTTTTTTTCTTTTTACATTCTTCCTTGACATAATCATCCTAATATTTGACATTATATACCTACAATTTAATTTCAACACTTTATTAGTAGCTTTTGTGTACATGATAATTATTCAGATTTGTTACAGTTGTAATACCAATCATGTCATTTCGTTTAAAATAGGTTTTTATTTTTATTAATTTATTCATATTTTATATACTTAGATTATTTTTTTCTATTTTGTGAATGTGAGAACACTGTAGGTTTAGTGGACTGTAGATTTATTGACCATCTTCTATCTTGTTAAGTACCTGGTACTTGTTGAAAGACCTACACTGTCTACCGTTATTTAAAAATATTGTAAAAAACAATTATTTTTAAAAGAGTAACCGTGGAGTTTCTTGCCGGCTCTTCTCCATAGGAAACGACCAATTGGAACCGTGCACCTAGCTTCTGACGTTTCATAAGTGCCCATGTAGGTTTATGTGAAATAAAATATTTTGATTTTGATTTTGATTTTGAAAACTAATTGTGTGTTTAAAAAAAAAAAAAAACTCAAAACTCAAAACTCAAAGCATTTATTTCAAATAAACCAATTACAGGCACTTTTGAATTGTCAAGGGGTCGGTCAGTCAGAAATATGAAGCTAGTTGCCCATTCCAACGCGTAGTAGGTTCCTATGGAGAAGAACGGGCAAGAAACTCCACGGACACTCTTTTAAATCAGAATATTGTTACAAAATATTGGTTACATCATTCATGTTGTAATTATACATGTGAGAACAATGTAGAGAGACGTGCACGTTAAAAGCGTCCGTAATAAAGAAAAAAACAATTCAAAAATTAAAATAAATTCAAAATAAGCCTTGGCAGCTAAGAGATGACCAGTCCCCACCGACGGCGCCCGTTCACGAACATGACGCATGGATCAGCACCATTTAGCTCAACCATTTTGAAGGGAACTTTATGATCCAACACACACGCCACCACCAGCGAGACATTTGAGTGAGCATGACATACTCTCAGCCGCAAGGGCACATTTAGGTCAATGAAAGACGTAGGTACCCAGTAAATGGTAGCTTTAAAGTAGGTACATAGTGCTCACACATGTGCTATGCAATTATATAATACTATGAAATTGAATTTATACAATCTAAAGATAGTCCTACAATCTTCAGCAGCTCCAACAATATTTTCGAATGCCAATCAATTAGTTTATGCGCCTTGTGGAGCTGGACCAGCGTTGAGCCAAGCATTTTTGTCAACGATGTAATCCCCCAACTTATAATATGCTTGGCAGCATAGTGTGCGTTTTATACAAGATTTAAAATTCCTTTCATTCAATTGGAGTATGTGGGGAGGTATATTATTGTAACATTTTAAACAGTACCCCATGAAGGTTGAGTCAACTTTAGCCAGTCTGAAACCCGGTTGAACTAATTGTTCCCTATTTCTAGTGCTATAATTGTGTCTATCACCTCTTTTACTGAAAAGACTTAGATTTTTCCTAACGTACATGATGTTTTCATAGATATATTGACAAGGTACCGTCATGATGTTAATATCTTTAAACAGTTCCCTTAGAGAATCGCGTCTGCGGAGACCATATATTGGTCTGATGGCTCTTTTCTGCAGAATAAAAATAGACTCGATATCTGCAGCCCGTCCCCATAGTAGAATACCGTAAGACATGATACTATGAAAGTAACTGAAATAGACTAGCCTCGCGGTATCTACGTCAGTAAATTGACGGATTTTTCTCACAGCATATGCTGCTGAACTTAGGCGTCCTGCAAGAGATGTTAAATGAGGACCCCATTGCAGCCTTGAGTCGAGCGTAATCCCCAAGAAAACAGTTTTATCGACGAATTCTAATTTCTCCCTATTCAATACTATGTCACAATCACTACTTTTAACATTCGGTAAAGCAAATCTTATGCATTTAGTTTTTTTCCCATTTAATACTAAATTATTAGCAGTGAACCAATTTTGGAGTTGTAGTAGGGCGTTATTTACGTCGTCAAGATTTGATGCACGTCTATTTATCTTAAAAATTTGAGAAGTATCGTCAGCAAATAACACCATTTGTGGTTGGTTTTTTAATAAATGGGGTAGATCATTAATATATACTAAAAAGAGGAAAGGACCCAATATCGAGCCTTGTGGAACACCCATTTTTACTTTTAAACCGAGTGAATTGATTCCATTAATTTGTACTTGCTGTTGTCTATCATTTAAATAAGATTTTACCAAACTAAGCGCAAGTTTACCTAGTCCGTAATGCTTAAGTTTCAAGAGTAAGGTTTGAGGTTTTTTTTTTTATTTGATGATTATCATTTTCTAACTTTCAAATTCAAAAATATACAAAAGAAACTTAATTATACAGACCTGCAATGTAAAAATTTTTAACAACCTGAGTGTTGTTATTGAACAACACCTTTACGACATTAAATTAATGTCATGTTACTGTCCTGCACCCCTCCTCGGCAAGGTGAGCTTCCAATAATTATATTATCAATACGCCGTAAAAGTTTTACAATGACGTCATAAGTTTTTAAAAGTTTAATTAATATATGCTTTCAAGGTTGTTGAAAAGTAATTTATTATTCACGGAAATGTTTTCTAAGGATCACGGCCGACAAACGTGACGTATGGCGTGCGGATTTCTGGAACACATCTCATAGAAAGAAGGTATTACAGGAAAATTATTATTAAATATTGTGCCTACCTAATTAAGTACCTAACCTAACCATACCCATAGGTTAGCATCTAATACTTCATGAACTTGGTACATAAACGTACGTGAATGTAATGAAATGCTGATGAAGTGAACTCGAACTTGGCGGATGCGTGAGTTTGCACAACGCTTCCTTTGTGCCGCGCGTGTGCGCCGGATATTAGAGGTCAATGTGAACAGCCTTTATATCATTTTCAATTACAGGGATATGTAATCAACATAACTTAATTGGAATTTTCGTCTCCATACATGAAACAACATGAAAATTTGTTTATTTTCGTAAACGAATGCCAAGTTGATCGCTATGAGACAAGGCTCTGTTGAGATTGCGATCATACGTCATATGTAATTTATTTCACAACAAAACTTAAAGTTTAAAAAATTCCCGACACAAACAAAATCTTATATAAAGTAATAAAATAAAATGTATTGGCCCTGTAAGATTGTAGCTAATATTTAGAATCAAGCGTCGTCGCGTCGGGGGACGGCCAATGAAAATATCCTTTCATAGTCCCCCGACGCGACGACGCGCGGCGCACAGTGTGTGAGCAAAATTACTCATCAGAAAATATCTTTGACTGAGCTCAAGTGGATTGGCAGCAGCATCCCATTGATATGCTCGTGAAGAACGTGCTCTTCAAAGTAAAACCTCCTAGGTAGGTTTTGATTTACTTCCAAATGAGCAAAATATGCGACATAATTAATGGCCATATTTTTTACTGCGTTGATTAAAAAGCGTTTTTTGACAGGGACTGACCTTATACCTCCACGGGTGCCAGAGAAAAAGGATCTTGACAAACAGACCGTTTTTCCTTTTGAGGTGCGGAACCCTAAAAAACTTAGAAGAGGTTGCTGTGAGATGTAAAACACTGATGGAGATAGTGAAATTAAACAAAGGGGAATATAGAAAAGCTCGTTAGATTGCAATCCATTCAAATAGCGCGAATGCCATTGAGAAAGTGACATTATTACACTTAGATAAAATGTAGAAACGACGCTTTCCCACAAACCGTTAGAAAATATTATGTTTAAAGCTAAGTAATAAGTGGTAGCCACTGACTTTCTACTGAGCCACAACATTCACTAGTACGTCTAGTGACATCTTCACCAACATTGTTTCCTCAAAGTCTGTTTGCCTTAATCTTCTGCACATTTAGAAATGCAGCTTGTTATTTTGTTGAGTCATCTTAAACAGATGGTTTTTGTTTTTGGATGTAAGTGGCGATGCTGCAGTAAAGTGTGGAACAAAATGCAAGCGTGCGTTAATTAATTTACGAAACTTTTGAAGATCGATAACATCGAGTATTAGCTGAGTGTCTTCCAATAAGATCATCATTTTAACTAGGTGTTTGACATAAAAAACATCAAAGATTTTCATTACAGACTAAGGTAATTCCCGTATTCTTAAAAGCGTTTGCATACAAGTGTCAGTATCAGTATCTGTAAAAAATACCATTAATTTTCCTACATTTATGACAAGTTCTGAGCAAAAATCTATGTTTAACGAGTCTGGGCGTTTTGCGGGACTGGTTTATGTTATTTTGACGTTCGAAAAGTGCTGATATCAGCCTAGTTGGAATTAATGAATTTTGAATTTGAACAGATTTTGAACAGTTTTAAATTGTGGGCATTGGCCTTCTAAGCACGTGTGCGTGTGCTCATTAGTCAAATCTTTCAATTTTAAAAAGCTGTTGAATTTAGTTGCATAGGTCCTCATTTTTGTATCCAAGAATACATTGATAGGTACGCGGTCAACTGTCCTAACGTTGCCTAACGTTGCCTCGCGTCCTATGTTTGCCTTCAATGAAAAAGATGTAATATCTTTTTCATTTTACTTGTATGACAATTGAAACTATAATTAATACAGTTTTAGCGTTAACGTTAGGGCTGTTGACGGTACCATAAAAATTAACCAATATCAAAGTCATGACGAAAGTTTGACATTTAATCTTTTGCACTCAACCGGACACCACACACACCGAACAATTGATCAATGAGAGCTCGATCACGAATCATCTATTAGCAAAATTAAATGATATGTTTATGATACAGACGAACTGAGTCTAGATAATATTTAGCTTAACATATTAATGCTAATCAGTATTCATTTGAGCTGGATGTGATAATTAGGTCCAAAAGTTTAAACCGACCCATAGTCCAACGGCTTGGTCTAGGGTCAACTCTGGGCGGAAAAACGAAGCGTAATTCTGATCTATCGTAGCAAGTTAATGTTTCAAAAGTGGCATTTCTAGCGATATTGATTGGGTAGAGAAAAAATATTATGAGTTTGAATCCGTTACTAAATAAGGAGTATTTAGGTACTATACGAGTAATATACGAATGAACGTAAACGAGGCAAAGGGTGTATGTAAGGATAGTAGCAGGTGGCGTTCTGTGGTGTCTGCCACCCCCGCCTACCGCTACCCCCGTACCCCCGTGTGGAGAAGGCGTCTGTTTGTATAACATATGGATGTGGATCCAAAATAAACAAACGAACCATTTGGTTTAGCTTTACACTTGACAGGTTTGTAATCACTCAAAACTAAACTAACAATCGATGTTTCACGTGCTTTGAACACTAAATAAAAAAAAATAAAAAAAATCTAATATTTGTAATTTAATTAAATGATTCTAATAATTGTAATTCACATTTTCTTATATACTGTAATAATTCAAATAGTTCTAATAATTATAATTTTATTCAAATAATTGTTGAAAATTAACTATAATTTTGCATCCCGTAGTGAGGGTGAAATATGTCCTGTGCTATAATTTAAGTTGACCTAATTTAATTTGACATCTCGTGTAACCATATTTCAAGCAAATATATGATTTATTATTATTACAAAAAAAAAAAAAACAGCCTGTCACATTCCCACCGCAGGGCAAAAGCCTCTTCTCATACAGAGAAGGCATTGATCACCACGCTTGCTCAAGACGGGTTGGTGATTTCAGACTTATATTAACTACAAGTCCAGGTTTCCTCACAATGTTTACCTTCACCGATGTCAGTAATGTCCAAGATAAACTCAGAAAGTACATATGAATTGAAAAAGTCACATTGGTACTTGTCCGGATTTAAACCCACAACCTCGTGCATGAGAGGCGAGGCCTTAACCACTGCCCCCATCACGACACTAAATTAGTGACATAATAACATTTAATATTTTAATGTAGAGTTCATCAAAGGTTTACGTTAATTTCTTAGACCAAAACGTTTATAAACCGAAGTATTGACTCACGTTCCCTTTAGCACAAGTAGGTACTGGCTGCCCGCGACTAGTTTGTACAAATCCTGTGTTATTCAGGTTCCTTCGGTCGCGCCACCACCGCAAACTGTAACACTTACTATAGGTACTTTAACTGCAGTGATTTATTTCCTTATTTCTAACTGATATAAGTACTTATGTAGAAATAAGGATTGCCTGTGGTTGGTTTAACTGACTTTAACTGATGCAATAAATAAGATAATTTATAGCTATTCCAAACGACGCAAAGAACTTGTAATGATTTAATGAGATAATGATGGTGCACTTATTACATTCGTTTGTTTCGTGTTTAACACCAAGAAGCTCTCATCTATTATTAAATAACGCTTTACGCAGATGTTAAGCATTATTTAACTTTAAGCAATGTATTTATAAAATTCGTGATGTTTCAGAAAACTCAAAAGCTCTTCTGCCAACTAAACTATGCAAAAAAGGTTCAACATCTTGTCATCCACGACTAAAAAGAAACAAATTGAGCACCTTACTCGTCCCTACACACATATACTAGGCTAGTCTATTTTTTGACATCAAATTCGAATTAAAAAACGTAAGTATTCCGCAGTAATTAGGTGAGGACTGTGGCGAGAATGGATCACCACGTAATCCTCACCAAGACCCCTTTATATCTCTGGAATCCCTTGATGACTATTTTCGAGATTTGGCATACCGTTACGACTATTTCTTGACTATTATTTGGAATTGAAATCAAGTCGATACTCCCAGCCGTTTGTTTGCACTGAGGTGAGGATTGTGTGGAGACGTTCACCCCACAATCGTCTATAACTTCTGAATCATAATGCGACAATTTTTTAACCTTGGTGACTATTATATTATAACTATTTCTTGACTATTTTGTTTAAGTTTTCAAAGGTGAGGATTGTGTGGTGAAAAGGACACACATTTTGACTACAATTCATGCGACAAGCCACAATTTCAAAACTGACCAACTGACCGTAACTGATGATCAATATTCAGCGCAACATTAGTACTAATTTCAAATGCAAACGACACGGTCCCTTTTACTTGCAACTCACTACTTAATGCAACTAAACATCACGCCACTATTCCCTGAAGGAAGTGACAGACACGTCTAGTACCTACAGCTCAATATACAGTCTTATTTCGTCAGTTATTTCTTAAAGTTGCATGTTGGGTGTAATTCTATTAACTAAAAGTACGTACGTTTTTAAACAATAAAAAGTAAGAATCTCGTTGAGCGATGGAAATTCTTAAAGAAATGCAGCAGTCCAAGCCAAGACTTAGAATGTCGATAAACCATGGCAAGCCCTTTCGAAAATGGCTGTGCTATGATTAATTAAGTGGGAACAATTTTCCGCTTTCGAGAATTTACATCGTCCAAAACACAGTCTTTAAAACTATTTCCAAATTCCCGAACCGAGGGACCAAAGTCCCTTTTACGAGTACTTTGGACCCGTGACCATAGCTTTAGGAAACCTTAACTCAGCATATCCTCTTTATCACAAAATCACAACACTAGTACCGTACCGCTTAAGTCGAAGATAATGTCAGGGGCTGCGCACGCACCGCTGATCAGCAGCAAGACGGTCAGCGCTCGCGCCGGAGCCATGGTTCGCACTGACAGCGGCGGCGGGCGGCGCGCGGCGGCTTGCATAATACCGGCCTTTCGTTTCTTAGCAGGGATGTAACTGCATTGCTATTCACAAATATTCGACAAGGTCTCGTGTCGAAAATTACACATTTTCGATCACCTGATTTGCCTTTGCCTGCAATTAGCTGTCGGAAGAATAGCGCTCGTCTTTTTTATTTAAACTGATAATATTTTCGGGTTTGAGATTTGTAGGTAAACAGCGTTTAGAGGATTCATTTCGATAACATTGATTGATGTTCGATTCAGCACGGAAGCATATCGAACAGTTGTGAATGTCTGTGCTGGTCGGTTGTTGAGTTGTTTGGATGTTTGTGCATCAATTAGTTAGCAAATATTAGTTAAAAGGAATATTAGTAAAATATTGGTTAGATGTTTGGATGTTGACATGTTTTTTGTGATAATGTTGGATGAGTGATTACTTGCTATGACATGGCAGTGACTGTCGCACAGATATGGGTGACAGAGACTGTCGCACAGGTATGGGTGACAGAGGCTGTCGCACAGGTATGGGTGACAGAGACTGTCGCACAGGTATGGGTGACAGAGACTGTCGCACAGGTATGGGTGACAGAGACTGTCGCACAGGTATGAGTGCATTAGGATAGCCTATGCAAAACAGTTGATAAAAAAGATTTATAGAAATACTGCTAGTGGTTCTCATAAAAAAATGTTCAAAAATACAATTTCTATGTAACCTGCTCGTTCGGCAACCGTGTTTATAGCCGCTAGATAACCGGTCTTGTCGGAAGGTCGATCATTGGCCCGCAGCCGGCAGTGGGTCACGCATGGGTATTTGTAGCTGGTCGCCCTGTTCGCTGGATCGATAGCATATGATTAAAGATTCGGCCCGACATCGAGAGTAAAAAACAAACAGATAGAAAAACAAAAGTTTATCGCATTGATACACTCCGTCGATTATCCATTTCATACAACAGTTAAAGGATGACAGTTGTGATTTGAATATACGGACTTTTTAAGTTAGTGGGTAGTCACTTACTTTGTTTTTTACCTAGCTGGTAATGATTTGAACTATTGAACTATTGGGGTTGAAAATAAAACCACAATTGTGTTCTGATCTAAGCTGGTATATTTAATTTAAATTGCAAGACCCTAACTAAATCGTCGTAACGAAACCATAGCGAGATCTATTTCGACGCCAACGCCATCTATCGAGCTTGACATCAACTTTTCAATTTTAACAATAATGACTGTGGTTTCTTCTTGAACATACCGCCCACCAAGGACATTTAGTGACGGAATGTCCTTCTTAAATTACATTTAAATCTAAAATTTGCACTTTGTATATAGTATAAGCTAAAATAGTCCATAAATCTAAGGAATACAATAAAAATAAAAAATCTTTAACAGTTTAAAATGTTGCTATCTAAAACAATTGTAAAAACTTAGTTTATCGTTCAAATTTGCGATAAAGATATAAACAACGTAAAAATAAACTTATAAAGTGTATACAATAAAAAATGGTAAACTTTGTAAATATACATTTCTTCTTAATAAATTAAAGATTTGATCTACTGACGTTTTATATAAACTTCATTAAAACCATAAACAATTCATTGAACTATCGGTAAAATACATAATTTGGAAGTTGGTCTCTTAATTATAGAGGATTTTGTGCGCAATGTGACCACACGGGTGATGTTATCATCACCGGGGTGTTTCTCCACAACCCGTCCCAACAACCAACGACTTGGCGGTAAATCATCTTCCTTAATCAAAACAATGTCGCCGATATTGGGCTCCGGAACTTGGGAAGACCATTTGTACCTATTCATCAGATTTGACAAATACTCTTGCGACCATCGTTTCCAAAAAGACTGAAACATTCGTTGAACTAATTGCCACCGAGTCAAATAATTTACATTTGAACTTGCATAATTTTTATCTGGCACATTAACTATCGGTTCGCCGATCAGAAAATGTCCAGGAGTTAACGGCAGGGGTTCACCAGGATCATCAAAGTTAATAACGCTTATCGGTCGCGAATTTAAACATGCTTCAACTTGGTTGAGGAGTGTAGACATTTCCTCATACGTAAGTGTAGAGTCGCCGATTACCCTTTTAAGGTGAAACTTGGTGGACTTTACACCTGCTTCCCAAAGACCACCGAAATTGGGAGCATGAGGCGGTATAAAGTGCCACTCCGTGTTGTTTGTTTCCAGGTGTTCTGCTATTGTTGGCTGTATAGACGCCAACTGTCGTAACTCTCTGGAGGCACCTACAAAATTGGTGCCGTTGTCGCTCCACAATTTAGCACAGTGCCCTCGTCTCGACACAAATCGTCGAAAGGCAGCTAAAAATGCCTGTGTACTCATATCACTAGCGACCTCTAAGTGAATAGCACGGGTGGACATACAAACAAAGAGGCATATATAGCCTTTGTATGAACGATGACCACGGCCTTTTGTCGTTCTTATGCTTATGGGTCCCGCATAATCCACTCCGCTATGTAAAAATGGTCTTGCTGGTGTACATCGGACTGATGGGAGATCACCCATCAATTGATTTCTGACACTAGCCCTTTGTTTTGCACAAGTTACACATTTGCGTACATATTGCTGGATTAGAGATCTAGCACCTAGTATCCAGTAGGCTGACCTTAAAAAGTTTGACAGCAACTGAGGACCACCATGCAGTGTTTTCTCATGCGCATCTGCAACTATAAGGTGAGTCAGATGACTTGCATGTGGTAGGAATATTGGATGTTTCGAATCTTTGTCCAGTTCCGACTTTGCAAGTCGTCCGCGAACTCTCATAATACCCTTATTGTCGAGAAAAGGGCAAAGTGATTTCAGTTTACTAGACTTCATATTTAAATACCCTATTTCTTTTAACTGTGTATATTCTAATGTAAATATCTCTGTTTGTGTCTTCTTTATACAGGTTTCTAACGCTGCTTCTATTTCGTGACCCTTCAAATATTTACTATTGTATTTGTCCTTCTTTAAAAAGCGTCGGCAATACGCAACTACTCTAACTAATTTTCGTAGACTAGAATAATTTTCTACAACTACGTGCTCTGGAATGACAGCCGCGTGAGCCTTTATTGTTTGTTCTAAATCTATTTTTAAATCCTTTGGCCTTTTGTACTCAATTATTTTGTTTTTCAGGAATGACGGTCCAGAAAACCATAAGTCGTTACTAACCAATGAACTAGGAAGTATTCCCCTTGAAGCGCAGTCTGCTGGGTTCTCTTTGGTCGACACGTGAAACCATTGAGATGAACTCATTACACCCAATATTTCAGCGGTCCTATTTGCAACAAACGTTTTCCACCTACTAGGGTGGCTATTAAGCCACGAAAGTACTACTGTCGAGTCAGTCCACGCTGAAATCTTCGTCTTTGGTATATTTAAGACCTCTGCAGACTCTGTCAATAGCTTTGATAAGAGTACTGCACCACATAACTCTAATCGAGGAATGCTGACTTGTTTGATTGGAGCTACTCTTGTTTTTGCAACTAGCAATGAAACATGAACCTTGCCTGTGGTATCAATTATCCTCAAGTAAACGACTGCTGAGTATGCAGCTTTTGAGGCGTCACTAAAACCTTGCAATTCAAGATCATCAGTTGAACTTGTCCCGAGCCAACGAGGTATCCGAACCTTAGTAAGTATTTTTAACTCTTCCCGGTAAGTACTCCACTCAGTTATTAATTCTGTAGTTAATTTCTCATCCCAACTAACACCTGCGAGCCATAACTTCTGGATGAATACCTTTGCTACAACCACACTAGGAGCTAACCATCCTAATGGGTCAAACAACCGAGCTATGTCTGATATTATAGATCTTTTTGTTACAGGTGCCGTCGTCAGAGGTGGGAGATTTACCGCGTACTGAAAGGAATCTTCGTGGCGGTTCCAGGTGAGTCCCAAAATTTTTGTAGTACTATCTAGTTTAACTTCTGTGTCCTTATTATTTATTTCCTTTTCCTTTACTATCATGTCCTGTTTGTCCTTATTCCTCATGTATTTTTGTCCTGTTTGCTGATTTTCTTTACTCCTATCCATAGAGCCTATTGTATCTAATAATTGCTGATTGTTGCTATTCCATTTCTGTAATGTAAATCCTCCTTTTTCTAATAATTCTACCATTTGTTTACAGATTTCTACACCATCTTCGATGTTATTACATCCAGTCATTAAATCGTCCATATAAAAACAATTTAACACTTTGTCTGCTGCAAGTGGGAACTTATCTCCTTCATCATATGAGACCTGATGGAGCGATCTAACGGCTTGGTATGGTGCAGAGGCTGTTCCGAAGGTTACAGTTACCAGCTCATAATCTCTGATCGGCTTTTCAGGATTGTCTCGCCAGAGTATTCGCTGGAAAACAGCATCTTCATCCGCTATCCTAATTTGACGATACATTTTAATTATGTCCGCAACTATACCTATAGAATGCATTCTCCATCTCAAAACAGTGTGTCTCAAATCTGCTTGCAGTGTTGGTCCTACCATTAGAGTGTCGTTTAGTGAAACTCCTTTTTTATTCTTTTCCGAGGCGTTAAAAACAACACGAACCTTAGTCGTGATCTTGTCATTTCTTATCACCGCGTGGTGTGGTAGGTAAACGGCTTCATCTCTAGTACTATTTTCATCTTTTACAGGTCTCATGTGTCCTAATTATAAGTATTCATTAATTACCTCTATATATTTTTCTTTTAAATCTGTATCCCTACTTAGTCTTTTTTCTAATGATTTAAATCTTGTTTCAGCTATATCACGTGAACGTCCGGCCTTACAAGCAGGTTCTTCATCTCGGAATGGTAATCGTACAATGTACCTGCCTGTATCATCTCTCTTAGTCGTTTTAATATAGAATTCTTCACACCTTTGCTCTTCTGGATTAAGTAGTTTCTTCGTACTAACTTGTTCTTCGATCTCCCAAAATTTCTTTAAAATGTCATCTTCATTGAACTGTGCACAATGCACCTTTATATTTTTTGTGTGATGCTTTGAACTCTCACTATTTTGGCTGGCTACACCTGAAAGGACCCACCCTAAAGTGGTGCTCTGTGCGATGAGAGTACCAGATGGACTCTTGACTATACCTTCCTTCAGAATGTAGCAGTAAGCATCTGCACCCAAAAGAATATCTATTCTATTGGGTGTGTTAAAATTGGGATCTGCTAAATACAGATTGTTGATGGCAATCCAATCCAATGAACTTGTGTTTACACTTCTCTCAGGCAAGTATGAGGTGATCTTACTCAAAACATAGGCGTTTATTTTAAGTTGAAAATCGAGATCAATTGTTGATTCAATTGTCAGGTTTACCATGTGCTTCGCAATGGTTGATCTATCATCACCTAAGCCTGAAACGAGACCTCTAACTGGTATTTTCTTCAGTCTAAGAAGTTGAACTGTGGCCTCTGTAATAAAACAAGCCTGTGAACCTTGGTCAAGTAATGCTCGAACTGTTTGAAATTCACCCGTCTTGGACTCTGCTTTTATTAACGCTGTGGCTAATAAAACCTGTGTGGGTTTGAAGACCTTGCCCGTAGACAAGCATGCGACTATCGGATTATCACTAGTTGAAGAACTAGTATTATCCGTAGCCGTCTTTACGGTAGCATCTCGGGTTTCCTTCTCTCCTTGAGGTTCTCCATTAGGGTGCAGCAAAGAATGGTGACGTTTGTTGCAAACTTTACAGACGGTCTGTTTTTTACAGTCGTATACTCTATGATTGCTGCCTAGACAGTTAAAACAGATTTTATTTTTTGCTACAAATTCGCGTCTACTTTCTGTGGGCTGTTTTGCAAATTGCTTGCAGAAACAGAGCTTGTGGACTTCCGAGCAAAATTCGCAACGCATATTGAATGACTTTGTGGCTAGCATTGCCTTTGAATTATGAACCTGTGAACTATTACTGGCCTGGTGAGGTACGGCCTTCCTTGGCTCTATAAATTCCAAGGCGCGGAAACGACTTTCAATAAATATCTTAAGTTCCTCAAATGTAGGCAACTCGTTGCTAGAATCGTTAGAACTGCTTAATTCCCATTGTTTTCGTGTTTCAGTATCCAATTTGAACGTTACTATATGGATGATGATAACGTCCCATGTGCTCACATTGATGTTCAGATTTTTAAGCGCATTAAGGCAGTCACTCGTGGTATCTAACAGCTCCTTTAATGCGGTAGCTGATTCTACATTCAGTCGTTTCTGGCTGAACAACCTTTTTAAAATACAATTTACTAGGTACTTTTTATTAGCATAGCGCTTTTCTAACTGAGACCAACATTCGCTGTAGTTGGCATCTGTGATTGGTGTATACCTAATCAACTGCTCGGCTTCACCAGTGAGGTGGCCTTTAAGATAGTGCAGTTTTTGCACATTATCTAACGATGTGTTATTGTGTACAAGCGACTTAAAAAGATCGTGAAAGGCTGTCCATTCACTGTATTTGCCAGAAAAATTGGGAATTGTGATCTTAGGCAACTTTACAAATGAATTGGATGGCTTGGAAGTATTATTATTATTAGATCCACTGTTTTGTGGTAATGGTTCCCTAGGATTAATCTTATTTAACGTTGATTTCATCAGACATTTCCATGATATATATGTATCTTCGGTGGAATCGTATATATCGATCACCTTTTGACCTATGTCTTCTATCTTAAAACGTCCATAAAGTTGAGATTTGGTTTCCTTAAATGAAGACCAATCATTTTCTAATAATTCAAGCCTTGTCTCTATATATTCAACTGTCAGTCTATCTTTTGGACTTTTCTTAAAATTGGTGAAAGCTTTTTGTATAACATTTTGAAAGTCTTTCAATATATTTATTTGACCTTCCATCATGAACAACGACAATAATATTCAGAGTTAAAAATTGATTGATTAATAAACAATGTAAAGTTCCGTCAAACTATTATGTTAACAACTCCAACTTAACCTTATAAAACAAAACCTAGATTGAGACGTAAAACTTACAAGTTTGATACTAAACAAAATGTACTGATTTTTTTCTAAGTCTCAATAAAAGCGAAAAATTTTACAAGTGTTTTTTTTAAAACCAAACACCGGTAGAAATCGGGCATAGGTTCCCCGTTCCACCGTTTTTTATGAAACTATTCTAAGTCCCAACATGCACAATTTTAAAGCTAAGTCTAAATGTTTTTCAAAATATTAAAGTAAAAATCTTCTTTAAAATAAAGTTCAAAATTGCTTGGCAAAATTTTCTTAATCACTGCTACTATTATTTATTAAATTGTACTCACGTTTGCACTTCACTCACACTTTGGACGTAGTTTGAACTCGTACTGTACTAGTGGCGCCCTCTGTGGCGTCACTTTGAACTTCAACTGCCGGTTGTAGACGTCGATCTCGTTCACCTTGATGAACGAAGCTGCCGCCTAACCCGAACACTGGTCTTCTGTGATGAACTAGTGGCGCCCTCTGTGGCGTCACGTTGAACTAAAAATTCCACAGTGGCTGAGCTCGTCGACCTTGCTGGACGAAGCTGTTGCTGCCTCTGCGGGATGCCCGGTACTAGTGATGGATTAATTAGCATTCGCGTTCATTTTTAGCATGCGAATGCTCATTTAGCATTTAGCAAATGAAATGTAGTTGCGAAATTCTGTGAAGTGCGAAGTGAATTTATCACTTCGTACTTTTTTATAATATCATACGTCAGAGCGTCGACACACGCAGCGGTAGTGTGCGCTCTCCTTCGCACCCACGGGAAGTCGGGAATACTAAATCTATCGGTTTCACTTGACCGTGAACTCGTTGGCGAGTGAAATTTATTAGCAGATGCTGCGAACTTGCGAAGAATGGGTTAAGCAATTGTTATGTTATTATCTTTGATTTGCGCGTACTTAGGGTTGTATATTGAATGAATGCGTGAATTCGCATATTAACAAATATCACATATTTCATTATTATCAATTATCGTCATATTAGCGAATAGCATAGCAATAGCAATTAGCTTGCTAAGACTCAAGAATTCACATGCTAATGAAATTTATGCGAAATCGCATTAATTGACATTACTACCCGGTACTCCTGTTGCACAGCGATCCACTGCGAGTACACTGGGGTGCGGTCCAAACTTGGCACCGCTAACTTCAAAAAGTTCAGAGTTTGGGTCTGATCCGGCTCGAAGGACCAATGTTTTTTACCTAGCTGGTAATGATTTGAACTATTGAACTATTGGGGTTGAAAATAAAACCACAATTGTGTTCTGATCTAAGCTGGTATATTTAATTTAAATTGCAAGACCCTAACTAAATCGTCGTAACGAAACCATAGCGAGATCTATTTCGACGCCAACGCCATCTATCGAGCTTGACATCAACTTTTCAATTTTAACAATAATGACTGTGGTTTCTTCTTGAACACAGTTGCTAAACAAATAATTTCCCTGATTTTACATCCATCCATAAAAAACTTGTGGTCAGTCAAGTCCGGACTGGCACACGTAGGGTTCCGTACCACCGTACAATATTTAATACTACGTCGTTTTCTGTATGGGGATCCCCCTTCATTTTTGGAGTTTATTCCTAAAGAATCGATTTTCATACAAGGCTCCCGTTATCCCGTTCTTCGTAAATAACACGGATTAAAATAAAATAAAATAAACATTTGACATATTTCATACTTCCATCTAGCAAGATATTTCGGCCGTTTTTAATTTTTTTATTGTTGCCTTTAATTACCCTCTTTGCCTATTGCATATTCAAAGACAATCGTATTAAGAAGTAAACTCCAGTCATGCGTCAGAGCTGACACACACACACAGACTTTTTAAACTTTATAATTATATTATTGTTAGCGGCAATTGAAATACACAATCTGTGGAAATTTCAATTGTCTACCTATTACAATTCATGAGATACAGCCCGCTGACAGACAGACGGATGGACAGCGAAGGCTTAGTAATAGGGTTCCGTTTGGCACCCTTCGGGTACGAAACCCTAATAAAACGGTACAAAAAATCGTTACTAGTTGTATGAATAAAAGACAACATTCTTTGGGAAAAACATTGCATCCTGGGCAGTTAGTCCGGATACCGTCTCGCTGACTGGCAAGTGATTGCATCCTGGGCAGTTAGTCCGACTATCGTCTCGCTGACTGGCAAATGATTGCATCCTGGGCAGTTAGTCCGACTACCGTCTCGCTGACTGGCAAATGATTGCATCCTGGGCAGTTAGTCCGACTATCGTCTCGCTGACTGGCAAATGATTGCATCCTGGGCAGTTAGTCCGACTACCGTCTCGCTGACTGGCAAATGATTGCATCCTGGGCAGTTAGTCCGACTACCGTCTCGCTGACTGGCAAATGATTGCATCCTGGGCAGTTAGTCCGACTATCGTCTCGCTGACTGGCAAATGATTGCATCCTGGGCAATTAGTCCGACTATCGTCTCGCTGACTGGCAAATGATTGCATCCTGGGCAGTTAGTCCGACTATCGTCTCGCTGACTGGCAAATGATTGCATCCTGGGCAGTTAGTCCGACTACCGTCTCGCTGACTGGCAAATGATTGCATCCTGGGCAGTTAGTCCGACTACCGTCTCGCTGACTGGCAAATGATTGCATCCTGGGCAGTTAGTCCGACTATCGTCTCGCTGACTGGCAAATGATTGCATCCTGGGCAGTTAGTCCGACTACCGTCTCGCTGACTGGCAAATGATTGCATCCTGGGCAGTTAGTCCGACTATCGTCTCGCTGACTGGCAAATGGTTTTAACCACGGCTTGAGCTATTCCGTGTAGTCGTGCCAAAATGTGTAGTCGTGCGAATAGTTCTAATCGTGCCAATATAGCATTGCCAATATATGGTAGCTTGTTGAAAGACACGTTTTTTCTAAACCATTAATTTCTGGAGCGTTGCTTAACGCTGTTCTTTTGGTTTTGCCATGTCTACAAGGTTGCTTCATTTTGTAAAGATTATTAATACCTAGTTGTTGAATGAGGCGTCAATGGGTTATTTGCCATGCTCCACAGCTGTTGTGGTTGTTGACAGGAGCTGTTGCGACGGTTGTAAAATGTAGGTACTAATGGTGGTGCTGAGTGGTCGGGTCTGTCAGAGTCAAATGAGTTGGACTTTTTTCATTGTGGCCAGTTAGTCACTTTCCCTCAGAAAATAGTCTGAGCTCGAAGAAAACTTGTGAGGTTTGTTCCTGTAAACAAAGTCGCTTAGGAAAATTTAGATCTAATGTAATGGAAAAACTACGGGGTTTGCCTTATCACAACGACCTGGATCAAGCTTATTACTTTACTATTTAACCTCATCAATTGTGAGTTTAGAAAGGTTTTCACCTCAAAAACATTGCTTGTCTATGACCGCGTTATATTTAGTGATTGGGCTACACCAGGTATTTATAAAAGTAGGCAAAGGTTGTTTGAGTTGTATCATGAGAAAACGTATAACCATGATGAAACTTTTACACAATTTGTTATAAAATATTCTAATACTTCCTCAGCAAAAGCCATACGCATTAAAAGTAAAATAAAATTTTCTGGAAATAAAATTAAAACAACCTGGAATATTATTAATTCAGAAACGGGAAGAACGAAAGTACGGAATCGTGACTTCCATCTAATCTAATCTTCAGTGATAGCCTAGTGGTGTGACCGTCGGACTGCCAAGTCATAGGTCTCGAGTTCGAACCAGCAAGCAGCGAAGTACGCACCTCTGACTTTTCGGATTCATGTGCGTATTGTATAATTTTCATTTGCTTCAGAAACGGTGAAGGAAAACATTTTGAGGAACCAGCATGCCTCAGAGATATTTTTCGACGGCATGTGAAGCCAAGTCAGAGGCCTTTGGGCGGCTTTAAAACTTTGGTACCGGATTCGTCACTAACCACACGAAAAAGGAGAAGAAGATTTAAAAATCAGTGATGTAGATATTACGGCAGACGTGGAGGTGGCGACTGAGTTTTAATGAATGAATGTCTTTACAAATATTCCCATTTCAACAACCAAAATCTGTCATTATCATCCTCCACATCTGCTAAATCAATACAAAAAAAAAATGTAACCTAATGTGACTAACTTTTTGAATTCACAATTATTACTGCTGAAGACATTATAAAGACATTTTAAAATCTTGATGAAAAAGATTAGAAAAAAAAAATCATCAAGATTTATCAGTAGGTACATACCATAGCTTCAATAAGTGATGTTATTTCACCCTTTTCACCAATCGTTTTTAACTCTTGTATTGCATCTGATGTATTTCCTGATCTGATGAAACTTAGCAAAGTGATTACACTGTTCAAATCTGGCAGCACAACACTGATGCTACAAATTTTCGGCCTATTTCGATATTACCTACATTGAGCAAAATTTTTGAAAAAATAATTTTAAAACATATATTAGGACATTTCAATGCACATAAGTTACTTCATCTGAAACAGTTTAGTTTTACAAACGGTCGTTCAACTACAGACCCTCGTCTGTAATGAACGACCGTTTGCGCGTGGAATAACTGAAGAACATATTCGAAGTTTGGGAAGAGTCGTAAGATACTCTGGCTTTTCTGCGACTTGTCCAAGGCGTATTGCGTACATCTTAATACACTCATCAGGAAATTGTACCACTATGATATGAGGGACAAGGCTCTCAACCTTCTGACTTCTTATCTGAACAACAGAATTCAGAGGGTCGATGTTAATGGCAAGAGATCTGCAGGATCTGCGGTCACCATGGGCGTTCTGTAGGGTTCAATTCTAGGTCCTACGTTATTTCTAATTTATATAAATGACTTATTTTACACTTAGGGGACAAGATACAAGACCGTATTATTCGCAGATGACACTCCACTCATTTTTAAAATAAAACAGTAAGTCAACTTTGAACAAGTTAACGATGCACTCTCTAAAGTTATGCATTGGTCCAAGAATACCCTTCAAGAAAAATTTAAAGAAATGGATATTCCGACTGTAGCCTCACAATATATATTTGAAAACCTATTGTATGTACACAAAAATTAATCCTATTTTAAGAAAATTACCGATATTCATACCAGAAATGAACACAACCTTGCTGTATACTTCATGGGTCAAGGTATACGCTTTTACAACGAACTTCCCATTGACATTCGAAACTTACCCATTAAACGATTTAAAAGCTGTATTAAAACCAAACTTTGTAAAAAAGGGTACTATACAATTTCAGATTATTTAGAAGACAAAAAAGCTTGGGATTGAGTTGCTTGGTCTGCTAAGCCATAAAACTTGACATTATAATTATTAAGTAAAATCTTCAAAATGTACCAGTGACACATTGACATTGTTGAATATTATATAATGACATATACAGGGTGGATTTTTGAGATGGGTCAGTAAGGACAGCTACCTTAACCGTTATCGCTATAAGAAATCGGTCTTAGAAGACTGTCCTTCACTTTTTGAGACATTTTAATCTGCATTCACAGTTTTTGAAAAAAATAGGTATGGAACTCTAAAAAAAAACTCTTTTTTAAAGTTCACTTTTTGCACTGTCGGGATTTTGAATTAACTTAACACTTAACATACAGGTCAAACACATAACCCTCCTTTTTTGGCTTCACTACAGTCGGGTAATAAATGCTGGTTTCGAACTCGCAATCTCGTGGTACAAGCGATTGCTTAGGTTTGGTCCACCAAATTTTTTAGAGTTAGATTCTGAATGACATCATTATTATCTTTGTTTAGTTCACCATATCTATAAAAAAATCTAAAAAAAAAAATCATCGCTGTCCCACGCTCTTCAATTATATTTTACTATAAATACGTCTATTGAATTGATGAAAACCTAGATCAGGTTTTTCATTTAAACAAGTTAGCCATAACCATCATAACATCACGCGTCTTTCCTTAAAGGTGTAGGTAGAGGTGACATTTGGTAGATAAGACCGAGGTTTTGTCACCCAGATATTTCTCAAACTTTAATTGCAATTTTGAACAAGCTGAAGTCAATGCAGTCAAAGTTGAATAAGAAAACCATATAGGTCGAGATAGCCGTGTTTACTTTAGGCATTTAGACGTCATTCTTATTCTACTGTGAGGAAGGGTATTTTTTATTTGTTATCTCATTCGTTATAGCGATAGTTTCACATATTAATATAAAATTATCGTAGGTTCATGACCTATGTTGTGACAGATCAATGCACTGATAACAATGGAGTCTGATAGGCGCTTCCGGTACACATTGTTTTATCTAATTGTTACGGTTCATAATAATAATTATTATATTGCATTACTTTTTATTTATTTCTTTAATACTTCAAGCACACAAATGTACAGAGGCGGACTTAATGCCATAGGCATTTTCTACCAGTCAACCTTTGGGTGATGCAGAGACAAACAATGGTAGATGCAATAGCGAGAATTGAGGAATAAATATTTATTTAAATATAAAGATATACATATACCTATTAAAAACGATAAATGTAATATATACACCTAATTAGAAATATAAGTACAAATAAATAAACATAAATATACTAAAACAACTAAGACAATCAATGGGAAAACATGAATGACGATACTAGATTTCCTCTTTGGTCAATTGCGGCTGCTTTCGTTAGGATATCCTAGGTTTGATTCCCTTGTCGGGTAGGGTTTTAAATGGAGGAATCCTAATTCAACTCAGGAAAACCTCAGTATTAACATGAGATGATCTCACCTGACAACGTTAAAGTCAACGTATATTAATGGCACATTTTTATTGACTACATTAACAATTTATTTTTAAACAAAATCATAAAATAACGTCTATTTAAAATGAAAATATTTTTGTAATATTAAGTATAAAAAACCATACAGAACACAATGTAAAGTTAATCTTATGTAAAGTAGCACAACGCAACATTTAATTTTAATATTGTATTCGCTAGTGCAGTTGTTTATTTTAGCCCAAATCGCCTCACTGTGTTCATAGTTATCTATACAATACGTATACGATATCCTTTAAAAGAAAATCTTAAGGAAAGGAAGAAAGGATTTCTCGAAACACCTCGGAGCACCTCGACAACGTGACATTCTATCAGCGATCAGGATGATGAGAAATTTGGAAATGTATGGCACTGACATAGGCTACCGAAAAGCAAATGATAATCCTGTTGAAAACTGCTGTAGAAATAGGAAACGCTTTGAAAGTGTAGACACTTTTCCCAGCAGTTTAACGAGTCGAACAACATCGCGGGAAACTGCTAACCTTAAATTATTAATAGCAAGGCACGCAATAGTATCACGAGTGTAATATTCCGCTAAAATCTAGGGTCCAGCTAGTTAAGCTTATATAACAGGGGTTACGTCAGCTGCTGCATTTCCTTATCACTGGCATTTAGAAAGCGCTGGCCGTGTCTGTCTGTCTCTCGTATGTTTGAGATCCGAGACTGCTGAGCTAATTTTGATAAGACTGCCTATTACTTTGATTTCATCATTTATCGTAACCCCACAAAGCAGCAAGTGTGATGACAAGTCAAAGAATCTTTAATCTTCAGAATTTTGTTAGTACAGGTATTTACTTACTACCTCACGGCGCATACAATTTTTACACCCGAAAACCCAAGCAGAGTCGGGGCGAGCTTCGTAAGTCATTGCTGAGACATAACACCACTTACCTATAAGGTCCTGCAAGTGACTATTACTATTACTGACCTACAAGACACGCTGAAGTGGCGTCATACTTTTAATGACCATATTAACGAATCAGTGGTTCGATGGACTTACGTGCTTGAGAGTTACATAACGTAATATACCATCAACCCTTTTTTCCCCGAAGGGTGAGGCAGATGTTTCCGATGTAGCGCGATGGAGCGCGCCTATTGATAGTTTAAGATATAAAGCCACCAATTTATTTACGGATCCGCAATATGGTGACTAGAAGAAACTGCTGTAATTTATTGGCGATGCATTTGATAAGTTCTCTATACTTCAACCAACTAACCTACAATAGCAGTTGTAACCTAATGGTATTTGCTAAATAAAAGAACTGAACGAATTCAACGGCTACTACCTATTTCCTGCTTCTGTGAGCGTCATCGGAAAATCTGCCCAGCTGCAAGGTGTTTAGCGAGCCTGAATGTCCAGGGTCCGCCGGATATTGTTCCTGACTGTCCAGGGTCCACTGGATGTTGTTCCTGACTGTCCAGGGTCCGCCGGATGTTGTTCCTGACTGTCCAGGGATCGCCGGATGTTGTTCCTGACTGTCCAGGGTCCGCCGGATGTTGTTCCTGACTGTCCAGGATCCGCCGACTGTTGTTCCTGACTGTCCAGGGTCCACCGGATGTTGTTCCTGACTGACCAGGGTCCGCCGAATGTTGTTCCTGACTGTTCACGGTCCACTGGATGTTGTTCCTGACTGTCCAGGGTCCGCTGGATGTTGTTCCTGACTGTCCAGGGTCCGCCGGATGTTGTTCCTGACTGTCCAGGGTCCGCCGGATGTTGTTCCTGACTGTCCAGGGATCGCCGGATGTTGTTCCTGACTGTCCAGGGTCCGCCGGATGATGTTCCTGACTGTCCAGGGTCCGCTGGATGTTGTTCCTGACTGTCCAGGGTCCGCTGGATGTTGTTCCTGACTGTCCAGGGTCCGCCGAATGTTGTTTCTTATATTATCCAGGGTCCGCCGGATGTTGTTACTGGCTGTCCAGGGTCCGCCGGATGTTGTTCCTGACTATCCAGGGTCCGCCGGATGTTGTTTCTTACGTATCGTCACTCGTGGAAGATCTTTCTAACCACCCTAAGCTTTCCTGCAATATTGCTGCTATTTATTATAAACATACTCGGAACTAGTAACAGGATAATCCTGTAATAGTAAAAGTATATCGCGGAGTACAGAGTGGAGCGATGACCGGTTGTAATAATATTGACGTAGCGCATAATATTAGCACACATTCGCACTCCCCGCTCTAGACGCTCCTAGCAGCGTGGTCAAACTGACAGCCGACGGCGGGCGACGAAATATGTGAGCACCATGTATCTATCTATCATAATTAATTTATCTGCAATTGCTTTATTTTTTTCTTTATTTTTTTTCATTTTTTTTTACCTATCGTGGTATAGTAATCTTATTCTAGATGCATCGTCTTCACATATAATTATATAATTAATGTATACAAAATATTGTAAAAACATTTTAAAAGAGTAACGGTGGAGTTTCTTGCCCATTCTTCTCCATACGAAAACTACCTTTTGGAAGGGGCGACTAGAATCAATTCTATTTTTTTGTAAATTTGACGTTCATAAGTGCCTTTTATGTGCCTAATTGAAATAAATTGTTTGACTTTGACTTTGACGCGGCGCGCGGCGGAGCGGTTTGAAAGGGATTATTTTGCAAAATGTTATATTTATAGAGCCAGCGGTTTAGTTTGTGCGTTGTCTGATAGTGAATATAACATTTTAATTAAGTAGGTTTAGTAATTGTAAACAAATGGCTGTTGAATTCAATAGAATTAAGTACTTGTCTCTGTGACTAGTAGTTAGATGTTAATAACCTTTTTTTCAATCTACATTCTAAACAACATAGTCTGATGATGAACCTAAGTTTCAATAATACGAAGACTTTACAGTGAACAACATGCTATGAATAAGAACAAA
This sequence comes from Agrochola macilenta, assembly GCA_916701695.1. Classification (NCBI taxonomy): domain Eukaryota; kingdom Metazoa; phylum Arthropoda; class Insecta; order Lepidoptera; family Noctuidae; genus Agrochola; species Agrochola macilenta. The sequence continues at coordinate 20,447,705 of OU753573.1, read as the reverse complement.
AAAATATTACATTTATACATTTTAAAATTTTTGCCCCATCTTTAGAACCATTCCTAGATGACATAACATTTTGCTAAATACCGAGCCGCGGAAGATATAATCGTTTTGTCGTTACAGGAATTTTCACTAACCTTACTCGACACCTAATTGAATGAATGCCTAAATAAAAGCGCAGCGCCGAAAACGGGCAAAAATATATTAAATAAAAAAAAGAAGACAACGGTCTAACCGTTTTTGCTGAATATGTCGTGGCATTGTTGACTTTACGTTCGCCACTTATCTTATCCGCCCCGATATGAACGATATCTCTCGCTGTCAGTATCGCCTCGCCTATCCGCGCAAGTCTGTCGAGCTAGCATTACGTCATTACGTCAGCGTTCTAGCTGACACACTGCCCCCGACGACTAACCACTAGATGACTATACACCCTCTTATATAATGGCAGTGGTCTTACCGTTATTTATCAATAAGCAAGTCTTTTCCATTGATGTGCAGTAGGTATTTCATTTGCTAAAAGAGTTATACCATTTTACTCAAAGACGAGAGATTGCCAGACTTAACTTACTTAGGCTTTTGTGGAAAGAAGAAATTGGAAGCTTCTGCTCATTCTCTGAATTATTCTATAAGGTGTACGAGAATAATAAATTCTAGGCAAAAATAACCAAGAAAATTGTAAAGGAATTATTCGTTCTTAGCCTGCGAACCGAGAACTCAGCAGGTCGACGAGTAAGAAGACACAAGGAATCTCAAGTAAAACTAGGTCATTTAGGCAATCAAATCTAGACTAACTAATAACACTAAAACAAAAATGAGCTGAGTCTACACTATCTTAATATTTATTCATAAACTTATGTAATCCGACACGTACTTTTTAATGGCTTTTAAAGTCAGTATTATGTAGGTATCTCTACATTTTAGTGACCTAGAAATAGGAGGGCAATAAAATTTGTTTATTGGCCTATAACTTTGACTTATAGCCGATTCCTACTAACTTTCAAACCGTTGTTAGTTTGTGCATGTGTCCACAGGTGCCTACGCTATCTCTAAGTACGTATGGTTAGAAGACCTTCTAATTTATTTTTCATCTACATTTAACACAAATAAAATACGAGTTAATTAAGATTTGGGATACAGTTATACAAATAAAATGTTCTTAAACACCCGATTCCAAAGTGAATGCTTAACGCCTAACAGAAATATAAGAGCAACTAATCTTATGATAAGCTGTTGCTTATTAATACACGTAGACGCTTGTACAATACTCGTACACATTGTTTTGCCTTGTTCCAAACTTCGAAACAAAGCTCACGGGGTTTCGAATCTTCATAGCTTCGAAATAAGCTTCAAAAAAATATTTATTTATTTATTGGTAAGGCACCTCAACGACTTACTCACTAAAACATACACATACAAAAATCATATAAAGTTTTAGGTATTGTGAATTCGTCACTTATAGTGCACAGCACTAGCAGAGAACTTAATGATTAAAGGACGTTATAGTCATCGTTATTTGATTAAGTTACAAATTAAAAATAAAAGATAATTAAATAATTATGTTCACAAATATGATGGAAAGTACAGAAATATTTAATTAAATAACAAAACAGACCTAAAAAGAAGGAAATGGAAGTGTATACAATTTTATTAATAGGCGGCTTGTGTCGCACAGAGGTCTTGAGACTCCGAGCTGGTTAAATTAAAAGTCTCGTACGGAATTGACGAAAGGGGTTAGAGAATATGTCGATGCTATTGGTTCGTGTAGCGATTTTATTATAATTTCCCATTAGACGGTTCATGGGTGCGGTGCCGCCAAGGTTAGTACGACTTGCAGTTGTGGCAAAGGTAATGGTCTCGCGACCAGATCGAATAGTTTTCTGTCGAGGTACAGCTATACTTAATTCTGCCAAAAGATCGGGAACATTGAGTAAACCGTTAACGATTTGTAACGGAAAAGATCGATTAGAAAACCATAAAAAATTAGGTGTTTACAAGTTACTTTGCGATGATTGTAATGGTATATACATAGGTCAAACTGGTCGTAATTTTCAAACAAGATATAAAGAACACATTGCAGCGTATAGGAATAGTTATCCAGAAAAATCGCATTTTGCTCAACACTTAATCGATTCAGGTCATTCGTTACATAATAATAACACTTTCAAAATTTTACACACATGTGATAAAGGTTTCAGAATGACAGTACTAGAGAGTTTAGCCGTTATCGGATTAGGTTACTAAATATACGTCATCTATTGTATGTTAACGATTTTGTAAAGAAGGATCTGGTCTGTCACGTCTCTTCGGTGTTCAAGAGAACATATTTTAAAATGACTGAGCCTTTGACTATAAGAAGAACCTCGTGGATAGCTAGAGCTTCTAAAACGAAGGTATCTGGTGAAACTTCTTTGGATACGTTTAATCCTGTTTACGTGAACACGGTAAGTAGGGTTCCAAACTGGAGATGCATAGTCCAGTAGACTTCTCACAAGACTATTGAAGAGCACCTTTAGGGTACAGATGGACTGGAAATCCCGACATATTCTTTTTATAAAGCCAGACATTTTTGCAGCTTTGGCAGTGATATTATCAATATGGTTGACAAATGTGAGTTTTGAGTCGAGCTGGACTCCTAGGTCACGAATCGTGTCCACTGTTTGTAGTGTTACCCCATTTATTGAGTAAGACGTAGGTAAAGGTTTACGTTTTTTCGTAAATTTTATGTGGTAGACCTTTTTCACATTGAGAGACATGTGGTTTTTTAAACACCAATCGTGAACTGCGTCGAGGTCAGCCTGGAGTAAATGAACATCGATGGATGAGTTTATCTCTTTATATATCTTTAAATCAGCAGCTAAAATAGAGCAATTGCTGTGTTTTACTGAGAGAACTATGTCATTGACAAACATTAGAAAGAGAATTGGGCCCAGGTGCGAACCTTGGGGGACTCCAGATGTAGAGAAATAATCAGGCGACTCATATCCCTTTACAACCACTCTTTGTTTTCTTTCCGAGAGATACGATTTAAACCAAAGAAGCAACTGGCCAAATATGCCGAAACCTTCAAGCTTCCTCAAGAGGATTTTATGGTCCACCTTGTCGAACGCACAGCTGAAATCAGTGTAGATTGAGTCTACATGGGCACTATTAAGTCTTTGTCCGTGCTGGGCCAGTCTTTATCCATGTCCTTTGTTTTTTGTAGTGAAAGCTTCTTTAGGCGCGTTAAGCGATTTTTGGCAGGGGTAAAACTTATGAATTCGCGTCACCGACATTCTCGCGCCGTAGTGCTGTGCTATAGAATATAGACGGCGCTAATACCAGTTGTAAATTTTGTCTTCTGTCGGCAGTCCTCATGACTATTTACTTTTTCTTTTTTTGATTTCAATGCTGATTTATAGGGGGTCTGACCCCTATAAATCAGAATTGAAATCAAAAAAGGCAACCTAAACATGAATCTGAAATCGGTCTTTTTCTTTTTAAAACACACATTTATAAAAATCACGTAAAAATTGGGTTATTTCGATTTTTATTAAAGTTTGTTAATGTAAAGCTCAACATTTTAAAATACTACAGAGGCTTGTCGAACCATTTCTTGTTTTACAGTGCAAAGCTTTTGAGTGATTTTCTCTAGTGAGTCCTTTTGGATCATCACACTAGATCAACCAACTATCAACTACCTTCATCTGCCATCATGGTAGTATTCCACTTTCTTGGTACTTACATTCCATTTCCTTTATATCCTGATGAAATCTTTCTCCTTGTAACTAAATGCTTCATTGGGGCCATGAAGGAAAGTAGCTTAATTAAATGCGAATGAACTTTGAGACTCATTAGGGAACCTAATATTTGGAAATTTTTGAGTATGTTGTCTATCTATCTATCTATATATTAAACAGGGTGGATTTTTGAGATGGGGCAGTAAGGGCAGTTACCTTAACCGCTGTACCTACAGGCATACGGTCTTAGGAAACTGTCCTTAACTTTTTGAGACATTTTGATCTGCATTCAGAGATTTTGAAAAAAAAATACAGTCAGCAAGAAAAACGGCAGTTTTCACAAAAACTTTTTTTGATGCCATTCCATCCTGTTTCTTATAAAGATCAAAAAACTCTATCGAACCAACTGAGATTTGAGTACCTACTAGAAAAGTCAGAAAACGCAAAAAATCTTTTCCCTTACATTGTCTCATATACGTACATACATAGGTACATCGAGATTTTTAAGTTATAATAATAAGTAACTTTAATACTATCGTATTATACACATAAACCTTCCGGAATAAATTGCGTTTGCTGTTGCGTGGTTTAGAAGAACAACGTGGTCATACAGACAAACACGAAAAGCGACTTTAATTTATAATATGCATAGATGCCTGAAATTTCGACGACACGGTTGGCGCAGTGGCTGAGCGATCGACTGCTGTGCAACGTGTCGCGGGTTCGATCCCCGCACGGAACAAATATTTGTATGATCTGCAAGTAGTTGTCCCGGGTCTGGGTGTTAGTGTATGTGAGTTTCTATGTTTGTAAACGCACCCACGATACAGGAAGAAATTCTTAGTGTGGGGCAATGTTTAAAGGAAAAAGAAAAAAAAAGAAAATTAGCATGTGGTAACTAATAATTCGAGAGAGAAAGTGAACGGAACCTTATTTCGTAGGACCTAAGGTTTATAATTGCGAGACTCGACAAAAGCAGGTAGATAAAAGAGATAGCGTTTAGCATTTTATCATTTATTTGCACTAAGTCTCTTCCTGGAATTGTCAATTTAACTATATAATTATTGCTCTTCCACATGCAGTTCTTTTCATGCAAGTCGGCAAAGAAATGCTGAACCTTGCCAACAAAAGATGGCCACAGCTTCAACTTACTCATGGAATTGTTGCGCGGCGACCTTGACCTAACCTCGACCTTCAAGGTTACCTCACAACGTCCTTCACGGTCACGAACTTCATACATTGCTCAAATACATAGTAGATTGGACAACGGGCTAAAACGACTCATTATAACGAGGTACTCCCGAGCTTTAGCGAGAGACAGAATCCAATACAATATTAAATCGTTTATTTTATTAAACCGTTGCGTGGCGTTTCAGCGTTGTTATATTTGCACCAGGATCCACCAAGAGAGAGAACAGTACACTAGCAATTGCTTCCGAAGAACATGGGGGATGTTCTTCGGAAGCAATTGCTAGTGTACTGTTCCGGATTAGGCAAGTTTAGATAGGTGGTGATCTTTTTTGGCATATTGTTAAATTTATTTTTGCCTATGTGCAGTTTTTGTTTTCATAGTTGAGAAAAAATCTCAGTGTGCCCACTCCACTCGGCCGCAAATCTTGGTAGGATTTGTAAATTTTTAGAAATTCTCCACTTACAGATTTATGGCTTGAAGATGGGTAGTGTAATTTTCGATATCTTCCACAATTATGTTAGCCAGTTTTATTCTTCTGAAGGCATCGCTGATTCTAAAAATTAAAGCCACCCCGATCTGCCTAACATTTTCTCAACTAAGTTAGGGTATCCAATCTAACCGGATGCAGCTGAATACTAGTATTGTACATGGAGTGACTGCCTATCTGAACTTCACAACCCAGTAGCTGGGTAATACCATACCCCTTGTTAAGACTGTTTGGCAGACTTTCGGGCTTCTGACAACCCGTAACGACTGTCAAAGATCCACGAGTGATAGCCAGGATCAACGGCTTAACGTGCTTTGCGAGAAACGGAGGAGTCTCGGTATATAAAGATGGTCATCCATCTAAAGACCAACCCCGACAAGCATAGCTTTAACTGATGGATCGATCCGTGCGGCTGTTATAACTTAGCCACGAGCTCCTTCTCCAAAAATTTAAGCAGCCTGTAAACGTAGGGCACTGGCGGTCCGAGGGAACATGTTGGCCCGTAGATTCTCTCGTTGTGCAGACCAAGACAAAATCACCCTGTTCAAGGCGTTTTTTCAAGGTCTGTATGCGGGGAGTCTATGGGTCAGCTATACCAAAAAATCGCTAGATGTCTTGCGCATCCAATACAATAATGTTTTTAGGATGCTGATATGCAAAAAGTGATAGTGATTCGCAAAAAAATTGCATCACTGATGAGTAGAACGCGGGTCAGTGACAATAGCATCCTGAAAACAGTGCTGGAGAGCCCTTACTCCCCTTTTCTGAGGTATTATGTGGGGAGAATGGCCAGGTAGCAGTTCCTTGCTTTATCGTTCTCTGCACATCCTGCCGCAGTCACCAGCTATTCTATCTTTGCTTTGTGTACTACTAACACTAATCTTAAGGTATTGTTTTACTAACAAATTGGACTATATTGTTGTCCGAACTGAATAAATGAATAAAACAAAAAAGAAGTGTGTTAAAACTGTATTTTGCTTGGTACAGTTGCAGTGGGCAGAAATCTCACACCACTGTTTCATAAAAATGACAATATAGAAAAATGTTTACAAATGTAGGTATGTACCTTTGTTGCCATTTTTCATTTCTTGCCTTATTTACTAAATTCTTGATATCTTTCCTCGTGAAAACTTTGAATTTCTTGGGTTTGTGGCTAGGTGGTGTAGCCGGTGGATAATTTCTTGAGAAGAGCCGTCAAATTTACATATTTCTTTATATTGACATTATGTTTTGTCTGTATAGTTGTTCTTAACATTGAATATGTGCTCCAAAGGGTCGAACTTTGATATTTTTTGGAAAGTTCATCAAAATACGTAAGAAAAACTCCTTCCTTAAGCAAATCCACTCCTTTTTCTGTCCTCCACTTCATAATATTTGCGTAAGTATTTAAATAAATGCTTTGTGACCTTGACGACAACCTGACGACAACAGATTGAAAATTTTCCTTTCTCTTGCATCTGCAAATTAGGATCTTCATTGTCACTAGATTATGACATTTTCAGTGTTCTAATTATATTACGGTCACTAATTCAATTTGTTATTAGAGAAAAAAAAATATTTTGTAGCCGCAACGCAATGCACGCATTCGATTGCAAGAGATTGCCGCTTTTAGTTCCATTTTCAAAAATAAAATGTTCATCTACATATTTTTGTGAAACAGTAATAAGTCGAGTCTTTATTCATGATTATTCTACACTAGCATCTGCCCGTGACTTCGTTCACGTGTAAGTCGTAACACACGACAATATACTACAATAACAGCCACATTTTTATAAAACTTGCCTGTATACTATTTACGTTTGTAGTTTTGTATTCAACAGCCAAAATATACAGAGAGTCAGACTGGTGAGGCTCCGAGCAAGCGACGTACAGTTGTCCGTGGGAGAAACAGTTTGTCCTGAGGTCAACACCCGCAGCCTTCAGTGTCTGCCCCTGTGACTTGTTGATGATCATCGCAAAGCAATACTGACCGGGAACTGCACAAACTGGAAGACGTGACTGTGGCGAATTAGTGGTATACGCGGTATAAACACTGTCTCACCAACGCTACAACCTGTTAGAATTTTCGCCGATGACGTTTCTTTGCAAAGACACGACTCTGAGCCGGGTTCCATTACACAGCATCGGTGGAGTTAAGATCCGAAAAATCATAATCGGGACACCGACCTGCTGCCACAGCTGAAAGATGTACGCCGGAAGTCCACTTGCCGTTAGCGAATTCAGAAATTCTACGGGGTAATGTGTGGCATCAACTTGGTCCACAACAGTGGACTCCTCACAAACAGGCGTGTCGTTGCACTCTAAATCGATGGGAATTTTAAACATGGTGTGCGCTGTTTTGCCACCAGGAAGCAGTTTGGCAACGATTCTGTAAGACGCTACCGCGATTGCAATTTTGCCTTGCTTCCTGACCTCTACAGGATGCCATTTTACCCTGACTGAGCCCAACACTTTGGAGAACGGTGTTAAAACACTCACACCTTTACTCTGAGGTGAACATAGATACGTGGTTATCGTAGAAGATGGTACTCATGGCGCCTGGATCATAATTAGTTTCGGCGGCGTATTCCCAATTTCCGCGGTCTTGATGTGCCCATGATTGCGGAGCCGGTAACCCATACTCGATCAGTGGAATGACACCGATGGAAATTAACACGTCTTGTTATGTGAATTAAGACAGCTGTTAATAACGCGTTCATCATTTTGTTTAATGTCACCTTCATTATACGCCGCAAGGTTCGTAAAAAGTATTCGGATAGATGATGCCGATATTTCTCTCATAACAGAACTGGGTTTGCGATTCCACAAAACACTAAAATTATGGCAAACAAATGCCGCAGACTACTTGGATTGTCACTGCGCTGGCCTTCTCTCGGTGTTGGTCACCGTCGAAAAGGTGACGTGCTATTCAGGCTGCACAGAATTTGGGATACTCTGCATCAACAACTGTCCTCAGGAACGCAAATGACAATGGGCCCTGTACTGTGTGAAGTAATAACCGCAAATAATATAAAAAATTGTGATCGTTTAGTAAATTTTTACAGAGCGTAATATCTGGTAAATAAGTAAGTACTACACTTTTAAAATCGCTAGGACAAATCTGTAGCAATTTCTTATTGCTTACCAAGCTTACCTTTTTTAGTGAATTAAGTACTAATTAATTACTGACTATTATATACATATTAGTATTAAAAAAAATAAAAAAAGATATAACGAAAAAAAATACTAATAGTTAATGTAAAAAAAAGAATCACAAAAAATACCAATAGTTCGGAATCGATCTTACAACCACTGCTTTGGAAAGAGTTGTGCAACTCCCTTAGTTACTTGATGTTGTTGAAAATTAGCTGAAATAGCCGTTCTTATATTTCATGATTGACTGCTTAGCTCCATAAAGGTATAGCGTGATGATAATCATTTAAAATGTTAAATCGGTAACTATCTGCAATATCCTAAAATTTTGGCGCATCCTTTTAAGATTTTCGGAGAAGAATACGAACATAATCTAATATTACTCATCCCCCATAGCAGATAGCGTGATAGTTTATACCCTACAGCTCGACCAGACTTATAGGGAATATCTATGCCAAATTTGAGCAGAATCTGTCCAGTAAAATTTGCGTGATGCTGGAACATACATACGGACAAACAGACAAAAATTAAAAAAAAAAAACAATCGGCTTTAGAATCGATCCAGGACCTCGTAGCAATTACTTTTTTTCAAAAATATTCAATGTACAGTTTTGACTTCGCTACGATTTTATTATAGGTATGTATAGATAAGAAAAAGTACTTTCTCGTTTTTGTAGGCTCGTTGGTAACACAAAACTTAAAAAATGAAAAACTTTTTTCCCTAGAGGAAGATATGCAATTTTATTCCCGCTCTGGTTAGCCGCTGCGGGTTTGTAAGGAATACCCAGACGAGGCCAGACGGAATGACCATAATGCCTTGGAAGTTGGGTAGGCCTTTGGTGTGGGATGCAACCTGTGGAATTTGATATCGTCGAAAGTAAATTTCGATTGTCCCTTACCTTGCTTCTTGGTCGCAGGTGGTTGTTCTGTCTTACTAGTAGATGCAGACGTCAATTCCGATTTACGTTTCAACATGTCTTGCAGCACTTCTTCATACAACTGCTTCGTACTGTTGGAAATGTGTGAAGTATTGAAGGTGTTTTGTTCCAGACTCTTCCAGTAGTTGATGGTTGTAAACAAACTTTTCCCAGTTATTGTGCAGCCGAGAAAGATGCTCCTCCAGGTACGCCAAGTTCTCCCTGGTGGGACTGTCCTTCTTTTAGTTGGTGCAAGTTAACGGGGACAGTACGTACCTGTTATATCCGGCTCGAAGGACCACTTTTATGTATGGCTCAGAAGTAGCCAGTCACTTACAGTTGAGTTGTTGGATGTGAGTTGACGAGCACAGTTTGCGCTACAAGTACTTACGGTTTTATTACTAGTTTTATAAACGTTTACAGGATTACTTTATACTATTCTTACTGGAACTTAGTTATAAAAGCCCATATTATAATACTAATTAGGAAAGTGTTGCTTTTGATCCTAGTAATTAGTGAGAGTGATCACAAGTTGACACTCTTTATGATAAGACACTCACGACACGCCAGACAGTCACGTGATCATAGTTCGACACTCACGAGACTACACTTACGCGATCTTTCCATACTTTCTTACTTATGTATCTGAACCTGCGAGTCACAGCACAGAAAGCATAATTCAGCCGAGCGCTGCATCAGCCGAGCCGGCAATTCGTGACATAATCGAAATCCATTACCGTTAATTTTATTTATACAAGTTGCAATGTCAGCTGCGCGGGCGTTGAGGGTGCGCAAGAGGCAGGTAGGAGTATTGTAACACTACAGGACGTGAAATAAAACAATAATGTCAGAAACATGGTAACATTTGCACCACAAACAAGGTGGTTTACATTTCAGTCACCTTGCGCACGCGCATAATGCCAAGTTGAAGGAGTAGCGATGATGTCAGAAAGTGCGGTTTGCTCTCGATTCGGCTTTAGATCGCCGTGAAATGGTGTTCAGATCAGCCTGTAGATAAATTATGCAGAACTTAAGAGCGAGTTGTTTTAAATGTTATTAATCTTTGGTTTTCGTTCGGAAAAATTACTTTAGTTTATGTATGGGCAACCGCAGCAACACACCATAAACCATCTTTTACAAACAAGATAATAATAGTCGTATTAAGTAGATCACAAAACAACTTTGAATCGGACACACGACCTTTACAAATAAGTGGATTATCCGCAAAAGTTCAATGACCCGAAGTGCAGAGATAATTACCTACACATTAAAATTAATTAAGGTGATTAATATACAGACTGACTTGCAAATTTACGTATTCCTTCTAGGACGTGATAGTCTGACCCATTTGCAACATTTAAGCACCCCATAAAGCCTAGGTGAAAATTAATGGGATTCGAGAAAACCTAATGTTTATATTTTTGTAAGTGTGGGTACCTAAATTCTGGCAAATAAATAAATTTCATTTCATTCCATTTGAATAATATCCCTCGCGGAGGGCTCATTTTAAATGTAGGTTTTTCTTAGCGAATACTGCATTATAAACCGTGAAAATACAATCTGATGTATAAACAAGATTTACCAGTATACGCGTTCACGATTACAAATATTCACCAAAAATTTTAAAGCTTGGAAACTACATATAGCGACAAGACCCTCTGGAAACAGTATTTTACTTCGTTTTACAGTGTTTTATTATGGTTGTAATACCGTTGACCGTCCGCAATGGTTAACTTTAGCGCAAACGTAATGCCCGTGACCCTCCCGGAGGGTTCACTTCCAATATATATAGCGGCATGGCGTATGAGCTCTATGAAAAGAGGGTGGAGTCGGAAGTGTTAACGTGGATCAAATAGATTTCGATAATGCTCGCACCATGAGTTTTACGAAGTCTTACGCAGGTACTAAGGTAAGCTCGATAGATCGTGTCGTCTAGCTAACTTCACACTTAAGTTTTGTTTCTTTCTTTCTCAGCAATAAGAAGATAGAACGGCTCATATGATCAAAACATAGTGGTATCGGTATGGTAGCAATGTTATGACTGTCAATATCATGAAACAAACCGACTAAATAGAAAGGTTGGCGGACTGCTTAGGGGTTGTTGAATTTTTATTCCTTATAATAATATGTACGTCTATTCAATTTGTAATTTTGTTGTGATGAGATTCGCGGCGTTGTTGATTTAAATTTAAAATTAACTATGTTTACAATAATAGAATATTTTGTAAAGGAACTTATTTTGTTTTTTTCTTGAAATTCACGTTGTTCACGTCGTTGGTTTCCAAATTAACATAACTCTAACATATTCCAAGCTAAATAAGCTCTTCCAAACATTATTTTGACTTAATCTTTGAGTCTCAAAAACGTATATAATTTTAATGTAAACATGTTTCACACCTCAAAATGCTAGTGAGCTACGTAACTACTATCGCAAGCGTATTTTTCGATAGCGTCTGTCGAATTTATGGTGCCGTTTTGTATGATGACAGCTGAAAAACGTTAGTGGCTATCGAATAGATTACGTTAGGTTTCTTACCTATCGAAATCTATAGTGCTCTTGGTACGAATTTAAATTCTTTCTGTGACCACTAGGGGCGCTGTACAAAATCGTTTCATACAAATCATGTAAGGAGACGTTAACGAAACTAATATTTAATTCACGTTATTACGCTAGCGAGTTTAACGATAGCGAGTAACTTTTCGATCACAGCTCATGGTAGAGGTACGGTCACAAGTCGTGGAGCGCCTTTTGAGTTTTTAACATGACTCACGGTCTACTCGCTGGTCACTGTTCAGTCGTCGCTTAGTTTGCGTGTATTTATACATAAACGCTTGTGCAGACCAGCGCGACTTGTCGCGCGACGCGACATCGGTTATTGTTATACTGTGAAGTTTTCTTAGAAATTGTATTGTTCGTGTCGCGTCGCGCGACAAGTCGCGCTGGTCTGCACAAGCCTTTAAGCGCACGTAAATACTCTAATAGTTTGACATACGTACGTTGAACTTTCTTTATATTTTTATGTTTGGGATCATATGTAAAACCTTGTAAACTCGACACCGGTGCCTAAGTAGAAGCACTAAACCAAAGAATAATACATTCAGCGGAACACATAAGTTACCTGGACATAAGTTAGAAGAAGAGTAAGGGCTAACCAACAGCGATCAGGGCAATTGTTCAAATAATTTAATACCGTCAGGTATTAAATTATTTGAACAATTGCCTATTCTATCTTTTTTGGAATCATGGGCTCCTCATTTTTGTTTGTTTACGTAGTTAGCTTTGACAATGTATTTATTAGCTTTCTTGTGCAATACGGGCCTTTCAATTTCATATTTTATGACGCATTCTGGGGAAGGGGAATGCACAAAAAAAACCCAGAGCGAACAGATACAGAATGTAGCTTAGAATTTATTGATATCATTCTGTAAATATTTCACTATAAGATTCGATGGCTAAATGTGTGATATTGCCCTTAATTTTTTTTTCATCGAGGGAAGATTTTTTTTTCTTTATGATATCTTCGATTTGAGTATACCTGACGATATTAATTCATACATTCACATATTCACGCCCATAATCCCATAGGAGTAGGCAGAGACTACAGATTGTCGAAACATAGGAGTAGGCAGAGACTACAGATTGTCGAAATAAACTATCCATAGCCCACATTTCGCCGCTTTTCTGCGAGACTCAGCGTGATGAGTGGCGAACTCTATCGCCGCCGTTTAAGTGTTAAGTCCCATCTAAGTCTCTCAGGCCCGTATTACAGAACCTCACTCAAGACTCAAGCATTACTTAAAACTAATTTCAACCAATCAAAAGGATTTAAACGAGTTTTACAAACTTAGTAACCCAAATACGACTAAACCACTCTAACGCCACAGCTCTCCAGCCGACCAGCAATACCATTGCTCTCACACATCCAGCGCATGTATCAAAACTATGGTCTCTCCAGGCCCCGACCACCGCCAGAGATACACGCCCATCGCGCACCCACGGACTACTTGAGTTGCCTCAAGAGACACCTATTTCTACCAGGCTACGACTAGGTAATATCTACTGGTACGGTCGAACACAATACGGTTGATAGAAAACCCTACTCGCGTGGTTCTCATAACTTAGGCTTGCTCATCACCACTGTGATCACAATCTACTTCGACTGCTACATGACCTACTGGCATCTTTCTTAACCTATCATGAGCGTATTTGTAACTACGCCTAGGGTTAGAATACCGCTAAAGTCCCACCAGAGATTTAAGCCGCTTGTACCTGCCGTGGCCATATGGCCACGGTGGGGCTTGAAGGACGTATCGTTTGCCGTATAAGGGCTAATCTGGTCTGTGGGCAGTTTTACTCTATGGCCGTTTTACGGATAATCTCGTCAATCACTTAAATCTAGAAATATGAATAGGCAACATTGAATAGGCAACGTAGATGGTGTAGTAGGTGATCAAAATATTGCAAATGTTTTTAGGGATTTGTTTAATGTAGAACCAATGCCTTGTGAGAGTGATAACTTATGTAAACCAGACGTCGGACCTGGTGATAAGTACACTCGGATTATGCTAATAGATGTGTAGAATGTCATAATGAAGATGGAACGTGGAAAGTCACCAGGTCATGACGGAATAAGTATAGAACATTTGCGATACGCACTGGATACGCAGGTGTACATCTGCCCAGAGTCTTGAGTCTACTGTTTAACTTTTGTGTAGGCCACTCGTTTATTCCAGATGATATGTTAAAAACAGTAATGGTTCCTATAATAAAAAATAAGACCGGGGATCCATCTGACAAGCGTAACTACCGCCCGATATCATTGGCCACTACCGTGGCGAAGGTCCTCGACAGTCTCTTGAACGCACAGCTGAGCAAACACCTTCAGATCCATGGCTTGCAGTTTGGCTTCAGACCCAACCTGTCAACGGAAATGGCGATTATGTGCCTGAAACAAACTGTAAGGTACTATACTGACAGGAATACTCCGATATATGCGTGTTTTCTTGATCTGTCGAGGGCGTTCGACCTGGTTAATTATGATATTCTGTGGCATAAACTACTTGAGGAGACGAATGTGCCGAGGGAGACGGTATCCCTCCTCAAGTACTGGTACAGCAATCAAAAAAATGCGGTCAGATGGGTCAGCTCAATTAGTCAGGAATATCCTCTGAAATGCGGTGTCAGGCAAGGTGGGTTGACTTCTCCGAGTTTGTTTAACCTATTTGTTAACCAGCTGATTGGCAGGCTCGGCGGAGCTATGGTCGGGTGTTCGATAGACGGAACGGACGAATATATAATATTAGTTATGCGGACAACATGGTTCTGCTGAGCTCGTCAGTGAGTGCGCTTAGAAGACTTCTGGGCATTTGTGAAGCGTATGCCACGTCGCATGGACTCAAGTATAATGCTGGTAAGAGTGTCCTCATGGTATTCAAGGCGGGGAATAAAGCTCCATCAAATGTGCCACCAATTAGGGTCGGGGGGTCGTCACTAGTGAGGGTGACTGAAGCAAAATACTTGGGTCACATGCTGACGGATCGCCTACAAGATGATGCAGACTTAGAGAGGGAAAGGAGGGCATTGGCAGTCCGCTGCAATATTTTGGCCCGCAGATTCGCACGATGTACTACAGATGTAAAACTGTTACTTTTCAGAGCCTTCTGTCAGTCATTCTACACGTGCAGTCTGTGGATCAATTTTCCGTGGCGGGCTTACAATGCCCTGCGTGTTCAGTACAATGACGCTCTGAGGGCAGTGTTGAAGAAACCCAGGTACTGCAGTGCTTCCGAAATATTTGCGGGAGCTTCCATCGATGATTTCTTCTCTATCATCAGGAAAAGAACCGCGTCGATGATGAGCAGGGTCCGTGGTAGCACCAACACTGTCCTCAGAACGTTAGTGTGCAAAATAAACGGTCCGTTTACTGTGTACTGGGCGAGTGTTCACTTACTCAGTAATAGGAAATAGACTGTAATAAATATATTTTATCTTTATTTTGTACTAACAAATTACTAACACCCTGTTTTATTTGTATTTTTATGTGTTCTACTAACAACCCTACTTATTATTTGTTAAAAATGTATGGACGTATGTCTGAAATAAAGATATATTATTATTATTATCCTTTATTTCATTTTGATTACTTATTATTTACATTTTTAAATATTTTTATAAAAACCATACAAAATCATTTAAAAATATAAAAAATAGTGGCCCATCGGCATCAGGAACAGGCTGCCGGTGGTCAGGGCTCTAGAGAGAGGAACCTCCTCACGATGCGTGCCGTGTCTAGGAGTACTGCTTTCTGAATCAAGCCCTTGACCCAGCCGCGCAATGAGAGCCTCCTGAGGTGTTGGTCGAGGCTCTCCGCTATTAGGCCATTGACTGTTACGATTATCGGTACAATTATTGCAGAGTCCACGTCCCACATGTCGACAACCTCGTGTTCTAAGTCGAGATACTTGATTTTTTTTTCTTTCTCAGCTTTCACGAGATTCTCGTAATGAGGGACAGCGATATCAACAATCATTGCACGGCGCTCTCGTCGATCTATCACCACAATATCAGGCTTATTGGCTACAATAGTCCTGTCAGTGATGATAGATCGATCCTATATCATCATTCTCTAGAACTGGGTCGGGCACATACCTGTAGTATGGTACTTCTGACTCAACAAGGTTGTATTGCAAGGCAAGTTGCTGGTGGATAATCCTAGCCACTAGATTGTGTCTATGCAAGTACTCGCCGTTAGCAAGACGAGAACAACCGGAAACAATATGTCTGATTGATTCACCGGGACGGTGGCATGCCCGACAGATGTCAACCGTACCGTCCTTGACAATGTATTTCCGGTAATTATTCGTCATGATAACTTCATCCATAATCGCACAGACAAAACCTTCGGTTTCCCCGAAGAGATCGCCGAAACGCAGCCAGGATACAGATGCCAAAAGTCTACATCAGGCCCAGGCCGTGAAGCTCTTTGCCTTGCCAGACTTCCTTACGATCGTTAGTATCAAGTACTGCAGGTTTGCGCCAGTTCTCTTTCGCCAAGGAGAGTGGGGTGAGGCCCTTGTCCACTGTGACCACATCTCGGTGCATCCCCACGTCAGTTTGAAGGAAATATTCCCTGAGACTGCAAATCTCGCGGTTGCGGAGGGTTTTAGCATTTAAGAAACCTCGACCCCCACACTTCCGCGGGATGTACAGTCTCATCACTGATGATCGTGGGTGATGCATCCGATAATTAGCATTTAATTATTATTATTATTGCAAGAAAATATTGAAACTGACAGTTCTCGCATTTCAAACGAAAGTCGAACTAATATGGTCGCGATTGCGCGCTCGGCATGTATTTCGTAATTTTTTATTGTTTAAATAGATGGAAAGTGATGTTATTTTCATTACTAAGTAGTTTTTACATCGTGGTAGATAATATTTGCTCTAAATAGCATTGTATTGTAATATACCTATTTTGATCCAACCAACAAAATGTAAACAAACCTGTCAGTGAAAAAAGTGAATGTAGTGTTATTTTGAGTTTTGTGTGTGTAATCGCTGGTAAGTCAATAATTCCTCATTTATAAGTAGTTAGTATATCGTTTTAGATAATATTTGAACTAAAATAGACTGTTAATATTTTTTTTTTAAACCAATTAATGTTACTTAATCAAACGGTTAGTACCTACTCAAAAATCGTAAATTTTCGTGCTTTTATTGTCTGTTTGTCTGTAAAAAACGCTGTTCTTAGATAACTTATCTATTTATAATTTTGCTAAATTTCGTGTAAATTGGAGCAGTCGTTGTATCAGAAATTTTCATAACAATGAACGAAAGAACTGCCGATAAGAATGTTTATTTATCAATTCTAACGTTTGCATACGACGGTTCTAAGCATTACAAATTACAAAGCATACTTTGTCTAAACACAAACACAAATCAATTAACGATAACACCGGAGACCAGTCTTCATCAGTGTTCTATCATAATATTACTTTGCAAGTTAATGTCGGGAAGCACGTCACAAAATCAAAACAAACAAAACAAAAAACCTCAAGTTGGTGTTCGCTAATCGTTACGCTTTATAAGATTTGTTCTGTGCTGAATACACGTGTTTGACCAATACCAGTCAACGCATTGCCACTTAATTTGGCTACACAACTCTCTTTTACTAACTAACGAGCATTCAGCAACAGAATTGTAAACAAAACAATACAGCTCACCTTTATGTTCTAGTGTGCCTGAGGGTAGATAAGAGACGTTCCACTCGCCATTCACTGCTTCAGTTCTTCAAAAGGAGTATCTTCTAAAGCTTCAATAATTCTCTCACAGGCGACGTGAAGTTTTTAATTTCTGGTTTTTGTCCTTTAAACCCCTTTTTTTTTTTTTGGTCCATTACTCTACTCGAGGGGCATTTTGGCAGATCATCTAAAACAAACAAGGCAGGCGCTCGGCAAGAAGTGAGCCGCGGAGCTGAATGTAAACACGCACTGCCGCTCGCGCTTCCCCTCCTTTGACTTCCGCACAAAAAATTACTCATTTAGGGAGCGCGAGTAGCAGTGGCCGCAGCATTAGAAGTATCGTGATATCATACTCGTCCTGCCCAATTTCCTGCTCACCGCCGTGGAAGTGAGCTGAATGTAAACAGGGTCATGACGAAGAATGTGAACTAAGATTTGGCGATTATATGCTCGTGCATTATCATTTTACGCACAACAAGGGTTAACAGTTAACGGTCAGGCACAGCGCTGAGCAACACGTCCACTCTCTGGAAGGCCTCACGGCGGAATAATTTGGAACCTTTTTTTTAAGATGGTATCTTGCAAGTCACCCTAGCAGGTTGTCGGCTGCTTAACCTGACTTTTCTGTGGCTGCCACAATAAATTAAGGCCTCCAGCTAGGACATACAACTTAGAAACTAAGCGACAACCCGCTAAGTCGCAGGGGGAGGACAGCAAGGGACAGGCAGGATCGGATTATATTATTATTAGGGGAATTTAAAGTTACAGGCTTAGCGGTGTGGGCTGGCTCGAGCAAGGGTCCCGACCCTTGCGGTGATGAACGGGGACGACGCAGTGGCGGGCCTCGGCGGCGAGGATGGAAGTACGGCGGTCGGTTTTTGTTTTTGTATGCTAAAGTACTGGTTTCCCTACTACTCTCCTGGAGACGAGTTGTGCGGTCGTCTGGGATAGTGAGAGTATGCCTTGGTTGGCGAATCTTACTTATGCGGGAAGGAATGTAACGGCGGTTGCCGCAATCAGGGGATTGGGGTGCTTTATAGCAGAGTCGAAAAAAACGCTTTGAGAAGCGTTTCATGAACTGCTAGACGATGGACATTTTCAGATCTAAGTGAAGATAAATATTGCGGACATAAAAGGGGGCTCCCGTAACCTTTCTAAGGAAACGGTATTGGAGTGTCTGCATCCCTATGGAGATGGTGTGGATTAGCGTGTGCGAAGACTACGCACGCGTAAATAATTATGGGACAGATGACTGCGGTGTAGATGCGCAATTTGCACTTAAGTAACAATTTGCTGTGTGCGTTCAATATGAATTGGAGCCTACTGAGAGCGAAAGCGGCGCGCGAACGAACCGTCTTTATGGGCTCTAATTTGAAACGATTTGCGCGTGGAGTTCTGTAGTAGATATTTACAACAACAAAAAAAATGCTAGTTTTCAAGAAGATGTTCTTCTATTGCAGTAACCCATTATAATATTAAATTAAGTAAGATATATTGGACATAAAAATCATTTTATTGACCAACATTTCTTTATATTGCGCATTGTATGGATTTTTATTTCTTATGTAGCGAACCTAAAATTAGTTGTAGTAGTTAAATAAAAAATATTGTTTGTATCAGTGATTTAAAATATCTTAAGCTTCTAAATTGACGCTCGAAGTGAAATTATCAAAACCTCTGTTCAGTTATCTTGATAGAATTCACAAGTACTCTATTAATCTAAAAATTATCCTTACTAAGTATTTAGACAACAATATTTACTAAAACTATTGGTTATTAATATTATTTTAAAATATTGTTTGATGGACTTGGTCGAAAAGTACAGTTTTTGAGCCAAACAGCGCACGGATGGCGTTAACGCTCTTAAATACTATTATTAATTGTCACACAATTATTAATAACTTACGGTTACGAAACAGTGATCTGTGGACTGTGAGGTAAAAATATAAGGATTATGTTATTTGTTTAATTTTGTTGTCACTAGGTTGCCAGTTTGTCACTCTATTTACTCGTGTCGTGTAGGTAGGTACGTCATAATTTTAGACCAAAAAGTTTTCTAAATAATGATATTGGTTGATCCTCATTTGGCACATGATATAATGGCTTATGTAACACCAATTAAAACATCCTCTTTTCCAAATACATGTGAACACCAAAACTATCGATATTGACAAGGATACACCGCCATATTAGACGGGGAACCAATACGATATGTCTTCATAAGGACAACTCTAGATGAATGCCACCCTTGAACTAGATTACATAAATACTAAAATGATGCATTATTTTGATATTTTAGTTAAGTTTGAATGTCAAGTTTGAAAACAAATATAGTGTTGTTATGACGTAAGCACAAAAGTTGTTCATATGGAAATGTCAAATACTAAGTACTTTTATTTTCTTCGATAACAACACACGAGACATAGAGACAGAGAATTAACTTGAAATTCCAATGGCTATTTTGTCTTTATATTCTCCGCCTTTGTTAAGCCCGTACGTACCCTACCTATCTAATATGTTAATCAGACTTGACATAAAGAAAACTGTTTAAACTTACCTTTTATGGAAGCTACGACCCTAGAACAAAGAACAAAGGTACCTCAACATGTTTGTCATATGCACTTCATTCTTATATTATTTTAGTAAAATGTTTCTATCAGCTCAATACAAGTACTGCGCAAAATGCACTCGAGCCTGCCGGAATAAAACAAATCAGAGATAGGAATGAAGTAGGCACACCAACAAGACATACGAGTATGTACCGACTATGTATATAAACTTATAACATAACAACACACCTGTATTGGGATGAAGGGTTAGGCAGAGGCGTACCTATCTATAGTATAACCACAGGGGTGAGCCTGTGGCGGCATCTACATCGCCACATGCCTACTACACATCACACTGACGTCACGTAAAATCCTGCATCGCGCAAGCGGAGTTTACCGCGCGACTGGCATATATATAACGTCCCGACAACAATCGTCGGGCAGTTGCCCACCATACACAACACCTGTCCGGTCGGAGACTCCTCTGTTTCTCATACCTCTATTTAAACCTAATTGGGCGGTCGCCATCAAACGGGCACAAATTCGGACTCCGGACTGCTAGTGAGAAATTCCTGATGAAATAATCTAGTAACACTTTAACTACTAGATAAACATTATATTTTCTTCAACCACATGCTGTCACTGTTGTCGACCGCGATAGGCCCAGAATTATCTCAAATGCCACCAACAAAGGCCTTGTTTTTTATTAACAATAAATGATTAAATAATGGAATCGGTCGTAAGTGTCATACGAAATTGCAATAAGCATAATTTTATTCATGTGTTTTGTTAAACCCGTAAACTATTCGGTTATCACATTTGGAACTTTTAGCGAAATTTAACGGAATACGCATGTAATACCGATAGGTTTTCCGGGTGTTTACATTTACAAGTTGAAGTTTTTCCCGATGGTCCGTCGAGGTCTCAACCATTTACAAGTTGAAGTTTTTCCCGATGGTCGGTCGAGGTCTCAATCATTGACGTACAACGTACGCTCCTGTATTTGGGCATTTGCCCAAATACGGGAGCCAAGTCATTGACCTTGACCACTAAAGGCATTAGCCAAATTTTTTCTGTGATTCTGTGATTCGTCTTTCACCTTGCACTTAAGGAATCAACCTACGTCAACTAATTTAATTAAAAAGCCGACTTTAAGACAAATCCTTCACAAACAATAAGGTAAATAAAAAATAAAAATCAAATTATATCACCAATAGGAATAAAGGAATCAGAAATTAAGAACAGTAAAAAAAACGATGTTTATGTAAAACCCCGATTACCTCTTCAACTCAGTGAAGATCTGATGGCTGCTACAGCAGCCAGCCCGCAATGGACCGCGCGCGAGGTTTCACTTCAGTCAGGACATAGGAAGTAGGTTGCAGTCGCAAGTCGGTGACATTGTCCTCTACCAATGACAAGCTTTTGACCGATTTTTACTTGTTTACGAAGTTAAACGAGTTTTCTGTAGTGTTCCAGTTTATTGCAAGTTCTATGATCACTGCGAAGGTCGTTTTTGCAAGGAAGTATTCTGTAATTGGCAAACTGATCGGATAACTTAGTATTAGAATGGCTTGTAGCACTTAGGATGAAAATGGATGAGAAAGCCTATTGATAAGAATGTTTGTTTAAAATGAGAAATTCGGTAGGTACACTCGTTTCAGTTATCGAACACGAACCCCTCTAAACTTAGGTAAATTTTATATTTTTTGTTTAGCTTATTTTTTTATGGCACGTTTAGAGACCGCACTATCCAGTTTCAATAAGGATCATTATAGGAATAATCTCGTCCTCTTGATTGTTTCCTTACATTTTGTTAGTAACTAGACTTGCAATATTCTGTTTGTCTAACAACTACCTAATAGCCTAAGAGCCTTCTGAAATCAACAACCCGTCTTCAGCAAGCGTGGTGGTCAGTATTGTATGGTATTTCAGTTATTTATTTTAGTTATAATAATATTATTGTGACTTGTATTTTAATTTTTGATAACTAACATAATTTAAATAGGTATACTAACATAAATATGGATCACTGTATCTGAATTAAATTAATTGCTCGTGTCTTCTCTGTATGTGAAGAGGCTTTTGCCCTGCAGTGGGACAATAATTAGCTGATATTATTTTAATAGCCTTTTAAATAATTAAATATGTTTTTTTTAACCCAACCCCTACCTACTTGGGTTGAACCACCGTACCCACCAGCAAGCGATCAAGGTGGTTCAGTGGTTGCTCCGGTGGGCCCTGACGACAAACTGTGAACATTCACACATACGAGTGAGTGCTACGTTCCTAATGTGAACTGTAACTATGTACTCGTATGTAATCAACCACGTTGTTGATTTCCTCATTTCTGCTAATTTGTGCATTAATAACAATGTACAATGTTGCACACATATCAGCTGACGCTCGCAATGTTTATTCATTTCCGTATGTTAATTGAGTGCAAGATTATAATGTTACCTCGCGGTTATTATAATGTTACCTCGCGGTTATTATAATGTTACCTCGCGGTTATTATACGGTACTGACGATAGGCCGGAGTAGGACTCTAATCACCTCCACGACAGTCTACACGAGTCGACTGGTTATATACCTACAGTCTTTACACAATTATATTTTCACCTCTGACAGCAGCATCCCAACAGCAACCGTGTTGCAACGACAATAAAGAACCTTGTGATTTTGACAGTGATACAAAATCGGAGGTATTTTACCTCCGATTTTTTATAACTGTGAAAGGACTACTCGATGTATATGCACCCCGAGCAATGAGATACACTACCACTGCTGACTGGCCAGTACTATGTACAGCCCCGCTACCACTGCTGACTGGCCAGTACTATGTACAGCCCCGCCACCACTGCTGACTGGCCAGTACTATGTACAGCCCCGCCACCACTGCTGACTGGCCAATACTATGTACAGCCCCGCCACCACTGCTGACTGGCCAGTACTATGTACAGCCCCGCTACCACTGCTGACTGGCCAATACTATGTACAGCCCCGCCACCACTGCTGGCTGGCCAATACTATGTACAGCCCCGCTACCACTGCTGACTGGCCAGTACTATGTACAGCCCCGCCACCACTGCTGACTGGCCAGTACTATGTACAGCCCCGCCACCACTGCTGACTGGCCAGTACTATGTACAGCCCCGCCACCACTGCTGACTGGCTATGACCTTACTTAGATTCCGTGCAAATAAGTAGTTATTATATATTAAATATTGCATTCCTAGAAATTTTACAATAATTGAATTGAATCATTGTATATACGGACTAATTTTTTTGCAGAGAACTTTAAGTATTGTACAAACTATGTTTTTTTAGAGAAAAGTTTTAAGTTTAATATGTAATTAAAAATTTAATTATTGTATTTACGAACTGTGCCTTTAAGAGATTAAATAAACGAATGGTTCTTTTCAACGAGCGTATAATATCTGTGATGTTTATTAATATTAATTCTATTTTATAAATGTTGAAAAAACTCCTCATAATACCTACCTTATTAATTTTATACCCGACGCAACGCGCGGTATTTAAATGCCAGCTGATACACTCAGTATTATGACTGAATAAAAATAAACAAACATCATACTAGCACTTTTCTTACCCTCAGTACTTTTGCGCCTTCTAGCTAAAAAATAAAATACTAATAATACAATACAATAATAAATAATAATAATAAATAATACAATAAATACTAATATAATACATGTAGGTAGATAGGTATACATATACGGCCCAGGCGAGTTCGAACAACGGATGAATATGGACGAAGCCGTTTTTCAATATTCTGGATTAGTAGAATGATAACGTTTGTTGTTCGTAAAATTATTATAATTCTCAAATATTAATTTTATTGTAATAGATTAACCAACGTTATCATTATTCTAATTATTTTCTAAGTTGATAGTGATAAGTTTTGCCGTATTGTTTTTTTCGTTGTTTCGTAGATAATGTAATAGACTGATTAAGTAATCTTATCTAATGGCGCAGCTAGTGAAGATTTTATTTTTGGAATGTTTCAACAGACTGCATATCCTAACCAAAATAATAAAAAAATTACAGGAAGTTAAAACGTACAATACCTAAGTTTTTAAGCACAATCTAAACGACAAAAATAATGTATATTAGTAGGTATCTTCTTCACAAGAAAGTCATAACTATTTGTTAAATAAAATAACAAGCAACGTTTTTATTGCTCATCACTGTCTTTTATTTCATTTCAATCGAATGTAGTTATAATTTATATAACACAGAAAGTAATTTTACAAGGTTGTGGTTTTTTGGGATAACAATGTATGGCATCAGAGCGATGTCCTTCTCACAGAACGTGCTTCTGTGAACTGGCTTGAAAAGTGAACCAGCCGAGTGAGGCTGTGACAAACAGACAGTCGGCGTAGATTTAGCAATGTTCCGCGGACACCCTTTGTTGGTGTTATGGACCGCACACGTGCCGCCTAGATGCTAGTAATCTACGCATTCTGCACAAAAAGTATTAATATTATAATTTAATTAATTTATTTTTGCCCCGCTGTTAGTCACTCAGCTAAGTATGAACTGAATTACGTAAAACCAACAAAAAATTATTTGACTATTTAAATGTGAAATTAATGTTAATAATGAGACCAACGTGCATTTTGCAAAAAATACTGACTGCTTAATTTCAATAAAAAAGATTTAACGAGAAAATGTATGGCTTAGTGTTCGTTCACACGGGACACGTCATTGACGATTTGTAAAAAAAAAACGACACGTCATGACGGATGCACGTTCACATTGCATACGGAAACGAGTATTTTCGCGATTCGTCAAAATATCTGAATAGATGTTCAAACTTGATTCGTGATTCAGAGTCAGTCTTGGACGAGCGCTTCAGCGGATCCGTCACAAAAAATCACCATTCATGTTTTTTGACGAACGTGATTTAAGACGTGTCCGTAATTTTTCACGATTCGTGATGCGTGTGACACGGGCGTTCAAAAAATAACCCTTTAGTGTAACTAAGCTCCTTTACTAATTTAAGTAACAAAGGACGATGGGAAAAAACGTCCCCCCAAACCTTACACCGACCAACAGATTTAAAATGTATCTCAGTCAAACCATCTTGGTAAGGTGATAAATTTTTACCATGGCGACATCTCTCAAAAATATGGGATATTCCTAGAAAAACATGTTAAAATGTCGCAAAGGTTATGTTAGGTTAGGTTAGGTTTGGATGGGGTAACGCAGCCCGTCTCGTCGGCCACTTGTGTAGAGAGGGGCCGGACCTGGACGACAGTCAGTTCGGGTTTCGGCATGGGCGCTCCACGATCCACGCTGTGTCGCGGGTTAGAGTCCTGGCGGAGGAAGCGGTGTCCCGGGGCGGGGTGATGTTGGCGGTGTCCTTGGACATTTCCAACGCCTTCAACACCCTGCCCTGGAGTTGTATTCGGGAGGCACTGCGGTATCATGGGGTGCCTCCCTACCTCCGCCACATCGTTGGGGCTTATCTGTCGGAGAGGTGTGTCACCTACATGGGACGTGATGGCGGAAACCAGCGCCGCATGTCGTGCGGTGTTCCACAGGGCTCGGTTTTAGGCCCGCTCCTGTGGAACATCGGGTACGACTGGGTACTGAGGGGCGAGCTCGGTGCCGGGGTAGACCTGACGTGTTATGCGGACGACACGCTGGTCACTGCCCGGGGGAGCTCGCACAGGGAGGCAGCGTTGCTGGTGACGGCTGCGGTCTCACAGGTGGTGGGCCGCATACGTCGCCTAGGCCTGGAGGTGGCCCTCAGCAAGTCGGAGGCCATGGTGTTTCATGGCCCCCGGCGGGCGCCGTCACCCGGCTCACACATCGTGGTCGGGGGGGCTCGGATCGCTGTCGAGTCTACCATGAAGTACCTAGGATTGGTGCTCGACAGCCGGTGGGACTTCGGGCCCCACTTCCGACGGCTGGCGCCCAAGTTGCTGGGCGCCGCTGGGGCGCTGTCAACGCTGCTTCCCAATCTGGGGGGCCCGAGCGCCGCTTGTAGGCGGCTCTACGTGGGGATCGTGCGATCGATGGCCCTTTACGGGGCCCCGATCTGGGCTGCTGACCTGACGGCCGGTAGCATCGCCGTATTGCGTAAACCGTAGAGGGCGATGGCCGTCAGAGACATCAGAGGGTATCGCACGATCTCCTACGAGGCGGCTTGTGCACTGGCCGGATCCCCGCCCTGGGACCTCGAGGCGAAAGTACTCGCGTCATCGTATCGGTGGCGCGAGGAAGTGAGGGCGCGGGGCGAGCGACCGATGCAGCGACACATGGAGCTGCATCGGTCTCAGCTTCGCGAGGTCCTGGTGGCGGAATGGCGGGACAGGTTTTCACGCCCTACCGCCGGCCTCGACATCGTCGAGGCGGTCCGGCCGGTGCTCGACCGCTGGCTCGGGAGGAGGCACGGCTCCCTGTCGTTTCGGGTGACGCAGGTGCTCTCGGGGCATGGTTGCTTCGGGAAGTACCTGTGTCGCATAAACAGGGAGTCGGACGCCCGGTGTCACCACTGCGTCGACTGCCGGGAGGACACGGCGCGGCATACGCTGGCAGAGTGTGCCGCTTGGGAGGAGCCACGCCGTGCCCTCATCTTAGAAGTAGGCAGTGACTTGTTGCTGCCGGCCGTAGTGAATGCGATGGTCGGCGGCGGCGAGTCCTGGGACGCGGTGGTTTCCTACTGCGAGACAGTCGTCTCGCAGAAGGAGGCTGCGGAAAGGGAGGGGGAGATCTCGTCCACTCACCCGGCCCGCAGCAGGCGCACCGGGCGTCGGCGGAGGGCGGATAACGCCCTCTTCCAGCCCCCCTAAATGGGTCCAGGGGTGACGGACACGGGGACGTCCGTCACCCCCCACACATCAGGACCCGAGGTGGCGGCGCGTAGTGTTCCACGCGCGCCCCTCTGAGACGTCGCGGGGGGAGTCAAACACCTCACTCCCCCCCCTGACCCGCGAGGAGGCCCGCAGTGGCGGGCCGGCACCAGCTGGGGGTTGCGGAAGATTTCAAGTTCCCGCGACCCCCGGCGTAGGTGTGAGTTGGAACACCGGGGTGGTTTTTAGTCAGTAAGAGTCTGAC
The DNA here is from genome assembly GCA_916701695.1 of Agrochola macilenta. NCBI lineage: Eukaryota > Metazoa > Arthropoda > Insecta > Lepidoptera > Noctuidae > Agrochola > Agrochola macilenta. The sequence goes on along the minus strand of OU753573.1, from coordinate 20,420,388 downwards.
AGACCCCTCTGCCCCGCCCCAGGGCGGAGGACATCCATGAGGATTTTCAACACCGGAAAAAAAAATTAAAAAAAAAAGGTTTGGATGGGGTGCATGTTGAGAAGCCTCCCCGTGGCGCACCCTGGGCAACGTTGGCTCCAAGTGCCCACCAGGTTTTGGTGGACACTTGGGGCTGGCGGCGAATTCTCAACAAACGGGGAAGGGTCATAGTTCCAATCACCGATCATCCGTGATGGTCGGTGAAGGGAACCGGGCTACAGTAGGTCGTACGTCTAGTCCCCCCTCTGCTTACAGAGGGAGGTGAGTTGGCGTACATTAGGGAGTCCCAATCCCAAGGTCTAGCGTGCCGAGGGGATGAATGGCCGGAGGGTTATCCGGTCGCTAGCGCAAAAAGGGACCTCACCCTTAAAAAGGAAAACATGATAATGAAGGCTATTGGAAAAATTACCCAGGCGGGCAACCTCCTCAAGGAGGTACAATCCCGTCCTTCTACGGAAGGCAGCCCCACCGTATCTGGGGGGGCACCAATAGTCCCGTAGGCCGGCAGACCTTCGTCAACCAATCCTTGCGTCGCAAGAAAAGGAGCTCCGGGTTAGCCTGGAGCGCCTGTGCGACGCAACAAAGCCGCTTGCCGTCGTTGACGGCAACAACAGCCGAGGAGGCTCATGTCCAGAAAAGGACCGACTGTCCGACCAGGACACGCAGCTGGAAGGGGAAGCGCTAGCGCAGCCAGCTCTCTTCCGAAAAGGAGGACCTGTCGGAGGCGTCGGTTACCGGACCGTAACTTACGGGGTGGCTTCTTGCGGCCCGCTACGCTGGTACCGATGCAGCTGGGGAGTACAGAAAGTGAGGGGACGGGGGACAAGAGCGAAGACTCCGCTGCGTCCCCACTGTTGCTGCAAAGCAACAAGGCGCAGGCGAGCTCTGCAAAGTGGATGCAGTGGAAGGCAGTGGCGGCTGACGAGGTCAGCGAAATAGCTCGACTGGCCCGAGAGCGATGCTCTGCTCAGGCGGCTACCGGAGGTAGCCTGTCGGCGGTGGCGCTGAGTCGCCAAGTTTTAGACGGCGTGGACGTCGTTATGAAGGTTGCCACAAAGTCTGGCAGTCTGAAGGGGACGTTCACGCGCGCTCTGAAGGAGGCGGCTGGCGACATCAAAGAGGCAGTTGGGGTCCTCCTTAGTCGCACGAGCTCAGACGAGACGGCGAAGCTGTGGGAGGAGAACAGCCGTCTCAGATCTGAGCTGGAGGACCTCAAGCGGGAGCTTGCCGCGCAGAGGGCGGAATGGCAGCAGAGGCGTCCTGCGGCCACCGGTTCCGCTCCCGTCGTCGTTGCCCTGACACCGCTGGCCCCGTCGTCGGCCCCGTCATCGGTCCGTACCCCCGCACCTGCAGATGCAGAGATCGAGAAGATCGTTCGCATCTGCATGCTGCAGTGTGGGGGTATGATGAATGCCCGTCTGCAGGGCCTGGAGTCGAGGCTCCTCCCAGCAGTGACTCTCCGGCCACCGCTCGCTGCGGATAGGAGGAGGAAGGAGGAGCCCGCTAAGCCAGGTCCCGCGCAGATCAAAAAGCCTGCAGGGGGCACGTCCGCGTCCACTTCCCGGACGGCCGCACCACCGGCGACCGCTCCCTCGGCGAACGCGTCCGGGTCCACCGCGGAGGCGTGGACGACAGTCGTAAAGAAGGGCCGTCGCAAGAAGAAGACGGCGCCGCCACCACCGGTACCCGCTGGAGCACCGGCACAGATACCCAAGAAGGCTCAAGGGCCGCCTAGGGTGAGAGCCCCACGCTCTGCGGCTGTAGTTATTACACTGCAGCCCGGAGCCGTCCAAAGGTGTGTCTCCTATAAGGCGGTCCTTACAGAGGCAAAAGCCAAAGTCGCGTTCCCCGTCCTTGGTATACCGTCTGGCCTCAGAGTGAGGCAGGCGATTACAGGGGCGCGACTGCTTAAGGTGTCGGGTGCCTCTAGCGGCGAAAGGGCGGACGTCCTGGTCACCAAGTTGACGGAGGTCCTCAATCCGGAGGACGTTCGGGTGTCTAGGCCGATGCAGACCGCGGAACTGCGCGTCGACGGGCTGGACGACTCGACGACTCCGGCTGAGTTCGTGGCGGCCATCGCCCGTTCCGGTGGATGTCCGCCCGAAGACGTCCGTACGGGGGAAGTTCACGTCGATGCGTCCGGGCTCGGCGCGATCTGGGTGCGGTGCCCGGTGGCGGCGGCGAACAAAGTCGCCGACGCTGGGCGTCTTTTGGTGGGGTGGGTGGCAGCGAGGGTGAAGCAGCTGCAACCCAAGGCCTTGCGGTGCTACCGTTGCCTCGACATTGGGCATGTCAGGACACGGTGCACCGCCGAAATAGACCGCAGCGAGCAGTGCTATTGCTGCGGTCAGGCCGGCCACAAGGCGGCCTATGGGTACCTAATATACGTGTTCATTAAATAACAATTTGCGAATCAATATACAATATATTTTACACACTAAATTCTCATCATTTTTATACAACGAATTGACATGTCAGTTTGACATACTTTTTGTGGTAGTCATCATAGACTCTCACCAGCCAGTGTTCCGCCTGTTGTGCAGGTCGGATATACGCTCGCTGAATGCGTTGTCCCACAGTATCCCCCTTCAAAAAAAAACCGTACGTTTCTTGTAGGTTTAACTGTCCTTCCGGAGCGAGTAATGTATGGGACATCTTCCATCTTTTCATCTGTGGCTACTTGTAATACGTGAGCAGGCTTCAATCGATCCAATGACACCACTGCTTCTCGGTTGGGTAATCGTATCTTGAAATACTTGTCGTATTTCTCTATAATTTCATACGGGCCTTCGTACGGCGGTGTAAGAGACTTCCGCACGCGATCTACACGCATAAAGACATGCGTGCATGTAGATAGCTGTTTCGGTACGTAGGTGTTGGTCATGCGGTGTCGCATTGATGCATCTGCAGTGACATGCTCATTAAGCGATTCCATTGATTCCATTAAATGACGTAAGAATAACGGGTCTTCAGTGTTTGACTTTATCGGTGCGAAAATATCTGCCGGTAATCGTAATGAGGTGCCGTATATCATTGTAGCGGAACTGTAGTTTTTTTCTCTATGAATGGCTGTGCGTAATCCCATTAATACTGTTGGTAATTCTTGTACCCATTGTTGACTATTTCCTCTTGCTGTTATTGCTGTCTTCAGAGTACGATGCAATCTTTCTACAAGTCCATTCGCTTGAGGGTGGTAGGCAGTCGTGCGAATTCTCGATATACCCAGTTTGTTCATTAATTTTTGAAATAATGTAGACTCGAACTGCCGTCCTTGGTCTGTAGTAATACGCAGTGGACAACCGAAGCGAGTAATCCATGTGTCGTATATGACTCGGGCAATTGTTTCCGCATTTATGTCGCTAACTGGTACTGCTTCGGGCCATCTGGAAAATCGGTCGATGATTGTGACTAGATATCGGTATCCTTCTGATGGAGTGAGAGGTCCGACGATGTCCATATGTATGTGTTCGAACCTTCTCGACTCGGGAAACTGTACTAGTGGTGTAACAGTATGACGGTGAATTTTAGCACGTTGACATGAAGTGCAGCATCGTGTCCACGATGAAACGTCCTTGTTCATTCCAGGCCAGAAGTACTTTTCACTGACCATCTTCCTTGTCGTGCGGATACCAGGATGACTCAATTCGTGTAATGCTTTGAAGGCAATCTCACGAAATGGTTGCGGTAAGTACGGACGTGGAAATTTGGTTGAGTTTTCACAGTAGATTTCTTTTAGTGATCCAGGTAACGATATTCTGACGAAGTGAAGGTTGTCTTGCTTTAACAGGCGGTTTAGTTCTTCGTTTATCTTTTGCTTCTCAGCCACGTCATTAAAATTGATAACCGAGGGGCAATCAATGGTACTAATGCGCGATAATGCATCAGCAACTACATTATCTCTTCCATGGATGTACTCGATCTTGCTACAAAATTGAGATATGACATGAAGTTGTCTCTCTCGCTTAGGTGTATCGCTTGAGCTTCCAGACATAGTCATGGCGTAGGTGAGGGGCTTATGATCCGTATACACCACAACATCGCTCCCTTCTATTAGTCTTCTAAAATGCTTGACAGCCATATAGATCGCTAAGAGCTCGCGATCGTATACGCTGTATCTCGCCTGTGTGTAGCTGAGCTTCTTCGAGAAAAATGAAAGCGGTTTCCAGATGTTGTTTACTTTCTGTTGTAGGACTGCGCCTACACTAAGACACGAAGCGTCGGTCATAATGCATAGTGGGGCTCCTTGCACTGGATGTGTCAACTGAGCAGCCTCCGATATGCTTTGGCGGCATTTATAGAAAGCGTCTTCAGTTGCCTGGTTCCAGATGATAGGCGTCTTGTCATTCTTCTTCTTATTATGTAGGAGGTTATTCAATGCTATTTGGATTTCAGCTTGCTTAGGTAAGCAATCATGGTAAAAATTAACCATACCCAGGAAGCGTCGAAGGTCTTGCACGGTTGTTGGTTTCGGGTAATTAAGTATTGTTTCTATCTTCTCTGCTGTGGGATTGATACCGTCTTTTGTGACTTCGTAGCCTAAGAAATTGAGTGTTTTCTCACCAAAAATGGACTTCTCTATATTAATCCCGATTCCGTAGTCAGACAAACGTTTCAGAACAAGACGTAGGTGATCGATATGCTTTCCTTCTGTGTCAGAGTATATCAAAATATCGTCGACAAAACAGTAACAGCAGTAGTCCAGGCCTCTCAAGACTTCATGCATAAATCGTTGAAATGTCTGTGGTGCATTTCGAAGACCAAATGGCATGCAACGAAATTCGAATAAACCAAAAGGTGTTGTAATTGCTGTTTTTTCTATATCTTGATCTGCGACTGGAATCCAGAAGTATGCTTTTTTCAGGTCTATTTTAGAGAAAATCGTCATACCACTCAATTGGTAAGTAAAATCTTGAATTCTGGGTATTGGGTAACGATCAGGAAGCGTTACAGAGTTTAGACGGCGATAATCCCCACAGGCGCGCAGACCACCATCCTTCTTGCCCACGACATGTAACGGGCTGGCCCATGGACTCTTTGATGGTTGACAAATTCCATTGGCCATCATTTCTTCAAATTCTGCCTTTGCTGCTTTGTATTTTTGCGGTGGTAGCGGTCGAGGTCTTGCGAAGAGAGGAGGTCCAACAGTTTCAATATGGTGTCTCACATTATGCTTGATTTCCTTCGTAAGTGTCAGAGGCTTGAGTACATCAGCAAACTCGTGCAATAGTGTGTGGTACCGGTGGTTTGGTTCAACTACGTAGAGCTTTGTGTCTTGAGCAGTTCGTATTGCCATAGCGTTTACTGAGAGTTCAGTCACGCTGTCTATGAGTTTCTTGCTATGTAGATCCACAAGCAGTCTGTGATATTTGAGAAAATCAGCACCGATGATCGACATCTTCACATCGGCCATAATGAATGTCCACTTGTAATTGCGGCGAAGTCCCAGGTTCAATTGTAGTGTTTTTTCTCCATAAGTGTTGATCGGTGTGTTATTTGCGGCAAATAGTTTGAACGACGTTGATATCGGTGTTCGCTTACTTCGTGTAGCTAGCACTGATATATCTGCTCCCGTGTCAACTAGGAATCGTTCTCTCGTGGTTCTGTCAGTTATGCATAGGCGGTTATTTGTATTCTCAACACCGACGTCCGCCACAGTCGATGTGGTCTTCAGTTTTCCGCCAGCTTCCGTGAACAAGGAGATTCACATTTCTTGGCTTTGTCTCCGAATCGGTAATGATAATAACATTCCCAGTTTCGATCTCCCGGCTTCTTCCCAAGCCCAGTTCTTGAACGAGAACGAGATCTTGAGCGAAAATTGTTTGGACGGTAAGGAAGTCGGCGATAATTATTGTAATTGTGCTTCTGTAGTTCAGCAATTTCGAGTGTAAGCTTCTCTATTTGTTTCGATAGTAGTTGATAATGCAGGTTATGACCACTACCGCTGCTTGTAGAAGGTGTGTTTTGGCTGAGTTCCGCAATCGTATTGTCTGTATACTCCATCATCTTGTCTGCCATCATTGCTAGAGTGTCGAGCGTTGATTCTGTGTTAACAGATAACACAGCGCGAACTTGAGCAGGTAAATGGTCGGTAATAATCACGTCGGGGTCACCAAATATGGGTACCTAATATACGTGTTCATTAAATAACAATTTGCGAATCAATATACAATATATTTTACACACTAAATTCTCATCATTTTTATACAACGAATTGACATGTCAGTTTGACATACTTTTTGTGGTAGTCATCATAGACTCTCACCAGCCAGTGTTCCGCCTGTTGTGCAGGTCGGATATACGCTCGCTGAATGCGTTGTCCCACACGGCCCATATTCCGCGGAGCCCAACTGCAGCCTCTGTACAGCTGCGGGGAGGCCCGCCGGACACAGAGCGGGCGGAAAGGCCTGTGGCGCACCCGCCACAAAGAAGAAGAAGAGAGGGGCTGCCAAGGCTGCCGGGGGCTCTTTACCCCCCCCCGCAGCCTGGCCGCCCTTCGGCCGACTCCCGGCCTAGGAATGGTGCGGAGGGGATGGATTGCGCTTAATGGCGCTGTACCATTTCCTCCAGGGCAATATCAACCACTCTGCTAGAGCTCAGGATCTCTTGCTCCAGAGCATGGCAGAGTGGTCGATTCGAGTGGCTGTGGTCGCCGAACCGTATTTTGTTCCCCCCAGGGATAACTGGGTGGGAGACTTGGACGGTTTGGTGGCCATCATTGGCGGGGCTCTTGTCAACCCGTCCCGAGGTCACGGCTGGGTAGCCGTCCTCGCGGACGGCATTGGCACGGTTGGAGCGTATTTTTCGCCCAACAAGAGTCGCACCGACTTCGAGAGGTTCCTTGTCGAGTTGGGTGCCGTCGTGGGCCGACTCCACCCTCGCCCGGTGCTGTTGCTGGGGGATCTCAACGCCAAGTCTGAGGCTTGGGGATCCTCTGTGACCGATGCTAGGGGCGAGGTGCTGGAGGAGTGGGCGGTCACGACTGGCTTGACCGTCCTAAATCGGGGCTCGGTACACACGTGCGTGCGGCAGCGGGGCGGGTCTATAGTGGACGTCTCGTTTGCTAGCCCCACTGTCGCGAGCCGTGTCCGCGACTGGCGTGTCGCTGTGGAGGTGGAGACGTTGTCGGATCACCGATACATCCGTTTCGACGTCTCCACCCAGACCGCCGGCGGCCGCAGTCCAGGCTATTGTCCAGGCCTGGAGCCGGAAGTCGGCAACGACCGGACCCGTCGACGTCGAGCAGGAGGCGCTGTGGTTCCGCGGGGCGATGACGCAAATTTGCGACGCGTCCATGCCCCGGGTCCACGCATAGTCCGCAAGGCGCCAGGTGTACTGGTGGACCGCCGAGATCGCGCAGATGCGCGTCGCGTGCGTGGCGGTTAGACGCCAGTACATCCGATACCGGAGGAGACGTCGTCGGGTCCCTGACAAAGAGGCCGCGCTGTATGAGGTTTACCGCGCGGCTAAGGAGACTCTGTGGCTGGCCATCGGTGAGTCGAAGACGCGAGCCAGGGAGGAGATGTTGGAGACTCTAGACGGGGATCCGTGGGGGCGCCCTTATCGCGCGGTCCTAGGGAAACTTCGAGCCATGGCGCCTCCACTTACGGAGAGTCTATAACCCGAGCTGCTGGAGGAAGTGGTCGCAGCCCTTTTCCCGGCAAGAGCGGAGCATACTCCGCCGCCGATGGGTTTGCCCACAGCCGCAGAGTCTACCGAGGAGAACGCCATCAGCGTCCCAGAGGTGACACAGGCAGAGATGAGGGCAGCCGTGATGCGGCTCCGGGCCAAGAACGTGGCTCCGGGGTCCGACGGGATCCACGGCTGCGTGCTAGCCCTCGCTCTGAAGGAGCTTGAGCCCCAACTGAGAGGACTCTACACAGCGTGTCTTGAGCGGGAGTTTCCCACTTTGTGGAAATCTGGTCGTCTGGTCCTGCTCAGGAAGGCGGAGCGCCCTGCGGACTCGCCGTCCGCGTACCGGCCCATAGTGCTGCATGACGAGGTGGGCAAGCTGTTTGAGCGGATAGTCGCAGCCCGCCTCGTCGGCTACTTGTTCAGAGAGGGGCCGGACCTGGACGACAGTCAGTTCGGGTTTCGGCATGGGCGCTCCACGATCCACGCTGTGTCGCGGGTTAGAGTCCTGGCGGAGGAAGCGGTGTCCCGGGGCGGTGATGTTGGCGGTGTCCTTGGAAATTTCCAACGCCTTCAACACCCTGCCCTGGAGTTGTATTCGGGAGGCACTGCGGTATCATGGGGAGCCTCCCTACCTCCGCCACATCGTTGGAGCTTATCTGTCGGAGAGGTGTGTCACCTACATGGGACGTGATGGCGGAAACCAGCGCCGCATGTCGTGCGGTGTTCCACAGGGCTCAGTTTTAGGCCACTGGTTTTGCAATTGTTAAAGACAGTAGATCTTTTTCAGGATCCTTATAAACATATTGACATGTGTCATATGACTGTTGGAGGGCCCCTCCCTCCGACGGGGAAGGGGACGGGACCCATACAAAATTGCCCATTGTCCTTTTTTGTTAAAAAGTTTTTCATTTTTCGCTTATGAGTTACCATTTAATTTTATTGATTTCCTCAAGTAAGGAATTTCCTCAAAAGCCTTCGGTGTCCATCGTCAGACCCTCGATGACAGTCATACCACAGCTAAAAGTTCTCATCAAGGTGAATGAAACAAGCCCAAACAAGATGTACCTGCTGTAAACTGCTGAGGAGCTCTCGCCACTGCCTTCCGTCTCCATCGTCAGATCAACTCCAGGTCTTTATTATGTGGTTGTGTCATCAGAACTACATTATGAACGCGAAATTACAACTGATTCGGTTCGCAGTTGAAAATTCAGTAGGTGTAAAATTAATCAACCCTAATTTTTTTACCCCTACCCCTCCTCCTTTTTTTTCGTCGGTTAAAAAGCATTACCGTCGTCAAAAAAAAACGAATCGTGAAAAAAGACGAATCGTCCTCGTGTGATCGAGCCCTTAGTTATCCGAAGACGTGTTCTTAAGATATAATTATTAATTAAAATAATGAGGTAATTAATACCCAATTAGTTTGTCTATGTCTAATAAATAATAGATTTCAATAATACTACCTGCCTACCAGACAGTTGACAACTTGCTAAAGGTCTCCCTAAATGTACTTAGAGTTAAGCTAAGTTATGTTGTTATCTGAAACGTTGACTTAGATATTTATTTCTTTATAAAAGTACAACAACAGTTTCTGTATATAATATTTATGTATTTATTCACTCATCATCACTATCATTACAGGGATTTCCTAATTCAAAAGTGTGGCCATAATTACAATTTTATTATTTACTATAACATATTATATACATTGTGGTTTTTGTGAACTCACTCAGAGAACAAGTAAATATATCTATGATGTCTGCTACGTCATTAAGCACACGCAAGGTACGCGTTATAGGGACTTTACTCAGTAGATTGGTCCTACTACTGGGCACCGCCAATAGACGTGGCCGTCGCCTTCGCAATACATAATTGTCGGGCACACACAGGTTTATTTCTTTCAATATACCTGAGTTTGAAGTCTCGCCCCGCAATAATTTAAAAATAAAGGTAGCAAGAGCTATGTCCCTCCTTGTTTCCAATTTATTGTATCCCACCATGCCTATAACAAACAAAGTTGGATACATCAATGGATAAAATGGATATACACCATACCACCTTACATAGGTACAGAAACCTAGTAAATTTATTTTGTATACGCTCTAGCATGAGGCTATACTTAGCTTCATGCGGAGCCCATATGATTGTATACGCTTTAGCATGAGGCTATACTTAGCTTCATGCGGAGCCCATATGATTGTATACGCTCTAGCATGAGGCTATACTTAGCTTCATCCGGAGCCCATATGATTGTATACGCTCTAGCATGAGGCTATATTTAGCTTCATGCGGAGCCCATATGATTGTATACGCTCTAGCATGAGGCTATACTTAGCTTCATGCGGAGCCCATATGATTGTATACGCTCTAGCATGAGGCTATACTTAGCTTCATGCTGAGCCCATATGATTGTATACGCTCTAGCATGAGGCTATATTTAGCTTCATGCGGAGCCCATATGATTGCGTTACATTCGAGCTGACTTCTTACTAATGCATTGTACAAAGAAGTTAGCGCAGCGATGCTTGTAAAACCCTCTGCCCATTAAGCTAGTTGCCCATTTCAAAGCGTAGTTGCTACCTATGGAAAAAAACGGACGAGAAACTACACGGCCAGTTTAAAATCAAAATATTGTTTTCTGGATTATTATTCCGGGAATTCAGAAGCCGGTATTATCAACTCTATGTTACTTACATCCTTGACGTTTAGGCAAATATACTCTACCTATTCCGATCTCTGTTGATAACACATACAAATAGGAAAACTAATGGAACTCTAGAATTTAGTTTTGACAAAATACTTCGGTTAGATAATAAACTCAGGATTAAGAATATAATGAAAAATTAAAATAAAAAACAAACAATATTGCCATACACAACATACCAAAAAAAAATTAAACCCAACTACGACAAAAAAGTAAAAACAGGTATAAACAAGACATCACATACAGACAAATTAAAAATCCAGAGTCACACGTAAATCGAACAGATTACTACTTTTATTTTTATTAAAATTATGTTGGGGTTATAATATAGTATGTCGTGGCCACATCTTAGAAATGATCAATTCAAAGTCAAATCAAAAATTCACTCCGCTTGTGGCACCCGACCAAAGGGGTAAGTTAGGTTAGAACTGTGACCAACCACTACTGCCAAGTTGGTGGCAAGTTTTACTACGCTTTAACCGCCATTTCATGAAATACAACCATTTCATAAAATGGTCGAACACTTCATGAAATGATCAATTCCGAGATCTGGCCACGACATATACAAAATGTAAAGATAAGATAAGGTATGATATATTTTTTGTCAAAAACACGTGTAGGTTTACAATCAGTTGGAAAGATTACAAAAAAAAAAAAAGATTCAACATGTTTTGCCTAGAAAAGCGTACCAATACAATTCAAATACAATAATGGTAATAATATAATTCAAAGTCCAAAAGTCATAAAGTTACATTAAATTTAATAAAAATAAAAATGTCTAAAGTACATCATTTAAATAGTCGTCAACATTATAATAACATTTATTTAGTAAAAGTTTCTTCATGCTTTTATTAAATCTATTATATTCAAATCTTTGTATGCCTTTGGTAGGTACCAAAGGCATACACATGTTGTATAATTTTGGGGCCATACAGAATACACTCTTGCGCATAAGAGCTGTTTTAGCCCTAGTAGTATACGAAGTCTCTTCTTTCGGAACCTTCTGAAGACTTCGGAAACAGTTGGGGATTCTTTTTAACAAATAATACCGCTTCTAATATATACAGGAAGGAAGTGAAAGAATTTGATGTTCAATAAAATATGGTTTGCAACTGTCTGTAATTTTAAGACCAATGCCTGCCGGGGTCGCGGGAAAGTCCGAAAGGGATACCGTGACCCCTGGTAAAGTACAGGCAACTGAAGTGATACGGGTGGGTTTTAGTTAGTAAGAGTCTGACATGCCCTGCCCGGTCAGAGTGGGAGAAGCTATTTGCTAATTTCACAACAAAAAAAAAATCTGTGATAGTGTTGTTAAGTATCATACTGAAAGTCTATTTATGTGGTAATTTTCAGGAAAAAATTAAAAAAAGTAGTTATATTGTCAACATCTGGTACGGATTTTGTTAAATAAATCGTCCCTCTACTGAGTCTGTTTGGTGATTTGTAAGTGCAAGAGGGGTCGACTCGAATTGGTGGTAAACTAAAAAAGTCATTGACAATGACATTGGAGCGCTCGAGTGTTGCATTTCACGAGCGCGGCTTCTTTCACCTTGCTACAACATGTTGTGGAGTGGCTGCAGAGTGTCGTGTCCGTGGTTGAACATTCAAATGTAAATAAAAAGTAAGAATAATTTAAAAAAAATAAAGTTACTGTATATTATCAGATATCTATAAAAAGTAGTGCAAGTGACTGAAAACATGGAAGTGTTATGTTTATAAAAAAAGTTTTTCCAAAATATTCGACTACATACCAACAACAAGTCTTTACCATAAACACTGTCACTCAATGTATTTTTTTTTAATTTAGATAAAACATATTGTTCCTTATCGAGGTAGTTTTATAAAACTTGGAACGAGTCGCGGTTGTCCCTTCAGTAGGAGTTGAGCATTCAAGCAGGGTGTACCAATAGCAAGCCTGGGACAGACTTGATACAGTGAGATGTTAACTCTGTGGTGTTTGCTGCTGCTGGTGGCGCCGGCGACGCTGGCTAGAGATGTTACCGGTATGTTTCAGAACGATTGTTTCAGTATCTAACAATACCTAAGTCATATTAAGGTTTTTTTGCGAGATTTCAGTTAAAATTAGTAACAATTTTTTACTGATTATAATTATCTTGTTAATTACTAGATGTTTAGTTTAAAGTTGTGTGTTTCCCTTTGCAAACTGTGTGTATTTCCGATTGCAGTACCTAAGCTTTTTAACTCAAACGAATACCCCTTTAAATACGGAATGTTGTATTTAAGTAATCTTATAATAAGTTATACCAGTGGATGCTTCTGCAGCCGAGACTCATCGTTTTGTATTTTTTTATGAAAACATGTTTTAAATCAGAAAAGTGGTAGTCCAGTGGCAGCGGCCGCGACTTACCAGCTGTAGGTCGTAGGTTCGAACCTAGCTGTGGCATCGTGAAAATAATTTCATCACCACTGCTCTCAAACCGGTGAAGAAAAACATAGTACCCCACGACTCCTGTACCGTTACATGCACCCGTCAGCACAATCTTTGGCGTGCTGTAAGGCACGCAAAAGATTGTGCTGACGGGTGCATGTTGCGCGATGACGGGTGCATATTGCGCGATGACGGGTGCATGTTGCGCGATGACGGGTGCATGTTGCGCGATGACGGGTGCATGTTGCGCGATGACGGGTGCATGTTGCGCGATGACGGGTGCATGTTGCGCGATGACGGGTGCATGTTGCGCGATGACGGGTGCATGTTGCGCGATGACGGGTGCATGTTGCGCGATGACGGGTGCATGTTGCGCGATGACGGGTGCATGTTGCGCGATGACGGGTGCATGTTGCGCGATGACGGGTGCATGTTGCGCGATGCAGTAAATTGCGATATTTTTTTTCGCACCAATAGTCGCTTCCCACAAATTATTTTTGTATAATGTTACTTATTTGGAGGGACAGAATGCGTAGATGACGGCTTTGTGATGGGCCTTTTTACACCAAGATGTACATGAATGTATATATATACAAGTTATATCATATGTCAAGAAATAATCTCACGCCGCCGTGCTAGCTTTTAAGACGATACGGTTTTATCGGCCAAATTGTCATTAAATGTGTGACTCAACCCATCCATCTTCCTCCTTTTTTAATTACATAGATGTTAATAATACTATTAATCGATAACGTACAGTGTACAGTTCTAAACTATCATCCATCATCCATTAGTTAATGAAGGACCTAGGATCAGTGACATTCTTATTATACTAGTACTTTGCCATCGACTTTGTCCGCAAGGATTTCGCAATTTCCCATACAAACTTCAACACCTAATTGGAATTGGGTGTTAAAGTTATTCAACCTCTATACCAAATTTCATAAAAATCGGTTCTGCAGTTTAGCAGAGAGTAAGTTATAGACAGAGACACTCGCATTTATTATTGGTTTGGTATAGATCTCAGAGGCATATGTAATATGTGTTTAGTCGCTGTCTCTTCAGCTGATAAACGATTTATTTTCAGTAAATTATAGGTTTTAGAAACACTTTTGTACTTCAAAAATAAATTATGTTTTAAAATTAGATGAACTTTGCAGGTTATTTTGGTGCTTCCCCAAAATAATCTAATAGCTATCGTTTAAAGAAACTCCGCGTCCGATTCGTCCAGCTCGTCATCATTCGGCCCATGTCCACTGCTGCACATAGGCCTCCCTAAACATCGTCTCGTCGACCAGTCCTGTGCTTCCTGCATTCCCACTGATTCCCGCGATTGTCCCATTGTTCAATAAACTTTAGTAACACCTCGTAACTAATGTTATGACATGGAGGATGAACTGGTTAAAGACTTCTGCCTGACGTAGTTCTGACCAACTCCTTCAAAACCCACTGTTGTCTTCTTTTTAGAAGTTCCGCCTGAAAAACTGAAAAACAGCTCTTGCTTCTGCACTCCTTATTGAATTCAACGTTTATTTATGTAAAATAAACGCTGAAGTTGACGAAATAATAAAACGTTACCTACATAATTATTATCTTAAATTAAATTACGCGTATCAGCATAATCACCTTATAAATAATTCGGTTTAGTGTTCCGTACTGAATTGAAAAAAACTTTTACAGAATTTTATTTTAGTCTCAATAGATTTACGCACTGCTGATTCTGGGTTTCGCAATCTTTTTGTTATATTTTTGTTCCTGTTCTATTACATACGCATTCCTGGGTTTTATGTTCATCTGACTGCCTGTCTTTTTGTGTGTTGAGCAAATGTAGGTTTTTGCTACATATCGTATTATTATTATGTAGCAAATACATTTGAACATCACAAAAACCAAAAGATTAAAAAACCTTTTAAAAAGCCTTCGTATATCGTTTTGGGCCTTTTGGGACTTCCAAAAAGGAGGAGGTTATATGTTCGTCGCGTATGTATGTTTTTGGAAGTCGGTTGTATTTTTTTTTGTAAAACTTTTTTTGTCTAAAAAAGGAGAATCTAAAACTTATGACAATATCAAAATGTTTAGACAGACAGACCCTTGCTTCCTGCATACAGAGGATCCCCAGATAAGAGAAGAGAGAAGTATACGGAATTCGCACAGATTAAGTTCGACTTACATTCGCTTTGGGTTTGGTCAGTCCTCGGCCTTAACATTCTCGGTCACAATGTCCATTTTCGATACAATTTTGTATTACATAAATGGTATTACCCTTTTGAGAAACAAGGTCGTGAACTTGATTGGCCTACTACGGATTCTGTTGGATTAGGCTACGACCTTTTAGGCGCGGGACATACACAAGTGGCGAGAGGCGCCGGCGCGGCGTGGTGATGGTGTGGCGCGGGCGTTGCGCCACCCGTTTCATATTTCATACAAAATGTATAGGAATGACGTGGCGCGGAACATTCACACATCGCCCGCGCCGCACTGTCACCTCGCCCGCGCCACGCCTCTTGTGTATGTGCCGCGTTAGTCATTCCTATACATTTTGTATGAAATATGAAACGGGCGGCGCAACGCCTGCGCCACGCCCGCACCACGACCACACCACGCCCGCGCCACGTCCGCGCCAATCACACTCTAACCCTGGATATAGGCCCTTTTTGTATCTGTACAACTTAAACATCGCTCAAACGGTGATCTAAATAAACCACGATCATCTTAGCAATAGACCAGAAATTAATATCATCAATTTTTTTTAAATCTTGAACAGGGATTCCCATCTTTTTCTTTTGAACCGACTTTTCTCTGCTCAATACTCAATCATTTATTGTATTCCACAATGTGTATGCGGTCGGGACTCGTTTATTTTCTAACTCGATTCACAATAACTTTATAAAATTTTAGATTCCTGTCTATTGCAATCTATTTGTCCTCCCGAGACGCTGTGTAATTATTAGAAAACTGAGCAACATGTTGCGAGACCACAACACTCGCCATGCGTGCACGCCGGTAGAGCTGGGGGCACACGGTGTTTTTAAATTTTCTCTGCATGTACAGACAGGGAAACAAATTGCTTCTCAGTGTAAATTGTTCCCATATTTAGATCACAACTGTCATTCTTTACAGCCGTACGAAAAATGGCCTTATGACAGCTTTACGTAATAGATCGTTGGTCGATCGTCATCGTTTGTGTATCCATAATCCATCTGCCAAACATTTCCCTGACTGGACTCATCCGCGTGATCTTGTTTGGATAAGGTGAAAATAATTCTGAATTTCTGATGAATAACACACTGTGTTCACCACAAAAAAGATCATTTATTTGTTTAAAATATAATGATGGTGTCTGTGCTCTGCGCTAGAGCATACATAACGTGATATGCGGCTCGGCATTGACCCGGATGAACCGGTTTGGGCAATTTGTTAACTATCCAACGATAGATTATCACTTTCGGTGAAATTATCAATATGCGTGAGATATATTGCACTAATTTGATGTGTGTTTCTTTGTCCGCGTTGATTATATTAATTGTCGCGTTACATTGATCGGCCGCTGATCTATTGTCTTTGATTATTGAGGGCTATTAAAGTGCCATTATTAGAACAAAAGGAGGTACAATGAAGTACAAGTTGCTCTAATACATCTTCAAGGACTAACTGCGTATGCGCACTTGGACAAATCGACAGGATTTATTGTGAGCGCGAAAGTACGCCCCTGACATCGGTCGTAGATCGTCAACATTCGGTGTGTCCGTTACTTAACACCAAGCGAGTAAGAGAGCTGACTCTAGAATGTTCTTGTTCTTGGCAATTTCTTAAGTTTTATTTTATTAAGCAGATAATAATTATATCGTCCATGAGATTTGCAACAAATCTGGTTAGGTATACTATTTTCGAAGTCCATCACTTCTACCACTGCCGTAAAATTCGCGTTTGTAATTTATTGGTGAAAAGGCATTTTGTGTAAAAATGAATAAGTAAGTATCTAGCTGGCGTTCTACAACTTTAAACAAGACTATACCGCCGGTTGAGCCGCTGGTTGTGATACAGTAAGATGTTATTATTATTCCCCAAGCTATTTGCGTCATCCCACTGTTCACCAGATCGTTAAAAAAAAAAATGTATTTTTGTCAAGTTCGTTGTTTGTTATTTTTAAGGAATCGTAGGGGCTCGTGGCCAAAATATGATAACAGCCGCACGCGCGGGTCGAACGAAGGTTAAGACGCAGATCCAGCCAGTGACCTTGAGTGGGTCGCTTGCGTGTTCTGTACTGAGCTCAGGCATCGCGACGTACGTCCAGCCAGTAATAGAACTCACCCATCAAGGAGCGCTGTTCCCAATTTGACGCATTATTAATTTATTATACATAATTCAAAAGGTATTTTAATAAAACACGTATACTAAAAAATCAATAATTAAATTATGTTTAAAATGAAAATGGTTTTGGGAACATACGTTTGATATATTTTGCGTGATTCTTAGTTTTTATCTGCGTTAGACATAACTTTACAAATTAATTTAACTATGTAATATAAACATAATCTAAAATATTCATACAATAAGTTATTAAGAAAATGCTCTAATTTAACATATATTTTTTCCAAATCATTAACACTACTCGTTTAAATGAAATGAAATGAAATTTATTTGCAAGAATTGTAGTACATTACAGTTGGTAGGATTGTTTAACAGTTTCTTAAACAATTCGCTAAAACTAGCATGCAAATTTGAATAATATTGTTTTGAAACGATTGATTGGCAGTTCCCTATATAATTTTGGTAATTTATTATATATCCTTATAACCATTGGAAAGCAACTTCTGTGATATAAGTGGCTTTTCATTGGAGGAATAATCAGTCTATCAGGATATCTTGTGTTAAACGTAACAGTGTCTCCAAGACGTTGAAATAATTCGGAGTGCATTTTTACAACAGCATTCAAATATGTACATACCGGGAACAGTTAATATTTTTAAATCTTTAAAAATAGGTTTACATGAAGTCAATGGTGGCACATCACAAAGAGCACGGATACATTGTTTTTGGGCTATAAATACCCTACTTATAAGAACAGAGTTCCCCCATAGCACAATGCCGTGTCTTATATTAGAAGCTACTTAACCATGATACGCTAAGAGGGCTGTTTTTTGGTTAGCTATTTTACAAAGTCTCCACAAGGCAAAAGCGAAACGATTAATCTTTTTTGTAACATTTAAGCAGTGAGGTTTCCATGTGCAGACGGTGTTTAGACGTGTTCTTCAGTATAAAGTCATTAAAAGTCGGGTATCGAAGCTTAAAGCTTAAGCTACGGTTTGTTACAAACGCAGTGCGAATGGAAATTTTCTTACTTTTATTATGTTGTTTTTCTAAATGGTAGAATAATACCGGACCGGTCTGCGAGGGTTTCTTGTAAGGGTCAGCAAGTGCGTCATAGCGTCTCTCGACAGCAACCTCACTCGCATTTTTTCCTCCGTTGTTTTTGCTTTATTTTGCAAATATGATTAGTTTGTGTGGTGGTTCAGTTCCTAATCTAAATTTAAAAAAAACATTGTATTCACAAAATAAATATTTTGTTCTTTTTTTTTAAGTAGGTAGGAACTATTTTATGTGCGGACTAGACCGGTTCTATATGATTTGAATAGTCTTGATGTACTGAAGGTTTGCTAATTTATATTTGCCTACCTATTGTTAAAGCTAAGCCCGGGGAATTAGGTTTGAACCCTGCACTAAATCCTAACAGGTTTTTTTGTGTTTGTGTTTAATTTTCTTGTAATTAAGTGAGATACTCGTAGAGCCTATAAATAAAAGTTAAACTAAAAACTCTGTTATATTTTTGCCTGAACCGTTATTGCAATGTATTACTTTGATTAATATCTTACGTTTTGTTGAATAGCGTATTAAAATATGTAATTAAGTAATTTAATGCAAAAAAACTGCTGTTATTTTAGCTTGAAGTACAATAAAAAAAAATCGTAATTTAATTTTTATGGAAATTTCCGTGGACGAAAATGTTATTTTTTTTTACCTACTTGTGATACCTACGTAATCTCTTCGACAAACACTCCATACAAACATATCTGTTAATATTTTTTTCTAAAATACAAATTAGATGTTTTCTTAAAAAAACGGACACGCCCGGTGAAGTTTTCGCGGTATACAGTTTAACATTCTCCCTTGACCATACCCTACACGTTAAATGAAAAAAATCGCTGTTTTAAATTAATACAAAGTTAGCCTAAAATTCGGCGTAAGTTTCCCGTAACTCTGAAGTGCGTATTTTCTGTAATGTGAGTAGGTAGTGTAGGTACTCTTAGCGCAAAGGCAAAAGCATTGAAACTTTTTATCTTATTGGTGATGGTGGGTCTTGTTCAAACAATTTTCAAATTCCTTTTACAGTCAGAAAGATTTATGACGTTCTATTCAAGGGACTATTTAAATACTTTTAATTAATAAACACAAACTATTCCTTACACCTATACATACATATTATAAAACAAAGTCGCTTTTCGCGTTTGTCTGTATGTCCGCGTTGTTCTTCTAAACCACGCAACAGATTTTGATGAGTTTTTCACCAGCATTTAGAGAATTTATTTCGGAAGGTTTATGTGTATAATACGTTAGTATTAAAGTTACGTTTTGTCAAGTCGTGAAAACCGTGCGAAGCAGGAGCGGGCCGCTAGTATTATACAGGGTGTTTGGTGCATCGTGTGCCAATTTGAAATGGTCGACTGAAGGGGTCACCTGCTAGCCTTCCAGACTCCTTAACACCCCTCATGCCCTGTAGATTTTTTTATCGACTTTTTATTGTTTTACTAAAAAAAGACCCAAACTTTACATTCAAATACAAATTTAAAAAAATATATAAGGCGTAGACTCTGAATTTTAATTTTATTTCGATGTGTATTGTTTAAGAGTACTTTTAAATACAAAATTAGTGACATTAGTCACCTATTTTTTTTTAAATTCACTCACAAAGGTAAAACTTAAATTAAAGCTGTACATGTTACAGCTGTTTATATGGCTACAAAAAAAAAACCAAAAGCGACCGGGATCTTCCAAATCCCTTATTCATTCTCCAGTCTATCCTCTTGCTAATGATGTGCCACATGCCATAAAAATCTTTTAACAACTTTCTGAATTCGCTAGAATTGTGAATCGAGTCACCTAAGGCAAAAATTAATTCAAAATTATGATTTAATAAAATATTTTTGCTTAAATGATACCTGACAAACCTATAAATCTGTTATCTCATTCTTATAAGGTAAAATCTGTCTCGTATCTCTATCTTTTCGTGGGATTTACTTGAAATAAAAAAACAAAATTGCATTTTTGCATTTTTGCATTGACTGTGAGGGAATATCTTGACAATGTGTTCCCCAATGCGTGGATTGAACGTGATGGTTCTATTCCATGGCCGCTACGTTCCCCAGATTTAACTCCGTTAGACTTTTATGTCTGGGGACGAGCCAAAGAGCTGGTATACGCCACTGAGGTTCCAACTAGGGAGATACTAGTCCAACGCATAGAAGCGGCATTCAATACCATCAAGGAGGAAATACGACTTCGTACAACAACTGTCGAAATATGAAACAGATGTCAGGCCTGCATTCGCAACAGAGGCCAACAATTTGAGCAGGATTTGTAACAAATATGAAATAAATGTTAAAAATGCAATTTTGTTTTTTTATTTCAAGTAAATCCCACGAAAAGATAGAGATACGAGACAGATTTTACCTTATAAGAATGAGATAACAGATTTATAGGTTTGTCAGGTATCATATAAGAAAAAATATTTTATTAAATCATAATTTTGAATATTAGCCTTAGGTGACTCGATTCACAATTCTAACTACTAAAAGTCGATAAAAAAAAATCTACAGGGCATGAGGGGTGTTAAGGGGTCTGAAAGGCTAGCAGGTGACCCCTTCAGTCGACCATTTCAATTTGGCACACGATGCACCAAACACCCTGTATAATCCTTACATATTATAAAACAAAGTTCCCCGCCGCGTCTGTTTGTCTGTCTGAACGCGATACACTCAGAAACTACCGCACGAATTTTCACCAATGGACGGAGTGATTGGTGAGGAAGAAACATGTTGACAATAAAAAAAATTGTCCGTCATGTAGATTAAAAATACTGGACACGTATTTTTTCTTTTTTTACGTGACCAAAAGATTACGGCAATATAGGCAATGCGTTAAAATGTGGCATGACGTCACTGGCCGGTAGATTTTATACTGACTTGTGACGTAGGCTCGCTACGTCACAAGTCAGTATAAAATCTACCGGCCCACTTCCCAACTTTAATGCGTTTTATCTAAACCATTTTTTATTAATAATGATAAAGCAAAAAATACGTGTCTAATATTTTTTTATTATCTGACTGACGGACTAATTAGTTTTTTCCCCAGTCAGCATCCCTATTCATTAAGGTTTTGTGTAAATTGGTTGAAATATGACGATGAATTTGAAGATGCCGGAAAAATCATACCGACTGGGAGCTCTGATGGCGTGCGCCGCGTAAACCAATAGAGTTAGGAATTTGAAAACAATGTATTACGGAATGAATACATTGTTTACCTGGATTAACAGCTATGGTACTTTTAATTAACAGCTATGGTACTTTTAATTAACAGCTATGGTACTTTTAATTAACAGCTATGGTACTTTTAATTAACAGCTATGGTACTTTTAATTAACAGCTATGGTACTTTTAATTAACAGCTATGGTACTTTTAATTAACAGCTATGGTACTTTTAATTAACAGCTATGGTACTTTTAATTAACAGCTATGGTACTTTTAATCCCGGTAGGACGTTCGCGTGGGATATTTTCCGACATCAACGCGGGCGAAGCTGCGGGCAAAAGCTATTTAAAATAAACTAGGGTTGGGCCGAACGTGGTCTAAACCGAATACGAACTTCGGCTGAACTTAGAAAGTTTAGCCGAACTTCAGTTATTTTCAGTAGGAAATGTATATGTACGAACAAAAACGTAAAAGACTCCTGTCGCAGAATCCTTGTACATTTTGCACACCTGCCTTGGTAAGATTTGAATACCAGTAGATGAAATGGTAATAAGATTTCAAGTAACACTTTTATAAAAATAGTTTTTTTGGCAATAATTATTTCAATGTTTATTTATGTAGATGTAAAAAACAAATAATTTTTAAAATAGGTACCTACAGTGAATAATTAAATAAGTAACATCCTTCGACTTTATTTTATTGATTTAGGATTATTATTTTAGTCATAACAATTGAGTATAGAGTTATAAAAAAAAATTGTTTGGAATGTTCGGCATTTGAACGAAGTTTCGGCCGAACGACGAAGTTCAGTTAAACCGAATGTGAAACGAATTTCGGCCTATCCCTAATAAAACATACTTTATATATAAAATAATATTTATAATTGATTTAGTTATAACCTGCCTACTTACGACGTTAGTTATGATTTCTAGAATAAGTAACTAAGCAACAAAAAATGTAATGTAATATAAATGACTTCATTAAATAATATGTCTTTTATATAAGTAAGGAACGCATTTAAATCGTGGATAAAATGAAATGAGTGGATAACAGTCGTAATTATGTATTAGTACCTAATTCCTAAGTTTACGATTAGTGACAACTACTACCTATACCTATATGGTGGCATTTTATACTGCCTATTCTTGAAAGGCTTATGAACACGAGCGTTAGCTTATAGCACGTGCCGCTGTGGAACATGTTAGCTGCTGTGGTTGTACCCTCGTATAAAAGCGTCTCGTCTATTGAGAGTATCTCTAGAGTATTTTATTATATTTATTAAACGGCAAAATATTCTTGACATTCATTTAATGACCTTCACTTCACACATTTTTCTTCAGAGATTACTTGCCATTACAGGGAAATGTTAAATAAAGTAGCGCAATAAAAAAATAACGTAAATTTGTATTCTTCTTGGATTGTTACTAAACATTAACTTAAAGTGCAACCTTTTTATTCTGCAACTGTACATGTTAACGAAATGTAAAAGTTGACAATTTCCTATTCAAACAGTAGTACAATTTTACAGTAGGTAGATAATATCTGTCCGTAACCAGCATAACCTTACCCACACATAATGTATGTTTTGTAAGTAAGCACAAATATTTTAATGAGTCACTTGTTATTATTTGCGGAACTTGGCTTGCTTTGCTGCATACATCTCATGATATTATGTGCACTTACTTAAATGTGTGTTTATTAAATAGATTGACGTTGCATTATTTACAATCGAAAACAAAGAAATTGTGACGTATCTCAGTGCTAGTTATGGACGGGTTACACAGAATGTTGTTAAAGGGCTGTGTGTTTATTTATATAATAACTGATGAATATTAATAACATATTAATAATTTAGCTTTTAAGGAGCTTTACGGGCGCTTCTATTAGAGTCCTAATGAGCCC
This sequence comes from Agrochola macilenta, assembly GCA_916701695.1. Lineage (NCBI taxonomy): Eukaryota > Metazoa > Arthropoda > Insecta > Lepidoptera > Noctuidae > Agrochola > Agrochola macilenta. The sequence continues at coordinate 20,397,199 of OU753573.1, read as the reverse complement.
GATGTACTTATCCTGGCTACGTTTTGGTGACCTTTTCGGGGAAACTGAAGGTTTCGTCTGTGCAATGATGGACGAAGTTATCTTGACGAATAACTACCGGAGACATGTTATGAAGGACGGGACGGTTGACGTGTGTCGGGCATGCCACCGTCCTTCCCGATATTTATCTCTTTATCTGGTTATTCTCATCTGGCTACCGGCGATTACTTGAACAGACATTTAAACCAAGTGGGATTATTCACCAGCAACTAGCTTTGAAATATAAACTTGAGGATTCTCAGGTACCGTATTACAAGTACATGCCCGACCCAGTACTCGGAAATGCCCATGTCACGTGGTAATGAGATCGGTTTTTCATTACTGACAGGACTATTGTAGCCAATAAGCCTGATAATTATAGTGGTTATAGACCGATCAGCGCGCCGCGCAATGATAGTCGATGTTACCATTCCATATGACGAGAACATGGTCAAAACTGAGAAAGAGAAACAAAATATCTTGACTTAGCACACGAGGTTGTTAAGGGTTGTCGACATGTGGAATGTAAGCTCGGCTCTCATTGTGCCGCTTGTCGTAACGGCCAATGGCCTGATAGCCGAAAGCCTCGACCAACATCTCTCGAGGCCTTTGTTAGGCGGTTGGAGCAGTATTACTCGATACGGGTCGCATTGTGAGGAGGTTCCTGTCTCTGCAGCCTGCTCGGAATCGGTCACCGGTAGCTTCGACCCTGCTCCCGATACCGGCGGACCACAATTGTTATATTTTTTAATGTTTGTTTAAATGTTTTTAAATGTATTTATAAGTATGAAAATTAATAAACGATATAATAATTTAGCTTTTCCACATCGCAAGCTGTCTTATTTTAGACGCAACGAACGCGTCATGATTTTTTCTTTTAATAAAAATAATACCTTCTCCCACCATACCTACGTCTGCTGCCAAGCAGCGTTGCATCTTCGGGTTTGAAAGGTAGGCAGTAGGCATGGGTCGCGGTGAAATTACACGCACATTTGTGACAATTCAGCTTTATATCTGGGCTGGCATAACACCAGGGATGGCTCGGCCTCAGTGGGAGTCGTCTTGTTTCCCATTGTTCACCAGCACCCTAATTTCGTAACACAATTTCAATTACAATCTGAATGATTTTGAAGGATATTGCTAATCCAATAATTGCTTCATATTTTCGAAAAAAAAATGTCTGCTCTACAAAGTACTTATATAACGCAATGAATGTTGTTGAACTGTCGAAATGAAAGCCGTTGCTACTGTAAGTGTGTTACGCAATTACCCCATGCCTCATACTCCGATATTCCAGACGAGGAGTACGCCAGGTTCCCGCGGCTCTACCACCTAGACGACTACAGCACGTGTCTGGCGCAGCCCGGCGGGCTGTACTGCCTCGGCTCCTTTCACGTTGCGCCGCTCAAGGAGCCGCACCCGGTCTACAGCATGCTCAAGGTGAGTCTCACCACCTGGACGACTACAGCACGTGTCTGGCGCAGCCCGGCGGGCTGTACTGTCACGGCTCCTTTCACGTTGCGCCGCTCAAGGAGCCGCACCCGGTCTACAGCATGCTCAAGTTCGGTTTGGACCCCCTTGTGTAACGTATGCAGTGAGAAGCATCATATTAGCCGCCTTTGAATCCTATTTTACTCCACATTCTCTCTAGCCAGGTTGGCTGGTGTAGGTACGCGCATACTTTAAGTAGGATGACGTGGGATGCTACCCCGTAGTTCGTGTAATAGTTTAATGACCCTTTATACATGCTGCAAAATTATTAGATGCCTAAAACGTAAGTTTTATTAAACTTACGTTTAATACGTTTTATGCCTGCCTCATTAAGGTACAGTCAGCATCAAAAGTTGTTGACCACATTTAGATTTTCAAAATAGCTGTATAGTGAAGTGCTAATAGTGAATACGGTGTACAGCGATTTTGAAAATCTAGAACACAACTAGATAAACTTGAGCGACTTCAAAACTTTTGCATAAGATTTATATTTGGCCTGCGCAAATATGATCACATTTCTGAATTTCGTACAAAGCTCAAGTGGCTTCCCATACGTCTTCGCCGGAATTCACATATCTTATTTCAGCTCTACAGTATTCTGTTTAATCCTGCAACCCCCTCTTATCTTAAACAACGTTTCCAGTTCCTTCATGACACACATAATAGATATCTGAGGTCATCAGAAAACTTGAGACTAGAGATGCCGATGCATTCCACCAGCTTTTATGACAAATCTTTTACAGTTCAAGCAGTACGGTTATGGAATGCCTTGCCCGTGTCAATCTTTGTCCATTTTTAAAACTCTGGTGAAAAAACACTTCCTCTTTCCTTAAACGTCATCATTACATATAGTTCCTTATTCTTGTTTCATGTTTATTATTTTATATATATCTATGTATATATATATGTATATATTTATGTGGTTAAGTTTATGCGTTACGTATTTATTGTGTATGTAAATGGTACACCACTGACTACCTGCAGTATTGTCTCTCCTTCTCCCTTTAATCCATCCAAAGGTTGTCTGTAAAAGATCGCTTTTAGCGATAAGACCGCCCATTGTGTCACCCTATGTAACATTTCTAAATTTATTTCTGTAATTTGTATGGTGTGCATAATAAATAATATTCTATCTATCTATCTATCTATCTATATCACTGAGACTGTCAATGAAACCTAGTGAGAATAACGACCACAATTAATATCTCTGTATATGATGTTGCATACTGCTAATAGTAATGTCACAGATGTAATGTAGTCAGACCCATTGCTAACGTAGGTATTTGACTAGAGAGCGCGTTAATGGCTGATCATCATTAGGGTCCTTTTTATGTCACATGATAATATCGTGCGGCAGGTAATTCCGGCTCGAAAGCCAAGAAAAGTGCAAGGTTAGGGTTGTTTGTAGAATACTTGCAAGTCGCATTGAAGGGCATTTTAGTAATTACTGAAAAGTTTCTGAATTCCGTGTCACTGCTTCAATTAAAATCAATTGACTTTTAGTTTTGTTCTGTTTTGTAGAAACCATTATGTTTAACCTATACATAAATGTTAACTATTGAAAGTCGCGGAGGGAAATTCCGCAGTTAACTTATTGGTTTATGAGGTCCTTTTGGTTTTAACTGTCACTAACAATTACAATATAGCAGTGATAGCCTAGTGGTGTGACCGTCGGACTGACAAGTCATAGGTCTCGAGTTCGAACCCAAGGCACGCACCTCTGACTTTTCGGATTTATGTGCGTATTGTATAATTATCACTTGCTTCAAAAACGGTGAAGAAAAACATCGTGAGGAAACCGGCATGCCTGAGAGATAATTATGTCTTGACGGCATGTGAAGCCAAGTCAGAGGCCCATGGGCGGCTTTAAAAAACTCTGACACCAGGTTAGTTATTAACCACACGAAAAGAAGAAGACAATTACAATTACATAAATCATCTTTGGCAGGTTGAGTAATAATCGCTGTTTATTGGAATTAGCAGAAAGAAAGCCACCTACCTAACTGAGGGCTAGGTAAAGGTGAAACTCATACGTGGATTTTCTTCATCGACCTAAGTTTTCTAAATGCTTAAACCTACTGTTCTCCAGGATTACTCTCAAGACCGCCACAACTTCAACCGCACGGAACTGCACCGCGGCTACTGCGTGAGCTCGCGTTGCCCCGGCATGACTGAGCGCAACGCGTCGCTGCGCTTCGAGCGCTGCGCGTCGCACTGGGCGCGGCGCCTGGCACTGCGCACCAGTCTCGCGCAGCTCGGCTACTGCCGCACGCACGCGCAGGAGATCGCACAGGCGCATAGCCCCGTGCCCGTGGACGTGGCGCAGAAAGTGTTCCTGTCTGTAGTGGCGGTGCTCGCGGCGCTCAATGTGGTGGGGACCATCTATGATGTTGTTACTGGGGATAATGCTAAGAGTAAGTTGGTTATTGATTTATTTTGTTGGAGAGGGGAAAGAAGAAAATATGTGAATAGTGTGTAGATTATTTTTTTAGTGGTTATTATTTGTTTAACATTGCAGGCTTATTTAATTTAATTACATATTTAGTTGGCTGGCTATAATTAGTTGAGATAGTTTTTTTTTAACGGAGAATTAGGCCCACCAATATTGTGGCGTCTATTAATGAAAGAAAGAAAGAAAGAAAGAAATCATTTATTTTGCAATGTATGTGGGTACAAAATAAGATGTAAACATTATTAAAGCAGTTCCAACACACTCTAACTTACGGCATGCAAAAGTAAAGTACTCAATTATACAACCAAATAAACCTCGCTGCGCTCTGGATTCAAAGAAACACTCTCGCCTTAAAAATTGTTTGCTCCCTAGGCAAACAATCTAATATTATACGGCCATTATTATTGTAGGGACATATATTTAACAAATGAATATCTGACTTATGTATGACTTATATGAAGAAAAGGTGTTAAGGAAGATGTTAATTAAAAGGAGTGAAACTTAATGTACAGCGGAAAATGGATGAAGATTTTTATTTTTAATAATTTTTTCTCAAAATAATATGCTGTTGATTGCAGAGAGCCCGCTGCTGACCTCGTGGTCGGTGCGCAGCAACTGGCGGCGCCTGACGGCATCCTACGAGGACGGAGACCCGCGGCTCGCGGCGTTGACGCCTGTGCAAGGAGTCCGGTATGTTCCAGGGTTTCATTTAATCATGATCATCGTTCACTATTCAAAATTGAAAAGTCATTTATTCAAACTAGGCTGAGAATCAGCACTTTTCGAGGGTACATATTAGAACGACGAAAATTTAAATACTTACAGGTAAAATGTCACTGTTCAAAACATCGAAAATTTAAATATCGATTGTATCGAAATATCGAAAATTGTTATACCTAAGCTTAAAATGTCTAAGATTAAAATGCCGAGTGATTAAAATATCGACTGATTAAAAATATCGATAGTCATTATACCTAAGTTCAAAATGTCAACATTTCAACCTAAGTTCATTATATTTACGTTAAAAATACCTAATTGTTAAAATATCGAACAAATTTTGATTATGTGGTATTATGATTGGAAAAAATGTAGGTAGATTTGAAATTGTCACACTCTGCCAACGCATTGCTATTAGTCATTATTAAAATCTGCTAGCAACTTGGACGTAGCGGTTGGTCACAGTTATAACTGTGGTTATAACCTAACCTAACCAAAATCAAAATCAAAATGACAAACCTACAGAAATGTCTTCACCATTGTCTAATTATCTAGTCACAGGTAGACTGTATGATTCATCATTTTGAACTGGGTGAAATAGGTTAGGTTAGAACTGTGACCAACCGCGCGTGAGCCGAGCGAGCGTAGCGAGCGGTGCCGCGGCAGCGGCCGGCGAACGCTACGTCCAAGTTGCTAGCAGATTTTATTTCACCATTTTCAAATTATCCGGGTATTTTGCAATATCCGCATTATAAAATTACCCTGTGACATACATAATAAATAAATATCGATATTTAGAACATTCGATACTCTGTACTTTCGATATTTAGGAATTTCGATGTTACTTTTGTAGATAATTAGATTTTAGATATATTGGACGTAGGTTATCTAACTATTCGACATTATAAACGTACGTTATTTTAATTTTCGGTTATATGGTCATTCGATATTTAAATTTTCGATGTTTTGAACAGTGACATTTTACCTGTAGATATTTTAATTTTCGACGTTCTAATATGTACCCCTTTTCGAACGTTAAAATTACATAAGACAGTCCCCAACCCCCACCCTTCACCACTTCCTAGTGGTATAACTGGGAAGAAGAAGTGGTGCAACAAACTCCCTAGCAGCACAGCTGTCTGGTTAGTTAAAAAAAAAACTTGATTCTATACAATAGTAGGTATGCAAAATAATTTACATTAATCAACACAAAACATTAAATAAAATTATTTTCCACAATGTCAGCTAGCAAACGCCAATATACCAACATAAAACATCAATAATCAGGCGAAAATAAAAACTAAGAAAACGTAAACAGAACTTAAAACCCGCATAAAACCCTCCAGGCATAAAGGGCGTGCCCGTTTACATATAGCTAATAGCTATATAAAGCTGTAATTGGAAGTTATAAATGATAAACTAGGACCATCAAGGTTTATAGTTAATTACTAATAACAATAGCAAACCATGATCAGCAAGATGACCAGTCAGCACAAGCAGCACCTGTTCACGAGCATAATGATCAGCAAGATGACCAGTCAGCACAAGCAGCACCTGTTCACGAGCATAATGCAAAGATTATCGAGGGAAGGAGGCAACCCGACCTCCGACTCTACCGCAAGCAGTGACATCTACGGGAGCATAACGAACTTGCCGCCGATTACTAGGCAAGAATAATATATCATCAATTGTCTAGGTCGCTAGCTAACCACATATTGCAATACTCATAAAAACACATTGTAATGAGTAGATTATGTCAATAATAAATGCAAATAAAATTAAAATAAAATGACTTATACAGTTATATAAAATAAACAATTATAACCTGTCAGTAGGTAAGCTAATTCTGGAGAAAGAACATAAACATTGTCTTGAGTTAATCTCAACGACCAACTATTCTTATCGTTTAAGTAGTCGTTGATAGAATAGTATGCCTTGGAACAAAGATTGGATTTTACTTAGCTACTTTTTACGCATTAAAAAGCAAATTTAGCAAAGAAGAGCTCGTAATTTGTCCTTATTTCTGGGTTTAATATTGTGAATATATGGTTTTAGAGTATAAGTGTAATATTATGCCTAATATATAAGATATTGGCGAAGATGAATTGTGATGCCACCGTGAGAATACCAATATCTTTAAAAAAATCTCTTAAAGAAACTCTGGCACCTAGCTGGTAAATGGCTCGAACAGGTCGTTTTTGAAGAACAAATATATTTTGAATATCAGCGGCGTTGCCTCACAGCAGAATACCATAGGACATCAATAAATAAATAAATAAATCGTGACTTAATGTCTTCTAGAAGGCGCCATATTATGTAACGTAAACGTCAACGCTTTCAACGATACCTCAAATATCAAATTATGATAAATAGCTTAGAAGTCATGAGGGAACAGATGCACATACATACATACTGGTCAAAATCATAACCCTCCTTTTTGCTTCGCCGTAGCCGGATAATGAACTAAGACACCATTAAAAAAATAAAATACCAATATAATATCTAACTTGATTAAAACTTTTGACAAACTGAAATATGTCGTCGAAATACGTAGTGTCAGCCAACCGTTTAGAGATTTCATTAAACAGACCATGAGCACTCAGACTCCACGGCCTAAAGGTTTTAATCCCAAACGGCTCGAAAATAAGTTTTGGCTTTTGACGTAAATAGGTATGTAACTATGTTCTATTCTCACCGACATAAGATTATGTTATGTCAGACCGACTTTTTACGGTCTTCTATAATATTGTTCGTGTCAGTTTTAAGGTGCAGCAACCTAAATATCAACGTGTGTTCCATTGCAGGGTATTGCTGTTGGTGCTGACCATGGCGACGCACAGCGGCTGCATCCACGACATGCTGTATCTGTACAACCCCAGATGGCTCGAGCAGGTCAGCAACTAGCATTTATAAGTGAATTATTTTATCAACAACATCATACCGTTTTGCGAGTAAGATCCGTACGCGGAAAGTCTCTATTTCTATCAACTTTTGGCATTTCAAAGGTATTGGGACTTGTGAAAATATAAAGGCAAGACTTTTAACATCATCGTAGGTATCATCGCGGCGGACATATAGTCGGCTGATCCATTTCAGCAAACAATGTCCGCCGTGATGTCTTAGATAAGCGAAAAAACTTTATTGACGTTGGAAATCTTGAGTGACTTTTAACTCCTAGAGAATAAAAAATAGATCCTAGGATAGAAGCTAAGGTGTATACCTTAGCTTCAAGATTAATTGATATATATATAAATAAAAATCATTTATTTCAGGTCATATTAAATACAAAAACAATACACATAATACTTTTTATATAGTACCATAACAATAAAAAATAAGAACTTTTAAGAGTTATTTAGGGTGTTACAATGGAAGGTCTTATTGCTACAAGCGATCTTTTACAAACAACCTTTGGATGGACTTGATATAGAAGGAGAAACAATATGCATCAGGTAGTCCGTGGGCTAATATAGGTATATTTTCTTTTGTATAATGTAAGTACCTACGCTAATTAATAATGTCGTGCTTGCCTATAATTTAGATACATAATTATGTCAAAGATTGTGAGTTAATGCTGTTTTTGTATTTAGTTAAGGTAAGCCTTTCTATATAATACTTTTTTATAATTTGTTAATTTTATAGTATTCACCAAAATAAGAACACGTATTACAAAATTGAATATTGACAATATACAGTAAATAACGGCTTAAAGTTTGTAATATATACACAGTTTGGGACTATCTGCATCCGAACCGAACTAGCTGATAAACCTGTATCTCGGATTACAGTTGAATAAACACAAGAATAAAGTGCTTGTTATTGGCAGATATCGCGTCACCCGGTACTGATGATATTCCTGAACGGCACGTCAGTGGTGCAGGTGTTCGTGCTGCTCTCCAACTTCCTGCTCGGCTACAACCTGCTGCTCTACACCAAGACCAACAAGATCTCCTACAAGCTGCTGCCCTACATCACTATCAAGAGAATAGCCCGGTATACTAACTATCTACACTAAATATGTACAACCCTGTGGCCACTAGCTACACGCTCAAGCGACATGCGTCAGCGCACGCGCATGTCACGCACGCGACAGCGACTGAAAAAAGTTTGAAAACCTAATCTCAAGGGTACAAATAAAAGTTAATGATTCTTCTTCTTCTATTCTCGTACTCGTATTGGTACAAGCTATAGGAAGAAATGAACTCATTCAATGGTAAAAAGATTAAGAAGCAATCAGCAGGTCAACAGAAAATAATATATATAGTATGTATGTAAATAATAATAATAATAATAATAAAAATCGTTTATTCTCTCGCCACAATATAACAAAGAAAAAAGGAAAAAAACAGAGTAATCACAGTATAAATACATTTTTGTTATTTAATATTGTGGGAGACTGGTGCCTAAACTAGGCTCGAGGTCTGTATTTCAGGACACCAGGATCTCCGCCATTTACATTCATTCTATTATATACTTGTACACCGACCATGACGAACATTATATAATATCATGGCAGGAAAAAGAGATTTTGTGACTCAAGTCAAATTTTTATAAATGGGTATTCAGTAATTGACTCACTAAAATGAGTTAGAGAGTCAAAGATTTATTATGTTAGTATTTGTGCATGGAAGTGTGTGTATGTGTATGTGTGTGTAAGAGATAGGGGTGTGTTGGTATTTATGATGTATGTTTGGTCGTGCGTGTATGGAGCTAGCAGTGTGTGTGTTGTTTGGATTGCCGGGAACTATTAATAAATAAATAATAATAAGTAACAAGACTGCAAGACAAAATAAAAATTACTTCATCAGGCGCATCAGGCGCTGCTACATTACACCATTGAGGTAAGTAATTTTTCAGTATCTTCATAATTTAGGGTTTGGAGGAAAGAAGTAACTTTTCTTTTGCACAAGATTCTAGGCTGGTTAACTATAGGTATCATTCTGTTTATTTTATTGTATAAAAAGGCGCCTAGGTGGCAAAAGAACCGCTTAGAAAATTGTTTAGAGTGGTGGATGTGACGGTTGTCTACTGGATTGAACCGTCTTTTACCAAGCGAGGCTGAGGGATGATAGGTGATTAACGAGTGTTGCTTTAATATGGTGCTTGCGATAAAGAGTTGACGCACTGTCAAAACTTTAGCCTCCTTGTAAAGTCGCTCTGTGGGGTAGCGGTAAGGTAGAAAAAATGAGACTTTTAGTATAGCTCGTTGACTTCTCTCTAGCTCAATTATTGTGGTTTTCGGGGCTCCTCCCCAGACAGAGATGCAATATGTTAACAGCGATTGAGCTAGGGCGCAGTAGACGGATTTCTTTACATTGTCATCAGCCACTTGTCTTAGAGTTTTAAAGATGTATATTAGTTTACGCAACCTTATTTTAAGTGTGTTTATGTGTTCATGGAATCTAAGCGAATTATCGATAATTACTCCTAGATACTTAACGTATGTGGTATTGCGAATGGGCGTACAGTTACATTGGTCATCGAGTGGTTTTGAACAGGTGTGTGTTATAATCGTGTAAGAAGATGAGGAATGCGGTATGTTACTTTTAACTTTGAGGGAGAAGGTCATATAATTGGTTTTGTCAGTGTTAAGAGTTAGGATGTTATTGCGTAACCAGTAAGAAACTGCATTAAATCCAGACTGTGCATGTGAAAAAACCTCAGCCCACGTATCAGCGCTAAAGAGAAGAGCCGTGTCGTCTGCAAAGGTTATGATCCTACCGTTGGGAAGCGTGAGCAAACCCAGGTCGTTGATATAGATGAGGAACAAGGTGGGACCTAACACACTTCCCTGGGGCACGCCATATGAGATTGTACGTTCATCACTAGTGCAATTATCCATTTTAACGCACTGAGTACGCTCCCTCAAGTAGTCCTCCAAGAGTTGAAGTTGAACTCCTCTTATTCCCAAATTTTCCATTTTTTGTGTGAGAATCGGAACAGAAACCGTATCAAAGGCCTTCGCAAGGTCTAAGAATATACCCAGTACTTTTTTCCCCTTATCCAAATTGGTGACAACATAGTTAGTTAAGTTGTGAACTGCGTCTGACGTAGATTTTCCGGACCGAAAGCCATATTGTGTTGGAGATAGAAGATTATGCTTTTCGAGGTAATCAACAAGCCTACCATTTATTATCCGCTCAAGAACTTTTGAGAGGGCAGGTAAGACAGCTATAGGCCTATAGTTGCTGACACTGCTTTTGTCCCCATTCTTATAGATCGGATGTATAATTGATCTTTTAAAGACTTTAGGGAATTTGCCAGTTGAGAGAGCCAAGTTACAGATGTATGTAAGAGGGGGTACAATGGAGGCTTTGTTTCTTTTAAGAAGGTTACTAGATATTTTATCCCAACCCAGTGCGCAATCACTACGAAGGGACATTAGGAGTTGCTCCACTTCTTTTTCGTCGGTCGGTAGTAAGACCATTGAGTGAGCGTTATCGTTGACGTGTTGTTTGGTGGCTTTCGAAGGGCTACCAATTTTTTCCGCAAGCTGTTTGCCAATTTGAGCAAAATAATCGTTAGCTGAGTTTACAGATTCCTTTGGAGAAGATGAAAGTGATATGAGATGAGTTGTAGGTTCTTTCTTTTTATTTCTGTTTGTCAAGTTATTTATTGCAGACCATAGATTCTTGGGGTTTGTTCCAGCTTTGGTTATTTGATTTTGTTCATATTCAGTTTTTATTTTATTTAACAATTTGTTACAGAAGTTTCTGTATCGGGTAAAAATTAATTTAAGATCATCATTATCAGGCGTTTTTCTACTCTTTTTATGTAGGCTGTCTCTATGTCGGACACAACGAAGAAGCCCTGGAGTTATCCAGGGCTTTACAATTTTCCTGCGGTTAGGTACTTTAATAGTTTGCGAGTTTATGTCTATAGCTTGTCTTATTTGAGTAACCATGGTCTCTGCTGCTAGATGAGGATCTTGGGTGTTATAGACTTCACTGAAGTCTATATTCCCAATGTCTTTGTCTAACCGATCACGATTAACAAGTGTTATTGTTTTTCTCGCAGTAGCCCTGGGGAATTTCTTTGAGAGAAACAGCAACACCGTGTCATGATCAGTCAGAGCAGAATGAGCAACAAACGTTGATGCAGGGCTCTGAGTTTTTAGAACAAAATGATCTAAGCATGATAATTGTCTGGTGGGTAGCGTGTGTGCAGGCAATAGACCATGTGATGCCACCAAGTTTAAATAGCTGTGTTTGTTTGGGTCAAGACATTGATCGCTGATATTTATATTAATGTCACCGCAAATAATTATATTATTATAACGCGTGATCTTGGCCAGTACATCGTTTAGTGAACTCAAGAAGTTAGTAATATCTTTATTGGCTGGAGGTCGATACAATGCTATAAGTATGGTATTTTGGTCGATGGAAATTTGGAGGCAGTTGGCATTTAAGAATGTAGGTTCTTCCACAGATACCCTAAGTTCCTTTTTAGCATAAACCACGACACCCTCATTTTGTGTTAGATTGTTAACAGTACTGAAACAATCATATCCTTCCAAATCAGGTATCATGTGAGTTCCAGGAAGCCAACATTCCGTTAACGTTATAATATCCCATTCAATTTTTGTTCTTGCTAGGATTGTATAGAAGCCAGCAATATTTTTAGTAATACTACGGATATTTTGGTTTATTATTTTGAGTGACATGTTGGGCCTAAAATTAGGGGGAGCACAGTTGTCAAGGTCACAGGTCGCTGAGTCCGAAACTGCGATTAAATCGATATTTTGCGTGTTATTTGTAATATTATCGAATGTTTGCGTTTTAATTTTCAACGGTTACGTTTATGTTATAGTTTTTTTGTAATATGCTGCAAAGTTAGCACATTTACAACGCTGATAATAAATTTACTGAGAAGAATTATGTTAGCATTCTTTTTACCCGTATTTAGTCCATGTAAATAATTGTTTATAAGTAGCAGTGTGAGGTATGTATGCTTTTTATGGAGTAGTTTATTTGTAATTAGTGGAGTATAGTTACTAGTGTATATATGAGATTGTGTTCGGGTAGTTGTACGTAACTTTGTGATATAATTGTGATGTGTGTAGTTTAGTTCTATGTTAGTACATTGTAGTTTAAGTGTTACATAAATGGACATTGAAATGTAAGAAATATCAAAATAAAAGTAGAAAAGATATATAAAATGATATTGATTGCATGCATGAACGCGAATAATATGTTTAGGAGAAGGTGATAGTAGTCATTGATGACCTGGTACTGGTACTGATACTGATAACCTGGTAAGGCATTTTTCAGATTTGATTTCAACGGGTTTATCAGCTGGGTCTTTCTTCAAGAGAATTCTTCCGTTGGAATACCAGCTGGAGTAATTTCTTGCCTTAGCAAACTGGCGGGCATCATATAATAGTTTTTTTAAGGCAGGAGGTAAGTGTTCGTCGACATATATTGGTTTCTTTTCTCCGGCAATTCCGATCAGATGTGTGTTCAGCTTATCATGGATCGAATGATCTTTATTGAATTTCCTCACCTTGGCAAGGAATTCATTCCTCGTACTGACACAGCCGAATTCAGCAACAATCGGTCTACATAATCCAGATTTTCCTGGTATACGATATACATCTCGGAAAGCAGATGTTTGAATATTCATGCTAACAGTCCTCCCAACGCTCAAAACTGCAGAAATGAGATCTTCAGGCTTTTCATTATCTTTATTTGGTATATTACGCAACTCGATAGTAGCTTGCCTAGACAGGAAGTTCATATCTTGCATCTGCTTTTGTAAACGGTTAATGTTGTCAGCGTTATCAATTTTCTCCTTTTCCAGATTCGATACTTTAGAAGTGAGACACTCATATGTTTTGTTTATGAAAGTCATGCTGCGGTCCATTTCGGCATTGGATTCCTCAATCGACAGACATTTTTGTTTGAGTTCGGCAACATCTTTGACTAGCTTGGATAAAATAGCAGTTTGTTCGTCTTTCCATGATGTGAGCAGCTTTTCTTGCTCGGACTTCCAAGTCGTTAACATCTCCAGTAGCTCCGATTTGAAAGCCGAGAAAGCTGTGGATCGTTCAGCGTCAACTTCGTTATTTGGAGAATCGGCAAGGCGTTGACGTTTGTTCCGTACGGTAATATTAATAGCATCTGTTTTTTCCGTTCCGTCGGCAGTGGCAGTCGGAATGTCAGGTTCAGAGAGAGATTGTCCATGACTTAAACGTGTCTTAGGCGGAGTTCTTTTCATTTTGTAGCAGAATTGATTAAATAAAAATAAGTAATTCGGAGGAGAAAAAATAAATAAAATAATAATAAAAAAAGGCAAAATGAAAATCAGTATGCCAGATTTGAACTCTAGATCACTGGGCTTGATTTCGCAGGGGCGTGCTACCACACAGCGCCAAGTGATCTTTACTTTAACGCTCGAAATACGTGTGTGCTTTACTTTGCGTGGCTTTATCGGTCAGAACTGGTCTTAGTGATTCCTTTGTGTAAGTAATGGGGTCAAAGTCCGAAAAATTAGCTCATTTGAAAAGTAGTTCGCTGTGATATTAAAATTGCTCACACACTGGATTAGTGTCGTTATTTCACTGTTATTTTAACTTGGTTTGTCACTCGTACACTGTAGGATATAACTGTATCGCTTTGTCACTGTTTTATGCACTTTTTACTTGGTTTTGGAATTAAAGAACACTGAGGTAATACAAGTACGGAAGGGCGTGGTGGCGTCAAGGACGGGAATGGTAATGTAATTAATAAATCTTTCTCCAGGATATCCCCAGTGTACCTGCTAGTGGTGGGATACGCGGCGACGTGGTGGGCGAGTAGCAATGCTGGCCCACTGTGGGCGCCCACTGTCGGAGCTGAGAGCGAAGCCTGCAGGCGCAAGTTCTGGAGTCATGTCTTCTACGTCAATAACCTGGTCGACCCTGAGGATATCTGCCTCGTGCAGACCTGGTGAGTTACGGAAAATGAGGATAAACATTGAGACACGCCTGAAGTTGCTAGTGATTCATGAATAGTTTTGTTTGTCAATAATACTATGCAATTAAATCTGGAGAGGAGTCGAGATATAACTTAGATTTAGCACACAAATCTTGATGATTTGACATGTCGCCATTGCACCGTGCAAAGCAGAGGTGGGTCGACAGTTCAAATATATAAAAAACCAGTGAATTCCCGTGACCTTCACCAAGTTGTCGGTCCACGTTTAAAAATAAAGAGTTCTTTCTTCAAAATCAGCGTTATCACTAAGCCTTTTCTAACCTGGCAGGTTCCTGGCAGTGGACATGCAGCTGTACGTGCTGGCGGCCGTGCTGACGGCGCACCTGGCGCGGCGCCGGCGCCGGGCGCTGCCCACCCTGGCGGTGCTGGTGTTCCTCTCCTGTCTGCTCAACGGAGTCCTGGCCTACGTCTTCAACTGGAAGTCCATCATGTATTTCGCGTATCCGAGGTAAGAGATGAATTTAAAGAATATTTCGTACTTTTTTCGCCTTTTGCTCCTTCGAAAGTAAAGCTAACATGTCTGCCGCATCGCAGATGTTGTAGTAGAATGGTATTGGTTTTTGTTTACTTTCTTTGTATTTAGGGATTTAACAGAATCCTTTGCACACATCAAAATTGCTACTTAGTTTTATACCAATTGCTTTTCTGTCTGTCATCGTATCTTGCTTCCGAAAAGCGACTAAGTCGATAAAATTACTGATGCTAAAAGTAGCATGTCTGCTAAGACCCTGATGATCACAACATTTATGAATGAATATTGTATTATTGTTATACAGGGTGGCAGGGACGTCGACACGAAAACTGTTACCATGGATTCAGTACATGATAAAAAAAAATCTACTGTTTCATAGAAAAGTGACCCAAACCTACGCTACGCGGTCAAAATGTATGAAACAGTTGTTTTTTTTTTAAATAGCCGACGAAGATTTTCAATGTAGGGGGATTCTGAATCATGTAATAGCGTCGATGTCCCTGCCACTCTGTATATGCAGAAGCTGTTGGTGTACATTTTTTTTTCTTCTAATGACGGATATGCACCAGTGCAGGTAGTCACGAGCATATACTTACCTTATAATGATATGTACCAGTGCAGGTAGTCACGAGCATATACTTACCTTATAATGATATGCACCAGTGCAGGTAGTCACGAGCATATACTTACCTTATAATGATATGCACCAGTGCAGGTTGTCACGAGCATATACTTACCTTATAATGATATGCACCAGTGCAGGTAGTCACGAGCATATACTTACCTTATAATGATATGCACCAGTGCAGGTTGTCACGAGCATATACTTACCTTATAATCACGAGATTCAAAAGCGATTTTGTCTTATAGTATTGGTAGGAATTATGATTATGATGTTACGAACATAGTGTTTTCAAAACTGAAATAATGAAATAATAATGTCTTTTTATCAAAGTCGCAGTCGTTATTTTACAAGAACATCGCTTTTGAATTTCGCGTAAGTGAATATTGATAATCTGACAGTACAACTCATACCAGTCATATTTATTTTACTTTCCACGACTCTCCAGCAAGTTGAAGACGATGTATTCGGGCATCCCGTCGTTCTCGCGTCTGTACCAGGCGCCGTGGGGCAGCCTGCCCGCCTGCCTCATCGGGTTGTTCGTCGCCTTCCTGCACTTCGAGCTGCAGGAGTCAGGAGTCAAGGTGTCCTCGTTCAAAGTGAGTTTTTTACAAGATGACTCCAGTTTTGTTCGACTCTTTTGTATACTACACTTTTCCGTTAGACCACGAAGTTAACGTCAGACTTTTCATGATGTTTTATTCCGATACATGACCGTGGGTACCTACATACAGAATGATGTGACCTCGCTGCAGACCCGGGAAGCACCTGTGTTCCTATAACTGGGTACTATAAGAGTTCAACAATGACAGATTGATGATAATAAATTATATTTATTTCTGTTAATTTGTAAAAAAAATCGTTTTCACGACATACTCTTGGTCGGGCAATCTGACGGGTTGGTCACAAAGGGGCAACACAGATAGCTGTGCCGGAGACTATTTGGCATTAGAAACAGATCAATTGTGAAAACTAGTCTTTTCTCTTCTAAAATGTTACCAATCTGTCCCTCCCAGTGGCTGCGCGGCCCGTACACGCTGGCGCCGCTGCTGATGGTGTCGTGGATGCTCGCCGGCAACGTGCTGCGCGAGCTGGACGCCGCGTGGTTCACCGCCGCCTACGTCGCGCTCGAGCGGCCCGCGCTCGGCCTGCTGGCCGGCGGGATACTGCTCGGGATGGTCAACGGGCTGGAGGGTGAGTCAAACTAGAAGCATTTATTTTAAATAAACCAATTACAGGCACTTTTGAATTGTCAAGGAGTCGGTCAATCAAAAAGATAAAGCTAGTTGCCAATTCTAAAACGTAGTAGTTACAAAATGAGGCCGTTCCTGTCTGAAAAGCTTCGCGAGCAGCTAGTCGAAACCCTTGTTCTTTCTAAACTAAACTACGCTGATACGGTTTACGGCCCACGCTTGCTGGCTCGTACCGATCGACTTATACAAAGAGTCCAAAATGCATGTGCGCGCTTCTGCTACTCTGTTCCCCCTAGAAGTCATGTCACCCCCTTTCTTAACAAACACTTTATTCTCAAGATGAAGTCGAGACGCAAGTTACATCTAGCGTGCCTGCTTTTTGGTGTCGTTAAGTTCCAGAAGCCAAAGTATCTGTACGACAAGCTTAGTTGGATGGCTAGTAGACGAGATTGCGCGCCAAGGCAATGTGCACAGCAACTTTCCACACAGTCTCATAGGACAGCAGCTTTCAGAGGCACTTTTCGATACGCTGCATCTAAGGTATGGAATAACATCCCACCACCATTAAGGCTACTGGGTACTATCCACACGTTCAGAACACGTTTACGGCAGTATTTGACAGTTTCGCAACAGAAACTAGATATGGTCGCCCTAAATATTTCACTTATATGAAATGCCTACATTACTTATCTTAAAACATAATTCGTGCTGTGCCAAAGCAATATATATTGGGTGTGTGGGTGGTTGCGCACGCTCGGTGATTTTCTGTCTTTTGCTGCCTCAAATGTCCCCGACTCGATGACGCTGCTGTGCCATCTGCGGCGCTTACGTGCCGTCGTAATTGTGAGACCTGCAGGGAACATAAACGGACACATTAAGTACTTCACCACCATCTCGTACACTGTTCAATTTGTTGTTCGTACTTACCCATTGTGCCTGGCCTACTCGCAACTGTGATGCACAGCCGGCATCGCGATCGCATCATACACCCTCCTTTTTTTTCCTTTCCTTTTTTTTTATTTTTTCTCAATAAGTACAAATCTTGGCCGAAGATTGCCGAAGACGATACTTTTGTTTATGTGTAGGTACACAGGGTGTGGCATTTTTCGAGAATGCAAAACTAGAAAAACGGAAAGGAGCATAAATAAGTTGTTTTACACTCACACGATACTAAAGATCAGTAAAAGAAAATTATCATAATAAATGACGCTTACCTTCTTCTACTCGTATTAACATTCATTACTTCATCTAGGTACTTCACTTTCTCCGTATATTGTTAAATTTTAACTATTTATGACATATTTTTGTCTTAGTTTTATCATAATTAATAACCATTCATATACATATTTTATTCAAACACCTCACAGTATTATTTTTATTTTTTTCTCTGTCGCAAAACTAGTCGGTGTAGATACACCGACTAGTTTTGCCGCGGTTTTGCGGCGGTTTTTAGTTCTGTTCCGCCGCGGTCGGCGGCCTGTTGCGCTTTGTGAAATTGTGAGTGCACGGTGCACGAATCAATCTACCAGTAGCTAATCGCTAAAAACAGGTTTTGCTTGGACAGTTCTTGTTGTTCTCGTATTTTATTTTATTTTTGTAATTTTTGTAATTCGTTTATTTGTTTACTAATTCATTTATTTATTTAGAAGTATTATAATTATGTATTAAGTATGTTGAAACTGTTTGTCAGGGTTCATTAGAAAACCAGCGTTAGGCAGCATTTGTCTGGCATTAATGCTGAAATGAATCTTTTTGGCGCAGCCGTGAGGCACACACTTATTGCCAAAAGACCTACTTCTAATTTTTAGTTTGTTTTTTATTTTGTGTTTCACGAACTGTGTCCAAATAAACGTTTTCTTTTCTTTTCTTTTCTTTTCTTTTCTTAGTAGGTTCCTATGGAGAAGAATGGGCAAGACACTGCATGGACAAATCTAAATATTGTTACAAAATATTGGTTACTTCGAAATTATACATGTCGGAATGAAGAATGAAAGTCGTGCACGTTAAAAGCGTGCCTAATAAACAATTTAATCATGAAAATAAGCCGTGGCAGCTCAGAGATGACCGGTCCCTACTGACGGATAAGTAGTTGTGGAAATCTGAAGGTGGGGTCGTATAGCAAATTGTGTAGGCATCGTCAGGTCACTCATGGGTTATCCTGTTCAATCTATAGCTGCTTTAAGGATTGAAAAGATTAAGTACGGTCTGTAGCGTTTGATTTTATTTCTCCAGTACAGAATTATAATAAATTAGAATACAACCGATACCAAGCATCTTGAATATTCGCTTATACTCAAACTCAATTTCAATAAACACTAGATTCCCTAAATGAGACGAGGCATATTGTGTCGTGTAGTGAGAATTTTTGACGCTATCTTTGAACTCAACCAGCAAGTGCTGAGTTGGAATAGAAAATGTTTATTTGTGGTATGTGGCATGTAGGTATACAGCTGGGTTGTTATAAAACAATGTTTGGTTCCAGGTACATTCTACTCTTTGACATGCAAAACGCGACCTGGCATGAACCTTTCTTGTTGGTTAACCTCGTTAGCGCATTAAGTTAGCTTTTGTTTGTTTGTATTCTTGCAGGTTGGCTGAAGCACGTGCTGGCGTGGCGCGGCTGGCACGCGATGGGGCGCTTGTCGCTGTCGGTGCTGATGGTGCACTGGTGCATCAACCTCAGCCTCTCCGCCGCCAGGCCGCAGGCCATCACCACCTCGCTGCTCAACCTGGTCAGTTAACCACCCTTTTCTGTTGTTAGTATTTCTTGCTCCTTTTTTCCCTATTTGATTCCATATGAAGTGTCAACACACAGATACAGGACTGTGGTATTCTTCGGAAACCTCGTATCCTTACAAATCTACTTTATGGAATTCTTAAATTCATTCATTCCCTGACAGACAACGCACAGCCTAAACCGCTGCGTTTAGAAACATGTAATTTTGAACAAGAGTTTATTTTATACCTAAAGTGGAACTAAGGACGGATTTTAGAAAAATCAACTCCTAAAGGGGTTAAATACGGGATCAAAGTTTGTATGGAGCTTCGTCATTTCTGCTAATGAATTTCCCATTAGCAAAAATGACGAAGCTCCATTCAAACTTTCTCCCATCGGGCATTATGGCTTGTATCTTGGAATAGGTTATTGTAATAAAGTTGCAGCAACATTGCTGTCAGTTCGAGCCCGAAGATACAGGCAAGTGCCTAGTTTGGGGATCACCGTCCAATACGTACTTACTAGAAAAAATTAAAAAATGTCACGATGTTATGGATCGACCACAGTGTACTTGAGCGAATCGTTTTCTAAGGTATTAAAACATTATGTCTTGTTGCCAGATGGTAGACTTGGTGGCGACGATCTTTTGCTCGTACTTGGTGGCAGTACCACTCACCGTGATGGTGGAGATGCCGATGCAGAGGTTCGTGACGTCACTGGTCGTGCACAAGGAGATCAAGCAGTCGTAGTTGTGTTCCGCCGACCTTTTATAAAGATAAGCTAGCTATCTTTTAGCAACCGTGTAATGGATTGAAGACGAAGAGTAAACCTACGGCATAACCGTAGTCTAAATAAAGAAACTTGTATTCAAGCCCTTTGGCGGACTGTATGGTTCTCTTAGACTGTGACATAATTCTGGACTGGCTTTATAGTTAAGCCTTGTGCCGGATCATAAGCCAGAAGTTGATGATGTCATCAACTTACGCTTTATAGTTAAGCCTTGTGCCGGATCATAAGCCAGAAGTTGACTATGTCATCAACTTACGCTAAAAATCTTCCAAAACATAGTTCTCTTGGCTTTTCAACATCTTAAAGAAAAACCGGCCAAGTGCGTGTCCTGCCAATGAAGGGTTCCGTTGTTGGGATAAATTTATCCCAAGAACTTTACATTGTAGTTGAAAAGCATGTTCTCCCATAAAT
Organism: Agrochola macilenta; assembly: GCA_916701695.1. Taxonomy (NCBI): domain Eukaryota; kingdom Metazoa; phylum Arthropoda; class Insecta; order Lepidoptera; family Noctuidae; genus Agrochola; species Agrochola macilenta. Next base: position 20,376,344 of record OU753573.1, on the reverse strand, counting down.
TCCAACAAATTGCAAATTTTTAAGCACAATACACAGACACGTACACAGTCCTCCAGACCGTATTGCGGCCATGGTGGCCAGTCTCAACGGAGACTAGCCTACATGCACGCACAAAATAGAGAGTATGTATATACCTCACTATTACAATGTTATTTTAAGACCACAGACTTCTTATAGGCTTTCCTGTAATATATGAGTAAAGAATCATTCTCTGTATTATTTTTTTAAAAATAGGCTCAGTAGTTTCGAAGATAAGGAGAAGGGGAATGGTTAATTTTGATCTACATATTTTGTTAAATATCTTTAAAAGTATTTATTAAAAAAAAAAAAACAAGTAGATGCTCGCAACAAGCTCTTTCATTTGATATGTCACAAATGTCTGCAAAACTACCTCTAAAAGTGACCCCCATATTCAAAATTCATTTTTTACGTTACATGTCCGTGTCACAGAAATACATATGTGTACCAAACTTCAAATTAATCGGTCCAATAGATTCGGAGCAAATTGGCTGTGACAGTCGGACGGACAGACAGGCACGCGAGTGATCCTATAAGGGTTCCGTTTCTTTCCTTTTGAGGTACGGAACCCTAAAAACCCCTCAAAAGATGAATTCTTGCCTCAATGACTCAACCTTTTTGATGGTGAATAGTGTTCAGATTTGTGAGTAAATCTGAACAGATTGCCGAATTATATAAATTATTGTTGTAAAGTCAGCTAAACCGTAGATTAAACTCAGTTGATTGTGATTAACATCCACAAGTATAATCATTTATAAAAAATCGTATTTTGTAATGACATTATTATTAATATTATCGTGCGTCACTTTGTAATGACATTATTATTAATATTATCGTGCGTCACTTTGTAATGACATTATTATTAATATTATCGTGCGTCACTTTGTAATGACATTATTATTAATATTATCGTGCGTCACTTTGTAATGACATTATTATTAATATTATCGTGCGTCACTTTGTAATGACATTATTATTAATATTATCGTGCGTCACTTTGTAATGACATTATTATTAATATTATCGTGCGTCACTTTGTAAGATACGACGAGGAATCGAAAATAATTTTCCCGATATATAAGATATATAAGATATATAAGGTCCCGTTAAAATAGATGGACACACTTTTAGAAATCGTTCAGACCACCAAAATAAAGACAATGGTAAAAAAAAATAAGAAAAACGCATTAAATACTTACAAGAAAAAAAAATCTGCAAACGAAAATACACTGAAAATTGGTTACGCTATGCATAAACACATCCATGTCCTTGTTATAGGTACTACAAATGTGTAGGCGCACGTGACCACGTCACCGCCCGCGCCCGCCGCGTCCATTGTCCAACTCATGCCATCTCACTCTAACATAGCCCTTAGTCGCGTGCGCCCCCGCCGCGCCGCTCGCTTGACGTAATGACAATGACGCAATTTCAGTTTTCGTCGCGCAACCAAGCCAGCAAAACATGTTGCACGAACGGTTAGTGTGTGTGTGTTGTTACTTAGTTATCAAAATCGACAACAATGCCTTATTACGCGTACGTACAGCAACCAAGAATACTTGGAAATGGTCGTGTGACTCGTGTGTTATCGCGAGCGTAACCAAAGCTTACGACAAGCCCAAATCCTTATCAAGACAGATTTGGAAGGCAGCTACGTACGCGAATCACCCTCGCATTAGAAATAATAAAAAGTGAAAGTGACACTCTTTTAAAAGTGAAAAGACACGTACCTAATTAAACGCGCTCGCAAGTGCATCGAACAAAACGGTAGGCACGTTCAACAATTAATGTAAACAGGTATCCACCTAGAGAAGTACCTAGTATTTTAATTCATTTCTGTAAATAGGGCTGATTTTTAACCACGCCTGATGCAGTGTTTTACTGTTACCGAAATAAACATGATTCATAACAAACAGACACTGTATCCACTGCGCGCTTGTTTGTGTACAACTTACTGCAATAACTTTGATAGTTTGATATCAGTTCAGCACGCAATTAGACAGTCCAAAGCCTGGTAAAGTGTGATGGGAAATTAGAATCTTTTCTTTTCATAAGTACCGAGACGGTTCATAATCATGTGTTCGAGGAAAGTTTATTCACCCCCAATCGTAGCCTGTTCTCGAGTTGCGCGTAATTACCTACTATCTTCTACTTATCCTAACAACACTATCCTAAAAAGGTGATGCACGTAGTCAGTCAACCGAAAGTTACTATGGTTAAATACAGAATGATGTTAACAGAACTGACTGGGTACCTACCAACTTACCGGCCAGGCCCGCATGCGGCGCGCGGGGCGCGAGTGCAAGTACCTACCCAAAATGGATGTGTTTATTCTAGTGCGTCGGAAATTTATTGTTTTAGGTCAAATTAAAATTAGTTTAATTTGTCTTTTTTTTTGTTAGAATATGTTTGGTTAGACGTACTGAACACTGTGTTAAAATTTGTCCACCTATTTTAATGGGACCTTATATAACGATAAGCATGTTGCTCGAAGTAACCCATGTTTATATATAACGATAAGCATGTTGCTTGAAGTAACCCATGTTTATATATAACGATAAGCATGTTGCTCGAAGTAACCCATGTTTATATATAACGATAAGCATGTTGCTCGAAGTAACCCATGTTTATATATAACGATAAGCATGTTGCTCGAAGTAACCCATGTTTATATATAACGATAAGCATGTTGCTTGAAGTAACCCATGTTTATATATAACGATAAGCATGTTGCTCGAAGTAACCCATGTTTATATATAACGATAAGCATGTTGCTTGAAGTAACCCATGTTTATATATAACGATAAGCATGTTGCTTGAAGTAACCCATGTTTATATATAACGATAAGCATGTTGCTCGAAGTAACCCATGTTTATATATAACGATAAGCATGTTGCTCGAAGTAACCCATGTTTATATATAACGATAAGCATGTTGCTCGAAGTAACCCATGTTTATATATAACGATAAGCATGTTGCTCGAAGTAACCCATGTTTATATATAACGATAAGCATGTTGCTTGAAGTAACCCATGTTTATATATAACGATAAGCATGTTGCTCGAAGTAACCCATGTTTATATATAACGATAAGCATGTTGCTCGAAGTAACCCATGTTTATATATAACGATAAGCATGTTGCTTGAAGTAACCCATGTTTAAAGATTATAAATTATTTGTAGCGAATAAGGCAAATAACTTTACTTTTATGATGTTAGGACAAACAAACTTTTAGCGCCCTTCAAAACAAGCTGTTGTTAATATTAAGGCTTTTTTTACTCTCCTCGCTGAATATGAAATATTTCTTCCTTTTACTAGATGGTGCATTAGATAATAGTATTAAAAGCTTTAAATGATATTTAGGTTTTTTAAGAACACTTAGTTTTAAGTTAGTTTTGTTTATAAAAGTGAAAATAAAATAAGAATATAAACAGTGAATACAATTTTATTTGACTCCCCCCTATGTACTGCACACTCTTTTTCTCTCTTCTATGACAGGATGTATGACCGCGGACTGAGCATCATTGTGTCTGTCCATTGATGCGGAGCGAGCTAATGGGGAGCGGAGTTGCGGACTGTGCAGAGCTAAGCCGAGTTCACGCGACGAGTAATTTGAGCGGGCTGCAATGCCCCGCGGCCGGTTCCGCTTCCCCTCTCCGCTTCCTCGCTCCACTTCCTCGATCGGCTTCCCGGTTTTGTATGAATTTTTAAACTAGTGTGCAAATCCCTGTCCACTGAAGCGGAGCGGAGATTTTATGCAATTCCATTGGTTAATATTGGCACAGCTCCGCTCCGCTCCTCTCCTCTCCGCTCCGCTCCAGTGGACAGTCAGTCTTAGGATCTTAGCACGTGACTTCTACAATGTTTTCTTTCACAGGAGAAAGTTTTATTATATTAGCCCCTGCTGACTCCATCGAAACGCTTCTGATCAATATCACACACAAATGTTTTCCCAGCTCTCTCCATGAACGAAGCGGGCAGCATCATCAGCATCATCAGCATGAGCAAAGAACAGCACGCAATTGTTAATACGGCACTTCGCGTGTTATACAAAGTCCGGCTGTGTAGGTACTGACAGCACCCTCTGTCAATCGTATGAGTGACGGAGATCATGACAAACAATGACAGTACAATCATTAAGTCGAATGTCTACGTACGGTACGGTACGCAGGATGTGTCTCAGAGTAATAACTAAAGCATAGAGGGAGTCTACAAATTAACAACAAATTACGACATATCTAAGCTCTTCTCTCTTATGGCGCAGATTGTACACTTAAAAGAGACAAATGCATGGATTCATCTATGGTTAAAACTAAGTGGACGTTCCGCAATTGTCAAACGGTCATATTTGGTCTCTTTTTACACGACCAATTAAAAAAGCACAATACTTACTTAGTACACGGTTAACCGTACAAAGTATTTGATTTAGTCGTATATTACGTCGTGAATTTCAGTACGTGTGCTGGTTGAGGTGCTGGTCATTGTTTTGTTCAAAATAATAGATTTACGCAAAATTTTCAAGAAAAACTTGGTTCTAAGTACAGATTAATAAGCTGTTAACATGGCTTGTTTTGTGGTATCCTGTAAATCACATTCGTCACGGAAATAAAACAATATATTTGTAAGCTTTCATCGGTAAGTGTTTTTTTTACAGTTTTCCTATAAAATCATGCAAAATATTTGGATGTCATCACTAATAACATACATATTAGATTGATTATGATCTCTTCAAACTATCTTTATTACAAATTATGGTGTGATCGCGAATTAATTTTCAAAAAAATAAATCGTTAAATTGTGAGGTTATGTTATGCTAGTGATGGAGATACTTTTTATCGAAATGATAATTTTATGCCGATAAATTGGAAAAGTTATCGTTTTCTTTTTCAGTATACCTTCAAATGAGAAAGAAAATTGGTGTAAAGTGATTCCAAGAGCCAGAAATTATTGGACTAAGCATAGCCGAGTATGTTCTAAACATTTTACGAACGACTGCTTTGTAAGTAGCGATAAATAGAGAAGGTTTAAACCTGGCGCCATACCATCCCTATTATTGGTAAGTAAAGCCATCTTCACGTGCGCTCACTTAGTGATCAATTCGCGTTATGTTTTACCTATCACAAAACGTTCACAGTTCTGTGCTCCAAAGCTCCGTGAAAAAGAAATGTTTTTCTTGTATCTTCAGTTGTTTTTATTGCCGGTTTGAGGTGTCGACTAAAATCGCGGGAAAGTCCGAAAGGGATACCGTGGCCCCTGGCAACGTACAGGCAACTGAAGGAACACGGGTGGGTTTTAGTCAGTAAGAGTCTGATACTCCCTTCCGCTCCCCCCAGAGCTGGATAAGTTATTTGCCAATTTCCCACCAAAAAAAAACGTGTCTACTAAATGGTTTGTATGGGGACTGTGAACGTGTTAACCTTTACCAATTGTTTTACTTTACTATATACTTTACCTAATGTATATTGATATGTATTTTTGGCTATAAATAAAGTACTCGTATAGTAGATAAAACACAAGTAACACAACACACCAAGTTAGTTTTCTTTGTTGTTTTCAGAAATTTTGCATATTATTATAATTGTATGGTTGAGCTGAATGGTGCTGATACATGCGTCATGTTCGTGAACGGGCGCCGTCAGTTGGGACTGGCCAACTCTTAGCTGACATGGCTGATTAAAATTTTTGAATTGTTCTTTTTTTTATTTATCTCCTTTATTTATCTTTTTATTACGGACGCTTTTAACGTGCACGTCTTTCTACATTGTTCTCACATATGTATAATTTCAACATGAATGATGTAATGAATATTTTGTAACAATTAATTTTATATAAAAGAGTGTCCGTGGCGTTTCTTGCCCGTTCTTCTCCATAGATACCTATTACGCTTTGGAATGGACAATTAGCTTCATATTTCTGACTGACCGATTCCCTGACAATTCAAAAGTGCCCGTAAATGGTTTAATTGAAATAAATGCTTTGAGTTTGAGTTGAGAAGAAAGCAGTTTAGTTTAGTTCAGTTTTATTATTCGATTGAAAATCGAATAATTTAAACTGCTTTCTTCTCCTCTCTTTATTTTATTGTTTATCCCGAAATATTAAATAAAAATCCGTTTTGATCCGATTGTTTCTATTCCATTACATAAAGGAGACGGATACGCTTTCATACAATCTTGGGCCTGGATGTAAAGAGATTAAATTGGTGTCAATTAATAGCTACTATATTATCAAACCATCACTGAAAATTTTGCGGATTTTAGCAATCTGAGAGCCGAGTTAAAAGAGATTTTGTTAAAGTGAGGTTACGTAACAAAACAGCTGATTTTTTAAGTGCGATGTATAACCTCATTGTGCGATAGGTAGTTGTTTTTTTTAAAGATAGGATGCTGTTACAATTATAGAAGGTGTATACAGTGCCGCTAGCGGCACTGTATACACGGTTAGTTCGCTGTAAAACACCAAATTCCGAAAACATTACATTCTCTTGTGCCTAAACGGACCCTGGCACTTAATCCGATAGGGATAGAGTGCCACTAGCGGCACTTTGACTTGCCTTAATTATATTTGTAGAGTGGATGGAAATTAGGAAACACAAATACCTATTAAAAATCATGGGTAAGGAGATGATAATTAAAAATAAAAATCGTTTTTAATTAGTATATTTTATTCATCTTCAATTATAATTAGAATGTCATCTAGAAATTGTGCAGGTGGTACAATATTATCTTGGTACATAGCCCAACTAAGGTACCATATTATTGACATTACATGGGCGAAGCAGCCTACAGTCCGTTTGCCTACGATGCAGTTACAATAATATTTTATTATTGCTTCCCTACCTCTGCGAGAGCTGTCGACTAAAATGTAAACAAAATACGTTTTTCGACTTATATCTCGAATGAATGCGGCCCCTAAGTAGCCATGAGGTGTTTGTAGCTGACAGCTCTCGAAGTAGGCTGCTGCTGACCTCCCTGCACACTTCTATCACATAGCCATCATTGCCCCTTACATGTTCACCAAAATAGGAACGTGCCTGCTTTATTTGATATGTGCCTAGTGATATTAGTATTAGCTCAGTATCGGTAAGCTGGGGAAAATCATATAGGTTATCATTTTGTACAGTTATTGTTTGAAAATCAGCCCTACGCGTATTATAATGGTTTCTTACAATAAATTCTGCTAATTCATTTTCTGTATTCATATTCATATTTATTTGTACTAATATTTCCCCAGCATCTACACGATCAATAATAGGAGGGTGAAAATTGTTTAAAAGAGCAGCAGCCACCTCAAAATCTTTCATGAAACTTTTACTAGCTACGTTAAAATAATTTTGCCGTAATAATTTAAAATCTCTTTTGAATCTGCCGTTTACTACCTCCACTACCCAACGACATATGGTGACTGCTCTCGATTTATTTGCTTCACTAGTGGAAAGCTGTGTCTCACCCTCTTCTAATGATGCAGGCACATATGTCCTATATCCACATTGGTGCAACAAGGGCAATGAATCACGAAAGCCCCTATCCAGTATAAAAGCATCACCTTGAAGGAAGTATTCCCGTAATGGACTTTCATTTGAAAATTCCTTTTTCATTATATCAGCGTCTGAAGTGGTGGCTGGATAGGGGCCCAGCACATCAATTATATGCCCATCGGTACATACCATTAAAAACGGTTTCATAAGATTGCGATATTTGTGCATGCTATATGTTCTTTTTTGATATAAATAATTCGAACTCTTTTCAATGTAACAATATGTTCCATCAAATATTACAATGGGCCTATCTACTCCCTCAAAGTTACCAAACAATGTGTTAGGTATAAACAGATTTCTTTGCACTATGTTTTGCCTATTTATATGATTTAAACCTAGGTGTCTAGGTACAAAATACTCATACAGCAGATCTCTCACTTGGTGTAACCACTTTTCTAGAGTTCGCCTAGACACTTTTAATAAAGTTGACAACCTCTCATCAGAATCCCCAGTTCTAAGCTTAATTAAATATGCTGCTAAAGCTAGGGACCCCCTAGGAATTTCTAATAACTGAGGAACCTCATTAAACATTTGATGGAACTGCGCTTTGTTTAACTCTATCCACGTATGCACAACATGGTCTTCCATATCATCTATACTCTCAAAATGAAGTAATCCTGATTCTACAACTTCTTTTAAGGACATCATGTCCTGGATATGTTTTGCTGTAAAAGTCTGTACATCATTATTTCTCAAACTGGTAAGAAAATCCCTTGCTTCTATAACTAAATGTCTATCACATAGACGATTATTCTCAGGTACATAATATTTATACCGACTGAGCAACATCTTTCTAGTAGAAAGTGGAACTCTGTACCTCTCTGTTCTCAGGCATCCTTCAATAAAGCACCTACTTTCTGTTTCAACAGCCCTCATGTAATCTGGTAATACAATAGTAGGTTCAGGCTGAATACTTCTAACTTCTTCAACTGGAGGTTCAGCAGGAAGAACTTGTACCTCTGGCTGTATTTCTTCAATTGGGCTTGCTTGGGAAGAAGTTGATGGGCTAGAGACCATATGGACAGCAGCTCTGTCTGCAGCAACCCAACAAGTATGGCATATGCGACTAGGTACTTCTATCTGCAACAAACAATACATAATCATTGAAGTATTAAAAAACTCAATTTGACTTACAACAAAAGCACATAAAACAAATGTAAACTGATTCAACTTACAGCTCTAGGTATAATCCACTCTTGAATAACATTATAAATTTTCAATTCGCGAGGTGAGGTGGTGTGAAGTAAATGGCTGACTCTAGATGCAAGTGAACGTCCACATCGGAGACAAACACTACGGTGGCCAAGATGTCTAGGTTCACCATGAGGTGGTCTCTGAGCCAAGTCCCAGCAAGCTTGGCAAACATGGTCACTGCCTGAAAAATGGAAAAAGTTTTTAATATCAGTTAACATGATTACTTTTTTTTAAACCAACCGACTCTGTCCGATAGTTATTTAATTCAAATTCAAATAATTTATTTGGTTGAATATGGGTACATGAGGTGATACATAGAACAGAAGATCTTTAAACCATATCCTACCTGAATAGGTGTGCAAATATCTATTACAATAAAAAAATATATATCTTAGTTCAATGTAATGTAAATCTTCATATGATTTTTAAATGTTTACCTATTCATACTTTATTACTTTGTAAATGTAATCGTGAAGGAAAACATCGTGAAGATTGCAAGCCAGCGTGGTAGACCCTGGTGAGCTAATAAACAGGAGGTGAGTAAGTACTTACAGATTGTGGTGCACGCCATTGACGAATCACTGCTAATATCATTTTGTCATCTAAAGCTCGATGACCCAGTGTATTACAGCGACTAGTCGCTATGCCACAATTTACACAACGATCTATTGTGATAATATCCAATCGGTAGGCTGGTCGTAGAATCCAAAAAAACAAGTCCAAGTCCAACGTAAAAGCGAGGCTCTCCGTGTCCGGTATGGCAGCAAGGGTCGTACAAGAAGTAAGATCAGAAGTCCGTAGAAAGAGAGCAGGGGTCAAAGAAAATATCAATAAAACTATGGGAGGAAACACACTCAAAACGCACACGCACTAACACTAAACGATACGAAACGAGTGACTGACTGACATGTCACCATAGACTAAAAATACAATAATCGATTAGCAAACGTGAATCGATTTTAACATTTATCTTTATAGATATTTAATTTGTTTAAACTGTTTAATACGTTAATTCTAATAATTAATGTATTTGAATTAATCATCTGGTAAAAGCATCTTTTAAATACTTAGAGAGTTTAAATAGTATGAACTCTGTCACGATAGTCGATTATAATTTAATCGATATTCCATTTTGTTCGTAACCATAACTTAATTTTTGGATTTCTCAATTTCCATATTGTAAAATGGGCTGATATTTCACATTTTGTAATAGAAAAATATAACCTTTTTTTTTAACCATACGTCAACTTATTACAATCAGGCCCAGAAATCCCCGTCTCCTTTTAGGTAAAAAAACATTTCCACAAAAAATTAACCGACTTCCAAAGCAAAACACTAAAAGCAAAAATAGCTTTCGTTTCGAAAGTCGTTATGGTTACATCTTATTTTTTTGTCGTTTTGTGACACGGAATTCCGAAACGAAAGTTATTTTTGCTTTTTAGTGTGGAAGTCGGTTTATTATTTGTGCAAAATTTATTATATTTCTCTTTTTAGTTTTGGTACACCATCACTAAAAAATTAGTAAGTTCTCTATAAGGTATCTAAAGGATTGACAAAAAGATCTATCAACCAGACACTGATGTCAGTTTTTGTACCGCTTTCCAAGCTCCAATGTTAGTAACGACTATTAATTCGCAGCTTATCGTTCCTTCCCAAGCATGAAACTATCTTACTTTTCTTTTTACCGATTTCTAAAAAAGGTTATCAATTCGATATGTATGTATCTAATATTGTTGGAATTGCACAATATTCATATTACTCTATGTGGGCTTCTAAACACGTGTGCCTTTCCTGTCTAAAATAAATTAATATCGATACCTCTGCAAAATACGGCACATCACTACCGAGACAAAAAAAGTGGACAGCCTTGCCATAAGCAACCCTTATAACTATATATCTGTCCTTGTTTTTCACACGGAATTTGTCATAAGTATAAACAGTATAACTATACTGAAATTTCACGCTCCCTCTATGTTAGTTATTACTCTAAGGGATGTGTATTGTGCATGGAGAGGTTAGCCATGTTATCCGCGCGGTTCATTTGTTTGTCAGCCACCCATCCGAGCGTAGCGTAGCCGTGGCTCGCAGCGGGCGATCCCACATACATTTTCATACAAAGCGAAGCTAAATGAGTAAGTACAGCGACTGCTGTGGAGCGGCGCCTTTTAATACAGCTCTTGATGGCAGAGGTTGTTGATATACTTAAATAAGTACACCAAAAACAGCGTGGCGCCGAGTATGGTGCCTTGTTGTAGTGAATAAGGCTCCGTGTACGTAAAACCCCCCTTTTTCGTCAATAACTTATCTATTTGTAAGAAAGCTCAAAATAATTGAAACATTAAGTCTATCAATGTAACTATAAAAGTACAGTTTTCGTGGTGCTAAACCTTCGTGTGTCACAGCACCTGTTAATAGTTGCATCACTTTTGCACTCTCGAAAATATGGTTTATTTCGCCTTTGATTTACTTAATGAAGATATTGTATAATCATACAATTTATTTCAAGGATAGCTGAAGACTAATGTGAGATTTTTCAAATATCTTGATATGTTTTACTAAATAATAGGAAAAAATACATTACAAACAGGGATTAGTTTTTTTTTTTTTCAACATTATTTTTCTGATAGATTTTGTATCGAATTTGAAAAATGTCGTTAAGCCACATGCAAGTAGACCATATAACAATGTTGATGATATTTTTAAATGTTCAAAATCAAAAGTAGTTGTTGTAAAAAGTTATCAAACGGCAGTCTCACGTAATTTTTCGGATAACTTGTTGCGAATATTTGTGATTTTCCTTGAATAATTAACTTATTTAAAACAAAGAACTCGATTTTTCAAATCACAAATAGTATTGTTTAAATTCATTTTCCCTTTCTCACAACTAATGAACAAAATTGATCAAAATCTGTTGATTTCGTGCCCGGCCTCTTAACACAAATCGGTGTTTATTAAGAACAAAATAAATTGTACTGTAATAATATACTTAACGTATGTACAGCCAAGCGTGGCGGTACTTATTTGTCCGTTCTGCTTCAAGGTAAGTGATTCTCTGACTGTATGATAATGTAATGCAGTCAGAGAATCACAAATGTAATTATTTGGTTCCGTAATTATTTATTTGAAAAGTGCAGTATATAATTAAATCGCTCATAAATAATTAACTGTTATGATTATCATTGGCTGTGCAAACCAAGTGGAAATCATGACAACACATCACGCTCCTATTCCCCGAAGGGTTAGGCTTCTGCCTAACACTTCTGTGTACAGTACTCCCAAAGTTCGCCAGTTAAGTTGAAGTCCCAGTGAAATGGGAGCGAGTCTATTGCCATTTACTTGTCTGGGCTGCTATTTAAAATTTCCTAATGGAAAAACTCTCTATAACTGTGCTCTAATTATGGATCGAACCCGGGAACTTAGCAGTTGCGATTGTTGTTAATTCACATAAAATAACGCTGTGTACAAAACAAGTAACTTTGAATGATGTTTAGATAACAATAATTATAATTACGAACCTCCAAATATTAATACTTTTGTTTTTTTTTAACAAGTTTCAAGGTCAAGTAATTATACTATTGCAATAAAGCGCGCCAGTCGACCATATGGCCACGCGAATTGCATTGTTTGAACCATTTCGTTCACGGGACACGTGCGAGTTGTGTCGAGATTTGCTTGTATAGACATAGTACGGTGTCCACAATGTTGAGTGAAGACCTTGTGAAGTTCCTGGCTATGGTGGTAGCTGGGTCACTTGGAGTAACAGCTAGAGAGCTCACTGGTAATGTAAACTGACTGGCTCGTTGGTCTAGAGGCTAACTTATTTATAAAGGTCCAAACAGCTTCTGTATAATATATGAGTATCTTAAGTAATATACATAGGTAACAATAGGGTCGGACTTGCACAGTCGTCAATTACAGGTTAACCAGCATCTCAGAAATAAGTGGCAATACATAAAAATAAGACTGTAACTGCAAAACACACTACAAAAGTAGCTTTAGAATGTAATTCTTAAGATTAAGAACATAATGGAAAATAAAAGTACAAAACAAACAATATTGCAATACTTACTTAAGACTAAGACATAAACAATATAAATTATACAGCTTCGGATGATGAGGTCCCCGGGTTCGAATCTCAGGTCGAGGTAAAAATATTCATTGAGTTTTTTAATAAGACAATCTCAGTAGTAGACAGGAGTCGTTACTCCTGTCTACTACAGAGATTGTCTTATTAAAACCCCCTCCTTTCCGTTCCGGTCATGTCGGATTGCCGTCCAAACGGACTATCGGAAGGGGAGGGAAGAGAGCGCGCCTGAGAACCAAAAAACTCGGTCGGAGTTGACTTTAGTCTCCGTTGATATTGGCTGGCGTGATGGAAATCCAATCAGTAAGATATAAGGTGTCACGATCAATGTGTGCAGGTGATGAGTACAACCGGTTGCCGAAGCTGTTCCACCTGGACGACTTCGACACGTGTATGATGCAGAGCAAGGGGCTGTATTGCCTAGGCAGCTTCCACGTGAAACCTCTTAACCACCCAGACCCGACCTATGAGCTGATGAAGGTAAATAGATTGCAGTCTAGTCCCAGATTGTAACCATTTGTAACTCTGGCTGCAAAGTTAACTGTACTTTACGTTAATAGTTAATAAAATAATTATACATACTGTGGTATTCCATTATTTGGAACCACATCTTTTAGTTTGTTTACGTTAATCTTTCTTTATATTATTATATTAAACAAACTATCTTTTGATTTATTTACCTATTGATATTCTATGACACATGTACTTAGCTCACTTTTATATTCTGTAGCACTGTTTACCTCTGTAAAGCATACTTTTAATTATCTCTTGTATTAGCATCCAAATCGATTTTATAGTATTTATCTTTCCCTTTTGTAAAAACTTTAGAATATTTATATTCTGACGTTTTCATCTTAAACTGTCATCTGTCGTAATTTACTTTTCTAAAACATAGACAGAACACATCATAGATAAGTACACTCTATCTTCTCTCATAAAGTGGGTGTACACACTGAACCTTCGCAATAAGCATAGATCTAAGATTTCTCCTCTGTAAGCCGTTTTTATTAGTGCTGGTCATATCTAAATTAAGAATTAACTTGAATATGTTTTAAAAACGTTTAAAATATGACACAGAACGATAAAAACGGTCTTCATATTTTTAGAGACTAGTCTGGTCTGAGCCCTCGGAGAGTCGTATTTTTAACTTGAGACGGAGTCACTGTTTTTATGCCCTTAAGTCTTATTTGTTGAACACTTGGCTACTCGAATATTAGTCTCTTAAAACTAGCATAACTAGCGTGCGCGAGTGTCCTAATTTTATTGTGTAATTTAAACTATCGATACTGAGTGGATTATGTCAATAAACATTCTAGTACTGTGTAATACTGTGTTTAATTCGCTCGGCCCTCCTGCCTAGCCCTGTAGGAGGTGCTCACTTCTAACGAACTCTTAACCACGCGGCGTAAAACGCCGCGAGCACACGCACACGAAGGCCTCCGACACTAGACGTCGTTACTCTCCGAGAGAGACCTCCGCCGTCACCTGTGACGCTAGCGCGGTCCTCCCGCTAGGTGAGGCGCCTCAAAGCGCCTCCATCTACAAAGTCTCACAACCTCTACTCCGTTCCACAGGCTGGAGTGTACCTCCAGGGGGATAATCCTCAGCCCAGCCTCCTGCACGCTGCCTGCGGCCTGCCTGCCTGCCCACCTGTTCCACTCCCTGCCTGCCTGTTCCTGCCTAACCTGAGCCTGTCTTGTGCCTGTTCCTGCCTAACCCGAGCCTGTCCTGTGTCCTAAACTTAACTTTACGTTTACTAATTTTAACTTTTAATTTTAATACCTTTTTATTTTAATTTAATTTGTGACCTACGTTTCCCTCCACGGAGGAAAACGTAACGTTACAGTTTGGCGCCCAATTTCTTAGAAACTCACACCCTGCTCCACACTAACACCCTCCTTATACATCTCAACACTCTTACACTCTTAAACTTAGGCATAACGTCCTTACTCTCTTTAACTTTGGCGCAAACGTTACAGTTTGGCGCCCTCACACTCCCCTTAAACATACTCGTTAACACTCTTTTACTTAGGCACAAAAACATTACAGCTTAACGCCTAACTTTAGAACTTTACTAGATTATATCCTCTTATACACTCGTACTTTATATTTTCTTACTTTTACCGCACTATATTTTTAACGTGGGCTCGATTTTTCAAAATTCAAAAAAAATACTTTATCTAGTATAAATTTTTCGGATATCCTTTGGCAATTATTTTTTACCTTACTTACTTCTTAATCCCTATAATCTCTTATCTATTTTCTAAAATGAAACTTCAATGGAGTACCTATATCTTAAAGGAACCCCTAGAGGATAATTTTTCTTTAATTTAAAACAACATATAAACATATTTAATTTAAATAACTTAAACGGACTACTTCAGTCATATACAATTTCTTCACTGTCCGCAGTAGACTTTCAAATTATTTTTTCATAGCTTCTTTACAATTATTATTATTATACCCTTTACTCTTTGTATCATATACACCAACCCTCACTACTTAACCCTTTAGGCATATTTTGTATCCCACCTTTTTTTTTAATGTTAACCTCGGCTTTTCAGCCATCTTATTCCACTTAAACTCTTTGATGAGCGGTCCCTACACAACTCATTAAATAAGCCCATGTGTATACCTTCTTCCCTCTCAAAGGAAACTCTCCTATCTTAAAGAGTAAATCCCCTCTCTTAAAGGGTAAACTCTTAACTTTTAATTCTACGAGCGGTTCCTACACAACTCGATAAACAAGCCTATGTGTATACCTTTAACTTTACGAGCGG
This sequence comes from Agrochola macilenta, assembly GCA_916701695.1. Classification (NCBI taxonomy): domain Eukaryota; kingdom Metazoa; phylum Arthropoda; class Insecta; order Lepidoptera; family Noctuidae; genus Agrochola; species Agrochola macilenta. Next base: position 20,360,735 of record OU753573.1, on the reverse strand, counting down.
TTCCTACACAACTCGATAAACAAGCCTATGTGTATACCTTTAAACTTAATTCTCTTAAACTTAGGTTTCTCTTAAACCTAGATTCTTCTTAATACCTTTATAAACTTAATTCTCTTAAACTTAGGTTTCCCTTAAACCTAGATCTTTCTTAAACTTGAGTTTTCTTAAATCCTTTAATTGGGTTTCTTAAACTCCCAACTCTTGAGCGGTTTGGCAACTCATTTAAAAAAGCCTCCAATGCCTTGTAAATAGCTTCATAACGGGTCTTCAAACAGGTGCGGGTTACGACACCTAATTAAAAAAAATAAGCCTTCGTAATTTTATCAAAATAATTCCTTGAGGAGTATGCGTCATAGAACGTGAACCATATCCCCTATGTGTGTTTGAGTGAGAGTGTTTGACGAAAGTATGAAAGATGTTGTGTGTTAGACCAAGGATTTATTTAAACATTCAAAATTTTCAACGTATTGAAAATTTTTCTTGGGTCGTCGGGGAAATGTGGTATTCCATTATTTGGAACCACATCTTTTAGTTTGTTTACGTTAATCTTTCTTTATATTATTATATTAAACAAACTATCTTTTGATTTATTTACCTATTGATATTCTATGACACATGTACTTAGCTCACTTTTATATTCTGTAGCACTGTTTACCTCTGTAAAGCATACTTTTAATTATCTCTTGTATTAGCATCCAAATCGATTTTATAGTATTTATCTTTCCCTTTTGTAAAAACTTTAGAATATTTATATTCTGACGTTTTCATCTTAAACTGTCATCTGTCGTAATTTACTTTTCTAAAACATAGACAGAACACATCATAGATAAGTACACTCTATCTTCTCTCATAAAGTGGGTGTACACACTGAACCTTCGCAATAAGCATAGATCTAAGATTTCTCCTCTGTAAGCCGTTTTTATTAGTGCTGGTCATATCTAAATTAAGAATTAACTTGAATATGTTTTAAAAACGTTTAAAATATGACACAGAACGATAAAAACGGTCTTCATATTTTTAGAGACTAGTCTGGTCTGAGCCCTCGGAGAGTCGTATTTTTAACTTGAGACGGAGTCACTGTTTTTATGCCCTTAAGTCTTATTTGTTGAACACTTGGCTACTCGAATATTAGTCTCTTAAAACTAGCATAACTAGCGTGCGCGAGTGTCCTAATTTTATTGTGTAATTTAAACTATCGATACTGAGTGGATTATGTCAATAAACATTCTAGTACTGTGTAATACTGTGTTTAATTCGCTCGGCCCTCCTGCCTAGCCCTGTAGGAGGTGCTCACTTCTAACGAACTCTTAACCACGCGGCGTAAAACGCCGCGAGCACACGCACACGAAGGCCTCCGACACTAGACGTCGTTACTCTCCGAGAGAGACCTCCGCCGTCACCTGTGACGCTAGCGCGGTCCTCCCGCTAGGTGAGGCGCCTCAAAGCGCCTCCATCTACAAAGTCTCACAACCTCTACTCCGTTCCACAGGCTGGAGTGTACCTCCAGGGGGATAATCCTCAGCCCAGCCTCCTGCACGCTGCCTGCGGCCTGCCTGCCTGCCCACCTGTTCCACTCCCTGCCTGCCTGTTCCTGCCTAACCTGAGCCTGTCTTGTGCCTGTTCCTGCCTAACCCGAGCCTGTCCTGTGTCCTAAACTTAACTTTACTTTTACTAATTTTAACTTTTAATTTTAATACCTTTTTATTTTAATTTAATTTGTGACCTACGTTTCCCTCCACGGAGGAAAACGTAACGTTACAATACATAAATTAATTACCTAGTATTTATTTCTCGCTGTCTGTTAGTCCGCTTGTAACTCAAAATAGTCCATGATTTATTTGAAATTCTGCAGGAGTACTCTTCAGAGCCGCACCACTTCAACCGCACGCTTCTGCATCGCGGCTACTGCGTCAGTTCGCGCTGCCCTTGGATCACCGGCCGCAACACTTTGCATACCGACCGCACCGCTTCGCTCACCGGCCGCAACGGTTCGCGGCGCTTCGAGCGCTGCGCTTCGTTCTATTCGCAGCGAAGTGGCCTGCGCGCTCAGCTCACTGAACTAAGCTACTGCCGCTCACATGCACAGGATTTTGCTCTGAAGGATATAAGCAGTTCTGTGAAAACTCCTCATAGAGTGTTCTTGTATGTCGTGGGAATTATTGCAGCTTTGAACGTGATCGGAACTGTCTATGATGTAACTACGACGAGTGATCGAAGTGAGTATAATTTTATAATGTGTAGAGTACACCACGGTTAGCTCGCTACTTTTAGGTTATCGGTAAGCCTTTTACCATCAACCGGACACGGATTCAGACTGTGGGCTGCTATTAAAAATTCCTAATGGAAAAACGCAATTTCTTAAGATAATAATTTAAAAAAAATATTTGTGTTGTATGAAATACTTGCAGAGAGCAAGTTGCTGACATCTTGGTCGCTGGTCTCGAGCTGGAAGCAGCTAGTGGGGCCTGGTCCCGGCGGGGACCCATCCACCACCAGCTTACCCATCGATGGGTTCAGGTACTTCACAACTAGACTTTAGAACCTGCGCACACTTACAATAAGTAACTTAACAATTAAAATAGAGCACAGTTGCTTATTTGCCTGAAATAGGTTAAACCTGTGCTTCAGGCTAGGAAGCGAATAAATACTTAAGGTGGATCCGCGGTTCTAGCCCGCGAAGTTCAAATTTCCTTACATTTTATGCAATTTGCAGGAAAATTTGAACTTTGCGGGTTACAACTGCGGATTCACCTACAATGAGTTTAAAGTAAAAACTAAATTCAAATTAGGTTAATGAAAATTAAATAACATGTTAGCGGTTATATTTGCATACAACAAGTAGATTTTCTGTCTGAACATAATCACAATAATAAATATTTAAGTACTTATTTGGGTTTTTACGGCCAAAAAAATATATTTATAAATAGGGTAAACGGTATATTAATTGGCACCCTAAGCCGACTTCTACTAATAATTGGTCAGTTCACGTAAATGAACAAAGTTGGTAATATATTTAATTGTTTTGTCGGGTTCTCGTTTACAGAGGCAAAAATAAAATGACGCATTAAGTTAAAAAATAAATGTTTAATAAATTTAAATTTAACTTATTTCAACGGATTGTTACAGTCATTGGCACTTAAGCATAGTAAATGGCACTATCAGTTATGTATAATCATTGGCACTATTGGCGGTCTTAAGTACCTAATGTATTTTTATGTAATGACCTTCTAAAATTTGTACTAGATCTTCATCTGATAGAGGTTTAGTTGGTCCACCAGTTGGTGTCTTTCTTTCTTCGAATACATTTTTTGATGTGACTTTTTTTGGAAAACCTTTCTAGTTTTATTGATATTTGTAGAAAAATACTTTTGTTTCGGCTTTTTTTGTTTCTTAATGGTAATCAATTTTCTCTATTAATTCATCAAATATTTCCTGTTTTCTTGATATTTTGTGGATGAAGACTGCAATTGCTTGGTTATCTATAGTCACTTCAGACTTTTCTTCTTCGGTAATTCCGTCAAAAACTTGCCGAAATAAAACATTTAAAGAAAGATGAACTTGCATGTAGAATGTTTGCGCGGCAGTTTTTATGCCATACCATTTTTTATAGCCACCAAAGCTTTTTCCAGGTCTGCATCTGAATATCCTTTCGAATATTTCCTACCACTCTGAACTTCTTTCATTAATCTACAACAAGAAATATGTAAGGTATAGTCATTGGCATCATTCAAATATATAGTGATTGGCAGTGCTAATAATAGATTTTTGATAAAATAAACTTTGAATTGCTAAAAGATAAAGTTTAAAATCGATAAAAATATTGTTTGCTTAACAAATTCACACGATACGTCCATACGTCAGAAAGTATAGTGATTGGCATACGTGCCAATGATTATGTTGTCAAACTAAATAAATTATACATAGTCATTGGCACCAATACGATGAATCTCTTTCACAGCGCTAAAACATCTTTTAATACGCTTTAATTAAGTGAATGAATATAAATAGAAAGAAACTTACCTAAAAACCACTTTTTTACTTTGAAATCTAGCCACCAAACCTACACTTTCTTTTATTTTTTTCTGATTCGACCATCCACATTTCTAAAAGACCGAGTTAAGAAAGATGGTTGACGTTTGAGGTATAAATAATCGTTGCCAATAAAAGAAATTGTATATTCTACCAATAATTGAGTAAGTAGCTTATAACAGAAAAAAACAAAACATTCGTAGCACGCAGAATAAATTAGCAAAGTGCCAATCATTGGGGGGGTGCCAACATTAGTACCGTTTACCCTACTAAGTTTTCTATAATCTATTGTACACAAATGGGCCTAAGAATATAAAAAATCTTTCTTTAAAGACATGTTTTGAGGTTGCATTAGATGTGGATACTATATGATTCCGTCTCTTGTTAGTATTTTAGGGGTATGAGGAACAGGGTGTAAAGTTCACTCATCCCCCATAGAAAAGGGAGGATCCTCCGACCAGACGGGTGTCGTGTCTCGCGGGCAACTGCCCAGAGGTTAGAGTTAGGATTGTAGATATGTCCATCGCGCGGTAAACTCTAATTGCACGATGCAGGATTTGTGTGACGTCAGGATGTTGTGTGACGTCAGGTCTTTGATGCGTAGTTCGCATGTGGCGATTGTAGATGCCGCCACAGTATTGTCAGCATGGTGTGTTGTTTTAATCCTAAGTGCATAATGAAAAGTGGCGAACAGTCAGCACGTTGCAGGATTTATATAGCAGATATGTGGGAAAGAAATATGAACGTGAGGATCTCGTGGCTAAGTAATAACTGCCGCACGAGTCGATCCGTCAGGTCTAGCTACGCTTGCCGGGGTCGGTCTGTACAGTTGAGGCTTGCGCTTCATGCGCAAGCCTCAACTTTAGAAGTGAATATTATTTTGTCAGCATTTAATGTTAGTATATTTTCTTGATCACGCCATAAATCGCCATATTAATGGATTTACCTTTCCTGAAACCAAATTGTTCTCATGCTTTTCAAAAAACGTTGAAAGGTGAGGTTATTTATCACCTTTTCTATAATTAAAAAAAAATAGGAATAAGTGCTATCGGTCTATAATTACCCATGATACTTTTATCATCTTTTTTAGGGTTCCGTACCTCAATAGGAAAAAACGGAACCCTTATAGGATCACTCGTGTGTCTGTCTGTCTGTCTGTCCGTCTGTCACAGTCAATTTGCTCCGAATCGAATGGACCATTTTGGTTGGAATTTGGTACACATATGTATTTATGTGACCCAAACACGGAAGTGTAACGTAAACAAATGAATTTTGAATTTTGGGGTTACTTTTGGGGGCCAAATTAGAAAATAAAAATGAAAAGTTTTGCAAACTGAACCGTGTGACATATCAAATGAAAGGACTTGTTGCCAGGATCTCAAATATATATTTTTTATAATTTTAATCTAAATACTTTTAAAGATATTTGAGAAAATTGATGAAATTTGACCATTTCCCTTATCTCCGAAACTACTGAGCCAAAATTTTTGAAAAAATGCAGAGAGTGGTTCTTTACTCATAGATTACAGGAAAACCTATAAGAAGTCTATGGTCTTAAAATAACATAGTAAATCTCTCAATATTGTTGTTGTAATGTTAAGTTTGTTCTTGGGATTAAGGACGCGTTTGCAAAATTGATAGGTATTGAATCGAACTACTACGTTACATTGACATGGGCCAGCTGCGGGAATAGTGGTCAAGTGAACTAATTTTGATACTTTTTTTTTTTTTTTTCCATTTATCTTTATAAAACATTGGTACCTCCAAAAAATATTTCGTACTGTTCTTTAAATGTTTACTAACCTCCGGACTTGATGGAGTGACCTGAAGGTGTACTTCGGTGACTGCCACTGGAACTTCTCGACGAGTAGAACTAGGTGTGCCGAGTTTGGGCTCGTTTTGTTATTTACGATGAGACCTTACCTCCGGACTTGATGGAGTGACCTGAAAGTGTATTTGGGTGACTGCTACTGGAACGCCTCGACGAGTAGAACTAGGTGTGCCGAGTTTGGGCTCGTTTAGTTAATTATGATGAAACCTTACCTCTGGACTTGATGGAGTGACTTGAAGGTGTATTTCGGTGACTGCTACTGCAACACCTCGACGAGTAGAACTAGGTGTGCCGAGTTTGGACTCGTTTTGTTAGTTATGATGAGACCTTACCTCCGGACTTGATGGAGTGACTCAAAGGCGTGCTTCGCTAAATGCTTCTATTAGTTAGAAGTATGAATACTACTCATTTATCTTGTTTATAATAAAGTGCATATTGTGTAACTTTCAAAACTGAATTGTTGTTTTAGATGCCGAGATATAAGGCATTTGGGAAAAGCTCTCGTAAAATAATTCGTGCCTGTAGACATAACTTTAAGTTAGGTCTAATTGTCTCCTCCTAGAATAGATTGACCTAAGACAGGCGAGAAATATGGGGCTAAGAGCACATTCGTCACATACTCACACAAATATTTTGGTCTCATCATAACTAACAAAACGAGCCCAAACTTGGCACACCTAGTTCTACTCGTCGAGGAGTTCCAGTAGCAGTCACCGAAGTACACCTCCAGGGTACTCCATCAAGTCCCAGTCGAATAGGCATTTATAAACTGTATAAATCTGTGAGGATAAAGTTATAATGGCAATGAAAATCTGTGAATACAAAATTATCTTACCATAGCAAGTATCAAATTTGGTTTATCAAATATTTAGTATTTGTACAGCGATCTTTTTCCACACGAGCCGCTGTAAACACGCAAAACACAGGGTCCACTCATGACAGCGGCCAAGGGCGGACTGAGCTTTCTTTCGAAATATTTGTGAAATGAATCAAAACAGAACAAAAATAAAATAACCCTTAATGCAATCGATTAAGATTCATCCGTAATAGCAAAATATTTGAAAAAGTTAGTTTCGGTTTTTATTTTGTTTTGCGGCTATTTGTGACATTTTTTTCCAAAGTTTTTCAATTGAATTCGTCTGCCTACTAATAGTATTTTTAGAAATCTTTAAATATATTGATAATAGACCAAAACATGTACCTAAACTCATCCCAGTATCGTTAATTTTGTGGAAAATGGCAACGGAAGATCGTTTTTACAATATTAAAACTATTATTATTATTAGAACAAAAAAGTTGCAATCATTTGAAGATGAAGAACCAACCTATATGTGGTAGTTATTAGTTATATTTGATTTGGTTTAGTTTTGTCACAAAATGTACTGAAAAACAGGATAATTTTTTGCGATTTGCAAACGCGCACTAACCACGGAACCCTTCATTGTGCGTGGTCCGACACGCACTTGGCCAGTTTTTTATGAATAGGTTTAATAATAGTAATTTTTATTTTTTCCGGGAAATGGCCATATTCAATGCAAAATTGATGATATAACTCATAGCAGGTCCCATTAATGGCGCTACATGTTTGACCAGTTTTGTAATTATTATACCATCATATCCATGGCTATTGGTATTATTTAAAGAGCGAATTATAGCCACTATATCTGCTGGAACTGTAGGAGGAATAAATATGGAGTTACAATAAAATTAGTGTCAATATTTGTATAGGAAAGAGTAGAATTATTCGGTTGAATTTCGTCTATAACATAGTCATTAAAAGCTTGTGCAATTAGTCGAGATTTATATATTTTATTGTCATTTATTGTTACATACTCAGGTATTTTTTGTAGGATTTTTGATGCAGGATTTGTGTGACGTCAGGATGTTGTGTGAGGTCAGGCCTTTGATGCGTAGTTCGCATGTGGCGATGTAGATGCCGCCATATTTCGTGAGTTAAGCAAATGGAGGCGGGTTGTTTTGATGCTTATATGGAAAAAATAGAATCCTCTATTTCCAAAAACCTTATGTCGTTCTGGTCCTATATTAAAAGTAAAATAAGTGGTAACTCATTACCTAAAGTACTGCATTATATGGGCCTGTCTGCAGACACCGGTGAGTGTATCATTGAGCTATTTTCATCTTACTTTCATTCAACTTTCCAAGAACCAAACTCAAATTCTGATGATCTAGATACTAATGTACTCGTAGATACTTATTCTCCTAGCTCAGTGAACCTGAGTACCGTTAGCGTGTGTCCTGACATGGTAGTCAAGCTACTCAAAGGACCTAACTAAATATAGTGGGCCAGATTTGATACCCCCCATTTTCATAATTAATTGTGCAAAAAGCCTTGTGGAACCATAGTACTGCTTGTTTTTTGAAAGGTCGTTGAGAGAAGGTGTCGTCCCGAAGATGTGGAAATCGGCATTCATCACACTTATTTTTAAAAAAGGGGATAAATGGAAAATAGAAAATTACCGCCCCATATCTAAACTATGTCTCTTCTCTAAAGTTCTGGAGCGAGTGGTGCACACGGAAGTTTATTCGGCCTTGCAGCGCTGTTTTGGCGACGAACAACATGGTTTCCTCAGAAAACGGCCGACTGCTTCCAATTTGGTATTGTCCAATGAATTAATAACTACTGGGATGGATAAACGATGCCAGGTCGATGTTATGTACACGGACTACAGCAAGTTTTTCGATCGAATCACCGTGTGCTCCATCAGAAGCTTTTATCGGCAGGAATACACGGTGTCCTGTTTCGTTGGTTTTCGTCATATATAGATAACCGAACGCAGGCTGTGGTCTTACGTGGATACATGTCCGGTTGGAAAACTGTCCCATCTGGAGTGCCTCAAGGCTCGATCTTAGGACCGTTATTGTTTACAATATTTATCTCGGACATAAAAAACTGCTTTACTGATTCACAGATTTTACTATACGCAGATGATATGAAGGTTCTTAAGTATGTACGTACATTATCTGATACCGAGCTACTTCAGTCAGACCTTGACAGATTCTTTTTATACTGCAAAACCAATAAGTTGCAACTAAACGTTTCCAAATGTTTTCACGTAGTATACACGCGCCAGAAAACTACTATCGGTTCAGGATATACACTAGATGGTACAAACATAAGTAAGTCAAGCTGTATCAGAGACTTTGGTGTAGTGCACGACAGCAAATTACTTTTTGACGATCACATAGAAACCATTGTCAAGATAGCTTTCAAGGCCTTGGGCTTTATTATTAGAGCTTGTTCTAGCTTTCGGTCTCTGAAACCAGTAAAAGTCCTTTACTGTTCCCTCGTGCGCAGCCATCTCGAGAACGTTTCCCAAGTCTGGAACCCGCAATACGAGATTTACAAATCTCGTATTGAATCTGTTCAGAAGCAATTTTTACGTTATTTAGACTTTAAGGCATAGCAAGTGTGGACTACGAACACCATTGCAAGCGATACCATATTTTTTACAAACTTCAACCTCTGGGCAGTTGCCCGCCTGACATGACACCAGATCAGATCAGAGGATCCTCCCTTTTCTATGGTGGATGAGTGAACTTTACACCCTGTTCCTTATACCACTAAAGTAGCATAATTATTAGTGAAAAGTAGAGTATTTAATCATTTTGGGTCTATTTAACACATGTAAAAGTGCCAATATTAATCTACTTCTGTTACTGACATAAACTCGTGGGTACTTCAACGGGTGTGTGTGTGTGTTACAGAGTGATCATGATCCTGCTGGTGGTGCTGGCGCACGCCGGCTGTCTGCACTACGTGCTGTTTCTACAAAACCCAAAGTATGTGGAAGAGGTATGTGACGAAATTATTCGAAAAACGGGCCCCTTGCGTCATAAAAATATTTTTTCGCCAAAAGCCGTAGGACTTATAAACGCAAAGGAAGCGCCGGTCAATAATATAGAATACGTTACTCCTTTTAAAATGACAATTAATAGGTACGTAATCAATTTATCAGCCTCAGCCTCTAGTTGCCTCACTGTAGTAGGCATAGATATAAGAAAGAAGGAGATATGCCCGGTAGTTGAAAATGTATCGAAACCCAATGTCTTCAATTTATCCCTACTATCAAGCCTACAACTACACATGCGATCAGTAAACCCAATAAATACGAGGTCCCGCTCACACTTGCAATTTACAAATCAGAACGTACTACACAATCAATTATAAACCTTATCCCATCAACCACAGCGTGCATTTACCATGCATCGTACAACTCACCCACACGAAAACATCGTTCGCTATCGTTGTGCTGTGCAAAAGCCTTTATTTTACATATACGCTAGTGATTGACTAAATCGGAAAGTTATCGATTCTCCCATTAATTATTGTATTAAAATTTTTGGAAATTCCTGTTTTTTTTTTTTAATAAAAATCGATATACATATAATAAGATGATACATAAATAAACAATAAGTAAGTAAAAAAAAAAAAAAAAATAAGTAAACCAAAAAAATTCAACATTATGAGAAAATCTAAATGAGTGTAAAACAAGATTTCACATCGGTCTTCCAATCAGGCTATAACTGTTGACAAATTGAAGAATAAACTTTAATAGTAATGTAAATTTTTAGGGGTATGAGGAACAGGGTGTAAAGTTCACTCATCCCCCATAGAAAAGGGAGGATCCTCCAACCAGACGGGTGTGATGTCTGGCGGGCAACTGCCCAGAGGTTTGAAGTTGGGAGATTCTATATATGTTTATCGCGCGGTAAACTCTAATTGCGCGATGCAGGATTTGTGACGTCAGGATGTTGTGTGACGTCAGGTCTTTGATGCGTAGTTCGCATGTAGCGATGTAGATGCCGCTACATCACTCCCCTCCGGAGACCGGAGGTCGATAGTGGGCTGAGTCTTGAAATCTTGCGATGCTTCACAGTGCCAGCTGTGGTTCCAGTGAGTCGGAACCGGGTGCCGCATAGTTCGCGGTGAGTCGGAACTGTCTGCGGTGATTCCCCAGTGAGTCGGGGTAGCGCTGCGTTATGATCCAGTGGGTCGGATGTGGTACAGCGCTGGGTTGTGGCTGAGGGTGATGACCAGGAATGCGCGTTCGCTGCATGCTGGTGGTCAGGATACCCGTTGAAGCCGTGGGTGCTGACAGGCTGTGTGACTCGCCTCACGAAAGCTTGCGGGAGTGATGATGATGATGACGTCACGCTGAAGTATCTGCACGAAGGCTGCGTTGACGTTCATGCTCGGGGTCACCAATTTAGGGGTATGAGGAACAGGGTGTAAAGTTCACTCATCCCCCATAGAAAAGGGAGGATCCTCCAACCAGACGGGTGTGATGTCTGGCGGGCAACTGCCCAGAGGTTTGAAGTTGGGAGATTCTATATATGTTTATCGCGCGGTAAACTCTAATTGCGCGATGCAGGATTTGTGACGTCAGGATGTTGTGTGACGTCAGGTCTTTGATGCGTAGTTCGCATGTAGCGATGTAGATGCCGCTACAAATTCATACAACAATCGACATTATTGTCGATAGCCTACGTAAGTGGATCTGCACAACCACATCACTAACCCGTCGAAAGACGCTGCGGCCGTACTAACGATGCAACCGCTTAAAGAAAATATCGTCTTGTGATTTTTACATTGCTTGTCCAGTTACTTAGCGACATACTTTGGTAGTGGTAAAGAAGCAATGTATTTACTACAATAATAGTACAGTCGATGTGATATATGAAAACAAAAATAACGTAGTAAAGGCAAGAAATATTTTACGATTTGTTGTTTTTCATGATTTTCAACACAAATATAGTAAAATACTTGTGCTGATTTATGAAAAGTGGTTCTACGATTGATAAAGTTTCTAGTTTAGCTTAGATTTTTACAAGAAACCACTGAACAACACGGTATTCTTAAATGTTATCACGATCGCGTTCGAAAGCGCACTAGTTAGCGGAGGCGGCCATTTGCCAGAGGCATGAGCATTGTGATCAAGACACGAGGACACAGACACGCCCCCATGCCACTTCTCCTGTTATTTATATTTCTATTTTGGTAGTAGGTATTCAAGTAGAAAAAAGAAACCTACTTTACTCTCTCGTAGTTTATTTCAAGACACTTGCACCTACCATACTAACTCCAGTTGTCCATAGTTGACTGTAACTTCGGCACCCATACCCTCAAAGTCGGATCACAGTTATGCTGCTTACCGGCTCTCCTATTCGCTCTTATTACGAGCTCCTTCACAACAAGCTCTCTATAGCTATTGCTTGTTTTAGTAGTGTACGAGTATTACTCCGCTTTTTAATTTCTAGATGTCGCACCACCCAGTCCTGATGTTGCTGCAGAACGGCTCCTCGTCCATCCAGATGTTCATCTTGCTCTCCAACTTCCTCCTGGCTGGCTCGCTGCTCAACATGCACCAGCCGCCCAGCTTCAGCCAGCTACCGAACATTATACTGAAGAGAATTTTTAGGTGATTGGTTGTGATAGGTTTGGGTTACAATTTAACTTTGACAGCTCTTTTTTTTGTAGCACTAAGGTATTTGTTTGCAGGCTTGGATTCAAAATACAACACGGGCGTGTTGCATTCTGAATCCAAGGCTGAATCTAGTTATTGCGCAATTACAAATAAAAAAATCCATAACATTTTACAATTTACATAAGTATTGTTTACGAGGTTAGGAAATAAGGAGTCCATTAAATTATCTAATCTATACATGTGATGTAGAGATTTTCCTTACTAAATTCGTGAAACATGTTTATATCCAGGATAGCCCCAGCATACGTGCTGGTGATGAGCTTTGCCGCGACGTGGTGGCCGCTGGTGCGCGATGGGCCAATGTGGCCGATGCTGGTGGGCCGGGAGAGCGAGGTGTGCAACCGCAAGTTCTGGCCCAACGTCTTCTTTCTTCAGAACTTCGTCGAGCCGGAGCAGAGTTGTCTGTGGCAAACCTGGTAATAATAAAAAAAGTAGCACTTAGTAAGTAATCAGTTTACCTTTTATTCAAAAGTCTGATGTGAGAACACGGTAGGTGCAACAAAACAATTTGCATATTTTTCTCACTCCTTATGTGCCCCGAAGGTTCCTCGCAGTGGACATGCAGCTCCACGTAGTCGGCTGCATCAGCACGCTGCTCCTGTGCCGGTGCCGCCGCCTGGCACTGCCGCTACTAGGCGCCGGCTTTCTCCTCAGCGTCGCCCTCAACTCCTACCGCGCCTACGTGAACCAGTGGGAGCCGCTCATGTTCGTGTCTATGCCAGAGTAAGCTATCTTTGTGGTTTATCGAATCGCCCTGAATATTCTACACTGTTTTTCGTTAATCATATTTATTTTTAACCTTGCACATCAGGCACATCCGTACGAAGTTCCACGCCGCGCCGTCGTTCAGCCAGTTCTATACCAGTCCTATGGGCAGCCTACCTACCTGCCTGCTGGGGCTGTTCCTGGCACATCTACTGCACCACCTACAAGATACAGGCTTCAAGCCAGCTAATCATAAGGTGTGTGTGCAGCTACTTTAGCTTTCAATCATAAATCACCTAGAGCTGATCATGAACTATGTACACTAAGAAAAATTGTGACAGTCTATAATCACCTGTAATAACCCGTAACTTGTGATATTTTACTTCTTCTTTAACAAGGAACTATAAACATAAAGGACATTCCACGATACGCTTGTCGACCTATGGTCTCCACATGAGGTCTCGTTTGCTCCGACAGCAATACAATTGGAGTGTATTCCAGTGGCTGATCATTGGGTGCCAGGCGACGGTGCCGCTGTTCCCGGCGTGGACCAGCTCGGGCTGGCTGGTGCGCGGCTGCAGCTCGCGGCTCTTCATGGCGCTGTACATCGCGCTCGAGAGGCCCGTGCTTGCGTTGCTCGCCGCTGTCTTGCTCTTCGGGACTTATCACGGACCTGCCAAGAAGAATAACAGTGAGTACGTTATGATACTACGTAGATACGAGTCGATGAGAGTCAAGTTTGGTTGAGTAAATGCTCAGATATAGTATTGAGTTTTGGGGCAACAGCTACAAGTACAATGACCACTCGGCTTTTGTAATAAAAAAAAGGCCAAGTGTATGCCGGAACACGCACAATGAAGGGTTCCTTATTTGGGATGAATCTATCCTAAAACCAAATTAACATTGTAGTTGAAAAATATGTTCTCCCATCCATTGATATATGTCACAGTCAATTCTCCAACTGTAAATATAAGTTTGTAATCTTAAAACAATATTGTTTTTGTGTGATAATACTATAAATTAACAATTTTCGGACTTTTTCCTTTACTTGTGCTGTGAGACCTTGCTCCCTGCAAAATTTCATGATTCTAGGTCAACAGGAAGTACTTACCCTATATGTTTTGATTTATTTGCGAGTATCAAAAAATGTCGCATAAATGAAGGAGGTTCTCAAGACGATGCGTATAGATAAAAAAAAAATATGTATGACCGCGCATAATTTTTACTGAGTAGTTCAATTTGAATGATTCTTATTTTATTAGGGTGCACCCCCACCTTGAAGTTGGTCCCATGTAAAATTGAAAACTAAAATCCATCCCAAAGGGTAAAAAAATTGGAGTTCATTGATTTTTCACCCTCTGAATTTTCAACTGTGAACCGAATCTGTTGGAATTTCACACACATATGTACTTCTGATGACACAACCACATAATAAAGAACTGGAGTTGATCTGATGATGGAGACGGAAGACAGTCGCGAGAGCTCCTCAGCAGATTACAGCAGCCACATCGTGTTTGGGCTTATTTCATTCACCTTGTTGAGAACTTTAGACCTAGCTGGGTATGACTGTCATTGAGGGTCTGACGATGGAGATGGAAGACTGTTGAGGGATCTCCTTACTTGAGGAAAACAATAAACGAAAAAACTCAAAAGCGAAAACTAAAAAACTTTTTTACAAAACATTTAACCTTAGAGTATATATCACTGGAGAAGCCTTACGAACACTTCCCCTCTGTAAAAGTACAAGAACAAATGTTCTAGTACGTTCATAAAAACTACTTTCAAATCGATTCTATCGCACTTCGTAAATCGTTTTAAAGGCGCGCGGACCTCCGTGAAAATGCCTATTTGTACTGTTAAATGGTGTAAAAAGCGTTCAAATACGTCAAATTTACCTAAAGAACTGAATAAGTTTCCCTAAGCAGTTTTTTTTTTCTAAGATTTAGTCATGTTTTTATTGAAATTTAGAATCCTAACTTCATAATACAATTCGATTTTTCATTCGATTCAACCATGATTCAATATAAAACGTAGCATGAATCGAGTATTTTCCTCACGTTGCTTCTGTGACGTCACCGAGTCTCGCTACATCTCGTTTTTATGTTCGTAAAGATCAAAATACTTTTCTTTGCATTACGAAAATATACGTCAAATCAGCAAAACTTACACGCACTTGACATGCGATTATGTCCTCTAGTAAAAATGTTAACGAGACTACCGTAGTGTTGAGGTCATGTTTGAAACCAAAATTGACATGTCGATAATTTCCTAGTAAAAATTACTTAGTAATTATTTTTGTTTATTTTTTTTTATTGTTCAATGTTTTATAATTTGTTTAAGTCCATTGAAGTGTTTGTATATAAAAAAAAAAAAAAAATTGAACTTGATCTAATTTTTTATTGAGATTACTTACTTATTACAAATTTAGTTACTTTTATTTAATTCAAGTTATTTTCTCTTATTAAAATTTAACTATTTTATGCAACAGCTGTTTTATTTTTGGGTTCAAGCAAAATTCCGAATGAAAATCGATATCGATAAAAATAAAAAATATGGTACGGACTTTTCTATCCGGGCGAGCAGCTATTGTTATTTTTGACAGTAGCTACCCCGTCCCCCGCAAAAAGTGACAGACTTTTTTGTTCGGAATATTGCGCTTATGGCTTCTCCAGTGTTATATACTCTAAGCATTTAACCGACGAAAAAAAAACTGATACGAGAAAAATAAAAAACTGGCCAAGTGCGTGTCGGACCACGCACACTTCAAATTCTACAGGCCCAAAAAAGAAACAAACAATAAAACGTTCGGATACACATATAACCGTAAATTTGCAAATCATCTGATTCTCATTTACATTATCCTTAACAGATGAGGAGGTTAGGATCAAAACCATAACATATCCACTTTTAGCAATTTAGGTAGGTAGATAGGGTAGGTAGGTAGGGTAGGGTAGATAGGTAGGGTAGGTAGGTAGGGTAGGTAGGTAGGTAGGGTAGGTAGGTAGGTAGGGTAGGTAGGTAAGGTAGGTAGGTAGGGTAGGTAGGTAGGGTAGGTAGGTTAGGTAGGGTAGGTAGGGTAGGTAGGGTAGGTAGGGTAGGTAGGGTAGGTTAGGTTAGTTAAATAACAGTCACAGGAAGTTATCATCATATTATCCACATATACTAAGTGGGAAAAGTACGTATTATTGAAGCTTAAATAAAATCGACCCACCCCGTACGCTTTCGTTCAGAACACGATAAATAAATATCTAAAATTAATTAATGAATACTTTTCACACTGTTCGTTAAATGTCAGTCTAAGATTACAATACACCAGTTTTTAGTGCAACAGATTTTGGTTTAATGTATTTACAGACACAAAAACAAAGACGGTTAGAATTACTAAATTTTTTAATGAATAATTTCGAAAGTAAAAATCAAAAAAACATTAAATTTCTAAAGAATACTTTGTTCAGTAGCTTGTATTCCCCCCACGTGCTCTTATTTCATCTTCCATCCTGTTTTTCATTGACCTTATTAATGTTTTTTTGAATTCTTGGGGTATACATTCCCAGTCCTCTTAAATAGCCCCCTTTAGTTCCTAGAGGGTTTTTGGGGGCTGATTTCTGGCCCTGACCCTTCTCTTCAGCTCATCCCATAGATGTACACTGAGATTAAGGTCAGGTCTTCTTGCTGGCCATTCCATAACAGGAATTTCCACCTCACGTAGGTACTGGAATACTATCGTGGCTGTATGTGGTCGGGCGTCGTCCTGTATTAGCGTGAAACCCTCACCTACAAATCCGGCGTATGGCATAACATGTTGTTCTAGCACCTCCTGGATGTATCGTTGTGTAGTCAGATTGCCTAGATGAGGTCCGGATACGAACTGAAGATCCGTTTTTCCTTCCAAAGAAATTCCGCCCCAAACAGTCCACGAAGCTCCTCCAAAAGCCACTCGTTTTTCAATACAAGCCTGTGCAAATCGTTCTCCCTCTCTTCGGTAAACTTTCCTGCGCCCATTATTTCCATGAAGACCGATTGTACACTCGTCCGAGAACAGCACGACCTTCCATTGTTCGAGTGTCCAATCGACGTGAGCACGAGCAAATCGAAGCCGCGCTTGGCGATGCGCGGGGGTTAATTTTGGACAATTAGTGGGATTGTGAGGATGCAATCCGCTTGCTGCAAGTCTCCGTCGTACAGTCTATTCACTTACAGCTACACCGCGTACATTACGAAGTTGCTGTTGCACCTGAACATCAGTCAAATGTCGATTTCTTAAACTTGTAGACACCATAAATCGATCATCTCGTTCAAAAGTAGCCCGATTTCTTCCCAGTCCTCTAAGAACCTTCGGTACACTCGTCATACTGCTGATCGACTTAGGTGAAGACGTCTGGCCACGACGCGCTGACTCAATCCAGCAAATCCAGCCTGGATCAGTGCTACAACTTGAGTGCACTCAGACGGAGTAGTATCCATTTTCACAGAGAGTAAAAGCAATTAAACTCAAGGTAAATGGTCACTAAATCAGTAAAATAACCAATTATTGAATAAACAATAAATTGATTAACTTTTAACACAATGTCACTGAGATTGCGTTATTAAAAATGAGAAATGAGGGAATCTCGTTTATTGAAGTGGGTATGTACAAATAAAGTTTATTAATAATAATAACCCCACCGCCGTATCTCTACGTTGACGTCGTGGTGGGGCTTGCGCGCTCCAAACTCTGTGTCTGTGCCGGTAGAGTTTACTTTGCCGGAACAGGTCTAGGATGAGGGGCCAGACCAAGAGAGATACAGAAACCCGCAGGGCAGCATGTGGCGAGCTGTTGGGCAGTAGCGACCCCACGGACCCTATCGCCCGGGAGAAATCTTGTTCCTCATCTCTGGCTTGCCTTTATTGGCCGGCTGGGGTGAACACTGACGAGGAACAGAGCTCCCACCTCATTCTTGCCTTAATTGGCCGGCTTGAATGGAGATTCGCAAGAGCAAACGTGCTCGGAGGAAGGAAGTATTCCAGTAAGTGCTCGTAGGGATCTTGACCATCTTCCGGGCTCTGGGATTGTTCTGAAAGCCGTGGAATACCTCTGCACTCCTCAAGCACCTCAGGACATGTTGCCCCCTTGTCGCTACGTCACTATGTGCTAGCGAGTTTCCGGGGGCCCATTATTGAGTGTGCAAGTCACCCCCTGCCATTTTTCCGTGTACATTATAAAACATTGATCAGGCAGGGGCCATAGTCCTTCCATAGTTCCAGGTCACCAGTCAAATTTAGCCACCCAAACCCATAGCCCAATTTGTTTTATTTCCATGTTCTGCAATAGTCCTGCACCAACCGCGGGTTGTCCTTGGGTGCACTTGCGTAGTGCATACAGGGATAATCGTCGGTTGGTGCCTCAATACATAAAAATGTCTAAGGAGCCTCTGCGAGTTGGCTTCGGCCCCTCGTACGCTTTCCAAAGGTCCGGGACCCTAGGATCCCGAGATATGTCAAAGACATTTAAAATAATAATAACACCTAAGGAGGCTCTCGTTGGGCAGCTGGATCAAGGGCTTGATTCAGAAAGCGGTACTCCTGGACACGGCTCGCATTGTCAGGAGGTTCCTCTCTCTGGAGCCCTGACCGCCGGTAGCTTGGACCCTGTTCCCGATACCGGTGGACTACTATTTTTTATATTTTTAAATGTTTGTATTTTTTATATTCTAATATTTAAAAATGTAATTTATAAGTTACTAAAATGAAATAAAGGACATAATAATAAAAATCTTTATTGCAGACCACATGATCCATAAAAACACGATAAAAAAATAAAAAAAAGAACAACAAAAATTCAATTCTACTTCACCAAAAATTCAAATTCAAATCAAGAATAAAATTAATATCAAAATCAAAATTCAAACCAAAATTCAAATTCAAATCAAAATCCAAATCAAAATCAAAATCAAAATCAAAATCAAAATCAAAAACAAAATTAAAATCAAAATCAGAATTAAAATTAACAACAGTTACGTAGCTATTTGTAGCCACCGTTTGTAGGTCTCGGTAGAATACATCCTATCAGCAAGCTCCTTAAGTATACTGTTTCTACACGTACCAACCATGGAAATTAATGATGCAATTCTGCTTCTCTGAATGGCATTGAACGCGTTCACCCTCGCGTCCGCGAACATTCCAGAGGCACTACAGTAGCGCTCTTAGAGTAATAACTAGTTATTACTCTGAGGTAGCGCTTCAACCCCATTAGGTGTCTGTAGATGTTATTGTACTTTTATTTATTTATTTATTTATTTAAAAAACCAACTTATACTAACAGTTTGCACCACACATACAAGTTATAGGTCAATATCTATTAGTAATTACACATACAATCATAAAATTAGATTAGATTACATAAAAGTAGACAAAATATGTTGAAACAAAATTAGTCAAGATCAGGCAAAAATTTGATAAAAATATGTAGACAAAATTAGATAAGATTAGATAGATATAATTGGAATAAAAAATTGGAATAAAATTATTAGGATAAAAATTGGAATACAATTATTAGGATAAAAATTGGAATAAAATTATTAATAACAAATTAATTAATTAATTCACTCCAAGGAGATTGTACTGGGAGTGGCAATGGATTCCAGGTATCGAGTAGCAGTGTTCAGGAATCCCAGTTCAGTACTCGCAAAGACATCCGAGAATTCGTCATACAGCAAAATGTTGTTAATATGGGTGAGGGCTAGGTACAAGGGACTGGCCTTGAGGGTTATGGTACTCGTTTGAGGTATTAAGAATAGAGGACGTTGGCGAGGGCGAAGTGTGTGTCTAATGGGTAGTGAGATGTTAAAGGGGATATGCTGTAATAAAAATGAATTGAAATAGGTGCCACGAATTAGGCGGATGAAATATTTAACGAGACTAAGATTTCTCCTTACTTCTAAACTTTGTTAGCCCACCATACCTAGCACAAATGGTGTTGGGTACATGTACGGATAATATCCATACAGTTTTAAGTAGAGGTAGCGGACTTCTGAAGCTTTTCAATGGCCAGTGAACTTTTTCATGGGGGCTCCAGATTGCACAGTTAGTCTCTAGCAAACTGCGGATGAAGGAGTTGTACAGCATGGCCAGTGGTTGACGATTTGTAAAAATTTTGGGCTGACGCAAGACAAAACCTAAGTTTTTGCGGGACTTGTTGCAGGTCTGTAGTATGTCCTGGTTAAATGTAAGATGTGGATCAAACTGAGCACCCAGATCGCGTACGGTTAAAATGCGTTTCAGGGGCTCATTGTTCATAGTGTAGATGTTGTGTATGGGTTGTGTGGCCTTTGAGAGGTCATGACCGCGCATTTACTAATGTTTAGATTGAGGTTGTTTAAAGTGCTCCAAGCATGAATGTTGTCGATGTCGAGTTGAAGTGTGGCCATATCACTAGCATTAGATATAGGAAGAGCAACTTTGACATCATCAGCGTACATTATGACTGTGGAGTGTTTTACATATGTGGGAAGATCGTTACTACTATTAGAAAAAGAAGGGGCCCAAGGTTAGTGCCCTGCCCTATACCAGAAGTGACCGAGTAGCGCTCTGAATTGGCATTTTTATATGTTACAAATTGCTTGCGGTCGTGCAGATAGTTTGCGAAGAATTTAAGCGATGTCACAGAGAAACCTGCCAATGCCAGTTTATATAGAAGCATGTCGTTGTCAACCCGGTCAAAGGCCTTCTGAAAATCAAAATAGGCTACATCGATCTGCTTTTTGTCGTTAACATTCTTGGCTAAGAGTGTAGTAATGTTAAATAGATTAGACGTGGTTGAGCGATTTGGAAGGAATCCGTGCTGCTCTTCCGCGAACCACCGTTGCAGCATATTAAATATTTTTTTATATAATACCGATTCGAATACTTTGCTAAATATGGATAAAACAGCAATTGGCCTGTAATTTTTTATGTCACTTTTTGGGCCGGTTTTATGTACCGGGAGTACTCTGGATGTTTTCCACTCCATTGGATATATGTTAGTCGTAATAGACAGGTTGAAGATAAATTGCAAAGGCAATTTGAAAATTTCGCAGCCGTCTTTAACCAAATACTGTGGTATTCCATCCGGACCTTGAGTAGGTTTAGGAGGAAGCCGAGCCATAGCGCTACGAACTTCAGATTCGTGAACGTAATCAATATTAAGAGGATGGGACATATTATTAGGAACAGCATTCGCAGTAGCGATAGCATGCTCGGTATCTAATGATGGTAACTTTGATGGAAAAACGCTACTAAAATATTTTGAAAACGCGTCTGCCACTTGCGTTGGCGACATGTCACCAAAGATAGCCTGCTCATTATTTTCACTGATACTTTTCACATAGGCCCAGAAGGTTTTGGGGTCACATTTGATATTTGACTTAATACGATTAGTGTAAGTAGCAAAGTCTGCATCCGTACTTCTCATTAATAAGCGCCTATAGTAGGTAAAAAATGCATAATGCAATTGGTCATTATTATTCTGCTTGTAGAGCTTGTGATAATAGTTTTTGAGATTGTTTGGGGTAGTTCAGTCGCAAAGGTTTTATCTTTTTGAAAGGAACGGTTTGACAAACAATATTGTTAATTAACTCATAAAAGGTCTCAACAGCAACGTTAACATCATCGCATGAAAACACGGGCTCCCAGTCTATACCAGCCAGTTCAGAGTATTACGTTAAAAAGTCTGCCTTACGGAAGTTACGCTCAGAAGTTATACTTGTGGTCGAGTCATTAGGGTAGTAGGTATTATTGATGTTCAAGCTTGCGTACGGCGTTTTAATATTGATAGAGATGTCTAACGGCTTATGATGTATTTCAGGCACATGCTGAAACTGAGATTCCCGCCACACATGAGTTAACCAAAATCAAATCCAACATTCTGCCAAGATCATTTAAAATTCTGTTTTCCTGCATTAAATTACATTCAGAAAGAAACAATTCAAAGTCCTCACGTATGGTTACACTTGCGGAATGAAGGTTAAAATCCCCTAATATAACCAGAGGCAGTTTGTTAATGTCATACATAATCTTTCTTATGCATGTAATAAAAGAATAATATCTAGCATCAGGTACATTAGGTGCCAAGTAAACAATATAGCAAGCAAAGCGTGATTGACCTTTGGTAACTATTGCACATATAATTTCGTCGCACTGTTCAGGCTTACAGTCCAAACGTGTGAGTGAGTAGGGCGCGCGCGCGGCCAGCAACACTCCCCCGCCGCCGCGTCCCACACGGTCACACCGCAGCACGGCGTATTCTCGCGGGAACACCTCAGAGTCAAACACGCTGTCATCGAGCCCAGTTTCTGTTAAGGCTAATAAATTACTTGGGAAGGTGTATAGTAAATTCTTGGTTTCCGAACGTCTTGACTTTAATCCCCGGACGTTCTGGTAGAAAATCATATCCAGCTTTTTAGTTTTCCCCACGAAAAAACGACTCTCTGGATTCACTGGGTTCGGTATTTTTCTTCGCATTGCGGTAGGTAAACCAGTCTTGGAGTGATGTATTTGTTGGCCAATTGTTGGGTGACATATAGAAGTCAAACATCTGCAATGGGACTCCCAATATGAAACAATTATGTCTGGAGTGCTCAGGATCAGGCTTTTTTATGGAGAAAGTCATGATGTTTGGGTGTTTTTTATGTAGGTCAGAACGAATGCTCTCCACAGATACGTCCGGATGGAAATTCCAAGCATGAATGTACTTGACAGGCTCCAGGGTTTTTAAATCAGTATCGGCAGCACCAGTCGCACGTATGACAGATCGGCGAGGGCGCGATTGAGTTTTCCCCGTCGTAAATATTCGTGTGCTGTACGTGTTTGTGGGGGGAGGCTCGCTACTTATCTGTGTTCGTGCCACTGTACTGTAGGCAGATGATGGTGGTGAGATATGGTTCGGTATCTGCAGAGACGAAACTATGGGATCTGGTACATCGAGGGATAAGTTGTGATTATTATTATGCACTCAATTTTTTTGAGCGTGTGAAGATTTATCGTTGCGATTTACTGTACTGAAAACGTATGCCATCCCAAGACTTCCTCGTATACTTAGTCCAGAGCTGGCACGTATAGAAACTTTGACAGTACGTTCTGAATAGGTGCACTTTAGTCTGCACGTTAGCCTTAAAAAAAAATCTGGCAAGCATGTTTCCCACAACCGATAGGGCACGACGCTGGCGATCGATATCCGCATCGTCTTTCATGTCCGATGTCAGTATGTGACCAAGGTACTTGAACCTCTCCACAACCTTCACCGTCTGCCCCCCAATCCACACTGGCGGAACATTTTGAGGCCCCTTTCCCGACCTGAATATCATCAGTTCTGTTTTCCTAGCATTGTAAACTAAGTCATATTTTTTAGCATACTGATCACAAATAACCAGCAACTTTCTTAAGCCCTTAATTGAGGGGCTGAGCAGAACCATATCATCAGCATAACACAGGTTGTTCACATAACGATCACCCAACCTGAGCCCTACCGGTGCCCTGCTCAACTCCTCAATCAAGTCATTTACGTACAGATTAAACAGGTCAGGAGAGGTCAAACCCCCCTGCCTAACACCGCACGACAGCTTATAGTCTTCGGACACAGAACAACCCCATCTGACAGTGTTGGACTGATTACAATACCAATACCTGATAAGGCCCGTAACCCCAGCCGGCACATTATTATTTTCTAGCTTCCCCCACAACAGGTCATGATTTATGGTGTCAAAAGCGCGACTAAGATCAAGGAAACAAGCATACACACTGGTTTCCTGATCGACATAATGCTTGACAACCTTTTGAGGGAGAATATAGACATGTCAGTTGAAACCCCCGTCCGAAAACCAAACTGACCATCGTTAATCTTAAGTGACGGACTCAGCTTCCCGTGTATTAGACGTTCAAGAACCTTGGCCACGATTGTCGCGAGAGAGATAGGTCTATAATTGGCCATGCTTGAGACATCTCCAGTCCTGTTCTTAGGGATAGAAACAACCACTGTGCGAATAAGATCCGCTGGCATGTAACAATGTTGTGCACAGAGGTTAAAAAACTGTGCTAATACACAACAGATATACTGGCCCGCATTCACCAAATGCTCTATACTAAGGCCGTCATGACCCGGAGACCTTCCACGCCTCATACCTCTGAGCACGGCAAGAACGTCATCAGCTGTGACATGGAAGGCCTCCGCACCATTGCCATACTGCAGCTTCTCTGCTGTTACAGCCTGCGTCTGCCTGAAGGGCGGCGTTACATCAAAGTGTTACCGGAACTTATTAGCAATTTCAGTCTTATTCAAATTCAAATTCAAATTCAAAAATCATTTATTTCAGCCCATAGGCCATAACGCTAGACAAAATTATAATCAATGTAAAGATATATAAAAAATAAAAAATAAAATAAATTGTTAATTAATTCAGTACATTATATAAATAAAATTAGCATGTCAAAATTTAAATTTAAATAATTAATAAAACGCCTGCCTCTGAGTCATTTGTTTGTTTGTCATTACATTAATCATATAACAATGATTAATGTACTGACAATCAAACCTGTTCGCAAATACGCTCAGGATGGTGTTGGAGGTGGTCCGGAGCCTGCGCCCCAGAGATGTGCACCGCTTTCGCATCGTCGTGTAGAAACAGTCCACACGGGCGTCAGCGAACATCCCCGACGCGCTGCAGTGCCGTGGCAACCCCAACAACACCCTGAACGCATTATTATACTGAATACGGAGAGCGTTGTACTGCTTCTGGGTATATGAGCCCCACAGGCTGGCTGTGTAAAGGGACCCCGAGCAACGAACAAACCTGCGGGCGATCATATTGGCCCTCACAGACAACGCCCTCCGCTCCCTATCGATGTCCGCATCGTCCCTCAGGTCAGAGGTCACGATATGCCCGAGATATTTAAACTGTTGAACTCTTTTTAACTTGACACCGTTTAATCTAATAGGTGGAACAGTATCCGGGCAGCTCCGACCCCTGGCCCAAAAGACCATGCATTCACTCTTCTTTGCGTTATAGAGCAAACCATGATCCAGCGCGTACCGCTCGCAGATGCCCAGCAACCTGGACAGACCACACACCGAGGCGCTCAGCAGCACCATGTCGTCCGCGTAGCTAATATTGTTGACACAAACACTGTCAATATGGCAGCCGACACGGGTGCTGCTGAGCTCCTCTATCAATGCGTTCACGTACAGGTTGAAGAGCTTCGGCGAGGTCAGCCCTCCCTGCCTCACCCCGCATTCCAAACTGTACGGTTCCGACAGAGCACTCGACCATCGAACGACGTTGACCTGGTTAAGATACCAGTACTTAAAAATATCTAACAGTTCGAGAGGCATTGAGATGTTATTTAATTTTTGCCATAAGATGTCATAGTTAACCAGGTCGAATGAAATGAAATGAAATGAAATGAAATGAAATGAAATGAAATGAAATGAAATGAAATGAAATGAAATGAAATTGTTTATTCTGTAAATAGGATATCGGAATCACTTTTACACGTCATATAAAAAAATATTAAAAATAAGCTTGGTGAGGTCGGTCGGTGCCCTCGAGAGGTCGAGAAAACAGGCATAAATAGGTGTGCTCCTATCCGAGTAATACTTGACAGTTTGCTTCAAACACAAGATAGCTGCCTCAGTAGACAGTCCTGGCTTAAAACCAAATTGATTGTCATGAGTGTTCACATACCGGTCAAGCTGTGCATTAAGCAAACTGTCAAGAACCTTAGCAAGCACTGTGGCTAGTGAGATTGGCCTGTAGTTGGTCGTGTCACTTAGGTCACCGGTTTTACTCTTCACAATTGGTACCACCACGGTCCTCATCATCTCTGCTGGTAAGTACGCATGTCCTATACAAAATGTATATAACATGGTAAGAACTCTGGGCAGGTGGACGCCGGCATGCTTTAAATGCTCAATGCTCAGGCTGTCATGGCCAGGAGACTTTCCACGCGACATTGAGTTTATAACTCCCCGAACACCCTTTGCCGTGAATCTGGTGTTTATCTCCTGTCCATGTGACCCTTCAACACTGAATGACCGTGAAGGTCCCAACGGCGACTTCACCATAAAGTGATCCCTAAATATGTCCGCAATACATTTTGGTTCACTCACACCGTTGACGCTCACGGGTAAGCCCGGCTTATTATTTAGCCTACTAGTTGTTTTCCAGAAGTTACGAAAGTCATGCTTCGAATGGTGAGAAGCAAGGATATCCATCTTTATCTGCTCCTTATTATTTTGGCACCACTTAAGGCGTGACTTAAACATTCTACGACTCTCCCGCATCTCCTCCCAAACACGCCCTTCACTCGGTTTACCCCACAGTACCCATTCCATAAATGCACACCGAGCTACCCCGTGAGCGTCACGCACATGCTTGTTCCATCCGATCACCGGTTGGTTTCTTCTCAGTTTAACAATCGTGTGACTCTCAGAAGCGGCCTTACACAATGCATTAACAATGTTAAGATACATACTGTCAATTATACGTATGTGATCTAGGTTGTCACAACGTTTATCACTACAGTTACTGAATTCAGGCGGAAAATCAATTTCTTTTAAGCTAACATTACATAATTTACTATATAAATCTATTTGGTCGAGGTTCCTCTCCCCCCATTTTATTTTATTATATTCAAAATTGTCTTGCAAAATCTTTGGTTTTACATTATTTACATTACATAAGTGGGAAGTGGTCAGACCACACCGGGTCATACTTGACGTGTATATCGACTATAGTCTGAAAAGCCGACTCAGTTACAACACAGTGGTCTAACCATCTTCGCGCCCCATTAGCGTCACTTATAAAACTATATGTGTCAGACAATAAACCTAAATTAATTATATCGGCACATTTCCAATCCAAATCGTTACAAAAATTTGAAAGTTCATAATAAAATTGCTCACCCGGGTGGGCGTTGAAGTCACCGAGCATGTAAACACACTCAATACCTTCATTGCCCACAACTACACTCAGCGTTCCCAAACAATCCGTAAACTCGACTAGATTCACCGTGGTATCAGTTGGCATATACACACTGAACACTAAGAATGACTTTTGCCCTATCACAACTTTAATACCGCACACTCGTGTATTATCACATCGCAATACAGTAACATTATTAAAGATTTTCTTATTCCATAACAATGCAACTCCACCCCACGGTCGCCCTAAGATCATCCCCTTTGACGTGTCCATGGGCGATACACCCGTATAAGCGAAGTCATCATCTATACAGCTCAGGAAATGAATGTCATGCGGCGGTAGCCAATGTTCTTGTAAGGCAATTATGTGGGATGTTCGACACAATTGCCGTACATCATCTACTGAGCGCTTCACGTTCTTACAGTTGAAACTTATAAAGTTGCATAAATCCTTATTTGACATATTCATTTTGTTTTTTGATCAACCGACACAGCGTAATTACCGTTCGTACTCCTCTGTCGAAAATTAATAAATCGTCTAAATATGATTCCTTCTGGCCATAAATTACTATCTAAGAATATAGATAGCTTCAGCTCCGATACAAAAGTCAGTTATTAGTCTCCCCTTCCACACTAACAGGAGTACCACTTTCAGGATTTAGTTTCTTGACTTCCTTCCAAAATTTCACAAAATTGTTAGACGTCTCATGCCGAGCCAGTATATCCATTTTGATTTTTTCTTGATTATTCTGTACATATTTGAGGGCTGCTTTAAAGTTCTTTCGCGCGCCAGACATCTGCTCATGATAATATCCCAAGCAAGGCCTACCACACTGAACCCACTGTAAAAAAGTTTGCCTAGCTAGAACGTGATACTTTCGCACATGATAATTCCAACCTACAACAGTGTGCTTTCTCTGATTTTTACAATAAAATGTACGTTCTGCAGATGCTTGTAGCGTTTGAACTACGAGTATATCAGAGTAAAATGCATCAATTAGTTTAACATGTTCTGAGACCTTACACAGTTCACCCTTACAACACAGATTAAAATAGTTACTGCTACACATTTTACTAAGATTT
This sequence comes from Agrochola macilenta, assembly GCA_916701695.1. Taxonomy (NCBI): domain Eukaryota; kingdom Metazoa; phylum Arthropoda; class Insecta; order Lepidoptera; family Noctuidae; genus Agrochola; species Agrochola macilenta. The sequence continues at coordinate 20,332,651 of OU753573.1, read as the reverse complement.
TCATTACATAATTTACAATATTTGTCTACTTGATTGTTATTCCTGTTACTCCATACACATTTTAGAACACGTTCCGGTGTAGCATAATCAGCAGTTATTGCTTTACAATTAATATTATCAAACATTACCTGAATTACTAGCGGAAAGTGGTCAGACAGGTACGCATCATACAGCACGCATACATGACTCACTATTGCTTCGGCCGCCATAGAAACAACACAGTGATCGAGCCACCGGCGCGAACCGTTAGCGTCACTGATATAAGTATGCGTGTTTGAATCAAGCCACTTACAGTCTATACAAGATAACGCTCCGTCAAAACAAAAGTCCATCAACTCGTTTCCAAACCTGGCACCGGGGAGTGAATTAAAGTCCCCCATTACAAAGACAGTTTCAATATCCACACTTTCGATTATAGCACTAATATTGGCAAGACACTGCGAAAACACGGGAAAGTTATCCTCACAATCGGTAGGCATGTACACACTGAATATTAGCATACTACGGTCCCCGCGCCTCAGTTTTACCGCGACCATACGGTCATTATTGCACTGCACAATCTCCGCGTTTGTAAATATACGTTTATCCCACAGGAGTGCCACACCACCGTACGGCCTCCCTCAGACCACTCCATGCTCCGCGTCAATTGCAGATACACCATGGCCACCAAATTGCTTGTTAATTGTACTTAACATAGTTAATTGATTCAGGCTTTAGGCTTTGGGGGGGGGATTAGGTTACTAAATATACGTCGTATATTGTATTTTGTACATAACATGTCCAAATCATGAGGGAACAACCATGTTTCCTGCAGCGCAATTATCTGATGGTCATCACAGAGTTGTGATATTTCCTGAATGGACCTTTTAAGTGATCTGCAGTTGTATGATACAAGTTTACTATCCATTAGTTTTTATTTTATTTTGTGATATCTTTGCTCGTAGCTGTTCTCTTGTTCTGAGTATGGCTACGCTCCCAGTACCTTCTGAAAACTATATCAGCAGGCCATAGTTGGTCCCCATTATCATTTAAAAATAGATCTATATTTTTCATGGGTACAATTACTTTGAATGCATTAAATTGATTATCCACTGTATTAATCTTGTAGACATTAACATCGAGGTTAGTCTTATGTTTGATAAACCCCATAATATCTATAGGCGTCGTTTCTATATGCACTCTAGACACGTATAGGAAGACAGTTCTATCCGCTGCCCTAAAGTTAAACTGATCCAATGGTTTCGCCACACCTCGCCGATTCTTTATTTTATTGCGCCCATACTGGCCTTTCGTCCATCCCTCCCCCGTATTTTTATGGGTAGTAGTCTGCATCTTTGTACCATTTCTAACAGCATCAGCCATCGTCAACAAACTTGTACTTTTGTTTCCGTTTAACTCATCGTCAGCTGTTAATAAGGATTGCGACATCACCGCCGTCGACACAGTCTCGAGCGCACCCGCAGCGCGGTCGTATGTACTCGTAGCTCGCACATCTCGCCTCTCATGTTCCCCCGCCACGGTCCTACCGCGCTCCGGCCGCCGCGCATGGAACTCCTCGCTCGCCGCGATCGCAACCATCTCAATATTTCGGTCTACCCGCATAATCGTATTCTTATCGATAAAGCAATTAGACAAAGGAATAGATTGCGAATCTTGTCCTTGAGTCTGATGAACGTCTGCAAGGCAATTTTCGGCACGTATGTCTTGTACCATTACTTTTAATTGTTGAATTTCCGTCTTTAAACACTCAATTTCGACTGAAAGCGACGAAGTCACTGTCGTCAACTTATCCCCTCGAAAACTAGCCACTTCTTTTATGAGGACACTCATTTCTTTCAGGAATGTCGTAACATCGATGTGGTCGAAGGTAACCGGGGGCAGCTTATTCAGGTCTTTAGCCACAAACGTAGGTATGCATTCCGGATTTGATTCTTTAACAATCTTTATTATTTCTTGTAAACTTTTCTGTTGATTACCTTCCTTTCTTCTCATGACTTTCTTGGTTGGGGCCAACAACTTCAACGCAAGTAGCCTTACAGTCTCAATTTCAATGTCGGAATATGCACTCGTACATATTTGCAAAATAGCTGTCTCTGCAAGTGTATCCACTTTGTTATTCACAAAAGCAAGTAATTCATTAATAACTACATTACAGCTACTACACTCCGCGTTAACATTATTGTCACAATTCGCAGACTTATTTGCAGGAGAACGCGACATCGTGCGTTCGCGATGCAATCACGACGCGGACTGGACTTATTCAAACTCAAACTCAAACTCAAAGCATTTATTTCAATTAAACCATATACAGGCACTTTTGAATTGTCAAATAGTCGCGTCAGTTAGTCAGATAGTTGAAGCTAGTTGCCCATTCCAAAACGTAGATCTTTATGGAGAAGAACGGGCAAGAAACTCCAAGGACACTCTTTTAAATATAGAAAATTACAAAATCCTGGGTACATTATTCTTGTTGCTTCTATATGTGAGAACAATGTACAAAAAATAATCAAAACAATTCAAAATATAAGATTAAAAATAAGCCATGGCAGATAAGAGATAACCAGTCACAACTGACGGCACCCGTTCACGAACATGACGCGTGGATCAGCACCATTCAGCTCAACCATTTTGTAGGGAACCGAATGATCTAACACACTCGCCACCATCAGCGAGACATTTAAGTGAGCATGACATACTCTGAACTGCCATGCTCTTTCAAGTCAACATACATCTTAATAACATTAAAACGGCTCCATGGTACTCACATTTACAAAAAAAATAAAAATGCTTCTAATTTATACAAAACTAATTTGCAATGTATTTGAGAGATTAATAGAATGTTACTACCAAAAAGAAAGAAAATCATTATCCATTGGAGTATTCAACAATTAAAACTAGTTTTAAATAAAAAATAAACATTAAGTTTGTAATGTCAGAAAAATAAAGAGGGGAAGCAACTCTTCCAAACTTTTTTTTTTTCTAACTAGTGAGCCCAAGTGGCTGTGGAGCAGGACCAAGCATTTTTATCTATAATATAATCATCCAACTTATAATATGCTTGTCTACATAGTGTGCGTTTAATGCATGTTTTAAATTTCTTCTCATTCAGTTGAAGAATATTGAGTGGTATTTTATTATAACATTTTACGCAGTACCCCATAAAAGTAGTGTATTAAACATACCTTCAAATTACATTGTTAGTTTTTGTTTGTCTGAACTAAATTTTTATAAATTGTGTTCCGCATCGAAACTACTACGAACTACGAAAGGTGGGTCGATTTTTTTGCACGTAAGTGTATTTATGGTTTTAAAGTTAGTCCGCTGAGTCCCCTAGTTTATCTTTGGTACTTTTATTTGACGTTTGCGTTGATTATGATTGTTTGTCAATCTTCTATACAGGAAAAGTTTTTAACCAGTGCGCAAATTTTTTTTGGTGGATCAAAACCAGTAATAGAACACATTTCCATTATTTATTCAATATTTTTTATTATTTTTTTATCCTACTTTAAATCAGCAAAATATGGACACAATCTATTCGTAATAATATCAATGGGCGCGCGCGGCGCGGCGGCCGGCCCAAGCGGCGGTGTTGAACCTCCCCTCCCACCCCGGGCGGCAAGGCGACGCCCGCGCGCCGGGTGCTGTGACCGACAGTTCGCTCATCGCACGCGCTGTCGTGTGACGTCGCGTCTAATCGCTTTCCCGCGCTGCACGTGTGTCGTACTTGTACAGACCAACCGGTCACGATGTCAGACTTCACTAACCGCGAGTTTTATGAGATGGTGCGAGTGTATGTACTGAGAGTAATTTTAGCGGCATAAGGTATTAAGTAATGTAAATTTAATTGATAATAATGCTTTATTTTCTGTATTTTGGTCCTAAGCCCATTAAAGTATGAAGGAAAAATTGGAATTACTCTTCAAATAACTTCAGGTCACGGCCTAAACATAAAAAAGTCTAGTTCGAATCTGATAAAATTAGCGATCAATACATTGTAAGTATTGTAACCCACGTAAATACCTACGCCGGCGAATCGAGCGATCACACATTAATGTGTATTACCTATGTGTGTACTAGGTGTGTTGAAACACAGCTGATAGGTAGGTATTTTCGCGCGTTCCGCTTCGCCGCTCGTCGCCGGGTAGCCATGCAACCACTTTTAAAGTAAACATCTTTCGTTAACGATAACTTTTTTTTTTTTGTACTATGACGTATCAAAATAAAAAAAGTATGTTCAATAAAACTCGTTTAAGTTTAATTTGTCAAAATATGCGCAGTGGATAAAAACTTTTCCTGTATACAATAAAAATCAATTGCTGTTCGTTAGTCTCGCTAAAACTCGAGAACGGCTAGGCCGATTTAGCTGATTTTGGTTTTGAAATGTTTGTCGTAGTCCAGGGAAGGTTTAAACGGTGAGGATAGGTAGGGTAGGTAGGGTAGGTAGGTAGGGTAGGTAGGGTAGGTAGGTAGGGTAGGTAGGGTAGGTAGATAGGGTAGGTAGGGTAGGTAGGGTAGGTAGGGTAGGTAGGGTAGGTAGGGTAGGTAGGGTAGGTAGGGTAGGTAGGGTAGGTAGGGTAGGTAGGGTAGGTAGGGTAGGTAGGTAGGCCACATGCCAGCCACATGGTTCGTACGAAGGTGAAGCTACGCTTGCCGAGGCCGGTCCGAGGATGGGTTGCCATACATCACATATCGAGACCTCTCCGTGCCTCGGAAAGCACGTTAAACCGTTCGCCCCGGCTGTCATTCGTTGATCTTTGACAGTCGTTACGGGTAGTCAGAAGCCCAAAAAGTCTGACAACCAGTCTTACCAAGGGGTATTGTTTTACCCAGTTATTGGGTTGTGGAGGTCAGATCGGCAGTCGCTCCATGTAAAATACTGGTATTCAGCTGCATCCGGTTAGACTGGAAGCCGACCCGAACATAGTTAGGAAAAGGTTAGGCAGATTGATTTATTGACATGAAATAAATAAAATAAAATATTTTAATTTGCATATGACAAGATTTTTGACTGCAAAATCCAACCAACAAAAGGTACCCACTCATGTCCCTCCGCTTTTACACCATTATTGAAAAACTATTTGAAGTTGATAAAACTGCTGCCAGTTTTTGCATGCATAGACATAAAGTTGACCGTCCACTGCTACGCAGGATGTGCACAGAGAGGTTTGCCACGTTAACTGCGTGGTTTATACGTTTGCCAGTCACGCATTCATGCGTAGCGTGGTCGTATGTCGCCGCTAAGACCACGTGCGTAGCTTAGCCGTGGGCTGCTGTGCAGCAGCGCCTTCACTCCTTCCCTCAGGGTTCCTGAACCACGTGTTCGGCTGGCGCGCGTGGTTCCCGCTGGGGCGCCTATCGCTGGCGGTGCTGCTGCTGCACTGGTGCGTCAACTGCACGCTCATCGGCTCCCGGCTCACGCCCGTTAGCAGCACGGTGCTGGACTTGGTACGTGTTTTAATCCTTTGGAACTGTATAAAATACCTAGTGGAAATTTTAAATGGGCACTATGAAACCTTATGCCACACACTGGATGAGTGGCGTGGGAAATAGTGAAGAAAGGAGGCAATCGAGGCAGAGACGGAATGTTTATGTTATTAACCGTTGTAGTGATAAGAACATTTTCTTGAGAGTAGGCAGAGGTGTATAGTACAACCAAATTATGTTTAACCGACTTTCAATTCAAAGTCAAAGTCAAAGTCAAACAATTTATTTCAATTAGGCACATAAAAGGCACAGAACGTCAAATTTACAAAAAAATAGAATTGATGCTAGTCGCCCCTTCCAAAAGGTAGTTTTCGTATGGAGAAGAATGGGCAAGAAACTCCACCGTTACTCTTTTAAAATGTTTTTACAATATTTTGTATACATTAATTATATAATTATATGTGAAGACGATGCATCTAGAATAAGATTACTATAACACGTTAGGTAAAAAAAATGAAAAAAAAATAAAGAAAAAAATAAAGCGATTGCAGATAAATTAATTATGATAGATAGATATATATATATAGCTCACATATTTACAAACATTGCAAAATTATACGATATTCCTAACATTTTAACAAGTAATACTAATAAGTCAGTGTGTGAGTTCAAGAAATCACAGAATGTAAAATCAGAGTTTAAAAAAATAACAAACTATATAATTAAATAAGCAACCAGTTTGATTTTGTCTAGACTCTAAATTGTCCTATGAAGCAGGACCAGCCTGTTTCCAAGCATTCTTATCTTGGATATAATCCTCTAATTTGTAATATGCTTGTTTACAGAGTGTACTTTTAATATGAGTTTTAAATTTTCTTTCATTTAATTGTAATATATCACAAGGTATTTTATTGTAACATTTAACACAGTACCCCATAAAAGATGAATGTACTTTAGATAATCTGAAAAATGGTTGATCTATTTTATCTTTATTAAAATTATGTCTATCACTTATTTTATTAAAAATATGAAGATTTTTTCTTACATACATAATATTTTCATATATGAATTGGCAAGGTACCGTCATAATATTAATCCTTTTAAATAGTTCCCTGAGAGATTCGCGACGATGTAGATTATAAATTGCTCTGACAGCTCTCTTTTGTAAAATAAATATAGATTCAATGTCAGCAGCCCGACCCCACAGTAAAATGCCATACGACATAATACTGTGGAAGTAACTAAAATAGACCAAACGCGCGGTTTCTACATCTGTTAACTGTCTTATCTTTCTAACAGCATAAGCGGCCGAGCTTAGGCGCCCCGCAAGAGATGTTATATAAGGTCCCCATTGTAATTTCTCGTCTAGCGTGTTTCCTAGGAAAACCGTTTGATTAATAAATTCTAGTTTTTCTCCATTCAATATGATGTCACATTCGCTACTTCTAACATTAGGTAATTTAAATCTAATGCATTTGTTATTTTTTTTATTTAGTACCATATTATTTACCGTAAACCAATCTTGGACTTGAAGAATAGAGCTGTTAACGTCGTCAAGATTTTGTGACCGTCGGTTTATTTTAAAGATCAACGATGTGTCATCTGCAAATAACACCATCTTCGGTTGATTTTGAAGTAATTGGGGTAAATCAGTAATATAAACTAAAAAGAGGAATGGACCCAATATCGAACCCTGTGGAACGCCCATTACCATTTCAGACCCTAATGAGTTTACGCCGTTTACTTGAACTTTAACTTTTCTATCTTTCAGGTACGATCTTAGTAAATCAAGAGCTGTATTCCTAATCCCATAGTGCTCCAGTTTCAGCAGAAGTGTTTCATGGTCTACGCAATCGAACGCCTTCGAGAGGTCGCAAAAGATTCCAATGGCATCTTGTGCTTCTTCCCAGGCGTTAAAAATGTTCTTTATGAGGGTGACACCGGCGTCAGTGGTACAACGCCCTTTGGTGAAACCGTACTGTTGTTCATGAAAGATGGAATTTTTATTAAAGTGACGTAACATTTGATTCAGCATCAACTTTTCAAACACCTTGCTGAGAACTGGCAGAATTGACACAGGCCTATAATTGTTGGGTTCCTTACTATCACCGGATTTGAACAAAGGAACTACTTTACTGTATTTCATGAGATCCGGAAAGACTCCTTGGTCTACACTGGTGTTAAATATGAAAGCTAAATAAGACGCAATGGTTTCGATGATACATCTACAGACTTTTACAGACATTCCCCATAGATCTTCTGTTGATTTAATTTTAAGATCTTTAAAAGCTTTTATAACAGCCTGGGGGTTTGTATGCTGAAACCTCAACTCCAAAGGGCATGACTTTACATTTTTTCTAAGTAAGGCAGCAGAAAGCGCGGGTGAGGAATTTAAAGTTTCCGTAGTTTTAAGGGGAATATTAGCAAAAAAGTTTTCAAATTCCTGAGCTATTTCTACATCTGAGTTGATAGGGCCATGTGCAGTCTCTAAATTAAATTCAGTATTACGCAGCTTTTTCCTACCGGTTTCATTATTTATTATTTGCCAGATAGTTTTTTATTTTATCATCAGCTGATTTTATTTTATTGCTAATGTAAAGAGCTTTAGCCATTTTGCACACACTTTTAAAAGTTTTTGAATATTTTGCAACATGCTGATGAAAGCTTGTATTATTCATATGTTGCTTTAGGCCATACAGTTCAAAAAGTTTTTCCCTGCTTTTACGAATACCTGGAGTCGCCCAATCACTAAATAAGAACTTTGTGTAAATAGTTTTAGTCTTTAGGGGAAAAGTGTCAATAAATTGCTCATTTAATAGTGAAAAGAACTCGGCGTAGAACTCATTTGGGTCACATATATTATTAAAATTCTGAACACATAATTTACTTGCCAAAGAATTATTTAATTTGTCTAAATTTTTACATGTAATTGGCCTAAACCTTATTTGAATTTTTTGTAAAGGCATGTAGGAGCAAAATGTTATTCAACTTATTTACAATTTGTTTATGTAAGTTATCACAATTACAAAAAACATTATCTATACAAGTCGCAGAAGAAGCTGTCACTCGAGTTGGTTCAATATTTTTTTTTTGTAAAAATTGATGTTGAACGTCTTTAAAATCACACCAAAACATACGGGTACGGTTAGAAAAGTGGATCGTAACGAAATGGTCTTTAGCGTACAAAACTGTAAGTCTAAGAAACATAAATCATTTTTTTTATTATTTATGTACACACAGTAAAATACATAGAGATACGACAGGATACGACATAATTACGAGTATAATTTGAGTACAAACGTACTGCTTATTTCTTTTTTTTTTTTTTTTTTTTTTTTTTTTTTTAATCTTTATTTATTATCGAGGGTTTGATCACTTAGTGAACATGCCACCCTCATAGGAAACCTTTGTTACATGCAAAGCTTAACATCTACGCTTAATCCCTAAATTAACTAATTTATATAATATTCTAGCGGCTTTGGATGCTGGAAAAGCTAAAATAATATTACATTCTCCCACTTGACAAATATTCATATTAAATTGGTCTCTAATCAAATATCTTTCCGCTTCGTTCCGGACACACTCCACCATAATATGAAAAACGTCTTCGACCACATTGCATTCCGTACAGTTTGGAGATGTCACTTTGCCCATCAATGCAGCAAAACAATTCAATGGGATGTGTCCGGAACGAAGTCTCATACTTGTCACGATTTCTTGTCTACTCATATCGGCATTATCAAACCAAGGATAGTTCTGAATGGTTGGCTGCATCGTCCGATACCAAATACCTTTTGTTAATGATTTCTCGTCGAAGTATTCTTTCCAAATTTCATAGCATTTCAATCTAACTACACTTAAAATATCTGTCCAGTAAGGTTTATACGTCACCGGAACACCCTCTAAGCACGCTTCTTTGGCTAAACGATCAACTTCTTCGTTTTCTTCAATACCGATATGAGAAGGCACCCATTGTAAAACAATATTTTTATTTTTATCTCTTATTCTACTAATAGAATCTAGTATTTTGTAAGCTACCGGATAACCACGAAAATTTCCCATACACCTCGTCAAATGTTGGAGTGCGCTTTTACAGTCAGAATAGACTACGGAATCTTGAAGATCCATCGATTCAAGGTATGAAATGGCTTCGAAGATAGCAATCAACTCGGAATACATGACAGAAATGTTTGAATTTAACTTGAACTTAAAGGAGGCATTACTTTGAGGGTCAAAAAACGCAGCTCCAACATTATCTCGAACTTTAGATCCATCCGTATAAATCCTGTAATATCCAGAATAGCTCCTGCCAAAATTCCTACTACATATAATTCGGAGTTGATAATGATCGTACGCTTTCTTAGCTTCGGTGACCTCTTTAATTTGTGGTTTAATCGTACAAGACAAGTTCAGACCGCTTACCCACGTATTGAGCGAAAATAATCCTAATTCATCGCTGGAGTACACGCATATGTCATTCAGTGTTTCAGAAATATGAGCCATGAGTGGCTTCTTTTTTCGTCTCCAATAAATACCTTGGCAACTAATATTAAGATTAGCAATAACTTCACACGTGTCGCCATTTACAAAAGATTTGAGTTTCATGTAGAATTTACCAGCTAAGTAATATCTGCGAATATGTAACGGCTGCAGATGGAGTTCGCATTCCATCACATGAATGGCTGTGCTTTTAATAAAACCACCAATGACCCTCAAACATTGGTTTTGAATTTTAGTTAATTTATTTAAATGGGTTTGACAGCTATTATCAAATAAAAAACTGGCATAATCAATTCTGCTGCGTACGATAGCAATGTATAAACGTCGTAAATGAGTGGGGTGTATGCCCCAGCCTGGACCAGTTAGTATTATAAGTACATTCAGAAATTTGGAAGATTTGTCTCTTAACTCATTAATATGTTTAGACCATCTTAGAGATTGGTCTAACCACAATCCTAAATATTTATAGTTGTCAACTACTTGGAGGGATCTTTTATTTATTTTAATATCAATATTATCTTTCCTAAACCCCCTTTTGAATATACAAATTTTACTTTTACTAGTTGAAACATTTAAACCAATATCCTGGACTAACGTCTCAAATAAATCTAAAGCCGATTGCAATTTATGTGTCGCTTCCAAAATTTTGTTGGTAATAAAATATAATACAAAGTCATCTGCAAACTGCGAAATATATACATTATCAATCTTTCTACAGACATCGATAGTAGCTATATTAAACAACAATGGTGACAATGGATCACCCTGGGCCAAGCCACGACAAGTAGTTCGACACAACGAATCATTATCAAGGTGAATTTTTAAATTTCTTGTTTGTAAGAAGTTCCATAGATAGGTGCATAGTTTTTGTCCCACCCCTAAGCCATCCATAATACGTAATAAACTATGTACATCCACATTGTTATAAGCACTATCCAGATCAATAAAACAGCACACGGTCATTTGTTTTTCAGAAAATCCTGTTTGGATTCTAGAAACTAAACTAGTAAGATTATTTAATGTTGATCGACATTTTCTAAATCCTGTGGTATTCTGGTCTAACATACAGTTCTTTTCAATAAACCACTCTAGTCTATTGAGTAGAATGTTATGGAAAGTTTTGCATATGCATGAGATCATATATATGGGGCGAAGGGAAGAGGCTAAACAAGGATCACGTCCTGGTTTGGGAATTGGCACCACCACTATATCGCGCCATTGTTTAGGTACAAACGAATAACTGAAAAATGTATTAAATAGATTGAGTAGTACTTGTTTACCGTTCTCAGGTAAGTATCTTATCATAGAATAAGTGATCTTGTCACTACCAGGGGCTGTATCTTTGTGTTTTAAGCATTTAATTAGTTCTTGGATTGTAATAGGTACTTCAAGCTTTGGGTTATTCGATGTAAGTATAGGGTAGTCGCCTGATACGAAATCGGGGGCCAAACTACAAAGTAATAAGCTTGCTTTAGTGATATCAACATGGGATTTTGGTGCGTTATATCCCTTAATCCATCTCATCTTTCGCCACAGCTCACTATGGGTCGTAGTTTGGTCAAAACTAGAACATAAGTTCTGCCATGACTTGCTTCTAGAGCACCGTATACATCTTTGAGCATCCCTGATTTTACTTTGAAGGATTGTGAGGTTATGTGGTGATGGATTACGTCGAAATTTGGCAAGTGCTAAACGGCGCTCTGCTACAGCCTTAGAGAGATTGGGACACCAATAAGGTTTTGGTGTAAAATTTCGCTCTGGGTTCATATTAATTTGAACATATGGTATAAAAAAATCTGCAGCCATGTCTAAATAATCTACAAATATGTCATATCCTTTTTGTAAATCAGATGGAAACACGAATTCGTCGAAAAGGTCATTTAAAATTTTTTGGTACCCTACCCAGTCAGCCTTTTTATAGTTTCGACGAGTCTTAGGGACGTTAATAGCTTTAAAGTACGTTGAAATTTTAATAACACAATGATCGCTTCCTAACGTTTCATTTAACACTTGCCATTTTAAACTTAAGCTTATATCAGATGATGCTAATGAGACATCGGGGGACGACTGTTGCAGTATATCATTCACTAACTTAATACGCGTGTGATCGCCATTGTTTAATGAAATAAGGCTACTACCAATAAGTGCGTTAAAGATTTGATTACCTCTCCTGTCTATTTTATTGGACCAATTGGGATGGTGTCCATTGAAGTCGCCTAAAAATAAGGATTTATTATTAACCTGAGAAAATAATTGATCCCAGTCTGACTGGCTAGTATTCACAGAAGGTGGACAGTAAATCGATATAATATTTTCAACTTGATTACAATTATACACTTTAACGTGTATACTTTCTATACCCGAGTTTAAATTTTGTAAATCATGGCAAATCTGAGATTTAATTGACTTATGCGTAAGTATTGCTACACCTCCGTATGAATCGTCTCTGTCTTTGCGAAATATATTGTAATCTTTAACTTTAAAAAAAAGATCTGGTTGTCACCAGGTTTCGCTCAATACGGCAATGTGAATCTTGTCTTGTATTAAAAAATTCTCAAACTCACATATCTTTGGCCTAATGCTTTGTGCATTCCATTGGATAATATTTAATTTAACATTAGTTTCATAGTTACCTGGCATTTGCGAAATAATCAAGGATTAATTTAAGGATAGGCCAATCCGCTACATTGTCAACTATTACTAAAATTACCCACTCAATGCAAGTTTTAAGTACTCCTTTGTAAATCATTTGTATAGTGCTTCCTTTCATGAATATTATCTCTTGTAATTTCTTTAACAATTCCTTGAAGTTTATATCTCTGTGTTTTTCTCCTGTTTCACTCGAGTTTTTTGTCTCAGTTTCATTATATACTTCGAATTCCGTTTTACTCCACTCCATAAACTCCAGTTCTGACGATTTATCCTGTTTCTTCTGTTTCTGTTTAGAGTCTGACTTTTGTTTTTGTTTATGTACCTGCGCCTTAGTTGACACCCCAGCATAAGTCAGATTATTAGTCGTTTGAATAGGAGTTGTGTCCACCATTTGAAGGGATGAAAATTGAACATCCGAATCTTTTATTTTTGTGTTTACTTCCTTGCGCGTTGGTTCGTCATTAGGGACATAGATGGTTAGGGCCTTTCTGTAGGTGCAATTAAACTCGGACATGAGTTCCCTCAATCTTTTTTCCTTTAAAAAGATTGGACATGTTTTTGACAGGGATATATGTCTTCCATTGCAGTTAACGCATAACATGTCAGTGGTTTCGCAATTTTCATGGTTTTTTCCGCATTTAGGACACACCACTTTAGCACTAGGACATCTCTTAAGTATATGACCGTATTTCCAGCAGCGCGAACATTGCGACACTGGAAATATATATGGTTCTACCTTTATCCTCAAACCATGTGTATAAACATAAGGTGGTAAGAACGACCCTTTAAAACAAAGACGAACCGCTTCACTGGGTGACCACCCATCTACCTCAAAGTTCTTGCGATTCAAGCGATTCAAGGATAATAGCTTGCCAGGTTCGGGGCAAAATATACTCTCCAAAATGTTTTCATCTGACATTTCCAAGTCAACATCGCGTATTACACCGTATGACAAATTCCTTTCCATCGCCTTCTGCATATGCCATCCCTTATCGATAAAGAATTGACATGTCTCCAAATTCTCAGCGCTGATTTCGCTAATCAATTCTATACGAACTCGATACGGATTGATAAATTTCACCCTGCAAATATCTTTTATATTTTGGTCTTTAAATAACTTGGCAAGACTAAATTGTTTAGGTAGTTTCTCTTTACTAGATATATATATTTCTATCTTTTCTGTCTCCTTCAATATTTTGCCTTTCCGCTTAATTTCAGTCCATTCTTCATCGCTGCTTTCTCTCATTCTTTTATTGGTCTTGTCTTCAATGTCTAACACTTCATTATAAATAGAAATCTCATTCATATAATCATTATTTATTTCATTACTCATCTCATTAGTATCGCTCATTGTACTCGTAAACAAGTCGCATCTGCGGCAGGCGGCAGGTAGCCGGCCGACCGGCCACGTGCCGTACCTTTCTAAGTTCTAATGTACTAAACAGTACGCGCTCTGCTCAGTCGACGAAAACAACTGTGACACGACCCGCTCGCACGAGTGCCGCGACGAAACTTCTGCTTATTTCTTAAGAAGTTTCTTCGAACCATCTAAGCACATGACCTAAGTACACATTGTGGAATGCAAGTAAAGTATTGAGTATTGGGTGGCGGGGGAGGGCTACTGCGCATAATGACCGAAAACGGCGTCCTCGCTCCTTTCTATCCAGTGTAACTCACGACTCACTCGTAAGAGCGCGGTGATTCTTTCGTGTGTTTATTAAGTATAATTTGGACAATATTTATAGTTAAAAATAACAAAGCTAGAGTGTGTAAAAACATATAAAAATTCAATATTTCGGCCTCAGCCTGTGCTAGAGCCAGCTGGAAATATAGATAGATAGATAGAATATTCTTTATTATGCACACCATACAAATTACAGAAATAAATTTAGAAATTAATGTTACATATGGTGACACAATGGGCGGTCTTATCGCTAAAAGCGATCTTTTACAGACAACCTTTGGATGGATTAAAGGGAGAAGGAGAGACAATACTGCAGGTAGTCAGTGGTGTACCATTTACATACACAATAAATACGTAACGCATAAATTTAACCACATAAATATATACATATATATATATATATACATAGATATATACAAAATAATAAACATGAAACAAGAATACGGAACTATATGTAATGATGACGTTTAAGGAAAGAGGAAGTGTTTTTTCACCAGAGTTTTAAAAGTGGACAAAGATTGAGCACGCCTTATAGACATGGGCAAGGCATTCAATATAACTCACAGCTGCCGTCGGAAAGAGGGAACCATCGCATAGGAACCCCAATGTCCAGTGCCGAGCGAGCGTGGCGCTTTTGGGAGCGTGTCAAAGTTGCCAAGCCACGTTTAGTAAACGACGCTGACTCCGCGTGCACCTCTGCTGTTCTGCTGTACCAATGGATATAATGAGTGAAGATACCACCCATACATCTGTTAAAATAAAACAAAACTACGATAAATCACACCCTGTGTTGCGCTGAATAGAGTCACATCGATTGACAGTCTGTATTTTATCAACGATAGAGACGATTTTTTATTTTATCTCGGCCAAGGCAGCATGGCCCCACCGCGTGAGATATACGCGACGAGTATGATCGGATAGCCAAACATCGGCTACCCACGCTGCCAATGCGAGCAAGAGACAGACAAGCGAGACGTCCTAGTCGAAGGGATGAACTCAGGGGTGGCGACCTACCTCGATGACGGCTACTAGCTTTGATCGACTCTGCTTTCAATGCACAAAAGTGCCTATTGAAAACGATTATACATTGAAAAATTCCGACTATTTATGGCAATTAGCGAGACTTGGATGGATTGCGAGAACAATGTGAATTTTCGTCGTCGTCAATTCAAGGTCTTAGCAGTGCGCTGACTAGAGTCCGTGCCATCATAGAAGTGCGGCGGAAAATTGTGGAACTACATTTTTAATCATTTGATGCACTGACATAGAAATTAGTGCCGCGTCTACTGGACTCGAGTGGTGGCGCGGACTATATAACCTAAATAATGACTCTAGATTTATGCCCGGTGGGCTACTATTTTATATTTTTAAATGTTTATTTATAATATTTAAATAAGTATTTAAATGAAATAATGAAGTATTTTGATGAATGTTGTGATGTTCCAGTCCAGTGGTTAAGGCCTCGCCTCTCATGCACGAGGTTGTGGGTTCAAATTCGGGCAAGTACCAATGTGACTTGTTTTCAATTCATATGTACTTTCTGAGTTTATCTTGGACATTACTGACATCGGTAAAGGAAAACATCGTGAGGAAACCTGGACTTATAGTTGTTATAAGTCTGAAATCGCCAACCCGTCTTGAACAAGCGTGGTGATCAATGCTAACATAAATCTAGAGTCATTATTTAGCTTATACAGTCCGCGCCACCACTCAAGTCCAATAGACGCGGCGCTAGTGTCTATGTCAGTGCATCAAATTATCGGGAACAGTGTCAGGGCTTCAAATAGAGGAACCTGCTAACAATGCGAGCCGGATCCAGAAGTACCGCTTTCTGAAACAAACCCCTTGATCCAGCTACCCAACGAGAGGCTTCTCAGGTGTTGGTCGAGGCTCTTGGCTAATAAGCCATTAGATGTCATGAGTATCGGCACAATGATCGTTGAGTCCACATCCCATATTTCAACAACCTCGCGACCCAAGTCAAGATACTTGATTTGTTTATCTTTTTCGGCTTTCACGAGGTTCCCGTCATGCGGGACCGTTATGTTAACAATCATTGCGCGCCGCTCTACTCGATCCACCATCAATACATTAGGCTTATTGGCAACAATAGTCCCGTCAGTGATGATGGATCGATCCCCGTACAAAGAGATATTTCCATTTTTGAGAACTGGGTCGGGAACATACCTGTGGTACGGCGGCACTACCGATTCCACAAGGCTGTATTTTAGAGTAAGTTGCTGATGGATAATCCTGGCTACAAGGTTGTGTCTGTGCAAGTACTCTTCGTTAGCTAGACGGGAAGACCCAGAGATAATGTGTCGGATTGATTCTTCCGGACGGTGGCATGCCCGACAGATGTCAACCGTGCCGTCTTTCACAATAAATCTCCGGTAATTGTTTTTATAATTATTATTAATGTAAGCCGATATAGACCTTGTCGTTACGGTCCACTTCTCTGACCTGGTACCCGTACTTTTCGTTGAGATGTTAAAGACGATTCACGTCAAAAGTTTTGTTTTAAAGTAAAATTAAATACAAGGCCGTGTTTCACTGCGTGCCCTACGTAGAGTGTGTTATTATTTTCTATCATTTTATTGCAGATGGCAGACTGGATATCAACAGCTTTCTTGTCATACCTCCTGGCTGTACCCCTCACGCTGATGGTCGAGATACCATTCCAGAAGATTTACTCCGCTATCATGTCATAATATTTCAAATGACAGGTCATCACTTTCTTCCAGCACTGTGTTTAATTTAGAGCAGGATTTGTTAACTGGGGGCCCATGTCATGAGTGGCGGTGTTCGTGGTTAGCCTACCTAATATAATTTATTAAAATTAATGCAATTATCGACGGGACGGGTTACACGACATTGGTCAAGTCTGATATTTGTCAAATCGGCAATTCGTCAAATTTGATATTGGCCAAAGCTGTAGTTCGTCAAATCGTCTGTTTGTCCAATTACGTAATTTGCCAAATACGCTATTGGTCAAGTAATTTAAGTACAATCAACTAACTAAGTAATTAATACTTCGACGCCTAAGTGTCCCTTTGTTTTTTGTATCTATTTGTGTAGTTAGTTATTGTATTTAGTACCTAGTGTAAATAGTTAGTAAGTTATAGTAAATTATAAATATATATGATTAAAGTTGTAAAATAAAAAATATGTTTAAAACAGAAATGTGAAAAAAAAAGTACAATCAACTGTATAAATGAAAGTACCTCATGATATTTTTTTATTAACTCATGTATTATATTTATAAATTCATATTTATTTACATATAATTCAAACCCAACACAACTGTTTTGAACAGTTTTCCTCTGGTTCTCATCTTGTCTTTTAAGCATCGGGTCACACCGGAATGGCAGCGGCCGGCAGCAACGCGGCAAGCACTTTCAGTGTGAAATAATTTTAAACTATATCTACATACTTAAAAGACCAGTATCGCTTGAAAAGCTTGAAAGGTCTCGAGGCCGCCCGCGTTGCCGCGAGCGGCCGCGCGCCACGCGCATCTTGTCGGTAGTTCTGTCTGCGGCTGCCAGCGGCGACGCGAGGCCGCTCGCGGCACCACGGGCGGCCGCGTGTATGTAATGTAGAAACATAACTAGTCAAGAGGAGACTAGGCGCGTGGGATCTGGAGGTCGCGCGAGGCCGCCAGCGGCGACGCCGGAGGCCGCTGGCAGACGCTGGCAGCCGCTGCCATTCAGGTGCGACTCGGCCCTAACTTTATTTAAATAATATTTCGCTCCTTTTTAAGAAATCCTTATGTACACGAAAATATTATATTTTTCTTGTACTTTAATCCCTAATCTCCGATGCCAAGCCTCGACTGCGTTGGTGGTACGATGGCGTTCATTTGCACAACACCACATGTCCTGAGAAATCCTTTTTTGCCAAAAAAAATCCGCCCTACTTTCATTTTCTGGCATCATCATGTGAATTCAAAACGCATGTTTTCATCGACTGTACATGGACTTGACCAATAGCGTATTTGGCAAATTACGTAATTGGACAAAAAGACGATTTGACGAACTACAGCTTTGACCAATATCAAATTTGACGAATTGCCGATTTGACAATTAACAGATTTGACCAATGTCGTGTAACCCGACTGGACGTTAAAGACGTTATTTGCCGGTCGTTGTCACAAAAATCAAGCTGTCCACGACTACAACAAACTTATGAAACCCTGGTCTAGAGAGTTATGTGCTTGACACATAACGAAATTACGGAATCTCCAGTAATTTAGAAAAAGTTGTTCCGTGGTTATTAATATAAAAATTAATCTGCCTCGTTGGTCAAAGTGATCCTGGATTCGAGCTCCGGGTCGGATAGTTTTAAAACTACACACATAGGTGGTGGCTGAACCCTGGAAAAATCGGTTTGTGACATTTGGCGTGTCTCCTATTACGTCATGGAACTTCTAAATGGTGAAATATGGGTATCCTACCTACACACCTCTGCTGACCCCTACAGGGAATGCAGGTTATGATATCATTATAGTTCATATACATACTTTATGTTTTTTCTAATAAATATTTGTATAAATACTTGGGTAAACAATATTATTTAAATAATCATACACTATTCTAGTACCTACTGATCAAACATGTGGAAAGGGCACTGTGACATATCTTTCTGTGACATTTTTTTTTTTTTTTTTGAATGAATTGTTTATTTTTTTATTACATTTTTATTTGACTTTTTGATTTGACTGTTTATATTACCTAATTTAATCTGTGACATTAATTTTAATCTAATGAATTAATCGTTGAATAATTTAATTTGTGTGATTTTATTTGAAATTAATTAATTCTTTTTCATGACTTCTAGAGCTAGTGCGAATTTGCAAAGACGTATATCACGTATTTAAATGAGATAATAAAATTGTATTATATTTTTTGAAGGATAATGTTACTACTCATATTTTTATGAAATTGTTGTGCCCGACAGGGTCCATGTGAACTTTATTATAATTATTAAGACCTTGTAAACACATGTGTTATGCAATAAAGATTTGAATTTGAATTTGAATTTGAAGGGCACGCTCGTGACATGTGCATTGTGCAGCCTTTCTCAAGAAAGGTTCACACAGCCTCGCCTATAGCACACACATAGTACGTACTCGTAATGCACACTTGCACAGTCGAGGGCAAAAATATGTATCACTCGCTGAAATCCAACTGGCTTTCTCCTAAAGTGATGATTGAAATTATGAGTCACGTTCGTTCAAGTTTAGGATCCTTAAGTCGCTCCGAAGCAAACGATGCAGATGCCGCGGAAAACGTGCATTTCTTAACCGACTTCAAATAAGGAGAAGGTTATGCATTTCAAAAAACTAAAATAGAAAACCAAAGACACTTTTTTCACTTTGTAGTGTGTTTTTGGAAGTCGGTTTTTTTTTATTGTAAAAACGTGTTTTCATAACGCGTTCAAAAGTAGCGAGTCGCCGCGATGCAGCATCGAAGTAATCGCTGAAACGACAAAGCGGCAGGTGGAACGGCGAACTGAGCTGCGCACGGCGGCTTGCCGAACAAAATATCTGAAGTCGAGCAAAACCAAACAAACAAAGGCACAGCTGTACCATACCATCCTTTCCTCGAAGCCATTCAGGACATTATCGACCGCCCTGTAACGTCGTTGTGAACAAAGCTAGAAGTCTGAATTTTCAGTGACCGAGAGGGCATAATATAACTATGTATTTATATATTTCCAAATAATATTCAATTTGAACCTGTAGTTTAAAAACAATTGCAAGTCAAAGTTCCAAAATTTTGTCACTGACACATTCACTCGCCCACCGTTCATCAAAATTCAAAAGTACTTCTAGCAGACTCACAATATAATGACTTGACAATCGCACGCAGCAATAGAATCTACTTATAATTGTTTTTAGGTTATCTTCCCTACAAGGACGAGAAAAACAAAAGTGGGGATGTTCTTTTTTCTCGTCTATCCTATGGTGTGGAGTGTCGTTGGAAAGTTCGTTCAAACATACTGTGGGTGTGTGAAAGCTATTTTTCAATTTAGGGATCCGTTTGCGAAATATTAAGCTTTAACGAGTAATAATCGACCAACTTAAATTTGCAGTTTGAAAAACATGTGCTCCCATACATTCAAAATGGGAGAACATGTTTTTCAACTACAATTTTAAGTTTGTTCTTGGTATAAATTCATCCCAACTACGGAACCCTTCATTGTGCGTGGTCCGACACGCATTTGGCCGGTTTTTTATATTTCTAGTCGACATGAAAGGTTTTTAACCAACGCGGTCGCTGCCGCTTTCACCGTTCTTATACATGTCTTGATAGACTGCCTAGCTCCTAGTAGGAACAGTGTGATGATATTCATTTCATTAGTTAAATCAGTAACTTAATTGCATTTGCTCATCCCCTAAATCGAATAGCGTAATATTATACGAGTAGGTATGTACTTGCTGTGCCCGCGGCTTCGCTCACGTGGCTGTATATTCCTTATCCTTCCCTCGTTACCTTCTGTTCTCCCTCATATCTTCAACACTCATTTTCCTCTTGCTCTTTTCCGTCAGTTTGGAAACAGGCTCACATTATACCTTTGCCTAAAACTAACGATCCTTCTTTAATAACCCACTGTAGACCTATTTATATTCTCCCATTTCTCTCTAAAGTTTTTGAGCACATAGTTCATAAACAATTATAATTTTTCTTAATGTCGAACTCGATAATATCCCCCTTTTTGCTCAGAGGGGCAATTCGAACGTTCGCATTCGCATCTCATTCGCAATCTGTCAAAAATACAATCAATTTACGAACATTATTGACAAGTTTGACAGATTTCGACTTGAATGTGAACGTTTTTTAAATACGAGAATTGGCCTTCAGGTCACAGTACTAGTTAGCCGTCCGATTTGGACCAGGCCCGGGTCGACGGCGCGTTGCGTTCCACGCGCGCCTTAAAGAGATGTCAGCACCAACTGACGGGGTCCATAAGGGCCAAAGCCTGCCAGGGTTGCGAGTTTGTCCGAAAGGGATATCGCGTCAGTAAATGTCTGAAACACTCTCCCGCTCCGGCCAGAGCGGGAGAAGTTATTTGATAATTTCCAACCTTCAAAAAAAAAAAAAAGTTCACAGTACTGTATCCGCGCTTTTGAAAGTAACTGACGACATCCGCTGGGCAATGGAGAATAACTCCCTTACTGTTCTTGTATTGCTTGACTTAAGACAGTGGATTTCGAAATTTTACTGGGTATTCTCATATCTATCAATTTCTCTTCAGCCTGGTTCAGCTGTTATCTTCGAGGCCGCTCTCAGCGGCCTCGAAGATAAGTGATAATAAGTTCGCCTTGAGGAGTCTTTCTCTGATTTGTGTAGCCTCACTGAGGGCGTTCCACAGGGAAGCGTTCTCTCACCCCTTCTCTTTTAAATTTTCATAAACTTTGTTACCAGAGTAATCTCCTCTAGTTTCCATCTCTATGCAGATGACTTGCAGCTTTACCAAAACTTTTCAAAGTCTTTTGGTTTGCAAGTTAACCCAACTAAATCCCAGGCTATGGTCATAGGCAGCAGGTTCGTTCGCAATGTGGCTGGTGTTGCATCTCTGCTGCTTTTAATCTCGGTGGTTTCCCATTAACTATACTGAAACCGTCAAAGATCCGGGTGTAATTAATTATTTTAATCTTTCGTGGCGTGCGCAGGTAAATGAAGTCAGTAGCAAGGTACATTTCTCGTTTCATTCGCTGAAATGCCTTCAAAGTGTCCTCCCCTTGAAGACCAACATTTCTTTGGCACAAACACTTACTCAGCCGATTATAGGTTGTGCCGACGCCTGATACTCGTAGCTGGATGTTACTGAGGACCTATTAAACAAGTTTGAGCGCTTGCAAAACTTGTGCGTTCTGTTACGCGAGGCCAAGTAAACAAGGTTTTAAAAAAAACACTTTGAGTTACACGAAAAGAAATTGTTTAATTTTGGGTTTGACCTTCGAACAATTTTCGACTAACACACTAAGTCAAAACTGGCAGAGACAACGATAATATGGAGATGGTAGAGGTTCAGTGATCGGGACGAGACTGGCGCACCGCGGGAGCGGGGAGGCAGTCTGCTCTAAGATGATGACATGACAATTCTTAATAAATCTAAGAAATCGTTTATTCGTTAATGGTGGTTCGATCGTTAATGGTTTTCCTTAACATCGGGAAACTATAACAGCCCCCCGATTTAAAGTAAACTACACCCTTTAAAGTGAAGTTTAAGTCTAAGTTAATGAAATATGAGTCAGCCGATTCGGAGAGAGGGTCCCGTTTTAACGTTTGAGAGTTCAATGTCATCTAACTCAGGGTCATTATTTTCGGGAGTTTTATTTTCTTTAAGTTTCATTATTTTCTTGTGAATGCCAGTTTTATACACCTTATAGATAAAAAAACACATAATAGAAATTATAATTACAATCATAATACCTGAATAATACTTTTGATATAAAACAATATGTGGTTTTTCAATTATATTGTTAAGACCTTTCAGGATTTCAGGATTATCATAAGCTAAGGAATCTAGGTTAATATTCTTAAGATTAACTACAGGTAAGTTTGATACAATGTTATTATATGCTACAACATTACAACATGAATCATTTAAAATATTAAAATTAGAAACAATACTTTTCAGCTGAATTTTACGATTTCCATGCGAGGTTAAACGAGTGTCCTTGCAATAGGGAACACATTCAGAAGGTAAGTACAATAAACCATTTCCACTGAATTCTATTTCAGTAGATTGAGAGTTATTACACTCAATGCTTATTTTAGTTTTTTCTGACATTACATATAACCATCTAATAAAACGTAGTGGCTGCCAGATGCTAACATGACCATGAATAAATTTGGTTTCACAAATCGAAGGGATTGAGGTAAGTACTTTTGTGATAATTTCTGTTTCACAGGAAGGCGTCGCGGAAGAGGAGTATAATATTGATGTTTCACAAAGGTAATGATCATTATTGATTATCTGACAATAATCCAGATTATCTAACTTATAGTACATTGACCTATCTCTACTGATACCAATATATTTGGAGGATGGAATGATGGTCGAATATGACTTTGGATCATTTTTATCATGAGGAACCAGTGAAGGTAAGTTATGATATATATTTAAGTACATAGGGTTAATGAAAGGGATTTTTACTGTAAACACTACTTTTTCTTTATTGAAGTAACTAGATACCTCTGATATATGTATTTAAAATAGTATGCATGTTATCGAGGTTTAAGGGAACTGGAAGTTGTTTAGATTCTGGTAAGAATCTGTAGTTTTCGACCAATTCGGTATAAAGTTCTTTAGGTGTTAGGATAGTGGGGTACAGGATATTAGATTTGCTGAACATAATCGAGTTAATTATGTCTTCAACTTTGAAGGATAAGGCTAGGAGGCTATTTTCTATCATGGAAGTTAATTCTAGCATGCGAGACCTAATACCTAATTCTTCTGAAACATAAGTCAGATTTAGAATATCTAGGGACAATTCGTCCATTGCATCTTTCAGATGCTTTTCATTTAGTTTTATTATGTCCAGAGTTTCATTGAAAGATCTCAGCGAAGTAGTAGTAATTAATATATTTTCTTTCATCAGAAAGGCTAATTTCTTTTGGTCTGTTTCTACCTCTTTAATGGCATTATCGTATCGGATGGCATCATCTTCATCCATTGTGCCAAATAACTTTTTAGATACAGTACCTACGAATCCTAGAAGTGCAGATCTTCTCGACTGGCGAGATGTAAGATGAAAAATTGCTTCGTTGTCATGGGCTATATCATTATAACGGGTGTTCAGTGGTTCAAAGAGATTACTACATTCTAAATAATCAAAGACTTTACCATTGTAACACATTTGTTTGCATTTATCGAGAATAAGACGGAGGTTTACGATATGTGGGTTAATAAAGGATACATCATAAGGAATAACTATACTAAGGTGACTATCTATTAGACTTAAAGAACCTAAGGGGTCGAAGAAGATGCCAGGACTGTTCGTCAAGGGCGTAATGAACTCCTGACCCAGCGCAGAATTACTGTAATAAAATATAATTAAAATTAGTATTATTATAAGTATATAACTAGGACTACGTTTCAGATCTAGGAGCTAGTTTGACCTCGTCATAGTGATGTGTCACATGACGTCTATTTATGAGTAAGGTCAAGGTGTTTTTACCATTGACCTTTACAACCTTATACGGTCCTTTCCAAATTGGCGAAAGGGCTTTGCGCAAACGTACATGATTTTTGATATATACGTATTCTCCTACTTTATATTGAATAGGTCGTGAGCGGGCGTCATAATACTGTTTAGATCTTTCCTTAGATCCTTGTATGTTTTCGATGGCTTTTTTACGTGAAAGTTTTAGACGATGATGTAAGTATTTGTGATATTCTGGATATGTAAGGTCTGGTTGTAATTCGTAGATGGAATCTGGAATAAAAGCCTTCTTGCCAAAGAGGAGCTCATATGGTGTGAAGTTGGTAGTGGAATGAGTAGAGGTGTTATACGCCAACATAGCAGTATAGACATATTTATGCCAGTCAGAATGATTTTCATTGACATAAGATTTAAGGTATTCCTTAAGTGTGGAGTTATTGCGTTCAAGTGCACCTTGAGTTTGAGGATGGTATGGGGAAGACTAGATTTGATTTATTTTCAGGAAATCGCAGGTTCTTTTAAATAAATCTGCGGTGAAGTTTGTGCCTTGGTCGGTTAATATAGACTTCGGGATGCCGAAGACAGAAATAAAGTGCACTAAACACTCACATGTTTCCTCTGCAGTCGCACTAGCGACAGGGTAAGCGAGGGAATATTTGGTGAGGTCGTCCTGTAGTGTAGCAATGAATTTGAGCTTAGTAAGGCCAGCTTCTGGAAGGGGACCCACAAGTCGAGGCTGAGTCGTTCAAAAGGTTTAGTGGAAGTGGTAGTTATTTGCATTGGGGATTTATTAATCTGTCTTAATGCTTTGTTACTTTGGCATTGGGAGCAATTTCTTACATATGTTTCGATATCTGTCCGCATATTTTTCCAGAAATACCGTTGTTTTATTCGATTAAACATTCGCGTAGATCCTAGATGTCCGGCAATAGGAATGTCATGGTTTTCGCGGAGTATTCTATATATCTCCGAGGGTGTAGGAAAAATTATAGTATTGTGATAAATATGAACTGATACTTGGGTATCGTGAAAGATATAGCAGAACATGTTGTATATTTTAGCCCAGATATGCTTGTCAAAAGGATTTTGGAAATTAGTAATGGCTAAATTTAGGTTGGAATCAGTGGAATTACGCAGTATATCGGATTGAAGATTTAGTATACTTTTATAAATGTCTTCATAAGAACTATTATGAAAGTGATATACTTTAGTGAATAGGAACTATATTGTTCTTCCTTTATTTATTTATTTATTTTATTTAACAGTTTATGTACACACATATAAATAGACAAGAAGAAAGGAACAGAAAAATACGTACAAAGATGATGCTTATTTCTGAAGAAATCTCTTCCAGCACACCTGCGTTAGGAAAGTAGTTAAAGAGATGTAGACAACGTGTGTGTGTGTGTTCCTTTGTGATTGAACGAGATAAAAGAGTAGAGAGTTCTTTCTCTATCTAGCAGGTCCTTTGAGTCTTCAAGGTTGCTCAGGATTTCTTCTACGTGAGGGTTGGAGTCATCGAGATCGATGGAAGTAGGTATGATCATGATTTCGCAGTTAGTTTTCAGGATGCTTTCGTTGTGTTCTGTGATTTTAGCGTTGCTATTAAACTCTTTGTTGCTCATTGTTTTCATGAATTTGCTATAGTTATTGTCACAATAAGGATTTGTTGTAGGATTCGGGGATTTGTTAGATTTGATAGATGTTATGGGATCATCGATTCCTGGTGGTGAATCGTCGTTTTCTAAGAGGTCTACGGACGGTAGTTTATCGTCAAGGTCTAGGGAACCAGGAGGTAGCTGGATATCAAGATCTTCAAGAGTTAGAGGGCTGAATCGAGATGATGAATTATCATCTGCATTTTGGTTAGAAGTGGATGGAATGGGGTCACAGTCTAATGGTTGAGTTGGGTTTACAGGATATCGGAATAAGGCGTCAGCAGCGGCATTAAGTTTTCCCTTTTGATAACTGATTTCGTACTCGTATTCCATTAGTTTCAAGCGCCATCTTTGTAATTTGCTACTAGGATCTTTATGATTAAACAACCACTTTAATGGTCTATGATCAGTAATTATCAGGAATTTTCGTCCATAGAGATATGGGCGAAAGGTTTTGCAACCGTACAAAATAGCAAGTAGTTCTTTTTCGGTGGTATTATAATTAGATTCGCTCTTGTTAAGGGTTCGAGAGGCATAGGCTATTGGCCTATCCTTACCAACTGGACCTTGACTGAGTACGGCACCGATGGCATAATTAGAGGCGTCACAAGTTAAGATGAAAGGGGCAGAAAAATCTGGATAAATGAGGAGAGGAGCAGAGGTAAGTTTGTGCTTGAGTTCGTCAAAGGCGACTTGTTGTTTGTTTTCCCATAAGAAGGGGACATCCTTTTTTAAAAGTTGAGTTAGTGGTTTTGCAATTTTCGAGAAGTTAGAAACAAAACGGCGATAATAGGATACGAGTCCGAGGAAGGACTTAACGTCCTTGGGGGATTTAGGAGTAGGAAATTGGGTTACGGCTTTTATCTTGTCAGGGTTAGGTTTTACACCATCTTTAGTTATTTGGTGACCAAGATATGCGACTTCACGTCGGAGGAACTCACACTTGTCAGGTTGGAGTTTTAGATTGAAGTCTCGAAGCCTTTGGAATATTAACGAGAGATTCTCAATGTGAGAATTTAGATCGTAGGAATATATGACTATATCATCAAGATACACAAAACACCGTATGCCTTGGAGACCTGTAAGAGCGGTATTCATTAACCGTTGGAAAGTAGCGGGCGCATTCTTCAAGCCAAATGGCATTCTTGTAAATTGGTAATGCCCTTGAGGTACACTAAATGCTGTTTTAGAAGCGTCCTCTTCATTAATTAAAATTTGATGGAACCCTGATGCAAGGTCAAGGGTCGAGAAATATTTACTCTGACCTAGTTGATCTAAAATTTCGGATATCTGCGGTATAGGGTAGCTATCTCCAATAGTGATGTCATTTAGTTTTCGGTAATCGATAACTATACGCCATTTTTGTTGTCCGGATGCATCAATTTTTTTTTGGGACATTCCAAATTGGCGAAGATCATGGAGAAACTGAATGTTTTATGATTCCTTGATCGAGCATTTGGTCTATTTGTTTGTGTACCTCTGGGAATCGGTAAGATTTTACATTGATCGGGTTTTGATCACTCGTTGTAATGTTATGCTTAAGTGCATCTGTGTGGGAAAGTTTGTCACCGGGAATAAAGAATATATCTGAGTATTTAGAGCAAACATCGTGAAGAGCATTTGCTTCTTCAGTATTGAGGTGGGAGATTCTGAGAAGGTTTAATACTTCTTGTGTTCGGAGATAAGAGTCGGTGCTTTTGAAATGACAAACTGTATGAACATTTACTGGATCGAGAGGTTTGATTAAAGAACTTAAGGGTATGAGTGTGATATCCAAATTTGACTTAGGGTTATAGGAGTTTCAGAAGTATTGATTATTGATAAGTTGATTCTTTTGTTTTCTTCAACTGTGACTAAGCAATTGGCGATCAGTAAATCTTCGTGATGACATTGATCTAGTACGAGTCCTTCTTTGACTTCAGGGTTGGAGACGGAGCATTCTATGACGGTTTCAGTTCTGGCAGGAATTTCATAAATAGGCGGATTAAAATGTAATTTTATTTCGTGTTTACCTACTTTCAAGGTTTCACGAGTGTAGTCAATAGTGCAGCCAAAAGCGGTTAGCATATCAGTGCCAACTATACCATCATAAGGTAAGTGTATTCGGGATATTATATGGAATTTATGCGTGATACTATTTTTATCATCTATAATTATTTTAAGCGGAAAATGCCTATTATGGGTGAAGCTTTATCAGTGGGGTCAATACCTTTCAAAAGGATTGTATCTGGTGTGATATAAACTGGTATTTGTATGGAAGAGTTTTTTAGAAGGCTTATTGTTGCGCCAGAGTCTACAAGAAGAGATATGGTAGTGTCTGATACTGGGGTATGGACTAGGATATGAGGTAATAAGCGTCTCTTAAATGGACTAATATTGATTTCATATATTTTCGTTTCGGGAATTGAACGAGGAGCGAATGAGTCTAAAGTGGATTTGGCATAAACAGAATGATTTATTTTACTGTCAGTGGGAGTAGTGGATACAGAGGATACAGCGGATGCAGAGGATACAGCGGATGCAGAGGATACAGCGGATGCAGAAGATACAGCGGATGCAGAGGATACAGCGGATGCAGAGGATACAGCGGATGCAGAGGATACAGAGGATACAGTGTTGCGTTTTATTCGCAAGTCCCTATCGTTAGGGGATACAGAGGATACAGCGGATGCAGAGGATACAGAGGATACAGTGTTGCGTTTTATTCGCAAGTCCCTATCGTTAGGGGATACAGAGATACAGCGGATGCAGAGGATACAGAGGATACAGTGTTGCATTTTATTCGCAAATCCCTATCGTTAGGGGATACAGAGGATACAGCGGATGCAGAGGATACAGTGTTGCGTTTTATTCGCAAGTCCCTATCGTTAGGGGAGACAGAGGATACAGTGTTAGTGTCTTTGATATAGAAATGTTTTGGAATTTGATGTTTGGGTCTCACGAGACACCACCGTGAGCCCTTTACTCGTTTAAATCATCATTCGGTTTACCTTGAGTATTTTCCATATAGGCATTGTCTTCGTTGCTAATTACCACGTGAGCTTGA
Organism: Agrochola macilenta; assembly: GCA_916701695.1. Classification (NCBI taxonomy): domain Eukaryota; kingdom Metazoa; phylum Arthropoda; class Insecta; order Lepidoptera; family Noctuidae; genus Agrochola; species Agrochola macilenta. The sequence continues at coordinate 20,303,513 of OU753573.1, read as the reverse complement.
GCTTGATTATTTTGGTAACGCCTTGGTCTTTGATTATTTTGATCTTTGAAACGATTATTATTGAATTCCCGTTTCCTACATTCCTCAATAGTGTGGCCCACGTTTTTACAATAACGGCACACTGGAAGACCTGAAGTAGATGGTCTTTGACTATAACACTCATTTGAAACACTTTGCTGTGTGAGGTTTCGGTTCTGTTGGAATCGACGCTGAGGCCAACGTCCTTGATTAGTTGAATTGGTATTGTTTGCTGATGGATTACGCTTAGAGGTGGTCTGTAATAAAAAATTTTCAGACACGGCGAAGCCAATGGCTTCATTTAAAGTTTCAGGGTCACGGCATCTGACTACAGTTGATAATCGAGAATTTAAGCCACTGATAAATGTATGCAATGCTAAGTCTTGCATTGCAGCGACACGGCCAGCCAGTTCACCCTTCTTTTTTGTAGGTATTGAAATATTTATTTCGGTTAATAGTTTGGCTAGGCATGTTTCTACGCGTAGTGCAAACTGGTTGACTGTTTCGCTATTAGTTTGACAACAATCTTGGAGATCCGAGAGTAGTGCAGCGTAATGCTTTTTCTCGCCAAATTGATTTTTGAGAAATTCTTCTAACTGTTGCCAGTTTTCAAATTCTTTAATGGAGCACGCAGGCCTTCAAGTTGGCTTAAAATATATTTTAATATTACGTCTTGTTGAGATGGTGACGCAAGGCTTATTGCAATTATGTAAAAATGCATTAAGTTTTTCGCGGTTTCCGTCGAATTTGTTAATAAATTTGCTTATAAAGTTCATGTCAATTTCTTTGAATTCTTTTGTTTCTTTAGACATAGTATTGGTCTCGTCTCTAGGCATGGCAAGTTAGTCAAAACAAAGATAACGCGTGAGGTACGGAGTTGCGATAAGAAGGAATGTTGCACTATTCTCGGAACTGAGTGATAAAAGAATACAATGGAACAAATGATTAACTGAATGTTACTCAGTTTAGCACTTTGAAGCTTGAATTAAATTGGAACTTTACGATGAAACTTTGTAGTTTAAATCACTGGCACTATTTTCACAACACGGATAGTTTCGATGTAGAATGGATGTACTTACAGGAACACTACGACTGCCATGGCAACACGAATCATTTCGTAGCCAGGCGAGATCACCCAAGGTGAGTGATAGATATTCGGGGTACACCCCGTTACACCAACACGGCACGGGTAGGCCTAATAAGACCAGCAGGATACAGCGGCACGAAGTGGAAAGACAGCGACAGGATACAGTGGTAAGATTGGATTTTAGCACTTTTCACTGTCACTCACGACACTAGTAAGTATGTGTTTTTTTATTTATTTAATTTTCACTGAATTGAGGCGATCCGAGGATTTTTTAAATCCCTTAAGCTGCCACCAATGTTACGCGAGGCCAAGTAAACAAGGTTTTAAAAAAAACACTTTGAGTTACACGAAAAGAAATTGTTTAATTTTGGGTTTGACCTTCGAACAATTTTCGACTAACACACTAAGTCAAAACTGGCAGAGAAAACGATAATATGGAGATGGTAGAGGTTCAGTGATCGGGACGAGACTGGCGCACCGCGGGAGCGGGGAGGCAGTCTGCTCTAAGATGATGACATAACAATTCTTAATAAATCTAAGTAATCGTTTATTATTGATCGTTAATGGTTTTCCTTAACATCGGGAAACTATAACAGTTCGCTTTGTTTTCGGTCTCCAAAAGTATGAAATGAAATGAAATGAAATTAAATTGTTTATTCTATAAATAGGATATAGGAATCACTTTTACACGTTATATTAAAAAAAAAAAATTAAAAAAATTGCTAGATGAGTTCGGCGTTTGCTATCCGACTACTCTGAGAAGAAAGGCCGAAACAGACTCAGAGGTCACAGTCTCTTTTAAAGTCCAGACATAATCTTGGTCAAGCCATATGAGAACCATGTAGATTAGGGTCTGAAATGGTCTTTTGAGAAAAGAACCACACAGATTTGAGTGGACCTGTCCAGTCAGTGCAAGCATTTGTCAGTAATCGTGGAGCTCAACTCGACGAACATACCAAAGAAAGGACATTTGGGTAGGCCGCATATACTACTCAAACCGTCAGACCATTATTACATTATTGACCTTTTTTTTCGCGGGTAGGTGTTAATAAACGATAGACGTATCTCTGTTTTTGAATTTGTATTTAAAATAGAAATACTCAGTTTTTATCTAAATTTAAATCAATTATAAGTATATAACCTCCATTACACGGGTACTCACGTTTGTGGCACATTTATGTGACTCAAGCAATCAAATTACACCACCTGCCAGCTCATCATCTATAAAGTCACTACACTTTACACCTTGGCACTAGTGGATCACTATGTCCCAACTTGCGGAGATATTGTCAGCACAAAGAAGCCTCGAAGAGAACTTCACACGGAAGATGGAAGCACTTGAAGCCCAGATTCAGTGGGCTGGACCTGCCAAGGATACCGTGGCAAGGGTGGCTGAGGAGTTCCGGACCTTCAGGGAGCTTGTTTTCAGTATGCTTGGCTTGCTCCGGTCTCAGATCAGTGAGTGTGCTAAGCAAGTTGATGGAATGGAGACCAGACATAGGCGGAAAGCACTGATCTTTCAAGGTGTTGCCGAAGTTGACAGTGAAGACAGCACCTCAGTTATCTTGGATGTCATCACAAATAAGCTGGCCCTGAAGAACTTCTCTGCATCTTCCATAAAGGTTTGTCACAGACTAGGTGCTGCCAGTAAAGATCATCACAGGCCAATACTGATTAGGTTTTCCAGCTACGATGACAAATCACTAGTCTGGAAGGCTAAGACGCAATTGAAGGGAACATCCATCTCAGTCAAGGAGTTTTTGACAAGGGTCCGGCAATCCATCTTTGGGAAGGCGCGTCTTCACTTCGGAATGCGGTCGTGTTGGACTCAAGACGGTGTTATCGTTCTTAAGGCCTTTGACGGAAGTAGACATAAAGTTTCTTCACTGGATGAGCTCAATCCCCTGCTTGCGAAGTTTCCAAAGGTCCAAGGCACGGGAGATGGCCTGCAAAACAGAACGTAACAATATTGGTATCATGTATTTTATGTTATAGCTAGATAGCGATTTGCATGCAATTGTTATTACGGAATTACTTACTGCTGTTATTTCTTTGTTTATGTTCTTAGTAGTCCCTCTAATATTAGTTACGCAATTTCCTCATAAACTCTTCTTAATTTCAGTTGGCACACTGCAGAGAATCTTACCCTCAACAAGTTTTTTTTTTTTTAACTTTACCCATTAATTTTTTAATTTTTATTTTTCTTGTACGTTAACGTCAAATTAGTCAAATGTCAACAAATGTCCACAGATTATTTATGATGAAAGGTATTGTAGATGGACATATTCGGACACGTTTCACGACTAATTCATATTTTAACTTTTACAATTGTTACCGTAATATTTTATTTGTGTAAACTTCTTTTTTCTTTCTTGTTGATATTGTTATGTTATTCCGCATGACAGTTACTCTCTTTTATTATTATGTTTCTGCTGTGTGCTTTTATCTCTTTACGTTTAGTTTTAAAATGTTTAGACTTATATGAAGTTGTGAGCTGGCGGGTGGTGCAGAGATGCAAACATCGTACCAGTCATTTGTGTAGTGTTTTTAGCATTGTGTTTAATTTTATATTTATAGATATTCATTTTTTTTTACATATTTATGACAACTGATAACGAATCATTTTATTCTGCCAACGAATCTAATGCCACTTCCAGCGATGAAACTTTCACTTCTCTTTCAGACACCTTAGCTGTTCTTTTACGCCAAAATTTCAGCCTAAATTCAACAAAGAACGAATTTAACGTATGCCACCTCAATGCTCAGAGCATTCCCAGTCACTACAACGAATTATACGACACGTTTTACGACAATAACGTTCATGCCATCCTGATTTCCGAGACTTGGCTCAAACCTGACCTGCTTTCAACCACTTACCCGCTCCCCGGTTTTGTTCTTCTTCGGAATGACCGGATCGGTAGGAGGGGGGGGTGGTGTAGCCATCTACCTTCGTGATGATTTCCCACAAAAAATTCTAGCTTCTTCTTCTACCAATGAATTTCGCAGTTTCTTTTCCTCGAGGTTTGTGTCAAAGGAGTTAAAGCCGTCCTTGGCGTCGTTTATTGCCCCCCTTCCATTGATTACTTCACTGAATTCGAATTGGTACTTGAATCTTTGGGATCAGAGTATTCACATCACATTGTTATGGGGGATTTTAATACCAACCTCCTTACCCTTAACTCCCCTCGGTCCCGTAAACTCCTGCATTTAGTCGAGTCAGCAAGTCTGCATGTTTTGCCTCTCCAGCCCACTCATCACAATATAGTTGGTGATGATACTTGGCTTGACCTGATCCTCACCTCTAATCCTTCCCTAGTTTCCTCACATGGTCAACACGATGCTCCTGGCTTTTCTCATCACGACGTTATATTCTTATCCTATGTCCTTAAACCCCCTAAACCTAAACCAACGTTCCAGTACAGGCGTGCCTTTGCACGTATGAATGGCGAGAGGCTTCAACAAGATGCGTCCAATATTGACTGGTCACCTCTGGAAGCAGCTGCTTCAGTTGAGGAAAAAGTCAGATTTTTCAATGATGTTGTGGTTAAGCTGTTTGACGCCCATGCCCCAATCAAGAAAATCAAGCGATAAGATTAAGCGGCCGCCTGCGCCTTGGATGAACAGGGGAGTTCGGGTGGCAATGCGACGGAGGGACCGTGCGTTTCGGAAGTTTAAAAAGGATCGCTCGGATGACAATTGGGCCTTGTTTAAGGCTGCTAGGAATCGGTGTAATCAGATGATACGCAACGCTAAACGCCGCCACATCCTAAATAATATTACTTCTTCTTCACCTGCCGATATTTGGAAGTTCCTTGGAATTTTGGGCATCGGCAAGTCGCGACATTCGGACCTTCCTAATACAATTGGTTTGGACGATCTAAATCGCCATTTCTCCACTGTACCTAATCTAGATAGTCTAACCAAATGTCAAACTCTCAACTACCTCACTGGTCTGACGCGTCCCAATATTAACCCCTTTGTCTTCACCCCAGTCGACCCGGGAGAGATCAAAAAGATTATCCTTTCCATTAAATCCAAAGCTGTGGGATGCGATAATATCAGCCGCCATATGATCGTAGCAGCTCTGGATCAACTCCTTCCTACAATCTCCCACATCATAAACTTTTCCCTTTACACTGGTGTTTTCCCTTCCCTGTGGCGTAAAGCCCTTGTTCGGCCCCTACCTAAAATACCCAATCCCTCTCTTCCTAGTCACTTTCGCCCTATTTCCATCCTTCCCTTTCTATCTAAAGTGCTTGAGGCCAGTGTTCATAAGCAATTCTCCAACTTTATTCACCGCAACTCCCTCATCAGTCCATTTCAATCCGGTTTCAGGCCTGGGCACAGCACCGTTTCAGCTCTCCTTAAAGTGACTGACGATATAAGGCGTGGAATGGAAGACACTAAAGTTACAGTCTTAGTGTTAATTGACTTCTCCAATGCTTTTAATACCGTCAGTCACGAAGTCCTTTTATCCATCCTTTCCTATCTTATGGTCTCTCGGGAGGTATTGGATTGGTTTTCCTCTTATCTTCAGGGGCGTCAGCAGTCTGTTCGTGCTGGAGATTCTTCCTCGGGTTGGTGTGATCTTGCAGCTGGCGTCCCTCAAGGCGGTATATTATCTCCTCTTTTGTTCTCTGTTTTTATCAATCTCATTACCACCGAGCTTCGGACTGCGTATCATCTTTATGCTGACGATTTGCAGCTTTACTGCCAGGCAAGTGTCGACAACATATCCGATGCGATTGAGGAGCTAAACCGGGATTTAGGTGTGGTGAAAAACTGGTCTGATCGTTTTGGGTTGGGTCGGTTAATCCTACCAAGTGTCAGGCTGTCATTGTAGGGAGCACCCACAGTATGAGGAAGCTAAATGGCTTAACTGTGCCACCTGTCGTGTTTGACAACTCCGTCATCCCGTTTAGCTCCGATGTTAAGAATCTTGGTCTGCATGTTGACACATGTCTTGACTGGCGAAAGCAAGTCACAACTGTAAGCAATAAAGTCACCGGAACGTTGCGGTCGCTCTATCGGTTGAAAAATCTTCTCCCATCACACATAAAGGCAATGCTTGTACAGTCCAACAATGGCGCCACTGCCACGGTAAACAACAGCTCCGTATAAAAAAAAACATAAAAATAGTAATTCTGTGTAAAAGTGGTGAAAGTTATGTGTAAAGAGTGCGTAAACGAACAAATATCACTATAAAACGTTAGCAACAATTTGTGAAAGAAGAGAACTTTGCAAAATAACATTCAGTAACAAATTAAAAATTTGTAAACAAACAAGTGTAAAGAGTTTATTGTCTAAAGACATTACTCGAAGCTCGAAGTAAGTCAAAAAACATAAAAACTTTACTTACATAAACCCAGGTGAACTACATTGTGATTTCAGATTAAAAACTAAAGTGTAAACAATTCGTGCAAACAATTTAAAAAATTCAAATGGCGCGCTTCATGACGCTTCTTTAACGTTCGTATTTCCTAGTATGTATACAGCTATTTCAAACAATTTTACTAAACACAATTAGCAAGTACGTTAACGCAGCCGCATAAAAGCGACTACGCTTAAGAACCCAAGTTCGATCCTCAGCGAAATTATTCTTTTTTTGAGTTTTTATTTATTTTTGTTTTACTGTACTACAAAAAAAAAAAAAAAAAAAAAAAAAAAAAAAAAAAAAAAAAAAAAAAATGGATAACGAAAATGTAACCATACGCAAAAAGAAATCAGTGTTACATGATTCGCTAAATGATTCATTCCAGTCAACACTGTCAGCTGACGACTACCTAACAAAGAGTCTACCAGATCTGTCAACTAGAAATGAGCCAACTGAAACATTACAGGATGAAATACAAGACCTTAAACGACAATTACAAGAAGCCCAGAACAAAATTGACAATTTAATCATTGAAAATAGTGCATTGAAAACACAAACAATAGAACAGCGAAATACTATCTCACAACTGCAAATAACTTACGCAATATCTACATCTAAAAAAGCCAAGCAATCTACACCAACACGAACATCAACGCCAACAATAGGAAAAGATGTACGTCCTATCAAAACCTTCCGAAGTGTAAATCAGGATGAATCGAATGATAGTGCCGCTAAATTGGATTTCACGCGGGACGAACACCTAGATGGCGATAGTGTGAGGTGTAATAAAAATTCGATTTCCCAAAATAAGCCAATAGAGGGCAGTACACGACCTATTAGATCAGTCCAAAAACCAAAAATTCAAATATTAGGTGGAAAACAATGCACCGGCATCGCTTCAGCACTCATAAATTCAAGAAACAAGACTAACTATCAAAAATACATAATTACATCAACGATAAAGCCTTACGCAACGACGGAGGAACTATTGTCAACAAACTATGAACTAAGTGACTGTAAAAACAACTTTTTAATTTTATGTGTCGGTGAAAACGACACCAACCCGAACAAAATAATAATAGAATTAGCGTCTATATTAAAATTTGTAAAAAAAACTAATGTAATCATTTTAAGTGTTTTGCATAACAGTCATTTAAATGAAATGTTGTTAAATAGCTTGTTAAAAAATATGTCACAAAACTTTGAAAATTGTACCTTTCTAGATATTGGCAGACATTATTTTAGTAAAAAACGTTATTTATTTGATACTTGCAAAAACATTAACTTCATAATAGACACAAACTACTACAGCCACACTTTTCTATCGTACAAAGAGCCAATCGTTATTAACACCACCCCTAGCTCGTTCAAAGATCCTGTTGTATACACCGTTACCAACATGAACAAAGAACCAGTCGCTGTAAACACTGTCACTGACTGTAAAAATACAGGAACTGCTATTCCAATTAAAGGAACAATTCCGTATTATTTCCCTAAAATAATAAAAATAGATGCCCCCATTAAAAAGTTTTTTCGAGATCACGTCAACATTTAACACTACGCTATTTCACCAAAACATTGCAGGTTTTTTAAATAAACAAGAGCAATTAGAACTATGTCGAAATAAATTTCAAGAAAGCGGTACTTCAATGGATATTATTTGTCTTACTGAGACCTTTATCAAATCAGGCGACGAGCACAACATCTTTATAAAAGATTATAATGTAGCATGTAACTTTTCAAGAAAAAATGAAAAGCGCGGTGGGGTTTGCATACTAACTAAAAAATCTATAGATTATAAACAAATAAATATTTGCGAATGTATGTCAACTGAAAAACAATTCGAATGTTGTGGAATAGAAATACCTACCATGAAATGCATAATTGTATGTTTATATAGAATCCCAAACTCCAGTACAAAAACTTTCCTTAATAAACTAGAAATTCTACTACATAGATTAACTTCACACAGGAATAAAAAAATTATCATAGCGGGGGATATAAACATCGACACTTTTAAGTCAAGTACATCTTCAGAGAACTTAAAAAGCATCCTATCGAATAATAATTTACAAATACACATTAAAAATCCAACGCGTAAAGATTCATGCATCGATCATATATTTAGTAATATAAAATATGCAAAAGGTGAAGTTCATCCATTATTCCTTTCAGATCACAACACCGGCCAAACCCTATCTTTTTCGACAAACCAAGAACAAAGATTACCCTTCTGGTATGAAATGAAAAGGGACTTCAGCTTAGAAAATACCTTAAAGTTTAAAGATGTGTTATCTAAATTAACCTGGTCCGAAGTGCTAGAGCAAGAAAATTATAATAAAGCTTTTGATATATTTCACGAAACTTTACAATTATATTACAATCTTTGCTTCCCAATAAATAAAGTTAAAATACATTCCAATGTTAGCGCCCCCAAATGGATCACAAAAGGACTGAAAATATCAGCCTGTCACAAAAGAACAATAAGATACCGTTACTACAAAAACTCCACTGACGACAACAAAAAAGCCTACACAAAATATGATAAATTATTTAAAAAATGTATATCTAACTCTAAAAAACAAAACAATAATTCATATTTAAATAAAGCAAAAAGTAAATGTAAAGCCACATGGGATATCATAAAAAATAAAACAGATGATACAAAAACGTTTGAAACAATAATATCAATAGATTATAATAAAAAAAGCGTTGTATGCCCAATGAAAATTGCGACTGCCTTCAATGATTTCTTCATATCTATAACAAATAAGGAGAACAACTCTCGTCCAAATTACAGGTTAATAGATTCATCAAATTCGACTATTTATCTGAGACCCACCTCTTGTGAAGAAGTTTCAAGAACCATAAATTCACTTAATAACACACGAGCTGTTGGTTATGATTGCATCTCTACAGCCATACTAAAAAACTGCAATAAAGAATTGGCAGACATTTTAAGTCACCTTATAAATCTATCGTTTACGCAAGGAACCTTTCCAGAAAATTTAAAATCATCAATAGTAAAACCATTTCACAAAAAAAACTCCAAACTAGATATGAACAACTATAGGCCCATCACGTTAATCCCGATTTTATCCAAAATTTTTGAAAAAATAGTGCACTCTCGAATAATGAATTTCTTAAATAAATTTAATTTAATAGTTAATAACCAAAATGTTTTTCAAAAAGATAAATCTACAACACTTGCTGCATTCTCACTAATACAAAAAATAACAGAAAACATCGATAAACGTAATAGAGTTGCTGCCATTTTCTTTGACATGAGCAAAGCGTTCGATTTCGTAGATCATAAAATCTTACTCAATAAATGCGAGCTATATGGAATCCGAGGCAAAGCACTAGATTGGATTAAAAGCTACCTAAGCAACAGAAAACAATGTGTCGAAATAAACCAATTAAATGATCAACTTGTGTCTACTCCATTCAGATCTACTTTTAAAACAAATAAGTTCGGTGTTCCCCAAGGAAGTGTGCTAGGCCCTCTTCTCTTCCTTATTTATATAAATGATATTCCTCAAGTAACTTCACATCAGTGCATCCTATTTGCGGACGATATTTCGGTTATAATACCAGAAACCTCAGAAAGCAACTACGAACATTCATTAAACAACACTGTAGAATCAATAATGAACTGGTTAAAGGACAACAATCTAACAGCTAATATTTCTAAAACTAAAATTTTACAATTCTCTAATTATAACAGTTCTCAAATAAAACCCTTAGACTTATATTATAAAAACACAAAAATTGAAGAAGTACTTGATATAAATTTTTTAGGTATTATCTTAGATACACATTGCAATTGGAAAGCACACACAACTCGCATATGCTCTAATCTAAACAAATTTGTCTTTGCTCTAAAAAAGCTTAAGAAGGTAGCAAGTCAAAAAACTGCTATGGCTGCGTATCATGGCTACGTCGGGTCAGTTCTTAGATACGGTCTTATTTTATGGGGTAATTCTTCTCAGGCTAAAAATGTCTTTATCACACAAAAAAAATGTGTCAGAGCAATCTGTGGGGTTGGACCGTTTCAATCTTGTAGACCTTTGTTTAAGAAATTAGGATTACTAACTCTACCTAGTCTATATATATTAGAAGTAGGATTATTTGTTAAAAAGCACTCTGAGCGTTATACTAAAGCCATAGTAAATAAAAAATTCCTTTCAAGAGATCCAACCAGACTAGCTGTCACAAGATGTAGAAGCACACTAGTTCAGAACAATTGTTACAATATGTCTGTCAAAATCTATAACCAAATACCCAAACAGATCAGAGAGCTACCACTAAACTACTTTAAAAATAAACTTAAGAAATGGCTCTTTATCAATGCGTTCTATACAATAAGTGAGTTTTTAAATTATAAGCAAAGCTCGAAATATGATCTCACTAGTAATATAATTAAATAACGTAATTTTAAGGATTTTTTATTTTATTTTTATTTTTTACTTCATGATGTTAATAGTAACAATTGAAGTGTTTTTGTATATAATTTTATTATAAGGTATTTTTTGCATGCTGAAATAGTAAGTAAGCAAGATATGTGGAACTTCTTATATTTAAGTTAAGACCTATTATGTACCATATTTTATGCAAAATAAAGAAATTCAATTCAATTCCCTAATCTTTCCCATAATAGACTATGGTGATGTGTGTTACTATGACCTGAATGCAATGACCCCTCAATAAACTTGACCGCCTTCTAAATAACTGCATTCGATTCGTTTTCAATCTTCGTAAGTATGATCATGTGTCTGAGCACCGATTGCTTTTAAAATGGTTACCCATACGTCAGCGCAGAGAGTTGAGGGCTATGTCTATGTTGTATTCTATACTGGACAATCCCACTTCTCCTTCTTACCTGACTTCCCATGTTCAATACCTATGCTCTGCCCATAGTAAAAATCTTCGTTCTACCAACAATCGTCTTCTACGATGTCCTTCTCACCGCTCTGGTTTTATTCACTCTTCTTTCTTTGTCCAGGCGGTTTTTCTTTGGAATGCGCTCCCTTTGAACATCAGGATGGCAACCAGTCGGTTTTTTTTCAAAGTGAAGGCACGTGAACATATTCGTAAAAAGTTGGCAGAATCATTGCAGCGCTGATTTGTTGGATTTGTTCTCTCCTCTACCTATCGTTATTTCTCTTGACAAAGTTTATTCGGTTTATATGTATGTATTTATGTATCTATGTATTAGTATGTATTAATTTTCAAGTTATCTATCCCTTATGTTGCACCTGCCATGTTTTGTCTCTGCATCACCCTAAGGTTGACTGGTAGAAAATGCCTTAGGCATTAAGTCCGCCTTTGTACAGTATTTTTTTTACTTGTGCATGAAGTTTTAATAAATAAAAAAAATATTAAAACTATCTGAGAAAGGAAATAAAAAAAAACTGAGTAGAGAAAACAAAAAAAAAAACATTAAAAATTAAAATATCCACATAGTCCTCACATTCACAATAGGTAATTAAAAAATATAATACTTTACAAAGTAATCATGACATTTTGAATGTAATTTTCAATAATATGAATGTTAATATGTTAATATGAATAAAACTGGTATATTTTGATGATTTTACTAAATAATTCTAATGTCAAGTTTTATGGTTTTATCACAAGGTTTAGCAGAGCGAGCTCAATCCCAAGCTTTTTTTTCTTCTAAATAATCAGAAATTTTATAGTACCCTTTTTTACAAAGTTTGGTTTTAATACAATTTTTAAATCGTTTAATGGGTAAGTTTTGAATGTCAAAGGGAAGTTTGTTGTAAAAGCGTATAAGCGTGTACGTTGACCCATGAACGAGTTGCCTACTCTGTGGAGACGAGTGTGACAGCAAGGTTGTGTTTATTCCTGGTATTTATACTATGAATATCGGACATTTTCTTAAAATTTGATATGTTTTTGTGTACATACAAAAGGTTTTCAAATATATATTGTGAGGCTACAGTCAGAATATTTACTTCTTTGAATTTTTCTCGAAGAGAATCTCTCGGACCTAGGTTGTAAATGGCTCGAACAGCCCTTTTCTGTAGAACAAAGATAGAGTTAATGTCCGAACAGGTTCCCCAGAGAAGAATCCCATATGACATAAGACTATGAAAGTAACTAAAATAAACAATTCTGGCTGTATCGACGTCAGTTATCTGTCTAATTTTTTTAACAGCATAGGCGGCCGAACTTAGCCTTCCCGACAATTTTTCTATGTGTGGGCCCCATTGTAGTTTACCGTCAATAGTGATTCCAAGAAAAACTGTCGACTTAACAGGGTCCAGTTCTATTCCATTTACTTTAACATTGGTAGTTAGCTGCCTGACTTTTGGCGTTGAAAATTTAATGAGTTTAGGCCTTTTTTTCGTTAAGGAGGAGATTATTTACATTAAACCATTGCACAACTTTAGAGAGTGCATCGTTAACTTGTTCAAAGTTGACTAACTGACGTTTGATTTTAAAAATAAGGGAAGTGTCAGCTGCGAATAACACGATCTTGTGATTATCCCTTATGTGGTAAGGTAAGTCATTTATATAAATCAAAAATAAGAAAGGACCTAGAATTGAACCCTGCGGAATGCCCATGGTGACCGTAGATCCTGCAGATCTCTTGCCATTAACATCGACCCTCTGAATTCTGTTGTTCAGGTAAGAAGTCAGAAGGTCGAGAGCCTTGTCCCTCACACCATAGTGGTACAGTTTCCTGATAAGTGTATCATGATGTACGCAATCGAAGGCCTTGGACAAGTCGTAGAAAATGCCAAGAGCATCTTGCGACTCCTCCCAGGCCTCGAATATGCTCTTCAGTAATTCCACGCCCGCGTCTGTAGTTGAACGACCCTTTGTAAAACCAAACTGTTTTAGATGTAGTAAATTATGTGCATTGAAATGTTTTAACATATGTTTCAAAATTAATTTCTCAAAAATTTTGCTTAATGTAGGTAATATTGAAATAGGCTGAAAATTCGTAGGATCAGTTGTGCTGCCAGACTTGAACAGTGGAATCACTTTGCTAAGTTTCATCAGATCAGGAAATACACCAGATGCAATACAAGAGTTAAAAATAATTGATAAAAAGGGTGAAATAACATCAATTATCTAAGACATGGTATGTACTGATAATCCCCAAAGGTCAAGTTTTTTTTACAACCAAGATTTTTAAAAGATTCTATAATGTCTTTAGCAGAAGCAATTGTAAATTCAAAAAGTTTGTCACATTCTGGTACACAGTCTTTTAGTATTGAGTAAGCAGAAGTGGGGGACGACGATGACAGAGATTTGGTTGTTAACATGGGAATATTAGTGAAGAAATTTTCAAACTCAGTTGCCACCTCCACGTCTGCCTTAACTACGAGTACATCATTGATTTTTAGATGGAAGTCACGATTCCGTACCGTCGTTCTTCCCGTTTCTGAATTAATAATATTCCAGGTTGTTTTAATTTTATTTCCAGAATATATTATTTTATTTTTAATGTGTATGGCTTTCGCTGAGGAACAGGCTCTTTTAAAAGTTTTAGAATATTTCTTAACAAATTCTTTAAAAGTTTGTAAATACCTGGTGTTGCCCAATCACTAAATATAACGCGGTCAAAAACAGGCAATGTTTTTGAGGTGAAAACCTTCCTAAACTCACAATTGATGAGGTTAAATAGTGAAGTATAAGCTCGATCCGGGTCGTTGTGATAAGGCAAACCCGGTAGTTTTTCCATTAAACTATTTTTAAATTGTCCTAAGCTACTTTTATTTACAGGCACAAAACTCACATGTTTTCTTTGAGCTCTGACTGTTTTCTGAGGGAAAGTGACTAACTGGCCGCAGTGATGAACAGTCCAACTCATTTATAATTAAATGGCTAGAAGGTCTTAAGTTTGTAAAAATATTGTCAATACAGGTAGCACTAGTGGCAGTTATTCTAGTCGGCTCAAAGAATGTATTGTACAAATTATATGATTTAAATAAAGTTATAAATTTATTTACTATAGCAGATTTTTCCAGTATGTTAATGTTGAAATCTCCACAGACAACAACTGTTTTATTACTGTTACAAGACTTTAATAATACTTCTTCCATATATTTCTCAAAAATATCATATGAAGCACATGGGGGCCTGTACACACTTATTACAATGAACTGCTCAAGTTCAATGCAAGCTATTTCAATAACTCGCTCAACAGAGAGGCTCACAATATCCTTACGTTCTTTAAATTTCGTATTGTTACGAACAATTATTAGAGAGCCACCACGTATCATATTAACTCTGCTGAATGAGCTGGCAACCTGGTGGTTGTTAAAGCTGAACATGAACTGGTGGACTTTTAACCAATGTTCAGTTACACATAGGATATCAATATAACTACAATTCATGAACAGCTCCAATTCTAATTCCTTACCTAAAACAGCCCTGTATATTTTGATGAACTATTTTGAGACTATTATTTTTACATTTATTTAGGTTACTGCAATTTGATGGGTGTGATATTATACCAGTATTTAAATTTTCTTCATTTATTATGCAAGAGGTTTCCTCTATTGTCTTAATTTCTAATTTAAATGATGTCATTAGTTGTTGCCAAATTATTGGCAGAATTATTTAAAATGTCTTTGCATTGCTCAAAAGAAGCAAGTTGTTTACCCAAGTTGTTGGCTGAAATAGAAAAAAAATATGATAGCGACACAGCTATCTGTCTTTTGAAATAGTTAGAAAGATAGTACATAACAATATTATGTCTATCTCTTGTCAAATAAAAATGATTACCAACATAATTGTTGGTATCAACTAAATGAAATAAATTATTATTAAATGTCAAGTTATGCAATGTCATATTCATTGAAAATCTTAAGTTATTTTCTTCCTGTGGCAAACTGTTACTAGGGAATGTAAACAACACAATGTTTCTTAAATTAAGATTACACAATGTTCTATGAGCATGTGTCTCACAAGCTACTATTCTTATTCCCTCCATGCAGTAAGATTGTGGAACTCACTTCCGCCTTTTTTTTTTTTTTTGAGTGTGGGAAATTATCAAATAACTTCTCCCGCTCTGGTCGGAGCGTGAGGGTGTGTCAGATTTTTAAAGACTAAAACCCACCCGTGTTCCTTCCATTGCCTGTGTACCGGGGCCGCGATATTCCTTTCGGACAAATTCGCAACCCTGGCAGGCATTGGCCCTTACGGACCCCGTCAGTAGTTGGTGCTGACATCTCTTTGAGGCGCGCATGGAACACAACGCGCCGTCGACCCGGGCCTGGTCCTAATCGGACGGCGAGCTACCCATTGCCCACCGTCCGCAAGCCCGCGCCTACGGTGGCCGGAAGTCGGCTCGCGACTCCCGACGCCCGGGGCGTCTCCTGCGGCGACTAGGGGCGCGAGGGCGCGAATCTTGCCTCTCCCTCGCGCGCTCCGCCTCCTCCTTCGCGAGCATTATTTTCTTTTATTTTAAGTTTATGTTATTTTTTGCATTTTAAGTGTAATTATATCTATAATAATATTATAGAGAGGTAAAATTTGTTTGCTTGTATGTTTGTAAGTTTGTTTGTTTGTTTATAAGTTTGTATGTAGGTAACCTCCGGAACTGCCTGTCGGATTTGAAAAATTCTTTTTGTATTAGATATCCCAATTCTTGCATAAGCTAGTATTTAATATTTTAGTTCAAGACGTCACAAAATCATATTCTTCTCTTCTTGTTCTCACACACTATTGTCTACATTTCTTTCTCATTTCTTCTTTCGCAGGTTTGCTGGATCAAATGTCCTACGAAATAAGTTGTACATTTGTACTCAATCCGACTATTATCCTACTATAATAATATTATAAATGTGAAAGTTTGTATGTTTGGATGTTTGTTACACAATCACGTCAAAACGCCTCAACGGATTTCTGGAGAAGCTTGGCACAGGGCTAGACATTGACCTGGAGAAGGACATAGGCACGTCTCATCCTGGATCACAGACGAAGTTGCGGGCAACAGCTAGTACTTATATAAATGTCGTATCTGTATCTATGTTACTGTGTGTACATAAATATTATTATTAGAAGATAAGTTTATTTTTATTTTTTAAACATGATTTCTCGGGCCTGACCCGAGCGAATTAAAATTGTGAGAATTCAAAAAACCATAGTCATAATTCACGTTAGAGAACTAGATCAGCTGATTGAAGAAAAATCCGGAGATTTTGCACCAATTGGTCGCATTTATGGAAAATATCCAGGTTTGTGCCTACACTAATTGCTGCCCAAAATATATTGTTAAGCTGTTAAAAGGAAAGTAGAATGTTTTTTATTGTGATCATATTTTAGCCTTTTTTTTGGTTTGGAAATTATTAAATAACTTCTCCCGCTCTAGGCGGAGCGGGCGTGTCAGACAACTTTACTGACTAAAACCCACCCGTGTTCCTTTAGTGTTGCCTGTACGTTGCCAAGGTATCCCTTTCGGACTTTCCCGCCACCCCGGCAGGCATCGGTCTTAGCAGACCCCGTCAGCTGTGCTGACATCTCTTTGAGGCGCGCGTGGAACACAACGCGCCGTTGACTCGAGCCTGGTTCTTATCGGACGGCGAGCTACTCATTGCTCGCCGTCCGCGAGCCCGCGCCTACGGTGGCCGGGAATCGGCCTGCAATTCCCGACGTCCAGGGCGTCTCCTGCGACGGCTAGGGGCGTGAGGACGCGAAATTTGCCTCTCTCTCACGCGTTCCGCCTCCTCCTTTGCGAGCAATACTGCTTCGCAGAAGGAGGTGACGGCTTCCCACTCCCTCTAGCTCCGTACCATGGCCTGGACCAGGGCCGGACGCGAGAGATCACTGCCGCCGATCGCCTCCACAAGGACACGGTGGTGCCCCGCTCAAGCCGGGCAGACCTCCACCGTATGCTCCACCGTGTCCTCCGGGCGATCCACACAGTGGTGACACCCGGGCGTTTCCGGGCCCGCCTTATACGGAACAGGAACCTCCCGAAACAACCGTGTCCGGTGAAGAGGTCAGAAAATACAGCTCAGGCTAAGGGATCATATTTTTAAAACCTGAGCTGTACTTACTTACGAAAAGACCCTGAAATCTGAATTGTTCCCAGACCTCGCAGCAATATTTTTTTTTCAAAAACTTGACTTTGCCACGATTTTATTGTATTATGTATAGAAATTATATACAAGAGTTCCCTTTATAACGAAGGTGAGCAAAAATGGAGGAATAAAAAATAAACATCCCCTAAATGGGTTAAATAGTGAAAGTTTGTGAGGAACTTCGTAATTTTTGGCGATAGGAAATCCCATCGGCACACGACTTGTCATAGAAACAAAGATATAGTGTATTTAATTGTCTTTGCAGAATGAAGCCAGAGCTCCACTGTACTAATATGTGACATTTTACAATATTATTATTGTTTTTTATATTACCCTCAATGTGTATAGAGTAGATTAAGGGTCACCTTGTCCGTACTTGTCCTGCACCTCACCTACCCTGCAGACGATCACCTTGCCAGGTGCCAGGCTGATCAATTGATCGATGTTTTTTTATTATTATTAGAATACAATACAATACATTGTAATAGTACAATAAAAGCCTTTGTTTCACTACTTATGAGCTCAATAAAATGTGTGAACCATCAGTTGTGTCAATATTTAAGTAATTAGAATCCACAACAAGGCGATCCAAAAAGTTATGTAATAAACATCAACTTATTGGAGTATTAAAGTGCATGAGATCGTTGCTGACACGTCATTCGTCTTCTAAATTGTTACTGAGCAGCTTACTTCTTACTTAGCAGGAAAATGAAGAATTTCAGCGAGTTTATGTTGGTATTATTTGATTTTTATTGTTTTCATCACTACGTCTTACTGTCAGTGGTCGTGGTGGTGCAGGGCTCCCCTTCGACCAGAGATGTGCTAAGCTGCGTAGCAATACGTTCTAGGCTTAACGTAGCTCTGGTAGAAAAGGGTTCAAACTTCGACGAAGCTAAGTTTTTTACCTGGCGGCAAAGAGCATCTCCATAGCACTTGTTATCCGCTCCACTATAATTTCACTTAGCTACCTCGCCCACTTCATGGTGAATACCCAGCCTACACATCACGTTAGAATGTGTAGCTTCTGCCTACTCCCATGGGTAAAAGGCGTGAGTTTATGTATATAGATAATATGTATCTAGAAATAGCTTCGACACCACCGACGAACGGGAAAATAAAGCTTCGTAAAGGAAAAAGATCCACCTCGGGTCTGGTGAATCCAGACTGCTTCTTCCTTCGTCTTGGATCAAGTCTGTATATGCTTTTTTTTTATTCTGTGGGGAAGAATTCTTTGTCCTGGAAAGGTACGTACAGGTTACTACAGGTTTAAACTTACTTATAAGTATTTGGTATCATATATAAATAAGTAGCTACCTCTACCACTATGTAGGTCATAGCTACCACTTTGTAGGTCAGATATACTCATTTTAACATTTTATTATTCCAGGTTCTAGAATGTCTGGAGCTGGCGGTGCAGATCCGGCACGAGTACTAGATCCG
Source organism: Agrochola macilenta (assembly GCA_916701695.1). Classification (NCBI taxonomy): domain Eukaryota; kingdom Metazoa; phylum Arthropoda; class Insecta; order Lepidoptera; family Noctuidae; genus Agrochola; species Agrochola macilenta. The sequence continues at coordinate 20,284,528 of OU753573.1, read as the reverse complement.
ATCCAGTAAATATGTACATCCATTGTCTTCTTTTTTCAGCTGGTAGTAATAATAGCTACAAACGGTCCATTAGATGTACAAACAGATTAGTTTGCCTTATTACAACAATATCAATCAATCAATCAATATATCATTTATTCTCTCTTCACAATAAGTGGTCTTAAAAATAGTGCAAACTTAATACTGTAAAACTTTTCCCACCTTTGTGAGAGACTGGTGCCTGAGGTGAGTTTTAGAAATAAAATCTGTGTTACAGGTCACCAGTCAAATACCAATTCCGATACCTCTGCTCCCGTCGCTCTCATAACTTAGAAACCTAGCCGGGGCAATCTTAACGCAGAGATTATGATTAAATGTTATAAAATATCATAAGTACTTGCAATAAAACATATAAAGAGAAATAGATATTAAATGCATTTTTTGGAACATCAACAATTCAGTAGCTTATATCTAGAGTAAGTTCACTGTGAAGAAGATGGACGGATACTCCATCCTGCTGGCTCATCACCATGTCATGGATGACGCCACTGCTGAAAGAAGTCCTCCTCAGAGGATGCCACAAAGACCTGACCTGTTATAAGCACTCATGTCATCGTAAATGGCAAAGCGTAAGTATCTTAGCTGTGCAGCATCATCAGCCTGGACCAGTTCACTGCTGGACCTAGGCAAACGTTTAGTATTCAATGATCTGGCCAGGCCACGTGGCCACGTCATGATATGACCAGTGGATATATAGGAGGATTAGTAGGATAGGATAATTTGTAATAATTTAATAATGTAAATTTTTATACGCGACCTGAAAATAAAAATGATTTCAAGTAATGGTCACTGCCATGTGGACAATTGATTGAACAAGGACACTAGAAAGCACTGTTCACACGATTTCCAGTTATTAGTAGAGCGCGTCACTTGAACACATTACCTAATTACTAACATTCATATTTTTATAGATTTAGTTGAAATGAAATGAAATTGTTTATTCTGTAAATAGGATATCGGAATCACTTTTACACGTCATATAAAAAAATATTAAAAATAAGCTAGGTGAGGTCGGTGTTTCCTACCTGACGACTCTGAGAAGAAAGGCCGAAACAAACTCAGAGGTCGCAGTCTCTTTTAAAGTCCAGACATAATCTTGGTCAAGCCATGTGAGGACCATGTAGATTAGTGTCTGAAATGGTCTTTTGAGGAAAGAACCACACAGATTTGAGTGGACCTTTCCAGTCAGTGCAAACATTTGTCAGTAATCGTGGAGCTCAACTCAGAACTTAAGGAGCTCAACTCGACGAACAATACCAAGGAAAGGATATTTGGGTAGGCCGCATCAACTACTCAAACTGCCAGACCATCATTAAAACTGAGAAAGAAAAAAGAAATGAAAAGGGAAAAAAATATCCACATAGTCCTCACATTCACAATACCTAATTAAAATAATATAATACTTTACAAAGTAATCGTGTCATTTTGAATATAATTTTCAACAATGTCAATGTGTATATAAAACTGGTTTATTGTGATGAATCATTAAAATGTCAAGTTTTATGGTTTTCACAAGGCTTAGCAGAGCGAGCAGCTCAATCCCAAGCTTTTTTATCTTCTAAATAATCAGAAATTTTATAGTACCCTTTTTTACAAAGTTTGGTTTTAATACAGCTTTTAAATCGTTTAATGGGTAAGTTTCGAATGTCAATGGGAAGTTTGTTGTAAAAACGTATACATTGACCCATGAACGAGTTGCTTACTCTGTGGAGACGTGTGCGATGTACAGCAAGGTTGTGTTTATTCCTGGTATTTAAACTATGAATATCGGACATTTTCTTAAAATTTTATATATTTTTGTGTACATACAATAGGTTTTCAAAAATATATTGTGAGGCTACAGTCAGAATATTTATTTCTCTGAATTTCTCTCGAAGGGAATATCTTGGACCTAGGTTGTAAATGGCTCGAACAGCTCTTTTCTGTAGAACAAAGATAGTATTAATGTCCGCACCGGTTCCCCAAAGAAGAATTCCATATGACATAAGACTATGAAAGTAACTAAAATAAACAATTCTGGCTGTATCTACGTCAGTTATCTGTCTAATTTTTTTAACAGCATAGGCGGCGGAACTAAGCCTTCCTGACAATTTTTCTATGTGTGGGCCCCATTGTAATTTATCGTCAATAGTTATTCCAAGAAAAACTGTTGACTCAACAGGATCCAACTCTATTCCATTAACTTGAACATTGGTAGTTAGCTGCCTGACATTTGGCGTTGAAAATTTAATGAGTTTAGTCTTTTTTTCGTTTAGGAGAAGATTATTTACATTAAACCAATGCACAACTTTAGAGAGTTCATCGTTGACTTGTTCAAAGTTGACTAACTGACGTTTGATTTTAAAAATTAGGGAAGTGTCATCTGCGAATAATACGATCTTGTGATTATCCCTTATGTAGTAAGGTAAGTCATTTATGTAAATTAGAAATAAGAAAGAACCTAGAATTGAACCCTGCGGAACGCCTATGGTGACCGCAGATCCTGCAGATCTCTTGCCATTAAAATCGACCCTCTGAATTCTGTTATACAGATAAGAAGTCAGAAGGTCAAGAGCATTGTCCCTCATGCCATAATGGTACAGTTTCCTGATAAGAGTATCATGGTGTACGCAATCGAAGGCCTTGGACAAGTCGCAGAAAATGCCAAGAGCATCTTGCGAATTCTCCCAGGCCTCGAATATGCTCTTCAGTAATTCCACGCCCGCGTCTGTAGTCGAACGACCCTTTGTAAAACCAAACTGTTTCAAATGAAGTAAATTATGTGCATTGAAATGTCCTAACATTTGTTTTAAAATTAATTTTTCAAAGATTTTACTCAATGTAGGTAATATCGAAATAGGCCGAAAATTTGTGGGATCAGTTGTGCTGCCAGATTTGAACAGTGGAATCACTTTGCTAAGTTTCATCAAATCAGGAAATACACCAGATGCAATACAAGAGTTAAAAACGATTGCTAAAAAGGGTGAAATAACATCAATTATTGAAGACATGGTATGTACTGATAATCCCCAAAGGTCAGCAGTTTTTTTTACATCAAGATTATTAGTAAGTAAGTAAGTAAGTATTTATGTGCATAAAACATGGTATACATGGTGTTACAATAATTTACGATAAAGATCTTACATGTTTTGCCAGAATTGTACTTAGCATGCATTTATGTTCACTTAATACTACACTTTGATCTTAGCCAAAAGGCCGAGAAGCGATATTCACTTAATACTAACATGAGAATTTTTTATCCATAAATTCTTTAAGACTATAGAAATTTTCCGAGTTTAACCAGTCAAACAATTTTTTCTTAAATAATCTGGAGTTTAAGTTTTTTATGCTACTCGGTATGTTATTATATATACTAACACATTTATATAAGCAGCTTTTATTATATTTAGCAAGCCTGGGAAGATCATACAGAACGAGTCTCTGTGGATCACGTCGGCTCCGTGGATTAATATCATTGGCTGATATAAACAGGTCTTTATGTTTATTAACGAATATACATATTTCAAATATGTATTAAAAGATTATATAATGTCTTTAGCAGTAATAATTGTAAATTCAAAAAGTTTTTCACATTCTGGTACACATTCTTTAAGTATTGAGTAAGCAGAAGTGGAGGACGACAATGACAGAGTTTTGGTTGTTAAAATGGGAATATTAGTGAAGAAATTTTCAAACTCAGTTGTCACCTCCACGTCTGCCTTAATATCTACATTATTGATTTTTAGATGGAAGTCACGATTCCGTACTGTCGTTCTTCCCGTTTCTGAATTAATAATATTCCAAGTTGTTTTAATTTTATTTCCAGAAGATTTTATCTTATTTTTAATGTGTATGGCTTTTGCTGACGAACAAGCTCTTTTAAAAATTTTAGAATATATCTTAACAAATTCTAACAAGTTTCATCATGGTTATATGTTTTTTCATGATACAATTCAAATAACCTCTGCCTACTTTTGTAAATACCTGGTGTTGCCCAATCACTAAATATAACGCGGTCAAAAACAGGCAATGTTTTTGCGGTGAAAACCTTCCTAAACTCACAATTGATTAGGTTAAATAATGAAGTATACGCTTGGTCCGGGTCGTTATGATAAGGCAAACCCGGTAGCTTTTCCATTAAATTATTTTTAAAATGTCCTAAGCGACTTTTATTTACAGGAACAAAACTCACAAGTTTTCTTTGAGCTCTGACTGTTTTCTGAGGGAAAGTGACTAACTGACCACAGTGATCAGAGTCCAACTCATATATAATTAAATGGCTAGAAGGTCTTAAGTTTGTAAAAATATTGTCAATACAGGTAGCACTAGTGGCAGTTATTCTAGTCGGCTCAAAGAATGTATTATACAAATTATATGACTTTAATAAAGTTACAAATTTATTTACTACAGCAGATTTTTCCAGTATATTAATGTTGAAATCTCCACAGACTACAACTGTTTTATTACTGTTAGAAGTCTTTAATAATACTTCTTCCATATATTTCTCAAAAATATCATATGAAGCACATGGGGGCCTGTACACGCTCATTACAATGAACTGCTCAAGCTCAATGCAAGCTATTTCAATAACTCGCTCAACAGAGAGGCTCACAATATCCTTACGTTCTTTAAATTTCATATTATTACGAATAATTATTCAAGTACACAAACAAGGTTTCTAATAAATAAGCACCGGAGACGTTTAAATGAGTGTTTAGTTATAATTGTTATTACTTGCGGCGTCCTCTGTAGTAGGTACATATTAATAGATGTTCTGACTGTATGCTTGGTTTGATGACAATGTTATGGACAGAGAACAATTTATAAAATTATTATATTTTTAATGCTTTACAATTGTCTTTATATTTTATTCATCCAACGCTCTAGTACTATAAGTTGTTTTACAATATTTAACACAACTAATTACACGACACACTAGGTACTAAATTAAATGTCTAACTAACTATACAAATAAATACAAAAACAAACGGACACGTCCTATTGTCATCGCTCGCGCGAGGATGCGTGCGTCCGATGCGTTCAAACTGACATCACAGATAACTATATACTAGTCGGAACTGACATCTACTGAATGTCCTATTATTGACGGTCGCACGATCATGCGAGTTTTTCTTTCAAACATCACACGATGCAATCGCATCGCAACATCGCGCGAGCGATGACAATAGGACGACGCCATAGGCGTCTAAGTATTCGTCCGCAACTTTATATTATTTTTGTAATTGTGTAATTCTATTGAGTGTGGTCCTCTGACCCGGCGCGGCGCGGGCGCAGGGGCCTGCTTTAAAACTCTTACTCCACGTTGTCAGCTGCTTCTCCAGGCTATCCTATGGATGCCTTAATAACTTAAGGCCTCCAGCCAGGACAAAGAACTTATAAGCTCAGCGACAACACGCTACGAGCACCTCCTGTGCGGTACGGACCATGGCTAAGCACGTCGCTACCCAAGCGGCAGCAAGGGACTGGCTTAATCGGATCAATCTTACTCACGAAAACTACGGGTGAACTTCAACTACCTCCGGCTAGACGCCTGGAGCACCCGCGGTCTGTTCTCACTTCCTCGGCAAGTATTGGGCCGCTGGATGCAGGTCGACCCTCGGCAGTTGTCACCCTACGGCCGCAGTCGTTAGCGACCCCTGCCGGACATAGGTGACCGCTCTAATGGATGATCAAGGAGATAGATTCATCATCATCTTCCTGCCCTGGTCCTATGTTACTAGTGGTCGGCGCAACACGTTTTCTTCTTCCATTCTCCCCGGTCAACATCATCATCATCTTCCTGCCCTGGTCCTATGTTACTAGTGGTCGGCGCAGCACGTTTTCTTCTTCCATTCTCCCCGGTCAACATCATCATCATCTTCCTGCCCTGGTCCTATGTTACTAGTGGTCGGCGCAACACGTTTTCTTCTTCCATTCTCCCCGGTCAACATCATCATCATCTTCCTGCGCTGGTCCTATGTTACTAGTGGTCGGCGCAACACGTTTTCTTCTTCCATTCTCCCCGGTCAACATCATCATCATCTTCCTGCGCTGGTCCTATGTTACTAGTGGTCGGCGCAACACGTTTTCTTCTTCCATTCTTCGGTCAACCGCCACGCTACCATTAATTCTCTTTTCCTTCATATCATTCCTCACACAATCAATCCATCTTTACTTTAGCTTTCCTCTCCCTTTCCATCCATCACCATTTATATTCATCCCTCGTTGAAATCATCAAATTGACACCAAATAGTATTTATCAGCAATTTGATTTTCACTAACGACTGCCCGGCGCGGCGCGGCGGCTGCCCCTGCTGAAGTGACCACAATGTCAAACCGAGATATCTGGGATAAAATGGGAAAAACCGCGTTAAAAATCCAATGTGTTGTTTAGAGGGAGCACTGGCTATTTATATGTATCGTTATGTATACTTATTTAGTTTTTAAGAGTCTTGAAGTCTGAATAAAATAAATAATGTAGTAGATCACTGACTAGGTATATGATAAAGGTACATCAAAAATACAAAGAATGCACGTCTCACGTCCCATACGTTATGGCCGTAATGTACTCACCTACTTACATATGAACGTATGTGTGTTATAATATTATATTTATTTTTATATTTATAAGTTTCCATTGACGCAAATGACGCCATATTTTAATAAAAGACAATGTTTAAACATCTTTATTGTTTAATTTATTAAATATTAATTATGTGCAAGGTATTGTGTGCTTTCCCGTATTTTTAAAGATTGAAAAATAGACAAAACAATTATATTCATATGCAAAATAAGCATAAGCACTTTTTAGTTAGTCATTATAGTGACAAGCTTGTATTTCTTGACACCAATATTTTTGTGGAAACGCTAAAATCGACTAGGGGTACTGTGTATCTGCCTGTTAGTTTTAGACACATAATACTCGTAGCAAGGCTATTAGCTTTTTATATAAACTCAGTGTAGCGTTGTGAGGGAACTTAGGTGCAAGTAGTCGAGTGATAAAATATCTAAATTAGTAAGTTCTTAGTCACATCACTAAAAACGGGGAACAACACTATCCTTCCGGAGACGCTCGGTCATTTTCGTTTCCGCTGGAAAGACGACAAGAGTTGTTACCTGACCCTCAGGATTCTTTGTGCCCCGACCTAGGGGTTCTTCGTACGGGCTGAGGGCAGGTGCCTAATAGTATTCACACTGCTGATGGTAGCGGTGCTGCACATTGCTTGCGCACGCTGCCAAGGTCTCGAAGGCCTAACAACTTGCGGCCTACCGCCGCAGCTACCTGCGCGAGGCTGTGCCTACCGCACACTGCTTGCGCACGCTGACCAGGTCTCGAAGGCCTGACAACCCGCGGCCTACTCCGCGAGCCTGTGCTGACAGCCCTCCACGCGCTACCGATACCTGTCGGTCTCACGAGGGCCGTCCGGCCTGCCGCCGGGCCTGCGCTGAGCAGGTCCCCCACGTCTGCTACGTGTTGCCAAGGACGGTACCCTTCTTGAACTTATTGTGATAGTGATAGTGCTCGGAACAGAACATGTGACTTACCCGCGACCTAGCTGATAATATTTTATATTTAATATAATTATATGTGTTAACCTAACCTAGTGTTTTCAATTACCTATTACTACCTACCTAGTAGTTAGCGGCCTGCGCAGCCTACCTGCAAAGCCCTAGCCGTTACATCAGACATAGATAGTATGTCGAAGTCTTGTGTTATTAACACCATAATGATTAGTAATAATACTAATAATAAGGTGGTGAGCCTGAATAAATCAAACTCAAAAAAAACTCAAACTCAAAGCATTTATTTCAAATAAACCAATTACAGGCACTTTTGAATTGTCAAGGGGTCGATCAGTCAGAAATATGAAGCTAGTTGCCCATTCCAACGCGTAGTAGGTTCCTATGGAGAAGAACGGGCAAGAAACTCCACGGACACTCTTTTAAATCAGAATATTGTTACAAAAATATTGGTTACATCATTCATGTTGTAATTATACATGTGAGAACAATGTAGAGAGACGTGTAGATTAAAACCGTCCGTAATAAAGCAAAAACAATTCAAAAATTAAAATAAATTCAAAATAAGCCTTGGCAGCTAAGAGATGACCAGTCCCCACTGACGGCGCCCGTTCACGAACATGACGCATGGATCAGCACCATTTAGCTCAACCATTTTGAAGGGAACTTAATGATCCTTTAGGGGTATGAGGAACAGGGTGTAAAGTTCACTCATCCCCCATAGAAAAGGGAGGATCCTCCGACCAGACGGGTGTGATGTCTGGCGGGCAACTGCCCAGAGGTTTGAAGTTGGGAGATTCTATATATGTTTATCGCGCGGTAAACTCTAATTGGTCGTTATGATAAGGCAAACCCGGTAGCTTTTCCATTAAATTATTTTTAAAATGTCCTAAGCGACTTTTATTTACAGGAACAAAACTCACAAGTTTTCTTTGAGCTCTGACTGTTTTCTGAGGGAAAGTGACTAACTGACCACAGTGATCAGAGTCCAACTCATATATAATTAAATGGCTAGAAGGTCTTAAGTTTGTAAAAATATTGTCAATACAGGTAGCACTAGTGGCAGTTATTCTAGTCGGCTCAAAGAATGTATTATACAAATTATATGACTTTAATAAAGTTACAAATTTATTTACTACAGCAGATTTTTCCAGTATATTAATGTTGAAATCTCCACAGACTACAACTGTTTTATTACTGATCGCTACATGCGAACTACGCATCAAAACCTGACGTCACATAACATCCTGACGTCACACAAATCGAAATGACGACACACCTGTCAGGAGACAATCTCCACCGACACTTAACGACACAATAATGTCCATTGACGACCAAATACTAGATAATCAAAGCGTACTAGGAGACACAGGAAAATATGACGCACCACAAACAAATACAGAAAATTCAACAATCATATCACCCATTTTAAAACATAAAGAGTCAATCACATTAGAACAAATTAAAGCTATTTTGACAAAAATCAAAAGCACAATCCAATCAGAAATTAATATAGCTGTACTAAAACTCCAACAAGAAATATACCAGACAACTGAACAACTGTCTCTAGAGAAAACAAAAATAAATATCAATATTATTGATTTAAAAGAAACCATACAAAAACTTAAGATCGAAAACTAAAAACTTAAAACAGAAATAACCGAGCTACAAAAAAAAACATGCATCTGTACGTGAACGCAACAAGAATAATGTACCCAGGATTTTGTAATTGTCTATATTTAAAAGAGTGTCCTTGGAGTTTCTTGCCCTTTCTTCTCCATAAAGATCTACGTTTTGGAATGGGCAACTAGCTTCAACTTTCTGACTAACTGACGCGACTATTTGACAATTCAAAAGTGCCTGTAAAATGCTTTGAGTTTGGGTTTGAGTTTTGAGTTTGAACGATACCTCTCAGAATTCTAAAATAATTGTTATCCATGGCTTAAACGAATATTATAATGAAACAAAAATGGACCTCGAAGTTAGGATAATATTTGCTTTTCAAAACACATTGAATATCGACCTCACTGGGTATATCGAGAGCTAAATCGGATAGGACGTAACGGATTTAGACGGCCACTACGGGTGGAACTGATCAGCAAAAGATGACCAATATCCTAGAAAACGTGGGCTATTTAAAAAATCTAGGCTTATATGTGTCAGGTTTCCTTGATAAAGAATCTCTGCAGAGAAGACGCAATCAAAGAGAAAGACGGTCTTTAGTACCCCAAAACATCAAAAACAACAAACTATATGGCAAATAATGCTACAACCATAAAACTATCAAAAACATAACGCTTAATAATACAACTATGCCACCTTCCTCGACCCAGAGCTGCAATAATAGGCAAACTGAGCTTTGTCTCTTTCGTAACTAACTTTGAAATTCTATACCAAAATATAGAAAGGAAAAACGTTCATGCTATGTCTGAGAAAAACTTGGATTACAGAAAAGCAAATTGAACTACTATACCTAAACGGATATAAAACGGCCTCTTGCTACAACAGGAAAGACTACAAAGGTGGAGGCGTATGCATTTTCATACAGGAAAACATCGAAACCTTAGAGCAACAAGGCATAACATCGTTGACTGTTTATATTCGAAGTGAGTTTATATAGGTTTATATTCGAAGTGTGTGCAATCATCACTAAAACCATAGACAATTTCTAGCGGCCATTGTGGTTTGGCAAATTTTGAATTTTTTGTACTACATATTAATTTTGATTTGCGTATTCAAATTATTATTTTGTGTTTATTATATTGGCTGTTCAGCGGTTTTGTCTAAGCCTTTATTTACAACTGCGCGCGCATCGCTAGTGGAAAAAATAAAACCAGAGCGCGCCATTTTCCATAAATATATGTTATCGTTTTTATTTTGTTATTCTAAAAAATACGAAATCTAAAGTATTGTCACCAACCGACGTTTAAAAGAAGCTCCGATTGACAGTACCTGGCAACAAAGGTCAGTTGAACTTTATAAATCTAAATTTATCATTTCTATAGTTACGCTATTCCAGCATAAGTTCTTACAACAAGTCTGATTTTTTCCTCGCAAGTTTGCTGAAAAACGTCGTATGAAACGCGTGTGCATTGATCATTACCCACTCGGCTAAATTATCATATATGTCGCCGCGAAGGCATCAACCTGTAAAGATTATAACATGTCGCCGCGAAGGATCAACCTGTCAAGATTATAACATAATCCTATTGTTGTCACAAGCATTAATCAAGGTATCAGTTCCTTTGAGATCAGACGCCATCTATTGCCAAACTTGTGAACTCAGTCCTGTGGGTAGGCGATATCACTGATAGTGAAATTATTAAACTAATTTCGATGTTTGAGCCAAAACAATAGTTGGAATTAAAAGGGAACATTTAATTAATGATTTTTGGGTTTTTTGTCATATTGACACTTGTCAATATGACAAAAAACCCAAAAATCATTTGATAGTAAATTTTGTTTATGGCAAAGCGCTACCTAATGTCACGAAGATGGCGCGATTTGCGAATATTATGATCAATAACTGAATTTAATAATTTAATACAAGAACTAAATCAGTTTCAATAATAGAAAACCAACTATAAAGTAATAAGATTATTTTACACTGCAATTTACTAATGAATACCTGTTGTTTGATTAAATTCCTTGAATCACAGGAAGTGTTGTCAAAAGTAGTAAAGAATGAAGGTGTAAAAAGTAATGAAGGTTCTAATTTAACTTTAATTCTGAATGACATTTGTATTTGTGAATATTAGCATTGTTTAATTATAAAATAATTAACTGATAAGCATTTTAGCATTATTTATAAGTTTTACTGAACTAACTAAGTAATAAGTTTTTGTATTGGAATACGCGATATATCCGCTGACTGAAAAAAGGGCACAGACACAACAATGGCGCGTGTTCAACCTCTGTAATATATTGCTTTGATAAAAAAGAGTGTCTAAGGAGTTTCTTGCCCGTTCTTTTCCTTCAGTACCTACAGTTTCGTTTTGGAATGGGCGACTAGCTTCACCAACTAACTTAAACTCAATGAATCAACTAACTATTGAGTGACAAAGTGATAACTCAAAAGTGTAAACGTTATTATTGAAATAAATGCTTTGAGTTTGAGTTGAGAATTGTGTGTGATTGAAAACCATCTACCATCAACGAAGAATTACACCGGAGACTAGTCAGACACGGCACAGAGTAGATACCCCGTCGTGTCATATATAATATATAATACAGCACACTCGTATCATAATGTACTATTATATTAGGAAAGGGACTAACCTTTTTACCTACTTTTTGTTACCCGGTTTATCTTACCTTTTAAATCATAATTTTTTGATACTGTTTTATTTTTATATTACACCAAATTATACGTGAATACCTACATATGTGGTGATGTCTTAGTTTCATTTTTGTACTCTATGGCGTCCGGGGTTCAATTCCTCTCCGCTGTCTCAACTTTATCACTACACTATGCAGTGGCGGATGTGCCCAGTAGGCCCGGGCCTAGGACGGCCAATGGTGACAAAAAAAACCCAGATGATAACAAGAAATAACTCGAAAGTGCCTTTATGTATATTCTAAACGTTCGCGCACATTATGGCGGGCCGCACTGCACACAATAATAACTTAAAACCATTTATAATATGTGAACGCGTCATTGAATTTCGGGGCGCCAAGCCGATTCTTAGTAAACAAAATTTCTGAACGGATTTCGATAAAAGTTAGCAATAAAGTATAAATTCATTATGTAGTCTATATGATGAGTGCTATACGGAACGGCTGATATTTCTACTACATGGGTGTGGGGCCTAGGGCGGCCAAGCCTGCAAATCCGCCACTGACACTATGTACTAAGTCCAACGTTACCAGCCCCAAATACATTTTACTTAGATATACATTTCTTTATTTTCCAAATAAATATAAAATACGAGAATACATACCTACACAAATTCTAAGGCGCCTACCCTAGTGGGGCAGAATCCAGCAAGATTTTAGTATCTATGTCATTGCACCAAATTGCTTTAAAAAAATGCAGTTCCACAATTTTCCGCCGGACTTCTGTGGTGGAGCGGACTCTACAATTTCTGTGACAATTTCACAAATATTTACCAACAACTATCTATCAATGTCATTCACCACTCTTTATGACAACTCTTTATGATTTTTGTAAAAGACAGTTGAAGTCTTTTACAAAAATCATCCTCGTCGTAGGTACCAAAACTGTACACACAGGTATACTCGTATATATACTTAGTCATGATAGTAGACGCACTGCTTGAAGATTTTACCAACTTTACTTTTCCGCCAAGTTCTGGCAAACCCACCTACACCCTGCAGCAGTGGACCCTGGAGAAAAAAGATCAAGAGTTTCTACTCTCTAAATATTTAATAAAGTGAAGAAAACCTTATGGATACCTACGCCCTTCTCAACAGCTGTGTAATCTTAGTGCCTTGTGTTTATATAATATTTATTTACTTATTATAATATCATTGTAATGACATTACCACTGTAAACTATATAGGGGTCTGTAACCACAATGTTGTTATAGCACGTTATAATTTAAACTATAATTTAATAACAATAGTTTTGATTCGTCAATTTTACAAAGACAGCGTTTCTGAAGAATTTTCCATCCTGTGTGGGATGGAAAATTCTTCAGAAACGCTGTCTTTGTAAAATTGTAGCATATCGGATTCAGTAGTTTACCTATAAAGTGGCACGCTGGACAAATGAATAGTTGGCGGAACCAACACTTCATATTTTTTATGTAATTTTGAATGCGCCTGATTGCATTATTCGTTTTAATGTAGGTTTTCTTCGAAATAATGGTGAGTAATGAAAACACGAACACTACCAGATTTATTGTCTATATCCACAGGTTATAGTTAAGAATAACTACATACACTGATTTCGTTCGTGAATATTCCAACATGTTCTACAGTGCTACTACAATATTCATTCATAACTATACAATAACTCATTGATAAAGCATCCCTCTGGCGGCGAGTCGCGCAAGCAGTTATCCACTGTTCCATTCATGCCACGAGTAAATCATTCAGAAATGCTGTGGCCCTCTAACAGCGAGTGGGACGATTATGGCGCTACTATGTATATCAGTCACAAAATTAGATAAACATACTGACAGAATGATTGTTTGCAATCTACATCTCGTACATTTGTGGGATGGAGTAGTGTCTCATCCTCATCATCGACATGAGCCGAAAGAAGTCCAGTGACCACCTTCCAGAAACATACGGATCCCTCGCCGAGCTATACTTACCAACTCGCACTTGACCGAGTTTTTATATTTGTTTTGTGCCTATTCTGAATAAGTGTATTTACTTGCTTTCTTTAAAAAAGTTGTAATTTAAATAATGTAATAAAAATTATTATTGATTTTCTTTTATTCTATATACTTCGATGCATAATATTATAATATATTACCTTCTGTAACATATGAATTTTGTTTGCTCACCTCTTAAGCTGAGAACCGACGGTGCGCAATATCGCGCACGCACGCGCACCAGCCCGCACGACGCACCGTGGGAAGGGTAACGTGCGTGGTAGCGCAGACGCGTGCGTGGCGGTGCGTCCGAGTTTTTATGTTTTATTTTATTTTATTTTTATTTTATTTATTGAGGGATAATAAACAACTACAACATATATATTATACATAAAATTAACAATACTTAAAGTGGTAATGTTGCAGTCCACTGCATTATCCGCATATAGGACATATTAGAGAACAGTGGTTGCCACTAGACGGGCATTACCAAAATTAACAAATAATTTAAAATAAATAAATAAGTTACTATAAAGCTATCTGTAGCTACAAAACCAAATCAGGTAAGAGACAATTTCACTTACCTAAATTATTCAATAAATTAGTAATAAGATTACAATTATGATAATTTTTTTATAACATTAGTTTTAAATTCATATTTTGAGCATGCAAATATATCAATATCAATGAAATTTGAATTATAGGATTCCAACATTCTATGAATAGGGCAGCGTAAGCCAGAGTTGGTACGACAAGAATTTAGTGTGAACAGAGTGCGGCCACGAACTTGACGTGCATGAACTGTTCGGGGGACAGAATAACACAGCTTACTCGTTAGATCAATGGCATCAAAATGATTGTGGACAATATCATGAAGCACGTTGGCCTCCAGGTATTTGCGCCGGTTCTCCAAGCTGATAAGCTTGTACTTATCAAGAAGTTGGGAGTATGATAGATAAGCCTTAGTCCCAGTACATCTGTAGTTCATAGCACGGAGGTACTTGCGCTGGACCCTTTCTATTCCAACTACGTACTTTTGGTAGAAGGGGTTCCAAATAGGGACCGCATATTCTAACTGACAACGAATGAGCGTCTTATACAGACAGAGATAGGTTGAGGTTCGCTTAAATTCTGTTGAAGATCTCATCACAAATCCATACATTTTAAAAGCACTATTGACTATGGCTTCGATATGGTGGTTCAAGGACAGTTTGCCATCAAAGAGAACACCTAGATCCTTCACTATGGAAATATTATTTAAGGGGATACAGTTAAGATTATAATTGAAATTGATGATGAAGTTATTTTTAGTAAAGTGTATATAGTTACACTTGGGGATACTAAGATGCAGCCTATTGTCAATACAGTAGGCAGTTAGTCTGTCCAGGTCCTCCTGAAATGACTGGCAGTCGTCTATAGTACGTATCGCTTGAAACGCCTTCAAGTCATCAGCGTACATCAAGAATTTTGACTTTTTAAAACATTTCTTAATATCATTAATATAAATAATGAATAAAAGCGGTCCCAGAATGGAGCCCTGTGGAACTCCGGAAGTATTATTAACAGAGACAGACTGATGACCATTAACCACAACCCTTTGTGACCGGTTTTCGAGGTACGACACAAACCAACGCAATAGATCCCCGCGTATTCCATTGTAAGCAATTTTACTCAGGAGAATTTCATGATCGACCTTGTCAAAAGCCTTTATGAAATCAGTGTAGACCGCATCTATTTGCAACCGCCCATCCACACTTTCAAAAAGGTAATTTGCAAATATTAACAGGTTAGATATCGTAGATCGGCGCCTAACAAACCCATGTTGTTCAGGAATGATAGTATTATGCAGAAGAGGGTAAATCTCGTTGTGAACAAGTCTCTCAAAAAGCTTCGACAAGGTCGATAGAATCGAGATAGGTCTATATTGTTCGACGTCATGCTTTGATCCACCCTTATGCATGGGGGTAATGTTAGCTCGCTTCCACACCACCGGGAACACACCTTCATGCAGACATCTATTAAAAAGGATATAGATCGGCTCACAAATATTATCAGCCGTAGCCTTAAAAAAGGCCGCCGGAAGACCGTCCGGTCCAGCCCCCTTACACGGGTCCAACCGTTTCAACTCGCTGAGTATTTTTAATTTGTCGATATGCAAATTAGTAACTAAGCCACCATTCTCTGCGTACTGCTGCGGTGGACCCCACGTAGAGAGCGTTGGTGATACGGGCTCAAATACGGACAAGAAAAAATCCGAAAACATATTGCAGACAACGTCAGGATCACTTGATTTGACATTCTGGTACTGCATCATGGACGGAATGTCTGACTTACTGTTACGGTTAGAAATATAGGACCAAAAATGCTTTATGTTACTAGAGAGACTATCTTCAACTGAGTTAATATAATTGGAATAACAGGTTTTACACATGTGTTTGAAGATAGACCTACATTCGGAGAAGTTATTAGAGAGTTTGGGTACATTCCCTTTGAAGTTACCAACTCGCCGCGGATAGGCCCGCACGGACACGCACCTTGGGAATGGTAGCGTGCGTGGTAGCGCAGACGCGTCCTTGGCGGTGCGCCCGATCCGCGGCGAGTCGGTAACTTCAAAGGTGCCCGAGGTATGCTCGGTTCCTATAAAGTAAAACGAATCGTTTAGCTTACCAATGGTAGCTTTTTTATTGCTCAAACTAGCATTATACTTAAATAGATTCGTAAGCAAATTTTTAAACATGGGCGTTTTTGGATTTCTATGCAAACAGTTAAATATTCGATTTCAGATAGTGAAATCGTTTTTAAAATCCGTTTTTAGAAATCGAGTTCTGGAGCGGCTCCGGCGCTTCCGGCTCGCAGTTTCGATCGTCTCTATTAATATTATAATTCGGTTGTAAGTGCATCGATCAAAACTATCCAAACATAAACAAATACTTGCTTATGCAAATCTACTCTTGCTGTGGTTTTGTGAAATCGGTTTGTCCAGTTCGGAATATCGATACGATACGATTTGCGACTGAATCGGATTTTAGATACGTTTTGATATATCTGACGCATGTCTACTAATTTTACCTTTGATAGCTACTTCCATATGGGAGGGTCTACTATGCAAAGCTATGATGTATTTGCTTCATTATTGGTAAAGTAACAAAAATGTCTTAATTTTAAATAAATAACGGTCCGTAAATTATAGGAATCGGCTTTCAGTCGGTGGTCAATCAGACGCCGACTGTTAGCTCATTTGACTTAACGCCGCATGTGCGTCGAAGGAGACGGCTCCGCTTGCTTATTATAGCTCTCTACATGAAAATACAGTAAATACACAATAGGTAGTAGGTACGTACGTTGCACGCAGCGACTGCATGTCA
The DNA here is from genome assembly GCA_916701695.1 of Agrochola macilenta. NCBI lineage: Eukaryota > Metazoa > Arthropoda > Insecta > Lepidoptera > Noctuidae > Agrochola > Agrochola macilenta. Next base: position 20,267,340 of record OU753573.1, on the reverse strand, counting down.
TTTCGTCAAAACAACCGAAATAGTAGTTTATGAAACTGTTGCATAAAGAGGGGTATTAAAATACGAGGGTGTGTTTAAAAACCGAGCCGTAGGCTAGGTTTTTAATAGTATGACATGAGTATTTTAATACCTAGTTATGTGCAGTTTCATACACTATTTTATCTACTCTCATACATTGGGATTGAACCTACAAAATAAAAGATCATAGTTAAAGATTAAGAATAAAAAAATCTCACGAAATTCAGTTCAACAAAACGTAAGAATGGCGCCTGCACCCAGCACATCACCGCGCATGCGCTAGTGCGGTGATGTGCGGTGCCAAAGTATTTTCTACTTTAAAGTACTGACAATAAAGGCGTATGTCGTATGATAAGTTTACAATGACGTATTGTGCCGGAGAGCTATTCGGACAGCCGAATAACTCTCCGGCACAATACGTCATACAATACGTCATACCACTTAAAACGAAATTTTGGAACAACCTCATTGACTAAATTCTAGTAACTTTAAAGGGTATGTAAATAAAATAATGATTAATTGAATACAAAAGTTTATTCATTTATAAAAACCGGCCAAGTGCATGTCGGACCACGCACAATGAAGGGTTCCGTAGTTGGAATGAATTTATCCTAAGAACAAATATAACATAGTAGTTGAAAAACATGTTCTCCCATGCATTTCAACTGCAACTGTAAGTTTGTACGCACAATATTGGGAGATTTACCATGTTATTTTAAGACCATAGACTTCTTATAGGTTTTTTTGTATCTATAAGTATAGAACTATTTTCTGTATTTTATTTTTATATTTGTAGTCTCAATATTTTCGGAGATAGGGAGAGCGCATGGTCAATTTTCATCTATTTTTTAAATTAGTAAATCCAATTCCTAGAGGGGACTTCGGTCGACGCCGATTACAGCAAGATCGCGCTACCTATTGTGACTTGTTTCGGACAGCGGAACCCCCGCACTATCCCTTCTCTTCATTCTTGTTTGGTCTTGATTTAAATAACCTAGTAAGGTGCAACGACCATTTAAAAACCTAGCAAGTCTCATGAAGAGACTTACTAGGTTTTGAAATGGTTAAATTGACTTACTAGGTTTTGAAGTGGTCACGAGGCAGTGCATTGTGCACTTACTAGGTATCGATGCTTAAATATATCTGCTTATAAGTGAGTTTTCAACGCTGGTGTTTTTTTATTTGGTAGAGACTTACTAGGTTAACAAGATTATGCAATAAAACGATTTTTGTAAAAAGTGTCCCTTACTTAGGTTTTAAATACGACAGCCGTATTGTTGGACGAACTTAAAGTATATTGGACAAACGAAGGATGCGATCCGAAGTATTCTGAAGCGAGCCGAAAGAGCCGTTCGGTCGGCGACTCACTCGGTGAGACGTCTGCCGACCCCTGAGTCCAATACCGACTAAAGGATTGACTAAGGACTCGTGTAGATGGACATCGACACCGCTCGCGTTAACCATGTAAATCGTACACTGTACACTAAAGCGCCGCCGCGCCGCGCCGTGGCCGCGCGCCGTCGCCTTCGTCGCACCGGACTTCTACTTCCACTAGTAGAGAGCTGATGTTATAAGGAGTAACTTAGGCAATTTTTATTTTAGAAAAATGATTAGGGTCCACGCGGGCGAAGCCTCGGGCAGCAGTTAGACATAAAAAAAAGAAGTTTTTTTTAATAAATACGCATTTTGAAAATCTCACGTCATATATTAGTCGGACCAAATCTCACGACATCTCACTAAGGGGAAGGGGTCGAAAAATCGCCTCACGGAATTATTGAACGACCCCTTACTTTCTTTACTGAACTAGGTATAGTGAGTCTGAGTGAGCTATTTAGCGAACGAGTGAGTGAGTGAGTGAGTGTGTGAGCGAGCCTGACGTCAATCAAACAGAGCTGTACTCGTAGTACAGATAGTGCGATCCACGAAGACGCGCCCCACTCCGCGATTACTGTACTGTAAGCTGTATTTTACTACGGAGCGGAGCGGAGTGGGGCGCGTCTTCGTGGATCGCACTATCTATAGTTCGAGACGGTTCCTGAGGTAGCAGCGCGGTGCGGGAGAGGTGTCGTGATGCGAGAGCTCGGTGATTCGTCAACTTGTGAAAACTGTCACCCCTCCCGCACCGCGCTGCTACCTCAGGAAGCTTTTTTCTATCACTCGATCACTCGTTACCTTAGTTTAGTCAAAACCTGTTTATTTCGCACGCGTACAGTGGAGTTTTCGGCTACGTGAATAATGGAGTGGACGAACGAGCTTGTTTTTGATTTTTTAAATCTATACCAAAATGAACCCACGCTATGGAACGCTGCGGCACCAGAACACAAAAACAAAAATTATTCATATGATGCATGGAAAAGGATAAAAAGAAAACTAAAGGATAATAATATTACAATTACGGAAATAAAAAAAAAACGAGATTATTTAATGTCAACGTACAGGAGACAAAGATCTAAAGTAAGAGAGTCTATGGGAACTGGTAGTGGTGCTGACGAAATATACAAACCTTAATGGCCCTTTTATAACATAATGTCTACTTTTTTAGACGATGTATATAAACCAAAATTATATTTATTTTATTTCAACCATTTTACATTATCCATACCTACACTATAAAATAACCATAATACACCATACATTATCATTATTATAATTTGTTTGTAGTTGCCAGTAACAATAATATATATTTTTTTACAATTATTAACATTATGAGCATTTATTCTGAAAGGGGGCGACGTCGCAAATAGATGTCAAATATTTCGTTGTTTTGATTAATTTGGCAATATTACTGTATGGAAATAAGAAATGTGGCTAACTAGCGAACTAGAATATCGATTATGAAATGCAATAATTAATATCGTAACACCGAATATTTCGAATTACTCGTAGATGTAAAAAAAGGATTTGGAAACTTTCCAAATGCCTTTTTTACACCTAAAACGGGTACAACATCAAATTCAATGTTATAATTGCAATTCATTATATATATTATATTCTAGTTCCCTAGTTAGCCACATTTCTTATTTCCATACATTAATATTGCCAAATTATTCAAAACAGGTAAATTTTTGACAGCTATTTGCGACGTTGCCAACCTTCAGAATAAACGCTCTTAAGGATGGGATTTATTTAGTAATATAAAACATAAAGCCTCGTGCAGACTGGTGCGACGCGCGGGCCGGCGTGACGTGACTCCGATAATTGTTCTACCATAGTTTACTTAGAAATTATTATGTTAGAGTCAGTGGGGGATCATTTCGCCACGAGCCTGGATGCACTCCACCTTCATTTTCAGTATCAAAAGTACCAGGGGGTGTATATATTCGTCGTGAATTTTTAGATCGTCTTAAAAAGTTGTGCAGTAAACAACACGTCATAACAATATTGGATACCTTCTTTGGTTCTAATAAAATGGTTTCTTAAGTACCCTAAAAATACCCGACATAATGCCGAAAACGTTCTCTACTATTCTTCGAGCTCGAGACAAACGATAATTAAAAATTCTTTCTTTTGTTCCCGTAGCGTGCAGACGGCTTCAACATATTTTCAGTGAGAGCAAATGCACTATCTGCCACAAACACGTAGGGAAGTGATTCCTCCTTGAAGGGCAAATTAGTTGATGGTGGAAAATCCAGTGCATTTCTGGAGATTTTTCTATACATCTCTGTATTTCTGTAAACACCGCCATCACTTATTCTGCCTTGACATCCGCAATCCACAAATGTGAAGCTATAGTCAGCATCCACCAAAGCTAACAAAACAATGCTAAAAGTACCGCGATAGTTGATATATTCAGAACCACTGTGACTGGGACTTTGTATTAGGACATGTTTCCCATCAATTGCGCCAAGGCAATGAGGAAAGTTCCAAGTGCTGTTGAAATCATCTTCAATTTTTAACCATTGTGCTGACGTCCGAGGTAACTGAAATGAATAAAATAGTAAAATGATTTGTGTATTCCTGGACAGGATATTTTGGACGCGGAAGAGATCGAGGAAGACAAAGATCAAAATGCCACACAAGCAACACCGGAAGAAACGTTCAAACATCCTAAAACGTTTGAAAAAAAAAAACCCATTAAAGGCAAATTAAATGAGTGTGATGAAATGAAGAAACGCAGTGAAGAAGCTTATAAAGTTTTGCAAAATATCTCTCAAGAGCCCGAATCAGACACATGTTTACTATATTCCGAGTTATTATGTAATAAATTGAGAGCTTTACAGGAAAGTACAAGAGATATTGCAATGATGAAAATAGACAGAATAATGTATAATTTTATTTTACAAGACAATCATACAAGAAGCTTCCAATACCATAATACAATTCCGTCCATTGGCCAACAACCATACAATTACCACACACCAACACAAGTAACACCAAGCTACTCTCACTCATACAATTCACAACCATCTCCACAACATCAAGTCTCACTGCCATCACCAGGTTACTCTCACTCATCCAACTCACAACCATCTCCACATCATCAAGTGTCATTGCCATCACCAGGTTACTCTCACTCATTCAATTCACCACCATTTTCACAACATCAAGTCTCACTGCCATCACCAGGTTACTCGCACTCATCCAACTCACAACCATTCCCACATCATCAAGTCTCACTGCCATCACCAGGTTACTCTCACTCATTCAATTCACCACCATTTTCACAACATCAAGTCTCACTGCCATCACCAGGTTACTCGCACTCATCCAACTCACAACCATTCCCACATCATCAAGTCTCACTGCCATCACCAGGTTACTCGCACTCATCCAACTCACAACCATTCCCACATCATCAAGTCTCACTGCCATCACCAGGCTCACTCATTCAATTCACCACAATCTCCACAACTTCAAATCTCACAACCATCACCAGGTTACTCTCACTCATCCAACTCACAACCATCCCCACAACATCAAGTCTCACTATCATCACCAGGTTTCTCAGGCAATTCAGAGCCCATGCTTACACAACTGGCTCTTCAACAACCATCTACTGACGCTCAGCAAGATTCACAGTTGAAAATATATTACGAAAGTAAAATTTTCAATTAGCATTTTTGTTATCAGTGCCGTGTAAATTCTAAAAGTAATTTCGTCTATATCATGTAATTTTTTGCATTTTGACATTAACGTCGGTAGCAAACTTCCACCTTGCAGTAGGTCAATTCAACTGGCTCGCGTCATGTTGTTAACATGACGCGAGTCAGTTCAATTGAACTATGTACTGCAGTTTTGCTGCTATGTTTTCGCGGCGGAGTCGTGCTACCCGCCTAAAAAGACCGCTTAATAAAAAATTTGGTCAAAAACAACCGAAAAGATTCCATTACTATAATTCGTTATTGGATTTTACTTAAAGGGCACAGGGGGGAGACTGCCGCCCCTGGGGCAGCAGTCTCGACATAGATAGCGATCGCTATACTACCGAATTCGGTCGCGAAGTCCTAATGGCGTCACTAGACGCGCACGACGTGCTTCACAACCACGTGATTTTTACGTGCTTGTCAAGCAATTTTGATCGTCGAGGGACGCCATTAGGACTTTGCGACCGAATTCGGTCATATAGCGATCGCTATCTATGTCGAGACTGCCGCCGGTTTGTAAGATTAATGAAGAATGTGTAATTTGATTTAATTTAACAACTCTCGTATCTATTGTGTAGGAGAGAACAACAATTTTGTTGATTGAATGCCTTGCGTTTTCATTACTTTAAAGAAAATAAATGATTTTAGTTTACTTACTTTTATTTCTGCGTTTAATTCTTGTATCAAGGCTTCGCACACGCCAACGACGCATCTTGAAATTGTTTGCTTGGAGACTTTAAAAAGATAACTAAGGCTTGTGTAGCTATCTCCAGAAGCTAAATATCTGAGTGCAATTGCAAACCGTTCATTAACAGGAATGCATTGTCGCATGTTGGTATCAGTCTTTGATATAATTGGACCAATTTTGCTCAAAAGGTATTCGAAGTCACTTGCCGTTATCCTACAAAAATTTAAAAATGTATTGCTCGGTTCTCTTGTGAAATCATAGAGCATATCAGTTCCGTTATATCTGAAATTGAATTATAATTAATTAGAAAAAAGTAGCCCACATTTAAGAAATTTAATTTAATTTAACTATTTAATTTTATAGTTGGCATACCTTGAACGACTTTTGTTATACGCCGACATCCACCAGCGTGGTTTCTTCTTGTTTACTTTGTTTTTATTAGAGCACAAATGATTATTGCAAAAAAATACCACAAGAGCCGCAGCTGCAGCGATACGTTCTCTTTTACTATGCATTTTGCAATGACAAAATGCCGTGTGGTGGTCGTCGGCCGTGTGGGCTGGTGCGCGTGCGTGCGCAATATCACGCACCGTGGGAAGACCCTTGGTGCGTGGTGCGTGGTCGTGCGCCGTGCGGGCTGGTGCGCGTGCGTGCGCGATATTGCGCACCGTCGGTTCTCAGCTTTAGAAAAGAATGAATGTAAATACGTTTATTTGCTGTAAACATGACGCAAAGAAAGAACATACGAGTACCTACACGAAAACAACAAGTTGGGGGAAAATATGTGCTCTTCTGTAGGTACTTAAGACAAGCTTGATCCGCTACAGTTTCATTACGCTTTCTGCACTGAATCTTACAAGTCGAAGAAAAATGAAGACTTCTATCACGTTTGTTATACTGGTAAGCTTTTTCCTTTTTTCCACAGTGTACAAGATCGCCATAACCACCTCGATTGGCAGACGTATTGGTGAATATTGTATTTACTACTTATTCATGTTCATTGGTCACCTCTCAAGCCACCGATATTACAAAACAAGATCTATCTTCAGACCCAGGGTTAAACCATAGAGCCATTTTTGAATTACGAGTTTATTCCGACAACGTTAAAGTTCTAAATACAAAAACTGATTTTAAACCGGTAGGTAGCTCCGAAATTCGTCTTACGTTATTTACAATTTGCAGGTCAGCATCACGTCGCCGCGTCGTAAGGTATAATCAAAAATGATTAAGATGTATTTTCACAATAATAATCATTAAAATAATCAACACAAATTTTAATTTTTTGTACGATTTATAAGCTATCTGAACTTTTAAAGTTGATCAGCGGGAAATTCCCATTGTGATCTTTTTATTGCGCGGTGCTATTAATCTAATTGATCTTTCTGATTTTTTATTGATATTCTAATAAATTGCGTAGTTACGCTTCTTTTAAACTGTTACCTCTTTATATCTAATCTGCCTTCTTTAATAGATTTGCTCATACTTAATTACCAAATGGTCCTGGTTATAGATGGTTTATAAAATTATTTAGTAACAATGTCATAATTTACCACCTTAAATCCAAGATGGCGGCTGCGAGATTTTTTTAATTTTGTCGTGTTCATGGTTTTTGAGGGTGCTAATCCTAACTATCTATCTATATAAATAAAAAAAAAACTCCTGACTGACTGACTGACTCATCAACGCCCAGCCCAAACCCTTGAACCTAGAAAGCTGAAATTTTCCTCAGAGGTTTCCTTTATAATTTAAACAAGGAATAAGGAATGATTTTTCGAAATTCAACCCCTAAGGGAGTAAAATAGGGATGAAAGTTAGTCAGGAAAATCGTCATTTTTGTAGTTTATGCCATGAAAATTGGTATTTAGCTTTTGGTTAGTAATTAATAATTACATGTATCAGAGCTTTGAAAAATCCTACCATAACAGTAGGGGATAGCAGTGATAGCCAGTGGTGTGACCGTCGGACTGCCAAGTCAAAGCTCTCGAGTTCGAACCCAAGGCACGCACCTCTGACTTTTCGGATTTATGTGCGTATTGTATAATTATCACTTGCTTTAAAATCGGTGAAGGAAAACATCGTGAGGAAACCGGTATGCCTGAGATATATTTATCGACGGCATGTGAAGCCAAGTCAGAGGCCCATGGGTGGCTTTAAAACTCTGACACCAGGTTAGTCACTAACCACACGAAAAAAAGAAGAAGTAGGGGATGAAAGTTTCTATGGGAAACCCGTAATTGCTCAGCCCGACTTTCACCATCGCCAAAGACACTTAGTAATTCAAAGAATAAGATTATTCACTGAAAACAGTGAATAAAAAGCTCTTATAATCACTTTTTATATATATTCATATTCATTTATTTGCGTTCCACAAGGTAAAACAAGATGTTAACAAAAGGCTTAGAGCTAAGAGCCGTTGTAGACCCTGTTAGGGCACAGCTAAAATATTTTTAGGTACATTACTTACTAGTTAAAAATCTAAGTCGTAGAAAGTTAAAAATAAACATAAAATAGAATTATACATGAAAACTAAATAAGTAATTACATTCGTTTATAAGTCAACAACAATAATATAAATAATTCAATTATCAATAAGTAGGTATCCATTTACACTATTATTATATTTAGATAAATAAATTTAACCTAAGTAGTAATATTACATAAGTAAATATAAAAATATAAATATAATAATAGCTATTTACTTAGGCAATATATTCGACATCCATCTCAATGCTATACAACTTCCTTGTGAAAAAATACTTGATACACAGGAAATAAATATCGCTTCACAAGTTGACCATCCTAACAATAATAATTATCGGTCTATCATTACTGACAGGACTATTGTTGCCAATAAGCCTGATATAGTGGTGATAGACCGATTAGCGCGCCGCGCAATGATAGTCGATATTACCATCCCACATGACGGGAACCTCGTGAAAGCTGAGAAAGAGAAACAAATAAAATATCTCGACTTAGCACACGAGGTTGTTGACATGTGGAATGTGAGTTCTAGTTCACTAAACAGTTCCACGATCCACCTCCTGCCTCCATCATCAGACCCTCGACAACAAATCCATCATATTAAACTTGTCAAACCGAGTCATATGAGCCCAAACTCGAAGGGTTTACTAGTAGCCACTGAAGAGTTCCACTATCCACCTCCTACCTCCATCATCAGACCCTCGACACCAAATGCAACATATTGAACTCATTAAACCGAGTCATATGAGCCCAAACTCGAGGGGTTTAATAGTAGCCACTAAACAGTTCCACTATACACCTTCTGGCTCCATCATCAGTTCCTCGACAACAAATGCAACTTATTGAATACGTCAAACCGAGTCATATGAGCCCAAACTCGAGGGGTTTACTAGTAGCCACTGAAGAGTTCCACTATCCACCTCCTGACTCCATCATCAGATCAGCTCCAAGATACTAAATTATGGTATTGTCATCGGTTTTTGATACGTATGCAAATTTTCAAGATAATCGAACGGCTTGAAGTTGGTGAAAATTACGTTGAAAGATTCCATTACATAGATAGATAGATAGATAGTCAAGCTAATAAAAGTGTGTTAAAAACACCTTTAATCTAGCATTACAAACATTAGTCTTTATTTGGGGAGTTGGGTTGTGATGTTCCAGAGTAGGGAGATATCCAGCAGAGGATGTAAGCGGGCACGCCCAGTATGCCTGGAGGCTTTTTTATTTAGATATTAAGTTCGGTTTACGTTTAGCGTTTTTATTTCGGCCTGAGTATAGTTCTCGATGATTTTGTTTGGTATATTGGCGTGTGCTAGCTAACATATGGCTAATAATTTGAATTATGTTTTGTGTTGCGTAATGTAAATTATTTTGAATACTATTATATAGAATCTTTTTTTTTTTGTTCTTCTAACTGAAACGACAGCTGTGCTGCTGGGGAGTTTGTTGCGCCACTTCTTCTTCCCAGCTAATGCACTAGGAAGTGGTGAAGGGTGGGCGTTTTGGGGGACTGTCTTATGTAATTTTGACGTTCGAAAAGTGCTGATTCTCAGCCTAGTTTGAATAAATGACTTTTGAATTTTGAATTTTGATGGCGAAACGCACACCTTCAGTAACGATGATGATTATATTTGCAGGTGGTGACGTACGTGCTGGTGGTCGTGCCGTCTGGAGAGCAGGCGGACCTGCTATCAGACTCAGAGATCCCTCTTATATCGAAAGTATTGAATCTAATAGCCAGTTTTATAAAAATATTTAAAGATCAACCAAAGAAAGCTGCAAAGTGTTTGACCGATGAACTGCCAGCAGAAGCCATCCCCGACCTTTCAAATTTAGACGCGGTTACTATTTTAAAATATTCATCAAACACACAGATTCTATCGGCACAAAAATGCATTACAAATCTTGCGAATACGCAATAGGTTTCACCAAAGGTAGCATCCCAATTGTGCTATCAAATATAATAAACATGTTTGAAACATAGTTCTTGTTTTACTTGTTTCCACCATCAGACCCGCCGCAGTTGTGTCAGCAGAGCCATGGAAGCTTCGAACCTATTAAAACTGTATGCAATCATCTATAACTGACTTTCGCTGCTGACTGTAACCAGGAACAGTAAAGGTAAGTACGGTCAAGCGCACGTCGCGTCAGTGGTAACACATGAAATACATGAACATGATATCCGAAACATTCTGCAGTTCTATCTTGGGGAAAAATTTGCTGTGACATCATTCGTTAAACCGAATGCAACCACCGAAGAAGTACTAAAAACCTGCGCAAATACATGTAAGGACTTTAACAAATCTGATTTTGTAATTATATTGGCAGGTTCTAATGACACATTACAATCAATAATATAGAAAAGACATAAAACCGTTTTCAACAAAAGTTATAAGTTCTAAATTAAAATTATGTAATGTTTATTTCCTCCTTCCATAATATTAAAACAAATATTTTGCTATGAACTTCTCTCAGGCGTTACGTAGATACGAGTTATAAGACAGCGGACAATATTTTTTCTTCTACCGACTTGTTTTGAGATAGTTCACTTGTTGCGTAGTTTTGTTTGAAGTAGCAGAATAAATACGTTTTCGTTTTTATTTCCCTGTCAGAAGCATGAAAACAAGCATACACATTGCATGCAGCAAGCATGCAAAATGTAGCATGCAAGCAACCATGCAACATGTAGCATTCAAGTAAGCATGCAGCATGCAAGCGAGCAAGCAACACGTAGCATGCAAGCAAGCATGTAGCATGCAAGCGAGCATGCAACATGTAGCATGCAAGCAAGCATGTAGCATGCAAGCGGGCATGCAACATGCTACAGGCATGGTTTCTGTCACGGCTCCGGCGCTGCGGGGCTCCGCCGCGCGGTCCCATGCTAGCTTATCGTCGCAGATGGTTTAACGCTCACCACCGCAGCTTCGATTAAAGACAAAATTGGTTTCGAATTTTAAATTTTCTCACATGTTTGATAATTAAATTCATACTGTTGGTTTTTCCTTTACCATGGAACGCCGACATTAAAACCAGAGATGAGATGTGGAGAGCAATAATATAGGCATGCTGGAAGCGGGTACGATCCAGTGCAATGTTGCAGATGCCATTGGCACCAGTCAAAGCGTCATCAAGATTGTGATCTCGCTACCGGGTCACTGGCGACGACGCTGAGCGGCACACTGAGAATATACGAATTACCACCGCAAGACAAGACCGATTCTTACAAATAACGGTACAAAGACAACCTACCGCTACAGCTAGGCAATTGGTTTTGAAGTTACAGTCGGAGCACCAGGTGCTGGTGAGTGATCAAACTGTAAGGAGGAGACTGCATGAAGTCAACCTTCATGCTCGTAGACCACTTCGGATTCCAGCAATACGACGAGGCAATCGCGGACGACGATTACAATGGGCAAATGAACATTTGGTTTGGAACGATCGACAATGGGCTAGAGTGTTATTCTCTGATGAATCCCGGTTCGCTTACATCCAGATTCACGAAGAATACGTGTTTGGCAAACACCTGCATGTGAGAGCCGCCTGCGAAGTCCATATCAAGGTGGAACAATAATGGTAAGGGCGGGAATACGTCGGCGGGAGAACCGACCTCGTTTGGGTTCACAGCAAATTAACTGCTGCAAAATACCGTGACGAGGTACTAGAATCTGTAACCCGACCACATCGTTTGCAAATGGGTCAAGATTTTATGCTTATGCATAATAATGCCCGCACACATACAGCTCGAGTGGTAACTCAGTGGCTGCAGTCCTCGGATTTAAATCCAATCGAGCACGCGTGGGATAGCTCCAACGACGGGCTTTACAAAATTTTCCCGAAAATCTGATGACAGAAAGTGAACTTTTCATGCATCTTCGAAACTCAAAATGAGAATAACCTCATTTTGAGTATGAATAATCTTTGCAAATGCATTATTTACATCCGAGATGCTGAGGTACTCCCTTTCTTCTCCGAAAATTGTTTGTCCGAAAATCATTATCCATAAACACGTTTGCTATAAACTTCAGTAACCATAATGTTCAAAAATTCGAAATTTTGTTTTACATAATTATCTTTAAGTACTTCTAAAACTATTCTGTCCTAATATCGAGTAATAATTGAATCTCCTAATTTTGCATGAAATAAAGTCATATGTCCTAAGTATTGTATTATATAATGTGATGTGTAGGTATAATTACATTACGCTCGCTCGAGTCGCTGCGAACGGACGCATCCACACATTTTAATTTTTTTTCGCAAGCAATATTAAAGTTATAATTTTGCTCTTTAATGAATAAAACACCTTATTACCGGAAACCTAAAGTTAAAAGTTGTCACGCAGTTTCAAAGTCGTAGTGAATTCCTGTCTTATCGCTCTAGTCACAGACCTGCGAATAGATAGACAGTCAGAGAGTCAAGATGGCTGACAAACGTGCGAGTTCCGTCCCTGATCTCTCTATAGACAAAACGGCTCAGGAAGCCAGAAAAAATGTTGCTCGTCGCAAGCGTGGACATGATGACGAATTGTATCAGGCATTCGATGAGTTCACTAATAAAATAACGAAAACACTGGACGATTGGAAAACGGATCTCAGACAGGATATATCACAAATTAATTCCACCCTAAGCAATCTGAACGTAAGCGCCCAGGAATTAAGGTAAGAAATAGCCGGTATCAGAAAAGAGTACACAGAAATTAAAAAAAACGTTCAAAATTTGGAAGCTAGAGAGACTAAGGTAGAAGAGGAACTTGCATCACTTAAAAGTTCGATGCAATTCCACAGCAATGAATACGAAGATATAAAAAAGAAACTCGAACTTCACACAAAAGAAATAAAGGATCTAAATCATCTTAAAACTGAACTGGCGGAGATCAAGGTCCAGAACAGGAAACTAAGATCTGACGTAAACGCAAATGAGCAACGGGAAAGGCAATTGAACATTGAGATCGTTGGCATACCTGAGCATAAGGATGAAAACTTGAATGAAATCATTTTAAAGATAGGTAAACAAACTGAAATAGAAATAACAAAAGATGACATTCTTCAAGTAAATAGAGTGACTTCAATGTCTAAAATTCAGGGCAGGTCAAGAAATATAGTAGCGAAATTACGCACTCGCCAAGTCAAGGACAACATCATTTCTCAAGCACGTAAACGCCGCCTATCAACTAAGGATCTGGATGTTCGGGGCAATACTGTTCCGGTATATGTAAACGAGCACTTAACAATAGTAAATAAAAGCCTTCTAAAAAAAACGAAAGAGATGGCCAGAATTAAAGAATATCAGTTTACGTGGACAAAAAACTGCAAGATCCACGTGAGAAAGGCAGTTACTATTCCAGCTATCTTTATTATGGACGAGGAGGATCTGAAAAAAATCGTCTAGTTCTTCGGCAAAGTATCACTGTTATTAATGTTTTAATCTTTAACTGTATTTTTAGTTATATTTTTTTGCAATTTTGCTTGTTTTGTATTGAACAGAGTGTAGTTGGTTACCTGATATTTGTCTTTGCCGAGTCTGTGCTTACTGTGTTCTGTGTTGTGTTCGAGCAATGCGTGGTCACTGACGACCGTGTGAAGGAAACGCGCTTGATTAGGGTGCGATACTTGAGGTATAGATCATATTCATATTCATTAGTTATAGTCACGCGTGGGTTTGGTTACTGCGGTCAAAAAAATCTTATCTTAGTAGTCATGTTTGGATATTATTTTTATTTTTTATATAAAAGCAAATTCTTAAAAAAAAATGACAGTGTTACATTGTGTGTGGGTACATGTTATTGTCTTAGTGACAATAATATTGGCCTATATAAAGACCTCAAGTTAAGTAATTTCCACATCCGTGCCTCTTGCCTGGAATATCAAATCATTACGATTTCGGATTTCGGATCAGGACGTTGTTGTGAACAGACGTGACGAACATTTACTAATATAAATAAATAATTACTTGCTGAATCGTGACCTGGTTTTACCAAATAGCCGGTAGTAAAGCAAACTGTGTCATACGTAAGCATAACATGTGTAAGTCGTTTCCGTGAAAATGTGTAAGTGATTAACAAGTCAATAACTTACTTGTATCACAATGGATACCAGTCCCTTCAGCAGGGGTGGCAGATGTGCCCGGAGCCCACCTCCTACACCTGTGCCCGCACCTGCACCTACACCTACACCTTCACCCGGGCCCGCAACCGCACCTCCCCCTCAACCACCCAGCCAAAGAGAAGATGTCACGATGGAAGTGATACCTACGCCGGAAATCCAGAACTGGATGTCGTCCATTGAGCAGTGCCTTAATGAAGTGTGCTCTATTGTAACAGACGGCAAATTAAACATGGAGCAAAAACTGCGTATAAGTGCCCTATGCCGGAAAGTCAGTCACGGCACATCGCAGATGGCTGTTCAGTACCAGTCCCTTAAGATGAGAGCCGTCCGGGCCCACTCCACCGTCCAAACACTCGAAGATCAAATTGATCTGTCGCAGCAACTGCAAGCCCTTAAGCTGTCAATCGGAGCTTCAATGAAACCGGTAACAGGAAATTCCTTCGCTGAAATGGTTAAAAAAGGTACCAACAATTTTATACAGCCGATAAATTTAAGCTCAGTGGCCATATACCCAAACGACAAACTGAAGTCGAGTGAGGAGACTAAAATACTTGTCCAAAAAATTATATGCCCCGAGCAAATGAAGCTTCAGGTAAGAGGACTACGTAAGACGAAAAATGGCGGCATCATTATAAGCACTGAATCAAAGGACGATATTGAGAAGGTGAAAAAATCGATGCAGCTATCAAATTCAGGCCTTACAATAGACGAACCCCCAAAAAGGAAGCCTAGAATAGTAGTTCTCGGAGTGCCCTCATCCATGCAACAGAATGAAGTTTTTACTTGTTTATTCCACCAAAATCTAGCAGAGACCCTTCAGGATTATAGCCTCGAGACCTTTTTGACCTCCATTAAGTTAAGCCATAAGTCAGGTAAGAAGGACGCTGAGACCTGTAATTATATAATAGAAGTATCTGCAGATATACGTAAAGCCCTAATATCAAAAGACAGAGTGTTTGTAAACTGGTCGTCATGCCCTGTGAGAGACTTTACTCTAGTCACACGCTGTTATAAGTGCCAGCAGTACGGACATGCGGCCAAATCATGTCGGGAGACCACCAGTACCTGTGGCCACTGTGGTGATCAGGGTCACTCCATTCAAGAATGCACAAAGAAGGCTGAGGAACCAAAATGTGCTACTTGCTTGCACTTCAAAAAGCCGAGCAATCACAAGACAAGTGCTTCTGACTGCCCAGCGAAAATAATGGCTGAAAAAAGGTACATCAATTCTGTTGATTATGGAGGCGCCTAAGAGCGCCGCTAATCACATATTTTTTTTAGCCCTTGTTATAGTTTTTTATTTTATTTTTATAATTATGATTAATAATTTAATTAATGACATAGATAATTTCTCTGTATCTGAATCCCACGCTTGTGACGTTGAACACTGTAAGCAATATCTCTCTTCCTATACTAGTCCACTTACCATACTAACCCAAAATATTCGCAGTATTTTTAAAAACTTCGACAATTTTACCGTATTTTTACAACGCGCAACGTTTAGAAATAAATTGTGACGTTATTGTATTAACCGAATGTTGGCTTTCGAAACAATATAATATTCTACTAATTCCGGGATATAATATGTATAAAAGTAACACAAATTACAATCAGAACGATGGGGTGATAGTTTATGCAAGAAATCATCTCAATGTGTCTGTCGAGGAACCAAATATGCACGACTGTAACAGATTGTTAATTACAATTGGGTCAGAATTAGCGATACTTGCCTTATATCGACCCCCCTCTTTTAGAAATATAAGCAATTTCACTGACTCTCTAAACAACACCTTGCAGAACCTATCGTCTTTCAAAAATACTATTTTAATTGGAGATATTAATATCAATATTCTTCCAGAAAATTCTGATGCATCCACTGAGGAATACCTTAACCTATGCGCCTTCCATGGTTTGCTTCCTGCTCACACACTTCCTACACATCAAAGTGGCTCCTGTTTGGACCATATTATGCTCAAGTCCAATTTCCCTGCACTTGCCCTTGTAATTAATTCAACAATAACCGACCATAATGCTACCCTACTTATTTTAAATTGTAAATTACCTAAAGTAGTCACTCGCACAATTTCTAGTTTAATTGTAAATAAACTTGAAGAAGACTTACGCAATATCGACTTTGACCCAGTCTACAATTCCGCTGATCCGCAGTTTTGTATGTTGTACCTAATCAAAAATGTACAACACGCAATTCAGAAGAACACGGTCATATCTCGGCGAAATAACAAAAACTACAACATAAAACCATGGATCACGACAGGACTTATTCGCTGTATGAAAAATAGAGATAAACTGCATATGAAAGCGAAATCTAATCCAGATAATTTAATTTTGCAACTGTCGTATAAACGATATCGTAACTTCTGTAATAATCTTCTAAGAAATGTAAAAAGCAAATATGACAAAATTGCACTAGAAAAAGCAGGTAAAATATAGTAAAAAAATCTGGAATTTTATTAAAAGTGTAACGTATAACTCAAAACTAAATCAGTCATCTTCAGGTTTATTACAAGCACACTCATCACAGTTAGCATCTGCCAACATTGCGAATAATTTCTATGTTAATGTTGGTAAATGTTTGGCTGAAAAAGTTCAGGGCCAATCACAATATCTAACAAGCACACCATTTTCGTGTAACACTATTTTATCATCCTTTGTGTTGCAAGACACTGACGAGACTGAGGTTGAAACGATAATTATGAATTTGAAGGACGACTGTGCAGTTGGCTGGGATAACATATCAAATAAAATTATTAAACAGTTCAAGCACATTTTGGGACCGCCACTAACATATATTTTCCAAAAATGTTTATCTTTAGGTCTTTTTCCCGAGTGCCTAAAAAAAGCTGTTGTTGTCCCTGTTTACAAATCAGGCAGTAAAGATCAAATAACAAATTATAGACCTATTTCCTTACTGCCTACTATGTCTAAAATATTAGAAAAAATTATGAATAAAAGGCTTTACAAATACTTGGAGGATAAATCAATTTTATCTAAACGGCAGTTTGGATTTAGGCCTAAAATGTCAACAGACGATGCCGTGCACCACCTGACTGATTATCTAGCACAAGAACTTGATAATGGTAACCACACAGTAGGAATCTTTCTAGACCTCGCCAAAGCTTTTGATACGGTTTCTATTCCTATTCTGTTGCACAAGCTTGAAGCCATAGGTATCAGAGGCACCCAGCTGAAACTATTTAAGAGCTATCTAGAATACCGTACCCAATGTGTAAGGATTGGTAATGTTCTCAGCGATACTGAAAAAAACACGTCCTTCGGAGTTCCCCAAGGAAGTATTTGAGGGCCTACATTATTTTTGATCTACATAAACGATCTTTGTAACCTAAATCTAGATCACGGCGAAATTGTTTCTTATGCTGACGACACTGCCCTTCTATTTTCAGCTGATTCAGAAAAAAATGTCTACAAACTTGCGCAACAGGGGTTCAATATTGTTAATAAATGGCTTCAACTCAATTCACTAACACTAAATGCAAATAAGACAAATTACGTTAAGTTTTCGATGCGCAAGCAAATATCAACAAGCACTACCTCGACATTGTATGCTCATTATTGCACAATTCCTATAGATAACCAATGTGTTTGTCCCAATATTAAAATGACAAATACAACAAAATATCTTGGTGTTATAATAGATGAAACACTTTCGTTCAAACAACATATACAAGCTTTAAATAGTAGAATTCGGAAGCTGATATTTGTTTTTAAAAAGTTACGCTATATTGCTGACCCAAAACTAGTTAGACAAGTTTACTTCGCTCTATGTCAATCAATATTAACCTACTGTATTACCACATGGGGTGGAGCGGGTAAAACAATGTTACTAACCATCGAGAGAGCTCAAAGGGCGATTCTCAAAGTGTCTACTTTCCGCCCTTTCCTTTTTCCTACTAACCTCCTATACAAATCTTGTGAAGTATTAACAGTTCGACAGCTATTTATAATGGGTATTGTATTAAAACAACACAGAGCTCTACCCTATAGCACTGCATATGCTAATAAAAGACGTAAAGATATAGTTTGTCCACAAAATACAACAAAACATGCTTTTGTTTCCAAATTTTACCTGTACCTCGGTCCTCTTCTCTATAATAGACTAAACTCGAAAGCAAACATTTATTCCCTGAATTACACAAATTGTAAGAGAATTCTCAAGGATGCTCTCCAAAGTATGTCTTACGAAGATACAGAGAATTTACTAACTGTGCTAAAGTGAAAAATTTCACCTACGTTAAGTATAAGTATATCAAATTTAGAAACTAAGAGTTAATCTCTTCAACATGTAATTAGTGATCTATTGTCAACCTGTTGTTTATTTATTTTATAAGTTTATTTTAGCTCCTCTCGCCTGAAACACAGGATTACCTAGTTCAGGCACGTAAGTCTTAGGAATATAATTTACATTTAAGCAAAACTGTACTAATTTTTATGCCTTGTAATTATTTTGGAATAAATATTATTATTATTTCTTTATTACATTTTTATACATACAAATTACATTTTTAAATATTTTTATGAAAAAGAAAAAAAAAAACATTTAAAAATATAAAAAGTAGTGGTCCATCGGCATCAGGAACAGGGTCCAAGGTGCCGGTGGTCAGGGCTCTAGAGAGAGGAACCTCCTCACGATGCGTGCCGTGTCTAGGAGTACTGCTTTCTGAATCAAGCCCTTGACCCAGCCGCGCAATGAGAGCCTCCTGAGGTGTTGGTCGAGGCTCTCCGCTATTAGGCCATTAACTGTTACGATTATCGGTACAATGATTGCAGAGTCCACGTCCCACATGTCGACAACCTCGTGTGCTAAGTCGAGATACTTGATTTTTTTATCTTTCTCAGCTTTCACGAGATTCTCGTCATGAGGGACAGCGATATCAACAATCATTGCACGGCGCTCTCCTCGATCTATCACCACAATATCAGGCTTATTGGCTACAATAGTCCTGTCAGTGATGATAGATCGATCCCAATACAATGTGGCATGACCATTCTCGAGAACTGGGTCGGGCACATACCTGTAGTATGGTACTTCTGACTCAACAAGGTTGTATTGCAAGGCAAGTTGCTGGTGGATAATCCTAGCCACTAGATTGTGTCTATGCAAGTACTCGCCGTTAGCAAGACGAGAACAACCGGAAACAATATGTCTGATTGATTCACCGGGACGGTGGCATGCCCGACAGATGTCAACCGTACCGTCCTTGACAATGTATTTCCGGTAATTATTCGTCATGATAACTTCATCCATAATCGCACAGACAAAACCTTCGGTTTCCCCGAAGAGATCGCCGAAACGCAGCCAGGATACAGATGCCAAAAAGTCTACATCAGGCCCATGGAGGGCCCGGAAAAACCGTCCGTGAAGCTCTTTGCCTTGCCAGACTTCCTTACGATCGTTAGTATCAAGTACTGCAGGTTTGCGCCAGTTCTCTTTCGCCAAGGAGAGTGGGGTGAGGCCCTTGTCCACTGCGACCACATCTCGGTGCATCCCCACGTCAGTTTGAAGGAAATATTCCCTGAGACTGCAAATCTCGCGGTTGTGGAGGGTTTTAGCATTTAAGAAACCTCGACCCCCACACTTCCGCGGGATGTACAGTCTCATCACTGATGATCGTTATTATTATTACCGTTGTTATATTCACACTGTCTCGGGTTGCACCTTCACCTGGCGCATGTTTTTTATATGTTAGTTGTCTAACGTACTTCTATAGATCTTTAGCAACTTACCCGCATTATGTTAGGATAGTAATTTTTATATTTATTGAAACCAATATTTATCGTAATCATATTCAAATTAAGCTTATTATTTCTTTTCGATATTGTTGTGCATACAACCCCTCGCCGATAGTCATGTCGCGGCCGGTACAAAAAATGATTGTTTATCATCCACTTACCCGCAAGTTACTGGTGGTAATAAACTTCATGTCTCATTATCCGTTGTTTTTGCGTGTTTGGGGATATACTTTCAGAAAAGTAAATTCGTTACAATGCAGCCCCGTAACTTAAACATATACTACCAGAATTGCCGTGGTCTAAGGACTAAAACCACACAATTCCAACAAAACATCTTAGGTAACTGTTATGATTTAATTATTATTACTGAAACCTGGTTACATAACGGCATTTTTGATAGGGAATTGTGTGACGATAGGTATGACGTGTTCCGTAAAGACCGCGATCTGGTTGCGACTGGCAAGTCCTCTGGTGGCGGTGTGATGATACTCTCGCGACACGAACTGGGTGCGTGGTGCGTCGAGCACGAGCAAAATACAATCGTTACGGAATTGTTAACAATAGTAATACCGGCTCGCGCGCTGTCGGCAACAGCTGATCTTTACGTAAGTGTTGTCTACGTACCTCCGGATGCTCATCGGATACCCTCAGATGTCGACTACGTTTTGCAAAGTGTCTCTAATGTACTTACTCACAGCACAAAAACATGTAATTACGTACTTGTGGGCGACTTCAATCTTCCTTGTATAAAATGGAATTCAAGTAGCCCAACTTTTTTGAAACAGGGTGCTGTTGAAGTACAGAACGCGGCCGCGCGCTTAGTTAATGATTTTTCCTTTTTAGGAGTTACACAATATAATTTGCTGCCTAACCATAAAGGGCATACTCTCGATTTGACTTTCTCCAACTTGCCATTAAAAATTAACGAGTGTCTATCACCCCTTACGAAGACTGACCTACCGCATCCAGTGTTGACTATCGAAATATCTGACCTTGCAGTCTCCCCACTTCGTGAGTTGTCTGTCCCTAGATATAATTACCGTAAAGCCGATTTCGGTATGTTGAATAATTACTTTGCTAAAATTCACTGGCACTCAGTTTTAGACATCACTTCAACAAATGATGCCGTCCACGGCTTTTACGATACGATTCAAACAGGGATTGATAAGTATGTGCCGTTTAACCGAAGGTCAGGCGCACGTAAATATCCTGTTTGGTATAGTAGCTCACTAATTAAAATAATTAAAGAAAAAAGTAAGGCACACTCGCGTTGGAAGCGTTTTGGAAACTTGCTCGATTACGACGAATTCGCACTGTTACGGGACAGACAGCGACATGTCCAGGAGACTTGTTATAATAAACACTTGCAGGAGACGGAACGCAATCTGAAAAAAGATTCAAAAAACATTTTGGACCTATATAAAGACCATGCGTGGAGGTTCGAATTACCCAAACATTTTGTCTCACAACAACATTAAATATTCGGAGGGCCAGGAAATTTGCGAGGCGTTTAATGACTTTTTCCACGACGTTTTTGGTGAACCTTCTGACTGTGACCTTGTTAGTTCATTGAACGAGGACGAAAAAGATAATTGTTCTGACATTATATCTACTTTACAATTTACGTCGTTAACCGTGGAGAAGTCATTGAATGCTTTAAGCGTCGATAAGGGTCCTGGTTGTGACGGAATGCCTCCAGTATTTTGGAAGAATTGCGCAAAGTCTTTAGCACCTCCAATTAGTTTTATTTTTAATCTCTCTTTAACAGAAGGCACTTTCCCAAATGAATGGAAGAAAGCATTTATTGTTCCAATACATAAAAAGGGTTCGCGAATAATAATAGGAAATTACAGGGGCATTTCGATACTGAATACAATGGGCAAAGTATTTGAAAAGCTAGTTTACAATGCTATCTATCCATACATCCTCAGAGGCATTTCTGACAAACAGCACGGTTTCTTGAAAAAACGCTCGACTATTTCGAATTTGGCTAGCTTTTCAAATTTTGTCCTTGATAATACAGATGGAGGTGGGCAGGTTGACGTGATCTACACGGATTTCGAAAAAGCTTTCGACCGCGTGGATCATGTCATCCTGCTCAACAAGCTATACAGACTTGGCATACGTGGTGATCTTTTACGATGGGTCCAATCATATTTATTTAAAAGATCACAAGCTGTAGTAATAGGAGGATACTGTTCTAACTTTATTGAAATTCCTAGCGGTGTTCCGCAGGGTTCCCATTTGGGACCTCTCTTTTACAACGCATATTTATTTGATATCACTGACTCTTTTAAACACTCTGACCACTTAATGTACGCTGACGACAAAAAAATATTTTATAAAATAAGATCACTCGATGACTGTAGTGCTCTTCAAGAGGACCTTAATAACTTAAATGACTATTACATGAAAAACAAGATCACAGTAAACGTCACAAAGTGTCAATGTATTAGTTATACACGTAAAAAAAACCCCATTGCTTACTCATATAACTTTAATGGAATTGTCATTAATAAAGTCAAGATAGTTCGGGATTTAGGGGTTATGTTTGACAATAAATTAACATTCTCGCATCACATAGACTTTGTTAGTACAAAAGCTTATAAAAACTTAGGATTTGTTATTAGGTCATGTAAGGTATTTAAAAACATCGAGGCTCTTAAATCAGTGTATTTTGCATATGTGCGCAGTGTCTTAGAATATGCGTGCCCAATCTGGTCCCCCCAATACATTATTTATAAGAACCAACTAGAACGGGTTCAAAGAAAATTTATTAACCATCTTAACTATCGCTTCCGTAAACCTCCGATGGCTTATGAAAATAGTTGTCGAACACATGGTCTGCTAACACTCGATGAAAGGCGCAAGGTTATGGATATGTGTTTGCTTTATGACATACTTAATGGACGCCTCGATTGCCCGGAGCTGGTAACACAGGTAACTTTTAACACTCCCCTACGGCGCACTCGTCACACTACGATGCTACACGTGCCTCGGCACTCAACTAATTACGCCAAAAATTGTGTATTGACCCGTATTGCTCGAATTTATAACACAGAGTTCTCTCAAGTCGATATATTTAACTGTAATAAACCTACATTCAAAAATAAAATAATAAAAACCATAAACGAAGGCAAATGATAAACTACTTATTAGTCTCTTAATTTACAAACTTTTTTTATTTTTTTTTAATCTTCAAACCATTTTTGTTTTTCTTTAAAATGTTAAACTTATCTATAAGTAATATACCTAAAACTGCACTTTTTGAATTTATAATATTTCTAAGTAGTCCGTTCGCATGTTTTATACTTATCCCAGTTATACAGGGAAACCTATTATTAGCCATACAATACTGTAACACACATACTCTGTAACATACTATATGTATCGCTGTTGGTTGCCTAAATAAAGAAAATAAAAAATAAATAAATAATGTGTATCCGAATCTTCATTTATAATAAAATTGTTAAATTCAATATTTGTAAACATAGTGCAATAGAATTGCGCACGGGCCGGGTCATACTGCCGCTCCCGGAACGCTAACACGATTGTATTTCGCCTTAAAGATCGACATGTGTGTGTTTCACGGTGTTTCTGGCCGCATTGTTCCCGCGCGCCGCTCGCGCCGGCCCGGCTCGCCGCCTGCGTCGCCCCCGCACGTCCCTCTCGCTCCGGGTGCGTTCACGGTAAGCGCATTTAGGCGCGTTCATCCTCCGCGCCGTTGAAATCTTCTTTCAAGTCTTCTTGATCAACCACAGGTAGGGGGCACAATTTATTGACCGCCCGTTTGATGGTGCCGGTAGTAGTATAGATATATATAGTCGCTACTCTGCAGATCTCATCGGCTCCGGGGTATAATTTGGTGACACGACCCATACGCCAGTGGAGCGGCATCAAGTTATCCTCTTTCAGTATAATTAGGTCTCCGACATTAATTGGTGCGGATCCCTTTCTCCATTTTGCTCGGTTTTGTAGCTCGGCCATGAACTCTCGTCGCCACCTCTCCCAGAACTGCTGTCGTATTTGTTCGATATGCTGGTACCTGTTGGGTTTAGTCGTTTTCACAGGTAGTGAAGGTACTGGCATTAGCGAGCGTCCGATTAGGAAGTGCCCAGGAGTTAAAGGATTGTTATCAGTGGGTTCTGAGGACAAGGAGGAAGAGGTCGGGAGTTTAGAATTGCTTCTATTTGAGTTTTTTTTTTTATTATTCTCAAACATCGGTACATTATTTGTTGCTTTTACAGTTTTACTCGCCAAACTATCCAGTTTGATGGCGAGAAGCGCTTGCTATTCGTTATACACAAACAATGTAATTAATTAAATTAAATTTCGTTATCGAGAAACACACTCCTTAATTTTGACTTTAACATACCTTCACTTACTTTAGGGTTTTGTCTTAACAGATCTATTTTATTAAATACTCTTGGGACTAGATATCTTGTAGTTCTTTCCCCATAATAATTTATTACTTTCGGTTCAACTAGTTTATTTTCTCTTACTCTTCTTGTGTTATATTTATTATCAACAGGTACTTTATACTCGTCACTAAAATAGTGTTCTAGGCTTATCAAATAATCGACTTTCTTATCTACTGGTAGAATTTTACAAATGGGGAATAATTTTTCATATTCTTTGTTACATTTTTTCTTAACCTTTTTGTTGACTAAGAACTTGATTAGTCTTATCTGTATTTTTTTAATGTCTTGTAAGTATGTTTTAAAAGTTTGCCCATACACAACAAGTCCATAACTGATTAGTGAGTCAGCAAGTGCATAATATACAATCAATAGCGTCTGTTTATTCACCACATTGTTTAGCTGATAGAACTTCCCCAATACCGATCTCAACTTGTTACACACATCAGTTACATGCGTTTTCCAGTTAAAATTAGTATCAATATTAAGGCCTAAATATTTAAATGTGCTAACATATTCCAATTTCATACATACGCAATTAACCTTATCATTATGCAGGCATTCGTAAGTATGTCCTATTACATCAAGATCCCGGTTGAGTACAGTTTTAGCTCGTAGATTGTGTGGCGAGTGTATATGCATGCATTTCGTCTTAGTCAGATTTAAAATAATTCCGTTATCATGTGCCCATTTGGTGATACATTCAAAGTCCTCCTGTACGTTCTGTTGTACCTCCGATATATCCTTTGAGGCAAAAGCTACGCACATGTCGTCTGCATACAAAAACACTCGACACCTTTTAACAACATTCGACACACTGTTCACGTGCATTATATAACCTACTGGCCCAAACACTGATCCGGTCGGCACACCGAGATCCATACTCGCCTCCTCACCTGTCACGCCAGCTATGATCGTGCGTATTTTTCTATTAGCCAGATAGTTTTTGAACCACTTATTCGTGGGACCACGTATTCCGTATTCATCCATTGCCTGTAGTAGTATGTCATGATCCAATGTGTCAAATGCCTTCTTATAATCAATAAAAAGTGCTATCAGCTGTTTACCAGAGTCAAGGCACTCATTAACATAGTCACTATACGCTGTTAGGGCCGAGCTAGTACTGCGCCCTTTCCGGAACCCATACTGTGTGTCTGACAATATACTATGATATTCTAAGAATTTATTAATTTGGCTAACAATATTTTTTTCTACAATTTTATCAATGACAGACAATATGGCTATGGGTCTATAATTTACATATTCCAGGTGGCTTCCAGACTTATAAATAGGGCGTATAATTGCCTTCTTTAATTCATTAGGATAAAAACTCTCAGTCAAGCACATGTTCATGAATTTTGCCAAAATAGGACTTAGTTGTTTTCGTAAGTATTTAATGTCTTTTACCCTTACTCCATCCAGACCTGGTGCTTTTTCACACGACAACATATTTATTACTTTTTCTATGTCTGACGAGCTTACAGGAACATACCTAAAACTCACCTCACTCGGCTTAACATAATTCTTTCTATCAAAAAATGTTATGTCACAAATGTGTTTAATACCATGAATTTCCTCCGTAAAAGTTTTTGCAAAATTTGTACAGATTTCCGTAATGTCGTCTGTTTTTCCTAAATGCCTCAATATCACATCATCTAAACTAGTTTTTTTTCGACCCAGCCACGAATTAATGTTTACCCATATCTTTCTAAAATCCCCATTACACTTTTTTATTTCTGCTTGTTTATATCTATTTCTAGCCTCATTCACAATTTTGTTTACCTTATTTCTAAATTTTGTATATTCTAAACGCTTATTCATGTTTTTTGGTGATGCTTTCCATATTCTAAATAAGTTGTCCCTGCGACACAACATTTTATATAAATATTTATCTATCCATGGCTGTGTTATTCTTTTGTCATAATTTGGGACTGTAACCGTACTGTCCCTATAAGTTTGGCAAAATACTGCACACAATTTTTGAAACAACATTAATGGGCATGACACTACGAGTAGTTGCGTCCAGTTATATGCATCTAGCTTTTGTTTTACAAGTTTGTCACTAATAACTTCTCGCGATTTGTTACCACTAATCACCTTACTGCTTACACTCGTAGCTAGCGCTAGTCCGACGGCATGATGATCCGAGATGTGCGTCTCGAGCACGTACGACAACGAAACGCACTCGTTCCGTCCCGCTCGCACCCATACATGATCCAAGCACGACGCCTGACTATGCCCGTCCACGATTGCCTCGCGTGTTATTTCTGCACTCGGTATTACGCACTGTAGGCCGCATCCACACAAGGTGTTTTTGTACTTAGTTGAAGTTGGATTTACTAGATCATTCAGAATATCTATGTTTGTGTCGCCAATCACAATAACGTTTTCAGATACAGAGATAGATCTGATTACAGTCTCTAATTGTTCTATGAAAAGTAACTTATTTTTCTTAGGTGGTCTGTATAAAGAAATTATATGCGTTGTGTTTTTTTCTGTCCTAAGCTGACCATGCAGCATTTCTACGGCTTCCGTCTCCACTCTTCGAGCATCGAAACTCAGGCTTTCTTTTGCGTATATCAATATTCCTCCCCCTCTGGTAGTTTCTCTTGTGTGTATGAATGTATAATATCCCGGTATTTGATAGAATGGTAGTTCCTCCTTCTTCATATTTATTTCAGTTAGTATTATTATATCCATTTTATATTTATTTTGTTCCAACAAGACTAGTAATTCATTGAAGTGTTTCCGAATTGACCTTATGTTCAAATGAAAAATATGATAGCACCCTTCCTTGAAAACCATATCATTATTTAATGTTGGTATGTCGTAGTATCTTTTAAATGCAACATCATTAGGAAAATCATATGTTCGATCGAATGTTAATATTGAGAAGAAATCACCTAGTGTGTACTCGCCACGCTAATCGCATGTTTTTATTTACGTTCTTCGAACTGTTTTAAATCTTCTTCCGATCTTATGTTGTAGATCTTTTTCTCTTCACTATTCTTTTTAGCAAGAATATTACAGTCTTGAACCCAGATGTACTGAAAACCTTTTGGCTTCAGTTGGTTTCTTACATTCCATAGAAGTTGACGCTTATACTTAGGCAAATCTTCATTTATGAATATTCTGTTATCGCTGCCATTGGCGTAGACTTTATTATTGGTAATCTTATTTTCCTTTCTCGCTAACATCCATTCGCTGCGGGCAGCTTTAGAGCGAAGTGCAACCAACACAATTTTGGGTCTAGTGTCGCCGGGTTTTGTTTGGCCTACCCTCTGTGCCCCTTCGATATCATTTGGGTTCAAGTTTAGCTTTTTAGCCAAATCTCCTACCACCGATTTAATGTTTTCCTGATTGTGCATCTCTAATCCGTGTATTTCTATATTCTTTTCTTTCTCCCTAATCTCTAACTCCTGTACTCTCTCTTCCAGGGCTTTATTGCACTTCTCCAGATAGACGTTTTTATGTTCTAAACATTTGATTTTTTTTTGAGATTCTTCCTTATATTCCATGAGAGTTTGGTACATTTCGGAATAGAATTCAACGTTGGCAGTAAGATCAACAATTTTTTTCTCAACACTGTAAAGTACCTCCAGCTTTTTATTTATTTGAGCTAGTACATTCTCGCCTGATGCTTCACTAGGGATCGTCGGTTTTGGGTCTTCTGCTGCCTTCGCCTGCACGGGGCTACTTTTTGCTTGCTGGCAATCATCACAGGTCGCCGTTAACAGGAATTGCCTATTGTTTTGCATACATTTTCTGTGATACACCGCTTCACATGCACCTTTACACTTCACTATGTCATCTTTGGTCATAGACACAAATAGTTTACACTTTTTGCATTGCACCATCTTCACGACTTGGATGTATACGGAAGTGCTATAGTTAAAAGGCGTTTCTTACAATAACAAAATTTGCTTTATGACACGCGACCGTACGACAAGCGCGCGCGTAGCGATCTTATATCTCCCAGAACTGCTGTCGTATTTGTTCGATATGCTGGTACCTGTTGGGTTTAGTCGTTTTCACAGGTAGTGAAGGTACTGGCATTAGCGAGCGTCCGATTAGGAAGTGCCCAGGAGTTAAAGGATTGTTATCAGTGGGTTCTGAGGACAAGGAGGAAGAGGTCGGGAGTTTAGAATTGCTTCTATTTGAGTGAAGAGGGTCGCTAACTCTTCAAACGTGAGTGAGGCATTGCAAGCTACGCGTTTTAAATGAAATTTCGTGGATTTAACCCCGGCTTCCCAAATTCCACCAAAATGTGGAGAATATGCGGGAATAAAATTGAATTTAATAGCCTCGTTAGCTGCATAATCTGAGACCGCCTGAATGCTAGACTGTATAACCCTACCCAACTCATTGTTAGCGCCAACAAAGTTTTTTCCATTGTCGCAGTATATGGCATAGGGCTTGCCGCGAAGCGAAACGAACCTGACATGATATGAAGACCTCAGTGGTAAGATCGCTTACAACCTCCAAATGTAGGGCTTTAGTAACTTAACATACGAATACACATACACAGGCTTTGGTGATACGATTACCTCGTCCCTTTTTGGAAGAAATCATAAAGGGTACAAACTCAAAACTCAAACTCAAACTCAAAGCATTTATTTCAAATAAACCAATTACAGGCACTTTTGAATTGTCAAGGGGTCGGTCAGTCAGAAATATGAAGCTAGTTGCCCATTCCAACGCGTAGTAGGTTCCTATGGAGAAGAACGGGCAAGAAACTCCACGGACACTCTTTTAAATCAGAATATTGTTACAAAATATTGGTTACATCATTCATGTTGTAATTATACATGTGAGAACAATGTAGAGAGACGTGCACGTTAAAAGCGTCCGTAATAAAGAAAAAAAACAATTCAAAAATTAAAATAAATTCAAAATAAGCCTTGGCAGCTAAGAGATGACCAGTCCCCACTGACGGCGCCCGTTCACGAACATGACGCATGGATCAGCACCATTTAGCTCAACCATTTTGAAGGGAACTTTATGATCCAACACACACGCCACCACCAGCGAGACATTTGAGTGAGCATGACATACTCTCAGCCGCAAGGGCACATTTAGGTCAATGAAAGACGTAGGTACCCAAAGGGCACATTTAGGTAAATGGTAGCTTTAAAGTAGGTACATAGTGCTCACACATGTGCTATGCAATTATATAATACTATGAAATTGAATTTATACAATCTAATGATAGTCCTACAATCTTCAGCAGCTCCAACAATATTTTCGAATGCCAATCAATTAGTTTATGCGCCTTGTGGAGCTGGACCAGCGTTGAGCCAAGCATTTTTGTCAACGATGTAATCCCCCAACTTATAATATGCTTGGCAGCATAGTGTGCGTTTTATACAAGATTTAAAATTCCTTTCATTCAATTGGAGTATGTGGGGAGGTATATTATTGTAACATTTTAAACAGTACCCCATGAAGGTTGAGTCAACTTTAGCCAGTCTGAAACCCGGTTGAACTAATTGTTCCCTATTTCTAGTGCTATAATTGTGTCTATCACCTCTTTTACTGAAAAGACTTAGATTTTTCCTAACGTACATGATGTTTTCATAGATATATTGACAAGGTACCGTCATGATGTTAATATCTTTAAACAGTTCCCTTAGAGAATCGGGTCTGCGGAGACCATATATTGCTCTGATGGCTCTTTTCTGCAGAATAAAAATAGACTCGATATCTGCAGCCCGTCCCCATAGTAGAATACCGTAAGACATGATACTATGAAAGTAACTGAAATAGACTAGCCTCGCGGTATCTACGTCAGTAAATTGACGGATTTTTCTCACAGCATATGCTGCTGAACTTAGGCGTCCTGCAAGAGATGTTAAATGAGGACCCCATTGCAGCCTTGAGTCGAGCGTAATCCCCAAGAAAACAGTTTTATCGACGAATTCTAATTTCTCCCTATTCAATACTATGTCACAATCACTACTTTTTACATTCGGTAAAGCAAATCTTATGCATTTAGTTTTTTTCCCATTTAATACTAAATTATTAGCAGTGAACCAATTTTGGACTTGTAGTAGGGCGTTATTTACGTCGTCAAGATTTGATGCACGTCTATTTATCTTAAAAATTAGAGAAGTATCGTCAGCAAATAACACCATTTGTGGTTGGTTTTTTAATAAATGGGGTAGATCATTAATATATACTAAAAAGAGGAAAGGACCCAATATCGAGCCTTGTGGAACACCCATTTTTACTTTTAAACCGAGTGAATTGATTCCATTAATTTGTACTTGCTGTTGTCTATAATTTAAATAAGATTTTACCAAACTAAGCGCAAGTTTACCTAGTCCGTAATGCTCAAGTTTCAAGAGTAAGGTTTCATGATTTACGCAGTCAAATGCTTTGGACAGATCACAAAAAATTCCTATGGCATCTTGGGCCTCCTCCCACGCTGTGAATATGTGTTTTAATAAGGTGACACCGGCGTCAGTCGTACAACGTCCTTTGGTGAACCCATATTGCTGATCGTGTAAGATATGGTTGGTGTTAAAATGATTAAGCATTTGATTGAGCATTACCTTTTCGAACACCTTGCTGAATACCGGCAGCACGGATACTGGTCTATAATTGTTGGTATCTTTACTGTCCTCAGATTTAAAAAGTGGAATCACCTTACTGTATTTCATTAAATCCGGGAAGACTCCTTGGTCCACACACAAATTAAATATTAAAGCCAAATATGGTATACATATAATCATAGTCAATCCCACAAGAATTAAAAGGAAAGTCTGGGTTGACTCTTACACTCGGCAAGTCGCCCATTAAAGGTTGTGCAGTCTGACCTTTCATTCGAGTACAGACAACACACTGTCTAACTATATTACGAGCTAAGATCCTACCGCCTATTGGCCAAAATCTCTCGCGGACTGACGACAAAAGCAACTGTGGACCTGCATGCATTAAATGTAAATGTTCGTATTTTATCATAAGTTAAGTGTAGTGGTGTTTAGCGTCCAGTAAAATTGGGTGCTTTTTATCGTACTGACAATTAGATTGACTTAACCTGCCACCCACTCTTATTAAACCATTGGTATCTATTATTGGATTTAAGGATAACAATTTACTTTTGTGATGCAGTTCTATTCCGTTTTGCTTGTGTTTTATATCCTTTGCAAACGACTCTAATTGACTGACTTTAAGCAATAGTATTAAAAAGTTCTCTAGTTCGTTAGCTTACAAAGGTCCCTTTAGTTTCAACTATTTATTTTTACAATTATTAATGAAACGTAAAACATGTGCATAAACTCTTTTGAGTCTGATATAACTTGAATATTTTTCAAATGGTACTAACAGTTTATTTTCAGATCTGTCATCAACAGAGACTAATGCCTTTACTTTAGGTAAGTTGTTAAGTATAGTGTGAGGTTGAGTAGGCCAAAAAGATTCATCCTGTTTCAGGAACGAAGGACCTTCCCACCAAAAAGCTAAATATTGCAGATGCTGTGGGTCAATGCCCCTAGAAGCTAAATCTGCTGGGTTTAACTCTGATGGAACATATTTCCAATCAAATCCTTTGGTAATTTCATTAATCTTGTTAACTCGGTTACGTCCAAATGTTTGTAGACTCTATTCTGAGTTTTCAGCCATTCGAATACCACTGTGGAATCGGTCCACATATATATTTTTGTAACATTGCATGGTGCAGACTGTAATACTTTCTCACTAACTTGAGCCCCTAACAGAGCAGCACATAGCTCTAAACGTGGGATTGTGAGCTCCTTAATTGGAGAAACTCTAGTTTTTGCACATAGTAACCTTACTGTAGTATTATGTTTACTAATTTGGGAACGTAAATAAATACACGCTCCATATGCCTGCTGACTTGCATCTACAAAGCAATGTAGCTCAGATGACTGGGTTTCTAAATTGTCACCTAAAACATAACGAGGTATTATAATATCAGATAAATGATGCAAGTTTTGGATGCAATTAAACCATCTTTTAGCATAAGCCTCGGGTACGGGATCATCCCAGTCTAATTTTGCAATCCATAAATGTTGCAGTAAATTTTTTGCTTTAATGATACAACAACTAACTAACCCTAAGGGATCAAATACTTTACATGTGGTAGAAATTATCGTTCGCTTGGTAATCTTAGAAGTGCATTCAATTCCGTTTGGAAAATGCAACTCATCAGCCTTTGGTGACCATTTCAGACCTAAGACATTGGCTTCGTCGTGAAAATTAAGACAATTTGATGATTCTGATTTGGCATCCAGAATATGAGAGTTTGTGCGAAATTTTTGTAGTGGGAAACAAGCAGAATTTAAGGTTTTGGTGACATTTAAATATATATGTTTTAATTCCTCTTCAGTAGAGGCACCTGTGTTGAGGTCATCAACATAAAAATCGTTCTTAATGACATTGGCAATAATCTTATCTTGACATTTATCAGCCAGCTCAACCAGACACCTAGTGGCTAAAAATGGAGCCGACGCCATTCCATATGTGAAAGTGTTGAGCTGTAAAGTTCTGAAAGGTTGATCGACTTGATCCCTGATGTGATGGAGATACTTTTTATCGATAAAAGTTATCGTTTTCTTTTTCAGTATACCTTCAAATGAGAAAGAAAATTGGTATAAAGTGATTCCAAGAGCCAGAAATTATTGGACTAAGCATAGCATACGATGTTCTAAACATTTTACGAACGACTGCTTTGTAAGTAGCGATAAATGGAGAAGGTTTAAACCTGGCGCCATACCATCCCTATTATTGGTAAGTAAAGTCACGTGCGCTCACTTATTGATCAATTCGCGTTATGTTTATATCACAAAACGTTCACAGTCCTGTGCCCCAAAGCTCTGTGAAAAAAAATGTTTTTCTTGTATCTTCAGTTGTTTTTCGTGCCGGTTTGAGGGGTCGACTAAAATCGCGGGAAAGTCCGAAAGGGATACCGTGGCCCCTGGCAACGTACAGGCAACTGAAGGAACATGGGTGGGTTTTAGTCAATTTCCCACCAAAAAAAAAAGGTGTCTACTAAATGGTTTGTATGGGGACTGTGAACGTGTTAACCTTTACCAATTGTTTTAATTTACTATATACTTTACCTAATGTATATTGATATGTATTTTTGGCTATAAATAAAGTATAGTAGATAAAACACAAGTAACACAACACACCAAGTTAGTTTTCTTTGTTGTTTTCAGAAATTTTACATATAATTGTATGGTTGAGCTGAATGGTGCTGATACATGCGTCATGTTCGTGAACGGGCGCCGTCAGTTGGGACTGGCCAACTCTTAGCTGCCATGGCTGATTAAAATTTTTGAATTGTTCTTTTTTTTATTTATCTCCTTTATTTATCTTTTTATTATGGACGCTTCTAACGTGCACGTCTTTCTACATTGTTCTCACATGCATAATTTCAATATGAATGATGTAACGAATATTTTGTAATCATTTATTTTATATAAAAGAGTGTCCGTGGCGTTTCTTGCCCGTTCTTCTCCATAAGTACCTATTACGCTTTGGAATGGACAATTAGCTTGGAATGGACAATTAGCTTCATATTTCTGACTGACCGATTCCCTTGACAATTCAAAAGTGCCCGTAAATGGTTTAATTGAAATAAATGCTTTGAGTTTGAGTTGAGAAGAAAACAGTTTAATTATTCGATTGAAAATCGAATAATTTAAACTGCTTTCTTCTCCTCTCTTTATTTTATTGTTTATCCCCAAATATTAAATAAAAATCCGTTGTGATCCGATTGTTTCTATTCCATTACATAAATTTTAGGTAAAAAAACTTTTCCACAAAAAATTAACCGACTTCCAAAGCAAAACACTAAAAACAAAAATAGCTTTCGTTTCGAAAGTCGTTATCTTTACCTCTTATTTTTTAGTCGTTTTGTGACACGGAATTCCGAAACGAAAGTTATTTTTGCTTTTTTGTGTGGAAGTCGGTTTATTTTTTGTGCAAAATTTATTATATTTCTCTTTTTAGTTTTGGTACACCATCACTAAAAAATTAGTAAGTTCTATATAAGGTGTCTAATGGATTGACAAAATACCCATACGAACACAATTTACTCATTCGTACTGTCGTTAAGGAGTTCGGTTATATGTTCCATATCTTGACAACTGCTAAACCGATTTTGATGAAACTTGTACTGTTTCCTAAGTTGAAAGATAAAAATCCAATAAAAAAAGAATGACCACGATCCGATTATGAGTTTCTGAGAAATTCATGCACAAACATACATAGATACACTTATGAAATTTGGCACACGTGTTTAGAAGCCCACAAAGAGTAATATGAATAGTGTGCAATTCCAACAATATTAGATACATACATATAGAATTGATAACCTTTTTTTAGAAATCGGTAAAAAGAAAAGTAAGATAGTTTCATGCTTCGGAATGAACGATAAGCTGCGAACTAATGATCGTTACTAACATTGGAGCTTGGAAAGCGGTACAAAAACTGACCTCAGTGTCTGGTTGATAGATCTTGCAGTTCACACGACAAGAAGAAAAATAGGATTAACATGTAAAAGCCTGTTGGAACCAGAGCGTTTTTAAACAAACAGTGTATTCTTTGATTTTATCATCCATGGAATGTATGACATGACACTAACGTACATTCAATTCAATAAGTAAATTTCCTGTCTAAAATAAATTAATATCAATACCTCTGCAAAATACGGCACATCACTACCGAGACAAAAAAAGTGGACAGCCTTGCCATAAGCAACCCTTATAACTATATATCTGTCCTAGTTTTTCACACTGAATTTGTCATAAATTTAAACAGTATAACTATACTGAAATTTCACGCTCCCTCTTTGTTAGTTATTACTCTGAGATCCCTCCACAACACAAGCTGTAGGTTCCGTTATGATTTATCTATGGTTACTTGTCGATACATTTTTTCGACGTCTGCTGTTAAAACAAATTTATGTATTCTGAAACGAATAAGAATCTTTACATAGTATAAAACAAAGTCGCTTTGCGCTGTCTGTCCGAACGGATTTTGATGCAGTTTTTTTAAATAGATAGAGTGATTCAAAAGGAAGGTTTTTGTGTATAATACATTAAGATTTTGTGTAAATTGGCTGAAATATGACGATTATTGTCGAATATGTCGGAAAACATCAAGCCAACTGAGAGCTTTACTGGCGTGCGCCGCGTAAGCTGTAAGAGATACATCAAATTTATGTTTTACAGAATTGTATATCTTAAAAAGTTCCAAAATAAAGTCCGCGATAGCATATGTCTATCTTCTAAGGATGACATCTACAGTAACCATTTTTATCTTTCAGAATTTGATAAAAAATTCATTGTTATTTCCGAAGCTATTTTGACCGATATTTTAGATCGGTATTTTATGTATCCTTATCCAATAAAATATATTATTTAAATTGGGCATTTAATTTAGATTAAAATATGCCTTGATATCATATCATTAAAATGAATACTTTAAAATATATCACAGATTCAAAATTACGCGTGACAAAATAATTATGGTTGCCGACAACGCGGGCGCAGCGGTAGGAATCAACGACTTTTCCTCGGATATTAGGTATGATCTAACTAATCCCGGTAGTACGTACCCGTGGGATATTTTCTTAAATCCACGCGGGCGAAGCCGCGGGCAAAAGCTAGTAGAGAATAAGTCGCTCTGTTCAGTAGGACCAACAGCCTGGATGTCATTCAAAGATTTTCCTGAACTTGTTTTAACCGAAGCGTCAGACTACTCTTAGCTTTGTGCTACCGTGTTGTTCCCGAATGACACAGTGATGGGGTCAGTTACACAACCAAACTTAGGGCTTTAAATTTCGCTTAAATATCCTAACCTATTATATTCATGTATAAAATCATAAACTGTTTCTTAACTTCAACCTTTTTATTTAATTTATTTTCTAGACTCAAGAAACGTTTAATTGCAATAGGAAACGATTTTCCAAGTGCCTGCTCCGGGGCCTCCGTTAGCAGCATCGTTACAGAAAATCGTCCATTTGGTAAACGAGAAGTGTTTTTTGTAAAATAAGACTCGCAATATTGCTCATCAACCAAATGAACCTGTGGGTAATTCTTCTACCTCCCAAAATTTTTTGACAGAGTTATGGATATCTTGGAGCGACACTATTTTATCTTTTTTTACTAGATTGCAATGTATTTTATTATTAAAATAATATTCACCAATTGGGCCGGCAACTAGCCATCCTAACTGGCTATCCTGCAATACAGGCTTATTCAGTCCTAAGACTATTCTATTATTATTCACAATATCAAAAAAGTGGTCTGCACCAATCAAGATATCTACCTCGGCAGGCTCATAAAACAAGGGATCTGAAAGCACTACCCCATTGGGCAATCCCAAACGCTCAGCATTTATTTGAACGCTGGGTAATGTTCCTGTAATTTTGGAATTACTAGACAGTTAACAGTTTTATTAAATGAATTTATTCTAGATTTTAACACAATTTTGCAACGTTCTGTAATCTTACATGCTGCATTATTTATACCACTAACATTAAAAGAAGTCGTTTGTTTTGCTTGTAGCCCTTTTTTTTTTTTTTTTGGGTGTGGGATATCATCAAATGACTTCTCCCGCTCTGGGCAGAGCGAGAGGCCGGGTCAGACTTCTACTGACTAAAACCCACCCGTGTTCCTTCCGCTGCCTGTGTGCCGGGGCCGCGATATCCCTTTCGGACAAACCCGCAACCCCAGCAGGCATTGGTCCTTACGGACCCCGTCAGTTGGTGCTGACATCTCTTGTCTCCAGCGGCGACTAGGGGCACGAGGGCGTACAGCTTGCATCTCCCTCGCGCGCTCCGCCTCCTCCTTCGCGAGCATAACTGCTTCGCAGAAGGAAGTGACGGCCTCCCATGCACTCTCGCTCCGGACCATGGCCTGAACTAGGGCCGGACGCGAGAGATCGCCGCCGCCGATCGCCTCCGTGAGGACACGGCGGTGCTCCGCCCAAGCCGGGCAGACCTCCACCGTATGCTCCACCGTGTCCTCCGGGTGATACACACAATGGTGACATCCGGGCGTTTCCTCCCGCTTTATCCTGAACAGGAACCTCCCGAAACAACCGTGTCCGGTGAGGACCTGCGTCAGGCGGAAGGTGAGGACGCCGTGACGCCTCTCTATCCACTCCTCAAAGAGGGGACTTATCACCACAATTGTGGCGTGCCCAGCGCTGGGTTGCGACAATCGCACTCTCCATGCCGCCATGAGATCCCGCCGGAGCTCTGTCCGCTGTGCCGTGATTTCTCGCGGCAGCGGAGTTACGCCCCGGCGTTTCGCCTCCTCGCGACACTCCCACATGTGCACGAGGACTTTTGCCTCCAGATCCCATGGCGGTAGTCCGGCAAGCAGGCTCGCCGCCTCACGGGAGACCGTGCGGTATCCTCTGACCAGCCTAATGGCCATGACCCTTTGGGACGCGTTCAATCGCTGGGCTGGTCGCAGCCTTAATGAACGCGCCCACACCGGTGCCCCGTAAAGGGCCATGGACCGCACGATCCCCGCGTAAAGCCTCCGGCAGGAGGCGTTTGGACCCCCTAGATCGGGCAGAAGCCGCTTCAAAGCAGCCCCAGCCCTCTGCAGTTTGGGAGCCAAACGTCGGAAGTGCTCCACGAAGTTCCACCGGCTGTCGAGGACGAGTCCCAGGTACTTCATCGTCGACTCGACACCGATGTGAACCCCTCCCACCATTATCTGGGAACCCGACAGTGGCGCGTTCCGAGGACCATAAAAACACATGGCCTCGGACTTGTGCAAAGCCACCTCGAGTCTCAGTTGCCGGATTCTATCGACGATTGTCGCAACCCAACGTGTCGCCAGTTCGGCCGCCGCCTCATGCGACCTCTCCTGCACCAGGACCAGCGTGTCGTCAGCGTAGCATACCACGCTGACGCCGCTAGGGAGGTCGGCGCGCAGCACCCAGTCGTAGCCGATGTCCCACAGATGTGGCCCCAGGACCGATCCCTGCGGGACACCGCACGACGTCTCTGGCCGGTTCCACTCTCCGTGGAGACCGGGGTAGATGACGGCCCTGTCCGTCAAATAGGCCTCGATCACTCGACAGAGGTAGGTCGGCATCCGGTGATACCAGAGTGCCTCCCTAATGCAACTCCAGGGCAGGGTATTGAACGCATTGGCGATGTCAAGAGACACCGCCAAGACGACCCCACCCCGGGCAACAGCATCCCCCGTCGTGATGGCTCGAACGCGCATGATGGCATCCACCGTAG
The DNA here is from genome assembly GCA_916701695.1 of Agrochola macilenta. NCBI lineage: Eukaryota > Metazoa > Arthropoda > Insecta > Lepidoptera > Noctuidae > Agrochola > Agrochola macilenta. Next base: position 20,228,539 of record OU753573.1, on the reverse strand, counting down.
AGCGCACCTTGCGGAAACCAAACTGGCTCTCCGCCAAATCCCGCCCCACTCGCACCAGCTGCCCGACAAGGCGGTCTGCAATTACTCTTGCTTGTACCCCTAACCTTTCTTTCAGATTTTTTGTTATAAATGAAGACTGGCTTCCAGTGTCCAACAACGCACGCGCAAGGTGAGTACTATTATTATTTGTATTAATTATTTCAACTTGTGCAGTACATAATAAAACTTGGCCTGGCGAGCTAGCTGACAAACTAACAGGAAGATTACTAGTTGATGGTTGAGTTGCTTCTGAACGTTCTGTGACTACATTGGTACTGGTACTGTTGTTATGCAACATTGAATTATGCTTTTCTTTACAGGTCCGGCAAGAACTACTCAATGGACATTTTGACTGGTTGTGACCACTACGAAGACAGCTGGTACACAATTTATGCTTAGCCACTTCAGACAGCTTATCATTTAAACTCAAAGCCTTAAATTTATGACACTGGTGTACATAATATGATTTGTTACAGATAAGACATGTCTAAGTTTTAAAACCATCCAATGTGGTTATTTGCTATGGTGCAGTGCAAATGTGTTTTTTGTAGACTTCTTCCAGTACCACAGGAGACAGGGTAGAATAAATAACAACAAGATTGATTAGAAACGGCAGCTGCAGCGTCGAGTACTTGATACGTGTTGTGTGGGCGGCGTTGGCAGACAGAATGACGCCATTTTTTTTTTTTTATGTACGGCATCTCGTAGCTGACCACTGAGGTCATGACTACTCAACCGGACAATCCTGTGGCTGCCTTAAGCTTCTACACTCAAAGCCTCCAGCCAGGGGCAAAAACTATGCTAATTAAAACTAGGCGAACGCTCGCTAAGGGCACCCCCTGTGGGGTACGAACCTCGGCTTAGGGCGTTCGCTGGGGGGAGGACAGCAAGAGGGACAGGCTGGATCAATGATATATTATTATTATTAATCGGGGAATTTAAAGCTACAGGCTCAGCATCATCGACGCGGGCTGGCGCATCGTCGAGCAAGGGTCGGGGGGGAGTATCATTTACTCGGGAGGGTCGCGATCGCGGACCTCGGCGGCGAGGTCGGAAAGTGTGTCGGTGTGTGTGTTTTCTAACTGTACTGGTTTCCCTATTGCTCTCCTGGAGGAGGGTTATGGGGTCGTCTGGGTCGGAAAGGATTTGCCTTGGGCGGCGGACTGTACTGATTTGACTCGGGAGATAATTGGCGGCCTCGACAACCAGAGGGTTGCGATGGGTGGCGGCGGAATCAAAGAAACGCTTGGAATTGCGTTTTAGAAACTGGTGGATTGTGGGGAGTCTAAGGTCGAGGTGGAGGGTCTCGTTCCTACAGAACCAAGGGGCTCCCGTGGCCTTACGAAGGAATCTGTTCTGTACTACCTGCAATCTATGGATTTGACGGGGTTTAGCTTGGGCAAATACGGCGCCCGCATAGGTCAGGATGGGGCGAATGCACGTTGTGTAGATTCGCAATTTGCACCTAAGTGACATTTTGCTACGTGCATTTAACATGGAGTGGAGTCTTCCGAGAGCAAAAGCGGCCCGCTTTATGTGGTCTGCGAAAGTGAGGTGTTGGTCGAGGACCACACCTAGATGGGGTGCATGTTGAGAAGCCTCCCCGTGGCGCACCCTGGGCAACGTCGGCTCCAAGTGCCCACCAGGTTTTGGTGGACACTTGGGGCTGGCGGCGAATTCTCAACAAACGGGGAAGGGTCATGGTTCCAATCACCGATCATCCATGATGGTCGGTGAAGGGAACCGGGCTACAGGAGGTCGTACGTCTACTCCCCCCTCTGCTTACAGAGGGAGGTGAGTTGGCGTACACTAGGGAGTCCCAATCCCAAGGTCTAGCGTGCCGAGGGGATGAATGGCCGGAGGGTTATCCGGTCGTTAGCGCAAAAAGGGACCTCACCCTTAAAAAGGAAAAAATATGAAAATGCAGGCTAATGGAAAAATTCCCCAGGCGGGCAACCTCCTCAAGGAGGTACAATCCCGCCCTTCTACGGAAGGCAGCCCCATCGTATCTGGGGGGGGCACCACTAGTCTCGTAGGCCAGCAGACCACCGCCGACCTTCGTAAACCAATCGTTGCGTCGCAACAAAAGGAGCTCCGGGTTAGCCTGGAGCGCCTGTGTGACGCAACAAAGCCGATTGCCGTCGTTGACGGCAACAAAAGCCGAGGAGGCTCATGTCCAGAGAGGGACCGACTGTCCGACCAGGACACACAGCTGGGGGGGAAGCGCTCGCGCAGCGAGCTCTCTTCCGAGGAGGAGGACCAGTCGGCACCAAAATTTGGTACGAGGGGGAGGGGTCGGTTACCGGACCGTAATTTACGGGGTCGCTTCTTGCGGCCCACTACGCCTGTACCGATGCAGCTGGGGAGCGCAGAAAGTGAGGGGACCCCGGGGGACAAGAGCGAAGACTCCGCTGCGTCTCCACTGTTACTGCATAGCAACAAGGCGGAGGCGAGCTCTGCAAAGCGGATGCAGCGGAAGGCGGTGGCGGCTGACGAGGTCAGCGAAATGGCGCGACTGGCCCGAGAGCGACGCTCTGCTCAGGCGGAGGGAGCATGTCGGCGGTGGCGCTGAGTCGCCAAGTTTTGGACGGCGTGGACGTCGTTATGAAGGTTGCCACAAAGTCTGGCAGCCTGAAGGGCACGTTCACGCGCGCTCTGAAGGAGGCGGCTGGCGACATCAAGGAGGCAGTTGGGGTGCTCCTTAGTCGCACAAGCTCAGACGAGACGGCGAAGCTGTGGGAGGAGAACAGCCGTCTCAGGTCTGAGCTGGAGGACCTCAAGCGGGAGCTTGCCGCGCAGAGGGCGGAATGGCAGCAGAGGCGTCCTGCGGCCACCGGTTCCGCTCCCGTTGTCGTTGCCTTGACACCGCCGGCCCCGTCGTCGGCCTCGTCATCGGTCCGTACCCCCGCACCTGCAGATGCAGAGATCGAGAAGATCGTTCGCATCTGCATGCTGCAGTGTGGGGGTATGATGAATGCCCGTCTGCAGGGCCTGGAGTCGAGGCTCCTCCCAGCAGTGACTCTCCGGCCACCGCTCGCTGCGGATAGGAGAAGGAAGGAGGAGCCCGCTAAGCCAGGTCCCACGCAGACCAAAAAGCCTGCAGGGGGCACGTCCGCGTCCACTTCCCGGACGGCCGCGCCACCGGCGACCGCTCTCTCGGCGAACGCGTCCGGGTCCACCGCGGAATCCTGGACGACGGTGGTAAAGAAGGGCCGTCGCAAGAAGAAGACGGCGCCGCCACCACCGGTACCCGCTGGAGCACCGGCACAGGTACCCAAGAAGGCTCACGGGGCCGCCTAGGGTGAGAGCCCCACGCTCTGCGGCTGTAGTTAATACGCTGCAGCCCGGAGCCGTCCAAAGGGGCGTCTCCTATAAGGCGGTCCTTATAGAGGCAAAAGCCAAAGTCGCGTTCCCCGACCTCGGTATACCGTCTGGCCTCAGAGTGAGGCAGGCGATTACGGGGGCGCGACTGCTTGAGGTGTCGGGTGCCTCTAGCGGCGAAAAGGCGGACGTCCTGGCCGCTAAGTTGAGGGAGATCCTCAATCCAGAGGACTTTCGGGTGTCCAGGCCGATGAAGACCGCGGAACTGCGCGTCGACGGGCTGGACGACTCGACGACTCCGGCTGAGGTCGTGGCGGCCATCGCCCGTTCCGGGGGATGTCCGCCCGAAGACGTCCGTACGGGGGAAGTTCGCGCCGATGCGTCCGGGCTCGGCGCGATCTGGGTGCGGTGCCCGGTGGTGGCGGCGAACAAAGTCGCCGACGCTGGCTGCCCCTCGGCCGACTCCCGGCCTAGGAATGGTGCGGAGGGGATGGATTGCGCTTAATGGCGCTGTACCATTTCCTCCAGGGCAATATCAACCACTCTGCTAGAGCTCAGGATCTCTTGCTCCAGAGCATGGCAGAGTGGTCGATTCACGTGGCTGTGGTCGCCGAACCGTATTTTGTCCCCCCCAGGTATAACTGGGTGGGAGACTTGGACGGTTTGGTGGCCATCATTGGCGGGGCTCTTGTCAACCCGTCCCGAGGTCACGGCTGGGTAGCCGTCCTCGCGGACAGCATTGGCACGGTTGGTGCGTATTTTTCGCCCAACAAGAGTCTCGCCGACTTCGAGAGGTTCCTTGTCGAGTTGGGTGCCGTCGTGGGCCGACTCCACCCTCGCCCGGTGCTGTTGCTGGGGGATCTCAACGCCAAGTCTGAGGCGTGGGGATCCCCTGTGACCGATGCTAGAGGCGAGGTGCTGGAGGAGTGGGCGGTCACGACTGGCTTGACCGTCCTAAATCGGGGCTCGGTACACACGTGCGTGCGGCAGCGGGGCGGGTCTATAGTGGACGTCTCGTTCGCTAGCCCCGCTGTCGCGAGCCGTGTCCGCGACTGGCGTGTCGCCGTGGAGGTGGAGACGTTGTCGGATCACCGATACATCCGTTTCGACGTCTCCACCCAGACCGCCGGCGGCCGCGGTCCACTGGCCCCGCGACCGGACGGTCCGCGCTGGGCGCGTAAGCGCATTGACAGGGAGCTTCTCGAGGAAGCCGCTTTTGTCCAGGCCTGGAGCCGGGAGTCGGCAACGACCGGACCCGTCGACGTCGAGCAGGAGGCGCTGTGGTTCCGCGGGGCGATGAAGCAAATTTGCGACGCGTCCATGCCCCGGGTCCACGCACAGTCCGCAAGGCGCCAGGTGTACTGGTGGACCGCCGAGATCGCGCAGATGCGCGTCGCGTGCGTGGCGGTTAGACGCCAGTACATCCGATACCGGAGGAGACGTCGTCGGGTCCCTGACGAAGAGGCCGCGCTGTATGAGGTGTACCGCGCGGCCAAGGAGACTCTGTGGCTGGCCATCGGTGAGTCGAGGACGCGAGCCAGGGAGGAGATGTTGGAGACTCTAGACGGGGATCCGTGGGGGCGCCCTTATCGCGCGGTCCGAGGGAAACTTCGAGCCGCGGCGCCTCCACTTACGGAGAGTCTCCAACCCGAGCTGTTGGAGGAGGTGGTCGCAGCCCTCTTCCCGGCGAGAGCGGAGCATACTCCGCCGCCGATGGCTTTGCCCACAGCCGCAGAGTCTACAGAGGAGAACGCCATCAGCGTCCCAGAGGTGACACAGGCAGAGATGAGGGCAGCCGTGATGCGGCTCCGGGCCAAGAACGTGGCCCCGGAGCCACGTTCTTGGCCCGGAGCCGCATCACGGCGACCGGATCGACGGGATCCACGGCTGCGTGCTAGCCCTCGCTCTGAAGGAGCTTGAGCCCCAACTGAGAGGACTCTACACAGCGTGCCTTGAGCAGGGCCAGTTTCCCACTGCTCAGGAAGGCGGGGCGCCCTGCGGACTCGCCGTCCGCGTACCGGCCCATAGTGCTGCTTGACGAGGTGGGCAAGCTGTTTGAGCGGATAATCGCAGCCCGCCTCGTCGGCCACTTGTGCAGAGAGGGGCCGGACCTGGACGACAGCCAGTTCGGGTTTCGGCATGGGCGCTCCACGATCCACGCTGTGTCGCGGGTTAGAGTCCTGGCGGAGGAAGCGGTGTCCCGGGGCGGGGTGATGCTGGCGGTGTCCTTGGACATTTCCAACGCCTTCAACACCCTGCCCTGGAGTTGTATTCGGGAGGCACTGCGGTATCATGGGGTGCCTCCCTACCTCCGCCACATCGTTGGGGCTTATCTGTCGGAGAGGTGTGTCACCTACATGGGACGTGATGGCGGAAACCAGCGCCGCATGTCGTGCGGTGTTCCACAGGGCTCGGTTTTAGGCCCGCTCCTGTGGAACATCGGATACGACTGGGTGCTGAGGGGCGAGCTCGGTGCCGGGGTAGACCTGACGTGTTATGCGGACGACACGCTGGTCACTGCCCGGGGGAGCTCGCACAGGGAGGCAGCGTTGTTGGCGACGGCTGCGGTCTCATAGGTGGTGGGCCGCATACGTCGCCTAGGCCTGGAGGTGGCCCTCAGCAAGTCGGAGGCCATGGTGTTTCATGGCCCCCGGCGGGCGCCGTCACCCGGCTCACACATCGTGGTCGGGGGGGCTCGGATCGCTGTCGAGTCCACCATGAAGTACCTAGGATTGGTGCTCGACAGCCGGTGGGACTTCGGGCCCTACTTCCGACGGCTGGCGCCCAAGTTGCTGGGCGCCGCTGGGGCGCTATCAACGCTGCTTCCCAATTTGGGGGGCCCGAGCGCCGCTTGTAGGCGGCTCTACGTGGGGATCGTGCGATCGATGGCCCTTTACGGGGCCCCGATCTGGGCTGCTGACCTGACGGCCGGTAGCATCGCCGTAATGCGCAAGCCGCAGAGGGCGATGGCCGTCAGAGTCATCAGAGGGTATCGCACGATCTCCTACGAGGCGGCTTGTGCACTGGCCGGATCCCCGCCCTGGGACCTAGAGGCGAAAGTACTCGCGTCATCGTATCGCGAGGTCCTGGTGGCGGAATGGCGGGACAGGCTTTCACGCCCTACCGCCGGCCTCGACATCGTCGAGGCGGTCCGGCCGGTGCTCGACCGCTGGCTCGGGAGGAGGCACGGCTCCCTGTCGTTTCGGGTGACGCAGGTGCTCTCGGGGCATGGTTGCTTCGGGAAGTACCTGTGTCGCATAAACAGGGAGCCAGACGCCCGGTGTCACCACTGCGTCGACTGCCGGGAGGACACGGCGCGGCATACGCTGGCAGAGTGTGCCGCTTGGGAGGAGCCGCGCCGTGCCCTCATCTCAGAAGTAGGCAGTGACTTGTCGCTGCCGGCCCTAGTGAATGCGATGGTCGGCAGCGGCGAGTCCTGGGACGCGGTGGTTTCCTACTGCGAGACAGTCGTCTCGCAGAAGGAGGCTGCGGAAAGGGAGAGGGAGATCTCGTCCACTCACCCGGCCCGCAGCAGGCGCACCGGGCGTCGGCGGAGGGCGGATAACGCCCTCTTCCAGCCCCCCTAAATGGGTCCAGGGGTGACGGACTCGGGGACGTCCGTCGCCCCCCACACATCAGGACCCGAGGTGGCGGCGCGTAGTGTTCCACGCGCGCCCCTCTGAGACGTCGCGGGGGGAGTCAAACACCTCACTCCCCCCCCTGACCCGCGAGGAGGCCCGCAGAGTGGCGGGCCGGCACCAGCCGGGGGTTGCGGAAGATTTCAAGTTCCCGCGACCCCCGGCGTAGGTGTGAGTTGGAACACCGGGGTGGTTTTTAGTCAGTAAGAGTCTGACAGACCCCTCCGCCCCAGGGCGGAGGACATCCATGAGGATTTTCCACCCCGGAAAAAAAAAAAAAAAAAAAAAGGACCACACCTAGATACTTGGCTCGCTTCTCCCAAGGGATCGGCTTGCCGAGCATGGTGATGGGTCTGGGCAGGGGGGGTCTGTATCGAGCCAGCAGTTTGGAAAAGATGACTGCTTGGCTTTTGTCGGGGTTGACTTCGATCCTCCATTTCCTAAACCAGGCGCCAAGGTTATTGACTGCGGTTTGGAGAATGCGGGCTATCGAGTCGGGTCCAGCGCCCTTGTAGTAAATGGCCGTATCGTCTGCGAACAGAGCCAACTGTGCCTTTTTACTCTTCGGGATGTCGCTGGTGAATAGAGTGAATATGAGGGGGGCAAGCACAGAGCCCTGAGGGACGCCTGCGCGGATGGGACGGGGAGAGGATATTGCGCCTTCGATGCGATAGCGGAATGTGCGATTCAACAAAAAGTCTCGTAAGATGAGCACGAGACGATCTGGCACACCGAGTTGGTACAGCTTGTATATTAAGCCGTTGTGCCAGACTTTGTCAAACGCTTTCGCTATATCGAAGAATACTGCACCGGTATACAAACCACGCTGGAAGCCAGCGCTTATGTGTTCGATTATCCGGTGGGCCTGATGCACGCTAGAGTGCTGGGTGCGGAACCCAAACTGTTCGTTGGGGATGAGGCCCTTTGTCTCGGCGTAGTCTCTGAGACGCTTATAAATAAGCCTCTCGTAGACCTTGCCGAGGACTTTGAGCAGACTGATGGGGTGGTAACTCGAAGGCTCGGTTTTGGGTTAGCCGGGCTTCGGGATACCGATGACGGTGGCGTCTTTCCACACTTGTGGGAAGAAATTGTTGCTTAAGGCACCATTGAAGATGGTGGTCAGTAGCATTATCAGGTGGGCAGGGAATAGCTGAATCACCCTATTAGTGATTCCATCAGAGCCGGGGGCTTTACGGACTTTAAGACCCTTGATAATGTCGTGCACTTCGTCCGGTGTGACGGGGGGCAGAGGACTTTCAGGGTCTTCAACGGGAGGGAGAGAGGCTCTACGTTCGACTTCGGCGTCTACCTCTAGGAGGTGAGCTTGGTCTACTGGTAGAGTGCTGGGTGAGCATTGCGCTTCTAGACTATCGGCTAGGCATTCAGCCTTGTCGATGTCGTCGAAGGCTACGGTCTTGTCGGGGCGGACTAGGGGTGGTGTGGAAGCGACTTGCTGGGACTTGAGTTTCCTCTGAAGTTCCCAGAAGGCTAGGTGGTTCGGCTCTAGGTCGCTCAGCATCTTGTCCCAGCTCGCGTCACGCAGCTCCTGTATGCGTGTCTTTACAGATCTCTGTAAATAGCGCATATGGACTTTGTTAGCGTGGCAGGGAAAGTTGCTGTATGCACGAATGGCTGCGTTCTTCTCAGTCAATAGGTCACGCACATCGTCAGGTAGTTTCCAGCGGGGGTCTTCCCCCACTGGGACTTCCTTCGAGCAGTCGGCTCACGACGGATTGTACGTGATCAGTGAGTGAGTCGATCGCGGCCGTTGTTGCTGCGACAGAGTCGAATTGGTCGGGGATAGAGTCCAATTGGGGGGACGTGTTGGATTTCAGCTGGGAGCTTACTTTCCTCCAGTCCGTTACCCTTTTGGTGGTCGGGGTCGGTTGGGGTCGGGAAGACCTATGCGGGGGTCTAGTTTTAGTATTACTGGGCGGTGATCAGAGTGAAGCTCGTCCACCGTCTCTATCGAATCTAGTTTTAGATTGACGTTCTGAAGGATCGCCAAGTCTAGTACGTCTGGGGTGTAGCCTACTATATAGGGATAGTGGGTATTATTCATCGGGGCGATGATGTCGATGCTAAGGGAGTTTGTGAGGTCGAACAAGTGTCGACCTCTTATGTTGGATCTAGTACTATTCCAGGAGGGATGTTTGGAGTTGAGGTCGCCCGCTATGATAACGGAGTCGCTCAGGGCTAATAGGGATGTGAGATCGTTTTTAATGGGTTGAAAATCCTCTGCACCGGATGCAGGAGTTATGTAGGCTGATACTATTATGATCGGCTGATGGCCTGTCATGCCTAGGCGGCAGACTGAGACTTCTAGTCGTGAAAGGGGAGGAGGGTCTATAGGCATACAGTACAGATCCTTTTTATAATATATTAGGGTGCCACCCTTGTGACAGTGAACCCTGTCATTGCGAACTATACGATAGTTCGCTATGCCAGAGTCACGGTTACAGGGTTTGAGAAATGTTTCCTGAACGAGGAGGATGTCAATTTGATGGGTGCGGAGGAAGTCCGCGATCTCATCGCGTTGACCACGAATGCCATCGGCATTGAAAAAACCTAACTTGAGGGATCGGGGTTTGAACCTAGCTATAACGGTGTTAGACATTATGTTGACATTAGGTTGGAAGTAACCCAGGGCAGGAAAAGCCTGCTGGTGATGGAGATAGTTCCAGGGACTAGGCCTCTGGGGGCTTAGTCTCTCGGGCATCTGGGACGAGGGGATCTTATACAAGATCGGGGCTTCCCTCTGCTGGCGGGCGTCGAAGCGCTTGGCCAGTTTGGGAGAAGAAGACTTGGGGGCTTTCGGGCAGCCGCGGTAGTTAGCCGGGTGACCTACTTGCCCGCATAGTACGCAACTAGGTGGGTCGGGACAAAGGCTACGGTCCTTGGGACGGGTGCAGTCGGAAGTGCCGTGCTCACCCAGGCACTTGACGCACCTGGGCTTTGCGTGGCAGTTCCGCTGCGGGTGCGTATAGCTGGCAATTATGACATTGCCCTACGGCGCCAGTTTTCCATGGCTTTTCGATAGAGAAGCCCGTGAGAGAGCACAGGGACTTCAACTGGAAGATGGGGTGATGCCCCTCGACGGGGGTGCATACGACGAGTATCATGTCGTATGCTTCCCCGCGTTTTGCGCGGTGCATACGGTGGACCTCGTCTACCGGGACGTTTTGCGACTGAAGGTCGGCTAGAATGTCGGAGGGGGCAATTTTCTTTGGGATCCGTTTGATCACCACTCGGATTTGACGTTCCTCTGAGAGAGTGTACGTGTGAAATGACACACGTTGCTCTCTCAGAAGCTTAACTAGGTCCCTATAATCGCGGGAGGTTGGGGTCTGGACTTTAATACCCTGTTGGGTACTGCGGGCGCTGGTGTATGCGATCCGTTGATCGCAACACCATTTGGAGATGTCCGTCCACTTAGCCTTGTCCTAGATGAACACGGGTGGTGGCGGAGAGACCTTCTTAGGGTCAGAATTAGGTGGGGTGGGGGCAACCTGCGAGGAGGGTGACGCGGTCGGGCGGGGGGTGAGAGAGAGGGTAACCTGCGAAGCGGTTGACGCGATCGGGCGGGGGGCGGGGGAGGGGGTAGCTACGGGGGTGCAAGTAGCGGGTGGGTCTGGGGATGACGGGGAGAGCGCGAAGGTGTCCTTATCCTCGAAGGCTACGACCTTATTGGCCTGGGTGGAGGATTGCTTCCTGTTCTTCCGTTTGTTCCCTTTTCCGTTGACGGAGACTACAGTGGTGTAGTCATCGTCTTCGGAGTGGGACGGAACGGAAGGACCGGAGAGGATTTCCTCTAAGTCGGACAAGGTGTACGGGGATTGGGGGCGCTTTGAAGAAGCGGCTGTCGGGGCGCTAGTGTCCATATACTCAGGCGGACTGAGCGGACTCTCTAATTCTATTGCTGGGAGCGAGCTCTCCAACGCGTCACTGAATTCAGTGACGCTGGGGACAGAGGGTCCCAGAAGGGTTTGTCGTAAAGCGACAAACCGGGGTTGCCATTTGGCTCTACGGGCGGGGACGACATCATTTATGATGTCCTCGAAGAAATCGAGGAGCGTCGTGAGGCGAGCGTCCTCCATTATCGGGGGGAGATTAAGAAATATGAGAGGGGAATTTTCCCTATTTCTCCTAACAATCTAACTCTAACTCCCCGGGCGGATTTGCCGGGGATGTGTAAAACCCTCCCTGTCGGGTATAGACAGGGAGGTTGAGTACCTAGGGTGAGCCCTAAGCTTGCTTTTGCCCGTTGCCTATCTTAATGTGCAACGGGGTCCTAACCAGTCTAGTGTGCCGGGTGTAGACACACCCGATCGACACTAGGTGTGTCGCTGTGAAGGGAAAACAGTCACCAATGTCGACTAGGAGATCCCCCAAGGTCGAACACTGGGACCCGTCCAACTGACTGCCTGATGGGGTTCGGCGGGTGTAGTCGGGGCAACACCCTCTCGGTTTCGTTGGCACCGTATAGGTTTCCACCGAGAACCACGAAACTGTGGATTTTCCCAGAAGGGGTCAAAAAGTCGCGACGAATACGTTTTGAAACAACTCTGATATAGAAATATTTATTAATTGTGTCTTGAAAAAGACAGCAATTAATAGGTCGGAGGTAGTCGGGTGACTACGGAGCTCGTCGCAGGGGGCGACGAATCTTGGCAGGTAGGCTGGTTCCACGAACAACGCAGTAGCGCACGACCACGCTCGGCATGAATAGGCGCGCTGGCCTTTTATAGCTTCGCACCGTGTAGGTGGCGCTTAGTATGCCCATTGAAGCGGTTAGTTTAGGAGGGCCAATATATTTATTTGACCATAGTATGTTTATGTGTACGTATATGTGTGTATGTATGTGACGTTGCAGCTATATTTATTTACGTAGTATTTGCATATTACATACATTTTTAATTTAGTTCTTATACGATTACAATTGGAATGGTTTAATTGTGTGTAGACGACTTATAAGATCCCAAGTAGATCTTTTAGTGTGTAATTGAGCTTGAGCTCTTCATAATATATATTATTATTTTAGACAGGAAATTTACTTATTTGAATTGAATGTACGTTAGTGTCATGTCATACATTCCATGGATGATAAAATCAAAGAATACACTGTTTGTTTAAAAACGCTCTGGTTCCAACAGGCTTTTACATGTTAATCCTATTCTTCTTCTTGTCGGGTGAACTGCAAGATCTATCAACCAGACACTGATGTCAGTTTTTGTACCGCTTTCCAAGCTCCAATGTTAGTAACGACCATTAGTTCGCAGCATAACGTTCCTTCCGAAGCATGAAACTATCTTACTTTTCTTTTTACCGATTTCTAAAAAAAGGTTATCAATTCGATATGTACGAGTATGTATCTAATACTGTTGGAATTGCACAGTATTCATATTACTCTATGTGGGCTTCTAAACACGTGTGCCAAATTTCATAAGTGTATCTATGTATGCTTGTCCACGAATTTCTCAGAAACTCGTAATCGGATCGTGGTCATTCTTTTTTATTGGATTTTATGTTTCAACTTAGGAAACAGTACAAGTTTCATCAAAATCGGTTCAGCAGTTGTCAAGTTAAGGAACATATAACCGAACTCCTTAACGACAATATGAATGTGTAAATTGTGTTCGTATGGGTATTTTGTCAATCCTTTAGATACCTTATTATAGAACTTACTAATTTTTTAGTGTTGGTGTACCAAAACTAAAAAGAGAAATATAATAAATTTTGCACAAAAAATAAACCGACTTCCACACTAAAAAGCAAAAATAACTTTCGTTTCGGAATTCCGTGTCACAAAACGACTAAAAAATAAGAGGTAAAGATAACGACTTTCGAAACGAAAGCTATTTTTGTTTTTAGTGTTTTGCTTTGGAAGTCGGTTAATTTTTTGTGGAAAAGTTTTTTTACCTAAAATTTATGTAATGGAATAGAAACAATCGGATCACAACGGATTTTTATTTAATATTTGGGGATAAACAATAAAATAAAGAGAGGAGAAGAAAGCAGTTTAAATTATTCGATTTTCAATCGAATAATTAAACTGCTTTCTTCTCAACTCAAACTCAAAGCATTTATTTCAATTAAACCATTTACGGGCACTTTTGAATTGTCAAGGGAATCGGTCAGTCAGAAATATGAAGCTAATTGTCCGTTCCAAAGCGTAATAGGTACCTATGGAGAAGAACGGGCAAGAAACTCCACGGACACTCTTTTATATAAAATAAATTAATTGTTACAAAATATTCGTTACATCATTCATGTTGAAATTATACATGTGAGAACAAAACAAAAACGTGCACGTTAAAAGCGTCCGTAATAAAAAGATAAATAAAGGAGATAAATTAAAAAAAGATATATAAAGATAATTCAAAAATTTAAATCAGTCATGGCAGCTAAGAGTTGGCCAGTCCCAACTGACGGCACCCGTTCACAAACATGACGCATGTATCAGCACCATTCAGCTCAACCATACAATTATATGCAAAATTTCTGAAAACAACAAAGAAAACTAACTTGGTGTGTTGTGTTAATTGTGTTTTATCTACTATACTTTATTTATAGCCAAAAATACATATCAATATACATTAGGTAAAGTATATAGTAAAGTAAAACAATTGGTAAAGGTTAACACGTTCACAGTCCCCATACAAACCATTTAGTAGACACCTTTTTTTTTGGTGGGAAATTGGCAAATAACTTATCCCGCTCTGGGCGGAGCGGGGGGGCGTATCAGACTCTTACTGATTAAAACCCACCCGTGTTCCTTCAGTTGCCTGTACGTTGCCAGGGGCCACGGTATCCCTTTCGGACTTTCCCGCGATTTTAGTCGACCCCTCAAACCGGCACGAAAAACAACTGAAGATACAAGAAAAACATTTTTTTTCACAGAGCTTTGGGGCACAGGACTGTGAACGTTTTTTTGTGATAGGTAAAACATAACGCGAATTGATCAATAAGTGAGCGCACGTGAAGCTGGCTTTACTTACCAATAATAGGAATGGTATGGCGCCAGGTTTAAACCTTCTGCATTTATCGCTACTTACAAAGCAGTCGTTCGTAAAATGTTTAGAACATACTCGGCTATGCTTAGTCCAATAATTTCTGGATCTTGGAATCACTTTACACCAATTTTCTTTCTCATTTGAAGGTATTCTGAAAAAGAAAACGATAACTTTTCCAAATTTATCGGCATAAAATTATCATATCGATAAAAAGTATCTCCATCACTAGCATAACATAACCTCACAATTTAACGATTTATTTTTTTGAAAATTAATTCGCGATCACAACATAATTTGTAATAAAGATAGTTTGAAGAGATTATTAACATTCTAATATGTATGTTATTATTGATGACGTCCAAATATTTCGCGTGATTTTATATGAAAACTTTAAAAAAACACTTACCGATAAAAGCTTACAAATTCATTGTTTTCTTTCCGTTACGAATGTGATTTACACGATAACACAAAACAAGCCATGTTAACAGCCTATTGATCTATCCTTTGCACCTATTTTTTTTAGAAAATAGTATGTAAGTAAGTATATTTTTATTTTTCTCTTCACAAATGTACAGTATTGGTGCTTAAAACTAGCTTAAGGATAGTTTACATTTGTGAGAGACTGGTGCTTGAAATAGGCATTGCAAGCAACGCCTGTGGTACAAGTCACCAGGGCCCCACGACGCTTCATATATGGACAAGCTTATATTAAGTGTTTTATGAAACAGAAGAGAATTAAAATAAAAAACAAAAAGATAAAAAGACAAAAATAAATAAAAACAACGTAACGTAATTAAATAACATAACGACAATGGATGGAAGAATTCACTCTTGTAGGTTACCAGAGTGAATTCGACTGTGTGTCGTGTGTGTTGTGTTAGCAGTGTAAGTGAGTGTATTTGTGTAGGTGTTGTTTGCAATTTATGTGAGATAATGTGTAAGTAAAAGTGTTAAGATAAAGGAATCAGTAATTTTTCAGTTTCTTCATAATCCATAGTTTTCAGCCATTTACTCACAGAAGCCTTACAACCACTTTTGGGCTTCTGGTAGATGGAAAGAGCGGTGTTTACTTTGTTGTAGATAAATGAACCAAGGAAGCAATAGAATTTGTGAGAAAAGCTGGTTTTAAATAAGGGGTTATGACATACCGTACCCTTCCTGCGTTTTCCTCTTGTTAAGTCCTTGTTGTACTTCAGCTGGGAGTGTTTTTTTAGAATGATGTTTATTAGAAACGTCTGTCTGACTGTCAGGACATCCCATTTTTTGTAAAGTCGTGCAGTAGGGAATCTAAAAGGAAGACCAGCTCCAACCTTAAGGATTGTTCGCTGTGCTCTTTCAACCTCCAAAATGTGAGTTCTTGCGGCCCCTCCCCACGAGGCTACGCAATAGTTAACAAGAGAATGGCAAAGGGCATAATATACCATTTAGATTGTTTGATGGTCAGCAATGTGTCTGAGTGTCTTAAATATATAAATTACCTTGCGAAGTCTGGTAACAAGAACCCCCAAATGGGGTTTGAATGATAGAGATTGGTCAATAGTGACACCTAAGTATTTTAGAGAATCCGTTCGTTGAAGGATCGGACAGTCGCAGCCAGTCAACATCGGGTGATAACATGAACGAGCAGTGATAGATAGAGCCGTAGGAGGAAGAATGTATTTTCTAAGAGCAAATGTTATGTATTTCGTTTTAGTGGCATTTAACGTAAGTACATTGTTCTTCAGCCATGTGCAAACGGTCTGAAATCCATCCTGTGCATTACGAAAAACATCGTCCCAACTATTTCCATAGAACAAGAGCGCAGTGTCATCAGCGAAGGTTAATATTCTTGCGTTATGAAGCTGTAGCTGACAAAGGTCGTTGATATACACCAAAAACAGTGTGGGTCCTAGGATACTTCCTTGCGGAACACCATAGCTTACATTGACCACATCACTGGTCCAGTTGTCAATCCTTACTCTCTGTGTGCGGTTGTTGAGATAGTCTTCAAAAAGTATTAGGGGAAGTCCTCTCACTCCAATCCTGTCTAGCTTCTTCAAAAGGTGTGGGACAGAGACCGTGTCAAAGGCCTTGGCCAAATCCAAAAATATGGTTAAGCATTTTCTTTTGGAGTCTAAATTGGAAACAATTGCATTCGTTAGCTCATGCACCGCATCGGCAGTAGATTTACCGCAACGAAAACCGAACTGCGACGTTGAAAGAAGGTTTTTGGATTCCAAGAAACTCATTAGGCGGTTGTTTATTATCCGCTCTAAGATCTTAGACAACGTTGGTAGTATTGATATTGGCCTATAGTTATTGACACAGTCTCTGTCACCGCTCTTGAAGATGGGTTTAATTAGAGCTGTTTTAAAGACCCGAGGAAAAACGCCCGTAGAAAGGGTAAGGTTAAAGATATACGTAATGGGAGGTGTTGGGAATCCAACACAACACCTTTCACGCGGTCTGCACGCGCAGGCATCGTGATCAGCGCGTCATCGGTACAGCTGAGGTGCGGCGCGACGGCGACACGGCTCGGCACTCGCTTCCACGGACTCCACCGCGCCGGACGATATTCCTCACTTATTTTATTGTTTGTCCGGGACAGTTTATTCTGTTATAAGCACGGCATTAAACCATTGCCTAAAATACAGTCCACTTCTTTCATTGCTCAACGCGCTAACAATGGTCCTTCAAGGATCTCGCCGTCTTATTTTTAAAAGTTAACGGTCGTGGAAGAAAACCCTTCAAACTCGAAGCTCTTCATTTGCGGTCTTTAGCGGCGACAGTTCCTGCAGGAGTCATCAATGTCCTGTTCAAGAAACTTCGCATAGCACCCGCACACGCCTAGAGGAAGAAGACATCCAGAAGTCGACCGGCGTCGGACTTCGGACCCGTCGAATGTTCGAGTCATCGTCACGGACAAAGAAGAACGAAAACTTGCAGATCATCGTTTATCCAGTGGATGGTTTAGATATTTTGTGAGTTCGTTCCAATTTATTCCTATTCTCTGTCTTATTTCTTATGTTTAAATAGCCATATTTAAGTGAGTGCTTTCATTTAGCTACAATTTAAGTCGTTTAATGACAATCATTCTTATTCATAGCCTTACATTTCTCCAAATTCACTTTTCTGCGTACAAAGCTACATTATAACTCTTTTATTACCCGTCTGTGTGCGCAAATCCTTCGCTTCTTATCTATAACGGTTGATCGCTCGGCGACGCGACGTACTTGTTACCTTTGCATCAGCTGTTCTTTTGTTCGCACCGTCAAGTCATACATAACTCATTAGCTAGTTACATATTTTTATTGCTTTAAATAAACTGGTTTGTAATCTCTCATTAGTTCATTTGCGAGTTTGGTACTGATGTTTTGATCGCTATAGCTGACGAATAGGTTGAAAAACTCGTTAAGAAACGCAGCTGTATAAAATCAAACCTTATTTTTTTAACAACTACCTCCACATGCTTAAAAGTTGCAACGGACTTAGCAGCTTACTACTTCCTGATTTAGAAACTGGATATAATAAATGTGATAGCTTATATGTGAATTTCGACAAATTACAGTGTGACATCAAGGTGTTGTTGGACACCCCCGATGACGAAAGTGAGGAGCGTGAGCAGTTCGAGAACCAGTATTGTAAGCTGGTGGCGGCAGCGCGGAGTATGTTCGGTGCTCGTCCTCCCCAGTCATGCAGTCTTCGAGATGGTTCCGTAACGGGTGTCGAGGATGTACAGGCAGGTGTTTTTAAATATAATTGCGTAAGGTTGGAAAAAAATAATTTAGCTATTTTCCACGGTCATTATCAACACTGGCTTGAATTTAGAGATACTTATTCAGGGTCGGACTGCATTGACAATATTAATAAGTTGCACTACCTGCGAGCTTCTCTTAAAGATAGTGCGCTGCTAGTTATAGATAATTTAGATTTTAGATCTCAGAATTATGAGTCTGCTTGGAATTTATTGTGTAGTAGGTACGACAACTAATGCTCGTAAATAATCATGTACATGCATTATTTAATGTTAAACATATGAACTGTGAGTCATGTTCTCCGCTTAGCGATCCACCTTCTTTAGACATTTTAATTAATTTCCTAGCAACTGAGCTGACTTATTGGAAACTTTGCTAGACCATACACAAAGCCATAATAGACAAAAATCAGACACTATCAAATATAATTCAAATCTTCTTACAGCTATAAAATCTAATAAAAATCACAGTCACCCTCCAAATATAAAAATCAATAATAAAAAGCTATTTATATGTCTTATGTGCAATCAGACTCATTTCTTATTTAATTGTAAAGCATTTAGAGCCCTGACTGTTGAAGATCGTCTTCAAAAGGCCAAAGTAGCAAAGGTCTGTCTTAATTGTCTTCGACCAGAGCACGTACAATCTAGGTGCAATCTTGTTCCTAACAGACATTGCAAGAAAAAGCACAGTCTTGCAGCCTAACTATTATGTACATCCATGATGACGACTATACACGTACTGTAGACTGCTATATTTTACCTCAGATCACTAAAGATTTACCGTCTTATTTCATAAAGATCAATAACATTCCTCTTCTTATGGGAATAAGTCTAGCTGACCCTTCATTTAATATACCGTCAGCAATAGACATTTTAGTTTATTTTGGTCCATCTTATGTAATAATTCTATTGATTTGGGTAAAAAGACTCAAGTTATATGAAACCAAACTGGGTTGGCTAGTGTCAGGGTACGTCGCCCGTCATAAGTCACATTCTTTTTCACCCGTTTGTAATTTTTTAAACGTGGACGCTGACCCAATCTTAAATTGTTTCCCGGTATCAAATACCATCTCAACCAAGCACTCCCTATATCCTGAGAAGCGTTCCTGTAAGCAGAGCTTTAAGAAATACACGACGAAAGATGCTTTGTGGTAACCAATCCGCTGAAGGAAAAACCTTCAGTCTTGGGCGGTTCGCTTCGCGTCAGTTCAAGTCACTTGAGCAGTTTCATAAAGATGCTTTGTGGTAACCAATCCGCTGAAGGAAAAACCTTCAGTCTTGGGCGGTTCGCTTCGCGTCGGTTCAAGTCACTTGAGCAGTTTCATAAAGATGCTTTGTGGTAACCAATCCGCTGAAGGAAAAACCTTCAGTCTTGGGCGGTTCGCTTCGCGTCAGTTCAAGTCACTTGAGCAGTTTCATAAAGATGCTTTGTGGTAACCAATCCGCTGAAGGAAAAACCTTTAGTCTTGGGCGGTTCGCTTCGCGTCAGTTTATGTCACTTGAGTAGTTTCATAAAGCTTCTGTCTTCAAATACAGGTACAAAAACAGGGAGTCTTCGCCTAGCTGTCTTCATAAAATTAGTATTTTTTAACTAAATAATATTCATACCTATCACGCGTGTAGCTACTTACCGTCAACAGACAAACCGGCGGATCTTGTTTCCCGCGGGCTGAAGGCTGATTCCATCAGTGTTCATCCTCGTTGTGGGCTGGTTCCACTTCGCCCGATATGCCCAATCATAACGAGAGACACGATCTACCAGTACTGGTTTCTTATTCTGTTGTTCCTACTACTAATAATATTTCTTAAGTAAATTCTATAGGTAGTGTAGTTAACCATGTTTTAGTTTAATGTTCATAACATTTTATAGTTTATCATATTATAATATCTTATTTCTTTATCCCCATTTTTATTGTCCAGTAAACTTTTTGTTGGTGATTAGATAATTCCTCATTGATGTGTAATTGTGATACAAAGTATCCATTTTTGTATTGTGGCGTTGTTTACGCTGAGCCAGTGATGCTAGCAGACAGGAGAAACAGAGTTTGCAACCTTACCATGTCATATTTGGCAACCTTATTTGCAATTCGACACAAGCCTGTCATTTCGATCTCGTTGCTGTGCTATTGAAGTTTACTTATCCGTTCTTCCATGGTTTTTCGGAATTCACAATACGCTTCGTCATATTATTATATCATCATTATTCTCTTATCCATACTCTTCAATTGCTTGCTAGTTATGAGGAAACGGCTACCTGCCTCACTCAAATAAAAGCTATTTTAAACTCCCATCCTCTTATACCTCTTCCCTCAGAACCCCTCAACTCTTCCACTGTCACTCCTTCTATTTCCATTGGACGGCCACTTAATTCTACTCTCATCCACAGGTCTCTGATGGCAATGTGACACAACTGCAGTGCCTTAGCAGCACACCATATTTGGAGGTCTTCAAGTGTTTGCCTTGGCAGTGACGCGAGTCACTGAGGTAAACTACAAGGGGCGTCATTTAGAGGGAATAGATTCATATTTGCCCCCTTCCAGATTTTTGAAGTCTATGCTTCAACCCGGGCAGTATGTTGGGAATCCAACACAACACCTTTCACGCGGTCTGCACGCGCAGGCATCGTGATCAGCGCGTCATCGGTACAGCTGAGGTGCGGCGTGACGGCGACACGGCTCGGCACTCGCTTCCACGGACTCCACCGCGCCGGACGATATTCCTCACTTATTTTATTGTTTGTCCGGGACAGTTTATTTTGTTATAAGCACGGCATTAAACCATTGCCTAAAATACAGTCCACTTCTTTCATTGCTCAACGCGCTAACAGGAGGAGTGAGTAATTGCTTGTATCGTTTGATGACTTTACCCGAGATTTCGTCCACTCCCACTGCACAATTTTCCCTCAGGTTTGAAATAAGTAACTCAACGTCATTTTCGTCCGTAGGGAGCAGGACGAGAGATTCTGCTGGATTTGAGAGTTTTTGGCCGTTTAGGTCCGAACAGCTATTCCTGTTTCCGCTTGTAACGTTTTCAGCAAGTCTTTTTCCCACATTAGCAAAGAAGTTGTTAACCTCATTGATGCTCTTTTCAGGGTTCTCGTTCGATATAAGACTGGATGAAGGATCAGGTAGACTTGATTTGCCACAAATCGTTTTGATTATCCCCCAGAGTTTATTTTTGTCGTTGTTAGCTTTCGCAATCTCTTGCCTTTCAAAAAGTTTTTTTCCCTTTTTTAAGAGTGCATTGCAATAATTCCTGTACCGCTTATAGGTAGTTAAGATGGTTTCACTATCTGGGTTCTTTTTGACCTTTTTGTATAGATTGTCTCTATTCTTCATGCAGCGCAATAAACCATCAGTTATCCAAGGCTTATTCATCTTCTTGATGGAGTTTTAATTGTTTTGGTATGTTTTAACATGGTTGTGCCTATCAATGATGTCAGAACTTCAGCTGCAGTATTCGCGTCGTTACAGATTAGTACAGGCGTAAAGTCTAAAACGTTCATTGTTAGATCCAATTCCTTGTAGTCTATTCCTTTATGAGACTTTTTATCGCAAGCTAACTTAGTGCTCAAGTCAAGATTAAAAGCCACACTTTCATGGTCTGTTATTGAGGACTCGATAACGAAGCAAGTGGCATTTAATTTTGTTTTGACTATTAAGTGATCTAGGCAAGAGTCACCATGGGTTGGCATATCGTGCCCTGAAAGCATACCATGGCTTGCCAAGATGTTTAGGTACTCATGAGAGCGTTTGTCGCTAGTGCTCGGTTTAATGTCGATATTTATGTCTCCACACAGAATTATATTTTTGCTACTGTTTAGTTCTGTGAATAGAGTATCCAGTGAATTAACAAAATTTGTGATGTTATGTTGACTTGGTGGTCGATAAATGCCAATTATGCACGTTTCAGAGTCTGTTTTCAACACGAGGCAGTTTGCATCACTTATCTGTGGTTCGTGAACCAATACCTTGAGCGATTTTTTATAATAGATGACAACACCCTCGTTTTGCGTTCTATGGGATGTTGTAGCAACATAATATAACCATCCAAGGGGGGTACATATTTGGCTGAGGGAAGCCAACCCTCAGTGAGCACTATGACATCCCAATTTAAATTTGATCTACAGAGCAGAGTCGTGAAATTAGGCATGTTGCAGTTAATGCTTCTGATATTTTGAGAGATCAAACTAAGAATTTTTCCACTATATGGCAGATGGCTGGCAATGTTGTTGATGTCACACCTAATTGAGTTAGCTAGCGAGAATGAATCTAAGCCTAAATTTATGGTTTTAGAACCTGAATTTTTACAATCGAATTATATTTGTTAGTTTCAATAGGCACATATTCAAGGAATTCTTTAATATGGAACAATCATCATCATCGTGGGTACGACGTATACATGGAGGATATAGGATTATGTTTATTGACATTAAGCGTGAATGGTTGCGTGGTGAGAACTGATAGATTAGGCAAACTTTATTAGTAAAGTGTAGAGTAAATGTTTGTGTGTGTGATTTTGTAAGTGAGGCATTATTGCTATTCATATTCATGTAACAATTAAGACAGCATTTTATAGATAATCATAAAATATACATGCAGTGGCTATAGTGATACAGTAGAAGCATAAAAAGAGAAAGTAATAAAACAATTCGACGATTTAGTCACATAGCTATTTTATGCAATTCGACTTCTTCTTCTATGCGGATTGGTACCTGTCCCAAGTCCTTCTTCTTCTATGCGGATTGGTACCTGTCCAAACTCCTTCTTCTTCTATGCGGATTGGTACCTGTCCCAACTCCTTCTTCTTCTATGCGGATTGGTACCTGTCCCAACTCCTTCTTCTTCTATGCGGATTGGTACCTGTCCCAACTCCTTCTTCTTCTATGCGGATTGGTACCTGTCCCAACTCCTTCTTCTTCTATGCGGATTGGTACCTGTCCCAACTCCTTCTTCTTCTATGCGGATTGGTACCTGTCCCAACTCCTTCTTCTTCTATGCGGATTGGTACCTGTCCCAACTCCTTCTTCTTCTATGCGGATTGGTACCTGTCCCAACTCCTTCTTCTTCTATGCGGATTGGTACTTGTCCCAACTCCTTCTTTACATAAATCTTGCCATAGGCTGTCCATGTGGCAGCAAGTTTTTTGGATTTAACAAGACCCCTGGCGACGTAGTACAACCGTCGGGCTTTATCAGTCAGTGACTCGGATATAAAGACGGTCTTCGGGGGACCAGGTATCTGTATGTGGTTTGAATTAAGCTCTTGTAGTTGGAGATTAATGAGTCCTTTCTATTTATCGTCGTGAAATCTACAACTATGGACTCAGACTTAGTACGGTAGCTATCCTTGATTTCGAAATCCTGAATAGGCGTTTCCAAGCAGAGGACTGTTCCAATATTTTTTACAATGCTATTTAATTCTTTCCTATCTTCGTCCTTCTTCTTTGGCACATTGCGTTTTTCGACTTTGGAATTACAGGCACTTTTTTCCAGGTGTTCAATCTTGGTTTCTAAGGTTTTAATTCGGTTTCTATAGTCTTTATTTTCTTGTATAAGGTCGTTTATGTTAAGTAGTAATTCATCATATTTACTCGACATAAATTGCACAGATTTATGCATGTCGTCATGCTCGCCCGTATACCCATTGACGGCGCGGGTAAGCGATTCAACGTGTCCTTCACCCCACAATCCTCACTTTTGAAAAGTTCATGAAAATCTATTTTGAAAACGCCAAAAAATAGTCAAGAAATAGTCATAAATAGTCACCAAGGTTAAAAAAATAGTCGCATTATAGTTCCGAAGATACAGCTATAAGTTGGTGAGGATTGTGGGGTGAACGTCTCCCCACAATCCTCACCTCAGTGCAAGCAAACGGCTGGGAGTACCGACTTGGTTTCAATTCCAAAAAAGAGTCAATAAATAGTCATAACGTTATGCCAAATCTCGAAAATAGTCATTAAGGGATTCCAGAGATATAAAGGGGTCTTGGTGAGGATTACGTGGAGAGCCTTTCTCGCCACAATCCTCACCTGATTACCGCGGAACGCCTAGGTTTTTGAATTTGAATTTGGTGTCAAAAAATAGTCAATAAATTGTCGTCTAAACCATGATAATTTCGACTTTGTTTACTATGTAGAAGTATGTTAAACTTCCACGTCAACTTCTACATACATTTTGTTTTGGTACAGTCGCGAACAGTAAAATTGTAAATCTATTTTAATAGTATTGTATATTAATTTAAAACAGTACTCGTAATACAATATTGTAATTACTTACGTATAATTTTTTTTCTGTCAAAGTTTAATAAATACCTACCTAGCTGTACATATCCTCCAATTTTTCCGGTTGGCTTTATGAGACCAAATAAATGTCTTTATTTCAGATAAACTTGATTGTAGTATGAGTAATTAAGACTATCTATCTACTTATATATTATGTACAGTTAGGTAGGTATTTATTAAACTTTGGTTGGTGGGTGTGTTAGTGGTAGGTTGGTGGGAAGGTTGGTTGGTGGGTAGGATGGTGCATAGGTTGGTTGGTGGGTAAGTTGGTGCATAGGTTGGTTGGTGGGTAGGTTGGTAGATAGGTTGGTTGGTGGGTAGGTTCGTTGGTGGGTAGGTTGGTAGATAGGTTGGTTGGTGGGTAGGTTCGTTGGTGGGTAGGTTGGTGGTAGGTTGGTGGGTAGGTTGGTTGGTGGGTAGGTTGGTGGTTAGGTTGGTGGGTAGGTTGGTGTTAGGTTGGTGGGTGGGTAGGTTGGTTGGTGGGTAGATTGTTCGGTGGGTAGGTTGGTTAGTGGGTAGGTTGGTGGTAGGTAGGTTGGTGGGTAAGTTGGTGTTAGGTTGGTTGGTAGATAGGTTGGTTGGTGGATTAGTTGGTTGGTGGATAGGTTGGTTGGTGGATAGGTTGGTTGGTGGGTAGGTTAGTTGGTGGGTAGGTTGGCGAATAGGTGGGTAGGTAGGTTGGTATGTAGGTTGGTTGGTGGATAGGTTGGTAGGTAGGTTGGTGGGTAGGTTGGTTGGTGGGTAGGTTGGTTGGTAGGTTGGTTGGTGGGTAGGTTGGTGGTAGGTTGGTGAGTAGGTTGGTTGGTGGATAGGTTGGAGGTAGGTAGGTTGGTGGGTAGATTGGTTGGTTGGTTGGTGGGTAGGTTGGTGTACAGGTTGGTGGTAGGTTGGTGAGTAGGTTGGTTAGTGGGTAGGTTGGAGGTAGGTAGGTTGGTGGGTAGATTGGTTGGTTGGTTGGTTGGTGGGTAGGTTGGTGGATAGATTGGTGGTAGGTTGGTGAGTAGGTTGGTTGGTGGGTAGGTTGGTGGTAGGTAGGTTGGTGGGTAGGTTGGTTGGTGGGTAGGTTGGTGGATAGGTTGGTTAGTGGGTAGGTTGGTAGGAACAAGCTAACCCAAACATAAGGAGGCTATCTTGTTTAATTGAGGATATCGTATGGCGAGCTTATTACCAGCTCCATCATCAGATCCTGGACTACACTCTGGGATAACGTACCTACTTGTAAAAACAATTCCAAATGCCCGAAAAGACCCTGGACACCACCTAATGTAATAGCACTACTCAATACATAACCAATGAAATACGATGGTGCTATCTTATTTGATTGAGGAGTTTCGATAGCCACTTACCTGTTCCATCATCAGACCCTGGACACCATCTTGGGATATAGTTCTTGTCAAGACAAAACCAACGAGTTCAAACTCAACGACTCTATCTTATTTAGTTGAGGAGTACCTAACAACTAACTACTAAACAAGATAGGCTTGTTTTGTTTCGGCCATTTGGAATTGTTTTGACAAGTACGTACGTTATCCCAGAGTGTAGTCCAGGATCTGATGATGGAGCTGGTATTAAGCTCGCCATACGATATCTTCAATTAACCAAGATAGCCTCCTTATGTTTGGGTTAGTTTGTACCTACCAACCTACCCACCAACCAACCTATTCACCAACCTACCCACCAACTAACCTACCCACTAACCAACCTATCCACCAACCAACTTAACACCAACTTACCCACCAGCCTACCTACCACCAACCTACCCACTAACCAACCTACCCACCAACCAACCTACCTACCCACCAACCAACCTACCCACCAACCAACCAACCTTTTTTTTTTTTTGTCGCTGAGAATTGCTTTATGCATCCCCGGCTCGTGGGGGACGAGTCGGGGTATGTGGGACTCCCTGTCCTAGTGACAGTATACCCACTAAAACTCAGCGGTGTTCCCGCATCGCCGTGATGGGAGGGTCATGGGAAACCGGCTCAGCCTTTACATCCACAACCCTCCCGGCGCATGCCCGCCTAGCTGGCGGGCCGCGCATGGCCCCCCGGGTTGGGGGGCTACGGGAATGGCCGGGAACACCTGGCCATTCCCGTCCGGCACTGGTGGAGGTTTGTGCAATACAGGCAAGGGTGCCCCCGCACCCGTTGCCAGCTGGCCTCCACCTGGGAGGAGTCGGAGATGACTATCATACTGACGTCTTCTTCGACCCCTCCTCCGCCTTCGGAGCGGCGCCTCGGCAGGATCGTCCTCCCGAGCACGCTCCGCCGCCTCCTTCTGGGACATGACGTGTTCGCAGAAGGAGGCGACTGCCGCCCAGGACCCCTCGTCCCTCAGCATGGCGTTAACCAAGCCGGGGAGCGAGAGGTCCGGTCCGATCACCGCGACGAGACTGCGGCGCGGCTCTGACCACGACGGGCACACCTCGAGGGTGTGCTGTGCCACGTCCTCCGCCGCGCCACAGTCGCGGCACGACGGCGTCTCCTCCCATCCGATTCGGTGCAGGTACGATCCGAAGCAACCGTGTCCGGACAGCACCTGCACGAGACGGAAGGAGAGGAACCCGTGCGGACGCTCGAGCCAGTCTCGCAGGACTGGCCCAATCGCGTCGAGGGTTCGGCGGCCGAAGGCTGCGGTGGCGAGGTCCCCCGTCCAATGGACGACGATGGCGTCCCTCGCCTCCCGCCGGACGGCCTCCCGCTCTTCCGGGGCTGAGCGAACGCCCCTCGCCCTTCGCTCCGCCATCCATTCATACACTCTGGCGAGCACCCACGCCTCGAGTTCCCAAAGAGGGGTGCTGGCCAGAGCGCATGCTGCCGCATAGCCCACCGTGCGGTAGGCCCGCGCCGCCCGCTGGGCTATGGCCCTTTGAGGTGCCCGCAAGGCCGCGGCGTTCTCTCGTCTGTGGAGAGACTCCTCCCAGATAGGAGCCCCATAGAGGGCCATACTCCTCAAGATGCCGGCGTAAAGTTGCCGGCATCGCGCGCTAGGCCCCCCCAAGTTGGGAAGCAGCCACGAGAGAGCGCCCGCGGCCTTCAGCAGGCGCGACGTCAGCCCGCTGAAATGCGGGCCGAAGCGCCACCTGCTGTCGAGTACAAGGCCCAGATATTTCATCTGGGCCTTCACCTCAATCCTGGCGCCCTCCACGAAGATGTGGGCGTCAGGGGGTGGGTGGCGCTGCCGAGGGCCGTGGAAGAACACGGCCTCGGTCTTGTGCAGCGCCACCGTTAAACCAAGGCGGTGGATCCGCCCCGCGACCAAGGATCCGCCCGCCGAGGCCAGGTTGGCCGCCTCTCTGAAACTCTCCCCCCGGGCGGTGAGGAGAGTGCCATCCGCGTAGCAGACGACACTCGTGCCTCGGAGGAGAGTTCCCCGCAGGAGCCAATCATAGCCGACGTTCCAGAGGAGAGGTCCTAGGACTGACCCCTGTGGAACGCCGGCTTCAACGGCGTACCGCCGGACTCGGCCAGTCTTGTTTACCAGGAGGATCGCCCGATCCTCCAGGTAGCTGGCCAGCAGACTGCGCATGTACCGAGGCACTCCGTGGAATCGGAGCGCCTCGAGGATGGTGCAGTGGGGAACGGAGTTGAAGGCGTTGGCAATGTCGAATGACACAGCCAACAATCCGTCCCCCGCATCCATTGCCTCCTTCACCTGCCCCTTAAGGCAGGCCAGCGCGTCCACCGTGGACCGCTCAGCCCGAAAACCGAACTGAGCGTCCGACAAGTCCGGCCTGACACGCCGCAGATGGCCCTTTAGGCGGGCAGCAATTATCCCCTCGAACATTTTACCGACCTCATCGAGCAGAACGATGGGCTGGTATGCCGAGGGGGAGTCTGCTGGGCGGCCCTCCTTGCGGAGGAGGCACAGCTGCCCCTCCTTCCACGGTTTCGGGAACCTCCCAGACGCAAGGCATGCGCTGAAGAGGTCCCGAAACCTCTCCTCCATTTGAGTGGCAACGATCGCCACCACTCTTGCCGGGACACCGTCGGGGCCCGGAGCTGTCTTCTTGGCGCGGATATGGAGAATCGCCACGCCAAGTTCCGACTCCGTGACAGGAGGGGCCTCCTCTTCCTCCTCAGCTGGCGGAGCTGTTCCAAGCGGGGGGTCCATCACTGGTGGGGTGAAGTTGTCCCTGCACGGAAACAGGGACTGAACCACCCCATCCAGAAACGAGGGCTCGAGGGTCTCGGCCACGGGGGGACCAAAGGGGCGAAATTTGTTGCGCGCCGCCTTGTACGGTCTCCCGAAGGGATCGTTGTCGAGACCCTCCAGCATCTCCGCTCGGCGCGGCGGCGATGGCTCTATCGAGGACCATTTTCGCCTCCAAGTACACCTCATAGAGGTGGTCCCCGGCAGCCACATCCCGTCGACGCCGCCGCCGACTCCGCGTGTAGGCCCTCCTTGCCTCCACGCACGCCGCTCAAAGCCCCGCCAGCTCCGCCGACCACCAGTACACGGCGCATTTGGGTAGTGGTCGGCGAGACCGAGGCATGCTGGAGTTGCATACCTCGGTCAGAGACTCCCTCATCAGCCCCGCCACGGTGTCCACGTCCAGGCGAAAGCCAGTCCTGGAGGAACGCCGCCTCCTGCGCTGCCTCCCTGTCCAGGCGGGTGAGAGCTCACCGTGGGAACGGTGACGGCCCGGAGAGGGGCCGCGTCTCTCCGGACCCACCAACCAACCTACCCACCAACAAACCTACCCACCAACCTAACACCAACCTACCCACCAACCTACCCACCAACCAACCTACCCACCAACCAACCTACCCACCAACCAACCTACCCACCAACCTACCACCAACCTACCCACCAACGAACCTACCCACCAACCAACCTATCTACCAACCTACCCACCTCGCCATACGATATCTTCAATTAACCAAGATAGCCTCCTTATGTTTGGGTTAGTTTGTACCTACCAACCTACCCACCAACCAACCTATTCACCAACCTACCCACCAACTAACCTACCCACCAACCAACCTATCCACCAACCAACTTAACACCAACTTACCCACCAGCCTACCTACCACCAACCTACCCACTAACCAACCTACCCACCAACCAACCTACCTTCCCACCAAGCAACCTACCCACCAACCAACCAACCTACCTACCAACCAACCTACCCACCAACCAACCTACCCACCAACCAACCTATCCACCAACCAACTTAACACCAACTTACCCACCAACCAACCTACCCACCAACCAACCTATTCACCAACCTACCCACCAACTAACCTATTCACCAACCAACCTATCCACCAACCAACTTAACACCAACTTACCCACCAACAAACCTACCTACCAACCTAACACCAACCTACCCACCAACCTACCCACCAACCTAACACCAACCTACCCACCAACCAACCTACCCACCAACCTACCCACCAACCAACCTACCCACCAACCAACCTACCCACCAACAAACCTACCCACCAACCTAACACCATCCTACCCACCAACCTACCCACCAACCTAACCACCAACCAACCTACCCACCAACCTACCCCCAACCAACCTACCCACTAACCTACCACCAACCTACCCACCAACGAACCTACCCACCAACCAACCTATCTACCAACCTACCCACCAATGAACCTACCCACCAACCAACCTATCTACCAACCTACCCACCAACCAACCTATGCACCAACTTACCCACCAACCAACCTATCTACCAACCTACCCACCTCGCCATACGATATCTTCAATTAACCAAGATAGCCTCCTTATGTTTGGGTTAGTTTGTACCTACCAACCTACCCACCAACCAACCTATTCACCAACCTACCCACCAACTAACCTACCCACCAACCAACCTATCCACCAACCAACTTAACACCAACTTACCCACCAGCCTACCTACCCACCAACCAACCTATCCACCAACCAACTTAACACCAACTTACCCACCAGCCTACCTACCACCAACCTACCCACTAACCAACCTACCCACCAACCAACCTACCTTCCCTCCAAGCAACCTACCCACCAACCAACCTACCCACCAACCAACCTACCCACCAACCAACCTACCAACCAACCTACCCACCAACAAACCTACCCACCAACCTAACACCAACCTACCCACCAACCTACCCACCAACCAACCTACCCACCAACCTACCCACCAACCAACCTACCCACCAACGAACCTACCCACCAACCAATCTATCTACCAACCTACCCACCAACCTAACCACCAACCAACCTACCCACCAACCTACCCCCAACCAACCTACCCACCAACCTACCCACCAACCAACCTACCCACCAACCAACCTACCCACCAACAAACCTACCCACCAACCTTACACCATCCTACCCACCAACCTACCCACCAATCTAACCACCAACCAACCTACCCACCAACCTACCCCCAACCAACCTACCCACTAACCTACCACCAACCTACCCACCAACGAACCTACCCACAAACCAATCTATCTACCAACCTACCCACCAACGAACCTACCCACCAACCAACCTATCTACCAACCTACCCACCAACCAACCTATGCACCAACTTACCCACCAGCCAACCTATGCACCATCCTACCCACCAACCTACCCACCAACCAACCTACCCAAAAACCAACCTACCCACCAACCAACCTACCCACCAACCTACCACTAACACACCCACCAACCAAAGTTTAATAAATACCTACCTAACTGTACATAATATATAAGTAGATACCCACCAACCAACCTATCCACCAACCAACTTAACACCAACTTACCCACCAACCAACCTACCCACCAACCAACCTACCCACCAACCAACCTATTCACCAACCTACCCACCAACTAACCTACCCACCAACCAACCTATCCACCAACCAACTTAACACCAACTTACCCACCAACCAACCTACCCACCAACAAACCTACCCACCAACCTAACACCAACCTACCCACCAACCTACCCACCAACCTAACACCAACCTACCCACCAACCAACCTACCCACCAACCTACCCACCAACCAACCTTCCCACCAACCAACCTACCCACCAACAAACCTACCCACCAACCTAACACCATCCTACCCACCAACCTACCCACCAACCTAACCACCAACTAACCTACCCACCAACCTACCCCCAACCAACCTACCCACTAACCTACCACCAACCTACCCACCAACGAACCTACCCACCAACCAATCTATCTACCAACCTACCCACCAATGAACCTACCCACCAACCAACCTATCTACCAACCTACCCACCAACCAACCTATGCACCAACTTACCCACCAACCAACCAATCTACCAACCTACCCACCTCGCCATACGATATCTTCAATTAACCAAGATAGCCTCCTTATGTTTGGGTTAGTTTGTACCTACCAACCTACCCACCAACCAACCTATTCACCAACCTACCCACCAACTAACCTACCCACTAACCAACCTATCCACCAACCAA
Source organism: Agrochola macilenta (assembly GCA_916701695.1). NCBI lineage: Eukaryota > Metazoa > Arthropoda > Insecta > Lepidoptera > Noctuidae > Agrochola > Agrochola macilenta. Next base: position 20,197,059 of record OU753573.1, on the reverse strand, counting down.
CTTAACACCAACTTACCCACCAGCCTACCTACCACCAACCTACCCACTAACCAACCTACCCACCAACCAACCTACCTACCCACCAACCAACCTACCCACCAACCAACCAACCTTTTTTTTTTTTTGTCGCTGAGAATTGCTTTATGCATCCCCGGCTCGTGGGGGACGAGTCGGGGTATGTGGGACTCCCTGTCCTAGTGACAGTATACCCACTAAAACTCAGCGGTGTTCCCGCATCGCCGTGATGGGAGGGTCATGGGAAACCGGCTCAGCCTTTACATCCACAACCCTCCCGGCGCATGCCCGCCTAGCTGGCGGGCCGCGCATGGCCCCCCGGGTTGGGGGGCTACGGGAATGGCCGGGAACACCTGGCCATTCCCGTCCGGCACTGGTGGAGGTTTGTGCAATACAGGCAAGGGTGCCCCCGCACCCGTTGCCAGCTGGCCTCCACCTGGGAGGAGTCGGAGATGACTATCATACTGACGTCTTCTTCGACCCCTCCTCCGCCTTCGGAGCGGCGCCTCGGCAGGATCGTCCTCCCGAGCACGCTCCGCCGCCTCCTTCTGGGACATGACGTGTTCGCAGAAGGAGGCGACTGCCGCCCAGGACCCCTCGTCCCTCAGCATGGCGTTAACCAAGCCGGGGAGCGAGAGGTCCGGTCCGATCACCGCGACGAGACTGCGGCGCGGCTCTGACCACGACGGGCACACCTCGAGGGTGTGCTGTGCCACGTCCTCCGCCGCGCCACAGTCGCGGCACGACGGCGTCTCCTCCCATCCGATTCGGTGCAGGTACGATCCGAAGCAACCGTGTCCGGACAGCACCTGCACGAGACGGAAGGAGAGGAACCCGTGCGGACGCTCGAGCCAGTCTCGCAGGACTGGCCCAATCGCGTCGAGGGTTCGGCGGCCGAAGGCTGCGGTGGCGAGGTCCCCCGTCCAATGGACGACGATGGCGTCCCTCGCCTCCCGCCGGACGGCCTCCCGCTCTTCCGGGGCTGAGCGAACGCCCCTCGCCCTTCGCTCCGCCATCCATTCATACACTCTGGCGAGCACCCACGCCTCGAGTTCCCAAAGAGGGGTGCTGGCCAGAGCGCATGCTGCCGCATAGCCCACCGTGCGGTAGGCCCGCGCCGCCCGCTGGGCTATGGCCCTTTGAGGTGCCCGCAAGGCCGCGGCGTTCTCTCGTCTGTGGAGAGACTCCTCCCAGATAGGAGCCCCATAGAGGGCCATACTCCTCAAGATGCCGGCGTAAAGTTGCCGGCATCGCGCGCTAGGCCCCCCCAAGTTGGGAAGCAGCCACGAGAGAGCGCCCGCGGCCTTCAGCAGGCGCGACGTCAGCCCGCTGAAATGCGGGCCGAAGCGCCACCTGCTGTCGAGTACAAGGCCCAGATATTTCATCTGGGCCTTCACCTCAATCCTGGCGCCCTCCACGAAGATGTGGGCGTCAGGGGGTGGGTGGCGCTGCCGAGGGCCGTGGAAGAACACGGCCTCGGTCTTGTGCAGCGCCACCGTTAAACCAAGGCGGTGGATCCGCCCCGCGACCAAGGATCCGCCCGCCGAGGCCAGGTTGGCCGCCTCTCTGAAACTCTCCCCCCGGGCGGTGAGGAGAGTGCCATCCGCGTAGCAGACGACACTCGTGCCTCGGAGGAGAGTTCCCCGCAGGAGCCAATCATAGCCGACGTTCCAGAGGAGAGGTCCTAGGACTGACCCCTGTGGAACGCCGGCTTCAACGGCGTACCGCCGGACTCGGCCAGTCTTGTTTACCAGGAGGATCGCCCGATCCTCCAGGTAGCTGGCCAGCAGACTGCGCATGTACCGAGGCACTCCGTGGAATCGGAGCGCCTCGAGGATGGTGCAGTGGGGAACGGAGTTGAAGGCGTTGGCAATGTCGAATGACACAGCCAACAATCCGTCCCCCGCATCCATTGCCTCCTTCACCTGCCCCTTAAGGCAGGCCAGCGCGTCCACCGTGGACCGCTCAGCCCGAAAACCGAACTGAGCGTCCGACAAGTCCGGCCTGACACGCCGCAGATGGCCCTTTAGGCGGGCAGCAATTATCCCCTCGAACATTTTACCGACCTCATCGAGCAGAACGATGGGCTGGTATGCCGAGGGGGAGTCTGCTGGGCGGCCCTCCTTGCGGAGGAGGCACAGCTGCCCCTCCTTCCACGGTTTCGGGAACCTCCCAGACGCAAGGCATGCGCTGAAGAGGTCCCGAAACCTCTCCTCCATTTGAGTGGCAACGATCGCCACCACTCTTGCCGGGACACCGTCGGGGCCCGGAGCTGTCTTCTTGGCGCGGATATGGAGAATCGCCACGCCAAGTTCCGACTCCGTGACAGGAGGGGCCTCCTCTTCCTCCTCAGCTGGCGGAGCTGTTCCAAGCGGGGGGTCCATCACTGGTGGGGTGAAGTTGTCCCTGCACGGAAACAGGGACTGAACCACCCCATCCAGAAACGAGGGCTCGAGGGTCTCGGCCACGGGGGGACCAAAGGGGCGAAATTTGTTGCGCGCCGCCTTGTACGGTCTCCCGAAGGGATCGTTGTCGAGACCCTCCAGCATCTCCGCTCGGCGCGGCGGCGATGGCTCTATCGAGGACCATTTTCGCCTCCAAGTACACCTCATAGAGGTGGTCCCCGGCAGCCACATCCCGTCGACGCCGCCGCCGACTCCGCGTGTAGGCCCTCCTTGCCTCCACGCACGCCGCTCAAAGCCCCGCCAGCTCCGCCGACCACCAGTACACGGCGCATTTGGGTAGTGGTCGGCGAGACCGAGGCATGCTGGAGTTGCATACCTCGGTCAGAGACTCCCTCATCAGCCCCGCCACGGTGTCCACGTCCAGGCGAAAGCCAGTCCTGGAGGAACGCCGCCTCCTGCGCTGCCTCCCTGTCCAGGCGGGTGAGAGCTCACCGTGGGAACGGTGACGGCCCGGAGAGGGGCCGCGTCTCTCCGGACCCACCAACCAACCTACCCACCAACAAACCTACCCACCAACCTAACACCAACCTACCCACCAACCTACCCACCAACCAACCTACCCACCAACCAACCTACCCACCAACCAACCTACCCACCAACCTACCACCAACCTACCCACCAACGAACCTACCCACCAACCAACCTATCTACCAACCTACCCACCTCGCCATACGATATCTTCAATTAACCAAGATAGCCTCCTTATGTTTGGGTTAGTTTGTACCTACCAACCTACCCACCAACCAACCTATTCACCAACCTACCCACCAACTAACCTACCCACCAACCAACCTATCCACCAACCAACTTAACACCAACTTACCCACCAGCCTACCTACCACCAACCTACCCACTAACCAACCTACCCACCAACCAACCTACCTTCCCACCAAGCAACCTACCCACCAACCAACCAACCTACCTACCAACCAACCTACCCACCAACCAACCTACCCACCAACCAACCTATCCACCAACCAACTTAACACCAACTTACCCACCAACCAACCTACCCACCAACCAACCTATTCACCAACCTACCCACCAACTAACCTATTCACCAACCAACCTATCCACCAACCAACTTAACACCAACTTACCCACCAACAAACCTACCTACCAACCTAACACCAACCTACCCACCAACCTACCCACCAACCTAACACCAACCTACCCACCAACCAACCTACCCACCAACCTACCGACCAACCAACCTACCCACCAACCAACCTACCCACCAACAAACCTACCCACCAACCTAACACCATCCTACCCACCAACCTACCCACCAACCTAACCACCAACCAACCTACCCACCAACCTACCCCCAACCAACCTACCCACTAACCTACCATCAACCTACCCACCAACGAACCTACCCACCAACCAACCTATCTACCAACCTACCCACCAATGAACCTACCCACCAACCAACCTATCTACCAACCTACCCACCAACCAACCTATGCACCAACTTACCCACCAACCAACCTATCTACCAACCTACCCACCTCGCCATACGATATCTTCAATTAACCAAGATAGCCTCCTTATGTTTGGGTTAGTTTGTACCTACCAACCTACCCACCAACCAACCTATTCACCAACCTACCCACCAACTAACCTACCCACCAACCAACCTATCCACCAACCAACTTAACACCAACTTACCCACCAGCCTACCTACCCACCAACCAACCTATCCACCAACCAACTTAACACCAACTTACCCACCAGCCTACCTACCACCAACCTACCCACTAACCAACCTACCCACCAACCAACCTACCTTCCCTCCAAGCAACCTACCCACCAACCAACCTACCCACCAACCAACCTACCCACCAACCAACCTACCAACCAACCTACCCACCAACAAACCTACCCACCAACCTAACACCAACCTACCCACCAACCTACCCACCAACCAACCTACCCACCAACCTACCCACCAACCAACCTACCCACCAACGAACCTACCCACCAACCAACCTATCCACCAACCAACTTAACACCAACTTACCCACCAACCAACCTACCCACCAACCAACCTATTCACCAACCTACCCACCAACTAACCTATTCACCAACCAACCTATCCACCAACCAACTTAACACCAACTTACCCACCAACAAACCTACCCACCAACCTACCCACCAACCTAACACCAACCTACCCACCAACCAACCTACCCACCAACCTACCGACCAACCAACCTACCCACCAACCAACCTACCCACCAACAAACCTACCCACCAACCTAACACCATCCTACCCACCAACCTACCCACCAACCTAACCACCAACCAACCTACCCACCAACCTACCCCCAACCAACCTACCCACTAACCTACCATCAACCTACCCACCAACGAACCTACCCACCAACCAACCTATCTACCAACCTACCCACCAATGAACCTACCCACCAACCAACCTATCTACCAACCTACCCACCAACCAACCTATGCACCAACTTACCCACCAACCAACCTATCTACCAACCTACCCACCTCGCCATACGATATCTTCAATTAACCAAGATAGCCTCCTTATGTTTGGGTTAGTTTGTACCTACCAACCTACCCACCAACCAACCTATTCACCAACCTACCCACCAACTAACCTACCCACCAACCAACCTATCCACCAACCAACTTAACACCAACTTACCCACCAGCCTACCTACCCACCAACCAACCTATCCACCAACCAACTTAACACCAACTTACCCACCAGCCTACCTACCACCAACCTACCCACTAACCAACCTACCCACCAACCAACCTACCTTCCCTCCAAGCAACCTACCCACCAACCAACCTACCCACCAACCAACCTACCCACCAACCAACCTACCAACCAACCTACCCACCAACAAACCTACCCACCAACCTAACACCAACCTACCCACCAACCTACCCACCAACCAACCTACCCACCAACCTACCCACCAACCAACCTACCCACCAACGAACCTACCCACCAACCAATCTATCTACCAACCTACCCACCAACCTAACCACCAACCAACCTACCCACCAACCTACCCCCAACCAACCTACCCACCAACCTACCCACCAACCAACCTACCCACCAACCAACCTACCCACCAACAAACCTACCCACCAACCTTACACCATCCTACCCACCAACCTACCCACCAATCTAACCACCAACCAACCTACCCACCAACCTACCCCCAACCAACCTACCCACTAACCTACCACCAACCTACCCACCAACGAACCTACCCACAAACCAATCTATCTACCAACCTACCCACCAACGAACCTACCCACCAACCAACCTATCTACCAACCTACCCACCAACCAACCTATGCACCAACTTACCCACCAGCCAACCTATGCACCATCCTACCCACCAACCTACCCACCAACCAACCTACCCAAAAACCAACCTACCCACCAACCAACCTACCCACCAACCTACCACTAACACACCCACCAACCAAAGTTTAATAAATACCTACCTAACTGTACATAATATATAAGTAGATACCCACCAACCAACCTATCCACCAACCAACTTAACACCAACTTACCCACCAACCAACCTACCCACCAACCAACCTACCCACCAACCAACCTATTCACCAACCTACCCACCAACTAACCTACCCACCAACCAACCTATCCACCAACCAACTTAACACCAACTTACCCACCAACCAACCTACCCACCAACAAACCTACCCACCAACCTAACACCAACCTACCCACCAACCTACCCACCAACCTAACACCAACCTACCCACCAACCAACCTACCCACCAACCTACCCACCAACCAACCTACCCACCAACCAACCTACCCACCAACAAACCTACCCACCAACCTAACACCATCCTACCCACCAACCTACCCACCAACCTAACCACCAACTAACCTACCCACCAACCTACCCCCAACCAACCTACCCACTAACCTACCACCAACCTACCCACCAACGAACCTACCCACCAACCAATCTATCTACCAACCTACCCACCAATGAACCTACCCACCAACCAACCTATCTACCAACCTACCCACCAACCAACCTATGCACCAACTTACCCACCAACCAACCAATCTACCAACCTACCCACCTCGCCATACGATATCTTCAATTAACCAAGATAGCCTCCTTATGTTTGGGTTAGTTTGTACCTACCAACCTACCCACCAACCAACCTATTCACTAACCTACCCACCAACTAACCTACCCACCAACCAACCTATCCACCAACCAACTTAACACCAACTTACCCACCAGCCTACCTACCACCAACCTACCCACTAACCAACCTACCCACCAACCAACCTACCTTCCCTCCAAGCAACCTACCCACCAACCAACCTACCCACCAACCAACCTACCCACCAACCAACCTACCCACCAACCAACCTACCCACCAACCAACCTACCCACAAACCAACCTACCCACCAACAAACCTACCCACCAACCTAACACCAACCTACCCACCAACCTACCCACCAACCAACCTACCCACCAACCTACCCACCAACCAACCTACCCACCAACAAACCTACCCACCAACCTAACACCATCCTACCCACCAACCTACCCACCAACCAACCTACCCACCAACCTACCCCCAACCAACCTACCCACCAACCTACCCACCAACCAACCTACCCACCAACCAACCTACCCACCAACAAACCTACCCACCAACCTAACACCATCCTACCCACCAACCTACCCACCAACCTAACCACCAACCAACCTACCCACCAACCTACCCCCAACCAACCTACCCACTAACCTACCACCAACCTACCCACCAACGAACCTACCCACAAACCAATCTATCTACCAACCTACCCACCAACGAACCTACCCACCAACCAACCTATCTACCAACCTACCCACCAACCAACCTATGCACCAACTTACCCACCAACCAACCTATGCACCATCCTACCCACCAACCTACCCACCAACCAACCTACCCACCAACCTACCACTAACACACCCACCAACCAAAGTTTAATAAATACCTACCTAACTGTACATAATATATAAGTAGATAGATAGTCTTAATTACTCATACTACAATCAAGTTTATCTGAAATAAAGACATTTATTTGGTCTCATAAAGCCAACCGGAAAAATTGGAGGAATATTATGTACAGCTAGGTAGGTATTTATTAAACTTTGACAGAAAAAAAACTATACGTAAGTAACTACAATATTGTATTACGAGTACTGTTTTAAATATACAATACTATTAAAATAGATTTACAATTTTACTGTTCGCGACTGTACCAAAACAAAATGTATGTAGAAGTTGACGTGGAAGTTTAACATACTTCTACATAGTAAACCAAGTCGAAATTATCATGGTTCGAGACGACTATTTAGTGACTATTTTTTGACACCAAATTCAAATTCAAAAACCTAGGCGTTCCGCGGTAATCAGGTGAGGATTGTGGCGAGCAAGGCTCTCCACGTAATCCTCACCAAGACCCCTTTATATCTCTGGAATCCCTTAATGACTATTTGCGAGATTTGGCATAGCGTTATGACTATTTATTGACAATTTTTTGGAATTGAAACCAAGTTGGTACTCCCAGCCGTTTGCTTGCACTGAGGTGAGGATTGTGGGGAGACGTTCACCCCACAATCCTCACCAACTTATAGCTGTATCTTCGGAACCATAATGCGACTATTTTTTTAACCTTGGTGACTATTTATGACTATTTCTTGACTATTTTTTGGCGTTTTCAAAATTGATTTTCATGAACTTTTCAAAAGTGAGGATTGTGGGGTGAAGGACACGATTCAACTTTATTGGATAATTGGTCTTTGAGATCGGTAAACATTGCTTTTAGTTCGTCCGTCGATGATGTTGAAGTCCCAGTAAAGTCATGCAATGTGTCATCAATAGCGCTTTAAGCGTTTTACATTCGTATTCGTAGTCTCGTCATGAGACATGGTATTTAATGCAGTATCGGATGCGTATAGCTTAGGAGACGGTGACTTTATTGCCCTTAGCATTCAAACCTAGAGGTGAGCGCTGTACCGACATAGCTTGAGCGTGATGATATTTCTTTTACTTGCGAATATATGTAAATAAAGAACTTTAAAAATTATCTTTGTGTGGAGTGGGTTTAAACTCACAACTCGCGGCTCGCCACGCAGCCCCTTGTCGACAACAGCTATCTGAGCGTTACTTTACTCGTTGAAATTAGCTCTTCGCTCTTTAGGTAAATAATTCGTTAACAGACTATAATGATACTGTAGCGGGTAGGAGATAATTTATTTGCACAAAATAAAATGTCACTGTACCTAGCTTAGGTCGTTACACTGAACTGTCTTGAAGCAAATCACTTCTCACTTGCACTGATTATAACGTGTTGGGTTGGGAAAATATGATAATATACGCAACACTAACAGTAATCTTTAATCTAATGCGATTTAGCGGGCGTAAAGCTATTTAAAAATATTTTATGATGGGAGCTCACAAAAACACAACCGTTCGCAATGAGTCGCGGCAGTGGGGATGTAATGATGGAGAAAATTGTGCATATATCTATAATTTTGAATAAAATAATGACCAACACCTCAACCAGCACACTTACTAAAATTCACGACGTAATATACGACTAAATCAAATACTTTATACGGTTAACCGTGTACTAAGTAACTATTGTGCTTTTTTCATTGGTCGTGTAAAAAGAGACCAAGTATGACCGTTTGACAATTTTGGAACGTCCATTTAGTTTTAGCATAGACGAATCCATATGCATTTGTCTCTTTTAAGTGTACAATCTGCGCCATAAGAGAGAAGAGCTTAGATATATCGTAATTTGTCTCTAATGTGTATGCTCCCTCTATGCTTTAGTTATTACTCTGAGCTTCGCACTCACACTCACGATCGCTAAATGAAGGTTAAATGTATTTTAATGTTAAAATGTATTTTGAAGGTTCAAGTATTTGAAATACTAATTACAAAATATTTCGTCATCAGGTATTTGAAATACGAATTACAAATTACATTTTATGGAAGTAATTGAAATACAAATACCAAATACGTATTTGTATTTTAATTACAAGTAATTCAAATATTGCCCAACCCTGGTTGTCAGTGACTTATTAGTACCAAAAAACTAACTGTGAATCCTAATAAAAAAAGCTTGTCTTAGGTAGGTCTCAGTAGCCATTCCCGTTTAAGAAAAATATCTAAAGGCTTGTGCAGACCAGCGCGACTTGTCGCGCGACGCGACACCGTTTTTTTTTATACTGTGAAGTTTTCTTAGAAATTGTATTGTTCGTGTCGCGTCGCGCGACAAGTCGCGCTGGTCTGCACAAGCCTTAAAGCGTACGCACGCACATTGAGATAGAAAATAGTACGTACGTACACTGTATCTTGGTATATTAAAACCTCAGAGTATAACTAAAGCATAGAGGGAGAGTGAAATTTCAGTACAGTTATACTGTTTATACTTATGACAAATTCAGTGTGAAAAACAAGGACAGATATATAGTTATAAGGGTTGCTTATGGCAAGGCTGTCCACTTTTTTTGTCTCGCTAGTGATGTGCCGTATTTTGGAAAGATATCGATATTCATTTATTTTACGACAGGAAATTTACTTATTGAATTGAATGTACGTTAGTGTCATGTCATACATTCCATGGATGATAAAATCAAAGAATACACTGTATAATAAAAACTACCCTAGATCTAAAACAACTAATAACTCAAAATAGGTACTAATTATAACATTTACTTATTTACGATATTTCAGGGATTAGGAAAATAATATTAAACACCAAGATATTTTGTCATTCATTTATATTTCTTTGCCAACATCACATCCAATATTCTACACAATACCATCACATCTCTTATTCCCAACATAATATCTCTATACAACGTGTAACGGAAAGGTTATATACATACCAAGGGCACGGCTTCTTTGGATGATATCAAACGATATTGGAAGGATTTTTAAATCCTATCTCTACATGTTGCGTCTCCCCTGCACGTATCCTCCTGAGAGTCCATATAACAGCTTCAGATTGGGGCGCTTTCTTTTCTTCTTACTTTTCTTTCTTGTGTCTTCTTCTTTCTTCGTCTGTGTTTTATCCATTTGTGGTACATTTTTGGTTTGTTGTCCGTTTGTGGTATCTTCTTGGGTGAACCCTGTTTCTTTACTTGGTACAGGGCGTGCTGTTTTTTGTGCGAATGTAGCTTTCGATTGTAATACGGGTGACATAGGTGTAATTGGGGTAGGTGCTTGCATAACTGAGACTGTCTCATGGGAAGGTGTAAGTGTCTGCTTATTGCCGTCTGTCTCGTAGGAGGATACAGGAGGAGGTACATACATATCCAATGCTTTTCTATATGAAACATTAAAGTCACTCATAATACTACGTATTTTCCTTTCCTTAATGTACATTGGGCAAGTTTTGTCCAATGCCATGTGATTATTTGTGCAATTCACACACTTAAAAGAATTTGTTTCACAGTTATCGTGTTTACCTCCGCATTTCGGACAAACACTTTTCGTTATGGGACACATTTTAGCAGAGTGACCGTACCTCCAGCACCTGGAGCATTGCGTAACAGAAAAAACGTAAGGTTCTACCAGTACTCTCATTTCGTAAATGAGAACATAAGAGGGCAAAGATGGACCTTCAAATCCTATTCTCCATGTCTCACTGTCGATCCAACTGGCTGCTTCTCTGTCTCTTCGGTGTAGGCGTCTCACATTCACGACCTTGTATGTACTTGATAAACATGAAAGCAGCTCATCCTCAGAAATGTCTAAGTCGATATTTTTAATGACTCCATATGATAAACCAACTTCAAAAGGCCGCTGGAACCTCCACCCTAATCCTTTAAAATGTTCGGAACTCGCTAACTTCTCAGCGCTGTCGGCATTATTAAGTTCGACAGTGATTTTGTACGGATTTATATGTTTTACTTTTGTTATGTTCATTATGCTTTGTTCCTTAAATAGTTTAGCAAGTGCAAATTGTTTAGGAAATTTATCTTTGCAAGTGACACGCAATTCCGTTATCCCTCTTACCTGTCTCGTCCTGGTTTTACTATTTCTAACTTCGCTCCATTCATCATCTTCTCTTCCTCTTTTCGTAGATCGCATTTCATCTTTCGACGTCTCATTACCCTCAATCTCAAATAATTGTGTTGTGTCTTCTAAATGTGTATTTACTTCGTCCTCCATAGTAATTGTATTGATTAATTCTTCATTATGATTCTCGCCTGTACTCATTACTCATAAGGTGTAGATTCGCGCGAGCGATAACCGACCCGGCCGAACGGCCGACCGTTTAGTGCACAATAGATTACGAAGTAATTAGCTAATTACTACAAAAAACACGTCTAAGCAACACCGTACGCGCTTCGACTGGAAGAGGATGATAGCAAAAATGAGGATTCGGAAGAAGATTCATTTGGATGGCTTATAGATAAAATTAAATATATTTTATTTGTGAAAAATGATACTTTCAAGGTCAAAATTATATCTGGTGTTCAAATTAGCGTGGAGTGGGCAATATCTTGTTTCCTAAATACGATAATACCTAAAGATTTTTCCTCTTTTAAAAAATATTTCCGTAATGAAGACTGTTAAAATAACCATTTTGCAATGGAACTCACAAAGCGTGTTACCCAAAAAATTAGATTTGGAACAAATTCTGTTTTTGGAAAAAGTTCATATTGCGGCGGTATGCGAAACTTGGTTGGATTCTAACTGTTATTTTAGTATAAAAGATTATAACGTGTTTCGCTGCGACAGAGCTGACTCATATGGAGGAGTCGCAATTCTAACTCATAAATCCATCAAAGCTCAACAATGTCATATTACTGTTTCAAATTCGCGTATTGAAATGGTCCATGTCAAGATTATTAATTGCACTTACATTCAAAATGTTATCTCAATTTATTGCCCACCTAACGTCCGTACTACACAAAATGAGTGGGACTCGTTGTTTGCTATAGCTAACTCTAAAACTGTAATTTTGGGAGATTATAATGGTCATCACTCAAGTTGGTCCATGAAAACAGATCAAAAAGGTACTCAAATTTTTGACTCCTTAATCGACCATAATTTCGTTACTTTGAATGACGGGAACTCGACTCGTGTAAAGCTCGTTAATGGAATTTTACAAAAGTCGGCCCCTGATATATCTATAGTTTCTTCAGACATATCATTAGTGTTTGATTGGAACGTAACTAATGAGTCCTTAGGCAGTGACCACATGATAATAAAACTTAAGATGTTGGATAACTGTGTACCACGTATCGATAAAAAACGAAACTTTAAAAAAGCCGACTGGGTAAAGTATCGTAGCTATATTCAAGAGAGTATAGCTGAGTGTATATTGCCTGTAAGTCCCCAAGAAGCGTATAATTTCTTTTTAGATATCATCAACAGAGCCGCTGATGTAAATATCCCTTATTTTAAATTTAACCAAAATCCGAGTAGTCAATTTAAACCGAAACCTTATTGGTCTCCAATATTATCTAAAGCGGTGGCGGAAAGACGATTGGCTTTAACGTACTTTAGAAAAAACCCAACTCCAGATAACTTACAAAAATTACAAGACAAAACTCGAGAAGCTCAAAAACTAACTAGAGGTGCTCGTGATGTGGGATTCCGTAAGTTTTGTTCTTCAGTGGACGAGGTCACTTCGGTTAGTGATATGTGGCGACGCATGCGCTGGTTGAAGGGTTACCGTTCAGCTGGTCTCCATGTGGACGAGAAGTTGGCGGAACAAGTCCTTTTTAATTTAGCTCCCGATTTTACATGCCCCCCACTACCTACTTTTTGTTCTCAAAATCATATGTTGGAAGTAGCTATAACAAGACAGGAAGTAGACAAATGTGTTAAATCTAAAGATACCGCACCGGGCTGCGATGATATTTCTTTTTCGATGATTAAAAATCTTCCGGAGCTTGCTAAAAATATTTTGATACAACTTTATAATTTATTTTTTTCTTTAAATTTCGTTCTTGAGCAATGGCGCCATGTCCATATAGTACCAATCGCCAAACCAGGTCGAGAATTGACTTCCGCTTCCGCAATAAGACCTATTTCGTTAATGTCCTGTTTATGTAAAATCTTTCATTCCGTTATCAATAAGAGAATTGAGTGGTATCTAGAAAGTGGAGGATTTTTTACTGAAGAGACTATAGGTTTCAGGAAAGCGCGCTCATGTTTAGATAACTTAAATTTACTTACCTCAAAAATACAAATTGGTTTCTCTAAAAAGCTTGTCACGATCGGATGTTTCCTTGATATTGATAATGCTTACAACAACGTTGACGTCACTACCCTTCTGTTAACCTTGGACCAACTTGGTGTGGGAGCACAATACTGTAGATATCTATGGGAGTTTCTTAAGGAAAGATATTTAACGATAAATGGCATGGATAATACCGTCACTAGAATTGCCAGAAGGGGCTTGGCCCAGGGTGACCCCTTGTCGCCACTGCTATTTAATATTGCGACCATCCATATTTGTAAATCAATACCTAGCTCAGTATCTATCTCGCAGTACGCCGATGACTATGTGCTTTATTTGACTTCTCGTAACTCCGATCACATAGCCGCTGAGTTGCAGGAAGCGTTGGATATCTTACGTGGTCAACTTGATACCCTAAATCTAAATATATCACCAAATAAGAGTAAAATTTGCATTTTTAGCAGGGGCTTTAGGAGACTTTCAGTTGACTTGTCAATTGGATGTAATAGATTGGAGGTTGTTGATACAGTTCGATACCTTGGTGTGTGGTTGGACCGTTCTCTTAGGTGGGGAAAGCATATCAATGAAGTCTGCCAGAAAATTCTAAAATTCATTAAAATTATTAAAGTACTTGCCGGTTCAAATTGGGGTGTGCACCCAAAATATTTAAGAAAACTTTATATATCTTTAATTAGAAGCCGTATTGACTATGGAAGCTTTTTCTATGACAACAGTGCAAAAACTCACTTGGAAAAATTAAATAAACTACAGAACCAAGCTATGAGAGTAGTGGGTAGTTTTATTAAAACTACACCCATACACGTGATGGAGAGCGAGTTATGCCTACAACCGTTATATCTACGTCGACGATTCTTGGCTAGCAAATTTTGGCTTAAAACGAAAGCCTTGCAGGTAAATACTTAAACTTACTTTCCGAGCTATCTATATTGTGTAATAATTCTTCATATTGGCAAAACAAAAGAATCCCCCTGTTAATCTTGGTTCATGACTCACTACACACTTTAAAAGTTCATTGCAGTAATAAATTAGATATGTTTTCTCTGAATACATGGGTTAGTAATATAGATAGCAACAACTTTATAAAACACGACGTAAGTTTTATGAGCACACCAAAAAGGCAATACAATCCTGTTAGCTTGAGGAATTTATTTATTAATTACATTACTTCCGAATACTCAACTTATTTTAAAATATTTACAGACGGATCTAAGGACGGTGACGGTGTTGGGGCCGCCTTCTATGAGTCTGAGGGAAACACAATGAAATTCCGAATTAATGCCAGTGTGTGTATAATAGAAGCAGAACTGCTTGCAATCGCAGAAGCTCTGTCGTATGTAGAATCGATCCATCAAAACAATATTGTTATTCTCACAGACTCCAGAAGTTCGCTCCAACACTTGGCTCGGTGTACCTCGACATTTCGAGGAACACCGATAGCCTACACTATACTAAAAATTATTTTGAAACTACAATCCGATGGAAAACACATAGTTCTTCAATGGATTCCATCACATATCGGAATAAGAGGTAACAATATTGCTGATCTACTAGCCAAGCAGGCCATATGTGATGAAATTCCTGTAAATTTTTCTCCTTACTTTACTAACTTTATACCTAATATCAAACGGGATTGTTATTCGCTTTGGAAGGAGTATTTCAATGAAAGATCCCAAGAAAAAGGTATCTGGTACAAAACGATCCAACCGCACCCATTGAACTCACCGTGGATAGATAATCAGCTGTTGAACAGATGTGATACTGTTATCGCACTGAGACTTCGTTCCGGACACATCCCGTGTAATAAATTCTTATACCTAATGGCAAAATCAACATCGACTAATTGTGATTTTTGTAGTAATTCTGTTGATGATGTTTATCACATATTAACCGAGTGTGTGCGCAACGAGGAATTTAGAAATAGCTTGGATTGTAGAATTAGAGAGATAGGTTACTGTAATAGCGCTCTAGCTGTGCCATTGTCTGATGCTGCTAGAATACTTTATAAATTAGCTTTGCTAAGGTTCTCATAGTATGAATGGGAATTGGTATGATTTTGTTAAACCAACCAGGGCGGCATAATCGCATGTGCGACAAAGCCCTTTAATTTTGAATAAAAAAAAAAATTAAAAAAAAATCTCTACATGTTCGGAAGTTATGAGAATTTTTAATACATTGATACCAGAAACCGAACTTTTCAAATTGAAATAAACACATCACTAGCACTAAGTCAGCTGATCGGTGTCAGCGAACTATGTAAGTAAAAATAAAACTCTTACTCCTGGTATTTCTGAATAAAAGGTTCCGCATGTTTATTTTTTGTTTACAAAATGTTATTACTGACTTTTCTAAAACTTTGATTATGTTTGTGAACTAGCTACAATACAATTAATTGGTCTAGGTATCAAAATTTAACGAAATAATATTTAGATACATTACACACTTGTTGGTTTTTTACGTAGTTGTCCTTTTGTAGAAGATTACTTTGTAGATAATTATTATCTACATAGTAATCTTCCACCTTACCACCGGAACTACTCGTACAACACAGTAAATAGGTACCTAATTTAAAAACAATATTCCTGTAAATTTGCTAACGTCATTACCTTATACCTACCGGTATAATTTGCTACCTTTTATTTTGCTGGCCATAAGGATAAAAGATGTTGTGAAAAATTTTAAACAACATTTAACACACCTTTATTTTGTGACCTATTTACAGTTGCCAGTCAGGTAGGTACGTCTAAACTTTTAATAAATAATAATTGATAATTTCCGGCGTAATTCAATGACTTTCATTCAGATGGTACAGATGTAGTCGGTTAAAATCACAATGACTAATACAGAATACGACGCTGAGCGATTAATTTATAAAATACAGCTATGTCATTCGAAATGAGAACTTCTATCAAACCGTCAAATGTTTCAATCTTCGCTTAGTGCTAACATAAACAATGCGGACAAGTTAAAGTGTCGGCATATGTATGTAATTGATCTTGTTTGAAATAGATAAACCTACCTATTCTCTGTTTATGATTGTCAGCACAATACTTTGGGCAAATATGAACTTGAACTATTATGAGCCCATATCTTAATATTTTTTACACATACGATCCAGGAGATTCGATTCACCTCATTGAATCGATTTGCTTGAAGATCGCATTAAAACGAATTGTTTTACAAAATCGTCAGCTCGTACCATTGCATTTATCAAAAAATCGAATCCTTACGTGCATCCTACCAGGAATTAATTGCTTAAATAAACATTACTATTTGCCATTAGAACTTGGAACAGAAAAAGGGTTTAGTAACAATTTATGTCCAACTGAACCCAAAACATCATTTCAATTCATTTCTTCGCAACTTATTCCTCTCCTAGTACAAATAAAATCACAGTGGGTTCCGTTCATAATTGTTAAAATAAGGTTATTTTTTTAATTAATTATAACGAAAAGACGAAAACTATTAACAACAAGTTAATAGTTTTTTTTTAAATTACAAAATATTAGCACGGGGGCAAATTTTTTTTCTGTAGTATTAACCGAAAGAATTATCGGAAGTTCACGGTCTGTCGGTGCTGTTTGAGTGGTACATGGATTCTATTGATTTACTAAGATCATACCTTAAAGATAGAAAGGTTAAAGTTCAAGTAAACGGCGTAAACTCATTAGGGTCTGAAATGGCATTGGGCGTTCCTCAAGGTTCGATATTGGGTCCATTCCTCTTTTTAGTTTACATTAATGATTTACCCCAATTACTTCAAAATCAACCGAAGATGGTGTTATTTGCAGATGACACATCATTGATCTTTAAAATCAACCGACGGTCACAAAATCTTGACGACGTGAATAGCTCTATACTTCAGGTCCAAGATTGGTTTACGGTAAACAATTTGGTACTAAATAAAAAAAAAACCAAATGCATTAGATTTAAATTACCTAATGTTAGAAGTAGCGAATGTGACATCATATTGAATGACAGAGCCATTTATGATTTACATCGTCGCGAATCTCTCAGGGAACTATTTGGAAAGATTAATATTATGACGGTACCTTGCCAATTCATATATGAAAATATTATGTATGTAAGAAAAAATCTACATATTTTTAATAAAATAAGTGATAGACATAATTTTAATACTAGAAATAAAGATAAAATAGATCAACCATTTTTCAGATTATCTAAAGTACATACATCTTTTATGGGGTACTGTGTTAAATGTTATAACAAAATACCTTGTGATATTTTACAATTAAATGAAAGAAAATTTAAAACTCATATTAAAAGTACACTTTGTAAACAAGTATATTACAAATTAGAGGATTATATCCAAGATAAAAATGCTTGGAAACATGCTGGTCCAGCTCCATAGGATAATCTAGAATCTAGACAAAATCAAACTGGTTGCGAATTAAGTTTTATAAATTATTATATTTTATTATATGACATTGATTTTACATTCTGTGATGACTTCCTCACACACTGACTTATTAATTGTAACTTTTTTTATTTTTTTTTGGAAAATCGTCTTCTTTTACAATGTTTGTAAATATGTGAGAACCATGTATCTATCACATAGGTAATTAATTTATCTGTTGTTGCTCTCTTTTTAAATTTATTTTTACCTATTGTGGTATGGTAAATTTTATTTTTTTATTTTTAGATGCATCGTCTTCACATATAATTATATAACTAATGTACCTACATATATACAAAATATTGTAAAACATTTTAAAAGAGTAACGGTGGAGTTTCTTGCCCATTCTTCTCCATACGAAAACTACCTTTTGGAAGGGGCGACTAGAATCAATTCATTTTTTTTGTAATTTTTGACGTTCAAAAGTGCCTTGCAAGGGCCTATTTGAAATAAATGATTTGACTTTTTTGACTTTTATTGGTTTGGTTGAGCATGTTTTGTCTTTAGAATTCAAAGAAGTCATTAAAAATGTCGCAAAACTGCATCTAACTGTAGAATAAAATTAATAAAAGTACTAGGACCGCATGAGTAACAGGAATTATTATTGCCGAATTGAAAATCGTTTGCTCACAGATCCCTGATTATGTCGTTACACACACAATGTAAGCATCATAATGTGTGTAATCCTAGGGTTAGGGTATGTGAACCAATTTTATTGCAGTCCGTGTAGTTTCAATTACTCCTGGCAAATACAACTTCTAATTCAGACTTCTAACGAGATAACGCGGCTCCATAATATGATATTTAATGGATTGAAACGATATGAATGATTTTCCGGAGTTGTGGGAATTTCCGGGGTTTCGGGAATGTTCTAACGAAATAACGCGGCCCCGGAATGCAAGGGCAACTGAAGGAACACGGTGGTTTTTTGTCAGTAAGAGTCTCTTCCTTCCGCCCCATCTAGGGCGAGAGCTGAGTCATTGACGATTTTCCCAACCCCAAAAAAAATAAAAAAACGAATTTGAATTAGGTACGTAATTAGTCTGCTCTGATGTGTTAGATTTACTTAAAAGTTTAACGGAGTTTAGTTAAAATTATTATTAGTAGGTATGTAAAATAAACTTGAATTCTTGAACAATATTTTTTAATAGTAGTGGACACAAATAGGACAGCTACCCTAAAGGTACCTAAATATTACGAAAGAATATTTAAGTACCAGAATAGCAGGGAATAGAAGCTTTATTTATCATTATTGTTATTGCTTACTTGCTTAGCTCGTCAGTCGACGTCTGTCTGTTCCGCGTCTCCGTCTAGTGCACTCGTTTCTATCCCTGTGATACGCGCATCAGAAATTTAACTTTTTTTTTGTTGTGTTTGCAAAATGTCGTTATACAGTAATAGCGAATATTACGAAATGATGATGTGTGTCGGAGCAGAACATGGTAATTTGAGAGCTGCCCGAGAACTGTACCGTCACCGTTTTATTGACGGTAGACCAGATGCTGAGCGTCGAGCTGCCTTCGTCGGCATGTTTTAGTCGGATGGTACATCGTCTGCACCAAACTGGGTCATTCCACGCACCTGCTTCAGAGGGTCGCCCGAGTACTACCGATCCAGCATTTGAAGAGGCCGTATTGGAGCATTTTGAACTCAATCCACGCACTAGCACACGTCGAGCTGCATTAGCGCTGGGTGCCTCTAACCACATGCAGGTATGGCGAGTGCTGAGCAATGACGGTCAGCACCCATACCACTTCCGTCGCACCCAGGAGCTAATACCGGCAGATTTTTTGCCTCGTGTGGCCTTTTGCGAGTGGTACCGAAACCAATTAGAAGCTTCACCAGATTTTGGTTCAAAAGTGCTATGGACCGATGAGGCATCTTTCACGAGAGCGGGAATCAGCAACATCCACAATGAACATGTATGGTCTCACACGAACCCGCATGCTTCGACAGAGTCGTCATTCCAACACCAATGGCGACTGAACGTGTGGGCAGGCATAATTGGAGACGTCGTCGTAGGACCAGTTTTCTTGCCGCAAAGCTTAAACGGCCAAAATTATTTAAGCTTCCTGAGGAATGAATTAGACGATGTCCTCATGGAGCTACCAGTGTTAAGTTATGTGAATCTTGTGATGGATAATAATTTAATTTTTCAACACGACGGTGCACCGGCACACTTTGCTCGAGATGTGCGCCATTATTTAGATGCGCGCTTTCCTGAGTGGGTTGGGCGTGGTAGTAGAAGCGTGGCTTGGCCTCCGCGATCCCCAGACCTCACCCCGTTAGACTTTTTTTTGTGGGGGTACATTAAAAATGTAGTGTACGCAGTGCAATGTGATACAATGGACCTTATGAAAGTGCGGATTGAGGCCGCTTTCAGGACAATAACACCAGACATGCTACGCAATGTTCAGGTGTCCATGAACAAGCGAGCGGCCTTGTGCATACAATACCAAAGTCACCACATCGAACCCCATCTTTAAAAATGTAAGTCAATTTACTCAAATAAGCAAAGCTTTAAGATTTTAAAGCTTGTGCAGACCAGCGCGACTTGTCGCGCGACGCGACACCGGTTATTGTTATACTGCGAAGTTTTCTTAGAAATTGTATTGTTCGTGTCGCGTCGCGCGACAAGTCGCGCTGGTCTGCACAAGCCTTTACTGTTTACTCAGTAATAAGTAATAATAAGCGATGAAACTAGTTAACCTACCTAAACTTTGTTTCGATTCTTTACGTAAGTTATCTCAGTTTTTATGTGCAATTTCTGGCTTAACATTAACGAGTAAAGCCCCGTGCAGAGTGGCGCGACGCGACACTGGTCATTGTTATACCGTGAAGTTTTCTTAGTAATTGATTTGTTAGAGTCGCGTCGCTCCAGTCTGCACGAAGCACGAAGCTTTAACTGTAAATCAATAATTACGCACACAGATTACGCATTTAACTTTTACATCACGGTAAAGTAGGTATGGCGCGGCGCGCGGCGGCGGCATATTTTATTTCGTCAGTTCGCGCCGACAAGGAACACCGCCTGCGGTAGGCTACTAGGGTACTAGGCACGCAGAATTACGGAAGAGATTTATCGTGATATTGGCAAGTAACGTGGAAAGTTATTGACCTACGTAGTTATGCATACCAGACATCAGTTCCCATAGGAGCGAATCACTCGACACCACATGATGTTTCTAACCACTTGTTTAATTATTTAGTTAATAGCCATGTCACCGATTGCAGTTATTTATTATGCATCTCTTTCGACACGACACCTTTTTCTAACACTTAAGTTAACGTTCATGTGAAGTGGCCTGGTGGACCATTCCAGAAATATTGTTTTTATTGATTAACCTTTTTTATAAAATATGTACCAATAGTTCGTAAGCCATTCCGTCTGTATCGCTCTAACCGAGCACACCTCCTAATTACTTTGAATATTGTAATTAAAGTTTATTTAAAACTAAATCACTGCCGTTCATATTTGACTGGCGCAGCCGGGGTAGGATAAAGTGTGCGAAAAGTTTCTTCGTTGTACGAGCACTAAAATTGGCCTAGCGGAGTGCTAATCGCCTGGCCTTATCCGGGAACCTACACAAACAAATTGTCATCGAGCGGCAGCACGAAGGAGATCAACACCAGCAGACGAGAATCGGCTTGGGATCGAGCAGTAATCTAATGTGAGTAGACCTTTTCGCATTTTATTGTTCCCTTCCTTGTCTTATCCCTTTCCTACGTTATATTGGACAAAAATCGCCATTTAACGTCATTAGTTAGTTTAATCAACCTCTTGGACAAAAATCGCCATTTGCGTTGTGTATAAGTTTTTTTTAAATTCTATTAACATTATATTGGACAAACATCGCCGATATTACGTTATTAGTTTAACCAACCTCTTGGACAAAAATCGCCAATTGCGTTGTGTATAAGTTCTTTTAAATTCTATTTTGTTTTATTAACATAACATCGGACAAACATCGCCGATATTACGTTATTTGTTTGCTTATTTAAATTCAATTAATAACTAATTTAATATTAACTAAAACTTAGAATAGTATTGTGTTAATTTTCATATAGAAATGAATCACATTCAGATAATCCCGACGGAAATCCTGAACATTATTCCTAAATTTGACGGGGATGAAAAACAATTAAATCTTTTTATTTCCAAATGTGAATTCATTATTAGTATGTTTTACGTAGAAAATGACCCAGCGCAACAACTTTACCTATATCATGCCCTAACAAGTAGGTTAGTCGGTAAAGCAGCAATTCACATTAGCATAAGCCAACATGCTTTCACTTGGGAAGCACTGAAGAGATTGCTTGTTCTGTACTATGGCGGCCCGAGATCTGAAGCGTGTAACGCGATAGAACGAGAAACCCTTAACATAAAACATGAACAGTCATACATTGATTTCTGTAACACATATAAACAACCATCTTAAATCAAATTTGGAATTTCACAACAAGATTACAAACCTCAATTCATCCCAAATTTTACACCTGTCAGACCAAAGTTCGGTGTGCCTAATGCCCAACAAAATGCGATTCCGAGACCGCAAAATATCCAGCAAATTTATAATAGACAAGCAGTAGCAATGCCTACTCAGCAACCGCAGCAGTTTCCTCAAAACAGTAATGCTGATGCTCTATCACGCATAAGAGTTAACGCATTAGACGACGACTCATCTATGATAGTTAACTTAAACAAACAGGAACAACGAAATAATATTTCGAAAGACGCAACTCCCAGTTCCATTGTTATTTCATCCGACGATGACGACGACAGACCGAGATCCCCATATTCGATTCAATTATTGGATAGTGGAACTCTTACAGCCTCTGAAAAACCTGACTCCTTAACTAATATTACAGTTCATACTGAAGAAAACACTGACTCTGCTGACATACCAATACTAAACGAAGCTATTGATACAAAACCTACTCAAATATTAATTTTCACATGGAATAGAAACGAATTTGTAGTTAAAGATCTCTCTAGAGATAAACAAAAGGTACTTGAAGTGCACATGCCTACGGAAAACCCCGTACTAGTTAAAAATTTCTTAAAAGAGTACATACAACCTAAAATTAAATATTTCCTTTATTTCGAAGACAAAATACATAGATTTTATTTTCCGAAGTAATTACAAACCTTTATAAAAAAGATTCAGTTAGGTTTTATGAATGCACCCGAAGAGTAGTTTATGTTGAAGACGAAGAAGAGCATCGTGATATTGTCACAAAGTATCACACACAAGGTAAAACTTGCCACCGCAGGATTAAAGAAACAATAGCCCATTTAAAACGCACATATTTTTGGAATAACTTAGAACAAACAGTGGGCAGTATTATAAACTCTTGCATTTGTAAGAATATTAAATATGACCGAAAACCTTTTAAGAGGGCGCATAAAGCCAGCAAAAAATCAAATTTCACCCGCGCAACCCTTACCTACCCCTCTCATCAAACACGACGAAAACAAAACACAATCCATTCCCGCCGGCAGAAACTTTTCACCCGGCGTTTATCTAGCTAGGTATAGAATTCGAATTTAAATTTTCTGTAGTAAGTATACGCAAAATAATCAGATGAAACGGCTCTATATAATTTACCTAAGTATGATCGTCGTATACAAGTAGGTATATTATTCCATTTATATTACATTATTGTATGTCCGTGAATCTGTTACCGATGCTGGTGGGCTACTATTTTATTTGCCTCTGAACATAATTGTTATCTTATACGAGTATTTATCCGATGTTTATTAGTAAGTTATAGGCATTGATTAGAAAAAATGCGAATAGAAATGCGAGCGGATCATCATCAAAGTATTATACTACATTATCAGTCATGATGAAAATAAACTCAATAAACTTGCTTTTTTGACGATATGGAAGCAAATACTATTAAACTAATCGTATCACTTACCTTCCCTTTTTTACTTTGAGGAAAACAAGCCTTTTTAGAATGATAACATCATTAAGGTCATAATTATTAAGGACGAACATGATTGAACAATTAACACGTCAATAAACTTAGAATATTTGTTGGACCGCAGTGATCAGCAACCCTATTCGTCGAAATGGTTTTTCAATTACAATATTTAAACGAAATATGATCATTACCCATTCCCTTTATTTTCAACGCAATTCTTCAATAGGTAAAAACTAAAAACATCTGTTTATTTTGCATATACTATACGCTAAGCTTGAATTCAGAATCTTAGATCAATAGCAAGTTTTGAAACTAGAAACTCTATGTTGACGTGACAAGGTTCAAATTCAAATGTAACCAAATTTTATTTAGGATCTTGTACAATTTGTACCTCACGACGTCTTCGTGGAAAACTGTGATACCCAAGTAAAAAAATATAATGCAAAGTCACTTAGTAACAGTGTTACCCAAGGAAAAAATTATATTGGTATAGTGGATTTAGCACTGTCTCAGAGTAATAAGAGCACTGTACTGTGCAAAGACACATAGCATGTGTCACGAAAATCTTTCCTGCGCGAAGCGCGAGTAAAAACAATCTCCACCGAAAACCTTTGTGAACAAAAAAAGTAAATAAAAAAAACAAAAACCCGACTTTTTTGTTTGTGTTTTTGAAAAATAATCCGATAGTCGTGACGGCCAATGGCATAATTGCTAAGAGCCTCAACCAACACCTGAGGAGGCTCTCGTTAGGCTGTTAGATCAAGGGCTTGATCCAGAAAGGGCTTCAAGTGCTTCTGGACACGACACGTATCGTTAGGAGGTTCCTCTCTCAGGAGCATAGATAATACGACACGAGCCCTGACTACCGGTTGCTTGGACCCTGCTCCCGTAAAGGATATAATAATATACCAATAACCATGCTTTTCGGGTCTCAACCTGATTTAGGGGATGGTCAAAAGTCGCTCGAAATGGTTCGTCTAAGCGTTACCTTATAAGACGTTTGTCAACAAAAGTGGGGTAAACGAATTTCGATCTTGAGTTAATCGCAATAAGATTTAAAATTTCCAGCGCAAACTTTCAAATAAACGTGGAATTGCCTAGTTGGCTATGTTGTAAATTTTCTCCGCAAGAAAATTGACCAAAATACAGGACAATGGCGCTAGTGGTACTTTAACAGTCATAAATCTGTCAAATAAAATGTATGTCATCTTGAGTTTTCAAATATCAACATTGAATTTTATATTTTTATTTAGCCTCGGTATTTATTTAGTATATCAATTCTTAAAGCTTTTAATAATCGTTTTGAAAGTGGTTTTAGTGTTTTTTCCATGTTTTCTATTTCACAGTTTCTTTTCTAGAATGTGATAAATTACGAAAATATTATTTACGCAAATAAATTATATAACAGCGCGGCCAAAAATGTGAGCGCAGTCCTCTCGTCTCAACAGAGCGACGGCGACTGATTTGTGAAACAAAAATATGCTTAAAGTTCCCGCAACGCGCGACGGAAGATGACTTCTTCCACGAACTAAGAACGTCGTAAGTGCTAAAAGCTTGTAGTCGTATTATAACCAAAACTAAAAGGAATAAAAAAAAAAGCATACACAATTATTTTCACCTTTTATTAATACAAATAATCATCAAATTTTTATCCAATTACTCATTACCATATTAAGTACAAATCGAAAATACGGGAAAATTAGATGCAACTTCGTGATGTCTTTTTATCGAGAAAATTTTAATAGTTTGTGTTTCTGTTACACAAAAAGTTTTGAAATATCATGTAGTTACTCGTATTATTTTTATTTTATACCTAAGTCTTATCAACTTCCAGAAAAATCAAATTGAAGATAGGCAATTTTGCTTACTACCCCCTCTTAAGCCTGAATTACAGTTAACACAGAAAAGTCAAAGTCAAAGTCAAAGTCAAACAATTTATTTCAATTAGGCACATAAAAGGCACTTATGAACGTCAAATTTACAAAAAAATAGAATTGATTCTAGTCGCCCCTTCCAAAAGGTAGTTTTCGTATGGAGAAGAATGGGCAAGAAACTCCACCGTTACTCTTTTAAAATGTTTTTACAATATTTTGTATACATTAATTATATAATTATATGTGAAGACGATGCATCTAGAATAAGATTACTATACCACGATAGGTAAAAAAAAAAAAAAAAATTAAAAAAAAAAAAGCAATTGCAGATAAATTAATTATGATAGATAGATACATGGTGCTCACATATTTACAAACATTGCAAAATTATACGATATTCCTAACATTTTAACAAGTAATACTAATAAGTCAGTGCGTGAGTTCAAGAAATCACAGAATGTAAAATCAGAGTTATAAAAAATAACAAACTATATAATTAAATAAGCAACCAGTTTGATTTTGTCTAGACTCTAAATTGTCCTATGGAGCAGGACCAGCATGTTTCCAAGCATTCTTATCTTGGATATAATCCTCTAATTTGTAATATGCTTGTTTACAGAGTGTACTTTTAATATGAGTTTTAAATTTTCTTTCATTTAATTGTAATATATCACAAGGTATTTTATTGTAACATTTAACACAGTACCCCATAAAAGATGTATGTACTTTAGATAATCTGAAAAATGGTTGATCTATTTTATCTTTATTTCTAGTATTAAAATTATGTCTATCACTTATTTTATTAAAAATATGAAGATTTTTTCTTACATACATAATATTTTCATATATGAATTGGCAAGGTACCGTCATAATATTAATCCTTTTAAATAGTTCCCCGAGAGATTCGCGACGATGTAGATTATAAATGGCTCTGACAGCTCTCTTTTGTAAAATAAATATGGATTCAATGTCAGCAGCCCGACCCCACAGTAAAATGCCATACGACATAATACTGTGGAAGTAACTAAAATAAACCAAACGCGCGGTTTCTACATCTGTTAACTGTCTTATCTTTCTAACAGCATAAGCGGCCGAGCTTAGGCGCCCCGCAAGAGATGTTATATGAGGTCCCCATTGTAATTTCTCGTCTAGCGTGATTCCTAGGAAAACCGTTTGATTAATAAATTCTAGTTTTTCTCCATTCAATATGATGTCACATTCGCTACTTCTAACATTAGGTAATTTAAATCTAATGCATTTGTTTTTTTTTTATTTAGTACCAAATTATTTACCGTAAACCAATCTTGGACTTGAAAAATAGAGCTGTTAACGTCATCAAGATTTTGTGACCGTCGGTTTATTTTAAAGATCAACGATGTGTCATCTGCAAATAACACCATCTTCGGTTGATTTTGAAGTAATTGGGGTAAATCATTAATATAAACTAAAAAGAGGAATGGACCCAATATCGAACCCTGTGGAACGCCCATTGCCATTTCAGACCCCAATGAGTTTACGCCGTTTACTTGAACTTGAACTTTTCTATCTTTCAGGTACGATCTTAGTAAATCAAGAGCTGTATTCCTAATCTCATAGTGCTCCAGTTTCAGCAGAAGTGTTTCATGGTCTACGCAATCGAACGCCTTCGAGAGGTCGCAAAAGATTCCAATGGCATCTTGTGCTTCTTCCCAGGCGTTAAAAATGTTCTTTATGAGGGTGACACCGGCGTCAGTGGTACAACGCCCTTTGGTGAAACCGTACTGTTGTTCATGAAAGATGGAATTTTTATTAAAGTGACGTAACATTTGATTCAGCATCAACTTTTCAAACACCTTGCTGAAAACTGGCAGAATTGACACAGGCCTATAATTGTTGGGTTCCTTACTATCACCGGATTTGAACAAAGGAACTACTTTACTGTGTTTCATGAGATCCGGAAAGACTCCTTGGTCTACACTGGTGTTAAATATGAAAGCTAAATAAGGCGCAATGGTTTCGATGATACATCTACAGACTTTTACAGACATTCCCCATAGATCTTCTGTTGATTTAATTTTAAGATCTTTAAAAGCTTTTACAACAGCCTGGGGGTTTGTATGCTGAAACCTCAACTCCAAAGGGCATGACTTTACATTTTTTCTAAGTAAGGCAGCAGAAAGCGCGGGTGAGGAATTTAAAGTTTCCGTAGTTTTAAGGGGAATACTAGCAAAAAAGTTTTCAAATTCCTGAGCTATTTCTACATCTGAGTTGATAGGGCCATGTGCAGTCTCTAAGTTAAATTCAGTATTACGCTGCTTTTTCCTACCGGTTTCATTATTTATTATTTGCCAGGTAGTTTTTATTTTATCATCAGCTGATTTTATTTTATTGCTAATGTAAAGAGCTTTAGCCATTTTGCACACACTTAAAAGTTTTTGAATATTTTGCAACATGCTGATGAAAGCTTGTATTATTCATATGTTGCTTTAGGCCATACAGTTCAAAAAGTTTTTCCCTGCTTTTACGAATACCTGGAGTCGCCCAATCACTAAATAAGAACTTAGTGTAAATAGTTTTAGTCTTTAGGGGAAAAGTGTCAATAAATTGCTCATTTAATAGTGAAAAGAACTCGGCGTAGAACTCATTTGGGTCACATATATTATTAAAATTCTGAACACATAATTTACTTGCCAAAGAATTATTTAATTTGTCTAAATTTTTACATGTAATTGGCCTAAACCTTATTTGAATTTTTTGTAAAGGCATGTAGGAGCAAAATGTTATTGTTTGTCCACTGTGATCAGATGGCAACTTATTTACAATTTGTTTATGTAAGTAATCACAATTACAAAAAACATTATCTATACAAGCCGCAGAAGAAGCTGTCACTCGAGTTGGTTCAATAAAAACATTTGACAAGTCAAATGACCTAAAAAGACTTAATAGTCTGACAGTATTAGAGTTATTTTCTAATAAATTAATATTAAAATCACCACATATGATTATTGACTTACTACTACTCGTAACACTAAGTTTCTTTAGCACATCTTCCATTACAGAATCAAACATAGATAGATTCTGGTAACTTGGAGGTCTGTATACGCATACTATAACATGCTTATCAAGCTCAACACAGGACAATTCTATGGTGTGTTCAACACAGACTCAGACTAGACCTATTCAAGAGATTTTTAATGATTTATTTTCAATAGAAGGAAAATATTTCTTGACTATTGTAGACGCTTTCACCAAACTTGGACAAGCATTTAAGGTTTCGAATAGATCAACCCCAGAAATAGTAAGAGCGTTATTAAAGTTCTTCTCATTTTATGGTGTACCTAGGAAAATTAGTTCAGATTCTGCTTCAGAATTCAATAATACGCTATTGCAAGAAATGTTAACTTTCTACAAAATTGTTCTTCACATAGGAACGCCACATAATCCTAATTCAATGGGTATAATAGAAAGGTTTTATTCGACAACAATCGAAATTTACCGACTTATAATAAAAGACGTCGTAACCGTTAAGAAGTATGCTGTAATGTCCTATAATCAACCAATGCAGTCTACCACATGTCTCACCCCCTTTGAAGTCGTATTCGGACATACGGATTCATCTAATTATTTTGCAGTAGATTTCGATCAAAATAATACGCAGCAATTAGTTACAGAACACGCAAAGAGATCAACATACTTATATAATTATTCAACCGATAAAATGGTTAAAAATAAAGAAAATATAATACAAAAGCGTAGTGGAGAAAATAAATTAGATATTAAAATTGGAGATAACATTTTAACTAAAGGTAACACTCGACGCAGCATAGATAAGCCACGTTATCCAAAAGTTATAGTAACAAGAAATATTCACCGCAACACAGTCGCGGGACAGACCAATCAGAGACAAACTAAGGTTCCAATTAAAGACATAAGGCGTCCCCCACAGGTTCGTCCTCCTGATAGACGACTGGAATATAGTAAAAGTTCTAGGTTTAGAATTAATAAGTAACAATTTATATTAAAATATTGTAAAATACTTAGACATTAGTCATTATAAAGATAGGTTAAAAATGTATCTATTAGGTGGTAATATAGTTGATATGTAATTACAACCAGAATAGAATGTTACAGTTGAGCGATTTAATCAATTGATTCCTATCCGAGAATGAAAAGAGGTCCCTTGGCTCTATCATTAAAGTAATAACTGGTAATCTGGATAACGATAATTAGTAATATATTAGTAATGTACAATCAATACAACACACTATACTTATTTAACAAAATTACTCTAATTTTGGAAATAGTTGGAAGATCTGAGGATTCCACTAACTCAGAAGCAATTTTATCCTACTAGATAAGACCTTATCAGAAATATTAATTTAATGTTGAATAAAACTTCGTTTCAGCAAACCAAAAACTTAATATAAAATACCTGCAATTTGTTAATACATAATTTTCAAACAATACTCACCAGACTGGATAAAGTAGAAACAGCTGTTTCTTTTAGTCGAGTTAATATCCCACACTAATCAATTATTGATGTTACGAAGCTTCTTGTTTTTTTATAAAGACATTAAAAATTATAAAAATAGAACAGTTACAGCCCTGTAATACTAACAAAAAAAAAAATATTCATAGAAAATTCTACAAATATAAATCATACATAGAAAGCAAACGAATAACATTTATTATATAAATTCCAACCGTCCAACGAGATATCGTTTATAATTATTATCAATTACACCTACAGTGGGTTGCCAAATGAATAGGGACAGTCACATTTTTTATCAATTTCTTACTTTGGGCGCACTTGACTGCAGTTTTAAGTGGTACAAGCGTTCCAGAAATGTATTATTTATGTTCGTCATGTTTCTGTAACTCAAATTTTAAGTGGATGTGGAGATTTAAAGGGTATATTTATATACTACAATTTTTTAAGTTACGTGAGAGCCGCTGCACTTTATAAGCTAATCAGTGAAAGATGAATTTGAATATTATAACAAAGATAATTTTATATTTATGCTTGAAAATTTTGATAAAATGTAAGTATTGTCATTATGTTATTATAAAATTCAATTATTTATTATAATAATGGTAAAAATAATTTATTTTTTTATTTTTTTTGCTTTCAGTATGAGTCGGGTGCGAAATGATAACAAAAAAAAAAAAAAACTGCAATAAAATCCTATTCCAGCATACCAATCATTACCAAACGGAAATAGCAGACATTGCTAGTGTTTCTAAGTCGGCAGTCAATAAAATAAATATTAAATTAGACCTAAATCCGCCAATTTCGCCTAAGAAAAAAGGCAATGGCGGCAGAAAACGCATCCATACCCCATGTTCAGATATGATAATTAGAGATATCTGTTTTCAAAGCAGAAATAAAAGTGCTTTACTGTTAACTCAGTTAGTCCAGGTGCCTGGAATACTAGTGTCCAAGAGAACTATGCAGCGCAGATTGGCAGAAGAAGGCTTGACAGGTCATCGTCCTGTGAAAAAACCATGGTTGACTGATGCAATAAAGAAGAATCGCCTAGCATGGGCTCAGGAACACCGCCAAAAGACGGTTGAGGATTGGAATAAGGTCAGTTTGCATTATTACTGTTATTTTACACCACTTAAAATAATAATTTTCAAAATAATAAACAACTTTTTTTTTTTTCAGGTGGGTGTCTCGGATGAGTTAAAGTTCGAGATTCTAGCCGACAAGAGCAGCTTCGTCAGGGGACGTCCAGGAGAAAAATACCATCCTGACTGCATCGTGAACAGGGTAAAACACCCTGTTGAAATAATGTTGTGGTCTGTGATAAGCGCCAAGGGGGTTGGGCGCCTGCACATTGTCCAGGGAACCATGAAACAAGATCAGTACAGACAAGTTTTACAAACTCGCCTGGTACCGACACTTGAAGAATGGTTCCCTGATTTATGATTTATATTTATGAATTTATGTTTATGCATGGTTCAGCACCATGCCATAAAGCCAGAAGCATTACCAAGTTCTTGGCGGACCAGAACATTCCAGTTTTTACCTTGACCTGGTAATTCTCCAGACATGAACCCTATAGAAAATGTATGGGAGATTACCAAGGCCGAAATGATAACCACTAAGGTCAGGCTGATAGAAAAGCTCATTAATGTTTGGCATCACAACCCTAAGATAAAATAAAGTGCCAAACAGTGCATAGAAAGCATGCCCAGGGGTATAGAAGCACTAATTGAGGCGAAAGTAAATGTCACTAAGTACCGATCATTACTAAGTAACATTTATTTTCGCCTATTTATGTACTTAATTATTATTATTTATTTTTATTTTGTTATTATTTTACTTCCGTATTAACTGTTTTGTATAATTAAAGCTTTTATCATTCAAAAAATGTGTTTTCCTAATTAATTTAAGACTCGTACTTCACAAATACAAAAATTTTGTGACTGTCCCTAATAATATGGCAACCCACTGTATTCCCAATGTAAAACCTCTGAACAAACCTTCCATTCCTTATCATTCCCATACATACAATATTCTTGCGAAAGGGTTGAAAATATTAGCGCTCTCCTAGCCATGCAGGGAAGTCGACGACGGAAAGTTTCTTAGATATGAGACAGACGTCTCCCCAGCTGACGAAGACACACGCATCACGGACGAGTTTGCCACTGAAATTTCAAAGTGTTTTCTCTTGCCAGTGAAATCCTCCAAAGCTGTACAGCCAGACACTTGGAGCCTATTTTCCAGCGTTCACATATTTTTATGGAGGCACCTATATTCTGACTTGCAATTTACTTCATATTTGCGAAGTGAAAATTAGAAAAATCAATTTGAAAAACGACGCAAAGAAGCAGCTCTGGTGGCAGTCCATATCACGCCGAACGTGCATCTACCCAGCATTGCGATACCGGCGACCAGCCATCAAGAAACACCTCCGATCAATTTAGATGAAATAGACTTTGAAAACTAACAGTTATTGGCGCATTCCCTGAAAACTGAAAGTGTAGTGTAAAGTGATAAAAGCAAACCGTACTTTTTGAATATTCATAATATCGGAACTGTAATCATTTATATATTAATTTTAATTCTCTTATTCACTGTATTTCTTGTTAGTTTTAGTTCTAAAATATTATCTATTTGTAATATAAATCAAAACCATCATTCTCAGAATGCAAATGATGATTTTGAACTTAGGAAGGGAGGAGTTATGCATACCAGACATCAGTTCCCATAGGAGCGAATCACTCGACACCACATGATGTTTCTAACCACTTGTTTAATTATTTAGTTAATAGCCATGTCACCGATTGCAGTTATTTATTATGCATCTCTGTCGACACGACACCTTTTTCTAACACTTAAGTTAACGTTCATGTGAAGTGGCCTGGTGGACCATTCCAGAAATATTGTTTTTATTGATTAACCTTTTTTTATAAAATATGTACCAATAGTTCGTAAGCCATTCCGTCTGTATCGCTCTAACCGAGCACACCTCCTAATTACTTTGAATATTGTAATTAAAGTTTATTTAAAACTAAATCACTGCCGTTCATATTTGACTACGTAGTGCGGTGCCATACCAACCATACATACAACCATAATTTAAAATATAATACAAATGAGAGAAACGTTGACAGAGTTTTCAAAGCACAAAAAAAAAATGTGTCCGAGCAATATGTGGGGCTCACTTCTTAGATAACTGTAAGCCACTTTTTCAAAAACTTAAAGTATTACCATTACCATGTCTGTATGTTTTGGAAATATGTATATTTGGAAAAATAAAATATAATCTATTTGAAAATATTGCTGACAAGCTAAATAGCCGGACACGCCATAAAGATAGACTACGGTTGTCACCAATAAAATTAAAATTGTTTAAGAGAAATGTCTATTGTATGTCTATTTTAATATATAACCATTTGCCGAATTTCCTTCAGGATTTGCCATTGACAATGTTCAAAAGAAGTCTCCTTAAACTTTTACTATATAAAAAATATTTATACCATTAAGGAATATTTGGAGGATAAGTCGATGGAAGCTATACCTGATGGAAATTTGTAATAATCATATAATAATAATAATCATAACTGACTGACTGTAATTGTAATAATTTTAATTGACATGAAAATGTATTTGCACGCCATATCATGGCAGGATATGCTGAAACTTAAATTACTGTAATATTTATTGTACCATTTTCTAGCAAATAAATATTTTTGATTTGATTGATTTGATTTGAAAAATTATTGAAATTTCTACTAGGTATGACTTGATGGTATGACGTAAACTCAAACTCAAGGCATTTATTTTTATTTAACCATTTACACATTACATTTACTTTTGAATTTTCAAAGAGTCGATAGTTAGTCAGAAAGTTGAAGCTAGTCGCCCATTCCAAAACGTAGGTAGATCTCTATGGAGAAGAACGGGCAAGAAACTCCACGGATACTCTTTTAAATCAAGATATTACAAAATCCTCGATACATTACACTTGTGGCTTCTATAAGTGAGAACAATGTAAAAAAATAAAAACTATCAAACCAAAACACATGTTTAAAGATAAGCCCTAGAAGTAAAAGATGACCAGTCTCAACTGACGGCTCTCGTTCACGGATAAGCACCATCCAATTTGAGTGTGCATGGCATACTTTCAACTGTCCTTCTCTTTCAAGTCAAACATACATTTTAACATTATAAATAGCTACATGGTACTCACATTTACATTTTATTTCTTTTGTGTTTTTATTTTTTATTTTTACTTTTGTAACTCGTTATTCTGCACGGTACTTACTATAAAATGCACTTACATTTGCTTTTATACCTTTCCACATTTAAAAACTGCAAATAGGTGGCGTGCCAAAAAACTTCCGGAATAAAATATCTATTATTTCAATCAAGTTTGCAATCGACTTCCATTCATTAACCGGCAAGTCTATTACGCATAAAATAGCAATCAGCAATTATCGACAATAGCGCCAAAATAAATAAGTAGCAATCTTCGAAACTAACGTAAAAAGAAATCTTACTTTTAAACACATACATGTAACAAAAACTTTGTCATGAACAAAAAACTTAAAAATCCACTGTCTACTTGAAATTTACCAAAAAGCTTAGCGTCGGCTACATGATGCATAAGTGGGTGAAATCTGTGTTTATTTGGACTACAAACGATATTCGGCTGTTCTCAGCAAGTACGTTTTAAAATAGTAATAACATGAAAAACAAAAGAGTTAATATATACATAGAAACATTATCCTTCAAAAAATCAAATACAATTACATTATTTATTATCACATTTAAATATGTGATATATATCTTTGCAAATTCTCACTAGCACTAGTTTCAGTATAAAATGGCAAATAGAGTGTCCAATGACCAACTAGATGAACTTTTAGATTTTCTAGCCATCCATACCCAATACGTCAATTATGCCAATAAAGACGCAAACATAACTAGAATAATTACTTGAATGAACAGTCTTTTACGCTACACACCGTTAATTCTAATGAACACACGACGAAGGAAAATGTACACAATTTTAGGTAAAATTCTACGAATTATAAGACCAATTTGTATTTATCAATCAACGGGCGACTTATCGCAATTTGACAGCCAAATTTGCTCGCCGATGGCTGTCGCTCAGCTAACAAAAACCACGCGTAATACAAAATAATCGCGATCACCATGCGACCACTGCACTTTTTAGTTAACTGATTTTTTCTAGAGGCCGCACTATCGCTTGTATGCTATGGTGTGGTTTTCGCTGATATATAATACGGATTTGCAATTCAAGAGGTACTATTGCGCAAATTTTGCTATCTAGCTAGGCTTCTGCAAGATACGTAATAAACCCGCGGAGACGGTATTTACAGCACAGGAAGTCGGTTGCACAAGGTATCAATTAATTAAATAAAACAATAACAAAATAATCTGCACCCTATCAACAAGATTTAGTTACATTCAAACCAAATGCTATATTATTCAGCCTTCCTGACATAAATTTTGTCCTCAAACTATAAATAACACAACAAACGTTATGTTGCTTGCTTTTTCAATCAATATTATATAGAAGACCTGAATGTTTACCGTCAATTATTAGGTACAGTATCCAATAAAATCATCGGCTAACACCATTTTTAGAAAGTATGAAATAATTCGTCAGTGATAATTGTTGGATCGGGTATTTACGGCGACGGTACGAACAATAAGTAGTGTATTTTAATAACTATATTAGCCCAAAAACAGATATTTACAGTGAGACGATAGCTTAGCACACCACAGTTGATTATTGTCAATTGACAGCTAATAGCGCGGGAATAGAGAGGCGACTATACGAATAGTGATGTGCCATTATAACACTCCTCCTCACAACACTATTGCAAGAGTCCTAGCTTGTTCCTTAGAGTGGATAGTCTAGGTCCTGGGAGTGCCTTAGTCAAAATATCCGCTTCCATCTCTTCAGTGGGCATGTACATGACCTTTAGTACTCCTTCCTTGACGCAGTCTCTAATATAGTGTACCTCCAGGTCTATGTGTTTGGATTTTGGAGACACTATGGGATTCTGACTCAGTTTTAGGGCGGCCTGGTTATCATTCCAGATTGTTATCTGCCCCACGTTTACGCCTAGATCTCTGAATAATGACCTGAGGTGCACGGCTTCTTTTGCGGCCTCAGTGAGCGAAACATACTCTCTCTTCTTCTATGCTCTTTATATCTTCTAGCATTGTCTTTGCCTTGTTGTATAAAGTGAAATCATCTTTGTCACATGCCTCTACCATTATCTCTGCAACATACTGTTCTATATATTCCGGTAGTTTCATGAAGATGGTCTCTTGTATTTCACCATTTAGGTAGGCTGTAGTTACATCCATTTGGTTTAGTTCTAAGTTCTCTTCTATTGCTAGTCCTATCACAGATCTAATGCAGCTTAATTTAGTCACAGGTGCAAACGTCTCGTTGAAATCTATTCCGGGACGTTGTCCAAATCCTCTAGCTACTAGTCTGGCTTTCTTTGTCTCTTCATTTTTAGGATTTTGTTTCTTTTTCAGGATCATCAAACTCTCAAACTCAAACTCAAAGCATTTATTTCAATTAAACCATTTACAGGCACTTTTGAATTGTCAAATAGTCGCGTCAGTTAGTCAGATAGTTGAAGCTAGTTGCCCATTCCAAAACGTAGATCTTTATGGAGAAGAACGGGCAAGAAACTCCAAGGACACTCTTTTAAATATAGAAAATTACAAAATCCTGGGTACATTATTCTTGTTGCTTCTATATGTGAGAACAATGTACAAAAAATAATCAAAACAATTCAAAATATAAGATTAAAAATAAGCCATGGCAGATAAGAGATGACCAGTCACAACTGACGGTGCCCGTTCACGAACATGACGCATGGATCAGCACCATCCAGCTCAACCATTTTGTAGGGAACCGAATGATCTAACACACTCGCCACCATCAGCGAGACATTTAAGTGAGCATGACATACTCTCAACTGCCATGCTCTTTCAAGTCAACATACATCTTAATAACATTAAAACGGCTCCATGGTACTCACATTTACAAAAATTGAAAAAATGCTTCTAAATTATACAAAACAAATTTGCAATGTATTTGAGAGATTAATAGAATGTTACTACCAAAAAGAAAGAAAATCATTATCCATTGGAGTATTCAACAATTAAAACTTGTTTTAAATAAAAAATAAACATTAAGTTTGTAATGTCAGAGAAATAAAAAGGGGAAGCAACTCTTCCAAACATATTTTTTTTTTTTTTTTAACTAGTGAGCCCAAGTGGCTGTAGAGCAGGACCAGCTTAGCCAAGCATTTTTATCTATGATATAATCATCCAACTTATAATATGCTTGTCTACATAGTGTGCGTTTAATGCATGTTTTAAATTTCTTCTCATTCAGTTGAAGAATATCGAGTGGTATTTTATTATAACATTTTTCGCAGTACCCCATAAAAGTAGTGTGAACTTTAGACAATCTGAAACGTGGTTGATCTAATTTGTTCCTATTTCTAGTGTTAAAATTATGCCTGTCACTTATCTTACTAAAAAGATGTAGATTTTTCCGAACATACATAATGTTTTCATATATACAAAGTTGATACGACAGAGGGGCTTTCCTTTAAACTGCCTATACTAGGTACCATTTTCAAGCTCTGTACCAAAAATCAATTAAATAGGAGCACTAGTTTAGTCGCAAATGATTTTTTAAGTTTTTGCCCCGTTTGAACACGATGTATCTTTCCTAACAGCTGATTATGTCTATACGCATAGGTCATGCACCTTAAAACGATAAATCTGAGTATAACCTATGCGTTGTTGCCGCTGTGACGCAAGTCACAAGTACAACCAAATATTCTCGCTGAAAAGATGACAATGCAAACAAGGAAGCAATAAATACACACACACTTGCATTTTCATTACGAGAGTGGCGATCATAGCAAAACCCCCGCGGTTAAAAGAAATAGAAATAGGTCAGTGTTTGCTATTGCATCCTAGCGACGAGGGGCAGGGGTTGCGATCGGTAAGTGAGTGGGGCTTCTAAAAACTGTCTTTTTCAGTGCGCCGACGCTATTCTTTCGGAACGTACTTATGTTACGTAACACGGAAGTACATGCGCCGCCTCCGTATTGTCGAACTCGCGCGCTGACAATTGGGATTTAGTTTTGTTATTGTGATAGGACACTAAACAAGTTTAAGACGGTATTTCTTTTTTTATTGTGCCAGGACACGTAACTTGGGATTATTATTATTTAGTGTTAGTGTTTTTTTTTGTGATCGACTGCTTTTATTGTGATACGACACGTAATTAAACTTAGGTTTTGTGTGTGTGTGTGTAATTAAAGTGTTCAACAATGCCTCGTGTAACTTACACGGCGTTAGAATACACTGACATGATTTTTAATTAGAAAAATAAGTAACAATATTCTCCGTCGGTATAATTTTTGCATTCATGTGAATGAAGGACACATCGAGAATTTAAAATTTTAGTGTTTTTGTTGTTGTGCGCGTACTTCAAAACCATACCTAACAAAAGCCGCGAGCGAAGGCCTAAGCCGCCGCCCGCGCCACCGCCGCCGCGCGCCGGCCGCCCGCTTTGAAATGAGATAAAACACGCCGCGCGGCGCGCGCGCGGCGTTGCCACTGTTACCTAGGTATCTTCTAAGGTCAGTTAAATTTATTTACAAAGGGTGGTTGCGTTTTACTCTGATTCATAAGCTATTTAGTTTGTTTCAAAAAAAAAAAAACTCATTTTTGGTGCTTTTTATTTTTATACCGTATCAAATAAATACTAAACACGTATAGTATACGTAGTGTAATTTAATGCCCCTCTGTCATATCAACTCTGTATACTGACAAGGTACCGTCATGATGTTAATTTTCTTAAACAGTTCCCTTAGAGATTCGCGTCTGCGGAGGTTATATATGGCTCTGACAGCCCTCTTTTGCAGAATAAAGATAGAATTAATATCTGCAGCCCGTCCCCACAGCAAAATACCGTAAGACATGATGCTATGAAAGTAACTAAAATAGACCAGTCTCGCGGTATACACGTCTGTTAGTTGGCGGATTTTCCAAACAGCGTAAGCGGCTGAACTTAGCCGCCCTGCAAGTGATGTTAAGTGAGGACCCCACTGTAGTTTTGAGTCAAGCGTGATCCCCAGGAAAACCGTTTTATCGACGAATTCTAGTGTCTCCCTATTCAGTACAACATGACATTCACTACTTCTAACATTTGGTAACGTGAATCTTATGCATTTAGTTTTCTTCTCATTTAATACCAAATTATTTACAGTAAACCAATTATGTACCTTAAGCATAGCGTTATTTACTTCGTCAAGCTCCTGTGCATGTCTATTTATCTTAAAAATCAGTGATGTGTCATCAGCAAATAACACCATTTGTGGTCGGTTTTTCAGTAAATGAGGTAAATCATTTATATATACTAAAAAAAGAGGAAGGGACCCAAAATCGAGCCCTGTGGTACACCCATTTTGACTTTTAAACCCAATGAATTTACACCGTTTATTTGAACTTGCTGCAATCTATCATTCAAATATGATTTTACTAAGCTAAGCGCAAGTTTATCCAGTCCGTAATGCTCCAGTTTCAAGAGCAGTGTTTCGTGATTCACGCAATCAAATGCCTTGGATAGGTCGCAGAAGATGCCTATTGCATCTTGTGCCTCCTCCCATGCGTTAAAGATGTGTTTTAATAAGGTGACACCGGCGTCGGTTGTGCAACGTCCTTTGGTGAAACCATACTGTTGATCGTGTAGGATATTATTACGATTAAAATGCTGGAGCATTTGATTTAACATTACTTTTTCAAACACCTTGTTGAAAACCGGCAAAACCGATACGGGTCTATAATTATTAGTATCTTTGGTGTCCCCGGATTTGAATAGTGGAATAACTTTACTGTACTTCATTAGATCCGGGAATACCCCTTGATTCACACACAAATTAAATATTAAAGCTAAATAGGGTGCAATTGTCTCAATAATTGATTGACAAACTTTAGTAGACATACCCCACAGATCTTCGGTAATTTTGATCTTGAGTTGCTTATAAGCCTTTACAACGACCACAGGGTTTACATGTTTAAATTTAAATTCCACGGGAAAGGCTGAAACATTCGCTCTTAATAAATCAATAGCAAGTAAGGGGGACGAATTTAAAGTTTCTGTAGTTTTAATTGGAATATTGGTAAAGAAATTTGCAAATTCCTGAGCAACATCGATGTTGTCGCTAATGAGACCGCGGGAAGTGTCAAGTGTGTAATCAGTATTATGTCTTCTTGTTATCTATCACCTTCATGCCTTTTTCCTTTTTTACAATTTTCCAGGTTTCATTCTTTACATGTACCTTTATCTCTGCTTTGATAGCCTCATGCCAATCTGAGTTTATTTCATAACTATTATATCTGTTTCGTCTGATGGTTCATGATATTCATCAGAAGAGGATTCTTGGTTTAGCACATAATCTTGCTGCCAGGTAGGAGCTTTTATTTCTCTACGTGGTCTTACATTTTCACAGCTTCTTATGTTAACATCCCCTTGACAAATACTTTCTCTAATTTCAGGTTCATCATCATGAAGAGTTGTTTCTTCTTCAGGATATTCAGATTATTCTTCTGGGGCTTCAGGAGCTGTTTCTACAAGTTTATGAGTAGGTTTTGGAGTGTATTCAACCTCTATTACAGGTAAGTTTTCTTTCTTCTTTCTCTGTTCTTCATTTTTGTTCTTTAGTACGTTCTTACTAATCTTTTCTTTTTCAGGTCGCAGTTGTTCCTGTTCGTCAAAGACATCTTCATAATCGTCATCTTGGTTGCTGTTGTTTATGTAAAACATCTTGTCAATGACTTTCACGTCTCTGCTAATGATTACATTTTCTTTTTCAGGAATGTAGATGCGAAAACCTTTCGCATTCTGCGCATAACCCATGAAAACTCCTTCGGTAGATTTTGGTGTGAATTTGCCTTTCCTGTGTTTATCCAGCACGAACGCTTTACTTCCAAATACCTTCAGATGATTTCCAGATGGAATACGTCCAGTCCATTTTTCGTA
Organism: Agrochola macilenta; assembly: GCA_916701695.1. Classification (NCBI taxonomy): domain Eukaryota; kingdom Metazoa; phylum Arthropoda; class Insecta; order Lepidoptera; family Noctuidae; genus Agrochola; species Agrochola macilenta. The sequence goes on along the minus strand of OU753573.1, from coordinate 20,155,539 downwards.
AGGTGTACATCCTTTCAGAGCTTTTGCTGGGCTTCGATTAATGAGGTAATTCGCTGTATACACCGCTTTAGCCCACAATTTTTGAGGTATGTTTCCTTCAATCATTAAGCAGCGGGCTTTGTCAAGCAGCGATCTATTTTTGCGCTCGCTTTGACCGTTCTGCTGCGGTGTGTATGGCGCTGTAAATCTCCTTCTGATTCCATTATGTCTGAGGTATTCATCAAATTCTCTGTTGGAGTATTCCGTTCCATTATCGGACTGTAGACTTTTTATTTCTTTATTATGTATTTTTTCTACCTTGCTCTTGTATTCTTTAAACTTCTCAAATACTTCATTCTTGTGTGAGATGAAGTATATGCAACAGTACTTTGTATAGTCGTCCAAAAATGTTACAAAGTATCTTGCTCCGGCCAAGGTTTCAGTATTCATCGGCCCGCACACATCACTGTGGATTATTTCTAATGGTTGTGTAGACTGTGGTCCTTTCACAGAAGCAAATGGCAGCCTTGTCATTTTTCCCTTTATGCACACTTCACATGCAGGTAAAGACTCGCCTTTAAGTTCTAGGCCCTTTATTAGATTTTTATTTGCAGCTAACTTCAGGTCATGTTCATTCAAATTACCGAGTCTTCGATGCCACATTTCAATATTGCTTGAACTTTGCTTGCTTGCCATATTTGCTTTCTCTCCTTTTGTGTAGTACAAGCCATTTTCCTTTACAGCTGTTAAAGTTATTTCACCGGCCTTGTCTTTAATGTATGCTTTAACTTTAGTAAATAAAACACTGTTACCTTTTTCAGTTATTTTTGCAACTGACAGCAAGTTGGTTGCTAAGGTAGGTACATACAGAGTATCATGGAGGTTATAAGTATCATTATTTATGTTAAGACGCACTTTTCCCATTCCCTCTATTTTTGTTGTGTGGCTTTCTGATGCTAACCTCAACGATCCGGTTTCCGAGTCAATATTTTCAAATATATCTTCTTGCGCACACATATGAGAAGTACAGCCGCTGTCTAGACACCAGGTATTTGCAGAGGTGATAGACAAACATGTAGGTGTTATGCTGAAATTCTTCTCTTCTCTTTTCTTGAAGGGTTGATTTTTATTTTTATTACTCCAACACTCTTCATTTGAATGTCCTTTCTTCTTACACTTGTGACAATATTTTCCCTTCTTCTTGGCATAAAATGCACCTTCATTATGTTCTCTTTGTGTTTCTTTGCTTTTTATAGCTTCACTTTCCTCTACTATTTTGATTTTTAGCTCTTCAGGTTTAGGTAGTTTGTCCCTCGACTCGACAGCTATGCGGAAGTTTTCATATGAAGCAGGTAAGCTATATAACATCATAATGCTTAGAAGGTCAGGATGCAGGTCTATGTCAATGTCAGCTAGCTTATCAACAATGTCCATGAAATTGTTTAAGTGTTCACGAACATCGCCTGTATCTTGTTTTTTCAGTATAAACTGCTTTAACAATGTTGCCTTTCTGGCTGGACCTGTGCTCTGGTATATACTTTTTAATGTGTGCCATAGCTCGTATGATGTTTTGCATCCCTTTATCTGTTTAAGTTCCGACGGCGAAATGAGTAACAATAGTTCGGAACGTGCCAGCAAATCTTTTTGGTTAAATTCTTGTTTCGCTTTGTCGTCACTTTCAGGCAGTTATTTCGCCACTTACGTAGCCCCATAATCCATTTTTAATAAGCACTGCTTGAGCCTGGAGGCACCACGTGTCGTAATTTTCTTTTGTTAGCGCCTCAATGCGATGGTACGCCGACGTTGTCATTTCTTCTCGCCAACCACGCTCTGCTACCAATTGTTGGATCGGGTATTTACGGCGACAGTAAGAACAATAAGTAGTGTATTTTAATAACTATATTAGCCCAAAAACAGATATTTACAGTGAGACGATAGCTTAGCACACCACAGTTGATTATTGTCAATTGACAGCTAATAGCGCGGGAATAGAGAGGCGACTATACGAATAGTGATGTGTCATTATAACCATAATTTACTCCAAAAATATAGGAACCGCTAAAAGGTAAGATAATATAATCGCATATAATTTCTCATTTTCATTAGCTCATTCATACTTTTTAATATTAATTTACATCCGTCACTCATTGCACCGTAAGCTTCACTGATCAAGTACTATCACCTGTCAGCCATCGTACGACTTCCAATGAGCGACTCATAATATCTCAACATCAGATTCTGCATATGCCACACATTGCACCGCAAGCTTCACTGGTCAAGCACTTTCACTTGCCAGCCACTAAGTCAGTAAGAGCCAGTCAGTAAGACTTCCAATGAATGGCCTATGCTTTGGTTGAGAGATGCAACCGCGGGACTTCGCTGGCGGTTGACCACTCACCGTGAGCTTCATCAACACTTATCTATCAAGCCAACCAGCCCACGACTTCCAACTACAAATCATCTTTATTTCTGGTAAGTATATATATTTTCATTTTAGCTTAACTAAAGTAATACCGATATTTTCCCTTAATAAATTCAGTTTCGTATAAATCATTACATTTATCTCTATTATTTTTACCACAGAATAACAAAACGACTTCATATTTAATTCACACTTCCTCTTCACTTTCAAACAATAAATTAATCATAAAATTCATAGATTAGTTATATCTATTATTTGTTATCCTTTCAGGTCAACCGTATCATAAATGAAGAAATGTAAATCTGTCTCTTCTGTGGATTTTCTTAATGATGTAACACAATTTTCCGTTTGTATAAACTATGATCAATTACATACTCCACAATTAAGGTGTGTTTCATTTATCACCTGCCTTATCAACTTAATCATTATTTTTCACATGTCAACTGTCTTGTGTCTAAAAATATATCATTCATAATTATTATCACTACTATGGTTTAATTTTCGACCAAACAGAGCTTCTGTTGGGGTTATAATCTGATTTTAAACTAAAACAATTGAATTCCTTGATATTAACCACAGAACAGAAAAAACAGTAGAAGTCGCAAGTAGGCGGGGCGCGCGTACCCCGAGCTTTGCGGAGATCCGCAATGTCTGCTTCCGCGCCTACACCACGCAAATCAGTCTCGTTACAACCGTCTCGGTGAAAAGAACTTGAAAAAAATATACAAAAATGCCCTATTGTGCTGTTTTAGAATGTAAACACGATAACAGAACCAAAAATATATCAAATAGAGATATGTCATACCATCAGTAAGTCTTAATTGATTTTATTTCGATTAAAATTTGAAAAATAATATTTTATTAAACAAGACAAGTAAAACTGGACTTTATATTGTTAACTTTAAGGTCTACTTTCTTTTAAACTCAAACATATTCTTCGCGAAGATTCCAACTACGCACATGTCACAGTCAGCTACTCAATTAGAGATTACCGTTATCGATAATGAGCTATCGATATTTTAAAGGGGACATGCTAAGATAGCCCGCGAAATTCAAATTTCCTTACGTTTTTTGCAATTTGTAAGTCAGTGTCGGGTTGTATGTTGATTAAAATATGATTCGAGACCGTAACAAATATGGCTTCAGAGAATTATAATCATTAGAATCAGCAACAAACAGAATAACAATTCTTATGCTAGAATAATCCTAGTGTCATGATTTCATGAAATAGTCATTCAATAATTATAGGATTTTATGAACGTAGAGGGAATTCTTTTGTATTGGTGATTTTTTTATTATAATTCTATAAATTAATATTTGATACGGCCGCGAATCACATTTATATCAACATCATATTTAGATCGGCTGGCGTAAAAAAGTGATTTTGCCAAAAGTGACACATAAAAGGTCTTAAAGTCTTAACGACGACATGAATCCTTTTCAACCCGCTTTCAAAATCTACAATATACTTATACAATAATCATTTTTCAGTTAGTCGAAACTTAAGTTAGTAATAACCTAAGTTTCGACAAAGTGAAAAATAAATAGCTACAGTACAACTATTTTCTAAATGTTCCTCGGCAAACTTCATGTTTCGTCAGTCGTTGGATTTCTATCAGTTGCCTTTGCACTTGGTGCAGACCAGACACTCTCAATCGACGATAGTAGTAATTTTCAAATTCAGATCAGTAGTTTAACATAACAATTCTTAATTATACTTTCTGTAAATCGTATGTATTAGAATAAAATATTAACACTTGATTTCGAACATAATAATATTTATCGACTCTAGCTGTTGACTGTATTTTGTTTGAAAATAAAACGAAATGTCGATAAATAAGTCAACGACAGTGGTACATCCCTAGAGGAGGACGAATAGTAATGACCTCGTTACGCAAATATGAATCTTATCAGTAACGAAATACAGATTTTAATTGAATGTATTTAATATAGTGACATCTAGCGGCGGGTAGCGTAACTTGCTCATTAAACTATTACAGTAAAAACATGACATTGGCTAATGCACAAACCGTGCGAAGCCAAAACAAAAAAAAAAAAAAAAAAAAAAAAAACTATTACAGTGTGCGCTTTAAACGGAAAAAGTATTAAATACGTACAAAGAGTAGACAATAAACAACTCTATCGTCTATTAATTATGGTTTATTTTCAAATAAGCGACGACTGACATTATTTCCTACTTTCATTCAATGTTAAACTACCAATCACACCAAAGATTTCTTAGTGTTACGAAATACAATTAACTTGTATTTGTGTGAGTTGGGGTACGCTGGTTCCGATACTAATGAAGCGCTATACTACTTCTACTGTTTTTTCTGTTCTGTGATATTAACTGTCTTTATAAACTCCAACCAGTAGCATTTCTTTTTTTTATACTTTTAAATTATTCATAATGATCGTTTTCATAATCTAACTTGTGAACCCGTCTTACTAACCATAATTTGATTAACCTTATTTCTCACAAGCAATAAATACATAAATATAATTATTAAATCACGATGGTAGCGAAACCTCATACTAGCCATGGTAACATAACTTGTGAGTTTGTGAGCCTTGCTTCTCACAAGTAGTAAATACATAATAAAGTCACGATGATAGCGAACCCTCTCACTGACCATGGTGACATAACTTGTAAACCTTCCGTCACAAGCATAAAATACATAAATAGAATTATAAAGTCACAGTTGTAGCAAAACTTCGTACTAACCATGATGACATAACCTGCAAACCTTCCGTCACAAGCATAAATTCATAAATATAATTATAAAGTCACAGTGGCAGCGAAACTTCATACTAACCATGGTGACATAACTTGTGAACCTTCCGTCACAAGCATACATTCATAAATAGAATTATAAAGTCACAGTGGCAGTGATACTTCATACTAAGCATGGTGACATAACTTGTGAACCTTCTGTCACAAGCATAAATTCATAAATATATACTGATTGTTCGAAATTATAATTTTGATATTCACAGAATTTTCACAAAACAATACTCAGTTATTCATATTCTTAACCTCATCTTTTTAGTTATTATTAATCACATGTATCTCAAACCAGTCCATCTACACAATTTATAATTAAACAGAAATACTAATTTTAGACACAATAAAATTGTACAAAAACTTATCCGGATTACTTCTCATATTGTTACTCATTAACACTTAATTAGTTTACCTACCGGACATCTGGGAAGTACTATTAAATCAAATGTAACCAACTAACAAAAGAGCACTACTGCATTTAGTGACAAGTACAACTTTACAATCGTAACTGTGCTAGTTATGTACGTTAGCATAAAGATTCTTCTTCAGCAGGCAACAAGCTACTATGCACCTTAATCTCATAATACTAACAAGCTACATCAACCCAAGACGAATCTCACACCCACATCCAACAACAGCTGTATCATGAGCATAAAATTGTTTAACAGAATCCCAAGTACAGTAAGTGGCAAGTAGTGAATTGTAGTATTTAATGTAATTTATGAATAAGGATTGAATTTGATATAATTTACTAATCGCATATATAATATAGGTTCATTAATTAATTTCCTAAAATAATAATTAAGTACGTGCACTCGGGTGTTAAAGGCATAATATAAGATAGATGTAATTATCTTAAGACCTTTCTGTACCTTATTAGCAAATAAATTATTTTGAATAAAAATACATAACTAGAATGATATAATGTAAAGATATTAATATCGATTACCATTACCAGATGCACTGCACTTGCGTCCAGCTGCACTGGCTTCCAGCAGCACTGGCGTCCAGCTGCACTGGCGTCCAGCTGCACTGGCGTCTGGCTGCTTTACCGGTGCCTGTACCGACGTCCAGCTGCACCGACTCTCGCTCGCGCATCCCGTGGTCTGCTCGCGACGGGCGCTGCGCATGAGTCTCCAACCACGGTGGTTGCGACCCCCATGGCGTCGGCTATGACCGCGACCAGCTCCGGTTCTACCCCTGACTGGGTACTATCTCGGGCCGGGTCGTCAACCGGCGCCGTGAGGACGCTTCACTGTCGCGAAACATTATCTGAAACTCGTAACAACGGGTTTGACTCCTTTCTGAACAATCCGTGAAAAAGTTAAAATATTGAATATCTTCTAAACGGTAGGCCGTAGCTCAAAAATAACAAGATTTTACTTCCCCTTGCACTCCAGGGCGTATACAGGAGATAAACTTAAGAAAAGAAAAATGTTACCTCCACTTCGACAATTAGTACTATACCTATGACAATCTTAATTTAAGGTTCAACAAATGATTCAAATACACCAAAAGAACACGAGATGTGATGTAGGTATGTCCATAATTCAATTTTAACCGTTAATACATGTTCAAAATTAATTCTGTTAAAATGCAAAAGAAATAAGCGGGCCACATACCACTTCTGAAATATAATAAAAACTACCTTAGATCTAAAACAACTAATACCTCAAAATAGGTACTAATTACACACAAACAACACATAATAATCAAATATATATAATACATTTACTTATTTACGATATTTCAGGGATTAGGAAAATAATATGAAACCAAGATATTTTGTCATTCATTTATATTTCTTTGCCAACATCAAATCCAATATTCTACACAATACCATCACATCTCTTATTCCCAACATAATATCTCTATATAATTAATATTCTAATATTAATTATAAAACTAATAGGTTACCTTAATTTACAGTAGATCCCCAACAACTCTATGCCAATCTATCTTTTAACCGACACAGCCACTAGAAACATCCTACCGCCGCGCACGCCCGAACAAGAAGGCCGTTGGTGCGCCATTTTGACATCTCGAACCTTTCGGTGTTGCCAGTACAAAACCCAACAATTATGTATTAATAAATTGAAACCTAACAACTGTTTGTTTAAAAACGCTCTGGTTCCAACAGGCTTTTATATGTTAATGCTATTCTTCTTCTTGTCGTGTGAACTGCAAGTTCTATCGACCAGACACTGATGTGAGTTTTTGTACCGCTTTCCAAGCTCCAATGTTAGTAACGACCATTAGTTCGCAGCTTATCGTTCCTTCCGAAGCATGAAACTATCTTACTTTTCTTTTTACCGATTTCTAAAAAAGGTTATCAATTCGATATGTATGTATCTAATATTGTTGAAATTGCACAATATTCATATTACTCTATGTGGGCTTCTAAATACGTGTGCCAAATTTCATAACTGTATCTATGTATGTTTGTCCTCAAGTTTCTCAGAAACTCGTAATCGGATCGTGGTTATTTTATTTTTCAGTAAGAACTGCTGAACCGATTTTGATGAAAATTTTATCAAAATCGGTTCAGCACCTGTCAAGATATGGAACATATTTAACCGAACTCCTTAACGACAGTACGAGTGTGTAAATTGTGTTCGTATGGGTATTTTGTCAATCCTTTAGATACCTTATATAGAACTTACTAATTTTTTAGTGATGGTGTACCAAAACTAAAAAGAGAAATATAATAAATTTTGCACAAAAAATAATATATAGATATAACAATTCCACACTAAAAAGCAAAAATAACTTTCGTTTCGGAATTCCGTGTCACAAAACGACAAAAAAATAAGAGGTAAAGATAACGACTTTCGAAACGAAAGCTATTTTTGCTTTTAGTGTTTTGCTTTGGAAGTCGGTTAATTTTTTGTGGAAAAGTTTTTTTACCTAAAATTTATGTAATGGAATAGAAACAATCGGATCAAAACGGATTTTTATTTTATATTTGGGGATAAACAATAAAATAAAGAGAGAACAACTCAATTAAACCATTTACGGGCACTTTTGAATTGTCAGGGAATCGGTCAGTCAGAAATGTGAAGCTAATTGTCCATTCCAAAGTGTAATAGGTACCTATGGAGAAGAACGGGCAAGAAACGTCACGGACACTCTTTTATATAATTGTTACAAATTATTCGTTACATCATTCATGTTGAAATATTATACATATGTGAGAACAATGTAGAAAGACGTGCACGTTAAAAGCGTCCGTAATAAAAAGATAAATAAAGGAGATAAATAAAAAAAAAGAACAATTCAAAAATTTTAATCAGCCATGGCAGCTAAGAGTTGGCCAGTCCCAACTGACGGCGCCCGTTCACGAACATGACGCATGTATCAGCACCATTCAGCTCAACCATACAATTATATGCAAATTTTCTGAAAACAACAAAGAAAACTAACTTGGTGTGTTGTGTTACTTGTGTTTTATCTATTAAAGTTGTGGACACTTTGGTGTGAATAAGGAATCTTAATAAAATCCAGAATATTTGCAATCAGCTAAATATATTTTTACTCGTTACAATCGTCGGTTGTTTTGCACAATACCACAAACAACAATCTATGATAGGCGTAGATAATATTTATTAAGAAGGCTTTATGCCTTAACATCCGGCTCTGTTTTGAATGCCTGCCATCTTTGAGAATTGCAGAATCCTGGGTCCATAAAGGGGCTTCGTTAACATATCAGCAAGCTGACGAGACGCAGGGACTTTGCATACTTCTAACATGCCATCTGTAACACATTCTCGTATAAAGAACGATCTTATACGTATATGTTTTGTCCGCTGATGGTATTCATACGGTGGATTCTTGGCTAGCCTGATTGCAGACTCATTGTCGATGCATAGGCTTGTGGGACAATCGTCATCTGTGATGTCTTTCAAGATCCTCTTTAGCCATATGATCTCTCGTGCAGTTTCACTGGCAGCAACTATCTCTGCTTCGGTCGATGAAATAGCAACGGTAGATTGTCGTTTGCTCTGCCATGAAATTGGTCCTCCAGCATACAAACATAACATTCCAGTAGTGGAGCGTCCTGTGCTGTGATCACCACCATGGTCGGCATCGCTGTAGCACTCTAAGCCAAGAGTTTTATCGTTTGTATAAGCTATTCCTTTGTCGATTGTGCCTTTCAGATAGCCCAAGATCCGCTTGACAGTTATGATATCCTCTTTTGTAGGATTATCAAGATTACAACACTTACAGCGTAAGCTATATCTGGTCTTGTCCCAGTCATGAGGTAAGCTAGTGCTCCTACTACTTGGCGATATGGGAAATCCGTAGGGTTCTCTTCGTCTTCCTTAATGACATTCGACTTTAGGATCGGTGTTGCTACAGCTTTACAGTTTTCCATGCCGAATCTTTCAAGAATGCGTTTGGTGTACGCTTTCTGATGAAGAAAAATAGAACCGTCTGACTTCTTCTCTATTTCCATTCCCAAGAAATAGCTAGCGGATTTAACAGTTATTTTAAACCGCTTTTTCAGCTCTTCCAAGAAGGTTTTCGTTTCCTTGTCGCTTGTCGAAGCAAAAAGTCCATCGTCGACATAAAGCGCTAAAACAATTTTACTTTTTCCTCTTCTCCTTATGAACAGACAAGGGTCTGCTTTGCTCTGTTTGAAACCAATTTCTATTATGTAGTCTGTAATACAGCGGCGATTCCAGCAGCGTGGCGCCTGTTTTAATCCATAAAGACTCTTTTTCAGTTTAAAAACAAGCTTTCGTAAAGACTCTTTTTCAGTTTAAAAACAAGCTTTCGATCACACGCGTCTGTGTAGCCTTCTGGAAGCTTCATATAAATGTCCTCGTCTAAGTTTCCATATAGGAAGGCGGTTGATACATAAAATTGGGCCAGAGACATCGTTTCCTTAGCACAACACTTAGAACTGCTTTAATAGTACTGCTCTTTGCTACAGGGCTAAAAGTCTCAAAAAAGTCTACTCCTTCCTTTTGAGAATATCCCTTGATCACTAATCTGGCTTTATACTTGTCTAGAGTACCGTCAGGGTTAGTCTTGATCTTGAATATCCATTTGCATGGAATAGGCTTTTTGCCTTTTGGTAATTCAACCAGTTCCCAGGTCTCATTCTCCTTTAACGAAAGAATTTCACTGTTGATGGCCTCTTTGCCATTTTCATTTTCTCGATCTGCTCTGGACATAGCCGCTTTAAAAGTTGTAGGTTCATCAGTAGATACACTCGATGTCATGTTGCAGATATAATCTTTGTATCGACTTGGAGTTCTAAGATTAGTCCTGTCTCTAAGAGTCAATTGACTTTCGCGATCAATTGAGAGATCTTGAGAGAGGTCCTCATTATTTTCCAATTCCTCACCTTCAGATTCTACAATGTCATGAAACTGTTCAGTATGTTCTGTGTCGATCAGATTTTGCTCTGTTGGAACATCATGCTCCTCTTGTAACTCTCGGTCTACATAGAATTCCTGCTCATTAAGACCATTAAAGTATGATTTCGAAGTCGTATCATTTGTAGATGTTGGCCTTTTTTGGGCATCATTCTGTATCATGATTTCCTGTAATCTCTCTTGTTGAAGATCTGTTAGTCCGTATTGATATATTCTATTTGTTGAGGTTGAAGGTTGAGGATCATTCGGGGCGTCTTTCTTGCTAGGGTATCCAAGTAACGGTATCTCTCCAAACGTCACATCTCTAGATCTTATTAATTTGTGATTGATTTTATCCCAAATCCTGTATCCTTCATCTCCATCGTAGCCAATTAATATTCCTTTTTGAGCTTTTTTGTCTAGCTTCTTGCGATATGATTTAGGAATGTGGGCGTAGCATTTGCAGCCAATGATTCTCAGGTGTTTGATACCTGGTTTCTTTCCAAACCATAACTCATAGGGAGATTTTCCTTGTACACTTGACGAGCCAGTACGATTTAGGACATACGCTGCAGTGTTAATGAGCTCTGCCCAAAGACCTTGAGGTATCTCTTCATGAGAATGCATCATTGCTCGCGTTGCTTCTACTACTGTCCTATTCTCTCTTTCAACGCAGCCAGCTTGTTCATGAGTGTGGGGCATCGTCAGTCTCTGTTTTATGCCATGGTCATACAGGATCTTTCGAAATTGTTCATTATCAAATTCTCCTCCATTATCGCTCAAGATTTCTTTTACATTGTGACCTGTAGCTTTGACTTCAGCTAGCATTTGTTTGAGCTTTATCCATGCTTCGGACTTCTGTTTCAGGAAATATATGTAACGATAGCGAGTAAAGTCATCCTTGAACATTAAGAAATACCTAAACTTTTGTATTGAATATGCAAAAGGTCCACATATGTCGGTATGGATCAGCTCACCTGGTTGAGTTGCTCTTATCCTTGTACCAAACTTTTGTCTATGGGCCTTTCCGTACACACAGCCTTCACATAGATCTGTTTGAGTGCCTTCCACTTTCAATCCGAACTCTTTCTCTAGAATCTGTTTCACGTGTCTCTTATTCTGATGAGCGAGCCTCTCGTGATAAACTTGTAGAGGATTAGTCATTGCCATGTTAACTTCAGGTTTCGGCGGTAGGCAATCAAGTTTCAGCTTGTAAAGTCCGCCATTTCTCTGCCTTGTTCCTATTAACTTAATGGTTCCATCTACTTTCAGTGTACACTTGTCTGGCGTCGACTCGAAGATCGTGTTGTACGCGTGATCGTGTGCAGCAAGAACAGAAAAAAGATTAATTTTTATATTTGGGACGTACCATACATCTTTGAGTAGAATTTGCTGTCGTCTTCCACAGATATCAGCCTCAGCACGGATATTTCCCTTTCCTAATGCTTGTATGGTTTGACCATTGGCTGCTGTTACTGTGTGTTGGCCTTTGAAGTATTCAAATGTCTCGAAAAAATCACCTCTATTCGTGATATGGCTTGTTGCACCATTGTCTACGAACCAATTTTCTTTATCTGCCACTTGAGTATTTCCTATGGCCAAGACTTGTAGGGTTACATTGACTGTGGTCGCCTCTTTGGGTGGCCTTCCATCAGCAATCCATTTCCTACACTGTCTTACTCGATGTCCTGTTTGTCCGCAATAGTTACATTTAATATCTTTTTCTTTCTTCTTTTTGCCTTTTGCAGTTTTCACGAATAGTGCTTTATTGGTGCTGTCATTTTCAGTTCTATTCAGTAAAGTTTTTTCATGGGCACAAATTTGACCAGTTAGATTTTCTATAGTTCTGTCTTTCTTAGTCATAAGTAACCAACTTGATTTAAAAGCGAAAAATTCTGCTGGTAAGGTGTCCAAAATCTTGCAGATCAGTAGCATGTCTGGTAATTTTGAATCTAACTGACCATTTAGTTCATGCTAGATATTCTTTAATGCAGGAATATGATTCGCCATACCATGTTCAGGTTCTTTCTTGTAACTGAAAAATCGAAGACATAGATCATAGCTTTTATCTTCACTACTTTCTCCATATAATCTTGTTAGTTCTTCCCACACCTCTTGTGAACTTGTTCTTACAAGTCCATGACGTGATTCAGAGTTTCATCTGTCATATTTGTCGTAATTAGAACTAAGGCTGCACTGTCAATATTCATGTATTCTTGCAAATTGATTTTATATTTAGCTAGCTCAGCTTCTGATGCTTTATCAGCGGGTGGTTGTGGTCTACATCGCCTACCTTCGATAATGTCTAAGGCTCCAGGGATGGCTTTCATTACAACCATTATTCTGTATCTCCATGACTTGAAGTTTTTTGAATCTAGGTGTCCAATCTGCACCCTTGATGCTTCAACAATCGCCCTATCCATAGCGGTTGATAGCTGGTATCAGATTCCACTGTATGAAAATTTTCTTCTCTCGAAACAAAAGAATGAAAAAGTTCTTTCCCAGAGTAAAACTTCTGTCCTTATTCAGTAATGTCACGCTCTACTACCATATTAAAGTTGTGGACACTTTGGTGTGAATAAGGAATCTTAATAAAATCCAGAATATTTGCAATCAGCTAAATATATTTTTACTCGTTACAATCGTCGGTTGTTTTGCACAATACCACAAACAACAATCTATGATAGGCGTAGATAATATTTATTAAGAAGGCTTTATGCCTTAACATTATCTACTATACTTTATTTATAGCCAAAAATACATATCAATATACATTACGTACAGTATATAGTAAAGTAAAACAATTGGTAAAGGTTAACACGTTCACAGTCCCCATACAAACCATTTAGTAGACACCTTTTTTCTGGTGGGAAATTGGCAAATAACTTATTCCGCTCTGGGCGGATTACCGTCTTATTCCAAAACACGGTCTAAATTTGGTACTTGGATTAGTACTAGCTTTAGTACCATGACTAAATAAAACGTTGTTAATTAAGGAGAAATCTTATCCCTGGATAACTGACACTGTCAGGGAAATGATGAAGCTGCGTGACAGGTGTCACTTGAAGTCCAAAAAGACAAAATCCGAACATCATATTAAATCCTACAAAGAGTTAAAATACCTTGTTAGAGCTGCTTTTGATAGTGAGAAGTGCGCATATTTTAAAACATATATTAATAATAATATTAAACAACCCAAGAAGTTATGGAGTCATATCAAATCAACTATAGCCACCTCAAAAAAACCAGAGCATAGTCTGCCACATTTCTGTAATGACCCAGAACTAATAAATAAACACTTTTTGGATGTACCGGGCAGTGGTAAGGTCACTACTGCAGATTTAACTTATTTTGGGCACCATAGACACGGTAACAGTCATTTCCAGCTTGACCCCGTCCAGCAGGATGTGGTGCTGAGGATCTTGCGCAGTCTTAAGTCTAATGCGCAGGGCGCTGACCATATTTCTCTGGAGATGCTGATGTTGACACTTCCTCGAACACTTGCAGTTATCACAGCTATCATCAACAGATCCATAGTCACCTCTTCTTTTCCTGATCTGTGGAAAATGGCAATAGTTAGACCAATCCCTAAAGTACCTAACCCCACTAGCGTGAATGACCTCCGTCCGATAAGCCTACTACCATGTCTCTCCAAAATTTTAGAAAGGGCTGTCTCTGATCAGCTTAGGGCATATCTCGAGCACCATAGCATTTTTCCACTAGCTCAATCCGGATTTGGCAGGGGCCACAGCACAGCGACAGCACTCCTGGATGTAGGCGGTAACATAATCGAAGCCAGAGACCAGAGCATGGGGACTCTACTTATCCTACTAGATTTTTCGCGTGCTTTCGACTCTATAAATACTTCACTTCTTCTCTCCAAGCTGTCGTACTATGGCTGTGATGTCAAAGCGGTTAATTGGTTTGAGAGTTACCTCAGTAATCGATCACAGTTTGTCCAGGTGACTTGCGACAGTAATGGAGATATCAAGTCTTCTGGTCCAAAGCAGGTGGACAGAGGCGTACCTCAGGGATCAATCCTTGGCCCACTGCTCTTCATCCTGTACAGTGCTGACATCGCCAACTGCCTGATTAACACCAAGTTCCACCTTTACACCGATGATCTGCAGTTGTACCTCTCCTTCCGCTCTCAGGATACTGCTGAAACTGTAAGGAGATTAAATGAGGATTTAGAACGGATATCCACTTGGTCCAGAAGAAACTCCTTGGTCCTGAACCCTAGTAAGTCTTAAGTATATTGTGATGGGATCTAGGGATTTCCTAAACAAAATGCTTACTTACAACTTGGACCTCAGGATTGATGGTTGTGGTGTGGAAAGGGTTCTGGAGGCTCGTAATCTTGGGGTTGTATTTGACGGAGCTGCATTTCGAAACTCACATAATGGAGGCCGTGCGCAACTGCTTCTACCGACTCAAGCTCTTATATCGTGTCCGTCCCTACATAAGTGTGGATATGCGTGTCATGCTGTGTGAGTCACTTGTTCTATCCAAGCTTAACTACGCTGACACTGTGTATGGGGCGTGCATTCTCGGTAGAAGCGAAAAACTTATTCAGCGGGTGCAGAATGCTTGCGCAAGATTCTGCTACAATGTCTCACCACGTTCCCACATCACTCCTTTTTTAAATAAGGGTAATTTGATGAGAATGTCAGCACGCAGAAAGCTTCATCTTGCTATCCTACTCTTTGGTACTATTCTCACAAAGAAACCAGACTATTTATACAAAAAACTGTCTTGGTCGCGCGATGTTAACAAAATTTAAACTAGAGCATCTTCGTACCTCATGTTGGCCTCATCGCACAGAACTGCTGCTTTCCGTGGTAGTTTCAAATTCGCTGCCTCTCGTTGTTGGAACGACCTGCCACCGCCGTTTCGTGCTATAAAGACAGTTGGTACTTTTAGAATCAAATTTAAACAGCACTTACTACAGCTTCAAAAGGATACCACACATTAAACTTAAACTTACCCATGATCTGCACGCGTCTGGCGATGGTGGCGAGCGTTTGGCAGCGATTGTTCACTAAGTCCTAAGTACAAACAGTAGGTAATTCTTTCGCATTTAGTTTCCTTTTTTTTTTTTCTTTTGCATGGTTTGCACTCTTGAACCACATTAAATTATCTGTATTTCTCCAAATGCCGTTAGCTGACTACCACAAAACACTTATCATGCCACTATTCACTATAATATTGCAGCATTATACAGCCGTAAAGTGTGTCGGCGTCTGCGTCAGTGTTGCCAGATGCATTGAACTTAATATCTGTAGTAGAAAGTGTAGAAACTGCTAAAATCTGTATTTATATCTGTATGCTATTTTAACTTGAAATCTGTATTAAATCTGTATGTATGGTCAAAAGAACCGAAACAGAATAATATACCTACTTACCGTATGCAGTCAAATTACTTTATTCTGCTTATTTTGAAAAAGAAGTGAATAGGTTTGACTCATCACCTACCTCGACCTCGACCTCCACGACACAGTTACTGGGTAACACAATTGTAACGGTTATCCGCCAACTGTGCATCTGTGAGCCCCAGGAACCCTCAATCTACTCTCGCATCGTCAACAATAAACAACCAACGCCATCTACCGGTATTGAAAGCAACTAGTATAACATCCGCCATGAAGATCTAATGTTACAATCTACATAACAGACTTACTAGCGCCATCTATCAACTCATAGAGACACTAAATGTTGTGGTCATCTCAAATATTAATAACTTGTCCCTTGTCTCCGAACATTCATTATATTAACTTGAAATTAGTACTGTAAATCATACTCATTTATATAAATGTAGTTTATGAACCTATAGCTTTCATTCTTATGAATTTTGTTATAAGTATGTCAATTTATGTAAGTGCTTCGAATATTTCACAATAATAAAAAGGGGTGGTAATTTGACTTCCTGGGGCGACGGTACTTTTTAGCGGTGAGACGTTTTGAGCGAGATTGTTCGTGATACAAAATTGGGAATATAAATCGTTTAAGTGAGTTTTGAGTTGTTTCATTTCCATTTCTGAACACGTGAACACCCATTACAGTTCAGAAGTGGGATGGAAGAATTCCACGGCCCATATATCCGCGGCTTGGGGAGACGCTCGCCTAGCGTCGAGTCACAAGAAAATGGTGGACGCCATGGAAAAAAAAGTCCCGTTTTTTTTTCTTCGCAATCAACTTTTAGTCAGCTACCTACCAACAAAAGACCAAGGATAACACACCTGGACACAGAGATCATTCCCAAATTCGATCCTGCGAAGAAAAATATTAATGTGAAAGGATGGCTGCACAAGATAGACCAGCTAGGTGAAATATATAACTGGGAAGAGAAGGACAGGGTTTTCGTGATGCAAACCCGGCTACGCGGCGCAGCTCGCGACTGGTACGACGATCTAGAGGACTATAGCGCCACGTGGGACACTTGGAAGGACTGGCTGGTAAAGGCGTTTCCACGCACCACCGATTTCGTTGACCGTCTAGAAGAAATGCTGGCACGCCAAAAAGGAAACGAGACCATGAACCGATACTACCACGATAAAATATCCCTAATGAAAAAGTGTGGGCTCGATGTGGAGGACGCAATGTCGTGCCTCATCCGGGGGTTACCGGTCGAACTGCGTGCCAACGCGAAAGCGTGCGGCTACAGGACTGCTGAAGAATTATATTATGGATTCCTTTCTTCGCTTGAAAATTATGTTGAACCGAGGGCTGAAAAAACCAGACGACCCTCCGACCAGAAGCCCGGCAAGTCGACGTGGCAGCGGGGCTCTGCAATGGGGAACCCTGCTCCGAAGGTGTGCTACAACTGTCGGCGACCGGGGCACGAAGCGCGGGATTGTCGAGCTGCACCCACCACGCGCTGCCAGGTCTGCCAGCGCGCGGGACATGCTGCCAACACCTGCTGGTATGCGGCCGGGGGAAGCACGCGCGACACGCTGGTGGCGGCGCCTCCGCAAAGAAACCAACAGGTACGGCAGGTTTATCACGTCACCACAGAAATTATTTCAGATTTATACCGAAAACAAATGTATATTGATGGTTTTGAAGCAATTGGTTATATTGATACTGGCAGTAAAGTAAATATAATCACATCAAAAGCGATCGAAAAATCGCGATTATGTATCTTACCATCGAATGTAGTAATGAGAGGCTTTGGAGGTGTACTTGTAAATTCTTTAGGAAAAGCATTCTTAAACATAGTTATAGATAACATCAGTTTACAAACGTGTGCCGAGATAACAAATGCAAACCTCAACGACATCGATTTAATTGTGGGGCAACCTATTATTAATCAGCCAAATGTAAATTTAATTATAACCTCTAAATCTGTGACATTAATAGCAAACAGTGAATATTTTTGCCCTTTATCAAGTATGCGTTTGTCTAATCAGGATTTCGTGTCTAAAGTACCCTTATTCTTGTTCGGCAATGTCGGAGTCCTGCCGGGTTCGAACGCAGAGGTACGCGTCTACACATCATACGAATTGACGTCAAGTGAAATACTTGTTACCCGCCCACGATTATATTCTATGGGTAATGAATCGTACTATATACCAGAATTAGTCTTAAATAATACACCAATTTTAAAAATACGCGTAATTAATTTATGTAATTCTTGTTTGCAATGGTCCGCCGGTCGACTAATTGCGCGCGCAGATTTGTTTACGCAAAGCGACGTAGCTTTTGTTACTCAAAGTAGTGCCGCTAATGATTATGCTCAGTCAAACAAAACACTTGTGTTGTCTGATCTAGATATCGGCGATATAGAAGAGAACTTTCAGATTATTTAGAAGATAAAAAAGCTTGGGATTGAGCTGCTCGCTCTGCTAAGCCTTGTGAAAACCATAAAACTTGACATTTTAATTATTCATCACAATAAACCAGTTTTATATACACATTGACATTGTTGAAAATTATATTCAAAATGACACGATTACTTTGTAAAGTATTATATTATTTTAATTATTGTGAATGTGAGGACTATGTGGATATTTTTTTTTCCCTTTTCATTTCTTTTTTCTTTCTCAGTTTTAATGATGGTCTGGCAGTTTGAGTAGTTGATGCGGCCTACCCAAATATCCTTTCCTTGGTATTGTTCGTCGAGTTGAGCTCCTTAAGTTCTGAGTTGAGCTCCACGATTACTGACAAATGCTTGCACTGACTGGACAGGTCCACTCAAATCTGTGTGGTTCTTTCCTCAAAAGACCATTTCAGACACTAATCTACATGGTCCTCACATGACTTGACCAAGATTATGTCTGGACTTTAAAAGAGACTGTGACCTCTGAGTTTGTTTCGGCCTTTCTTCTCAGAGTAGTCAGATAGGAAACACCGACCTCACCTAGCTTATTTTTAATATTTTTTTATATGACGTGTAAAAGTGATTCCGATATCCTATTTACAGAATAAACAATTTCATTTCATTTCATTTCATTTCACCATTCTAAATTATTATTACACTTACTAAATAAATATCCCAATTGTTTTGCTGAATGTAGCAGTGAACTTGGTTGTACGGATTTAATTGAAATGTATATTTCTATCACATCAGAAACGCCTGTCTTTTGTAAGCCATATCGATTATCCTACAAAGAAAATGAAATTGTACAGGAAAAGGTGAATGACCTTTTATCCGCTGGAATAGTGCGAGAATCGAACTCCGAATACGCGAGTCCTGCAATTCTAGTTAAAAAAAGGGAGGCGACTATCGGTTATGTATCGACTACCGCGCTCTCAACGCACGTACTGTAAAGGATCGATTCCCTCTTCCACACATTGATGATCAGATCAATCGACTATCGGGTAAAGTATACTTCACGGTTCTAGATATGGCGCAAAGTTACTACCAAGTTAAAATGGCGGAAAATTCAATTCATAGAACCGCCTTCATAACGTCGACTGGACAGTATGAATTTTTTAAAATGCCGTTTGGTTTGGCAAACGCTCCGGCGGTTTTCTCACGGTTAATTCGAAAAGCATTAGGGTCCCTTGATAATAAAATAGCTACATAATATCTTGATGACGTCACATTACCCACTGTTACAATAGAACAAGGTATAGAACTATTGGAGGATGTTTTAAAACTTCTTTCTCGAGCCAATTTAAAACTATATTTAAAAAAGTGCTCTTTTTTGAAAACCAGCGTAAATTACTTGGGTCATGAAGTTACTGAAGGGTCTGTACGCCCGGGGCAAGCAAAGATTAGTAGTGTTATTAATTTTAGACAACCGCGAAACGTACATGAACTGCGCCAATTTATCGGTTTAGCATCGTATTATCGTAAATTTGTAAGAGGGTTCGCTGAAATTACCCGTCCTTTGACCTGCTTAACAAAAAAGGACGTAGCCTGGATATGGAGTTCAGAACAAGAATATTCATTTAATCTTTTAAAAACTACGTTGACTGAGCGACCTGTCTTAGCAATTTATGACCCGCATGCTAAAACAGAAATCCATACTGATGCTAGTAGTTTAGGGTTAGGCGGTATTTTACTTCAATATCAAAATAATGGTGATCTAAAACCTGTTGCTTACTTTAGTCGCGTTACTAGTAGGGAAGAAATGCACTATCATAGTTATGAGTTAGAAACTCTCGCCGTAGTTGAATCTTTAAAACGCTTTCGTATTTACGTAACAGGTACCCCAATAAAGGTAATTACTGACTGTGCGGCATTAAGAACCACACTGACTAAAAAATATCTGATTCCACGTATAGCCCGATGGTGGTTAACGATCCAGGATTTTGATATTGAAGTCGAATATCGCCCTGGCCAACGTATGAAACACGTTGACGCACTCAGTCGTAACCCAGTTGAAAGCGTTTATATACTTCGCATTGATGAAGCTGACTGGCGCCTCACGCTGCAGTTGCAAGACGATACGGTACAAAGTATTATTCGACAGATTAATGCTAGTACGGATAATCCGGATATTAAAAAAAAATATACCATTATTAACGGATGTCTGTTTCGGAAAACTTTACACGGAGACTGATTCGTAATACCTAAACTGTCAAAGTGGTCATTGTTACAAAAATATCATGACCAAGTGGGGCACATAGGCTTCGAAAAGTGCGAACAAACAATAAAATCAAAGTTTTGGTTCTCTGGTATGACTCGGTTTATACGAAAATATGTAAATTCCTGCTTACACTGTGCCTATGCTAAAGGAAATTATGGAAAAAAAGAGGGTGAGCTGCATCCCATTGAGAAAGTAGCAATACCGATGCATACTTTACATATAGATCATTTGGGCCCATTTTTTAAAACACGCCGTGGTTACTCCTACATACTCGTAATTATTGATTCTTTTACGAAATTCTTATTTGCTCGAGCTGTTAAAGGCACTGGTTCTATAGAAACTATTCAAAATTTGAAGGAAATAATATCTACTTTTGGCAATCCTCATAGAATAGTTACGGATAGAGGTGTCGCTTTTACAAGTCGGTATTTACAGTTAAGTATTGTTGTTGTTGTTAGTATTTACAGTAAGACGGCTTTTATAGTTCAAACATATATTAAATGCCATTGCTTGTCCACGCTCGAATGGTCAGGTCGAACGAGTAAACAGAACTATTGTAAACGGCCTAAACACTACTGCTGAAAGCGAATGCACATGGGATGAAAAACTTTCGGATGTAGTCTGGGGTATAAACAACAGTCCTCATGCTGTTACAGGATTCTCCCCGTTTAGTCTTATGTTCTCGCATGACAATTCCTTATTACCTGCTTACCCTACTAACGTCGCTAAGACCATTGACCCTCAAGAGCAGTTAGTTGAACGTAGACGCAACGCGAAACTGCGCATTGATAATAATATGGCAATAATGAAAGGTCGATACGACAAGAGGCATAAGAAATGTAGGAAATATAATGTAGGCGAATTGGTTTTGTGGAAGGGAGGTTTATCTTGTGATAATACGGTCGGGGTCACTAAAAAGTTAGGTAGTGTGTTTAGTGGACCGTACAAGGTCACTAAAATAGACGATACTATTGACCGATATACAATAAATAGTATTCAAGGGGTTAAAGGATACAAAAAGTTTAGTGCAGTAGTTCCTGGTGATTCACTTCGCCCTTATAAGTCATCAGTGCCAGACAGCTCTACAGATTCTGACCACGAAATAGATAGAGATGATGTTGGCAAATCTACGGTTAGTTTGATAAAAATGATTTAATAGATTTATTAGAGAGTTAAGTTTGTCATATTATAATTTGTTTGCACTAGATATTAGATTGGTATTCATAATATGATTTGTTTGTACCTACTGTACCTTACCTATACCCTTACATTTGCTAATTACTGTTATTATATTTTGTTCAAATCAAAATGAATAGTAATCCCTGATAATTTAAAAGTAAATAAGTACCTACTTATTATTATAAATAATTGTATTATTCCACCTTCAACATTCAACCCACCATAAGGATGGATTCAAGGATTCATTAAGTAGTAAGAAGTTAAAAAAAAAAAGGGTTGCACAAACAACAGAACACAAAATTTAAAACTTCATACAGATTAGTGTATGTTGTTGTCAATTCTAGAATAGAATCTAAATTGATACCTAAACAAAATATAATTGCTAATCTATGTAATACAGATAGATCTGTGTGTATATCTGTCCTGCTAAACTGTGTGATACGGTGGACAGATCTATGTGAATATCTATCCTGCTATACTGTGTGATATATATGACAGATAGACCTGTGTGAACATCTGTCCTGTCCCACACTGAGTGACACTGCAGATGAATCTGTGTGATGGTGCTGCGGGAATAAATCCTGATAAACTATGTGATACGGCAAATAGATCTATGTGAATATCTATCCTGCTATACTGTGTGTTATATAATTATGACAGATAGGTCTGTGTGAATAGCCCTGTCCCACTGACACCGCAGATGAATCTGTGTGATTGTGCTGCTGTTAGATCTGTGTGAATGTCTTTCTGGTTAAGCTTTGTGAAACTCCAGACAGATCAGTGCACTTCGCTATGCTATGGGAGGGGAAAATTAAATCTGTGTGTAAATAATAATATTGGAAATTTCATACAAATTCTAGGAAACAACTAAGTGTATCTAAATTACTGCATAAAAATAAAAATAAAAATTGCCAGTAGCTGCCCATTAATTTATAAATATGCAAGGATAACATAACATAGACCATCTGATCATAGAGTATATTGTTCGGTCTCTTGTGAAAGAAATATCTATGTGATGAATTTATCAACATAAAAACGTAACCTAGATTGAGTACTCATATATTTAGATATAAAAGAAAAAAAGAACACATTTCGTAATTACTTAAGTACTCGTATATCAAATATACTGTGTGCTTGTTCTGTTCCCAGGTACTGCCAAAACTGGATTCTGGTGTCACTGCTATTGCTGAAGGAGCTGGAGCCCAACGCCGTGGGGGACCACGACAATAGCAGGATGGCCGAGTGTAACGGTTATCCGCCAACTGTGCATCTGTGAGCCCCAGGAACCCTCAATCTACTCTCGCATCGTCAACAATAAACAACCAACGCCATCTACCGGTATTGAAAGCAACTAGTATAACATCCGCCATGAAGATCTAATGTTACAATCTACATAACAGACTTACTAGCGCCATCTATCAACTCATAGAGACACTAAATGTTGTGGTCATCTCAAATATTAATAACTTTCCCTTGTCTCCGAACATTCATTATATTAACTTGAAATTAGTACTGTAAATCATACTCATTTATATAAATGTAGTTTATGAACCTATAGCTTTCATTCTTATGAATTTTGTTATAAGTATGTCAATTTATGTAAGTGCTTCGAATATTTCACAATAATAAAAAGGGGTAGTAATTTGACTTCCTGGGGCGACGGTACTTTTTGGCGGTGAGACGTTTTGAGCGAGATTGTTCGTGATACAAAATTGGGAATATAAATCGTATAAGTGAGTTTTGAGTTGTTTCATTTCCATTTCTGAACACGTGAACACCCATTACACTAGACTCCAAAAATATGAAGACCGTTTTTATCGTTCTGTGTCATCTTTTAAACGTTTTAAAAATATATTCAAGTTAATTCTTAATTTAGATATGACCAGCACTAATAAACACGGCTCACAGAGGAGAAATCTTAGATCTACGCTTATTGCGAAGGTTCAGTGTGTACACCCACTTTATGAGATAAGATAGAGTGTATTTATCTATGATGTGTTCTGTCTATGTTTTAGAAAAGTAAATTACGACAGATGACAGTTTAAGATGAAAACGTCAGAATATAAATATTCTAAAGTTTTTTACAAAAGGGAAAGATAATAATATAAAATCGACTTGGATGCTAAAACAAGAGATAATTAAAAGTATGCTTTACAGAGGTAAACAGTGCTATAGAATATAAAAGTGAGTTAAATATAAGTGTCATAGAATATCAATAGGAAAATATATCAAAAGGTGGTTTGTTTAATATAATAACATAAAGAAAGAGTAACGTGTTTATACGTAAATAAACTAAAAGATATGGTTCCAAATAATGGAATACCACAAAGGTTTAAACCTGGCGCCATACCATCCCTATTATTGGTAAGTAAAGTCACGTGCGCTCACTTATTGATCAATTCGCGGTATGTTTTACCTATCACAAAACGTTCACAGTTCTGTGTCCCAAAGCTCTGTGAAAAAAAATGTTTTTCTTGTATCTTCAGTTGTTTTTCTTGCCGGTTTGAGGGGTCGACTAAAATCGCGGGAAAGTCCGAAAGGGATACCGTGGCCCCTAGCAACGTACAGGCAACTGAAGGAACACGGGTGGGTTTTAGTCAGTAAGAGTCTGATACGCCCCCCCGCTCCGCCCAGAGCGGGATAAGTTATTTGCCAATTTCCCACCAAAATAAAGGTGTCTACTAAATGGTTTGTATGGGGACTGTGAACGTGTTAACCTTTACCAATTGTTTTACTTTACTATATACTTTACCTAATGTATATTGATAGGTATTTTTGGCTATAAATAAAGTATAGTAGATAAAACACAAGTAACACAACACACCAAGTTAGTTTTCTTTGTTGTTTTCAGAAATGTTGCATATAATTGTATGGTTGAGCTGAATGGTGCTGATACATGCGTCATGTTCGTGAACGGGCGCCGTCAGTTGGGACTGGCCAACTCTTAGCTGCCATGGCTGATTTAAATGTTTGAATTATCTATATATATCTTTTTTTTATTTATCTCCTTTATTTTTCTTTTTATTACGGACGCTTTTAACGTGCACGTCTTTCTACATTGTTCTCACATGTCTAATTTCAACATGAATGATGTAACGAATATTTTGTAACAATTTATTTTATATAAAAGAGTGTCCGTGGAGTTTCTTGCCCGTTCGTCTCCATAGGTACCTATTACGCTTTGGAATGGACAATTAGCTTCATATTTCTGACTGACCGATTCCCTTGACAATTCAAAAGTGCCCGTAAATGGTTTAATTGAAATAAATGCTTTGAGTTTGAGTTGAGAAGAAAGCAGTTTAATTATTCGATTGAAAATCGAATAATTTAAACTGCTTTCTTCTCCTCTCTTTATTTTATTGTTTATCCCCAAATATTAAATAAAAATTCGTTTTGATCCGATTGTTTCTATTCCATTGCATACATTTTTGGTAAAAAAACTTTTCCACGAAAAATTAACCGACTTCCAAAGCAAAACACTAAAAGCAAAAATAGCTTTCGTTTTGAAAGTCGTTATCTTTACCTCTTATTGTTTTGTCGTTTTGTGACACTGAATTCCGAAACGAAAGTTATTTTTGCTATTTAGTGTGGAAGTCGGTTTATTTTTTGTGCAAAATTTATTACATTTCTCTTTTTAGTTTTGGTACACCATCACTAAAAAATTAGTAAGTTCTATATAAGGTATCTAAAGGATTGGATTGACAAAATACCCATACGAACACAAGTTACACATTCGTACTGTCATTAAGGAGTTCGGTTATGTGTTCCTTAACTTGACAACTGCTGAACCGATTTTGATGAAACTTGTACCGTTTCCTAAGTTGAAAGATAAAAATCCAATAAAAAAAGAATGACCTCGATCCGATTACGAGTTTCTGAGAAATTCGTGGACAAACATACATAGATACACTTATGAAATTTGGCACACGTGTTTAGAAGCCCACATAGAGTAATATGAATATTGTGCAATTCCAACAATATTAGATACATACATATCGAATTGAAATCCTTTTTTTAGAAATCGGTAAAAAGAAAAGTAAGATAGTTTCATGCTTCGGAAGGAACGATAAGCTGCGAATTAATAGTCGTTACTAACATTGGAGCTTGGAAAGCGGTACAAAAACTGACATCAGTGTCTGGTTGATAGATCTTGCAGTTCCCACGACAAGAAGAAGAATAGGATTAACATGTAAAAGCCTGTTGGAACCAGAGCGTTTTTAAACAAACAGTGTATTCTTTTATTTTATCATCCATGGAATGTATGACATGACACTAACGTACATTCAATTCAATAAGTAAATTCCCTGTCTAAAATAAATTAATATCGATACCTCTGCAAAATACGGCACATCACTACCGAGACAAAAAAAGTGGACAGCCTTGCCATTAGCAACCCATAAAACTATATAATATATCTGTCCTTGTTTTTCACACTGAATTTGTCATAAGTATAAACAGTATAACTATACTGAAATTTCACGCTCCCTCTATGTTAGTTATTACTCTGAGGTTATGTGTCCTTTTTTTAAGTCCCAAAATCTTACACCAAGTAGTAGCAATATTGAGAATTATTTTAAAGATATTAAATGCCACATGTTAGCAAACGAAACCAAGCGATTGAGAGTAGATACCTTTATTATGACTCATCACGATTACGTGTCAGGGCAATTAAAATCGGCTATGACAAAAATTGATCATGATTCATTCATTCATCGACAGTAAATCATTCAAGCGACAAAAGAGAAAAAAACAAGTAAAAATTAATCCCACGGAAGATTCAATACTGTCTGAAAAACCTTCATACATTGAAAATTGGAGAGGACAAACTTCAAAACCAAAGACACGAACTTGTACTGTGATAAAAAGAGAAAGACAAGAACAAGTCGTTAGGAGCATTCCGATAATGAAAAACGGACATTTAAGCTCTTCTGATTCGGGCTTTATTCGTTTCCAAAATACTTGTGCGTTCGATTCCGTTGCTCAATCTTTTGCAGTAGGTTATGCTGATTGGTTGCATTTCCGTGCATTATTAGATAATTCAGGTTCAACATTTAGTGAAATGATTAGACATTTAGTTGAAAAAACATGGAAGATGTTTATTATGTGCGAACCGTAGTTTTGACAAAAGATAAACCATTTAGCGCTACCAAGTCATCATTGAATAGCATCACTATTGACTGTCATTGCAATGTTACCTATATATTCGAAAAAATATTGTTTGATGATTTTTTTAGTGCAACTGTAAAAGGTGAATGTTCTAATAGGAACTGCGAGTATAATCAAAACTGTAATCATATTAGGGAACTACCGATACTCCCCATAAATCTCGATATTCTTAAACAACGGGGAATCAAATAACTTAATGAATCTGTAGACAAATCAATTAGTTACGATGAAGCAGACTGCCGATATTGTACAGGAATACGTAAATTTACTTATAGTCTCTCTAATGTACTTGTTTTTGAGTTTAATGATTTAAAATATATGTCGTTTTCAGATGTTCCTGTAACATTATTTTTAAATAAGAGGTCGTACCGAATTATATCTTTGATCGAGTTTTGTGGGGGTTCTATTGGACTAGGTCATTATAAAGCACATTGTCTCCGCAAACATGGCAAATGGCAGTGTTATGATGATTTAGCCGATTCAATATCAGAAAGTAAAAGTAAAATTGTAGCACATTGTGCAATATATATAATAAATTAACATAGGAAATGCTGACTACGACTATGATATGTTGAATATTGTACTTAGGCAATATACAACATGTCATAGATATAACGCGTTGTGCGTTATATCTCAAACACCCAATTAGATTATTAAATCGTAATAATTAATTGTTCTATTACAATTTATAATTAATCATTAAAATGTTACTTTTATGTACTTAATTATTTTAATTTAACGAATTAGTTCTCCTAATTGTGTGCGGATAGTAGTAATCT
Organism: Agrochola macilenta; assembly: GCA_916701695.1. NCBI lineage: Eukaryota > Metazoa > Arthropoda > Insecta > Lepidoptera > Noctuidae > Agrochola > Agrochola macilenta. The sequence goes on along the minus strand of OU753573.1, from coordinate 20,127,829 downwards.
AACATTATTGCCTTTATTGCATCAAAAACATTTTTGAATTCGGCTGTTTAAATAAATGAGTGACTGTAATTTACTTCGTTTTCATTATTTTAAGGATTAAAAATTACCTACCGATTTTGAAAAAACTACTTTCACGATGTGCGTTTATTATGTTACATGTTGCAAAAAGTATTTGATGTTCTTTAAATTTCTAAGTTCTAAATTGACAATTGCTAGGCGTTGTAATTTTAAAATTTCAGTTTAAAGTTATTTCTATTATTACTGTCAACATGTTTAGACATCTTTTGTTCTTTTACAATCTCTTTAAACAGATTAAAGATTATAAGATACTTAAAATAACTCTTTTTCTTAATCCCAGTTTTGTTGTTATAGCACTGTTGAGTGATTATGAAAGTAGGTATAATATTTGAAAACGGGTTTGCTAGTTTGGCACTTATTTTATTAACGAATACCCTACGAAGTTCATAAGAAGTCAAAATTTTGGATTTGTAAGGTACATAATAGTATCAAGCTTCTTCTTCTATTGTATGATATAAAAGAGTAGTATTTAAAAAAGGGGCCCCTTTTTTAAATACTACTCAAGATATATGCATTAGGCTTTTGCATTAGGCAAGGCTTCGTGCTGCCGATCATTCGATCTTATAGTTATTCGAGATTTTGATGCATCGAGGTAGTGAACTGTTGCGCTCATAATTTATCGATTTCAAGTATTATCGAGTTAACGTTTTCGAACAAGTGTTATTCGATCTTTCGTCATTCGATTTCAAGTAGGGAACCCAAATTATTTAGTAATGCAATGTGCATAACGAGCAAAGACATAATTGTATTTGGCAAACGCAAATTTAACTAGGTCCGTTGATTGAATACTTATTTAGATAACGAATATCTTCTAACTAAAGTATAGCTTACAGAAAGTCGAAATTTTGGATTTGTAAGGTACATAATAGTATCAAGCTCCTTATTCTATTGTATGACATAAAAGAGTAGTATTTAAAAAAGGGGCCCGCTGGCTGGACGTTTGTCTAAATAACGAATATCTTCTAAAGTATAGCTCACAGAAAGTCGAAATTTTGGATTTGTAAGGTACATAATAGTATCAAGCTCCTTATTCTATTGTATGATATAAAAGAGTAGTATTTAAAAAAGGGGCCCGCTGGCTGGAGTTTTGTCTAAGTAACGAATATCTTCTAAAGTATAGCTCACAGAAGGTCGAAGTTTTGGATTTGTAAGGTACATAATAGTTTCTAACTCCGAGCACTACTGAGCGATCTGAAAGTATAATAACAACAAAAATAATCATACGCGGCCCGCTAGCAAGACACTTCATAGAAACGTCATTAAATCAAAAACTGTCGAGGTACAAAATATATCTTATTTATTTTCTGTAGGTACAAAATATATCTTATTTATTTTCTGTAGGTACAAAATAATGTCCTTATCTAAACCTATCACCTGTTGATAAATCTCGTTGGGGCCTGCCAGATAGACGCACACAGTTAGCATCTGCTTATGTGCCACGCTATGCCCATTCTCTCTCTGCCTGTAAACCGCTGCGATGTGCTGAGCTTTCACCTACCCTACTCCCCATACCGTTCCTTGGTCGCTGAATGGGGAAGAAGCTGGCACATCGCATGCGGCCTGCCGCTATCCGCACCGCATCTAACATGCGCTCTCTAACGCGCCTTCCAGGGTTCTCCGTACGGGCTTTTTTTTTTTTTTTTTTGGGTGGGAAATCATCAAATGACTCCTCCCGCTCTGGGCGGAGCGAGAGGGAGTGTCAGACTTTTACTGACTAAAACCCACCCGTGTTCCTTCCGTTGCCTGTGTGCCGGGGCCGCGATATCCCTTTCGGACAAACTCGCAACCCTGGCAGGCATTGGCCCTTACGGACCCCGTCAGTTGGTGCTGACATCTCTTTGAAGCGCGCGTGGAACACAACGCGCCGTCGACCCGGGCCTGGTCCTAATCGGACGGCGAGCTACCCATTGCCCACCGTCCGCAAGCCCGCGCCTACGGTGGCCGGAAGTCGGCTCGCGACTCCCGACGCCCGGGGCGTCTCCTGCGGCGACTAGGGGCGCGAGGGCGCGCATCTTGCATTTCCCTCGCGCGCTCCGCCTCCTCCTTCGCGAGCATTACTGCTTCGCAGAAGGAAGTGACGGCTTCCCATGCACTCTCGCTCCGGACCATGGCCTGAACCAGGGCCGGACGCGAGAGATCGCCGCTGCCGATCGCCTCCGTGAGGACACGGCGGTGCCTCGCCCAAGCCGGGCAGACCTCCACCGTATGCTCCACCGTGTCCTCCGGGCGATCCACACAATGGTAACACCTGGGCGTTTCCTCCCGCTTTATCCTGAACAAGAACCTCCCGAAACAACCGTGTCCGGTGAGGACCTGCGTCTGGCGGAAGGTGAGGACGCCGTGTCGCCTCTCTAGACACTCCTCAAAGACCTTACCGCCGCAATTGTGGCGTGCCCAGCGCTGGGTTGCGACAATCGCACTCTCCATGCCGCCATGAGATCCCGCCGGAGCTCTGTCCGCTGTGCCGTGATTTCTCGCGGCAGCGGAGTTACACCCCGGCGTTTCGCCTCCTCGCGCAACTCCCACATGTGCGCGAGGACTTTTCCCTCCAGATCCCATGGCGATAGTCCGGCAAGGAGGCTCGCTGCCTCACGGGAGACCGTGCGGTATCCTCTGACCAGCCTAATGGCCATGACCCTTTGGGACGCGTTCAATCGCTGGGCTGGTCGCAGCCTTAATGAACGCGCCCACACCGGTGCCCCGTAAAGGGCCATAGACCGCACGATCCCCGCGTAGAGCCTCCGGCAGGAGGCGTTTGGACCCCCTAGATTGGGCAGAAGCCGCTTCAAAGCAGCCCCAGCCCTCTGCAGTTTGGGAGCCAAACGTCGGAAGTGCTCCACGAAGTTCCACCGGCTGTCGAGGACGAGTCCCAGGTACTTCATCGTCGACTCGACACCGATGTGAACCCCTCCCGCCGTTATCTGGGAACCCGACAGTGGCGCGTTCCGAGGACCATAGAAACACATGGCCTCGGACTTGTGCAAGGCCACCTCGAGTCCTAGTTGCCGGATCCTATCGACGATTGTCGCAACCCAACGTGTCACTAGTTCGGCCGCCGCCTCATGCGACCTCCCCTGCACCAGGACCAGCGTATCGTCAGCGTAGCAGACTACGCTGACGCCGCTAGGGAGGTCGGCGCGCAGCACCCAGTCGTAGCCGATGTCCCACAGATGCGGCCCCAGAACCGATCCCTGTGGGACACCGCACGACATCTCTCGCCGGTTCCACTCTCCGTGGTGACCGGGGTAGATGACGGCCCTGTCCGTCAAATAGGCCTCGACCACTCGACAGAGGTAGGTCGGCATCCGGTGATACCGGAGTGCCTCCCTAATGCAACTCCAGGGCAGGGTATTGAACGCATTGGCGATGTCAAGAGACACCGCCAAGACCACCCCACCCCGGGCAACAGCATCCTCCGTCGTGAGGGCTCGAACGCGCATGACCATGACATGGGCCGGTAAGCGGACGGAGAGTCCGCCGGGCGCCCCGGCTTCTTGATGAGGACCAGTTTCCCCATCTTCCAACGAAGTGGGAACTGGCCCCTCTCCAAGCATGCGCTAAATAAAGAGCCCTCGAAGTCGAGGCCCGAGAGCCTCTAAGGCCAGAACCCAAGCTTTTCCAGGTAAGCCGTCGGGTCCTGGGGCGGTATTTTTGGCATTCAGCCTACGTACCGCCACTCTCAAATCTACCCCGGTCACCTCCGGAGATTCGTCGTCGTCGTCGTTTCCTGTGTGGTCCGCATCGGGCACCGCAGGAGGCGGAGCCATGGGCGGGGGAGTATGTTCCCCTCGCGAAGGGAACAGAGCTTCTCAGAGGGTTCTCCGTACGGGCTGAGGGCAGGACCCCTTACCTGATCCTGCACTACCACTAATACCGCACGCTATGAAGGCCTGCCCTACCTGCGGCCTACCACCTGAAACTACCTGCGGCCTACCGCCGCAAGCTACCTGCACGGGCCTGTGCTGACTGGCAACCGCGTGCTACCGACGCACACTACCTGTCGGTCTTAGGAAGGCCGTCCGGCCTACCACTAAGCCTGTGCTGACAGGCCTCTACGTCTGCCACGTGCTACCAAGGACGGTACCCTTCCTATATTAAGTGCGCGAGTGCTCAAGACTCAGTGTGTAGGACCTTACCCGCGACCTAGCCGTGCTACTTAATTTCTACCTACCTATCTACCAATATATATATGTTTACCTATCTTGCTGTTTTAATTCATCTTCTACCTATCTATCAGTTAACGGCCTGTGCAGTCTACCCTGCGCAGCCCAAGCCGTTACACAAGCAACAAACTATCTTGTTCTTATCGTAAATAAAATTATAACGCGTATTCGTTCGAAGTTCAATTTTTTTGTTTCTGTTTGGCTAGTCTGTCTATCATAATAAAGTTTGTTGGAGTTTCTTTCTTACTAAATGTATGGGAAAAGTTTTTTGCGATTTCTGACTTTTCTAGTACTCAAACCTCAGTTGGTCTAGCAGAGTTTTTTGATCCATATATGAAACAGCATCGATTGGCATCAACAAAAGTTTTTGTGAAAACTGCCCATTTTCTTGCTGACTGTACAATTTTTTCAAAATCTGTGAATGCAGATCAAAATGTCTCAAAAAGTTAAGGACAGTCTCCTAAGACCGTTTTCTTCTAGCGACAACGGTTAAGGTAGCTGTCCTTGCTGCCCCATCTCAAAAATCCACCCTGTATAACTGACCCCCATCAGCATTTACTTTCTTTACTCTTATATGAGTTTATTCTATTGGTCCAATTACTGTAGGAAAATTTGCAATACTGGGGAACTTCCTAATGCTTTTCTTTCGTTCACTGTTTTCTCCTGTTTATTTAGAGTAATAGGTAGTTTTATAAATCTTCAGGACATCTGCTAACTTTTTACATGTTTTGTTGACAACTGGTTGAGACACACCATGTAAATCAGCTGTATAGTCTTGAATCTACGAATAAAACAATAATATTAGTATATTATTTGGATTTTGTCTAATATTAGGTTAGCATTGACTAAGGCTAGGTACTTACATACTTAATGACGAGCCCATTTGCGTAATGCGCAAACCACTTGCACTTCAGGATTCAATGGGCATCCTCGAGGGTCGTGAGATAAATCCTCACGTAAAACATCCACAATTTTTTCTCCAAAATGTTTTGTGAACCTATACTTATTGATAGTTTGGTACAATATCTAAAATCTTTGTCACTGAATTCAAAAGGATTCACACGATGTCGGTGTTTGTAAGATCTCCGAGACTTTTTCAGCATATCCAAATCTTCCAAATCCATCAAGGCAATCATAATAATATAATTCTTTAACGATTTTTATATAAATTGACAAACAATAATAATCAACGCAAACGTCAAATAAATTAGTACCAAAGATAAACTAGGGGACTCGGCGGACTAACTTTAGTACCATAAATAGTTCTGAAACTACTGATAAACTTCATTTTATAATAACGTTTTAATTAGTCATGGTACTAAAGCTAGTACTAATCCCAGTACCAAATTTAGACCGTGTTTTGGTATAAGACGGTTACTGACTAAAACCCACCCGTGTTCCTTCAGTTGCCTGTACGTTGCCAGGGGCCACGGTATCCCTTTCGGACTTTCCCGCAATTTTAGTCGACCCCTCAAACCGGCAAGAAAAACAACTGAAGATACAAGAAAAACTTTTTTTTTCACGGATATTTGGGGCACAGAACTGTGAACGTTTTGTGATAGGTAAAACATAATGCGAATTGATCACTAAGTGAGCGCACGTGAAGATGGCTTTACTTACCAATAATAGGGATGGTATGGCGCCAGGTTTAAACCATCTCCATTTATCACTACTTACAAAGCAGTCGTTGGTAAAATGTTTAGAACATACTCGGCTATGCTTAGTCCAATAATTTCTGGCTCTTGGAATCACTTTACACCAATTTTCTTTCTCATTTGAAGGTATACTGAAAAAGAAAACGATAACTTTTCCAATTTATCGGCATAAAATTATCATATCGATAAAAAGTATAATAATAATAATAATAAATTATATATACGAGTATTTTTCCCCGCCGACGTCGCCAACACCTGTACGCCGGCAGGGGAGAGGCCGGCCACCGAGGAGCTTGGGACTTAGGGGCCAACCGGCCCCGAGCCGGGTCCCCGCTGCCGGTGGTTGTGTGCAGCGCATGAGATGGACTCAGTCTATAAACGAGAACGTCATGCGCGCATATTACGGGTCTACAGAGGGAGGAACTAACCTCACTGCGTACCGTGTTAGGATGCTGTCTCTATTTCAGGAGCTAGAGCCAACCGTCAACGTCTCGGCACAACGACTCTCGGATCAGGTGCGGGTCATCCAACGCAATCATAGGTTGGACGACACCGCACTTGATAGGCTGCGCTCAGAGGTACTGAGCAACCATATCATCTCAACTCCGGCACAAACCGCGGCACAAGCGACACCTATTGATGTAATCCCGCCGCGGTCCAATCGTGATGCTGAAGAGGAGGATGATAGGGTTACCACAGTAAGTAGCCAGTGCAACGTCCGATTGAGGAGCGCACTGGAGGATGCGCTTCGCGAGTATAGGTACACTCCGACCGATGTTAGGCCCCGACTTCCACGCTTACCCATGCACAAAAAAAATAGGGCGCTGGTGTGTGCCTTGGACTCGCAGCTTAAGAATTTCTTCGAGAGCAGCGAGGATCTCATTGATACACACTCGATCCTGTACTGTGCGGCTGTTGCGGCATGTCGTTTAGCTAACGTCAAGTTCCCAAACTGTGACGGAGCTACTCGACCAAAACCAGCCGTACCAGCCTGGCAGTGCAGGATCGAGCGACGTATCGATGGGGCCAGGGTACTCATCGGCAAACTATCCTGCTTCAGGGAGGGCAATACGAGACCGCGAGTGATGCGCTTTGTGAGGCAGGCATTCTCGGGGACTGGAATCAGCCCTCGAGAATACATGCCCCGTGTCACAGAGCGCATCGACTTCCTGAAGCAGAAAGTTTGTGCATGGGCGAGCCGTATTCGGCGGTATAAGCGGCGGGTTGATCGATACACGCAGAATCGTATGTTCCAGAACGATGAGAGGTGGGTATATAGAGCTTGGGAGCGACCTGAACAAAATGTGACGGACGTGAGCCGCCCGGATGATGCCGCCACGAGTGCATTCTGGCGCAGCATCTGGTCGGTGCCTGTCTGTCACGCTGGGGCTGGCTGGATGCAGGATGTCGAGCGAGTGTGTGAAACTATTCCAGAAATGGAAGCTGTAGTAATCACGCCATTAGACGTAGCCATAGCAGTCCGTCCATTACCGAACTGGAAATCACCGGGACCGGACGGACTGCATAACTTTTGGTTAAAATGGCTGATTAGTTCACACACTCGCCTAGCATCCCAATTCCAGTCATCCCTGGAGTCTGGGTCGCTACCACAGTTTCTAACAACAGGCGTTACCCACCTGCTCCATAAGTCAGGTAGTCCTGCGGAACCCAAGAATTATAGACCGATCACATGTTTGTCGACGGTCTATAAACTTCTAACATCCATTTTGAGAGTGAAAATTAACACACACATTGACAGTAATTCAATTATGTCTGCCTCTCAAAATGGATGTAGGAATGGGTCCCGCGGTACTAAGGAGCTACTCCTCATCGACATGGCCATAAGCCAACAGGTTCGTCGATCCCGCAAGGATCTGTCGATATGCTGGATAGACTATAAGAAGGCCTACGACTCGGTGCCACATACATGGCTCATGAGGGTGCTGGAGTTGTACAAGATAGATGCAACTCTGCGCACCTTCCTGATGTCGTGTATGGGGCAATGGAGGACGGTCCTTCGCTACCCAGGATGTCAACAGATCCAGGGGAATGATGAGCCTGTATGGATTAAACGGGGAATATTTCAGGGCGACAGTTTGAGTCCACTTTGGTTCTGCTTAGCCCTGAATCCTCTAAGCACACTGCTAGAGGATTCAGGTCTAGGCTATCGGTTAAGGAGAGGTGGTCAGGTCATATCTCACCTCCTCTACATGGATGACTTGAAACTCTTTGCCCCCAACAAATTGCGACTGATGGAGCTACTGAAGGTAACTGAAACATTCAGTAGCGCCATCAGGATGGAATTTGGTGTAGACAAATGTGCAGTCATGCATGTAAAGCGAGGGGAGATTATGGAATCCGAGGGAACTCAACTCTCGGACTCCATACACCTTAGATCCCTCTCCTCAGCCGAAAGCTATAAGTATTTGGGTATGTCGGAAGCGTTAGGCATCAACGTTGCTGACATGAAGCAATCGTTGAAGGAGCGCTTCTTTGGTCGCCTGAAGAAGGTTTTAATTAGCCTTCTTTCGGGCGGAAACAAGGTGCGCGCCTACAACGGTTGGGTCATGCCGGTTTTGATGTACTCTTTCGGCATACTCAAATGGACTCAGACCGAACTCGACGCCCTGGACAGAAGGGTCCGTACACTCCTAACCGCAAACCGGATGCATCACCCACGTTCATCGGTGATGAGACTGTACATCCCGCGGAAGTGCGGGGGTCGAGGCTTTTTAAACGCTAAGACCCTCCACAACCGCGAGGTGTGCAGCCTCAGGGATTATTTTTGTAAAGCCGAAGTGGGTATGCACCGGGATGTGGTCGCAGTGGACAAGGGACTCACCCCGCTCTCCATGGCTAAAGAGAACTGGCGCAAACCTGTAATACTTACTACAGATGACCGCAAGGAGGTATGGCAGAGCAAGGAGCTTCACGGGCGCTACTATCGGGCTCTTCATGAGCCTGGTGTAGATTTCTTAGCGTCCGTATCCTGGCTACGTTTCGGTGACCTTTTCGGGGAAACTGAAGGTTTTGTCTGTGCAATTATGGACGAAGTTATCTTGACGAATAACTACCGGAAACATATTATGAAGGACGGGACGGTTGACGTGTGTCGGGCATGCCATCGTCCGGGTGAGTCCATCAGACATATTATCTCTGGTTGTTCGCGTCTAGCTAACGGCGAGTACTTACACAGACATAACCAAGTGGCCAGGATTATTCACCAGCAACTTGCTTTGAAATATAAACTTGTTGACTCTGAGGTACCGTATTACAAGTATGTGCCCGACCCAGTTCTCGAAAATGACCATGTCACGTTATACTGGGATCGGTCTATCATTACTGACAGGACTATTGTAGCCAATAAGCCTGATATAGTGGTGATAGACCGATTAGCGCGCCGCGCAATGATAGTCGATGTTACCATCCCACATGACGGGAACCTCGTGAAAGCTGAGAAAGAGAAACAAATTAAATATCTCGACTTAGCACACGAGGTTGTCGACATGTGGAATGTGACCTCGGCTATCATTGTGCCGATTGTCGTAACGGCCAATGGCCTGATTGCCGAAAGCCTCGACCAACATCTCTCGAGGCTGTCGTTAGGCGGTTGGATCAAGGGCCTGATTCAGAAGGCAGTACTACTCGATACGGCTCGCATTGTGAGGAGGTTCCTGTCTCTGCAGCCCTAACCACCGGTAGCTTGGACCCTGCTCCCGACACCGGCGGACATCTATTTTTTATATTTTTAAATGTTTTTTTTTTTTATATAGTTTTTTTAAGAAATATTTAAAAATGTAAATAAATAAGAAGACAAAACGAATAAACGAAATAATAATAATAATCTGTGGCCCGACTGTCAAGGCGACTGTCATGAATTTTTTTTCTCCGTCATATATTTTTAGTATTTTTACCGATTTCTTTGATTTTTAAACATTAAATATGACACAATGTTGTGCTTCGAGTATGTGTTCCTACCATCTCATTCCTAAAGAAACCAAAATTGGCAGCAAAACCGAAACACATACCAAGATGTAAGAATAAAAACTATAGACGGAGAACAGTGCAATGCTGACGCGAAGTCGGGCACGGCAACTACTACAAGACACACACCCAACATCTTCGGGTTCGTCGCTCAGCTCCGCCTCACAGTTGCCGGATCCTGCTCCAGACGAGAGTCCAGTGATACCGGCCGCTGCAGTTGCGTCGAGCTCGAGCGACGAATACTTCTCGCCGCCGACGACACCACCACCAGCACGTCGCGGAAGAGGCCGACCACCGGCCAGCTTAGGACTCCGAGGCCCACCGGCCTCTGATAGGGTCCCCGCTCCCGGTGGAAGTGTGCGGCGCATGAGATGGACACAAACTGTCAATGAAAATGTCATGCGCGCATACTTTGGGGCTACAGAGGGAGGAAGTAACTTGACTGCGTACCGTGGTCGGATGCTCTCTCTGTTTCAGGTGCTTGAGCCAGCTGTCAACGTGACGGCCCAACGACTGTCGGATCAGGTGCGGGTCATCCAGCGTAACCATATGCTGGACGACGCCGTACTTGATCGACTACGCCTCGAATCACGGAATAACCGTGTAACGCCTGCTTCGCCACTGGTCGCGGTGCAACTACAAAATTTACCCAGTGCCACACCGCGACCCGACCACGTTGGTGAAGAGGATGATGGCGGGGTTATATCTGTGAGTTCCCAATGCAATGCACGATTGAGGAGCGCTTTGGAGGATGCTTTCCGGGAGTACCGCTCCACTCCACCTGAACTTAGACCACGTTTACCTCGTTTGCCCATGCACAAGAAAAATAAGGCACTAGTGTGTACTCTAGACTCGCTGCTGTCAAATTGTTTTGACGGCAGCAAAGACCTTGCCGATACCCACTCGATCTTGTACTGTGCAGCTGTAGCGGCATGTCGTGTAGCTCATGTTAAATTTCCCAACAGTGACAGAGCTCCACGACCAAAACCAGCTGTTCCAGCTTGGCAGTGCAGGATTGAACGCCGTATCGGTGAGGCTAGGGTACTCATCGGCAAGCTAATCTGCTTCAGGGAGGGCAATACTCGCCCTAGAGTGATGCGCTTTGTGAGGCGGGCGTTCTCGGGGACTGATATTAGCTCTCGAGATTATTTGACCCGCGTCACAGAGCGTATCGACTTCCTGAAGCAGAAGATCTGTGCATGGGCAAACCGTATTCGACGGTACAGACGGAGAGTTGAGCGGTATACTCAGAATCGCACATTCCAGAGCGATGAAAGGTGGGTTTACAGGGCTTGGGAGCGACTGGATCAAGGTGTGATTGACACGCGCCTGCCAGATGATGACGCCATGTGTTCGTTCTGGCGAAGCATCTGGTCGGCGCCTGTCAATCACACCGAAGGAGATTGGACTAGGAAGATCGAGCGGGCGTGCGAGGGAATACCAGAAATGGGGGCACTGAACATCAGCCCTCAAGATGTGGCTTGTGCAGTCCGTCCGTTGCCTAACTGGAAATCTCCAGGGCCGGACGGGCTGCACAACTTTTGGATAAAGTGGTTCCAAAGGTCGCACGCCCGATTGGCATCCCAGTTCCAGTTAGCCTTAGAATCAGGGTCGCTGCCCCAGTTCCTAACGACAGGTATAACCCACCTGCTCCATAAATCAGGTAGTGCTGCGGAACCCAAAAATTATAGGCCGATCACTTGTTTACCGACGGTCTATAAAGTTTTTACATCCATTTTGAGAGCTAAAATTAACAAACATATAGACAACAACTGCATCATGTCTGCCTCTCAAAATGGATGTAGGAACGGGTCCCGCGGTACTAAGGAGCTGCTCCTCATTGATATGGCCATTAGCCAACAGGTTCGTCGTTCCCGAAAGGATCTGTCGACATGTTGGATAGATTATAAGAAGGCCTATGACTCGGTGCCCCATACATGGCTCATGAGGGTGCTGGAGTTGTATAAAGTAGATGCAACTCTACGCACCTTCCTGATGTCATGTATGGGGCAATGGAGGACGGTTCTTCGCTATCCAGGATGTCGACATATCCAGAGGAATAGCGAGCCGATACGGATCGAGCGAGGTATATTTCAGGGCGACAGTTTGAGTCCACTTTGGTTCTGCCTAGCCTTGAATCCTCTTAGCACACTGCTGGAGGACTCAGGACTAGGCTATCGATTAAGGAGAGGTGGTCAGGTTATATCTCACCTCCTTTACATGGATGACTTGAAACTCTTTGCCCCCAACGATTTGCAACTGATGGAGCTACTAAAGGTAACCGAAACTTTCAGTAGCGCCATCAGGATGGAATTTGGTGTGGACAAATGTGCAGTCATGCATGTAAAGCGAGGAGGGATTGTGGAATCCGGGGGAACCCAACTCTCGGACTCCATACACCTAAGATCCCTCTCCTCAATCGAAACCTATAAGTATTTGGGTATGTCGGAAGCGTTAGGTATCAACGCTGCTGACATGAAGCAATCGCTGAAGGAGCGCTTCTTTTGCCGCCTGAATAAAGTATTAAATAGTCTTTTATCAGGCGGAAACAAGGTGCGCGCCTTCAACGGTTGGGTCATGCCGGTTTTGATGTACTCTTTCGGCATACTCAAATGGACCCAGACGGAACTTGACGCCCTGGATAGGAGGATCCGCACACTGCTGACCATAAATCGGATGCATCACCCACGTTCATCGGTGATGAGACTGTATATCCCGCGGAAGTGTGGAGGTCGAGGCTTCTTAAATGCTAAGACCCTGCACAACCGTGAGGTATGCAGTCTCAGGGAATACTTCCTAGAAGCCGACGTGGGGATGCACCGAGATGTGGCCTCAGTGGACAAGGGCCTTACCCCGCTATCCTTGGCTAACGAGAACTGGCGCAAACCTATAGTATTAGATACTAATGACCGCAGGGAAGTATGGCAGAACAAAGAGCTTCACGGGCGCTTTTACCGGGCCTTACATGGGCCCGATGTAGACCTACTAGCGTCTGTATCCTGGCTGCGATTCGGTGATCTCTTTGGGGAAACCGAAGGTTTTGTCTTTGCGATTATGGATGAAGTTATGATGACGAACAACTACCGAAAATATATTGTGAAGGACAGCACGGTTGACATCTGTCGGGCATGCCACCGTCCGGGGGAATCAATCCGACACATTATTTCTGGCTGTTCTCGTCTGGCTAACGGAGACTACTTGCATAGGCACAACCTTGTGGCCAGGATTATCCACCAGCAACTTGCTCTGAAATACAGTCTTGTGGAATCGGAAGTACCATACTATAGGTATGTGCCCGACCCAGTTCTCGAAAATGACAATATCACGTTGTATTGGGATCGATCTATCATCACTGACAGGACTATTGTTGCCAATAAGCCAGACATAGTGGTGATAGATCGATTAGAGCGTCGCACAATGATTATTGATATAGCGGTCCCGCATGACGAGAACCTCGTGAAAGCCGAAAAAGATAAACAGATCAAGTATCTCGACCTGGCTCGCGAGGTTGTCGACATGTGGGAAGTGGATACAGCAGTCATTGTGCCGATAGTCGTGACGGCCAATGGCATAATAGCCAAGAGCCTCGACCAACACCTAAGGAGGCTCTCGTTAGGCAACTGGATCAAGGGCTTGATCCAGAAAGCGGTACTTCTAGACACGGCGCGTATCGTTAGGAGATTCCTCTCTCAGGAGCCCTGACCACCGGTAGCTTGGACCCTGTTCCCGATACCGGTGGGCTACTATTTTTTATATTTTTAAATGTTTTTGTTTTGCCTTTTGTTTTTTATAAAAATATTTAAAAATGTAAATTATATGTATTTAAATGAAATAAAGGAGATAATAATAATAAAATAATAATAATGTTTTTTTTAATGAATTTTATAAAAATATTTAAAAATGTACTTAATAAGTTTATAAATGAATAAATGATAATAATAATAATAATAGTAAGATTTCATAAACAATAATGATAGTGCCTAAAGAATAAACTAAATCTAAAATATGTTTAGAACAGGTGCAAGTAATAATGGTTCGGAATTACGATGTAAGGAAGCGACCCGCCCGATCTAGGTTAATTCAAACCTGTGTTTCAGGCCATCACTTTACATTTAAATTAATTTGGAACACTAAAATTTAAAGATAAACTGATATAAGATAATCTAATAACGAATATGAGAAAAAGCTTAATGGTAATTTAATATCTAAAAACTAAATCTATGTAAAAATACAAAAGTAAATACTTACGAGTGAATAAATTATCATCATGACAAAATTTCTAGAAGTTTTTCTGTGTCTGTGTAATTGAGTATCGCTAAATGTTCTGATAACATTTTACTACATTTTTTATATATTTCACTATAGAAGTTTAGTAACTTGTTGAGCCTATTGTACAAAAAAGGTCCTAAAAACACATAAAATCGATTAGCATACGCATGTCTAGTTTGAGGCTTTATGCAAACCATGTCTTTCCTTCTCTTGTCGGAAGGTACTGGGTCAAAAGGAAGTGCAGTGTGCTGGAGTAGTACTATGCTTAGTATAAATAATTGCCGTACTGTTAGTACATTACATGCTATGTAGAGCTGGTGCGTAGGAAATCTAAAAGGGCGAAAGGTAGCAACCTTTAGAATTGCTCTTTGAGCACGCTCTAGAGGGAGTAAAATCGTTTTTGCAGCACCACCCCAAGAAGTAATGCAATAGGTAAGAACGGATTGACACAAAGCTAAATAAACCTGTTTAATTAATTTATAGTCTGCTATGTTCCGTAAATTCTTAAAGACATATATTAATTTGCGCACTCTAGTACAAAGTAAATCGATATGTTTACGGAAATTTAGATTGGAGTCAATAGTGACACCCAGATATTTTAAATGGTCAGCTTTTGCTAAAGTGGGGCAGGAACATGCAGTGTCAGCATACGTGCTACAATTATGTGCGAAAATGTTTAGATTAGTCAAAAAAATCAAAAAATCAAAAGTCATTTATTCAAACTAGGCTGAGAATCAGCACTTTTCGAACGTCAAAATTACATAAGACAGTCCCCCAAAACGCCCACCCTTCACCACTTCCTAGTGCGTTAGCTGGGAAGAAGAAGTGGCGCAACAAACTCCCCAGCTGCACAGCTGTCTGTTCAGTTAAAAGAACAAAAAGAAGATTCTATATAATAGTATTCAAAATAATTTACATTAAGCAACACAAAACATAATTTAAATTATTAGCCATATATAAGCTAGCACACGCCAATATACCAAACAAAATCATCGAGAACTATACTCAGGCAGAAATAAAAAACAAAACGTAAACAGAACTTAATATCTTAATAAAAGCCACCAGGCATAAAGGGCGTGCCCGCTTACATATAGTTGTAACTGGAAGTTATAAATGATAAACTAGGACCATCGAGGTAAAATAAATAAACAAACAGTTAATTACTAATAGTAATAAATAATATGATCAATTGTCGAGGTCACTAGCTAACCACATATTGCAATACAACTCATAAAAAAACAGTGTGATGAGTAGATTTTGTCAAAAAGTAGATTTTGTCAAAAGTAAGCGGTAAGTTAGTACTTCTCATTGTAAATAAAATGTATTTTGTTTTATCTGTATTTAACGTTAGTAGATTATTATGAAGCCAATTAGACACAATGTAAAAACCATTCTGAGCATGTTCGTAGACCTCAACTCTTGATTTAGCTGAGAACAATAGAGCGGTGTCATCTGCATAAGACATTATAACACCATTTTGGAGTGACAGGCGGCACAGTTCATTAATATAGACTAAAAATAACGTAGGGCCCAAAATGCTGCCTTGAGGAATACCAAAACAACTATTTTTAAGTTCAGAACTTGTATACTGATCAATTTTTACACATTGCTGACGATCGGTAAGATAATCAGAAAATAGTTGAAGTTGTGCTCCTCTTATCCCAAGTGTTTCAAGCTTGTGCAAAAGTAAAGTACATGAAATAGTGTCGAAGGCCTTGGCAAGGTCTATAAAGATCCCAATTGTGTGCATACCATTATCTAGATCGGTAGTTACATGATTAATCAATTTGTGTACTGCTTGGCTAGTTGATCTTTTGGGCCTAAAACCAAATTGATTATCTGAAAGTAGTTTGTTATCTTCCAGATATTTTATCAATCTACTGTTAATGATTTTTTCTAAAATTTTTGAAAGGCCTGTTAATACTGAAATGGGTCTGTAGTTATTCACACAGTTTTTGTCTCCAGACTTGAATATAGGTGTGACCACAGCTTTTTTGAGCAATTTAGGGAATATACCTTTAGACAAACATAGCTGAAAAATATGTGTTAGCGGAGGGGCGAGTAGGTATTTAAATCTTTTAAGTATATTATTAGGTATGTGATCCCATCCAGTAGCACAAACATCCTTTAACCCGTTTATTATTCTTTCTACTTCGTAAACGTCGGTATCTAATAAAACAAATGAATTTTGTGTAGAGGAAGTCGTAGTCGGAGTTTGACGGGAAAAATTACTAGAATTTAAAGATTTTTCAGCCAAGTTTTTACCAATGTTAGCAAAAAAGTTGTTTACTTTATTCATTGCTTCAGATGGGTTTGTCTCTGTTGATAGTAAATCAAACGGAGGTTCGTGAGTTTTCGATCTAAATGTATTGGTTTTTATAAATTTCCACAGAAGTTTACTATTTGTCCCTGCCTTCTGTAATTCATTTTTATCATACAGATTTTTTAGTTTTTTCAAAAGATTATTACAGAAGTTTCGATACCTTTTATATGTAACAGAGAGTATTGCGTTATCAGGTGCGAGCTTCAATTTTAGGTGAAGCTTGTCTCTATGTCTTATACAACGAACGAGACCGGGTGTAATCCAGGGTTTTATACAACTATACTTTCGCGGCATTGTTTTAGTGAATGTGTTTTTCCTTATTGCATATTGTAGCGAATCTATGAAATACTTTAAGGTAATATTTGCGTCGTTTGAATTATAAACTGGGTCAAAATTAATACCGCGTAAGTCATTTTCCAGGTTTGTCATATTGACTTTTGTGTAACTACGCATGCAGTTTTTTCTAGGTGAAGATATTTGTAAAGTTAGTAAAACGGCTTGATGATCGGTAAGCGAAGAATTAGTAACCAATGTTTTGGATGGATTTTTTGATTTTAGGATGATGTGGTCTAAGCATGAGCCACTCTGATGCGTGGGGTGATAGTGAGCTGGTAAAAGTCCATAAAATGAGCAAATATTCAGATAATTATGCACATGGGTTTCGGTTTTCCCGGAAGCAATGTTAATGTTAATATCGCCCAAAATTATTATGTTTTTAAACGATGATATGTTTTTTAAGTTTATGTCAAGGGAGTCCAAAAATCTATCCATATTTTGAGAAGGAGGCCTATAAATAGCCATGACTATAGTATCAGGAATAATTTTGATAAATAAGCAATTACTATCTTCGGATACAGGTTCTTCTTTGATTGTTCGTAAATTATTTTTGATATAAACTACTAACCCATCGTTTTGGTTTATGTTTCTGTCAGTTTTATAAGAATAATAACCGTCAAGAGATGGTAAATTGACTGTCTGTTTTGACAACCAACATTCTGTTAGGACGATAATATCACAGCTTATATCAAGATTCTGTAATAACACTTCAAATCCGTTCATGTTTCGATTTATGCTGCGAATATTCTGTGTGAGCAGGGTTAACGTTTTTCCACCAGAAGGAAGAAGGTGCTTACAGTCCTCAACATTACACATTTTAGATTCCGACACAGAAAAATTATCTAGATCACAATTAAGCTGATTTGTCATGATAGTTACAAACTAAGTTGAAATATAAATAGAGGATAAGCTTCCTGTTTATGTGCTAACTAAATAAAGTATTCGGTGGCGCTCTTAGGCGCCGTCATAGTCTATTGAGTTGATGTAGTTGATCTCTGCATATTTGCGCGCCGGGCAACTTACATCACCAGTTGGATGGTCACATTTCCTCTTGAAGCGCTTGCACGTCGCACATTGAGCGGTAGAAGATTTGCTGCTACATTCCTTGAATGAGTGTCCAGTCTCTCCACAGTGGTTGCAAGTAGGACTAGTTTCCCGGCAAAACTTGGCTGCATGTCCGAACTGCTGGCAATTAAAGCACCTGGTGACTATCGTGAAATCTCTCACAGGGCACGATGTCCAATTGATAAAAATTCGGCTTTGGTTTATAATAATTTTTCGTATGCTAGCAGGTAGTTCCAGGATGTAGTTACAGGTAGGAAGGTCTTTCTTACCCGATTTATGGCTCAATTTGATACTCTCAAGGAAGGATTCACGAGTTATATTCGGCAACTTATCTGAAAGGTTCTGCTCGTAAATACATTCAAATACCTCCTTCTCTGTAAGGGATACGGGAACACCAATGACAGCGACCCTAGGGCGGCGTTTAGAAGGTTCTTCTATTGTAAGGCCCGATGATACCAGTTTTTCCGAATTCCTTAGCTTGTCAATATCGCCTTTGTTTTCGGTGCTAATCAAAACGCCCCCATTTTTTACTTTTCTCAGGCCACGGACATGAAGCTTAAGTTGTTCGGGGGAGATTAACTTTTGGACAAGCGACTTGGTGTCGTCACTCGTTTGGGTCTTATCGCTAGGATAGATGGCGACTGATCTCAAATTTGCAGGTCGGACGAAGTTATCAGAACCTTTCTTCACCATGCTAGCAAATGAAGTATTTTCTGAGGGATTCAGCTTTGCTTCTACGACCTCTTTGAACTGCTGGAGAGAGTTCACAACGTTCTGGTGAACCTGTAGGTGCTGGATTGTGGTATGGGCCTGCATTGTTTTCTGCTTCAACGATTGGTATAAGACGGCCATCTGAGATGTCCCACTTGAGACCTTCCGGCAAAGATTGGAGACACGAAGCTTCTGTTCTGAGTTCATTTTCCCATCACCGACAATAGTGCAGACTTCGTTTAGTATTGTATCAATAGATCCTAACCATTTCTGGATCTCAGGCGTACTGATGACTTCACAGGGCAATTCATTCTCTTCGGGTACTGGTGGGTTTGGGTCACTCGGGGGTAATGGTTCAGTAGGCGTCGGTGGAGGACTTCGCCGTAGTAATTGGCTACGACCAAATGGGCTCGATCCTAGTTGAGACATAGTACTAAACACTATATTTATTGTTTATAAAAATTATTTAGTTCATTTTGCAACTTCGGTAAAAACACTCTTACAAGTCGGTAAAAACCTACAAGTCACACGCGACACACTTTACTTTTATACTGACGGCGCAAATAATTATATTTATTTGTCGTAATTATTTATTTCATTATACTTAATAAATACAAAAAACATGTCCGCTTATTCTCACGTCTCGTAAAGCGACTTGAAGTATCTCCATCACTAGCATAACATAACCTCACAATTTAACAATTTATTTTTTTGAAAATTAATTCGCGATCACAACATAATTTGTAATAAAGATAGTTTGAAGAGATCATTATCATTCTAATATGTATGTTATTAGTGATGACGTCCAAATATTTTGCGTGATTTTATATGAAAACTGTAAAAAAACACTTACCGATAAAAGCTTACAAATTCATTGTTTTCTTTCCGTTACGAATGTGATTTACACGATAACACAAAACAAGCCATGTTAACAGCCTATTGATCTGTCCTTTGCACCAATTTTTTTTTGAAAATTGTGCATAAATCTAGAATTTTGAATAAAATAATGACCAACACCTCAAGGGAGTGAGTGATATGAAGATTCGAATGACGTTATTGCGACGCAAGCTATTTCGAAAAAAATTAAGAGTGGTACGCCAGTTCAAAAACACATTAAGGCCCTTTTCTGATTTGTCGGCGCAGCAGCGGTGCGACATCAACACACTCGGTATACGCGATACCGAAAGCTTACCGAGCGCCTATATTTCAATTGAGCGTTTCTGATTAGCTCGGTATGTGCGGGAGTGGGGCAGTACAGATTCGGCATACCGCGTCTCGACATTGCATGTCCAGTGGCCGCGGCCCTTTTCTGATTTGTCGCCGCAGCAGCGGTGCGACATCTTCATGCTCGGTATATGCGGTACCGAAAGCTTACCGAGCGCCTATATTTCAATGGAGCGTTCCTGATTAGCTCGGTATGTGCGGGAGCGAGGCGGTACTGATTTGGCATACTGCGTCTCGACATGCATGTCCAGTGGCCGCTCTGCATCCCGTCGAGGAGGATGCGCGACCAGAATCGTGCCTGTTCGCTAGAAAGAATGTGACTTTTTTTTTTTGGGAAATGCATTTTTTTTATTATTTTATTTGCAACTATGTATTGACTTCACTGTACTTTATGGACCGTGTATGAGAAGCTTCTAATTTTTGCGCAGATGTTTTCATTTAGAACGATTTTGCAAAATATCATCACGCCTAGCTTTCGATAAACAAAAAAACAGAAGCTTAAGAATAAAAAAAAAATAGTTTTTTACGGATGAAAAAGCGAGCCTAGCAAGCTTGAGACTTGGGAACCCCGGCTCGGACAGTTTTTGTTTGCTCGCTTTGCTCGCTCACTGGACCCCACCATCCACTTCCAACCTTGCCTGTCTGAGACAGGGTGCCTCAAGTCCCGACACATCTCGAATTAGTAAAAAGGCAATGAGAACTTAGGATGCAAGGGCGAGCGAAGGAAGCTCGGGATTTGGGGCACCCCGACTCGGACAGGTTAGGTTTGAAGGGGATGACGGGGGCTCAAGTGAACAAGCAAAGCGAGCATATGAGCCCCCGTCATTTCCTTCGTGTTAGGTTCCTTTAAATCCTGCAGACAGAAATAGGAGCCCCGCTAAGCGGTGTTCTGTCGACCACGCCTTACTTCAAAAATGTTTAATTTACCATAACACATTTTTTTTTTAATTTTGTCTTGACCTTCGAGACATTTGACAAAGGGTGGGCTTTTCTCCCTTCTACCTCCCTCTAAATTTCATTTATCAAACATTTTATATGAGAATTATGTAATATAAAAAATCGTTTAAAAAAAGAACTATGTATCTCCGGGGGGGGGGGGGGGTCGACAGTTAAGGTAGTGTGTACCTTAACTGTCGACCCCCCCCTCCCCGGCTACACATCAAGCTATACATTTCCAATTTACGCTGATCTCGTATTGTATAGGATTTCCGTACAATGCGAGGTCAGCTTATACTGGTAATGTACAGCTAGATGTGTAGCCGTGTGTACCATTCCGTAGCAGGCGGCAGCAGTAGGCGACGTGTCGCCGCGTTGGTTTCTATGTATTTCTATGAAACCGACGTGTCGCTAGCTACGGGAGGTATTTCTGCTTGCTGCTGCCGCCTGCGGTCGGCTACGACACTTTAAAATAACTTTTGACTAGCTTCTGACCGCGACTTCGTCCGTGTGAAATTTCGGCCCCCGACCTACCACGTTGCATACCGTCCGCTCGCACTATTACTTCGTTTTCGCTTAACCTTCTTTCTGATTTTTTTATTTTTAGCTCGACACCTAATAGCCCTAGCGATGTTACATAGCTGTGTATCTACCTGCCTCAAGAATTGGGCTTTCCTATGCAAAAAGATTTTTTCGAATCCGTTTGGTAGTTCGGGAGATTATAGCTCCCTACATACAAACTTACAAACAAACATTCAAACAAACGAACAAATTTTACCTCTTCAATATTAGTATCTATTTATGGATATCAAAATCAATTGCTGTTCGTTTGTCTCGCTAAAACTCGAGAACGGCTGAGCCGATTTAGCTGATTTTGGTTTAGAAATGTTTGTCATAGTCCAGGGAAGGTTTAAACGGTGAGAAAATTAGGGTAGGTAGGATGTGTAGGTAGGGTAGGTAGGTTAGGTAGGGTAGGTAGGGTAGGTAGGGTAGGTAGGTAGGTAGGTAGGGTAGGTAGGGTAGGTAGGGTAGGTAGGGTAAGTAGGGTAGGTAGGGTAGGTAGGGTAGGTAGGGTAGGTAGGGTAGGTAGGGTAGGTAGGGTAGGTAGGGTAGGCAGGGTTTAGTGCTACCCGTGCGAAGTCGGGGCGGGTAAAGCTAGTAAATAATATAAATATATGGATGACGCTTCTAACGTTTTCTTTTTTTACGTAAACGAATATAAATGTAACAAGCTAAAGTATCTTCATCCCTCGAACTTGAAGACGACATTATTTCACGACAGCCGCGGCACAAGCGGCTCTGCATAATTATTTACCGATATGTGCGTAGGTGCAGGCGACGCGGTATGTTTTCGGCATCCGAGCATGCTGATGTCGCACCGCTGCTGCGCCGACAAATCAGAAAAGGGCCTAAGTCGAAAACCGCTATATCGAATGACGTTTTCGCGAACACGCTGATTCGAAAAACTGTTTGAATGGTACGCTAGTACGAAAGTCTTGGCATTGAAATCTACTGTTGCGAATAGCATATTCCAAACTGAATTTGTCTGGAGATCGAATTCGCGACCCAGTGATTACCAAGAACTATCTATGCTACGATGCAGATGATAAAACTGACACTGAGCTAGTTGTCTATACTACTAAGTATAAATGATTAATATTAGTATTACTTATTATGATTTAGCTATGTATCCCTAGCATGCTTCCCGTTTTGATAAGCTACCTATTTACTATTTACAGTACCTATTTATTATATATATTATTTATTATATACTTTATGTGGCCTACCCAAATGTCCTTTCTTTGGTATTGTTCGTCGAGTCGTTGAACTCCTTAAGTTCTGAGTTGAGCTACACGATTACTGACAAATGCGTGCACTGACTGGACAGGTCCACTCAAATCTGTATAATACTTTCCTCAAAAGACCATTCGAGACACAAATCTACATGGTCCCTCAATGATCTGACCAAGACTATTTCTGGGTTTTATATACACATTGACATTAATGAATTTTATATATACAATGACATGAATATTTACTTTTTAAAGTATTATATTGTTTTAATAATTGTGAATGTGAAGACTATGTGGGTCATTCCTTTTATTTTATTATTTAGTTTTTATCACGGTCTGGCAGCTTGAGTAATTTATGCGGCCTACCCAAACGTCCTTTCTTTGGTATTGTTCGTCGAATCGTTGAGCTCCTTAAACCCTGAGTTGAGCTGCACGGTCACTGACAAATGCGTGCACTGACTGGACAGGTCCTCTCAATCTGTGTGGTTCTTTCCTCAAAAGACCATCTCAGACACCAATCTACATGATCTTCACATGATCTGACCAAGATTATGTCTGGACTTTAAAAGAGACTGTGACCTCTGAGTTTGTTTCGGCCTTTCTTCTCGGAGTAGTCAGATAGGAAACGCCGACCTCATCTAGTTTAAAAAATATGATTGACGTGTAAAAGTGTTTTGTCCAAACCCACTTACAGAAATAAAATCATTTATCATTTATAATGCATTCACAACAATAAAAACAAATTAATGAAGGTTTACAATTTTTTTTTACTTAAAGGTTTTATTTTATATTATTACTCATTTTCAATGTTATCACACACCGACACATCAATCGGAATGAAAGATGTATAGGAATCCAAAAAACTGTTTTTTGGATTCCTCCGAACTGGGGGGTAGTTCAACAAAAGTATAAGAGTTTACAGAATACCTATTAGGTATTCTGTGATATATGAAATAAAAATAAGTTTAAGTCAACCTTCATTAATTAGTGTTGTGAATGCATTATAATAAATAGGTACTGTAAATAGTAAATAGGTAGCTTATCAAAACGGGAAGTATGCAAGGGATACATAGCTAAATCATAATAAGTACTAATATTAATCATTTATACTTCAGATATTGGGAATTATCGCGTTTAGTTTTACATCTCTATAAAGTTTTTGTCAAAATTATCGAAAACCGTATAACAGGCATATTAGTCCTCCATCAACCTTCCGAACAGGCTGGATTTCGTCGAGGCCTTTCGACTTCTGACCACCTACAATCCCTAAACCAGGTGATTGAAAAACATCAACGGTCTTATTACAAAACACTGCATAAGTAATGGTTTAAACCAAGACTAAAAGGTCTAGGATTGTTACGGTAACAAAGCTAGTACCAGCCTCAAAATGTGTTCTGAGCCTCTACCATGAGTTGCCATCGAAAACTTACTCGCTAGCGTTAAATACGCTAGCGTAATAACGTGAATCAAATAGATTTCGATAATGTCAAAACTCGCTAGCGTCTCCGTCAATGATTTATATGAAAATATATTGTACAGAGCCCCTACCGGTCACAGAAAGAATTAAAATTAGTACCAAGAGCACTATAGATTTCGATAGGTAAGAAACCTAACGTAATCTATTCGATAATCACTAACGTTTTCAGCTGTCACCATGCAAAACGGCACCATGAGTCACAAAGTAGACAGACGCTATCGAAAAATACGCTTGCGATAGTAGTTACGTAGCTCACTAGCATTTTGAGGTGTGAAACATGTTTACATTAAAATTATATACGTTTTTGAGTCTCTTAAAGTCAAAATAATAAATTTGGAGACCAACGACGTGCACACCGTGAATTTCAAGAAAAAAATATAATAAGTTCCTTTACAAAATATTATATTATTGTTAACATCTAATTTTATTTATTTAAGCCTTTTATCTCCCTTAAAGTACATTTATATTATTCATTTTTTATTAACAATAATGAGATGAACAAGAATAGATTATTAAATAAATAAATTGATTTAACAGATTAAGTAAAATAAAATAAATTAGATACGCAATGTTTTTCAATTGATATAATATGGGTGCCCATTTAAGGGCGAAGGCCTCCTCCATCTTTCGCCATTCGTTTGTCTTGGGCTATTCTAGTCCAAGTGAGGTCGGTCACAGTAACAGCTAGAGCTTTGCAGGCAGGCTGCGCAGGCAGCTAACTGATAGGTAGGTTGGGTAATTGAAACACTAGGATAAGTTCATACATATAATTATTGTAACTAGGTATAAAGGTTTGTGCAGACCAGCGCGACTTGTCGCGCGACGCGACACGGGTTATTGTTATACTGTGAAGTTTTCGTAGAAATTGTATTGTTCGTGTCGCGTCGCGCGACAAGTCGCGCTGGTCTGCACAAGTCTTAACACGGCTAGGTCGCGGGTAAGTCACTGAGTCACATGTTCTGTTCCGAGCACTATCACAATAAGTATAGGAAGGGTACCGTCCTTGGCAACACGTGGCAGACGTGGGGGGACCTGCTCAGCGCAGATCCAGCGGCAGGTCGGACGGCCCTCGTGAGACCGACAGGTAGTGTCGGTGGCGCGTGGAGGCCTGTCAGCACAGGCTCGCGGGGTAGGCCGCGTGTTGTCAGGCCCTCGAGACCTGGGCAGCGTGCGCAAGCAGTGTGCGGTAGGCACAGGCTCGCGCAGGTAGCTGCGGCGGTAGGCCGCAAGTTGTTAGGCCTTCGAGACCTTGGCAGCGTGCGCAAGCAATGTGCAGCACGGCTACCGTCAGCAGTATGAATAGTAGTAGGCACCTGCCCTCTGCCCGTACGAAGAACCACCGGCAACTGGCTCTGCCTCGGGTGCGTGGTGCATCGCGAGGGTACCAATGGAGAACCCGCTCATTCCAGCTTCCATATGTGGCTCTGGCTACGTGTCCTGCCAATCGCCATTTCAACTTGCTAGCTAGTTCCACAGCATCTATTATTTTAGTGTATAGTCGTATGTCTTTGCTTCTTTTTCGGTCTCGGAGTTAAATTCCTAATATACTCCTCTCAAGCCTCCCAACGAGCAATGTCGTTGGAAGGCTTAAAGTTTTTTATAACTGCCTTTGTTAGTGTCCAACTTTGACAACCGTAGAGTAGGTAATATAATGGTTTCCATAGCTTTCTTTTTCAGGCGAATAGGGATGCGTGTTTTAAATACCTCTTTCAACGAGCAATATCTTCTCCATGCACTCTTTATCCTGCGATCTATTTAATTTTCAGTAGCTTTATTAAATGATATGCTTTGCCCGAGATATACACAATTGTCTACGTATGCGATTGGTGTGTCTTGTAATCACCGTTGGTACTCTTATGCTGTTACTTAATAGACATTTTTTTTCAGCATTCATTTGAAGATCGCATTTTTGGCTCTCCTTATCTCGTGACTTCTGCATGTGCACCAAAACATGTCATCTGTACCTCTACCATGAGTTGCCATCGAAAACTTACTCGCTAGCGTAAGCGTATTAACACGTTCAATGCCGGGACGCCTCCTGGAGGGTTCACCTAGTCGCTTATGGGATGCCGGGAACCCTCGCGGAGGGCTCATTGTAAATGTAGGCTTTTCTTAGCGAATACAGCATAAACCGTGAAAATAAAATCTGATGTAAATTTTAACAAGATTTATTAGTTTATCACAAAAAATTTAAAATGTTGGAAAAAGACCCCCTGAACACATTTTTTTACGTCGTTTTACAGTGTTTTATAATATGGTTTTAAACCTAATGCCGTTGACCGTCCGCGATGGTTAACTTTAGCGAAAACGTAATGCCGGTGACCCTCCTGGAGGGTTCACTTCCAACATGTATGGTGGCAAGGCGTATGAGCTTTATGAAAAGAGGGTGGAGTCGGAAGTGTTAACGTGGATCAAAAAGATTTCGATAATGCTCGCACCATGAGTTTTACGGAGTCTTACACAGGCGGTAAGGTAAGCTCGATAGATCGTGAATGTTTTGTTTCTTTCTTTCTCAGTAATAAGAAGAGAGAAGGGCTTATATGATCAAAACGTAGTGGTATCACTATGGTAACAATGTTATGACAGTCAATATCATGAAACAATCCGACTAAATAAAAAGGTTGGCGGTTAATGAATTACTTACGGTATTTAGGGGTTGTTGAATTTTTATTCCTTATAATAATTATTTACGTCTATTCAATTTGTAATTTCTTTGATGATGTGTGATTTGCGGCGTTTTTTATTTAAATTTAAAATGTGGTGTCGTGTTTACAATCAGACAGCTGGATTGGCACAATGTCGGTATCAACATAAACGGCGAGTTCTTGAACCATCTTCGCTTCTCAGAGCCTCTACCATGAGTTGCCATCGAAAACTTACTCGCTAGCGTTAAGTACGCTAGCGTATTAACGTGAATCAAATAGATTTCGATAATGTCAAAACTCGCTAGCGTGTCCGTCAATGATTTTTAAGAAAATATATTGTACAGAGACCCTACCGGTCACAAAAATAATTAAAATTCGTACGAATTTTAATTATTTCTTCAAGAGAACTATAGATTTCGATAGGTAAGAAACCTAACGTAATCTATTCGATAGTCGCTAACGTCACCATACAAAACGGCACCAAGAGTCACTAATTTGACAGACGCTATCGAAAAATACGCTTGCGATAGTAGTTACGTAGCTCACTAGCATTTTGAGGTGTGAAACATGTTTACATTAACATAACATACGTTTTTGAGTCTTTTAAAGTCAAAATAATGTCTGGAAGAGCTTATTTAGCTTGGAATATGGAGGCCGGGAGACCAACGACGTGCACAACGTGAATTTCAAGAAAAAAACAAAATAAGTTCTTTTACAAAATATATTAATGTAAACATTTCGTTTTATTTATTTAAGCCTTTTATTTCCCAAAAAGTACATTTATATCATTCATTCATGTTACAATATAAACATGCGTTTTAACAATAATGAGATGAACAAGAATAAATTATTAAATAAATTTATTTATCAGATTAAGTAAAATAAAATAAATTATATAAGTACACAATGTTTTTCAATTGATATTGGGTGCCCATTTAAGGGCGAAGGCCTCCTCCATCTTTCGCCATTCGTTTGTCTTGGGCTATTCTCCAGTCCAGGTGGGGCCGGTCACGGCCACAATATCGTCGCTCCACCGTCAACTGGGTCTGCCTCGGGTGCGTGGTGTATCGCGAGGGTACTAATGGAGAACCCGCTCACTCCAGCGTCCATCTGTGGCTCTGGCTGCGTGTCCTGCCAATCGCCATTTCAACTTGCAAGCTAGTTCCACAGCATCTATTATTTGAGTGCATAGTCGTATGTCTTTGCTTCTCTTTCGGTCTCGGAGTTTAATTTATATTATACTTCTCTCCATTGCACGTTGGAAGGCTTGAAGTTTTTATAACTGCCTTTGTTACTCGTAGTGTCCAACTTTGACAACCATATAGTAGGTAATATAATGGTTTCCATAGCTTTCTTTTTCAGGCGAATAGGAATGCGTGATTTAAATACCTCTTTCAACGACCAATATCTTCTCCATGCATTCTTTATCCTGCAATCTATTTAATTTTCAGAAGCTTTATTAAATGATATGCTTTGCCCGAGTTCATCCCGAGATAAACACAATTGTCTACGTATGCGATTGGTGTGTCTTGTAATCACCGTTGGTACTCATAAGCTGTTACATAATAGACATGTTTTTTCAGCGTTCATTTGAAGATCGCATTTTCGGCTCCCCTTATCTAGTGACTTCAGCATGTGCACCAAAACATGTCATCTGCGAAGCGAAGATGGTTCAAGAACTCGCCGTTTATGTTGATACCGACATTGTGCCAATCCAGCTGTCTGATTGAAAACATAGTTCATTTTAAATTTAAATAAAAAACGCCGCAAATCACACATCGTCAAAGTAATTACAAATTGAATAGACGTATAATAATTACTATAAGGAATAAAAATTGAACAACCCTTAAATACCGTAAGTAGTTCACTAACCGCCACAGATAACTATATACTAGGCTAACCGCCAACCTTTTTATTTAGTCTGATTTTTTCATGATATTGACTGTCATAACATTGTTACCATAGCGATACCCTACGTTTTGATCATATGAGCCGTTCTCTCTTCTTATTACTGAAAAAGAAAGAAACAAAACATAAGAGTGAAGTTAGCTAGACGACACGATCTATCGAGCTTACCTTAGCGCCTGCGTAAGACTCCGTAAAACTCATGGTGCGAGCCATTATCGAAATATATTTGATCCACGTTAACACTTCCGACTCCACCCTCTTTTCATAAAGCTCATACGCCATGCCACCATACATATTGGAAGTGAACCCTCCAGGAGGGTCACCGGCATTACGTTTGCGCTAAAGTTAACAATCGCGGACGGTCAACGGCATTAGGTTTAAAACCATATTATAAAACACTGTAAAACGACGTAAAATTGTATGTTCAGGGGGTCTTGTCGCTATACATATTTAACAACATTTTAAATTTTTGGTGAATATTTTTAACCGTGCACAAAACATTTTTGAAAGTAAAAAAGCTTGGATTTTAAAACCAACGCTTAAACTAATAAATCTTGTTAAAATATACATCAGATTTAATTTTCAAGGTTTTTAACCTCTATCGTTCTAGTCATCCACGTGGAGCCGGTTTCCGCGCGCTATGCTGTATTCACTAAGAAAAACCTACATTTAAAATGAGCCCTCCGCGAGGGTTCCGGCATCCCATAAGCGACTAAGTGAACCCTCCAGGAGGCGTCCCGGCATTGAACGTGTTAATACGCTAGCGCTAGCGAGTACGTTTTCGATGATAACTCATGGTAGAGGTACCTGAGCCTCTACCATGAGTTGCCATCGAAAACTTACTCGCTAACGTTAAATACGCTAGCGTATTAACGTGAATCAAATAGATTTCGATTATGTCAAAACTCGCTAGCGTGTCCGTCAATAATTTATATGAAAATATATTGTACAGAGCCCCTACCGGTCACAGAAAGAATTAAAATTCGTACCAAGAGCACTATAGATTTCGATAGGTAAGAAACCTAACGTAATCTATTCGATAGTCACGAACGTTTTCAGCTGTCACCATACAAAACGGCACCATAAGTCACTAATTAGACTGACGCTATCGAAAAATACACTTGCGATACTAATTACGTAGCTCACTAGCATTTTGAGGTGGGAAACATGTTTACATTAAAATTATATACGTTTTTGAGTCTTTTAAAGTCAAAATAAGGAATATGGAGGCCGCTAAATTTGGAGACCAACGACATGCACAACGTGAATTTCAAGAAAAAATCAAAATAAGTTCCATTACAAAATATTATATTAATGTAAACATTTCGGTTTATTTATTTAAGCCTTTTATTTCCCAAAAAGTACATTTTTAGCATTCATTCATATTACAATATAAACATGCGTTTTTAACAATAATGAGATGAACAAGAATAGATGATTAAATAAATAAATTGATTTAACAGATTAAGTAAAATAAAATAAATTATATACACAATCTTTTTCAATTGATATTGGGTGCCCATTTAAGGGCGAAGGCCTCCTCCATCTTTCGCCATTCGTTTGTCTTGGTCTATTCTAGTCCAAGTGGGGCCGGTCACGGCCACAATATCGTCGCACCACCGCGACCGGCAACAGGGTCTGCCTCAGGTGCGTGGTGTATCGTGAGGGTACCAATGGAGAACCCGCTCGCTCCAGCTTCCATCTTTGGCTCTGGCTGCGTGTCCTGCCAATCGCCATTTCAACTTGCAAGCTAGTTCCGCAGCATCTATTATTTGAGTGCATAGTCGTATGTCTTTGCTTCTCTTTCGGTCTCGGAGTTTAATTCCTAATATACTCCTCTCCATTGCTCGTTGGTAGGCTTGAAGTTTTTTATAACTGCCTTTGTTAGTGTCCAACTTTGACAACCGTAGAGTAGGTAATATAATGGTTTCCACAGCTTTCTTTTTCAGGCGAATAGGGATGCGTGATTTCAATACCTCT
Source organism: Agrochola macilenta (assembly GCA_916701695.1). Taxonomy (NCBI): domain Eukaryota; kingdom Metazoa; phylum Arthropoda; class Insecta; order Lepidoptera; family Noctuidae; genus Agrochola; species Agrochola macilenta. Next base: position 20,097,282 of record OU753573.1, on the reverse strand, counting down.
TTCAACGTCCAATATCTTCTCCATGCACTCTTTACACTCTTTATCCTGCAATCTTCGATCAATAATGCACTAGATTCCCGGTCAGCGCTTCAAAAACGGAACGAAAAATAAGAGCACATATTCGGTTGTGGTCTTATTTCAAATTAGTATGGTCCAATCATAGCCAACGTTAAGACGTCAAAATGCCGCAGTACGCGTTCAAATTTTTTGTAAATAACCACCGTACCACCAAGATTTTGGAAGGAAAATTTTTTTTTCGGTAATTTTATTATCAGTAAGTGTTTTTCATAAAATAAAAACAGAATTAAATAGTAAATATAAATCAATTAGCAAATATTATGATTGTTTGACCAATGTTTGTGACAACAACCAACTATTGTAACAAACATCGACTGTTCTGGAACAGAGAATGCATGGTGTAGTATTGTTATTTTATATTTTATTTCTATTTGTAGATTTCCTAGCGACCCATTTCGCTGTGTAGAATGGGTATCTACTGTCGCGAAAGAAAGAGGAATAGAAATATACGGGGTGTCAGGGACATCGCCGCGAAGCCGGTTACCATGGATTCAGTACATGATTCTGAACCCCTCTCACTTTTCTATGAAACAGTTGTTTTTTTTTTTAATAACCGACGAAAAATTTCAACTCAGTGGGGTTCAGAATCATGTACTGAATCCATGGTAGCCGGCTTCGCGTCGATGTCCCTGCCACCCTGTATAAGTTTTATAAAAATTCGACAATTTGTTCGATTCATTTTAATAGATTGGACATAACTGGAAACACGCAAAGGCGTAGATTACTAAAAACAGTACAACAGTAACAATAAGTATTTATGAACTTATATAAAATTTACTTTTTATTTTCAAGCGACATGACATTATATTTGTTTCTCCGACGACAGAAAGATTTAATTTTGCCATTGTAATTAAATATTTGTATCTCCAACGACAGAAAGATTTAATTTTGCCATTTTGCGTTTGAGTGTCAAGGCTTATAATAAACTGAATTTGTTAGTATAATTTTTTTTTTTCTGTATTTCATAGAAAGAAATATAAACACATTTCGACTCCACTCATTCCTTGTCCAAGCGGCGAGCCTCTGTCATAAATTTTTATTGCTTTTATTAGCACTTTATAATTCGAACTTTAAATCCAAGCGTGTATGGTTGAATTTGTTTTGATGTATGTTTGACTTTATTGTTTTTTGAGCTATGTACAAAAAACAATAAAGTGTGAATACAACTTTAAGCATTGCATTTAAGGTTGAATTTACATTAATGTATATTTATATAAACTAGAAGTACGTAAACACAATTGGCGACAGTTTTAAGAGAACTTTTGTATGGGATAGTGTATCTAGTGCATTATTGATCGAAGCCTGCAATCTATTTAATTTTCAGTAGCTTTATTAAATGATATGCTTTGCTCGAGATAAACAAAATTGTCTACGTATGCGATTGCTGTGTCTTGTAATCACCGTTGGTACTCATAAGCTGTTACATAATAGAATGTTTTTTCAGCGTTCATTTGAAGATCGCATTTTCGGCTCCCCTTATCTCGTGACTTCAGCATGTGCAAGACAAAACATGTCATCTGCGAAGCGAAGATGGTTCAAGAACTCGCCGTTTATGTTGATACCGACATTGTGCCAATCCAGCTGTCTGATTGAAAACATAGTTAATTTTAAATTTAAATAAAAAGCGCCGCAAATCACACATCGTCAAAGTAATTACAAATTGAACTTACATAATTATTGTAAGGAATACAAATTGAACAACCCCTAAATACCAAAATAAAGGTTGGCGGTTAGTAAACTACTTACAGTTTACTAACCGCCAACCTTTATATTTAGTCGGATTTTTTCATGATATTGACTGTCATAACATTGTTACCATAGCGATACCCTACGTTTTGATCATATATGAGCCGTTCTCTCTTCTTATTACCTTATTACTGAGAAAGAAAGAAACAAAACATAAGAGTGAAGTTAGCTAGACGACACGATCTATCGAGCTTACCTTAGCGCCTGCGTAAGACTCCGTAAAACTCATGGTGCGAGCCATTATCGGAATCTATTTGATCCACGTTAACACTTCCGACTCCACCCTCTTTTCATAAAGCGCATACGCCATGCCACCATACATATTGGAAGTGAACCCTCGAGGAGGGTCACCGGCATTACGTTTGCGCTAAAGTTAACCATCGCCGACGGACCCGGACGGTCAACGGCATTAGGTTTAAAACCATATTATAAAACACTGTAAAACGACGTAAAATAGTATGTTCAGGGGGTCTTGTCGCTATACGTATTTTCCAACATTTTATATTTTTTGTGAATATTTTTAACCGTGAACAAAACATTTTTGAAAGTAAAAATGCTTGGATTTTAAAAACAACGCTTAAACTAATAAATCTTGTTAAAATATACATCAGATTTTATTTTCAAGGTAGGTTTTTCTTAGCGAATACAGCATTATATGCTGTATTCGCTAAGAAAAACCTACATTTAAAATGAGCCCTCCGCGAGGGTTCCCGGCATCCCATAAGCGACTAGGTGAACCCTCCAGGAGGCGTCCCGGCATTGAACGTGTTAATGCGCTGGCGCTAGCGAGTACGTTTTCGATGACAACTCATGGTAGAGGTACTAAACTACTAAACGCGGGTACCAAGTTGTCAAAACCAAAGATTGTTTAGTTTTTTTTTGGTCAAAACTGTTCCCGTGTCTTTGGTTGCGTCAATTGACATCTTGATTGACATGTCTGTGATTGACATTGACAATTTCGTATTTCGTGTCGCGCATAGAGGAAAGTAATATATTGGTGTCGCGGTAATATTTAAATTTTATTGTTGTGTGCATTCCTGTGTATTTCTCATTATTATGTCTCTGAAACAAAAAAGGGATCAGACCTTCGTAGCCAGTGAAAAGGAAGCCCTAATTCAGTTGGTGGGTCAACATTATGTTGGAATAAAAAAAAACATGCCGTGAGTTTAAAACAAAAAACAGAAGAGTGGAAGAAAATTTCGATTTCTACATCATACTCCTCCTCAGCACGCAAATCTGATTTTAATGGAACATTGATTATTGCTGTGTTCTCACGGACGTTTGGGGACGGACAATGGACGTCTTACAAATATAACAAAAAAGAGCTAAAATCGTTTTTTTTTTTTGTGAATGTACCTTATTGTTTAAATAAATAAATCGTTTAAATATTGTTTTATTATTGTTACATACATCTTATTCATTTAAATACACATATTTAGAAATTCAAATGACGCTCTATGTTTCTACGCATCTGGGTGCTACCCATAGAAATATAAATAACAGGAGAAGTGGTATGGGGGCGTGTCTGTGTCCGCGCGTCTTGATCACAATGCTCATGCCTCAGGCAAATGGCCGTCTCCGCTAACTAGTGCGCTTTCGAGCGCGATCGTGATAACATTTAAGAATACCGTGTTGTTCAGTGGTTTCTTGTAAAAATCGAAGCTAAACTATAAACTTTATAAATTGTAGAACCACTTTTCATAAATCAGCACAAGTATTTTGCTATATTTGTGTTGAAAATCATGAAAAACAACAAATCGTAAAATATTTCTTGCCTTTACTACGTTATTTTTGTTTTCATATATCACAGCGACTGTACTTTTATTGTAGTAAATACATTGCTTCTTTACCACTACCAAAGTATGTCGCTAAGTAACTGGACAAGCAATGTAAAAATTACAAAACGATATTTACTTTAAGCGGTTGCATCGTAAGTACGGCCGCAGCGTCTTGTGACGGATTAGTGATGTGGTTGTACAGATCCACTAACGTAGGCTATCGACAATAATGTCGATTGTCGTATGAATTTATATTACTATTAAAGTTTATTCTTCAATTTGTCAACAGTTATAGCCTGATTGGAAGACCGATGTGAAATCTTGTTTTATACTCATTTAGATTTTCTCATAATGTTGTTATTTTTTTGGTTTACTTAATATTTCTTTTTTTTACTTACTTATTGTTTATTTATATCATCTTATTATATGTATATCGTTTTTTATTTATAATTTTTTTAGCAACTTCCAAAAATTTTAATACAATAATAAATGGGAGAATCGATAAGTTTCCGATTTAGTCAATCACTAGCGTATATGTAAAATAAATGGCTTTTGCACAGCACAACGATAGCGAACGATGTTTTCGTGTGGGTGAGTTGTACGGTGCATGGTAAATGCACGCTGTGTTTGATGGGATAAGGTTTATAATTGATTATGTAGTACGTTCTGATTTGTAAATTGCAAGTGTGAGCGGGGCCTCGTATTTATTGGGTTTACTGATCGCATGTGTGATCGCAGGCTAGAGAGTAGGGATAGATAGAAGACATTGGGTTTCGATACATTTTCAACCACCGGGCATATCTCCTTCTTTCTTATATCTATGGTGCTACCAGATGACTGCTGCGGATCTATGTGGATTTAGCACTTCAACTGCAGAGAATTGTGCACAAAGTCAGTGCTGCTATTGCCTCACTCTGACCACGCCACATTTACTTTCCCGAGTCACCACCAAACACAGAATTTTACAAGAAAGCAAAATTCAAACATTGTTCTTCTATAGCAGTTATTAAATATATACGAGTCGTGTGTACTTCCTGGCTTTGTGTACTTTAACTCTATTTGATCTTCAATGGAATCCAATACAGACATAACTGTTGGTTTTGTAAGATGAAATCTTTTCAAAAAGTCTTGGTCATCCAGGGGGTCGAAATGTTCTTATCTCTCGCGTATCCATTTTGGACGACGAACAATGAACTCATCCTCATCCCAACTTTCGTCATAACATAGTATTAACAATCTTTTCATTTTAATTAGCCAAATATCACCAAAATCAATATAAACAACACGACACTGACAGCGTGTTGTCAGCTCTTGAACTCGTTTAGAGGCTTGAACGCCAAAAATCGGGAGTTCAGAATATAAACTGGTTTATGCTTAACTGCGATCACTTTGTGTTGGTGAAATCAAAAGTGGGGATATGAACTCAGTTAAACGCTTTAACTGAGTTCAGCATGAATTGATCACGATCGCAGCTATCCCCACTTTTGACGTGTTGTTTATATTGATTTTGGTGATATTTGGCTAATTAAAATGAAAAAATTGTTAATACTATGTTATGACGAAAGTTGGGATGAGGATGAGTTCATTGTTCGTCGTCCAAAATGGATACGCGAGAGAGAAGAACATTTCGACTCCCTGGATGACCAAGACTTTTTGAAAAGATTTCATCTTACAAAACCAACAGTTATGTCTGTATTGGATTCCATTGAAGATCAAATAGAGTTAAAAGTACACAAAGCCAGGAAGTACACACGACTCGTATATATTTAATAACTGCTATAGAAGAGCAATGTTCGAACAGGGGAAATATGGAAGTGCTGTTCTTGTTGGAGATGCAGGTTACGTATGTAACAACTAGGATATGATGACTCCATTAGGTCAGTGTAATACTACTGCTGAAAACTTGTACAATGAGTCTCAAATAAGAACAAGAAATTGTGTAGAAAGGTTATTTGGAGTCTGGAAAAGACAAAAAGAAAAGACAAAAGACATTACAAAATTTAGTGGATATCGTGTGGTGACTCGGGAAAGTAATGTGGCGTGGTCGGAGTGAGGCAATAGCAGCACTGACTTTGGGCACAATTCTGTGCAGTTGAAGTGCTTAATCCACATAAATCCACAGCAGTCATCTGGTAGCTACAGATGCGTAGAAACATAGAGCGTGATTTTAATTTCTAAATATGTGTATTTAAATGAATAAGATGTATGTTCTGGTGTGGTATGTAATAAATAATAATAAAACAATATTTAAACGATTTATTTATTTAAACAATTAGGTACATTCACAACAAAAACGCTCTTTTTTGTTATATTATTTGTACGTGGACGTCCATCGTCCGTCCCCAAACGTCCGTGAGAACACGGCATTTTTTCTGTTCTGTGGCAATAATCAATCTTCCATTAAAATCAGATTTGCGTGTTGAGGAGGAGCATGATGTAGAAATCGAAATTTTCTTTTAGGTACCGTTTAGTAGTTTACTGATAAAATTTGATATTTTAAGCGCAGCTGGTCGCTATCGCATGTTGCAAATGCTAAACGCATTGCGTTCATTTGACAACATTTACATTCTATGCCATGAAAATTTGGTTTCCGTGAACGCGATAAAAATGTAGCTGGTGAAATCGGTTGGACGTAAATCGAGATCAATATCAACACATGAACTCGTTTATGAAGAACTTAGATTCCATAAACGCGTTTTGTGATAGGAACGGAGAAATCCGCCCTAAATCAAATACTTTATACGGTTAACCGTGTACTAAGTAACTATTGTGCTTTTTTAATTGGTCGTGTAATAAGAGACCAAGTATGACCGTTTGACAATTTCGGAACGTCCATTTAGTTTAAGCATAGACGAATCCATATGCATTTGTCTCTTTTAAGTGTACAATCTGCGCCATAAGAGAGAAGAGCTTAGATATATCGTAATTTGTCTCTAATTTGTATGCTCCCTCTATGTTAGTTATAACTCTGAGGTTAAATACATGTGTCATATCATAACAATGTTATAGAATATCAATAGGTAATAAGGTGGTTTGTTTAATGTGTTTAATATAATAATATAAAGAAAGACAAAGATCGTGGATTCTGCACGGCAGAATACCACACTTTTTGGCCTTCAATGCCGAACACAGATGTGAACACAATACTACCTGAACTTTAAAAATCAAATTCATAATTCATTAATAATCAATCATTACCTATCCCTAATTCTAATATACACAATAATTCATTTCAGTCTTTAATCAATAATTCATCTAATTATTTAAATTTACAACGTCTATTAGCATACGTATTTAGATTCATTAATCGTTCTAAAAGGGTACATAATCATTGTCTTACTCTTACTAATTCAGAGTTGTCCTACAGCGCTGATTTCATAATTAAAACAGTTTAGAGGGAAATGTTTCCTGAAGAGTACGAGCTACTTTCATCAGGCAAACTATTACCAAATAAAAATCACCTTAAGAAATTATCACATTTTATCGAGTCTGGTATTATACGAGTCGGAGGCAGATTAGATAATTCTTGCTACGATTATAATGTCAGGCACCCAATCATTATCTGCAGCAAACATAACTTTACACAACTTTGTTTCTAATACATATCACTAACGCCTTTTCCATGCTGGTCCACAGCTACTCTTAGCCACAGTTACAGACACGAGTATTGGCCTTTGGGTGGTAGAAACCTTGCCAAATCAACTATTAATAAATGCGTAAAGTGCCAGCGATTCAACACTAGTACAGTTCAACCCATCATGGGTAATTTGCCTAAGGATCGAGTCCAGTTAGAGTTTCCTTTCCTAGAGACTGGCACAGACTATGCCGGACCCATCCTCCTAGCCGACCGCAAAGGTAGAGGATGTAGATTAGTCAAGTCATACATATGTGTTTTTGTTTGTCTAGCCACAAGGGCGGTTTATCTGGAGCTTGTCTCCGATCTAACAAAACATGCCTTTATTGCAACACTGAACAGATTTATTGCTCGTCGTGGTAAACCAAAGACCATCAACTCCGACAATGGTACAACCTTTATTGGTACCTGTAACGAATTAACTGCCATATTAAAACAAGATTTTTCTTCAGAAATGGTAGATACAGGTATTAATTTTAACTTTATTCCGGCATACACCCCACACTTCGGTGGCTTATGGGAGTCTGCCGTGAAATCTATAAAACATCATCTGAGGCGTATATTACTCGTAGGCTTCGCACATCTCACCTACGAAGAGATGTCTACGTGTCTGATTCAGGTTGAGGCAATACTTAACTCTCGTCCTCTAACTCCTCTTTCCACTGATCCATCAGACCTATACCCTTTAACTCCTGCCCATTTCCTTATTGGGAGATCTCTCACATCCCTACCGCATCCGCAAGTCATCAACCAGAACATCTCCAGCCTGAAACGTTTCCAGCGTATCGAGCACCTGAAGCAAAAGTTCTGGAATAGATTCTCTAACGAGTATATCTTCTGCCTCCAACAGAGAACCAAGTGGACGGACTCCAAGGGGGTGCTTGAAGAAGGAGCCATGGTGGTACTCAAAGAGCAACAGTCACCACCACTGATGTGGCCACTCGGTCGTATCGTACGTCTCATACCTGGGAGTGACGGAATAAGCAGAGCCGCAGACGTAAGGACGAAAAAGGGAATAGTCCGACGCGCTTACAACACCATCTGCCCTCTTCCAGTATGATCATTGAAGATGTAGCCACCACGTTTTGACATCGTGTAAAAGAAACATTGAAAAGAACAGTTCTCAAAAGAACTATGATCACAGCACGTTTTAGACATTCTGTACAAGAAACACGGAATAAATATTGTACAGGAACTGCCGACGCCACACGCCGTCGGCCTTCGCCCCAATCTTCAGCCGCACGCACGAGCACAACACACACATCTTCACTGGACACTGCCGCATCGATGAATGCGGGCGCCGGCTCTTTTTTTTTTTTTTTTTTTAATGTGGGGCATCTCGTAGCTGACCACCGAGGTCATGACTACTTAACCGGTCAATCCTGTGTCTGTCTTAAGCTTCTACACTCAAAGCCTCCAGCCAGGGGCAAAAACTATGCTAATTAAAACTAGGCCAACGCTCGCTAACGGCACAGGACGAACCTCGGCTTAGGGCGTTCGCTGGGGGGAGGACAGCAAGAGGGACAGGCTGGATAGAAAGTATATCATTATTATTATTAATCGGGGAATTTAAAGCTACAGGCTCAGCATCATCGACGCGGGCTGGCGCATCGTCGAGCAAGGGTCGGGGGGAGTATCATTTACTCGGGAGGGTCGCGATCGCGGACCTCTGCGGCGAGGTCGGAAAGTGTGTCGGTGTGTGTGTTTTCTCACTGTACTGGTTTCCCTATTGTTCTCCTGGAGGAGGGTTATGGGGTCGTCTAGGTCGGAAAGGATTTGCCTCGGGCGGCGGACTGTACTGATTTGACTCGGGACATAACTGGCGGCCTCGACAACCAGAGGGTTGCGATTGGTGGCGGCGGAATCATAGAAACGCTTGGAATTGCGTTTGAGAAACTGGTGGATTGTGGGGAGTCTAAAGTCGAGATGGAGGGTCTCGTTCCTACAGAACCAAGGGGCTCCCGTGGCCCTACGAAGGAATCTATTCTGTATCACCTGTAATCTATGGATTTGTCGGGGCTTGGGTTGGGCAAAGACGGCGCCTGCATAGGTCAGGATGGGGCGAATGCACGTTGTGTAGATTCGCAATTTGCACCTAAGGGACATTTTGCTACGTGCATTTAACATGGAGTGGAGTCTTCCGAGAGCGAAAGCGGCCCGCGCGCGGGCCTGCTTTATGTGGTCTGTGAAAGTGAGGTGTTGGTCGAGGACCACACCTAGATACTTGGCTCGCTTCTCCCAAGGGATCGGCTTGCCGAGCATGGTGATGGGTCGGGGCAAAGGGGGTCTGTATCGGGCCAGCCTTTTTGAGAAAAGGACCGCTTGGATTTTGTCGGGGTTGACTTCGATCCTCCATTTCCTAAACCAGGCGCCAAGGTTATTGACTGCGGTTTGGAGAATGCGGGCTATCGAGTCGGGTCCAGCGCCCTTGTAGTAAATGGCCGTAGCGTCTGCGAACAGAGCCAACTGTGCCTTTTTAGTGTTTTTTTGTCTTTAGTGTTATTTGTACAATCTGAAGTTAATAAAAATCAATTTTTTTTTTTTTTTTTTTTTTACTCTTCGGGATATCGCTGGTGAATAGGGTGAATATGAGGGGGGCAAGCACAGAGCCCTGAGGGACGCCTGCGCGGATATACACGGACGGGGAGAGGATATTGCGCCTTCGATGCGATAGCGGAATGTGCGGTTCAACAAAAAGTCTCGTAAGATGAGCACGAGACGATTTGGCACACCGAGTTGGTACAGCTTATATATTAAGCCATTGTGCCAGACTTTGTCAAACGCTTTCGCTATATCGAAGAGTACTGCACCGGTATACAAACCACGCTGGAAACCAGCGCTTATGTGTTCGATTATCCGGTGGGCCTGATGCACGCTAGAGTGCTGGGTGCGGAACCCAAACTGTTCGTTGGGGATAAGGCCCTTTGTCTCGGCGAAGTCTCTGAGACGCTTATAAATTTGCCTCTCGTAGACCTTGCCGAGGACTTTGAGCAAACTGATGGGGCGGTAACTCGAAGGCTCGGTTTTGGGTTTGCCGGGCTTCGGGATACCGATGACGTTGGCGTCTTTCCACACTTGTGGGAAGAAATTGTTGCTTAAGGCACCATTGAAGATGGTGGTCAGTAGCATTATCAGGTGGGCAGGGAATAGCTGAATCACCCTATTAGTGATTCCATCTGAGCTGGGTGCTTACTTTCCTCCAGTCCATTACCCTTTTGGTGATCGGGGGGCGATTGGGGTCGGGGAGACCTATGCGGGGGTCTAGTTTTAGTATTACTGGACGGTGATCAGAGTGAAGCTCGTCCACCGTCTCTATCGAATCTAGTCGTAGATTGACGTTCGTAAGGATCGCCAAGTCAAGTACGTCTGGGGTATGGCCTACTGTATGGGGATAGTGGGTATGATTCATGGGGCGATTATGTCAATGTTAAGGGAGTTAGTGAGGTCGAACAAGTGTCGCCCTCTTATGGTGGATCTGGAACTATTCCAAGAGGGATGTTTGGCGTTGAGGTCGCCCGCTATAATAACGGAGTCGCTCAGGGCTAATAGGGATGTGCGATCGTTTTTGATGGGTTGAAAATCCTCCGCACCACTACAGGGGGTTACGTAGGCTGATACTATTATGATCGGCTGATGGCCTGTCATGCCTAGGTGACAGACTGAGACTTCTAGTCGTGAAAGGGGAGGAGGGTCTATAGGCATACAGTACAGATCCTTTTTATAATATATTAGGGTGCCACCCTTGTGACAGTGGACCCTGTCATTGCGAACTATGCGATAGTTGGCTATGCCGGGGTCACGGTTACAGGGATTGAGAATTTTTTCCTGAACGAGGATGTCAATTTGATGGGCGCGGAGGAAGTCCGCGATCTCATCGCGTTGACCATGAATGCCATCGGCATTGAAAAAATCTAACTTGAGGGATCGGGGTTTGAACCTAGCTATAACGGTGTTAGACATTATGGGTCCTTTGGGTGGCGTGCGTAATGTCGGGGTACGCATTGTGTATAGCCTGGATCCTAGGGAGATCGTAGGCGATTTGAGCGGCTGTAAGTTCGTTAGCCATTTGGTAAGCGCGAGGGGACAGGAATGTCATGTATGCGGATTTGATCACGTTATAAGGCGTGTTGGGGGTGGCCACGGGAGTGTTTGTGGCAACGTTGGGTTTGGGGACGCGGTGCTAGAGGAGCAAGTGCGGATTTGTTTTGGGGCGCGGGGGCGTGCATAAGGGACATTAGGGGCACGGGGGCGCGAGTACTGGGGTCCATTTGACGGGGGGTGGTCGTGGGTGGGGGAGGGGGTGGGGGTTGGAAGTAACCCAGGGCAGGAAAAGCCTGCTGGTGATGGAGGTAGTTCCATGGACTAGGCCTCTGGGGGCTTAGTCTCTGGGGCATCTGGGACGAGGGGATTTTATAGGAGATGGGGGCTTCCCTCTGCTGGCGGGCGTCGAAGCGCTTGGCCAGTTTGGGAGAAGAGGACTTTGGGGCTTTCGGGTAGCCGCGGTAGTTAGCCGGGTGTCCTATTTGCCCGCATAGTACGCAACTAGGTGGGTCGGGGCATAGGTTACGGTCCTTGGGACGGGTGCAGTCGGAAGTGCCGTGCTCACCCAGGCACTTGACGCACCTGGGCTTTGCGTGACAGTTCCGCTGCGAGTGTCCGTATAGCTGGCAATTGTGACATTGCCCTACGGCGCCAGTTTTCCATGGCTTTTCTATCGTGAAGCCCGTGAGAGAGCACAGGGACTTCAGCTGGAATATGGGGTGATGCCCATCGACGTGGGTGCATATGACGAGTATCATGTCGTATGCTTCCCCGCGTTTTGCGCGGTGCATACGGTGGACTTCGTCAACCGGGACGTTTTGCGACTGAAGGTCGGCTAGTATGTCGGAGGGGGCTATTTCCTTGGGGATCCGTTTGATCACCACTCGGATTTGACGTTCCTCTGAGAGGGTGTACGTGTGGAATGACACGCGTCGCTCTCTCAGAAGCTTAACTAATTCCCTATAATCGTGGGAGGTAGGGGTTTGGACTTTAATACCCTGTTGGGTACTTCGGGCGCTACTGTATGCGATCCTTTGATCGCAACACCATTTGGAGATATCCGTCCACTTGGCCTTGTCCTGAATGAACACGGGTGGTGGCGGAGAGACCTTCTTAGGGTCAGAAGTAGGTGGGGTGGGGGCAACCTGCGAGGAGGTTGACGCGATCGGGTGAGGGCGGGGGAGGGGGTAGCTACGGGGGTGCAAGTAGCGGGTGGGGCTGGGGATGGCGGGAAAAGTGAAAAGGTGTCCTTATCCTCGAAGGCTACGACCTTATTGGCTTGGGTGGAGGACTGCTTCCTGTTCTTCTGTTTCTTCCCTTTTTCGTTGACGGGGACGACGGGAATGTATCCATCGTCTTCGGAGTGGGACGAAACGGAAGGACCGGAGAGGATTTCCTCTAAATCGGACGAGGTGTAGGGGTATTGGGGGCGCTTTGAAGAAGCGGCTGTCGGGGCGCTAGTGTCCATGTACTCAGGCGGACTGAGCGGACTTTCTAGTTCAACAGCTGGGAGCGAGCTCTCCACCGCGTCACTGAAATCAGTGACGCTGGGGACAGAAGGTCCCAGAAGGGTTTGTCGTAGAGCGACAAGCCGGGGTTGCCATTTGGCCCTAGGGGCGGGGACGACATCGTTGATGATGTCCTGGAAGAAATCGAGGAGCGTCGTGAGGCGAGCGTCCTTCATTATCGGGGGGAGATTAAGAAATATGAGAGGGGAATTTCCCCTATTTCTCCTAACAATCTAACTCTAACTCCCCGGGCGGATTTGCCGGGGATGTGTAAAACCCTCCCTGTCGGGTATAGACAGGGAGGTTGAGTACCTAGGGTGAGCCCTAAGCTTGCTTTTGCCCGTTGCCTATCTTAATGTGCAACGGGGTTCTAACCAGTCTAGTGTGCCGGGTGTAGACACACCCGATCGACACTAGGTGTGTCGCTGTGAAGGGAAAACTGTCACCAATGTCGACTAGGAGATCCCCCAAGGCCGAACACTGGGACCCGTCCAACTGACTGCCTAGCCTTGATGGGGTTCGGCGGGTGTAGTCGGGGCAACACCCTCTCGGTTTCGTTGGCACCGTATAGGTTTCCACCGAGAACCACGAAACTGTGGATTTTCCCAGAAGGGGTCAAAAAGTCGCGACGAATACGTTTTGAAACAACTCTGATATAGAAATATTTATTCATTGTGTCTTGAAAAAGACAGCAATTAATAGGTCGGAGGTAGTCGGGTGACTACGGAGCTCGTCGCAGGGGGCGACGAATCTTGGCAGGTAGGCTGGTTCCACGAACAACACAGTAGCGCTGGAAAGTGCACATTGAATATATAAGCAAGAAACTGAGCACGTCCGCGTATGTCTTGTACAAATTGTCCTCAGAACTTAACCCAGATGCTTTGGTGACGGCCTATCATGGATTGGTGGCATCAATTCTGCGCTATGGTATCATATTTTGGGGTAACTCTACGGACAAGGATATAGCGTTTAAAGCCCAAAAGAGGTGTATTCGGGCTATGTTCAAATTAAAATCAACAGAAAGCTGTAGACCATTGTTTAAAAAATACAAATTATTAACTTTACCGTCTCTATATATTTTTGAAGTTGCATCGTTTGTAAAGTCTAACCCCCAACTCTTTCCACGACAATCTGACACTTTTCCGCGCAACAGACGTGACAATAGCCAACTTTGCTTGCACTCGGCAAAAACTGCCCTCATGGGGAAAAGCTTTTTTTGTATGGCCCCGAAAATATACAACAAAATACCACAGGCCTTTAGAGCTATGACAGAAAATCAATTTAAGCAAGATTCGAAATATATTAACAGACAAGTGCTATTATAATATAAATGACTTTTTGACAGATGCCTCTTAACATACTTAACTTTATAATATTATTTCTGTATGATTATTCTCATAAAATTTCATAATGAATGTTAGTGAACCAGTCTTTAGTCTTTGGTTCACTGAATGAATTAATTATTTGTTATATTAAAAAAAAAAAAAAAAAAAAATTGTACGCCTCGCCAGGCAAAACATGTACGGACTTTTTACCTATATTTAAGATCTTGCATGCTCAATTTGTATGTAAACACATGTTTGACAAATAAATTATCTTTTATCTTTTTATCTTTTATCTTTTAGCGCACGACCGTCCGCAACCGATGCTGGGCGTAGAATTGAATGAAACGAACTATCTGTTGCGCGGCGTGTTCTAGGTTAATATAGGCACGCCGCGTAACTATATACAGACAACCAATACTACACAGACACCTACATAACACGTGCGAGCGCGACGCGGGCCGCGAAGCACGTTGACACTGAGCGTTGTTACACTACAACACAAGCCGCTCACACAAACACGACTGCTTATCCCTCAATCCGTAAACGGCTAGATCTGTGAGCGGGGCGAGGGAAAGCTACATATCTACCTGTAGGTGCGTCGAGTCGGCATCTCTGTCGCTGGTCGTCTTCGTCGGGCCTCCCTCAGGCAAGTGGGGGTCTCACCTGGCGGGGACAGACCGCCGGGATGTCGTGAAGAAGCGACGCTATAGGAATATAGCGTCGCGGCGCGCCTACAGAAAATTCATAGCAACCATTCACACAGACGCACTTTGCGTGCGTCGATTCTACAGGCCGTCCGAGGCCAACATATTGAAGGGTCCGTATTAGCGGGCCACTGTAGTGCCTCCGCCGGCGAAGGGCGAAGCCCTGACCCCGCTCGCCACGCCCCCTGACGGGGGCGTCGCGACATCTCGATTGTGCGAGTCAGTCGGTCTTCGGATTCGACTCAATAAAGGGCCCCTGCTCCCGACAAAACTGTCGGTTTACCTGGTATAGCGCTGCTGTATATTCACATAGCTGTATTGGCTTGCTGATAGCGAGTAGATACACTTGTCTCTGGGTGGCTTGGCCACTATACGAACTGAGACCTTAAAATTCTGTTCGATTAACTGTTACTTCAATTGTATTGTTTTATTTTATAAAGTGTAATTGCTGTATACCTACTGTAATAAAAACCGTGTCATTGTTTATACAGTCTTGTTTATCCCAATAAAATGGGAACTCCAAACCCTGACGATATACCTCTCGGCACTCCTGATCCTACATATACATATATATATGCTATATAATAGATATATAATAAATATA
Source organism: Agrochola macilenta (assembly GCA_916701695.1). Lineage (NCBI taxonomy): Eukaryota > Metazoa > Arthropoda > Insecta > Lepidoptera > Noctuidae > Agrochola > Agrochola macilenta. Next base: position 20,081,864 of record OU753573.1, on the reverse strand, counting down.
ATATAATATTTTATGAGATAACATTAATAAAAAAAGAATAATTTGTCAAATAATACGTTAATAAATAAAAGTTTATCGGATAATGATTCTCCTAATTGAATGATTTGGCAAAGTTGTTATTGTGTAATCTTCGATCAATTGATCGAAGTGTGTAATGATGAAATTACAAATCATATTTTTGTCAATCGTTACTTGTCAAATGAAAATATGTAAATTAAGTTTTGGTGAAATGAGTGGTCACCCTTTTTAAAAAAAAATCTTCAAATGACTCCTCCCGCTCTGGGCGGAGCGAGAGGGAGTGTCAGACTTCTACTGACTAAAACCCACCCGTGTTCCTTCCGTTGCCTGTGTGCCGGGGCCGCGATATCCCTTTCAGACAAACCCGCAACCCCAGCAGGCATTGGTCCTTCCGGACCCCGTCAGTTGGTGCTGACATCCCTTTGAGGCGCGCGTGGAACACAACGCACCGTCGACCCGGGATGACTGGTCACCCATCGGTCAATTTGATTTTAATTTGCCGAAAAGCTTTTATAACTATCATAGGGTTTATATGTTTAAATTGAAATTCAACCGGGCAGCCATTTGCTTTTAATAAATCTATTGAGACATCGGGTGAGGAATTTAAAGCTTCCGTCGTTTTATATGGTATATTAGTAAAGAAACTTACAAATTCAGCAGCCATACAGCTCGAACAGTCTGTCCCTACTTATCTAATACCTCTAGTTGCCCAGTCACTAAAAATAAAATTAGGGCAAATATTTTTTGTTTTCTTTTCAAAAGTTTTATTGAATTCTGTGTACACTAATGAAAAGAAACCCTCATACAATTTATTTGCATCGTTCATATTATGGCCCAGAGCATTTAACTTATTATTTAGGGTACTATTACTACTATTATTACTAGGGTACTAGGGTACTATTATTGGGTACTATAATCTATTTAATTTGCCAGTTGTAATTGGTCTAAATTGTATTTGCACTTTTTGCTTAGGTGTTTTAAACTTAAAAGGTACCGTTTGTCCACTATGATCAGACGGCAAATAATTTACGATGGCTTTATCTAAATAATGTCACTACCCTACCTACATACCCTACCTACTTTACCTACCTACCTATCTACCCTACCAGCCCTACCTACCTACCAACTTACAAACCTACCTACCTACCTGCCGACCCTACCTTCACCTACCTATCCTAAGAACCTTCTCCTGAGAATAACGAACACAAAATAAGACCTATCCAATTTGGTCCAGCCGTTCACGCGTAATGCCGTGACCAAGGGAAATAGGGATTAATTTTTATATACGAGAGTAATCACCAAAAACAGAAGTTCGTTTTTCAGTACATCGTTAACTTTTTTTATTTCTTCTATAAAAGCCATTTTTTTAAGTTAGATTTTTGTTTAATTTCCTATTAGTAGAGTATAAAATACTGCGCATTTGGATTACGAGTACGAGTAAGTATGTTATAAGATTTTGTAAGTGGTTTCTTTTCAATACATGAATAAGTAACTAAAATATCCCCAGATTGTGTTGATGTGTGCAGCTAAAGCCGTGTCTCCTGCGCGTGTTTTTCGAAACATTACACAAAAACATCGAAACAAAGAGGCGTGGCCATACACATTTGTGTATGCTAACACGATGTTTTTGTTTTCCGAGCTGCATGGAAAGCATTCCCCGCGCGGGTGAAGAGCAGGAGGGTTTGTTTCATTTTCAACTGCCGCGCGCACCGCGCACATCTGTCACTGTCAGTCAACACAGGTTTTGAGGTTATATTGTCCTCGAAATAGTTGTGATAAATTGACGATGGATTTTAATTGAGATACTATATTCGTCACTTTTTAAGCACGTCTTCCTCGTCGCGTCTTTCCATTCTATACAAGGCCAGAACGCAAGGGTGTGAAACTAATCGCGTATAGATTGGTGATTGACCCCCCTCTGGTGATTTTATTAGTTTCGAATCGGTAATGGAGGATTCACTCAATAGGTTAAAATCAAGTAATAAAAGTATAATTTTATGTGGAGATTTTAATATTAATATTTTAGATGTTACTCCATTAAGTATTAGACTTCTTAATCTGTTTAGGTCTTATAATTTAATAAACTTGTTTTTTGAACCTACTAGGATCACGGCATCTTCTTCAACTTGTCTAGATAATATATTTAGTGATTGTGATGCCAAAAATAAAATAGTGTTAAGTGACTTAACGTCTGACCACTGTGGTTTATTAGCTAGCTTCCCCATGCCATTACATAAAAAGCCGCATAAAATAGAATGCAGGCCTTATACAGCTAGTCGTTGCAATAAGTTTAAAAATAATATAGCTCACAGAATTACACCATCTATAGTAGAACACGAGAATCCCAATGAAATCTATGGAGCCCTTTTTGATGTTGTGCAAAAAGAGTACCAATCTACTTTCAAGTCCAAAACTATTCAAATGAATGGCACCTCGTTGGCTTTAACCAATGGGCCACTCCAGGAATTTATAAAAGTAGAGCGAGACTATACGAGTTATATGGTTTGAAAAAATACAGGTTTGATACTCCTTTCCTAGAGTATGTCAAAAATTATTCAAAATTATTTAAAAAGGTGTGTGTTTTTGCTAAATCTAAATTTTTAAGCGATACAATTAAAAAATAATAAAGTAAAAACCACTTGGAAAATTATTAACAATGAAACGGGTAAGTCGGTTAAACAAGATAAACAACTAGAGATTATGGTCGACCATAAATTAGTTAATAAAGCAGCTGACGTAGCTGAGGCGTTTAATGAGTTTTTTGCCAACATACCTGTAACTAGGGTTTGATACTTAAGATCAACAGCCATAATATCAGCAGTTAAAACATCAACACCGTAAGTAAAAAAATGTTAATGTGTCCATTTCCTCTTTCTTCGATAAAATCCTTTGTAAAGTTTCTTCAAAATTTTTATTATGTTATGATTATTATGATATAAGTTATGATTATTCAAAACATTTGAAATTTCACGGGTTTATGCTACTAGTACCGTATACAATAGTGCAAGTGTGTTTCATTACCGGCGCGTCGCCATTTTGAAGACAGATGACAGTTTGCTTGGTGCATGTCAAGACGATACACGTTTTTTAACATCCTTTTGAAAATTAACAAATTTAAAACAAAATTAAATCTCTTTGCTCTAAACTGTGAAAATTCATATTTAATATATTTATCAGCGAATACTTTCCAAGTTGTGATTTTAAACTTTGGTCTGGTGAACTGTTGACTTACTAAGCTGCTGACATTCTGACGTGTTGAGATTTTGAATCGTTGGTCTTACGGTGTTGATGTTTTAACTACTGATATTATGGCTGTTGATCTTAAGTATCAAACCCCTGTAACTACCACTCGCTCCTTAAATTCATCCCCGTCTAAAGCGGAAAATCTTTTGCTTAGTAGTGTGTCTAAAAATAGTCCCTTATTTAGCTTCGAACATGTAACGCCTCGTGATGTAGTTAATGATTTTAACACACTCAAGTCTAAAAACACTGGTGATTACTGGGGCATCTCCATTAAACTTTTAAGTAATATAATAGACATCGTAGCCCCCTATCTAGCTGTTACTTTTAATAAAAGGTGTTGATTTAGGAACTTTTCCTGACCTCATGAAGAATAGTAAAGTCATACCATTATTTAAATCAGGTAATAAAAGTGACGTTGGCAATTTCAGGCCTATTTCTATCTTACCAGCATTTAGCAAAATATTTGAAAGTTAATACTCAAGCAGTTGCTTAGACATTTTAATTTAAATAGCCTCCTTCATAATGAACAATATGGCTTTACAAAAGGTCGTTCGACTACAGATGCGGGTGTTGCTTTGCTGAAACACATATTTAACGCATGGGAGAACTCGCAAAATGCTATTGGGGTTTTCTGTGATCTCTCCAAAGCCTTTGATTGCGTGCACCATGACACGCTTTTGCGTAAACTGCATCATTACGGTGTGCAAAACGAAGCTCTCAACGTTTTAAATTCGTATTTACATAATAGGTCCCAATGTGCAGATGTTGATGGTGTGAAATCTTCTGGGCTACCAGTTCAGTTAGGTGTACCTTAAGGCTCAATACTGGGTCCATTCTTGTTCTTAGTGTATATCAATGACTTACCATTCTATTTAAAGGGTATCTGTGAAGTTGTACTGTTTGCAGATGATACCTCTCTTATTTTTAAAGTAGACAGGAATAAACAAGATTTTGACGATGTAAACAGTGCACTCTCAATGGTTACGGATTGGTTTACGACAAATAACCTAGTTCTAAATACTAAGAAAACGAAATGTGTAAAGTTTGCCCTACCAAATGTTAGAAATGTAGGTCCCAACATCGTCTTAGATAAAGAGGTGCTTGAATCTGTAAACTCGGCGGTTTTTCTGGGTATAGCAGTAGATGCCAAACTTCAGTGGGGCCCACATATATCTAGCCTAGCAGGAAGGCTCAGTTCAGCCGCCTACGCCGTCAGGAAAGTAAGACAATACACTGACGTCGATACAGCTCGGTTAGTCTATTTTAGTTATTTTCATAGCGTTATGTCCTACGGTCTTCTGCTGTGAGGCAAAGCTGCTGATATTCAAAATATATTTGTTCTTAAAAAACGAGCTGTTCGAGCTATTTACCAGCTTGGTGTCAGAGTTTCTCTGAGAGATTTTTTCAAAGATATTGGTATCCTCACGGTGGCATCTCAATTCATCTTCGCCAATATCTTATATATTAGGCAAAATATACACTTATACACTAAAAACAGTGATTTTCACAATGTTAACACTAAAAATAAGGACAAACTACGAGCTCCCTTTCACCGGCTTCATAAGGTTCATAACTCATTTGTTGGGCTTGGTATAGCCTTTTATAACAAGCTTCCCTCTTCTTTGCTAGATTTGCCTTTTAATGCGTTTAAAACGAAAGTAAAATCCAATCTTTGTTCAAAGGCATACTATTCTATCAACGACTACTTAAATGATAAGAATGGTCGCTGTGATTAACTCAAGACAATGTTTATGTTCTTTCTCCAGCTTACGTACTGACAAGTTATATGAGTTTATATAATTGTTCATTTTATTTGACTTTTTAAGTCAAGTTATTTTAATTTAACTTTAATTTATTGTTGACAAAATCTACTCATCACACTGTTTTTTTTTATGAGTTGTATTGCAATATGTGGTTAGCTAGTGACCTCGACAATTGATCATATTATTTACTGTTATTAGTAATTAACTCTTTGTTTATTTATTTTACATCGATGGTCCTAGTTTATCATTTATTACTTCCAGTTACAACTATATGTAAGCGGGCACGCCCTTTATTATTATTAAACCTTTATTTCAGACATAAAAAAAAATCCATATAGTGTTAGTAAAGAAAAACTAAATCTAATGTTAGTATCCTAATCCTAAGTCTGGAGTCGGACCTCATACTATCCACGTAATAAGTAGTTCATACCATTAGACGTATGAAGTCCGATCCAGTGACGCAGCATTGGACAATCCCACCTACCGCACAACGTGCTCAGGATGCTGTGGGAACTGGCGCGCATTCTACAAAGGATCGAGGCGGTGCGATTTCGGATGATGGCATGAAAGCCGTCAATCCTCGTTTCAGCAAACATCCCCGAAGCGCTACAAAAACGCGGGAGCCCCACCACCATCCTGAACGCATTGTTGTACTGCACGCGCAGGGCATTGTATGACCTTTGCGTATACCTAACCCACAGGCTGCACGTGTAGAATGACTGGCAGTAAGCTCTAAACAGTGTAATTTTTACCTGCTTGCTACACCGTGCAAATCTGCGGATCAGCATATTACATCGGACAGCCAACGCCCTGCGTTCCCTCTCAATGTCCAGGTCATCACTCAAGTCATCGGTGATCCAGTGACCCAGGTATTTAATCTGTGTGACTCTATTTAGAGGAGTATTACAGATAGTGACTTGTGGCACGTTGGAGTAACACTTGCCACCTGCTTTAAACACAAGTAACTCGCTCTTTTTAGCATTATACCTGAGTCCCTGAGCCACCGCATAACTTTCACAAACTTGCAGAAGGCACCTGAGAGCACTGATCGACGGACTCAGCAACACCATATCATCCGCGTAGCTAATATTATGCCTGTAGGCTTTTTTATTTAGATATTAAATTCTGTTTACGTTTAGTTTTTTTATTTCGGCCTGAGTATAGTTCTCGATGATTTTGTTTGGTATATTGGCGTGTGCTAGATAACATATGGCTAATAATTTGAAATATTTTTTGTGTTGCGTAATGTAAATTATTTTGAATACTATTATTATATAATCTTTTTTTTTGTTCTTCTAACTGAACAGACAGCTGTGCTGCTGGGGAGTTTGTTGCGCCACTTCTTCTTCCCAGCTAATGCACTAGGAAGTGGTGAAGGGTGGGCGTTTTGGGGGACTGTCTTATGTAATTTTGACGTTCGAAAAGTGCTGATTTTCAGCCTAGTTTGAATAAATGACTTTTGAATTTGAATTGGAAATCACTTTTTTACTAAGGTCTTCCAATCTATACAAGAATACCTAGTACGCAAATACTCGCGTATACTTCGTAGTGACCTAATTAACTACCTTATTCCAAAATATACAGTGCCAGTACCCATACGGACTAATCGTGTATAGATTGCGACAAATTGTGAACTGGTATTGAACTTGTTTGCGACGTAATGCACCTTGCGCTAAATAGCCTGCCTGGCTGGGAGCAACTTGGAAGTAGCGCTCGCCGGCCGCTACCGCGGCACCGCTCACTACGTTCGCTCGGTTCGCGCGCGGTTGGTCACAGTTCTAACCTAACCTATTGTAGCGTTGTGAGCGATCTCAGCTGCAAGTAGTCGAGCGATAAAATATCACAATTAGTAAGTTCCTAGTCACATCACTAAAAACGGGGAACAACACTAGCCATCTGGAGACGCTCTCGCTCTGTCATTTCGTTTTAGGGATGTGACATTTTACATAAAAATCGATTATTCATTAATCGATTGTTTTTCGAAGCATGATAAATCGATTAATAAATAATCGATTTTTCTTTATAAAATAATAGTTTTTTTTTAAATTATATTAAAGAATAAAATTTATATTGATAACAGCTTTATTAAATACAAAATACACATCCGAAATAAAAAAAATAAAAAATAATCAACACAACTTTAAGTTCTAGAATAATCAACATGAATTAATATAATATTTTATAATAAAAAAAAAAAAAAAAATATATTACTTTATCACAGTTTTATTAAATTGAAAATACGAAATTACGTAAAATAATCAAAACAAATTAAAGTTTTAGATTAGTCGATATAAATAAGATTTTTTAAATTATTCAACACTCTGTCACGAAATATTTTAAAAACTTTGTCGTTTGAACAGCTAATCATCAATGACATATTATGACTTATTAAACGACTGCCGCTAAAATAATACAGTCCGTTGACTAACGCCATCTAGTGAAAGATTAATTAGTTAAATTAACTAACGGTTTTCAAAGCACACAAGGACTGCCATGTAGACGCACTGATATGTCGTTAATGTAATAGTGATGGGCCTAATAGTACCTAATTCTAGCTCCGCAGTCCGGAGTCATTTCGGGGGTTGCGGATGAAAAAAAAATCGACAGTGCTAAAACCAAAAATCGATTATTAATCGATTTTTCGTAATATAAAAATCACTTAATAAAATCGATTATTTTGGGGGAAACATCGATTTTTAATCGTTTTTTTTCATAATCGATTATTTTATCACATCCCTATTTCGTTTCCGCTTGCAGGGCTGATAACAGTTGTTCCCTGACCCTCAGAATTCTTTGTGCCCCGTCCTAGGGTGAGTTCCACATTAGCTTGGTAATTATACCGGCTACGATACATCCAGCGCACAGGAAATTGTAATATGTATGTATTGCTACTGCATCGACATGGTGTAGTATCTCACTGTGTTATTCTTAATGCTTAGTGAACCATCTGCTATGGTCATTTTACTTTGTGTTTATGCTCGCGTGTTCACATACTTAACCTAAGTTAGCATCCGCTTATGTGCCACGCTATTTTCCTACTCTCTTGCCTGTAAACCGCTGCGATGTGCTGAGCTTTCATCTAGTCTTACTTCCCATACCGCTCCTTGGTCGCTAAATGGGAAAGAAGCTGGTACATCGCATGCGGCCTGCCGCTACTCGCACTGCATCTAACATGCGCTCTCTAACGCGCCTTCCAGGGTTCTCCGTACGGGCTGAGGGCAGGACCCCTTACTCGATCCTGCACTCACTACCTACGCACGCTATGAAGGCCTGCCCTGCCTGCGGTCTACCGCCGCAAGCTACCTGCGGCCTACCGCCGAAAACTACCTGCGCGAGCCTGTGCTGACAGGCCACCGCGTGCTACCGACACTACCTGTCGGTCTTGCGAAGGTCGTCCGCCTACTGCTAAGCCTGTGTTGAGCAGGCCCCCACGTCTGCCACGTGCTACCAAGGACGGTACCCTTCCTATTCCTAACTAAGTGTGCGAGTGCTCAAGACTCAGTTTTTAGGACCTTACCCGCGACCTAGCCGTGTAATAACTACTACTTTCTACCTATCTACCAATATATACAGGGTGTCAGGGACATCGACGCGAAGCCGGTTACCATGGATTCAGTTTATGATCCTGAACCCCCCTGCGTTGAAATTTTTCATCGGTTATTTAAAAAAAAACAGCTGCTCCATACATTTTGACTGCGTAGGTATTGCACTTTTCTATGAAACAGCAGATTTTTTTTTAAATAACCGACGAAAAATTTCAACGCAGGGGCTTTCGGAATCATGTACTGAATCCATGGTAGCCGGCTTCGCGTCGATGTCCCTGCCACCCTGTATATGTTAACTATCTTGCTGTTTAATTCATCATCTACCTATCTATCAGTTAACGGCCTGCGCAGTCTACCCTGCGTTGCCCTAGCCGTTATACTATTTCATATTCCGTTATCTGTTAGCTGTTCCATTTCACCCAGTTCAATTTTAAAAAATCTATATTATTAAAACTCATGTCAAGCGTAAATGATGTAGTATAGTTTGGAACCAGGACGCGCGCGTCCACCGTCCACGTTACAAACTATACACGAGCAGTACGCAAAATTCGTGTATATGTACATTGTAATCACAGATTTAAAAATAGCATTACAATGTATACGCGAGAAGTTTCCTATGGCTGCGTTCTGGCCTTGTATAGATTGAAAATACGCTTCCTCGTCGGAACTCATTACTACATCTAAACAAAATATGTTATTAATAAAATTAAAAATATATAGGTACTTGCGCAGGAGACAGAGGAGACAGCTTGTGTATGAAAACAAATGTTTATGTGTAAGGTTTTTTGTGTAATGTTTCGAAAAAACACGCGTAGGAGAGACGGCTTAAAATAGACCAAACGCGCGGTGTCTACATCTGTTATCTGTCTTATCTTTCTAACAGCATAAGCGGCCGAGCTTAGCCACCCTTTTTTTTTTTTTGTTTGGCAAATTATCAAATAATATATCGCTCTGGTGGCGGGACAAAGTACGGCTCAGCAACCACGGCGATGTTTATCGACCACTGCGCCATGCTCTGGAGCAACAGATCCTGAGCTGCGGTGCAGTGGTTGATGTTCGCCTGGAGGAGGCGTAATGGGGCTATTATTGGCAGTTCATTTCAGCCCCCTTCCGAGCCCCCTGTGAGGGCCCTGCCATGCCGCAGCGGTAACAGTGGCGACGACCACGGTGGAGGTGGCAGCGGCGGCGGCAGTAGTGGCGGTGGCTGCGGCGGTGACGGAGGGCTTGCCCCAGACTCTGGCTTTGGCGGCTGAGGCGCAGGCCTTACTCCCAATCCGGTGATCGGCCGGCTTACCAGCTGCTGCACATACGACGCAGTGCGTCGCGGCGTTGCACGAGCCGGCCTTGTGGCCGGGACGACCACAACGGTAGCAGTGACCGCTGCGGTACACCTCAAAGGGGCATTTAGCTCCCACGTGGTTGCCCACGTGGCAGCGGAAGCAACTCAGAGGTCTGGGTGCCAGCAGTTTGACCTGCGCGAAAACCTAGCCCGCCTTTGGCCCTCCCCGGTGATTTTCTTGGCCGCCGACACGGGGCAGCTGCATGGTGCCTTTTTTTTGTTTTTGGTTGGAAAATCCTCATGGATGTCCTCCGCCCTGGGGCGGGCGGAGGGGTGTGTCAGACTCTTACTGACAAAAAACCACCCCGGTGTTCCAACTCACACCTACGGCGGGGGTCGCGGGAAAGTAAGAATCTTCTGCAACCCCCTACTGCTGCCGGCCCACGACTGCGGGCCTCCTCGGGTCGGGGGGGGGGAGTGAGGTGTTTGGAACACTACGCGCCGCCACCTCGGGTCCTGCTGTGTGGGGGGCGACGGACTCGAGTCGGCGAGGGCGTTGTCCGCCCTCCGCCAACGCCTGATGCGCAAACCACCGCGATACCACCGCGTCCGACCATCGACTCGACTACGGCCGGCGAGAAAAAGACAGACATTCGTCATCTACTTACTAATGCAATCTGACTAAATATGACTTTGTGTGTATTATTAAGGCTCGTGCAGACCGACGCGACGGCGCGACGTGACTCGAAAAATACTAAGAAAACTTCACCTTATAACAATAACCGGTGTCGCGCCGCGCTGTCGTGACGCGCTAGTCTGCACAAAGCGTTATTCTGTATTATTTACTACTGTTAATTGGACATCATAACGATTTCTAGATATGTATTTTTTTTTTATTCCTGAAATATATTGTATTGAGTTAGTCCAAAAGAGATTGACCATTTCTGGTATCGCTATTTGTTCTGTGGTGACTTAAGTTTATAATGTTGATAAATCTTGTTTTTAAATATAATATTTTTATCTAGTAATGCGATTCCTTAAATTCTCCGTATAAAAAACACCATAAAAGTATCAGTTTTTATTTCGATTTCCTATTTTACCTCTAAATTGTTTCTTTCACCCACGTAATGTCACATGTCATTGGCTTCAAAGAGTATGTAAACAATAAAACCTTCTTGACTTACGCAAAATAATTAATTTACGCATCCAATTATTAAAATTATAGTTGAATAATTAGTAACAACTAATTATTATTATTACATTGTAATAATAATCTGTTAAGATTTTAAAAGTACATAAGCAAACCTTTTGGTTAAGCGAAAGGCAGAAGGTTTTAGAGACCTTTGCCTGTTTCATTCATCAAAAGAACCTCTTTGAAAACAGAACAAACATGTGCTAAGATTCTATGCGCGCGCATCCTGAGCAGAATATGCTGGCGACAGAACGGCGGGCTTTCTCTTTCTAGCTTATATGCACGTCCCATTCGTTTAGTTTTAAGTACAATCTCGACCGATACTACCGATAGGTATTTACTTTTAAAATTGTTTATTATTTTTGTATAATTAATTGAATTATTTCATTTATATGTTTTGTTTTAATCTCTACTACTAGGCCATTATTATTTTGCAATTTGGATTTAATTTAATTAGCTATGTTTATAAGTTTATGTCACATAGATTACTGAAAAATGTTCAGCACTTTGATCTTATGGTTTTAACCATGGTGTAACGTATAGGTCCCATTAACGTGAATATTTTATGATTATATAAACATTGTCGGAAATGAATGTTGGAATTGACGAGCATTGAAAATTCTGAAACGTTATTTTGACTAATTCGTATTTTGAATTTAACAGCATACATTGTGACAAAAAATCGAGAGATTCGATTCTAAACCTAGATTTTGAGACCTAATTACCGTGTAATGCCGAGAATTATGGTAAAATGGTAAATTACATCTGAAAGCCCTAAAATTATCCTTTTAATTAAACTATAAATCTTTGAGTCACTGCATGTTTCATACCGATACTAGGTTCCTTAGTCACTTGGTCATTGTCCTTTATGAAGTTTTGACTCAATATGTTAATTAAATGTTTATAAACTCAATAAGTTAATTAAATGTTTATAAACTCAACAGCAAACCGACATTGTGCTTTGCAGTGCTCTGGTAGGTTCATGTACAAAAACCGACAGTAATAAATTCTAAATGTGTGATGTGCATGAGAGCAAATAAATAAATTTCCGGTTCTTCCCGGCAGCCCCCACCACTACGCGCTCCAAGCTCTATCCAGAGTTTCAGTATGTTATAAAGTACTCTGTGATCCAGAGCCCTGGCCCTCTGCGCCAGATGCAGCGTCGGACTCCGACCCTGCATCACTCACTCCCCACCTTTCGGTTTGTGAGTTTTATTTTTAAATTATTCATTTTAGTCCCACGAGTTATAAAATTTTCCAACCAACCAACCAAAAAATAGTGGTTCGCACTAGTGACTAATTAAGCTACCCATTAGTCAAGCTATCAACGTCCCTCACGATGCACCGCCGGCTTGGAGGTTTGGGGTGATTTTTTATAGAGGTTTTCTTCCTCGCGGCCCGGGTGGTTAAGCCAAGGCCCTCGACCCCCGTCAAATGCCAAAGACATGACCTTGACACTCTTCGAGACTACGAGACCAACGGCAGAAAAAAAGGCTTCCTCCTACTTGCCCGACGGCAGAGTAAGTGCATTAGTGCACGCCGAGCCCGCTCCCACTCCGACGCTGTTCAACGTATCCTCTCTCAGAGTACAGTCACGAGCGCCAATATGTATCCACTTAGCAAAATTCAAAAGCGATTTTCTCATGCAACAACGACTACAAGTGTGGGTTCCAAAATACTATGATCGTAACAATCTAAAATTACGATCAACACAGTCGGAGCAAATCACTTTTAAAAGTTGCTCAGTGTATACCTACATATTAGTGCTCGTGACTGTACACAGTAGAGCGTTCCTCCGACAGGATATTGGCATACGGACAACGAGACCCCTTAGGCACACAGTACCTAATGGGGGGACATTGGCCGCACCCCCGGGCGCACCGTCCCGGAGACTGGCCGTCCCCCCGGACGCATCCATAAGGGAACTCCACCCCACAGGTACACGGGGAGGTTTCCTGTCCACGCACCCCAGCTTAGCCGCCCTGCAAGAGCTGTTATATGAGGTGCCCATTGTGATCTCTCGTCTAGCGTGATTCCTAGGAAAACCGTTTGATTAATAAATTCCAGTTTTTCTCCATTCAATAAGTGTGTATCTAAGTTTCATTGATTAGTACGAGTAAATAATTTTCATTCAAACAAATCATTCATATTTAAAGTTCAGAAAATGCGACGTTGTCATATTTTCCTTCTGTGAACAAAAATTGTCTGAATTAAATGTTTTTATATTTCAAAGGATTGTAAATAATCGTGACTTTTTCGAATTATTTTGAATGATTTTTTTTTTCTTTTTTTTTAAACTTGCGCCAGTCAATTCTTTGATATGGTCTCATTCATATCCTAGATGTGCACGATGCCCTTTTTTTATTTTTTTCCTTTTTTTGGGTGGGAAATCATCAAATGACTCCTCCCGCTCTGGGCGGAGCGAGAGGGAGTGTCAGACTTTTACTGACTAAAACCCACCCGTGTTCCTTCCGTTGCCTGTGTGCCGGGGCCGCGATATCCCTTTCGGACAAACTCGCAACCCTGGCAGGCATTGGCCCTTACGGACCCCGTCACTTGGTGCAGATATCTCTTTCATGCGCGCGTGGAACACAACGCGCCGTCGACCCGGGCCTGGTCCTAATCGGACGGCGAGCTACCCATTGCCCACCGTCCGCAAGCCCGCGCCTACGGTGGCCGGAAGTCGGCTCGCGACTCCCGACGCCCGGGGCGTCTCCTCGTGCACGATGCCCTGAGGTCAACTCGTGCGTGGGCGCAAGTAGCATGTCAACCGCATACGAAAAAAGCCAAATGTAAGACGATTTATGTTTAAGATTCATACGTTTCATGTAAATAACTTATGTTTCTGCCACTATTTAGTGTTATAGCTAGTATATAAGGTTAGTAGAATCTGTGATCGTCATTTACAATAGGGAGTTAGGATGTTTTTGCTGTATAATTTACTAATAGAGGCAATGTAAAGTGTTAAACGTAGGGAATAAGATATTGTGCATTTTATATAGTTGTAAATTAATAAAGTTTATCGTATTACGTTAGTTAGAATAGTAGAAACATGTAAAATAGGCTTAATAAAGCATTATTACCTTATGTGTCTCATTACCTTACCTCTGCAACGTCCAAAACACAAATAGACAGAGGGCGTGCGCGACAGAGTGCCTTTATAGTAGTGAGGTGGGAGGCGAGGAAATTGGAAATGTATCCTCACGCCACAGCCAAATGGGACGTCGCAGAGAATAGAGCTTGTTTGTTGATTTTTTTTGTAATTTTTGACGTTCAAAAGTGCCTTGCAAGGGCCTATTTGAAATAAATGATTTGACTTTGACTTTGAATTTGACTTTGACTTTGATTGTTGCAGAATTATTGACATAAAATTATTTTTAGTATTAGTGATATTGATATGTTTTAAATGCGTAATGAATTTTAAATATAGATGTTATGATTATGCTTTTTATTTTATTATTTTACTAATCACACTGTAATATTTTCAACACAATGTATTTTGTTATGAAATAAATGACTTATGACTTAACATGTTAACGCTCAGTCCACATGTGACACGCAAAATATCTGAAAACAAAAATAGCAGAAATGGGCTCCTAAAACTCCTAACCGAGTCGGGTAGAGAATCATCTAACTAACCTAACTATTTTATACGATTTGGCCATCAAACGATGTGATATGGTTTTGGTCGTGGGCTCTCTTACCACACTAAATTGTTTAGGAATGTTTATTTTATTAATATCTTTTGAAATACTCAATGTGCAGCATGTTGGATTACGCCAATATTTGGTAGAAATTTCGACTAAATATTGGTGCTATTTGTTGTCCGGTTTGATCAACTACTTTAGTTTGACACCTTAAACATCTTGCATCTTTTTAATGGTTTTACTACAAATTCCAGGATCGGGCCTACAAAATCGGCTAATTTCCTACTAAATATCGGTAGTACCCGCGTTTAAATATGAGACATGGCTCCTCAATCCATACGGACACTATTTAAAGTACTTTTCCCTCCAGGTAAGGTTCATAAATTCCAACCTGTAAATAAATAAGTTGTTATAAAGTTTACTTTAGAAAGTTTAGGAAGTGCGTTAGATCATCGAACTGAATAATTTTGACTATTGGAACAACTTTGAAATCGCGAAAAAAATAACAGCTGTCCCATACAGTTTAGAACAGTAGGTAATAACTTTACTATGGAACAGTTGATTTTTCTTTCGCGATTTTTCAAAGGTGATCACATAGTAAAAGCAGAAAAGTTATTCAGTTAGATGGTCTAAATCACCTCTTAAAGTTTCTAAAGTAAATTTTAATTTTAACACCATTTTAGGGGTATAAGGAACAGGGTGTAAAGTTCACTCATCCCCATAGAAAAGGGAGGATCCTCCGACCAAACGGGTGTCGTGTCTGGCGGGCAACTGCCCAGAGGTTGAAGTCGTGAGCTTGTATATATGTCCATCGAGCGGTAAACTATAATTGCACGATACAGGATTTGTATGACGTCAGGATGTTGTGTGACGTCAGGTCTTTGATGCGTAGTTCGCATGTGGCGATTGTAGATGCCGCCACACCAATCAATCTGCCTAGCCTTTTTCCCAACTATGTTGGGGTCGGCTTCCAGTCTAACCGGATGCAGCTGAATACCAGTATTTTACATGGAGCGACTGCCTATCTGACCTCCACAACCCAGTAACTGGGTAATACGATATCCCTTGGTAAGACTGGTGTCAGACTTTCGGGCTTCTGACTACTCGTAACGACTGTCAAAGATCCACGAATGACAGCCGGGACCAACGGCTTAACGTGCTTTCCGAGGCACGGAGGAGTCTCGGTATGTTAAGATGGTCACCCATCCACTGACCAACCCCGGCAAGCGTAGCTTAACCTGATGGATCGACCAGTGCGGCTGTTGTTGCTTAGCCACGAGCTCCTCTAGATGCCGCCACACCATAATCTGAAAATACAATAATAATCATGAAACAAGAGCAAATAACATCTATTATGTAGTATGGTCTGTGCAAAGACATGTTTTAGAACTTTCTGGGAAAACCAACTGACTGACTGACATAATCAACGCAGAGCCGAAACTACTGCGACTAGGAACGTGAAATTTTGCACTCAGCTTCCTTTTATAATGTAGGGGAGCACTAAGAATCGGTTTTTGAAAATTCTACCTTTAAGGGGGCGAAAAGGGGGGATTTCGTTTGTATGAAAAACCTTATTCCTTGAGTTAATAAACTTTAAACTTAGCACAAAAAGTACTTAGCTTGCATGAATTCAAGATAGTATTTCAATTATTAGACGTTGTGCACAATATCTGAGCAGTAACCTAACAAAAAGTTCTAGGCTTACATGAATTTCCCGGTCACCACGGAGAGTGGAACCGGCGAGTGATGTCGTGCGGTGTCCCGCAGGGATCGGTCCTGGGGCCGCATCTGTAATAATAATAATAATAAAATAATAAAATAATTTATTTGCGTAAAACATGGTATACAATGGTGTTTAGCATGGGTTAGAGTGGCACAAACATGTTTAGCTACGATAAAACATAGCATGCAAAAATTTAATGTCACAGGGTAATTATAATTAAGTAATTAATGTTAGAATAGAATGTCAATATTTTTTGTCCATAAATTCTTTCAAACTATAAAAGCTATATTCATTTAGCCATTTGTATAATTTGTTTTTAAATAATCTTACATTTAATAGTTTTAAATTATTTGGTATTTTATTATAAGTACGTACACACATTGCTAGACAGCTTTTATTATATTTGGTTAGCTTTGGTAAATCATTTAACACCAGTCCATAAGCATCACGTCTGCTCCGAGGACATACATCGCTTGCTGTCTTGAATAGTTGTTTATTCTTGGTCACAAACACACATATTTCGTAAATATAGAGAGATGGAAGCGGTAACAAACCAAGTTTTTTAAATATTGGCCGACATGTATCATCCGGCTGAAGTCCATAAATTGATCTTAGGCACTTCTTTTGGGCGATGAACGCTCTATTTAGATCAGTGCTATTACCCCACATTATAAGACCATATCGTAGTAACGATTCAACATATGCATGGTAAGATATAATAGCAGTTTTTATGTTTGTTACATTTTTGACTTGCTTCAAAGCGTATACGAATTTATTAATTCTACCACAGACGCTGTTTACGTGTCCCTTCCAGTTTATATCTTGATCAATTATTACTCCTAAAAATTTTGTATGTGGTACTTGTTTAATTTTACTTATATTAAGTTTAATATTATTTTTATTATTATTTTTATTATTATTAGATTGGTTAAATTGTATGTATACGGATTTTTCTAAATTTATTTTCAAATGGTGTATGTCAAGCCAGTGTATTAATATATCAATAGTATTATTAATGTCAGTCTCATGATCTACAACGGTATTTTGCTTTTTATCAGATGTCACAATTATGGATATATCGTCAGCGAATAAGATGCATTTATGATTAGTTATTTTTATGATATCATTTATATATAAAAGGAATAATATTGGGCCTAGTACGCTACCTTGGGGGACGCCATATTTATTATGACTATATTCTGATGAATATGATGTGATGTCTTTGGTTTCGTTCATTTTACTGATAATCACACATTGTTGCCTATTGCTTAAGTAGGATGATATCCACTGAAGTGCAGGTCCCCTAATCCCAATTGTTTCTAACTTTTGAAGCAGTATATCGTGTGACACCAAATCGAAGGCTTTAGACATATCAAAGAATAGACCTGTAGTGAGATAATTATTATTAATATTTGTGAGTATAATTTTCATAAGAGAATAAATAGCTAACGTAGTCGATTTATCTTTTTGGAAGCCAAACTGTTCGGTACTTATGATTTGAAATTTGTTGCAGTAGTCAATCAGTCTTTTAAACATACATTTTTCGTAAATTTTTGACAAAATAGGTATTAAAGTAATGGGACGGTAATTATTGATGTCATATATATCACCCTTTTTGAATAAGGGCTTGACAATTGATAATTTTAATTTTTCAGGAAAAACTCCGGTTAAAAACGACATATTAATTAAGTGAGTTAAAACACCAGTCAGCTCGTTACAGCAAGCCTTTAAGATTTTCGTATTAATTTCATCGTACCCTTCCGCTTTGGTGTTGCGTAGTGACATTATTACCTGGCTCGCCTCACTTTCCAACATTGGTTTCAGAAACATTGAGTTAACACTATTATTTCTCCTAAAGCTTGGGTCGAAACTTTTTTGTGTAGGTAAGGCCGATAGGTTTATGTAGTGGTTGTTAAATACTGAAGCTATCTCTACAGGGTCTGTAACCATAGTATCGTTTATCTTTATGTTTTCTATATTGTTTTTAGGGTTAGTTCTATTAATTTCATTTTGTATGACGCTCCATGTCGCTTTACACTTGTTATCATGCTTATTGATATAGCTTATATTCGCGTTCTTTTTGGAACTATAGATACATTTTTTCAGTAGATTTGAATAATTTTTATATTTAGTTTTATTGGTTAAGTTTTTGTTTTTGTAGTACTGATAGCGCAGATTACGTTTAGTTTGACAACTTTGTTTTAAACCTTTGCTTATCCACCTTTGTGTGTTCCTATTATTACTATTGACCTTGACTCTTACCCTAGGAAAACACATATAGTAAAATAGGCAGAACAATTCATGGAAATCATTGAATGCATAATTTGCATCAGTGGTGTTTGCATAGATGTCGGACCAAGACAGATTTTGCAAGCATTCTTTGAATTTCCGGATATTATCCCTGTTGAAATCTCTTTTATAAATGTAGTATCCCGGCGATTTCAATGGCTGATGATTACTAGGAAAGCTTAACATTTGTGCGGTGTCATGGTCTGAAAGATGCAGAGGTAGTACGGTTGCAGTTGCATTGTCAATGTTGCTTAATATATGGTCAATACAAGACAGTTTCCGCGTAGGGACATTGATGTGAATTATTAAATTATAATTTTTACACAAATCCTTTAACGCATTTGTGATGTTGCCTTGTTTGAGGGTATTTATATTTAAATCTCCGGCTATAACTATATTTATTTTAGATTTATATTTCTTAAGCAAATCGTTTAAAAGTGTTTCCAATTTTGTTAGAAACTGATTTGGATCAGACTGAGGCGTTCTGTACACACATATAATTACTAATTTATTACTCAACTCTAAGCCACAGACTTCAAATGTGTTCTGTGTTGCATAGGATTTTATGAATGTCAATTCTTTGTAATTTAATCCTTTTTGTATTAGTATACAAGTGCCTCCTCTTTGTTTGTCTCGACAGTAGTTGGTAGCCATTTCATAGTTGTATACTTTGATATAGTGTTCACAGCCTTTTTTTACAAAAGTTTCTGATAGGCAAATTACATCAGGATCATTATTTGTTTCTTTTAACTCCTGGATTGTAATTTCTAGAATCTCTTGTTTAGACAGGATACTAGCGATATTCTGGTGAAGTATTTTAAACTGATGCATTTTACTGACTTTGGACACGAAAAAATGAGTTTTGCTTGCTTAACGCGTCGCCCTTGTTTAAAGCAGGGAAGTAATAGGGTATAGTCCCTCTATGACCTGTATTGAGTTGTGTAGCGGTGCCATATTCATGGGGCTTTACTATTTCACGATGGTTGAAATAGTACGGGATTGTCCCTTTTTTAGGTTTTCTTAAACTGTTGTTTACTTTAAAACTTGATTTGCTACTCGCTATCCTTTTCCTAATTTCATTAGGGTTCAAGTATTTATCACTATAATCACTACAATCTATAATGTAATTTAAGGACTTACAAATATGTACTAATTCAGTGTGCGTTTGATTTACAAAGTGACATTTTTTGTACATATTACACAATTTTTTTAACGAATAATTTAATTTGTTGACATTCAGATATGAGTTGGTTAAGACATTTAATACAATTACAGTGTTATTTTTAAACATATCCAATATGAACTGCAATTCAGACAAGACTAAGTGTAAGTTTTGGTCATTCTCTCCTATACATATTATAAGTTTGTCGTCAGTTGTCAATCTAATATTTCCACATTTAGCTACTACTTCACCGCACGGCGCATTTGGCATTGTTTCGGCTACAGCTCTGTATTTTTCATATTGCGTATTTGTTCTCGAATGTGAGATAGCTGCAGCAAGTCCGACGCAACGCTGAGTGCCATAAACATATATTTTCTTCTCGTGAGTCGTCTTTTGCACATTTTCGACAGTACGAGCCTGAACACAGGCGGTCACAGATTCCTGTTTTAGTTCCTGGATTTTTGGTTCATAGGTAGCGTGCTTATGTTGCATTAATACTCCTATACGCTGCGTGAGCATTGCTATCTCCCGGACTGCGATGTTTAGTTGTTCTTGTAGTGTTCTAATTTCTTGTTTCAAGTTTGATATTTTTACATCCTCTTTTGCTTCGTCGCTCAACCTTGACGATAATGGAGTGGACGGCGTAGGACGCATGTAATTTTGATGTGTGCGAGCTGTTTTTTTTTTCTTGCTGCTACCAGGAGTACCAAGCATTGAGGGGGAAAGGCATAAAGATTTCAGAGTTTTGTTTTCTATGGTTAGCTTATTTATTTGTTTATGAAGGTCATTGTTTTCTAATAATGTATTATCTAGCTCTTTCTCAGTACTTTCGAGCTTAAGTGTAAGCTGAGCAATCGTCTCCTTC
This sequence comes from Agrochola macilenta, assembly GCA_916701695.1. NCBI lineage: Eukaryota > Metazoa > Arthropoda > Insecta > Lepidoptera > Noctuidae > Agrochola > Agrochola macilenta. The sequence continues at coordinate 20,061,138 of OU753573.1, read as the reverse complement.
ATTTCTGAGGCTGATACGAGGTCAGATACTGTTTTGTCAATGCTTCTTGATAATTTATTGGGAGTACTATACGAATCATCTGATGTTTCGAAGTCAGTTAGTATATGGGAATCCGGTAAGTTTGGATTATTTCGAGCTTTGGTTTGATAACCCAGTGCTCCATTATCTATGATATTATTTGCTTCTTGTGTTCCTTTTGTTTGCGAAGTTGTTGTTATTGAACTTTGTTTTTTCCGTATGGTTATGTTAGATGTTTCGTCCGTATTACTATATTTTTTATTCCTAATACACATCTTACATCTCCATTTCCTTTTCTCTTCTGCATTCTTTAGTCGATAAGTTGGTTCTGGATAACCGACACAATCAAATTCGTACCTTTTATCGCAGGCAGAGCACAGAGCAGTGCTTTTTATGTTAACCAATTTTTTACATTCATAACATGTAACTAGTGACGCCATCTTGAGGATATTTATGTGAGTACTTATTGGATGATGATACTGCCAGTGTTTGTTACGTGTATTCTACACATCCAGTGAAGACTCCTCATATAATTCACAAACATGAAATTTTAAATTTCTTAAAAGTAGTTTGTGTTAAAACTGAGGTTTGAACTAGCGATCACTAATTGAAGCTAGTTATTTGCAAAAGAATGGCGATACTTTACGCACTGCGCCACCCGTACAGTTAATGTTAGGATCAAATTTGACAGTACTTGCCTTTTATTCAATATTCAGTTCGCTCAAACTGTTTGTTGATAATGTGACGGTTGAAATTTAAATCACAGAATGAATCACTTTTTTTTACTTCGTCTTTATAACTTTTATTTGTTGGACTTATTTTAACGTGTTTGGATTACAGAACGTTTTTATTATTCGTAATGTTTTGTTTATTGGGAGATGCCACTGGTTTTACGCTATTGTTTTGCAGGATAGTTTTGCATTATATATTTCGCCTTAACTTCACTGTTTGTATTTAAAACTTGTGGATAACACTGTCACTTAGTTATTAGGTAACGTTCCACTGATTCACTGGGTTTTATTAACTTTTATGCACTAATTGTATTTTTAAACATTTTTATAAAACAGAGCGTTTGCTTATATGTTAAGCTAGATACAGCGCCATCTAGCGAATCAATCTGTGGGACATCGGCTACGACTGGGTGCTGTGCGCCGACCGCCCTAGCGGCGTCAGCGTAGTCTGCTACGCTGACGACACGCTGGTCCTGGTGCAGGGGAGGTCGCATGAGGCGGCGGCTGAACTAGCGACACGTTGGGTTGCGACAATCGTCGATAGGATCCGGCAACTGGGACTCGAGGTGGCCTTGCACAAGTCCGAGGCCATGTGTTTCTATGGTCCTCGGTACGCGCCACTGTCGGGTTCCCAGATAACGGCGGGAGGGGTTCACATCGGTGTCGAGTCGACGATGAAGCACCTGGGACTCGTCCTCGACAGCCGGTGGAACTTCGTGGAGCACTTCCGACGTTTGGCTCCCAAACTGCAGAGGGCTGGGGCTGCTTTGAAGTGGCTTCTGCCCAATCTAGGGGGTCCAAACGCCTCCTGCCGGAGGCTCTACGCGGGGATCGTGCGGTCCATGGCCCTTTACGGGGCACCGGTGTGGGCGCGTTCATTAAGGCTGCGACCAGCCCAGCGATTGAACGCGACCCAAAGGGTCATGGCCATTAGGCTGGTCAGAGGATACCGCACGGTCTCCCGTGAGGCGGCGAGCCTCCTTGCCGGACTAACTGCCGGTGTAACTCCGCTGCCGCGAGAAATCACGGCACAGCGGACAGAGCTCCGGCGGGATCTCATGGCGGCATGGAGAGTGCGAATGTCGCAACCCAGCGCTGGGCACGCCACAATTGCGGCGATAAGTCCCCTCTTTGAGGAGTGGCTAGAGAGGCGCCACGGCGTCCTCACCTTCCGCCTGACGCAGGTCCTCACCGGACACGGTTGTTTCGGGAGGTTCCTATTCAGGATAAAGCGGGAGGAAACGCCCGGGTGTTACCATTGTGTGGATCGCCCGGACGACACGGTGGAGCATACGGTGGAGGTCTGCCCGGCTTGGGCGGGGCACCGCCGTGTCCTCACAGAGGCGATCGGCAGCGGCGATCTCTCGCGTCCGACCCTGGTTCAGGCCATGGTCCGGAGCGAGAGTGCATGGGAAGCCGTCACTTCCTTCTGCGAAGCAGTAATGCTCGCGAAGAAGGAGGCGGAGCGCGCGAGGGAAATGCAAGATGCGCGCCATCGCGCCCCTAGTCACCGCAGGAGACGCCCCGGGCGTCGGGAGTCGTGAGCCGACTTCCGGCCACCGTAGGCGCGGGCTTGCGGACGGTGGGCAATAGGTAGCTCGCCGTCCGATTAGGACCAGGCCCGGGTCGACGGCGCGTTGTGTTCCACGCGCGCCTCAAAGAGATGTCAGCACCAACTGACGGGGTCCGTAAGGGCCAATGCCTGCCAGGGTTGCGAGTTTGTCCGAAAGGGATATCGCGGCCCCGGCACACAGGCAACGGAAGGAACACGGGTGGGTTTTAGTCAGTAAAAGTCTGACACTCCCAACTCTGACATTTCCCACCCAAAAAAAAAAAAAAAAGACTTACATGAATTTACGATGAATTCAATCATTATTTTATGCTACTCATAGGATTTGAGGCATGAGGCAGACAGATAGTTTATACCCTGGATAACCTGTTTCTATGGGATAATTTCCGACTTCCGAGCGAGCGAAGCTGCGGGAAAAAGCTTATTATTAACATTCTCCATAGTAGGAGAGTTCATTCAAAAAGTAGGCTACGTCGCAAATAGTTGTCAAATATTTACCTGGTTTATTTGCCAATATTACTGTATGGAAATATGAAATATCGCTTACTAGTGAACTAGAATATTAAAAATGAATGCAATTCATTTTTAATATTCTATTTTAAATTATAACACTGAATTTGATGTTGAGACCGTTTTCGGTGTAAAAAAGGCATTTGGAAAGTTTAATCTAAATTAAATATTCGGCGTTACGATATTAATTGCATTTCTTAATCAATATTTTAGTTCACTAGTGAGATTGGTGCCGATTCTCTTGTCACAAATGCGTCTAAACTAGACTAAAAATCACTAAAATTAAGTTTAATCCTGTAAAAACGACGATTTCCCATTCTGAAATAGACTAAAGTGACACAATTTAACTATATTTTAGTTTGACAGCGCTAAGATAGTACTGAGTTTTTAGTTTAGTGAAAATGGCAATTTTGCTATTCTGAATTTGACATTTTTCACCTAAATTTTGATTGTAAAATACCAAACCAGACTAATTCTGACAATTTTTAATCGCGATTAAAAAGGTGTGGGTTAAAATAAGTTGTCATGAACTAAAATTCACACCAACATCTCGACTTCACGTGCAAAAACAGTACTGTATTTATTTTTTCTTTTGCTTATATCTCGAAAATGGTGCGTCCTATCGCAAAAATAATGAAAATTTCAACCCCCAATATGAAACACATAAACCCCTATACCTGAACATGTAGGTAATATTTTTCATGTCTTCCATACAAAAAGTGAAAAATTCCATATAAAACACGTCGAGGCGGCACCCCCTGCACGCTTCCGGCTCTAAAAAAAATTACGGGTGACGGCAAACCATGGGTACCACGTGGTTTCGTGATTGTTAAATTCTATTTTAGTTGTGTCAAAATTACTTTTAGTTTAGAGAATTTTATTTGCAGAATGGTGCCGATTCTCTGGTCATAAATGCCTCTAAACTAGACTAAAAATCACTAAAATTAAGTTTAATCCTGTCAAACGACGATTTCCAATTCTGAAATAAGACTAAAGTGACACAATTAAACTATATTTTAGTTTGACAGCACTAAGATAGTACTGAGTTTTTAGTTTAGTGAAAATGGCAATTTTGCTATTCTGAATATGACATTTTACAACTAAAATTTTGATTGTAAAATACCAAACCAGACTAATTCTGACAATGTTTTATCGCGATTAAAAAGGTGTGGGGTAAAATAAGTTGTCATGAACTAAAATTCACACCAACATCTCGTCTTCACGTGCAAAAACAGTACTGTATTTATTTTTTCTTTTGCTTATATCTCGAAAATGGTGCGTCCTATCGCAAAAATAATGAAAATTTCGACCCCCCTTTATGAAACACATAAACCCCTAAACCTGAACATGTAGGTAATATTTTTTCATGTTTTCCATACAAAAAGTGAAAAATTCCATATAAAACACGTCGAGGCGGCACCCCCTGCGCGCCTCCGGCTCTAAAAAAAATCACGGGTGAGGGCAAACCACGGGTACCACGTGGTTTCGCGATTGTCAAATTCTATTTTAGTTGTGTCAAAATTATTTTTTAGTTTAGAGAATTTTATTTACAGAATAGCTCTAAGATTCTCATAGCCTAAAGTAAGGAATTTGAGTGATAGTTTAGTTCGTTGTACAAGAGAATCGGCACCAGTAGTTTGTATTCCCAATCCTCTTAAATATTGGGTCTTTTTATTTACTTCCTGTATAGTATGGTTTTAATAAGTTTCATGTGCATTTATGTAATATACTTTTTTCAGTAAAAATCTCTTTGGTTCTTTTTTACAATATAAAAAATGTGGGATGGATCTTTTAGTGTTAAGTTGAGGTAATAAAACGTATATAAGAATAGTTAGGGTATTTAATTAAAAGTAATTAAAAAACATAGATACATCAAAATAATCAGTTTTCTTCATCAGACACGATAGTATCCGTTTCAATTTCGAAATCTAAATACTAAATACTAATTTGCAAAATAGATTCAAATGGCATGGTTCCTGTTTTATATAAAAAAAACGATTTGATCGATTGACTTAAAAAGATCCAAAGTAGTTTGGATCTTTTAAAACCCATTATCTTTGTTCCCATGACACATGGTTCTATTTTAACTCTGCGAAAATGCTTAATATTCTGTTGGTATCATTAACGTCTGTGTTTTTTATTAGAAAAAAGGAACTTTGCGGCTTGGATATTTTTTGCAAATACTAAAGTTGATGTGTAGGTGCCATTTATGACGGTAACCCAAAAAACGGGTTTTGTGGGCTGGATCCATTTTGCATAACTACGTCCATTGTTGTGCTATCCTACTTATCAGTTCCTACACATTACTGCTTACGTAGGTAAATGAATAGAACCTGGTGTATCAAAGGTTTTGTTCGTTTTTTATTCCAAGTGCGTCATAAAACATGTTTGGACATACACAGTACAATCAATAATTTATAATCTATGTCTAAACATCTTTTTATACAAAAATATATACCGGAACATATGTTTTTGTTGTTACGTTATTAAGGTATTGCTCATTAATCATTTATTATAATATGGAAAAATACAAAGTTATTATTAAGCATGCGCAAAAAAACTGATTCTGATACAATTAAAAAACCTTATCAACATAATTGTGTAAGTAAATATACCTACACCAACCTACAGTCCTACACTTATTAATAATTGTTTTTTAAGGTTCCGTACCTCAAAAAGAAAAAAACGGAACCCTTATGGGATCACATCGTTGTTCGTCCATCCGTGCGTCTGTCTGTCTGTCAAGAACTTTTTTCTCAGATAAGATAAGATAGATAAGATAAAATAAGATTTATTTGTTCAAAACATAAGTATACACACATTGCATGCAAGATGTTACATTAAATTATAGCACAGTCATGTTTTGCCTTGACGGCGTACAAATATAAACAGATAGGTTATTTTTATTAATAAGATATAAACCTCAAATACTTATTTATTTTGTCCATTATTCAAAGCAATTAACATAACAAAAAAAAAAAAAAAAACAAAAAAAAAAAAAAAAAAAAAACAAAAGCTGCATCAATCAAATTATAATAATAATACTACAGAATAGTGTCATAAACTCGTCATCGAAATGTATAATAAAACAAAATTAGCCAGTCAAGAGTTAAAGTAATTAAGAAATAAACATTTACATATTATTATTACACACAAGTCAGATTTATTTATTTAATATTATACATAATGTCAATAACGAAACACAAAAACAAGAAAAAAAAAAAAAAAAAAAATAATGTAAATAAAACTATATCAATACTTTGTCTTTTAAAAACTCGGAAATACTATAATAAGCTTTTTGAATTAGTAAGTTCTTAATTTTTTTCTTAATTAAGTTAATATTTAATTATTTAATGTGTGGCGGAATGTGATTAAATATATTTGGCGCCATGCAGAACACACTTTTATGCATCAGTGCTGTATTGGACTGTCTTCCACATATTATACTATAATCCCGTCGACTTCGGGTATTCGTATCGGATAGCTTCTTAAAAAGCTTTGGGTTTGTTTTAACGAAGACCGCAACCTCATAAATGTATAATAACGGGAGTGTTAATATTTAATTTTTGATAAAATATGGCTTACACGTATCAGTACTTATTAGTCCAAACATCGCTCTGAGACACCTTTTCTTTAACTTAAAGATTAGTTCTCTATTACACGAGTTGCCCCAAAAAATAACCACATAATATCTTAAGATTGAGCCTACGATGCCATGATATGCAGTGAGCAAAGCGTCGGTACCTAAGATCGAAGACAGTTTATAAAGAGCATAAGCAGATTTGCTTAATCTTTTGCTTAATTCCTCTGTGTGCACTTTCCAATCCAGCCTTTGACCTAAAAATTTGGAAGTACCTTCGCTTTCAATCATTTTGCTACCGTGTTCTATTAGGGATCCCTTTTTTTCGCATAATGTTCTTTTTCCTAATATACTTTGGCATAACTGTTTTGGCATAATTTGTTTTGGCATAATAATTCTTTACCATATTTTTTTTGGCATGTTTATGTTGGCATAATTATCTTTAAGACTAATTTGTTTTGGCATAATTTTAATTCGCATAATGTTAACCCTAATGACTATAAATTAGCATAATAGTATTAAGGTTTCTGTAACAATTAAATAATATTATTGATTAAAAATTAAATTACTAGAAATGTTTGTGACAGAAACGAATCGCTGCAAAACCGACTCCACGTAGTCTTGTCTGCCCTACCCCTAGAGTGTTATTTAAAATCGCGTAGGCGCGGAGGGGCGAGGCGGCCCGCGAGGTGGTGGTGAGCGATAAACACATCTGCGACGAGCAGCTCGCGAGGGAACGCTGGAGCCCCGCAGCGCCGGAGCCGTGACAGAAACCATGCCTCCTGCATGTTGCATGCTTGCTTGCATGCTGCATGCCTGCTGCATGCATGGTGTATGCTTGTTTACATGTTTGCATGCTGCATGCTTGCTCCATGCATGGTGAATGCTTGTTTGCATGCTGCTTGCTTACATGCTGCATGCCTGCTGCATGCATGGTGTATGCTTGTTTACATGTTTGCATACTGCATGCTTGCTCCATGCATGGTGTATGCTTGTTTGCATGCTGCATGCATGGTTACATTTTATAAGTTTATTAATATGCGTATTTTTTATGCTTTAAAAAATAATTTTAAATATTATTATGCGTAAACTTTATGCTTTAGAATGTTATGCTTAAACATTATTATGCTTAGAGAAATTATGCTAAAAAAAATGATGCGTAAGCTACTATGCGAAAACAATGTAATGCGTAAATATAATTAGGATAAAAAAAGTATGCCATGTTATATTATGTCTAAAAAAATTATGCAAATGGATAGGGAACCATTCTATTATCATATTAGATGCCTTTGGGCGTTGACTGAACAACATTAGTTTTGTTTTATCAACATTTATCCTAAGGTTATTATTATCTAGCCATGTGATTATTGATTGGATGTTTTTCTTAATTTCATTTTCTAATTGTAACTCGTTAGTGTTATTAATAGTTACTGTGCTGTCGTCGGCAAATAGTGACATATGATGAATGGTTACCTTTGGTAAATCATTGATATAAATTAAAAATAACGGGGGACCAAGCACGCTCCCTTGTGGTACACCATACTTAATTAATCGTTTATTTGATCTAAATATTAATTCGGATTTAGTCTTTGGATCTATCTTCGAAATTTCCACGTATTGATTCCTATTTCTTAAATATGATTCTATCAATTTTAATATAGTTCCTCGAATTCCATAAGCTTCTAACTTCTTAAGCAAAATCTTGTGGTCCACGTAGTCGAAGGCTTGGGTCATATCGCAATATACGGAACACACGGGTATTCTGCTGTCAACATTTGCGATGACTGTATTCAACCAATCGTAAACAGCCATGTTAATCGTTTTACTTTTTCTGAAGCCTTTTTGTTCCTCAGTTAAAATGATATATTTTTCAAAAAAATTGTAAAGTTGTTCGTATATATATTTCTCAAAGACTTTTGAGAAAATTGGTATGAGCGCAATCGGTCTATAGCACTCCATGTTTTCCCTATTGGTTTTTTTTTAAAGTGGTTTGACTACAGCCGTTTTGAGATTGTGTGGAAAAACACCAGTTGTAATACACAAATTCAAATATAACTTATATGGACACTAATATAATCAGAAACATATTTAATCATTTTTGTAGAAATACCATCGTGTCCCACGCTATTAGTATTTTTGAGGGATTTACGAGTAATTATTTTCTGTGTGTCACCAAAAGTGCTTGGTGCCATAAACATAGAATGATTTAATATTGGAATATTTGATGTTACTTGAAAGCCATCACGGGTTATAGGCTTAATTTTATCAATGAAAAAATGCATTTGCTATAAGTCGCGGATGCGTTTCTGTTTTATTTCTAATTTTAATACTTGCGATAGAATTCTTTGACAGATTTACCTTAGCTTGATTTATGATTCCCCAAGTTGTTTTTGACTTGTTTATGGATGTTTTAATTTTGTATGAATTTTGCGCGCGCTGTGTTAGTTTAACAATTTTTTTACATCTAGTAGCGTAATTTTTAAATGCTTTTTTAGTAGTCTCATTTGGTTTGAACCTGTAATGCCACAACAATTGCCTCTTTTTTCTACTACATGCACGGATGCCACGTAATACCCACTGAGGTTTTTTGTATGTTTTTATTACAACTTTTCTAAGAGGAAAGCAAAGTTCGTAAAGCAATGTAAAGGTCTCTATGAACAGGTTATAAGCTACATCGGGATCGTTAGTGTCGTAGATTTCTGAAAAGGAAATGTCATGTAAACAGTCTTTGAACTTTTATGGATCTGACCCTCAGTCTGGCGTCTCTCCTCTGTTCACCGAACTGGTTGTGCGCCCTGCAGGTCCACACACCTCCGCCAGACAGCTGCGCGCGTCTGATGATCAGCACGTTGTCATTACTATAATCACGTCGTTTTATATACCAGTGATCTAGTAAACAGACACGTTTGATAGGACATCTTAATATTTGACATGTGTGGTCAGACAAGGCAAAATCTATTACGTCTGATTTGCATTTTTTATTTAGATTATGTGCAAAATTGTCGATACACGTCTTAGTTTTTAATCTAGTAGGGTGCTTTATTTCTAATTTTAGATTAAAATTAAGCAAAAGACATTCAAATTCTAGTGTGATACTATTACGTTTCAATATGTCAATATTAAAGTCGCCGCATATTATAATATTTCGCTTGCGTTTCTTTTGTATGTAATTAATACAATTTATTTAAATGTTCAAAAAATAAAGCTAAATTATTTGAATTTGGTACTCTATATATACATATCACAATGGTGTCCGATTGTCCTAATTCAATTGCACAACACTCGAAAATAGATGTTTTTGAAAAAAAATTGATATCAGGAATATCGTTCCACTGATGTCCCTTTTTGACCAAGATACATGTGCCACCTCTCTTGATACCTTTTCTACTGTAGCATGCAGCTAGGTCATAGTTGGGTACTGAAAGATATTGTTCATAGCCAGACATTATAAAATGTTCCGTAATGCAGATTACATCAATGTGTATCTTCTTCTCAGTTAACTCCTCTAGGCATACCGTGAGATCGTCAGATTTATTAATTAGTCCGGCTATAATTTGGTGAAGAATACTGAGGTAACTATTATAGAAAAAACTGAGTTTCTTTTTGTGATTGTACATCACTTACCAACTGTGCTTGGTTTATCTGGGAATAATAATCTGAACATTCATAATATGTGTCAATTTCCAATATAAGTTGCTGTATTTGATCAAATATACTAGATATACCTCTAATATTTACATTTCCATGTTTATTGTATGACATGAAGTCATAAGTCAGGTTTAAGTTTGAGTCAATTAAATAGATATAATTATGAGTTAGATTGTCATTATAAATTATATTATCAAATGCTTCTATTCGCCAGTTATACATCTGCTTATGATAATGATTCTTAAAAGTAGGTACGCACAGTATTATATTTGTATGCTTAATAGGCATTACTTTATCCCGTATTAGTTTTACCAGCTTAGTGTAGTCGCACGAGGTTTTGAAATCTTCACCTCCAATTTGGATGATACAGTAATCTTGACAGGTCAATTCTCTGAGTTTATCTTCCAATCCGTCTATTAATTGTTCTATGCCACAGTTTGTTTTTATGTAATGACATATTTGAAAATTATCGCCAATTAATCTGGTAGCAATTGGTAGAATTTTGCTGGTTGAGTTGCTACTTATGATCACAAGCTTCTTGTCGAAGATTTCTGTCCTTTGAGTAGTTTTATTTTGTTTTGTGTTTGTGGTGCTTAAAGTATTTGCTTGTTGTTTTTCTGTGGTGGTCTGTTTACTGCTTAGCTTTTGTGTTTTTATTTCAGATTTAGGTGTTGTATTTTTGATTTGGTTCTCGGCATTATTTCGTTTTTGAAGCAAGTAATCTTCTTCATAGGAAAAGTTTAGTTTGCCTTTATTTATACTTTTCCTCTTAGTTACAGTTTAAACTCTTTTCGGGGTATTATTACATATTTTTTTCAAGTTGTTTATAACTTTCTCATAGTTAAGTACGATATTTTTAAGTTCTCTATTATTAAGTTTTGAATTTCACTATCCGCAGAAGCCAATTTCTCTCCCAAGGTGTTAACTAATGCCCCTAATTCCGTTATTGTTTCGTTTTCATTAAGTTGTAAGTGGGGGCAACTTGTGTTATGTTTGTCATAAGACGTACTATATGAGTTTTCGTGGTCATCTTCCACTGACAAGGATGCAAAAGAATTTTCTGTACTTATTGTTATTTACTTTGCTGTTTTCTAATGGTTACGTTATCAGTTTCTTAGTGAAAACAATTCTAAGTCAGAGTAGTTTGACATGGTAAATACGGCGCAAGTCACTCAGTTGTAGATTGAAGATAAGGATCGACACAGATCGACACAAAATACTGCTCAGGTTTCTGAGCTACGTCCATCACACACCGGCACCGTTTATTCCTCCTTTTGCTTGACAACTAGTGGAAGCAAAATCGAAGACGAAAACATTCGCCCAGACAATAAACACTGCATAATTTACTTCACAAAAAATAGGCTCATTAGGCCTTATAGTTTTTCTTACTATTAAACCTACAGGTTTGTGTCATAAACTTGTATTATTAATCTAGTTTCTTTAAAACCAGTGTAGGTACTTATTCCTTTTAACTTCATTTTTGTTTACAATTGCACATAACTGTACAATATTAAGAAATACCTCTGATATGTTAAATCACTGTATTAGTGCCAATTCATCTAATTAATGTTAAAACTGGAGTTTCAATCACTTTAAAATAGTAGGTAGTAGGTACCTACCCCCATCTAATTTGTAAACTTAATTTTGTGGTTTTTCCCTTTTATTATTTTAGAATAATTAAATTATCCTCCCTTATTTGACATTACACACTCTTCATAACTTTTAGTGCTTTGTTTTCCTTCAATTCTTAATAATATTTAATTTTATTCTCCCAATATTCCCTTCATCTTAGTACTTACTATCCACATCTTATCTCTCTCTCTTATTCCTTTTACTCACTTGGCTTTCTCTTCTCTCATTCCAGGGTGCCTCTAGGGTTGGCTTGTCAATATGTTGACCCGTAGAGCTGCATCCTTGGAGGAAAAATTGAAGGCTACATTGAAAGAGTTGGAATGTAGTAAAAACCAGTGCGTTCAGCTGCTACAGGAAAGGGATGACAGCGAGGTAGAAGTACTATATATTAATAACAAGAACACTGAACTTAAGAACCAGTTGGCCGAACTACATATTCAGCATGTGGACATACTCGACCAGCATCAACACCTCCGTTAACTTGTGTCAAATTTCCAGCAATGTAGTGACACCCACGAACTGGCTTTTAGACGGATATCTGAATTGGAACTGGAATTAAGCAGGGCCCACAACTCAATAACCCGTTTAGAAACTCTCAAAGCCAGTGAAGAGTCTGCAATCACCTGCAGTCTTTATGATGAGTTGGTTGGTAGCGGGTCTGGACCCACATGTGTTCAGCCAATGGTAACAATAGACTTAACTGATGATACTATCACTAAATGCAATGTTTTTACTAGCCATAATAAGTTGAAAAAATATATTAAAATTAAAAGATTAATTAGCAAAATTCAAAAATCACTAAAACGCCAAAAAGTTAATAAATTAAATACAAAACTTAGGCAAAAAAATCTAAATTTAATTCAAGAATTAAAGAAGCGTAATAGTGAATTACAATTATGTAATACTATGTATGATACTGACACTCAGCACCTACAGGATGAATTGTTTGTAAGGGAATATGCTCTAAAGGATATCTTTAGTAAATATGAGACTTGTCAACAAGAGTAAGCGTATGCAGGAGGCCAATGAGTTGGCAGACCTGGTCAAGTACAATGCAGAGATTTATGAGTCTCTGACAAATAACCTTTCTTTTAGCTGCGCCTCCTCTCAGGAAACTCAGCCTGAAGTTGTTACGCCCACACCCTCAGTGGTTCAGAATGTAGGTAGCTGTATTAATAATGTTAATAATAGTAGGAATAATTTGATTAACACAACATATGTATTTTCTGACAAATTTGGTCAAGGTTTTGGTAGAGTATTTAATCAGTGTTCACAACAATATGTTATAAATAATTGTATACCCGGTGCCAGTGTTAGCCAATTAATTAGTAGTATTAAATTGACAAAAATAAACCCCAGTTCAACTGTTATTTCATTATATGGGGATAGTTTAACTGTAAGAAAAAAGGACATAATTGAATGTGTCCATTTGATGTTACATCTTAATGACACCAATAGTTGTAAATTTATTTTCTGTGCCTTGCCTTATTCTCAATATTTGTCTGATGAGCAAAATAGGCACATTTATAATTTAAATATGTTAATTTATAATAGGACATGTCGTCACAGTGACGCTATTTTATATTTTGATTGTAATCAATTTATTACTGATTACAAACTGACAAATTATACAATGTATTTGCCACCTAGTTGTAGGAGACAAATTGCTAATCTCTTAGCATACAATATACAGAGTGACACTGGTACCTGTAGTGTACCACCAATTACTGTTAGTAGTGGTACTAACACTACATTTGATACGCCTTATAGTTTAAACTATTAGGAGCGACAACGGGTGAGCCGCATATTTTGAATGTTGTTCATCAAAATATGCAGGGTCTGTCCGGCAAAGAGCTAGAGCTAAGTTTATTTATAGAGAACTATGATGTTCAAGTGTTATGTTTGACTGAACACTGGTTGAAAGAACATGAAGTAGTGTTTATCAATGATGATAATTTTACTGTACAAAGTGCGTTTGTAAGGAAAAGCGCCATTCGCGGTGGATCTTTAGTTCTTGTTTCAAACAAGTTGAAATGTAAACAACGTTTAGATTTAGTTAATCTTTCTATCGAGCGCACTATTGAGTTGTCTTGTGTTGAACTCGAGCGATACGTTATAATTTGCGTTTATCGACCCCCCTCTGGTGATTTTATTAGTTTCGAATCGGTAATGGAGGATTCACTCAATAGGTTAAAATCAAGTAATAAAAGTATAATTTTATGTGGAGATTTTAATATTAATATTTTAGATGTTACTCCATTAAGTATTAGACTTCTTAATCTGTTTAGGTCTTATAATTTAATAAACTTGTTTTTTGAACCTACTAGGATCACGGCATCTTCTTCAACTTGTCTAGATAATATATTTAGTGATTGTGATGCCAAAAATAAAATAGTGTTAAGTGACTTAACGTCTGACCACTGTGGTTTATTAGCTAGCTTCCCCATGCCATTACATAAAAAGCCGCATAAAATAGAATGCAGGCCTTATACAGCTAGTCGTTGCAATAAGTTTAAAAATAATATAGCTCACAGAATTACACCATCTATAGTAGAACACGAGAATCCCAATGAAATCTATGGAGCCCTTTTTGATGTTGTGCAAAAAGAGTACCAATCTACTTTCAAGTCCAAAACTATTCAAATTAATGGCACCTCTGTTGGCTTTAACCAATGGGCCACTCCAGGAATTTATAAAAGTAGAGCGAGACTATACGAGTTATATGGTTTGAAAAAATACAGGTTTGATACTCCTTTCCTAGAGTATGTCAAAAATTATTCAAAATTATTTAAAAAGGTGTGTGTTTTTGCTAAATCTAAATTTTTAAGCGATACAATTAAAAAATCCAATAATAAAGTAAAAACCACTTGGAAAATTATTAACAATGAAACGGGTAAGTCGGTTAAACAAGATAAACAACTTGAGATTATGGTCGACAATAAATTAGTTAATAAAGCAGCTGACGTAGCTGAGGCGTTTAATGAGTTTTTTGCCAACATACCTGTAACTACCACTCGCTCCTTAAATTCATCCCCGTCTAAAGCGGAAAACCTTATGCTTAATAGTGTGTCTAAAAATAGTCCCTTATTTAGCTTCGAACATGTAACGCCTCGTGATGTAGTTAATGTTTTTAACACACTCAAGTCTAAAAACACTGGTGATTACTGGGGCATCTCCATTAAACTTTTAAGTAATATAATAGACATCGTAGCCCCCTATCTAGCTGTTACTTTTAATAAATGTGTTGATTTAGGAACTTTTCCTGACCTCATGAAGAATAGTAAAGTCATACCATTATTTAAATCAGGTAATAAAAGTGAGGTTGGCAATTTCAGGCCTATTTCTATCTTACCAGCATTTAGCAAAATATTTGAAAAGTTAATACTCAAGCAGTTGCTTAGACATTTTAATTTAAATAGCCTCCTTCATAATGAACAATATGGCTTTACAAAAGGTCGTTCGACTACAGATGCGGGTGTTGCTTTGCTGAAACACATATTTAACGCATGGGAGAACTCGCAAAATGCTATTGGGGTTTTCTGTGATCTCTCCAAAGCCTTTAATTGCGTGCACCATGACACGCTTTTGCGTAAACTACGTCATTACGGTGTGCAAAACGAAGCTCTCAACGTTTTAAATTCGTATTTACATAATAGGTCCCAATGTGTAGATGTTGATGGTGTGAAATCTTCTGGGCTACCAGTTCAGTTAGGTGTACCTCAAGGCTCAATACTGGGTCCATTCTTGTTCTTAGTGTATATCAATGACTTACCATTCTATTTAAAGGGTATCTGTGAAGTTGTACTGTTCGCAGATGATACCTCTCTTATTTTTAAAGTAGACAGGAATAGACAAGATTTTGACGATGTAAACAGTGCACTCTCAATAGTTACGGATTGGTTTACGACAAATAACCTAGTTCTAAATACTAAGAAAACGAAATGTGTAAAGTTTGCCCTACCAAATGTTAGAAATCTAGGTCCCAACATCGTCTTAGATAAAGAGGTGCTTGAATCTGTAAACTCGGCGGTTTTTCTGGGCATAACAGTAGATGCCAAACTTCAGTGGGGCCCACATATATCGAGCCTAGCGGGAAGGCTCAGTTCAGCCGCCTACGTCGTCAGGAAAGTAAGACAATACACTGACGTCGATACAGCTCGGTTAGTCTATTTTAGTTATTTTCATAGCGTTATGTCCTACGGTCTTCTGCTGTGGGGCAAAGCTGCTGATATTCAAAATATATTTGTTCTTCAAAAACGAGCTGTTCGCGCTATTTACCAGCTTGGTGCCAGAGTTTCTCTGAGAGATTTTTTCAAAGATATTGGTATCCTCACGGTGGCATCTCAATTCATCTTCGCCAATATCTTATATATTAGGCAAAATATACACTTATACACTAAAAACAGTGATTTTCACAATGTTAACACTAGAAATAAGGACAAACTACGAGCTCCCTTTCACCGGCTTCATAAGGTTCATAACTCATTTGTTGGGCTTGGTATAACCTTTTATAACAAGCTACCCTCTTCTTTGCTAGATTTGCCTTTTAATGCGTTTAAAACGAAAGTAAAATCCAATCTTTGTTCAAAGGCATACTATTCTATCAACGACTACTTAAATGATAAGAATAGTTGGTCGCTGTGATTAACTCAAAACAATGTTTATGTTCTTTCTCCAGCTTACGTACTGACAAGTTATATGAGTTTATATAATTGTTTATTTTATTTGACTTTTTAAGTCAAGTTATTTTAATTTAACTTCAATTTATTTTTGACAATATCTACTCATCACACTGTTTTTTTATGAGTTGTATTGCAATATGTGGTTAGCTAGTGACCTCGACAATTGATCATATTATTTACTGTTATTAGTAATTAACTCTTTGTTTATTTATTTTACATCGATGGTCCTAGTTTATCATTTATAACTTCCAGTTACAACTATATGTAAGCGGGCACGCCCTTTATGCCTGGAGGCTTTTTTATTTAGATATTAATTCTGTTTACGTTTAGTTTTTTTTTTTTCGGCCTGAGTATCGATGATTGATTGGTTGAGTTCTCGATGATTTTGTTTGGTATATTGGCGTGTGCTAGCTAACATATGGCAAATATTTTGAATTATGTTTTGTGTTGCGTAATGTAAATTATTTTGAATACTATTATATAGAATCTTTTTTTTTTGTTCTTCTAACTGAACAGACAACTGTGCTGCTGGGGAGTTTGTTGCGCCACTTCTTCTTCCCAGCTAATGCACTAGGAAGTGGTGAAGAGTGGGCATTTTGGGGGACTGTCTTATGTAATTTTGACGTTCGAAAAGTGCTGATTCTCAGCCTAGTTTGAATAAATGACTTTTGAACCATTTTGAACGGAACGCGATCCCTTCCAGCAGTCGTTTACAGTGCGACACAGTGCTGCTGGGCGGGGCTTACCGCTGCGGTCGCCTGCCGCGGTGACGGTTCCCTATCCATTTGCATATTTTTTTTAGACATTATACAACATGGCATACTTTTGTTTATCCTAATTATATTTACGCATAACATTATTTTCGCATAATACCTTACGCATAATTTTTTTTAGCATAATTTCTCTAATCATAATAATGTTTAAGCATAAAGTTTACGCATAATAATATTTAAACTTATTTTTTAAAGCATTCAAAATACGCATATTAATTAACTTCTGAAATGTAACCATGCATGCAGCAAGCATGCAAACAAGCATACACCATGCATGGAGCAAGCATGCAGCATGCAAACATGTAAACAAGCATACACCATGCATGCAGCAGGCATGCAGCATGCAAGCAAGCAAACAAGCATGCAGCATGCAACATGCAGCAGGCAAGGTTTCTGTCACGGCTCCGGCGCTGTGGGGCTCCGGCGTTCCCTCGCGAGCTGCTCGTCGCAGATGTGTTTAACGCTCACCAAAGCAGCTTCGGCTTGCTGGCCGGCTTTGCCGGCCAGCCTCAGCCACAGCGGCGAGAGTTAAAACCACCTGCTCCTCAGCTCGCGGGCCGCCTCGCCCCTCCGCGCCTACGCGATTTTAAATAACACTCTAGGGGTAGGGCAGACAAGACTACGTGGAGTCGGTTTTGCAGCGATTCGTTTCTGTCACAAACTTTTCTAGCAATTAAATTTTTAATCAATAATATTATTAAATTGTTACAGAAACCTTAATACTATTATGTTTATATGAATTATAGTCATTAGGGCTAACATTATGCGAATTCAAATTATGCCAAAACAAATTAACTTAAAGATAATTATGCCAACATAAACTGTATGCCAAAAAAAAAAATGGCAAAGAATTATTATGCCAAAACAAATTATGCCAAAACAAATTATGCCAAAACAAATTATGCCAAAACAGTTATGCCAAAGTAGATTAGGAAAAAGAACATTATGCGAAAAAAAGGGATCCCCGCGGTGACACAGTGAAACACACACAGAACGCGGTCCTTTCCAACTACGTGACACTGTGTTTTTTCTTTAGTTCGTTATTTAAATTTTTGAGATTTGTTTTTGTGAATAACTTGATTACCACATGCGATAGGCCGCGCGACGCGGTCCTCGAGGGAAGTACGCGCGTATTTTTTTCCAGAATAATAAAGGTTAATAGGTATGGGAGGACAGTGTAGGTTTTTCAACAAGTACCAGGTACTTAACAAGATAGAAGATGGTCAATAAATCTACAGTCCACTAAGCCTACAGTGTTCTCACATTCACAAAATAGAAAAAATTAATCTAAGTACGGTATATAAAATATGAATAAATTAATAAATATAAAAACCTATTTTAAACGAAATGACATGATTGCTATTACAATTGTAAGAACAAGTCAAAACATATAGGGTTCAACAAGGAGCAAGGTTGGAGACCTTGCTTCTTGTCTAATTTATATACAATCCAAGTTTATTTTGTTGAAAATAACAAAAATCTTTAATTGTAAATTTTATTTAATAATAATAAAAAATAAATTATTTAGTTAACTTTACAAACTTCTACAATTTTTAATCTTACATAGAAGCCTCCTTTTTTCTGTGCTAGGAGACCCCGCTCTTCTATTTACAATTCAAGATTTTTGATATTTTTCGTGTTCGTGCAAAGATATCCCCGCTAAGGGCAATGATTGCCGGTTTGACTGTAAAGTAAAGATATCCGCTAAGGGCAATGATTGCCGGTTTGACTGTAAAGTAAAGATATCCGCTAAGGGCAATGATTGCCGGTTTGACTGTAAAGTAAAGCTCCGTGTGGGTAGCCATCAACCACTCCACAGTGGTTGATGATGTCTGCCATATTCTGATGGAGTGTGTCCTGAATGAAAATAATAGAATTAATGTTTTCAGATGACATAAAAGGTATGACATTGGATTTTGTAATACTACTAACGCTAAACTATTGTACAAGTTAAATATATGGTAGATCGTTATCAACAATTTCATGTTTTTTCTGCACTGCGTGATGTGGTCACTAAGCGAGAAAGCCCTTTAAATAAAATAAATAAATAAAAAAAAGTTGTGTTTATTTTGTCAGGGGAAGGGATGTTATATAGTTTATTAGTTATCTATGGTATTTGTAATCTTTAATCTTGACTTGTAACTATAGTGTGTGTGTGCTAGCAGCTATCCATCACTTCATTTCACCATAATAAGTCCTAAGCCTTCGCCCTCCATAATATACGTATCAAGTTCTGACCACAGTTTTGGTGCATTTTAAGCTGGTTTGAGCTAAGAACAGACCTAGACTATTTGCGAGTGACACAAGCTTTACTTACCTATTTATTTAAATAGTCAAACCAAGCCTTTCTAGGTCACCGTTATTGTTAATAAATCGAAACTCGATAGTTTAGTGATAGTTTGTAAAAAACGCCTGACAGAAAATCATTAGCAATTAATAATTTTTAGACGGTTAATGAAAACGCCAAACAGACGAGCAGCAACATTGAATGTATGCAAGGTAGAATATTAACTATAACTTAAATATTAAACTTAAGGACCAATAATTACTTAATATTTTTTACTTTTTAGAGGTTTTTGTTTGTGTCGGGGGTTTTTTAAATTTTATAAGTAGGTACCTCTGTAAGATTTATCAAGGAAAATCCTTGACGTTAGTCTTCTTTATTTTTTATACCTCCAATTAGAGGCGCATAGATAACTGCGCATATTATGCGCTAATGGAACATTTGAATGGTAATGTTATTAAACCTAGCTATTCACTGCGTAACAAAGATCTTCTAGTAACGGGTACACTTAACGGTTAAAGGAGATGTTGAAATCATCACAATTCTTGGCAGAAGAATCGGTGGTTAGTATGGGAAGCACAGGCTCTAAACCCTCTATTAAGAGCAAGCATATGTAGAGGGCGAAAAGTAGATAGCTGAGTAGATGCGCTATGACGAGAAAACAATGTGTTAAAAAAAAATTATAGCTGTGGTCAGGAGTCCGAAAATAGACCAAATATAACGTTATCTTCAGAGCCTTTGATTTTGGTATGATCGTGTGCGGCCTAACCCATAATACAATACCATACCATGTTCAAATATGCGAAGTATAACACATACAAATGTAATCATCTGTTTGCCTACCTTTAGATGTAAAGATTACGTAAACATGTTGTGGGCACGATGGGCATGCCCACAACCCTATTGATTTGACGTCACCCTTTCACGGTCTATTGAGGTTGGTTGGCTTATGATATTATATCCAATGCCTTTATAAAATAAAATAAAACAATGAATCGTGCGTTATTCGGAACGCAGCGAAGTAATTGCTTTAGTTATTTACTCTGAGGAAATAATTGAGGAAGTAATAGTCATCGATATGCTGACACGATAAGTCACATTTTTGACAACATAATTAATAACTGTTTCTTTTTGGCACATGAATACTTGTATTGGAAAAAAGAGATGACTATTCGGTGGGTGCGCAGACATCTACTAATTTAAAATTAAGCGTGTGTTGTATTGGGCACGCCACAATTGCGACGATAAGTCCTATCTTTCAGAGAGGTGCCATGGCGATGGCGTCCTCACTTTCCGCCTGACGCAGGTCCTCACCGGACACGGTCGGTTCGGGAGGTTCCTGTTCCGGATAAAGCGGGAGGAAACGCCCGGGTGTCACCATTGTGTGAATGATACGGCTCGATGTGTTGCATACAACCTGGTACCTACTAATTACGTAACTCTTTATCATTATATCATGCACTTAAATTATAATAGGGAAATGATGCGTACTTCTCAAGTGGGTACATTTATTAGTAATAGGTACTTATGATATTGTCCTTACGGCAATGTCATTTTTTCATTTTTCTGAACAAAATATCACATCAAATGTTAAAATTCATGGTCTTCCTTTTATTTGTGACACTATGTTATTTAGCAAAAAATAATCCTTATGATGAAGCCTTTCGATCGGTAGGATAAAGCTACAGGCTGATTATTTTTCTCGTGTAACGGGTTCGATTTCCGATTCAACCATGTAATTATTTAAATATCTATGAATGCAGTTTAAATTGTTTTTTTTTAATTCAAATAATGTCTTCTTATAGTAAATCTACAATATTCAGGGTACTTTCCCTCCATGTGGCATACCTGTGGGACGCCCTGTATATAAAAATAACTATAAAATTGGAATTATAGAGTCATACAGTGATGCCGACCACGCAGGCGATATTGGAACTGGAAGATCGACTTCTGGAGTACTTTGCCTGTATACCGAAGGAGCAGTCTCCTGGGTGAGTCAGAGACAGCAAAGCGTCGCTGTTTCGACAATTGGCCGCTGCAAGTGAAGCTGCAAGTGAAGCTACAAGTGAAGCTGCAAGTGAAGCTGCAAGTGAAGCTGCAAGTGAAGCTGCAAGAGAATGTGTATGGTTGACTCGGCACATTGGTCTCGTACACACACAAGTCTCGTACAACTTAAGGGTCTTCCTACGTTACTAGTGGATAACGAAGCAGCAATAAAGTTACCTGAGGATCCAGAATTTCACCGACGCCGACGCACCAAACACATCCGTACACGTCACTTCTTCGTAAGAGAGCTTGTGACTAATGGTGAGCTGCTGATAAATAAGGTAACAAGTGATCTTTAATTAGCGGATGTTCTCACCAAGTCGTTCCCAGACCTAGGCTTTGCAAGCTTGTGAATATTATCGGACTACATTGAGAGAAGGTGATAAAGTCAGTGCATGCAACCTGTACTAAAATCTGAGTATGCAAACTTCTTTGAGTGCAATGAGTGTCATACTGTAAGGTCATCATAGATATTAGAATCCATTTCATGTATAAAAAGGTAAGTAATAAGTATTGATGTCCAGTCAAAATAAAAGGAAAATATAAAGACAATTCATGCGTACAACAATATTATAATCACGCGACAAAACATAATATAGATAATTTTAAACTTTTATTAATAGTTTGGTCGAACATTTTGCTACCGGTCAGTGACCTTGCAAATGTTTAGTAAGTTCTAGCAAATACTACTACAATATCTACTTAAACAGATATTGCTCATTCGTTGAAATAAATACTACCACAATCACTATAATTTTACATACAAAACAGAAGCATTCCAAATACTGCACTTATCTTCAACACATTTATAATAAAACACATTTTATTTTAACTCAAAATGGACAAATCACAAAATACGGCACTTTTTCTTATTAGATAATGTTATTTATTTATATTTCAGACATGATCCATTTTTTTTGTAAAAAATTGTGCTTAAAACTAGTTAGGTTAGTTCACACATAAACGCAAACAATGTTTGACGAACGGACAGTCATACCTGTCCGCTATCACACTCAGGATGCTGTTGCTACTCACACGCACCCTGTGCAGCAGGGACGCCGCTTTCTAAATTAACATTCAAGTATTTATAAACTCTAAAACTCTTTGCTTGGATAGTTTTGAGTAAGCTTCAATAATACGTATTTTTCCCACTTTAGAATATGTGGATGTTATGATGATAACTTCCTGTCCCTGTAATTTAAATAGCAGGTATTCGATTTTGTGTGGGGACCTTCCCCACACAAATTCGAATACCTGCTATCAAGTTAAAAATAAAAGAGTAAAAAATATACCACAACTAAAAACTTTGGAAGTCTATGGCAAAAAAAAAAAATTATTTCTATTTATAAGTTCTAAGCAGGATTGACCTACAAATCAGACATGCTTATGTCTGATTTGTAGATAAATCCTGCAATATTCTGATGCAATGTTATTATTTTCTCATTACTTCATTAGTCAAGAAAAAAAACTTGCTTCTTCTAAGTTGGTCTGTAATTCGTTGTTGTTGTACTCTTGTAAATCCTGAATATAGTCGTTTAGGTCTCTGAAGATGGCGGCTCATAACAGTCACAGAACAAGGGACTATCTCAATGAACACGACACTGGGTTGCGACAATCGCACTCTCCATGCCCCCATGAGATCCCACCGGGAAGTGTGTATGCCTTGATTTTACTTGTTTGTTATTAAATTACAATCGGAAATTAGCCATTAATGAACCTACAGTGTATATAGTTATAATATATATGTTTATTGGAATCTAAAAGATATGCATGCCCATGTGTTATTATGTCCAAGTATAAAGGGTTGTTGAAGTTTGTAACCCCCCAGTTGTGCATGTTTCGTAATCTTTACATCTAAAGGTAGACAAACTGATGATGTTATATTTTACAGTGTCTCACGAAAGGAAAATCGGGTCGAAGTAATTTTCCGTCACTATAAAGACTTATCCAGTTAAAAGTATGAAGTGGATAATTTTTCGTTTATTCCTGTAAATAATTTTGTTTGTTACCTGCGTGGGGTGATATGTAATGGCATAATTCAAAGTTGCCCTTGATTGTCGCTTCAGCAATTGATAAAATCATATTTTTGTTATGGGTACTTATTAGACATTTTTTATTGTTTTTGTTATAGTGACACTCCTTCGTGATTTCTTGTTGTTCTTTTCAAGTACAAAAATTATTTCAACATCACTATTTGTAGGAAAACTCGTCCTAATCTGCTTCGTAACTGAACTTAGTGTCTGTTCAGGTTTCCGTTACTGTCGTTTTTTTTAAATATTTGTTGATGATGGCGTAGTTTTCTGTAATTGTTTTGATGTGCTCTAATTCTGATTTCAGTTGTTGATTTTCCTCTATCAAATTTTCTACTTCTTGGTGTACGGATGCTAATTCCATTTTTAACTCATTAATTTTTTTGATGTAATTCTCATTTCCATTCATAGTATTCTCCAAGGCTCGGATACCGGTTAAATTTTCAAACCGTTATCATGTACTTGACGCAAAAACCTTTACATTCGGTTTCGTTCGCATAAACCGGTTTTTTTAAACCGGTATTTGGAAGAGTATTTGCATAAAGGTTTTTTCGGATTAAACGGTTTAGAACTACAAAAACCGGTTAATACGGGCACGATAAATAAACGTCGCGCGCTGTTCGTACGTCTACATACCGCGGCACTATGTACAGCATCCTTACAAGTATTCACAAGTTGCAACGCGTTTACCGACATGCTGTTCGTCAAATAAACCGGTTAATATAGGTTAAAATAAAGTTCTTAAAATGTTCACGTTCTTAAGAAAAGTTCGGAGGAATACCGAAATAAACCGGTATTAACCGGTATTTCTTAAACCGGTTCTGAGCCTTGGTATTCTCAGGTAAACTCATTCCAGTAGTATCAAATATTGAGCTCGAAGAATTATTCAAAGAAACGGTTTTTTTAGTTTTACGGTATGTAATGTTATCAGAATCCATAATTATGAGTTTTTATGTAAATAAAAATCACAAAATAATATCTCAGATGGCGGGGCTCTGATACTGCTCATGCAGAGCGGTCGCGCAGATCAACACTTAGCGCATCGACACATTTGAACGATGTTTATGGATTCAAATTACCCTATACAAACTGTAGTGACATTAAAAAGTTTGAAAAACAAGTTTTTAATTCAAATGTCTGAAGTGCAAAAGTAATTTTCTTTGTTTGATTTGCACACTATATTTTAGTTTTTTGTTTCTTTTTATCGCTAATTCAGCACTTTTAGCATGTATATGTTGAGTTTTTATTGAGGTGTTATTGTATTATATTGCACATTGAACAGTGTTATATGTATATATAATATTTATCTACTCTCCCATCATAAAATTCGAATTATAAACTTCAAAACGAGTTTACGAGTATATTGACTGACATACTTTAAAAGTATTTTTCGCTATTACATATAGTTTCGGATTTGGCCATCCATGCTGATTTGAAACATTCACCTGTATATACAGACGAATTGTTAACCTCCTTCATTTAGAAGTCAGTTAAAAATAAACTATCTCATGATCTTTCATTTAATTTAGTTAATTTGCAGCTGACGTCCTAAGCAGAAGTGTTGAGGGCAGGGACTGAAAGCGGTTACGGTTAAAGGTTAAGATACCTCAAAAATATACCGGTACCGGTTTAAAATAAGGGTTGAGCTATACCGATACCTTTTTAAACCGTTATTTAACCTTTACACGATTTCGGTACCGAAAAACAAGACGGCGCGGCGCGGGTGCGCGGGGGGGGCGAACTTGTGTATTTTAGTACTTCTATCGAAATATACCGGTATGCATTTCCAACCTCAAAATTCCGGTAAGTACTGAAAAAAATAACGGTATCGAAATATTTAGGTAACCCTTATTTAACGGTATGACGTCATACCGAAATTTAAAGGACCTTAATTTTTGGGTAATTCAGTCCCTGGTTGAGGGTTATTTAACAAAACTCATAAACCCAACTGTCACTATCACACAAGAATAAGCGGCCATATCACTAACGGTATCGCGTGCAGAGGTTCGTAGTAACATACAATAAAACCTTGAAAAGAATTCTATTACGCCGAAAATAAAGAGGTTTCGCGTTTATGTTCGCATACTTCGTCGAAATGTAGCAGCTGATATTTTTTTCGCGATTTCAGCGTTTGTCCCATAGTGAAAGTTGTTCATAATGATGAGTACAATGACCCCTTATGAGGTTTAGGGTAAACAAAAACTAAGCCTGTATATTCGATTTGGATGAAATTTTGTGTGTATATTTGAGTGGGTCCCTGGATGGTTTGAAAATATAATTGGAACCGGTAGGTGGCGCTGTTTGGACAGGACAACGTCTGCCAGGTCCGCTTGTTTATAAATAAAAATTTATTGCCGCTTGTATGAAAGATCATCACTAGAGAATGTTTCGACCGATTTGGCAGATTATGTTTTGTTGTACACACGGCTACACATCAAGCTATACAATTCCAGTTTATGCTGATCTCGTATTGTATAGGATTTCCGTACAATGCGAAGTCAGCTTATACTGGAAATGTATAGGTTGTTGTGTAGTAGTGTGTACCTATTCGTAATTGTCTAGACAGAGGTTGGCATAAAAGAAAATTTATGAAAATCCGGAAAAGTCGGAAATACACCCGGGCGACGACACCGGGCAGGAACTGCAAGTTGTTTGATATTTTCAAATGTCTGAATACCGACAAATCTTAACAAAAGGGTCAGCTAGCAATCAAAGCTGTTCGATTCGTTGATTTAGCGATAATTGCAAAATTTTGACAACTTCTGGGTATTTTCCTATATTATATTAATTTAATTTGGTTAGGTACGGTACTTGTTAGGTGAAGTACCAGTACCCGTCAAGACCGGTACTAGTCTGGAACCGGTACCAGTACCCGTCAGGACCGGTACTAGTCTGGAACCGGTACCCACGTACTTACCAAAATGGCAAAATCCGTTAAGGACCGATACAGAATCTGTGGGCTTAGTACCGGTTCCAAGCCCCTGCCTTTGTTTTTTAGGGTTCCGCACCTCAAAAAGACAAATCGGAACGCTTATAGGATCACTTCGTTGTCCGTCCGTCAGTCTGTCAAGACTCTTTTTCTCAGGAACGCGTTGAGGTATCAAGTTGAAATTAATTCAAATACTTAAACAAACACATGACAAATCTATGGTCCCTTGGAGCTGTAAAAAATCAAGCTTCAAGTCAACGCCATAAAAAAATACGGCCATTTATGCGACATATTTTGATACTCGCAAATAAATCAAAACCTTCAGGGGACTTCCCGTTGACCTAGAATCATGAAATTTGGCAAGAAGCAAGGTCTCACAGCACATGTAAAGGAAAAAGTCCGAAAATAGTATACTCGTATAATAGTAGTTTTATGAAACACTTTTTTTTTGCGTTTAGCCTTATGCAGTTGGAGAATTGACCGTGACGTTATATCCATGTATGGGAGATATTTTTCAACTACAATGTTCTTGACGCAGATATGCCAGTGACCTTGAGTAGTTAGCATGCATGTTCTGTACTGTACTGAGCTCATGCGACGCGTCGCACGTCCAGCCAGTAACAGAAAGAAAGAAAAATGTGTTTATTGCCATTACAGCAGAAAAATACACCTTAAAACTATAACAACAAAAAACAATTATTATAATGCCAAAACGGCCTAAAAGAAGACACAGTGCCACCTGACGCTGATTTTTACGTTAGAATAACAGGGAAGTGTGTCCGTAATTAAGAGAGTAAATTAAAGGTAATAGTAGGATAATTTAAAAAGCTCATAAAAAAAACAGAAAAATGTTGTGACATACCTACATGAGTGTGTGTGTGTTGAGTTGTGATTAATGTGCAAAACTAAAACAAATACCCAATAACTGTGTTAAAATAATAAATCTAGACAAAATCTTGAATAACTGTGTTAAAATAATAAATCTAGACAAAATCTTGTGACTGCGTTGTTCTTCTAAACTACAAAACGGAACGGATTAAACGGAATTATAATATGAACCGCATCAAAATGCGGTTCTTATTATACTTAAATTAAAACTAATAAAATAAAAAAATTGGACTGGGCATCCAGGAGCGCTGTCCCAAATTAGTCGCATTATTAATTTATACGTGTTTTAATAAAATACGTATACTAAAAGATAAATAATTAAATTATCTTTAAAATGGTGAATGTTTCAGAAAAAATACGCTTGATAGACTTTGCGTGATTCTCAGTTTTTTATCCGCGTTAGACATAACTTTACAAATTAATTTCACTATGTAATATTGTATAACTTAGTCTAAAATATTCATATAAAAATATATGTTAAATTAGAGCATTTTCTTAATAATTTAATTAAGAAAATGCTCTAATTTAACATATATTTTTTCCAAATCATTAACTCAAGCACTTCTGTCCTAACGCGCATGCGTGCTAGTACCAACAGCATCCTGAGTGTTTTGTCGGACCGGTGGGATTGTCCGATGCTTGAGCGCTGGATACGACTGCACGCAGTCAAGTAAACACGCGCACGGGTATCGGAGTTTCCGGTAGTGTTCTGCTTTGTGTTTAGTTTTTAAGTGTATTGTCTTGTCATTACTAACATTAGTTTCTTATAAGGTTTTCTTTGTTACTAACAACTATATGGATGTATTTGAAAATCCGAATTAAATGAATATTATTATTATTATTATTATATTAACACTTCTCATTTAGACGTGATCTTCAGTATAAAATCATTAAAAAGTCGGTTATCGACGCCTTACGTTGATTTTTTTAATAAATTCATCCAAACTCCGGAACCCTTCATTTTGCGTGGTCCGACACACACTAGACCGGGTTTTTTTAATGTAAGTGCCTATCAGAGTATCAGTTAAAATCATGTTCCATGCCAATGAATAATGAATAAAGTTCTATTTATAGTTCATTACCATGTTCTATTTATAGTTCATTACCATGTTCTATTTATAGTTCACTCAAAAGTTATGTATTAAGCTTGTTTTTGTCATGAAGTATTTATACTTACGTCAATATTTTTTTAAGATGATATTGAAGCTGCTAAACCACTATACGATGACAGATAAAGGCTATCCCGCGCCGGTATACAAAATGGAAGAAAAACCCTGTCCGATCCGTCAGGGTGTCGTTAAGTATCGTACTGAGAATATATTTACGGGAAAATTTTCAGAAAAAAGAAAAATTGAGATATTTTTTTTCAATGGGGCATTTTACCGGGTTATTACATTAGGGGCGGGCGGCCGTCGTTAAGCGGGTGTCTGCAATTAGTCATAACTTAATATGTTTTTTTTTTAAATGATTTAGGGTCATTTTGGTACCAAAAATGTGAATTTTAAATAGCAATAACTTTTTTGTTTTCAATAATCTACAATTAGTCATAACTTAATATGTTTTTTTTTTAAATGATTTAGGGTCATTTTGGTACCAAAAATGTGAATTTTAAATAGCAATAACTTTTTTGTTTTCAATAATCTACAATTAGTCATAACTTAATATGTTTTTTTTTTAAATGATTTAGGGTCATTTTGGTACCAAAAATGTGAATTTTAAATAGCAATAACTTTTTAGTTTTCAATAATAATTTTTATATTATTTTTTGGTACCTATGTGCCCCTTTCGGTTTTCCCTTTTACATTTTGTATAGAATTCATGTTCTCTCGATCACCATTTTCTCGATGGCCTATCCAAAATGGTAAAATGCAAATGGCGATAATAATAAAGGCTAGAAACGTGAAGCAACTTCATTTAGTCACCATCTCCAAGGTTATTTGTGAAATGATAGTATACTATAGGTATACTAATCTTATTGATTACTCAATTATAACGATGAGTCCTGAAAAACACAGACGTTTGACCTGCGTTGAGGATACCTGAGCATTAAAAGAAACTCACTCAATTGTTCTGAGGTACAAACTTTTCCGATGATCCTACACGATAATTATCGAGAACCATGTGTGCGTCAGTATCGTCGTGATATTAGAAAGTTCCGCCGTTATCGACCCTATTTGACCCTTTAGGGGGAAAACATGATATTGATTATCAACTATCTTACGTCCGCCTTGTAAGATCAAGGTTAAGGATACAATCATTATAATTAAGAAGCTTTGTACCTATTTAAATGTCTTTGGTCTACGTTCTTTTCCATTAAATTCTAGATGCTTGTTGTTTCCAGTTGTGGTTAATTAAATATTTATCAACCGGTAGATATCTTATACAAAATATGGGGCGAATATGGCTGAACAGCTGCCATCAGCAAGCAAGTGGCGCGTCTGTCAACTTTACGACACCAAGCAACTCAGCCTATAGCTAGCTCTATAGGGAAATCTTTTCCCAATTTGCGCCACAACCCCCTGCCTTTGCCTTCCGCAGCCGGTCTTCTCTAATCCCAACCGCCTTTTTAAGTTCGTCGGTCCATCTATTACCTTTTTGAGACCTAATTACATAGGGTTATCTAAATATATTTAAATGTCTTTGATCTTGTTCAATTCAACTATCTTTCGGCCGATATATACAGTCTAATCTTTCAAAAAGCCCTATTCAGTCTAGCTGGGTATTACCAACTTACAAAGGTTCTCAAATCGGTGCACTTTATGCCTAGATAAACTCAACTGCAGCGAAATAACTTAGACAACAGTAAGTGGGGATAAACCCCGGACATGAGACTGTAAAGCTTTAGCATCCAAGTCCTTGCACAGATCGTCGAGAATTCGAGACGCCCTCAGTGCGTCGCCGTCGCGTCGTCGTGTTCACTATATAAAACTGACCGCAAGTCACCGGTGGTCATTTACTCTGAATTTATCAGCGGCATAGCCACCGGTGGTCGAATTTAGACACCAGTGGTGATTACTTTAATCTTATTATTAAGTGTTGGTCGTTATCTGTTATAGTTTTTCCTTAGAAGAACATTTTATTAGTGAAGTGAGTTTAACAGTGGTGTTTTGACATTGAGTGACAGCGATGGTCATTATGTGGATGGTTTTGACAGCAATGCTGGTGGCCGTCGCTGGCTTTAAAATAAACGGTGAGGGGGTTTTATTAAATATTTTGTAGAACTGAAACATTCAAAGATAATATACTTCGTAGATATGTGATACACGCACATACAGACATGTCATAATCATCATTTTTTGCATTAATTAATGTAGTTTACAAGTTGTTACAAGTATATACGAGTAGATTGCATACATGAGCCCTGCAGGGGCACAGCAATATAAATAGTTTAATGTGCTACAGTGTCACAATATTAAAAAAAACACTGTGCTTAAACAAATGTTATCCCATGTCTGTATTTCCCAAAGGGAGAGGCAGACATGTAGATACCCACACATGCACTCACATGATATCACCAGATTTGTTTAAGTGCTAAATTTAAATTGTAATGTGCCGCTCGTGTATAAAGCAGTAAGTCCCATGTTATATTGTCAAGCCCATTTTCAACATTCAGGCACAAATCCAGACTCTGAACTGCTACTGAGAAATTCTAAATAGAATGGGTTAAACCAACAACACGTTCCCGGACCTGGGGAACGAACCCAAGACTTCATGCTCAGCAGTAACGCCTGCCACCACCAGACCGACATACAGTCCTAAATAAATCTAATCAATAATCGATAACAAATTATGCAAATATACCGATATCATTCCTAATTACGGTCCAATTATCGCACTTATTATGTCTTCATCATCACTACCACCCACTAAGGCGTCTGACTCACTGACCACCACAACGATCTGTCAGTAAGGAACCACTCGCACTAACTGCCGACCAACGCCTTATATATCAACCGTGAAACTGTTCTCTTTACTGCTTATTGTAAACGATGCATTCAATATACGAACTATTGTCACTGTGACCCCGACTTTTATGGGCAGTGATAGTAAACAGCTTATTTGTGGTTTTAATATTCGGCATTTCCTGATTAACGAAGGTATACTAACATAACATAACATTATGCCTGTATTCGCCGTAGGATTAGAGAGAAGAGTGCCTGTAGAATACATCAGCCACATTTTGGGGGCGAGCCTATTGCCATCAACTGGCCACAAATCCAGACTCCGGGCTGCTGCGGAGAAATTCCTGATGAAAATACCCAAAGTAAAATAAATAAAAAAGAACAGTAAACAAAGTAAAGCAAAAATAATTAACCTCACATATTCTGTAGGTCACGAAAAATTTGTTTGGTGGATTTTATTTTATCCAACAAAAGTTTGTAGGTAATTATTAATCCTATTTTCAATTTTGTAATACTTACAACATTCTATAAAATAAAATACCAAATATTTGGGTGATTTTATATCTACAAATACCTACCCATGATAAGTTATGAATCATTGACTATGATCGTCTTACTTTATACCGGGATTCAGAGTGTCCTATGTCCTAACCCAGGTCTGCCTTTCATCTAAATCCGTTCAGCCGTTACGGCATGAAATGGTAACAGGCAGATAATAAATCTGTTTTAGGGTTCCGTACTTCTTCCGTTAATCCGTGGTTTAGCCGTGAAAAGGTAACATACAGACAGATAGAATTACTTTCGAATTTATAATATTAATATATAATATATAAATATTAAAAATATATTAATATATAATAATAATATAATATACAAGATTGGTTTTTCTTTACCCTAAGCCTCTTAAGGGGTCATTGTACTCATCATTATGAACAACTTTCACTATGGGAGCAACGCTGAAATCTTGAAACAAAAATCTGCTGTTCCCTACATTTCGACGAGATTTGCGAACATAAATGTAGGGAACAGCAGATTTTTTTTTCGCGATTTCGTGTTCCCATAGTGAAAATTGTTCATAATGATGAGTACAATGACCTCTTAAGAGGTTTAGGGTAAACAAATTAAGGTTGTACCTATATATTAGTATGTATTTCTTGTTGCTATTTATGTCTTATGGAATCTTACAGTAGTTTGACCGGGTTATAGTCAAGTTATTTTTATTTATCAAACGTTAAATGGACCTGTATGTTAACTTTAGTTCAACGTTTAACTCATGTGTTTGCTTTGAGATTGCGGGACTACTCGAATAGAGCCCTTATTTCTGAACTCACGCCGCGGTGACAATGTGAGTCGAAAGTAATTCAAGGAAAGATCATGATACGAATGTTTGTTCAGGTCAGACGGATTTGAAGGTACCTATACCAATGTTCCTCTTCTTCCTGTGCTTGCCCCAAGTGACTTGGGCTCGGCGCAACCAATGGCGCAACACGTTTATGACTTCCATTCTCCCCTGTCAGCCGTTAATCTATAATTTTCTCTTTCATACTATTCCTCCGAAAATCCACCCATCTCTTCTAGTCTTCCTCCCCTTCTCCGACCATCAACATGTATATTCGTTCTTCACCCAAACGATCAGTAGCGGCGCTACACCAAACTTGAACGTCGTCGGCGACATCAGCTTTGCTTTACTTTAGTACTTAGGAGATACTTTGTCGTTGTCGACTTAACACGTAAAGTCAGAAAGTCAATCGCAGAAAAGTTTGAAAACAAAGAAATTGTACAATGGAACAGCGAGCTCGAATATTTTAGTATGCTGTGTATATATTTTGCATACGTAGGGGGCCTCCAATTACAAACGACCTCAGGACCGGGGGCCGGTGGAGACATAAATACGAATAATTAACCATTTAATAACTTGTAAGACTTTTTTGCGAGTGCGCGGTGCGTGACGACCGCTGTCGGCCTCACGGCGTGTCTTTATAAAGATAGCAAATATAATACATTATGGGCCTCCATAAAACTAATGACCTTGTCACATAGATGAAGATTACCATGAGATGCCGAAGCTATTCCATCTGGATGATTGGGAGGAGTGCCTGGCGACGCGAGGTGTGTTCTGCCTGGGGACCTTCGACCTGATGCCGCACAGGAACGATCGCCTCTTCAGTGTTGTAGAGGTAAACAACCACTTTTTTTTATTCTGCCGAACAAGGCCAATTCCCGTTATAAAAAAACGTTCTTAATCTAGGCGTTATCTCGTCTCAGAATCTCTCTGATTATAACGCAATAGTTCTTAAAAATACGGGAACCCCACCTGAGAGGTGAAGGGCCAACCTCACCCCTCAGATATGGAAAAAACTGTTCCTTTGGCAGTTTATTGCTGTCCATAGATTTTTTTTCATTTTGTTTCCAAAGTTCACGTTCCTTCGCTAGTCTTCCTTGAGTACCCTATTATGCCACATTGACTGCTCATACTTAAGCCTAATCATCACCATTTTCCAGTACTTCTCCGATGACCACTATCGCTTCAACCACACACTAATCCACCGCGGCCTCTGCCTGTCCACCTCGTGCGGCCACATCCGCAACACATCCTCCCGAGCGCGCTTCAGCCGGTGCGTCAACAACCTCACTCGCTCCCACTACAGGCTCGAAGCGAACCTGACGCAGCTGAACTATTGCAAGACGGGGGGCAGGCGGAGGATAGTGGATGATTGGGACCTGGCATGCCTGTATGTGGCAGGCCTTATAGTGGGGATAAACTTAGTGGGGACGGCGTATGATTTGCTGAGGAGTAACGAGGAGAAACGTGAGTTGATGATTTTTTTTATTTAAATATTGTAGTATGAATACAGAAATAAATAGGTATTGGGTTGAATCTAAAAGTTCCTAGGTATTACTAGATTGCAAAATCTTGATAATAATAATAATTTTAATGTATAATACGAGTATCTAGATATATTTTTGATAATAGGGATGATGCCTGGGTAAAAACAATGAAATTCTAATTAGTCCGTCAGTCGGATAATAAAAAAAAATTTACACGTATTTTTTGCTTTATCATATTAATAAAAAATTACTTTGATAAAACGCATTTTAAGTTGGGGAGTAGGGGTCGCTACGTCACTAGTACGTATAAAATCTACATACTCGTGACGTCATGGCACATTTTACCTCAATGTATCACCGTAATCTTTAGATTACGTAAAAAAAGAAAAAATACGTGTCCAATATTTTTTTTATAATCTCAAAGGATTAAGAAGAAGGACGGACTAAAAAAATGTTTTTAGTATCATCTCTATTGTAGACATCTTCGAAGGAACTTAGACCTGACCTATCATAGTAAAAAGTAAAAAAGTTAACACGGTACAATATAAAAAACGAGTAACAAATTACTTAAGAGCCTGAGGTGCTAGATTTTTACAAATTTTCTGGACCCCACACTAGCATTCACTATATCGTGGGGTCCACGGGCAGTGGGGTAGTACCTGTTATTTATATTTGTATGGGGAGTACGGAGTTTCAATAGTTTAGAGGCTAGCTCATACTAATTACTGCTGACGTGCATACTATAGTAACTATACAGCACCGAACACGAACTGTGAAGACTGCTTATGCTTTTACATTTTAGACGATGTTTAGTTCGCTCCGTATCAAAATGTCCTAAAAGCAAATGGTCCTACTAGCAAAACTACCCATAATCAAAACGACACTTTAGCAAAATGTCCTATTAGCAAATCGTCCTATTAGCAAATCGTCCTATGAGAAAATGGTCCTATTAGCAGAACGTCTTATGTAAGTAGCTAGTTCTATAAGTAATTAACGTTGAGTTGAGTTGAATACTGAATGAAATACGGGATAATCATGGTATTTTTATCAGTGATCACAAACTTGAAACTTGGTGTTA
Organism: Agrochola macilenta; assembly: GCA_916701695.1. Taxonomy (NCBI): domain Eukaryota; kingdom Metazoa; phylum Arthropoda; class Insecta; order Lepidoptera; family Noctuidae; genus Agrochola; species Agrochola macilenta. The sequence goes on along the minus strand of OU753573.1, from coordinate 20,026,008 downwards.
CCTATGTAAGTTCCAGCTTCGTAGTACCTATTTTTTATTCGAGGAATCCCCATTATATATCCTTTTGGAAAGGCACCAGGGGGATTACGTGATTCTGACCTTACACGGACGCGGACGGTAGCAATAATAACAATATTATATCCAATCTTCGTGGCATGAAAATGAAAGCCTAAAAGGTACACTGGTGCCGATTCTCTTGTACACCGAACTAAACTATCACTAAAATTCCTTACTTTAGGCTATGAGAATCTTAAAGCTATTCTGCAAATAAAATTCTCTAAACTAAAAAATATTTTGACGCAACTAAAATAGAATTTGACAATCGCGGCTCCACGTGGTACCCGTGGTTTGCCCTCACCCGTGATTTTTTTTAGAGCCGGAGGCGCGCAGGGGCTGCTGCCTCGACGTGTTTTATATGGAATTTTTCACTTTTTGTATGGAAAACATATTACCTACATGTTCAGGTTTATGGGTTTCATAGAGGGGGTCGAAATTTTCATTATTTTTGAGATAGGACGCACCATTTTCGAGATATAAGCAAAAGAAAAAATAAATAGGTACAGTACTGTTTTTGGACGTGAAGTCGAGATTTTGGTGTGAATTTTACTTCATGACAACTAATTTTAACCCACACCTTTATTAGGTATCGCGATAAAAAATTGTCAGAGTCTGGTTTGGTATTTTACAATCAGAATTTTAGGTGAAAAATGTCAAATTCAGAATAGCAAAATTGCCATATTCACTAAACTAAAACTCAGTACTATCTTAGTGCTGTCAAACTAAAATATAGTTAAATTGTGTCACTTTAGTCTATTTCAGAATGGGAAATCGTCGTTTGACAGGATTAAACTTAATTTTAGTGATTTTTAGTCTAGTTTAGACGCATTTGTGACAAGAGAATCGGCACCACTGTTCACTGTTCACTCACAGAATAGTCAGACACACTGTAACAAACTCAGCGCAACAATATCGTAACTCAGCTTGGCTTACTATTGATCTAAATTCTTATGGCGCCTGGCGGTTTAATTAGTTGCGAAGTGATACATAATTAGATCACATAGTTGTTCTGATACGTAATATAAATAGGCCAAAAACAGCGTCAGTTATTCGACTCGATTCTCTGCGATAGTTGAGAATCGAGCGAGCGGATTTTAATCACTGGGATCATCTCCTTTATCATCATCCACTGTTCAGTCGAGTCAGTTAAGACCCTCCTGATGGCAAATTAATCAGCGCGCGCCGACGGTAGTGATGTTTCCGCGGTAACGAAACCATAGCGAGATCTAACTCGATCCCAACGCCATCTATCGAGCTAAGGGTCAGTTATTGCCGAGTTTTTTTTTTCCACAATAATTAAATGCATTTATAGGTATTTATTGCGAATCATTAAAATAGTGTTGTACGAATTACGTAAGAAATATAGATTACGTAGCTTCAGAACCATTTTACGAACAAACAAACATTGTGTTTTAAATTTTCTTTGGTCCTTTGCAGCAATCAAACACCTGATGGCGTGGTCCTTGGTGGCGAACTGGCACCGATTGACGGCTGACCACAGCAATAGAGACCCGAGGCTATCTGCCCTGAAGCCTGTACAGGGAATGAAGTGAGGACCATAAATATTCACTTGAAATCTCATAAATATTTCCCAGCCGTGTATTATATTAAATGTATGTTTCAGAGCCATTACGTTGCTGTTAGTGATGATGGCTCACTCAGTGCTGGCTTACCACATCACATACATCTATAACCCTCAGTTCTTTGAGAAAGTAAGTGTCTATTGTATGTATTATTGTATAGGTGCTTATTTTAAGGGTGCACCGAGCTTTTGTCGCTAATGAATGAAATAGAGCGGGATAAAGAATGGGCGGTTCGCGCGCTTTAGGTGTTTCCGTTTTCCGTTTTCGTATTATTAAAAGTAATACTTACACATTTTCAAAATTTATACGTTATCGAAAACATCTTGTTTTGTTATTACAAAAAAACTGACCGTTTATGTTGTTTTATAGAGAATACTTTGGATTTTTTTTCACTCAAGGACACTCAAGTAATCGTGTTTCTAAAGTCATAAAATGTATAGAGTGAATCCGTAAATATCTTACATATTAAATGCATGCAATAACGATGCAGCAAGTGATCAAACGAACGCAATTTCCTCGGTGCGCTCCTAAGCACTTGACTCACACAGATATTCATAATGTCGTCTATATCCATAAATAACACTGTTGACGATGTTTTATCGTTCCAAATCTCTCAATGGATTCAAGTATTCCTGTATCCTGTTGCCACTGCATAGCGCCAAATTACGATAGATCTGATCTACCTCCATGCTGATTTTTGTTTACAAATATTATTTCAACTGCTTCATCATCATGCATGATACAAGAAACAGTTTTAATAATATTTTGTATTAAGATCGAATTTCTTCTTCCAGAGCAGTCATTATTTCCTGTCAGCATACATGCAGAACGGCACCTCCATAGTTCAGACCTTCATCATGGCCTCCAGCTTCCTGCTAGCCTATAACCTGCTACTCCACATGGCTGACAACCCCAAGAAACAGCTCAGCATCAAGATGCTGCCACAGTGCTTCATGCATAGGATTGCTAGGTAACATTCTGAGAGCCTGCGGCCCAGCAGTGGGAACACTATAGGCTACTGATGCTGATCTCTGTAGAGCTATCTATTTATAGTAGTCGTCACTTTTATTCATATCGCCGACTACCAATTTCCAGCTTTGAATCCCGTTTTTTAGGAGACTATTTACGAGTAAACCAAGCTAATGTCAATTCTTAAGTTCATATTTCTCATGATTATCTGGTAATATTTAATTTTGGTCAACCAATCTGGACATCAAATCAGAGCCTGAATTTGAATTTCAGAATGTTTTGAATATAATGATTATTTTGACAGATTATTGAAAATTGGTCCTTCTATGAAAATTGGACCCAATTCCCCACGAATTATATCATACATCGCTCACATGTTTATTTATTTAGAATATCTCCTCTCTACCTATTCGTCCTGGGTTTGGCAACATCCTGGTGGGCCCATGCTGGTGATGGCCCCCTGTGGGGCCCGATGGTCGAACAGGAGGTCGACCGCTGCAGGAGCAAGTGGTGGGCGCAGGCGCTGTATATCAACAACTTTGTGCAGCCGGACGATAAGTGTCTTATTCATACATGGTGAGTCAAACTCAAACTATAAGCATTTATTTCAATCAAACCATTTACAGGCAATTTGAATTGTCAAGTAGTCGGTGCGGGTGGTCAGAAAAATGAAGCTAGTTATCCATTTATAAGCGTAGCGAGTTTAAAATTGATTTTTTATTAGGTACTTTTCTTAAATATATGCTTTTTGTCTATACAAAATGTTGTGAACCACAGGCTAAACACCTGTCTGATCTAAGGTTCTCTGTCGAAATGTTACTAATTTGAATTTTGCAATAAACCAAATCTTAAAACATCGAACAGTTAACCTTGTCTGTTTAATTTATTTCAATGTTTGACATCGGATAGTTTCAAGCGACAGTCGTCCAATAATGACGTGATATTTTTTAGCAACTCTTTATAACCGGCCCTCCTCCTGGTGATATGTGGTGAGGTTTTAGACTAATCAAAACTCACATGTATATTTATGGTGCAATGTAGGTATCTTAAAAAAATACAGAATATTTTATCTTTAAATAGAAAGAAAAATATTATTTGGGGGCCACTTTACGGTTTAGAAATGCGCGTTAAACAAAAAAAAAATACACAGTACACGTGATACCTTTGTGATTTTTTCCTCTCCCTCCTATCGAGCCTCACGTGATTTATTACTGGGGTCGTCCACGTCCACCCCTAGTAGAATCTCCCTCTCCTATAAATAAACAAATCAGTTGTTTTCAATCTGCTTCGTCAATGCCCGGCCTATGAGGTTACGAAATAATTCGCAGTAGGTAAATATATGGTAATAAGATTAGGAAACCGTTGTTTGTGGTTGACCCTACCTCGCCAAAAGCGATGAATGTCACAAGCAATTTAGATAGATATTTTAAAATCATTTTAGGTAAATCATTTCGCGTAAGGCGGATGTCAAGGTTTGTCATTGATGATTTGGAAAAAGTTTAGAATCTATGACTATATGTTTAAGGAAAATAATTAGAATTAATATTAGACCATCGTTTTGTTTCTAATGAATGAGGTTGCAAGTTTTTAATTATTTTTTCCACCGTGGGGAAGCTTGGCCAACATCTCACCTGATGGCAGGCCGAAGGTGGAAGCGAGCAGGTGGCCATTTACGGAAGAATTTCTTTTAATTCTGTTTATTACATTGGCGTTCCCCTTCAAGTTGATTAATGTTAATGTTACTTCGTATCGTAACTCGTGTCATTCTGCACTTCCCTGGTTACGATAATTTATTCTGTTTACATGTTGAATTAAGCACCTTGTCAACGCAATATTGATAATATAGCTATCTGTGGGTGGCAGGGACATCGATGCGAAAACTGATACCATGGATTCAGTACATGATAGTGAACCCCTGGGTTGAAATTTTTCGGTTATTAAAAAAAAATCTGCCGTTTCATAGAAAAGTGCAATACCTACGCGGTCAAAATGTATGGAACAGCAGATAATTTTTTTAACAATCGACGAAAAATTTCAACGCAGGGGGGTTCAGAATCATGTACTGAATCCATGGTATCTGTTTTCGCGTCGATGTCCCTGCCACCCTGTATAGCTACAAGGTAACTTGAAAAAACTATTGACGCAGTCTCTTAACCTCTACTTTTATGGGGGTTGCTTTGTACGAGAATGATGATTGAGTTCTAATGTATATTTCTTAATTTTTGAAGAATTGAATCTAAGAGCCTAAGACAGACCTGAGGTACACCCCTTCCTTATAAACATTATCCTCTTCATCCCCAGGTTCATCGCCGTGGACATGCAGCTGTACATCGTCTGCACGATCCTGACCCTGCTGCTGGGCAGGTGGCCGCGCACCGCAATCAAGGTCCTGGGAACCATGATCCTCGGGTCTATGTTGGTCAACTTTGCGATCATATACTACTGGCAGCTCAAACCTATGGTGCTGCTTATGATTCCTGAGTAAGTATTTCATAATTGTCTACGGTAGCCCTCTTAGGGCAAATTTCACTGATGTAACTGAACACAAGTAGCACATCAAAACTGCGTTCAAGAGCTGTCATTGTTTCGATTTCGATGTGCTGAATTCATTATTTAATTACTTTTTTAAAGCTCAAAATCATACGAATGAATGCGAACGTGACTTCCTTTATCCTTTAGTTAATACCTTTTTAATACTTAGAAAAACTGTATAATTTATAAGGTCGTGTGATCATATGATGCCACAGTACAGTTAGTAGATGTGTATGGATCCTGCGGCCATATTTATAAAGCCCTCATTGTTATCGCGAACATAACCTTTGCTAAATCGGTTTTAAATCATTTCCGCCCACTTCTTAGATCCTATACTCACTTATGTACTTCTACCACCTTGGGCCAAAGTTCAATATTAGCATTATCTAGTCATTATTGCGGTTACTTTTGGTCCTCATTAATTTTTACAAACGGGATACATATGTACAAAAAATCAACAATCACGAGATCAACATTCTAAGTCACTGCACCAAACCAACAGTGAGGCTCACTTTACCAATGCCCCATTGGTCTCGTGGTCGCAAGCGCGACTGCCTCGATCCTGGGTTCGACTCCCTGGTTTTGCAAAGTCTTGTTTTTGGTTTTGGTCACTAGGATTTTCTTATGAGCAGCCTGAGGACTGGATAGTGCTCGGTTAATTGCAACAAGCCCGCCGCCGCCGCTCGCCGTATGAAATGGTTTTAGAGATAACTGGCGAATTGTGGGCTTACTATTTACACCTCCACTCACCCATCTGTAATAACGACCTAACGACCTCTTCAATTTCTCCAGGTTGATGAGGACCCAGTTCCTAGGCGACCGTTCCTTCACCTGGCTGTACTCTGCTCCCTGGGACAGTCTACCTTCAGCACTCATTGGTCTACTGGTGGCTTTCGTGTACCACTCGCATCAGGTGGATGGCTACCGACCTGCACAGAGCACGGTAAGTTAAGGTGTTGAAGATAATGTTAACCTAAGTGTTGAAAATGAACTCTTGTGCCTTTTGATCAGCGGATCGAAACGAAGCGGAAAGGAGACCTTTGTGTTGATGATCTAGCTGATAATGCGGAAGTAGTGTGGGACAGCAAAATAATATAAGGGTTCTTCTAGGCGGCTTGATTTTAGAAATATTTCCAAGTGTTTCGGCTTCAGCTTTTAAAAATACATTTCTAATTAATGACGATGCTATTTTAGTCCATCTTATTTAATTGTAAGCATTACAGGATCTATAGAGGTATAGGAACAAGTTCGCTCATCCTCCATAGAAAAGAGAGGATCCACCGACCAGACGGGTGTTGTGTTCGGTGGGATACTGCCCGACGATTGATGTCGGGAGGTTGTATATATGCTAGTCGTGCGGTAAACACTGCTTGCGCGATGCAGGACTTTGCGTGACGTCATTTTGATGCGTCGTTCGCATGTGGCGTTGTATATTCCGCCTAAAAAAAGTGTTACTTAGTAGTAATTAGTGTTACTTTTCCAGAGTATGCGGGTACTGTACCGGCTGAACTTGCCGTGTATGTTCTTGTGGGTGGTATGCGGCTACTGGATGAAGGGCGTCACCCACCCGGTGCTAGTCACCCTGTACGCGACCCTGGACAGACCTGTCTTCATGACGCTCACCGCCTTCGCCATGTACGGGTTTTTCAATCAAATTGATAGTAAGTATTTATGTACATATTTACCCATGTTTTATTCATTAGGTAGGTATGGTCATGAAACATGGAACAGTGGTTTGACCCGTTTGACTGAAACAATCTTACTAACTTTTTTCATAAAATTCAAAAAGCCGTCAACTCTGAATTTATTGGAGGAGGCAATGGGCAAATACAAGGCAATCGCTGTCAGAGCCATTTATTGGGAACCATTTAAAAAGATTAATACTTATATAATTAGACGGTACCAATTCATTTCTGAAAAAATTATACAGGGTGTCAAGGAAATCGACACAAAGCCGGTTACCATGGATTCAGTACATGATTCTGAACCCCCCTGCGTTGAAAGCAATAAATGAAAGCAATTCAATGGATTCTTGGTCGGCCGAAGCACCACCCTACAAAACTCACTTACCTAATCTCGGTAAATTCCAGGCGTTTGGTGGAAGTTCCTGTCATGGCGCGGCTGGGAGATCCTGGGCCGCATGTCACTGTCCATCTATCTGATCCACTGGCTGTTCTCCCTCACACTGCTAGCTCAGCGGACCAACACCAAAAGGGCTTCCGTTTTTGATATTGTAAGTGTATATTTTTTTCATTCAGATACTTAAATCAACTAGAAAACTAAAAATCTACGACTAAAAGTCATATTGAACTGACTGGAAGTTAAGAATAATGAGGGAAAGAAAATTAAACTTATAAGTTCTGAAAGTGCTCCTCCTGCCACCGACAAGTCTCTAGGTAAAGCCCGTCAGGTGTGTGGTGGCTGTTATAACTTAAATAAAAGATCATTTTAAATCTTTATTTGCTTTTCTCTTGCAGAGTGGACACTGGCTGTTGACAATATTCCTGACCTACTGGGCAGCGCTGCCTCTACATTTATTCATAGAAGCGCCGGCGATGAAGTTTCTACAATCTTTGACCGCGTAGGATGCCAAAATATTATCCATAGAGCTAAGTTCTGTTAATAAAGTAATCTTAAAACCCTAATTACTTAGTTATGTAGGTATAAGAATAAGAAATTAAGAATGAGAATCATTTATTTGCAGAAAATACAGGTATTACCAGTTGTGAAAGTTGGTGGTTTAATGGTCCATATTTTGCCTGTTTATGATATGTAATTTTTTACGAAACGTATTTATCTTCTGTTCCTATGGAATGTGGAGTGTAGATGTATGTAGCGTGGGTATTGTGTAGGTACGTTTGTTATGTTAAGGTATATGGTCGTCTGTGATATTTTGAACTGTATTTTTTTTTAATAATTAAACAATGAATTAAACTTTTATAATAAAAATAGAACTGCGTTTTCATTTTGTTTTTGATTTGTTATGCACATAAAATCATTTAAATAAATCATCACTACCCCAAATCACGGTTCCTAAATATTTATTTAAGTCCACATTATCCACCACATATCTCGTAAACACTTTCATTTAAAACTACAAGATAATTACATATGAAATCAATGTTTTATTATAAACTACTCCGCAGATATTTTTATCGAACAGGTGAAGCATCGAGCTTACTTATTGTTCACACCTCTGTGTTATCAGTAATAATTAACCGTGAATGTATCCGAACGCGCCCACTTGACTTTGACAACTGACGTCAGTTGTCTGTCATGCGTGTGACGTTTGTTCCTGTGATCACCAGACCAGCTTAGCTACGTTACGCCAATAACTCACAAATTGTTGTGATAGTAGGATCCACTCCTGCATAAATTACGTAATTAAGGTGTTAGAAGTGTGGTGAAGTGATGGGGAACAACCATAGCCACGATACGAAGGTAGTGGGAGAGCAATCTGGTAGTGGTACCAGCACGCCGCGAGGGTCCCAACGAGGCGCTGGCTCTCGTTCGGGGTCCGGTGGTGACTTGCAAGGATTAGCAGAGGCGAAGGAAAAGGCCCCTCTGTCGATGGTGCCCGTGGAGAAGCTCGGCAAGGTGAGGATGGACTTGTATGTCCATTTAATTAGCGAGGGTCAGCGTCAGGGTTAGATTGACGTTTCCTGTTCGATGTTTGTTTTGATTCGCGTTGATAACGATCGTATCGGTAAATCTCCGACGTTTGACAGATTCGGATTGGGTCGAATGATTGAATCATGAAATGTTTTTTAGAAATTCTTTGTAACTAACATCTCTCATCATGAGTTGCAAAAGCTTTTGTAAAAAGATACATGATGGTAATGTGAGCGTGTTTAAAAAACGTTTCGTATCTTAGAAGTCGAGTGATATTTATGAGTGCTAGTTATAGATGATTCACAAGGAATCTACTGTATGTTTTATCTTTGATATCTAAAGCTAGTTTCTTTTAGACCAAACAATTAAGAGTTATTTTCTTAATGAGGATTTAAAACTGCTACTTATGCTTGACAACAGTACTAAGCTATAAAATACTATGAGGTTTCATAGTATTTAAAAGTAACAAACTCTTGTCTATAATAGAGAAAAAAACAATGCAATACAGTTTACTGAGTATTTCAAAGACTCCTGGCTGAACTTGACCTTGGTCATAGGCCTCCCAGAGGTCTCTGTAATGACCTCAGCACTCAAGGTTGTCTATACTTGTACAACTATGATTAATTTAAAGTGTGTGAAATCATAATTTATTTAATTTTATGTAGGCATTGTTTCTGTTTAACAAACAGCTCTATGTTTGTATTGTTAAAATTTTAAGTTATGTTAGAAGAAAGTAGTTAGTACATTTTCAAAGCTAAGTATTAATAATAATAAAGTTTATTTCATAATCAACTGGTTTTAACAAATAAACTGTTATACTTTACTTTTAGAACATTATGGAAACCCAGTAAATATTAAAAAGGCTTGTATAGTACTTTTCTACAAAAATGCACGGAAATTCAAAATGAGTAAATTAATTATAAATTCCAGAATCAATGATGAACAATGATAATTTTTCATGTGCCTGTTCCCTCATGTTCTTTCTGCTGGGGAGTTTGTTGCGCCACTTCTTCCTCCCTCGCACTAGGAAGTGGTGAAGGGTGGGCGTTTTGGGGGACTGCCTTATGTAATTTTGATGTTCGAAAAGTGCTGATTCTCAGCCTAGTTTGAATAAATGACTTTTGAATTTTGAATTTTACTTTTAACAGCTCTATTTGCAAGCCAAATCGAAATTTAAATAAAAGCTTTGTTAAGTTACCTCCTTGGTTGCCATTGAAGCAAAAAATTAGTTCCATTGTTAAATAACATGACAGGTATGAGTTTCCATAGTAGTTTATTTGGCCGCTAAACATGACAACAATATACCCTTTGCAGTATTGATAATTTCTGGTAGGTATTAAAATAGATTAAACTTTTTTTTGTTTTTTTTTAGAATTGACTGACTGAACATATCCAAAAACTCATTTTACATGACATTTAATTGGTATATAAAAGGTAGGTACCTAATATTATCCGCCCGGGCCCATCTTATTCAGTGAGTGTAACGTAGTCACAAGATCTAGAGTAAGGCCCTTTCCTCACTGGTCGATACTTCTGCAGTGCGGGATCATTTCAGTACCGCTTGACGTCACGCGGTTTACTGCATCGGTACAGAAAGCTTACCGAGTGCCATACACATATATCAAATAATAAATGCGTAAGTGAGTTTGTATGGTTGTTTGTTCGTCTTTCACGCTAAAACAGCTGAACGTATTTGGATGAAATTTGGCACATAGGTTGACCATGACTTGGATACACAAAGGACAACACATACAAACACAGACACACACAGGGTACATAGGATACTTTTTATATCTTTTGTTTAGTTACCGGGGTACCTAAACACCTGTTTTCAGACATTTTAAATGTCACCTATAATTCCAAAAACCAAAGGAACGTTCCGGAGCCGCCCGACAAACGCGCGGTGCATTTTACGCTCCGCGCGACAAAAAAAAAACATCGATTTAATCATAATGAATAAATCGATGTTTTTTTTTAAAATAAACAGTATTTTACAAACGTTATCCCAGTTTCCTTTAGTCCAATTTATTAAAAAATAAAAAATAAAAAATTTCGATCGATGGTTTCGGGTAAGCTCTTTATTAAACGTACGTAAAAACGCCGCAATTTAATTTATTTATAATTTCTGATTATCGAAGAGTTGTCTGAACTGAGTAACGTGAGACACAAAATTTGTCTGATATAATTTTTGTCTACATCTGGACAACCTTTTTCATTATTAAAACTGTTGGACATAATGAAAAAGGTTATGTTATGTTAGGTGCTATGTTACCGATCGCAAAAAAAATCGCATCAACTGACCAATGTTCCCATGAAAACGAGATTTTCAGGCAGGTTGCTGGGTTTTATTTTTTGCCTCATTTTTTATTTTCTCAAATGGTCTCCTGGGTACGTGTGACGCTACTGGTTTCAGAAAATTGTGTTTTCGGTATCTAAAATCTATCGTTCAACTTCATTCTGAAAATCAGATCATCTATCTGATTTTCAGAATGAAATTGAACGATATCTCTGAAACGGGTCAGTTTTTTTTTTTGAGATATTTAAAAATGCGGTCGGGTCAGACGTGACGCGGAAATTTCAGACATAAGGATTTTTGAATTTCAGAATAACCACATCTATCGATTTTATACGGTTTTGTTCATAAAACGATAAGGCCAAAATTTTGGTCATGGGCTCTCGTGCCAATATAATTAATTTGGTTTAGAATTCTAAATGAAAGCAGTGCGGTACCGTTTCGGTACAGAGTGCTTACCGACCAATAAGGAAACATAAGCAGTTTCGAAAAGGGTTCCGAAAATATAACGCACTGACCAATGGGAAACGGCCTAACGCGATAGAAAGAGAGGCAACTTCTAGGTGAATATAACTGTTGGTAGCGCGCTGTGCGACCTGAATTGCCCTTTATTGTGTCGTAGCAACATTCGCTTTTTATTTAAATGATATTGCGGAGTGTCCCATCTTTATTATTCTGTGCTTATATGAAAACAATGTATTAGGGAAATATGACTCTTAAAAAGATCTATTAAACTGTTGCAACGCTGTCTATCTGCATTTTTCATTTCAAGTCCACGCAGACGAAGTCGTGGCAGAATCTAGTTATTTACAAAATTATTATAGTTAAACATAAGAGCTCTGAAATGGAATGTTACCGCAGTACCTATGATGTAAACAGTGAAGTAATTGGCGCTCCATTCATAATTATTGCTGTACATGGAGCACACGTTTAGATTGTGTTACCACATAAAAATAACAGAAGGTCTGTTACACTGCATTTTGTTTGAATTTCCTGTCTTCTTTTAAAGTCTGTATTTACAAAACTATTCATATAACATCTTTCAAAACTGTAAATTACATAATTATGAGTTTTTTGTACATAAGATTAGGATAATAATTATCCTAATCTTATAAAATGATGATGATTATTATATTATAAAATGTGCATTTCAAATACCTAATTGATACTAAAGAGGCAGATCATATAAAAGTACTTTTCTATTTAAGCCTAGTCTAGAAACGCTGTTCTATGGTGGGCGTGCGAGATTTAAAATTAAATTATTACAGATTACAATAGACTGAAGCATCCTGAATGTACCCAATTCTAATGTCGATGACATCACAGAGAGTCATCTCTGATCACTGATAATGTTAAGCTATCCTTCATCCTCTAAATGTGTGATTGCAGTTAATTTCTAGTAATTTATTTGATTATTGGGAAGTCTATTTTCAGCAGGAGGTTATCACGAGATACTGCACCAGCATCTCGTGGTAATCTCGTTAAGTGTATAAAATTTTCGTAAATATTAGAGTTACATGTGCGCGTGCGCAGTTCGTTGCCTCGTTTTGTCCTTCTGACCTGCAGGTTGTAGCGGCAACACGGACACATTCCATGTGTTCGTTAACGGTAACTGAGGCATAGGGACCAACACGGTGGAGCATACGGTGGAGGTCTGCCCTGCTTGGGCGGAGCACCGCCGTGTTCTCACGGAGGTGATCGGCGGCGGCGATCTCTCGCGTCCGGCCCTGGTTCAGGCCATGGTCCGGAGCGAGAGTGCATGGGAAGCCGTCACTTCCTTCTGCGAAGCAGTAATGCTCGCGAAGGAGGAGGCGGAGCGCGCGAGGGAGAGGCAAGATTCGCGCCCTCGCGCCCCTAGTCGCCGCAGGAGACGCCCCGGGCGTCGGGAGTCGCGAGCCGACTTCCGGCCACCGTAGGCGCGGGCTTGCGGACAGTGAACAATGGGTAGCCCGCCGTCCGATTAGGACCAGGCCCGGGTCGACGGCACGTTGTGTTCTACGCGCGCCTCAAAGAGATGTCAGCACCAACTGACGGGGTCCGTAAGGGCCAATGCCTGCCAGGGTTGCGAGTTTGTCCGAAAGGGATATCGCGGCCCCGGCACACAGGCAACGGAAGGAACACGGGTGGGTTTTAGTCAGTAAAAGTCTGACACGCCCTCTCGCTCCGCCCAGAGCGGGAGAAGTCATTTGATGACTTCCCATCCTCAAAAAAAGGCGTAGGGACCAAGAAATAGATCGAGGGGTAACCTAGGTATTTCATATTTGGCATGCAGAACTACTCTAAAGAAACCGGCTTTCGACATGGCTCCGTCGCCTCCAACCTCGCAATTGCTTGCTTTGATAACTGTTTATGATTCATTAGAAAATCACCTTCTCTTCGTATGTGAAGTATCCGACGACAAATGAAAACAACATGACGGAGAAACTTTCCTATACCCCAGGCTCGTGACAGCTACAGGGTCGCTAATGAAAAATTCACAATCCATTACCCGTGGTTACGTTAAGGACTACCCTCGTATCGGAGAGAGGCTCTGCTGGATCCAGCAGTGAACTTCTGCAGATACACAAAGCGTGTCTCATATTAACCGGAATACGTCCAGTTTGCTGGTGGATTTTAGACATAAACCTACCTCTCCTGGGAATATCCACGACGACTGGTCTGGCGCTGTCATACATGGTTACACCTGGACGGAAACAGTCTATTTACAACGTCAAAACCCAAAATATTATCAAAATCTCACCTGTCCACTAGGTGTGTATTAGCACGCATTATCACATGTTTGTCCGTCATGTGATACTATCACATGATGCCTGTAACGCGCCTAATGAAGCGGCAACACGGCTGATTGCCGATGAATGGGTAGAGAATAGAGATGCACTAATTGATGTGTGCTATCCCGTATTGGTGAAGATGCGATACTGTTTTAATCGATTCGATTCGAAACGACTGCATTACAAAGTACTAAAATCATCTTGTACTTCAAAATGCAGTCGTTTGCTTTTCGGCTACTTTTGAGAACTTCAAGCATACACATCAGTTTCTTCCGTGTTTGAATAAACACCAGCGCTTGCTCAATCTTGTAGTGCTAGATTATTTATTTCTCGACATCTTAATAAATGCGTTTTCCGGTATTTCGTAAAGTTCTTCTACATGGGATTGGAAACGGATTTTTGCTATCTTTGATCTTCCCTAGTACCGGCGTGACCGTAAGGAACGAAGAACAGCAACATTCATTAGGTAATCCTCATGAATTGGTCAGCAGTTTTTGTACCTTACGTAATAAAACAAGATGGTAACGACTAACGGGCCCGTCTGTCCAGAGAGCGCCTGACATTCCTCCACTCATAGAGACTACATCCTATACTATTAAACGAGCAATATTTGTATAAATATATTTGTAATCGCGTTTTCGAAAACGGTTCGAACAATTTCGATGAAGGTTTCCGGGGGCGAAAAAACTATCTAGCTAGGTCTCATATCTGGGAAAATTTATTTTCTCCGTATTTTTACCCGAGCAGAGCTCGGTCCCCCATAGTTTAGAACAACCTTAGAATAATGACAAGGCAGCATGGAATTAGTAAGTACCAACTATCATGGCAGCATGGAATTAGTATGAACTATCCTATATACTATAAAATGAGCATTCTCTACTTTCACCAGACCAGGTACTTTACTACTAAAGGCTATACAATACTCCACAAGCAATAGAAATATTTTTACAGTCACTAGGTTTAAATAATTAAGTATACTAGCTAACCCCTTTTCTTGAGTACCTGTACCCTAATTGCGTAATACACGATCAATCAGAATCTGAATCGCATTGAAACAGATTGCTAATACATTGCATCATAAGTTCGAAAAAAAAAATCTACACAACAACGTAAATAACGCAATGAATGTTGTTGAACTGTCAAAACGAAACAGATTAGTCGTAATCGTTTACGAAAATGTGTTACGTAATTAGATAGCTGGTCTACTTAATTCAGGCTTCTGCACTTGCCTGTATTTTTATGCGCTTCCAATTGGGTCGTCTTTTTCTGAAAGACAAGTATAATCCTACCAATAAAAAAACTCGATAGTTAATCGATATAAGCGGATTGGCGTTCGTTATTATTTATCATCACTATGGAACAATATGTTAATGTTTGTTAATATCGAGTAATTCGTTCGTCGATAATCTTATCATGGTCTCTGATTGATCGCCGTGATTCCATACCCTTCTGCCCTGACAGTTGATGACAAGCGACCAATGTTTACGTGTTATGTTAAATATAATATAAATTACGCAAACTGGAACTAAGTAGAAATAGTAGTGAGATAAAGAGAAAATAACAGAAAAACATTATTGTAATTACGACAGCTTTATATTGCAATTCCACGGTAATTGCTAGTTAAAATAACCAAAAAATCAATATAAAAACAAAGAGTGATAAAAATAAATAGGTAATAAGTATAAACCTTTTTACAACTAAATTGTTATTAACGACCAGTGAATAAGTTTTACGCGCGTAATTGTTAAAAAGTGCGTCAAAATGGAGGAATGGATGGAAAAGGTGAAGAATATGAGGTTCTCTGTCGTGGGCATACAAGTGAGCAGGCTTAAAAAGAAGAAGACTGCTTCACCTACTTGCAAAGTGCGTATAAGTTTTGATAAATCATAATTATCGTCATTCAGCGAAGGATATCCACTGCTGGACATACGCCTCCCCCAAGCGTCACGGTCCTGTGCTTCCTGCATCCCACTGATTCCTGTTTTGATGTCCTGGATGTTTTGTGTAGAGGATGAAACTAAAGGATTTGGAAGATTGGATCGTTGCCTAAAACTACCAATATTATCCTGCCAAACGCGGAAAATTATTTTATGACTTGTAGTTAAGGCTGGTAAAGGCCTATATTCAGCAAAGGATATGTCAGCCTTCTCTATATATGTAGTCGGGCCATAAGTTCTGTCACATAGGTAAAATTTAGAATGCAAGCCGAGGATAATATTATGGGCATTCGAAATTTGAATATTTAAAGAAAATAAAAACAAAGGGTTTCTGGAATTTTGTTCATTTTCTAAAATAGAGTGGACGCGCAAAGAAGACAGAGTCGCAGTAATTGCATTGCATCGTTGCGGTCACGAGCCAACTGAGATTTTCAAACTGCTGAAAAATTTGAAAATTCCATTGAGATTTATTTATCGTACTATCAAACGATTCAGGGAAGATTCAAGATTAGAAGATAAACAAAGGAGCGGTCGACCTCGTACTGTTCGGACTCCAGCGGTCATCAAAGGAGGCGCGGATCCAACGAAATCCTGTCCGCAAGCAAAAAATGTTGGCTCTGCAGATGGGACTAAGCAGAACTACTGTTAAAAGGGTGTTAAATGAAGACCTAGGACTGCGTGCTTATAGAAAAAACACAGTACATCTTCTTAAAGCACGGCTGAAGAAAATCAGACTCGAAAGAAGCCGGGTTTTGTTAAGGCGGTACGCGGGAAAAAAATACCGCGAAATAGTTTTTTCGGACGATTTTTTTTTTAATGTTGATGTGAGTTTCAATAAACAAAATGATAAAGTGTATGCACACTCTAGTGAAGAAGCGAACAAACGTGTGCCACGTGTTCAGCGTGGTCATCACCCTTCGGCTTTCATGGTTTGGCTTGGGGTGTCCTATTTGGGTCCAACGGAGGTGTTTTTTTGTGAAAAAGGAGTGCGTATATCAAAACACAGTCCTAACAAACATTGTGGAACCTCTTTCACAAACAATGTTCCAAAACAGGCACTGGGTATTCCAGCAGGATTCTGCGCCGGCTCATAAGGCAAAAAATTACCCAAAACTGGCTCACGACCCGTGGAATCTACTTTATCAGGCATGAGGATTGGCCCTCATCCAGTCCAGACTAGAATCCCTTGGATTACAAAATATGGCAGCACTTAGAGGAGAAGGTCTGCGCTAAACCCCATCGCAACTTGGAGTCACTTAAAGCATCCCTGATTAAAGCAGTCGCCGATATTGACATGAATGTCGTGCGTGCTTCGATTGATGACTGGCCTTGCAGATTGAAGGCTTGTATCGAAGCAAGAGGAGGACATTTATTCAAAATGTCCAATATTCGAAATGTCTGTATTTTATACCCTTTTATTTGATATATAAATGGTTGTAGTGCGTAACTCATTGTGTAATTTATTTAACTTTCCATATGTGACAAAACTTATGACCAGACTACGTACTGCTAAGATCACCAGCATGGTCTCCTAGCGTAACTATATCTTGCATTTTGACTACCTTCCAAAATAGCTAAGCTAGGCTACCAATAAATTATTTGTGTGTATTCCTGCATAAAGATACTGTAATGATTGAATTTATCAACAGCTCCTATGATTGATGGCTTGTAATCGCTGTTAATGACTGATAACGAATGTTTTTTTCCAATGCAGTTGTGTAAAAGTAAGTTATTCTAGGAGTCATTACCACCACACAATTAATATAAAATAAGTAATATTAAAATAATATGGTAATATTATTAAATAATATTAAGATATTTTAAGCTTTGATGCCGTGGACATAATGTTTTCCGTTTAAAAAAAGATTTCCACAGAATCGTCCTTCCATGCTTCTCGGAGTCAGACCACTAAACAAAACAACATAACAAACAACGTGTAAAATAAAAATAAAACTGCAGTGAAATCGGTGTCTATTCGGAAGCTAGGGTGGCATGGATAGAGGAATGCATAGACAAACACACAGAGAGACAAGGACATTTCTCGTATAAATTAGAGATGTGCCTCTAGATCGCCATCCCCACTTGTAACGTCGCGTCGGGAGTCAAAATGGGTAGGCTGAACAAGAAATCGGTGTTTATTCAATTAAGTATACTTTTCTCCACTGAAGCAGTGAATGTTTCCACAATGTGTGACGGTACAATCAGCTGATTAACGAGTTTCCATTGTTTGCCGTGACATCACCGCTAATCTAGTGGAAATCGCGAGTAAACCAATTTTACGCCAGCGTACACTTCACATTGATCAACATAATGCTATTAATACTCCAAGATTATAAACAGATTTAGGAATTATGGTTATCTGTAGGTAATATTGACTGGTATAAAAAGTTTATTTTTGGTTTAGTTATACTAGCTGTTTCCGCGGCTACACTCGTAGCTTTTAGTTTTCAAGAAATTTACTGTAACTGTACATTCTAAGTTACTTCTGTCTGTCCAAAATCGGTTCAGTAGTTTTTGAAAATAGTCAGACATAGGCACCTACTCCTTTTCACATTTTCATCATCATCTTTGCAAATGTTTTAAGTGCAAGTCTTTTGACCTAAGTACTCTCCTAGAGTTGTCAATATCCTAACGTTAGCATACTAATATAGTCGTCAGAAGTTCTACATCTGACGACTATATTAGTATTTTTTTTGCTTGTCCAAAACAACTATCTTGTTCTCTCATACAAGAAATATTTACTTATGATTCACAAAAAGGTTTCAATTCGCAGGTGTTACTTTTGCAGATTTGGATATTTTGCTCCGCAAATTATTACCATTTTTCGTACAAATTGTTTATTCACGTGATGTTAAATTGTAAGCACAAATAGTCTAACGATTTTGGTATATAATATTTTATGTTTGTTTAATTAACATATTAAAGCATCCTAATTTGACTCACGACATCGGATTCGATCGATACTGGTACCAAACAGTGCATTGCATTCGTTATGTTTATAATGTAGCTAACACTGTAATTGGTTTTGATCAGCCAGTAAATTATAGTTTACTGTAAATTATAGTTAACTGTAAATTATAGTTTACTGTAAATCAACAGCCTCTTCTCGTACAGAGATCGAACCAGTATGAATGACCACGCTTGCTTGCTACGAGATGCCGATCAGACATGCGTCCTGGTTTCCTCACGATATTCGCCTCAAATCATTATCAATCAATGGTGTTATGTTGTCTCTGAAAGAACTAAATGAATTATATCAATACCTTTGGGCCGCCATGCCATTTCACATTTATAGCCAAGGTAGTAAAAAGTATTTTAATTTGTTACAGTTGCTGGTCCAGAGATCACAAAAGGAAGATGGAGTCAACGGCGTCACAGAGAAATCATTTACAGTAAGTTCTATAAACAGTTACACTACGTGAGCTTTAACCGGCAAGCTAACAAGAACGTGGTAAAGCTCGCTGGTGGTTCAGGCCCTTAAAAGAAACCATTTATGTCGAAATTATTTGTAGAAAAAATTAGAGTAAGAATGTGGATGACTATAACAGTAGGAGGTGACTACTAAGTGAGATGACGACTAATAAAGAAGTGTGGAAGAAAAAGACATGTTGCGCCGACCGCTAATCAATTTGGATAAGGGCAAGACAATGATTATGATGTTTGTCCCCAGAAATACCTGTTCCCAATGTACCCCGAGCTGGCGCGTCAGTTCTTCAAGTACATTCACCGCGTGGGCAAGTGCAAGAACAAGCACATCCCGCTGTCCACCTTCCGGCAGCAGTGCGAGAAGATCCTCTCCATGCTCGATGACGCCATGATCATCGAGACCTATGTCAGGTAAGGAGAGGGCGAAAATGGAAGGAATAAATTAAGATACAAGTAGCAAGAGAAGGATGATTTTGTCTTGTATATCTTAAAAACGTTTGTACTTTTGGCAGTTGCTTACAAAACATGGTTTACGTCTTGTAATTCGGTGTCTCTTAGCAGCTTAAACCGATGGTCAATAGTTTAATCGGTTTAAGTAGACTTACAGCCAGCTGCAGAAACGAACATATACTCGTAGCTATTAAATACTAATTTTCTAATAACTTGTTGCAGAAAGCAACATTAGACTCTGAAAATAATGAAATCATTAGCGTTAATGATCCCATTCATACAAATCGTTAAAATATCAGAGAATTAACAATTGCAATTGTTCTATGTTTTACCAGAATTTACCGCCTCCATTTAGTTTTTATTGTCAATCAATGTCCGTCAAATTCATCATGTATGTTCAACAATTGCCTTCAGTTTAACTTGAACTAAGTAGATCAGCGCTTTGTCTCGCTTCCGTAATATTTCGAAGACAATAAGATATAAATAACTAGAAGGTCGCTAGTTCAGATTCGGCTTAGTTTTACTGTTGTTTACATAAATGGTACAATGCAAGTAGGTACTATTATGACCGAAACTTGGATGACCTACATGGCAAGGCGCCCTAAGTTATAATTTTGTTTTTAATTTTTCTGAATATTCATGACAAATTATCGAAAAGAAACTTTAAAAGGGGGTAAATCTAAAATTTTTACTTTTTCCTTAATATTGTTAATTTTTTTCAATATCTCGCTAAGATTTTGTGGACTTAAACTTGTGTTTTTATAAATAAATACTGTTTTTTTTTTTTTTAATATGTGTTCATCTGCGTTTTTTATTCTTAGTCGACACATTTAATTAAAAAACGTTAGATAATCCGATAAAATAATAATAAACAATCCAAATCGAGCCAATAACATAGGAGATATGGCAAACGCTACCAAAAAAAATATAAATTGAATAATATTAAACCCTTGATGATGCCCTTTAACGTTCATTTTCCATAATTTTTGACGAATATACAGAAAAATACGGGCGGGCACAAGCCCATGGGCGACATTGTATAGATCCGCGCCGCGCCATTTCGCGCCTGCATACCGGGGACAAGCGTGTGAGCTTAGAAAGGAATACCGGGCACGTGATAGTGCCGTGGGCACACTCGTACAAATCAGCTCGGCTCGAGATACCACGCGCCGTAGGAAGCCAGCTTAATACTTCTCTCCCCCAGGATGTTCGGTGCGGAGACAGACGACAACATGGTGATGCCCGAGGGTCTGCGCAGCTTGCTGTACACCAGCTACAAGCTGTCCATGGACCACTACCCCGAGGGCCCTCAGACCTGTCTCATGGTGAGTTCAGCCAAGTAAAGGCGCTGCATTGAAAATGTTTAGCTTACTTTTATACGACTTATGTTGACAGGTTCAGCGATAAATTAAAATTGGAAAAATCCAAGATTCGTGAGCTTATTTTGCTTAACCTGATGCTGAGTCTCGAACGGCGAGTTTCACCAATCATCCTCGAGTATGTTCGCATGATCTGTCAAAGAAAGACATTAAAAAGGTTTTAAGGTTTCGGTGAAAGAAAAGATCTCGCATACTTCGACGTTTCGACCACGTAATCGAGAGATCTTTTAGTTGGTCCTTCAATGGTCTCTAATCCATTCCTAAGGGAATTCTAAAACTATACTGCTTAAATGTAAAGTTTGTCCATTCCGAAGTGACGCGCCCAGCTACCGAATTTACGCACACGGTAATACAAATTTCAGAGTGGACAAGCTATTCAGTATTCATTATTTAGTTATCCATCTTACGTCAATATTTTATTACTTTATGCGATATTTTACTCTGTTATCCTATCTTATTATATGATGTTTTTATACCTTCAGATCAATAAAACGTTGTCAGTGGTAGTGAACGGGTGCTTCAACAAGAAAGACATGCACAGCGTCGGCTTCGTGGTGCGCTGGTTAGAGGAGCACTGTCATAGACTTATATTTCCTGTTCATAGGTAAGATACGGGATAGCAAAATGTATTTTTAGGCATTTTGATTTCTACGTTGTTATCTTTTTACCTGTTCTAATGATTTGAAGTTAGATAAGTGGGCACTTATCTAACATCAAATCTTTTGTGAAAAAATTTGTAGTTCAATAAGATGCGTTGCGTTTGAGGCAAATAAATTTTATAATATTCTCAAGTAATTTGGTCCTTGTATCCGCGAGTATAAAAAGGAGAATGCTCATTTCATCATAAAAACCCAGAGCGAACAGATACAGGTGTAGCTCAGAATTTTTATTATATTTAGTGAAATCATTCTGTAAATATTTCACTATAAGATTCGATGGCTGAATGCTATTTGTTTTTCATCAGGGGTGATTTTTATCTCTAAGATAATATCTTCGATTTAGGTTTACCCGACGATTTAAATACATACATGCATACATATACTTACGCCCATAATCCCGTAAGAGTAGGCAGAGAGTGCAGATTGTCAAATTCAGCTATCCACAGCCCACTTCACACCGCTTTTCTGTTGTATCTATTATGTTTAAAAAAACTCAAGTCATCTTATGAAACAAATAAATGTTGTATAATGTTTATTTTTTTATAATATTCAAGGTGGATTTTTGAGATGGGGCAGCAAGGACAGCTACCTTAACCGTTGTAGCTACAAGAAAACAGTCGTCAACTTTTTGAGACATTTTGATCTGCATTCACAGATTTAAAAAAATGCACAGTCAGCAAAAAAAATAGAAAATATAATGTATATAGGTATCAATGCGCTTTAAGTCAGTGGTGGATCTCATAACATAGTCAAACATGCGGTAGGTATGCGTATTTTTTTTTATTTTTAATATGCTGATCAAGGTGAAGTTTTGTATCCAATAGTATTCCAAAATAATTATGTATGACATAACTCCATGCAGTGCAGCGTTATCTAATGCGTAAGTGCTCCTTATAATGTGTACTTAATTGGATTTTGTTTTCCACGCAGTAAACAGAAAATCAATTAAGATCTTGAAGTAACAAGTTCACACAAATAAGTTTAAAAGTCGATAGTCTTCATAAATAAATAAATAATTAATCTGTATTAACATATATTTAAGAAAGACATTCCATTAATTTAATATGTTTATAATATTTTTTTAATTTAATTGTTTTTTATCTAATTTTATATTCATGTTTCAGTGTCAATCTTGACTTTGATAGACCATGATTGTATACATTTTGCATGCCTTACGGTAGACGTCACTTGAAACATATACATTTAATAACAGCATTGTAACAGAGTTTTCTGCAAAAATAAATAATTTGATTTGATTTAACATAGAATCAGTATGGTTGCCTTGGTTATGTTCTGTAGGTCATCTACATAGAGCAAAAATTGCATATGCACAAAAACAACTACAAACGTCATTGAAAAATAAATAAAAAGAAGATGGCCTACTACCGTAGAACTACGGTGGACATGTTACGCGTGCTGAAGTGACGCTGACTGAATTAGACCGATAGCCCTTGATCACAACTCTTTGCGACCTGTTTGATACATTTGATGCAGTATGTCTATATAAATGTATTTATTTATTTAAGCCGTATGGTTACGAGTAGCATCAATACCCTTATCTGCGTGTCGTAAAAGTCTACTAAGAGACTTAGATGTGATTTAACATTCAAACGGCGGCGATAGAGTACGCTACTCATCACGCTGAGTGTCGCAGAAAAGCTGCGAAAAGTGAACTTACTAACTACTAGTACAAGCTTTAGACTAAATACACTACTATGTACGAGTATTTAAAAAATAAACATAATACAACATATATTTATTTATTTTGAAGACTATTGACTTTTAAACATAAGAGATACAACAGAAAAGCGGCGAAATGTGGGCTGTAGAAAGTTGATTTTGACAATCTGCAGTATCTGCCTACTCCTATGGGATTATGGGCACGAGTATATGTTTGTATGTACTTATTTATATCTTCGAGTTTACTCAAATCGAAGATATCTTAGACTTAGAAAAAAAAAATCATAATCGGTTACAAGCTTACTTAAATTCTATAACTTTTATATCCAAAAACCAATATGGCTTCCGACAGAAATCAAACACCTTATCCGCGACTATTGACCTTATTACTAACTTAAAAACGAACATTGATAAAAAACAAATAGCTCTTGGGATTTTCATTGATTTAAAAAAAGCATTTGACACTGTAAGTCACAAACTTCGTCTTAAAAAACTGGAAGGTATCGGTATTACTGGCTTTGCATTCAAAATATTAAATTCTTATCTTACTAATAGGTACCAGGTAGTCGGTATCGGTGAACATCGAAGTGAACCCAAACCCATTACCTGTGGAGTACCACAAGGTTATATACTAGGGCCTCTATTATTCCTTATCTACATCAACAATATTAATTAAATCGGACTTAAGGGAGTTATTTCACTGTATGCCGACGATACTAGTCTTTTTTACTTTGGCAATAATATAGATGAAATTTTTAAAGAAGCACATAGTGATCTTAACAGACTAGCTAGTTGGTTCCAATGCAATCTGCTCACTATAAATGCTAGTAAAACCAAATACATGATATTTAGTGCCAAAAATAAAAAACTTCAGACACATGGTGAATTAATTATAAATGATCAACCCTTATTAAAAACAAATACTGAGAAATATTTAGGTCTTACGCTTAATGATAAACTTACAATGAAACCTCACATTGAGAAAATAAGAAAAAAGATATCTCTGACTGGTGCACTTAGAGGAATTGTCCGGTGTCTCCCACTACAGGTCAGATATATTATTTATAACTCGATGGTTAAACCACATCTCGATTATTTAATCGAAATATGGGGAAGTGCTGCCAAAACTCACCTTAAAAAACTACAAACATCTCAAAATAAAATTATTAAAGTCTTATTCAATTATGATTATTTTGCATCTTCTAAAAAGGTGTCAAAAGAAACTAAATTAATGAATATTGATCAAATCTATAAATATAGCACTTGCATACTTGTACGTAAAATAGTTAATAGAGACATACATACACAAATAACATTTACAAAAAGAATGCAAATTCAAAAGCGCTTGACGAGGCAGGCTAACCATATAATTTTAAGGGCACCGAGGACAAACTACGGTAGAAGGACTGTCGTATATGAAGGAGCTGAACTCTATAACTCTATACCTAAAGTAATTAAGGAATCGAAATCACTTCCAACTTTTAAAAGGCTATTAAAGCACCACCTGAATCATGTTTAAATTGTACGTTTTTACCGTTTTTATAACTTAATTTTAGTTTATTACTAGGCGAAACCGTCGCTTATCTTAATTATTATGTTTTTCCTCATAGGAGTGAATATTTGTATTCTTTTTGAGCGAAATAAATTTCTTAAACCGTAAACCGTAAAAATCACCCCTGATGAAAAACAAATAGCAATAGCCATCGAATCTTATAGAATAATTTCACTAAATATCACTTAAATTCTGAGCTACACCTTTATATCCTGTGTATCCTGCTCTGGATTTTTTTGAGCATCCTTGTTTTTTTTTTCAAATTTTTGTTTCCTTAGTTTTTTTTTTTTATCGCGTTCGTTTTTTCTTCGAGTGCCGATTCCGACATCGTTGTTTTTGTGAGCCAGATACTGCGTGCACATGCTCGCCACGCGGCACCGCGACATGGAAGCCTCGGTGGAGTCGCTGGGCTCGGGCGCGGGCCTGGAGCTGGCCACGCCGGTGCTGGAGCGCAGCCCGTGGCAGGCCGCGTCGCGCCTGCTGCCGGTGTCGCGCGCCTGGCTGCTGGCCGGCACGGCGCCGCCGCTGTACTCGCGGCCCGGCCAGCCGCCGCCGCAGCCGCACGGTGACTTATTGCCTGCCTACACCTTCCCCAAGCATTTTTTTAGATTTTTAGAAACATAGAAGAAAATCAAGCAAAATGAAAAAAATTAAATGTCTCAAAAATGTGTATACATTTTAAAGTCAATGCCATAGTAACTTCGCGCCATTCAGTACAATGATCGTTTTGCGTGACAAAAACAGAACGTACCTACTCGTGTTTTTTAGTATCTTCAAAATAAGTAATTCATGTACCTATATTTTTCATAATAGTCAAATACCCTATTTGGGGTCGCGGCTTCCAGACTAACTGGGTGCATCAGAACAGTATTTTACCTGGAACGACTGCATATCTAGCCTCCACAACCCAGTTACTGGGTAACTCGATACTGACTTTCGGGTTTCTGACGACCCGTAACGACTGTCAAGATCTACGAATGACAACCGGCATCAACGGTTTAACGTGCTGTCCGAAGCACGAAGGGTCTCGGACTCTTGATACGAAATGTATCATGACCCATTCACGGATCGATCGCGAGCGAAACTTACCTTTGATCGATCGGCTGTTCACTACAGCACTTATCTCTCTCTCTTGCCCTTATCCCAATATATTAGTGGTCGGCGCAACATGTCGTTTTCTTCCATACTTCCCTATTAGTCGTCATCTCGGTAGTCACCCCCCTTTCTCACAGCCTAACATCTTTCTCACAGTCCATCCAAGGTTTCTTTGGTTTTCCTTTACTTTCATAAGTTTCCTCCCACATGACGCATGTCCGCATGTCCGCTAACCCGGTACCGTCGCAGGCGGCGGGCTGGCGTCGACGGCGTGGCTGGCGCGCCTGGTGTGCGCGGTGCCGTCGCACTGGGTGCCGCTGTACGCGTCCAACGACCACGGCATGGGCGCCAACCGCTTCCTGCACCACACGCTCAACTATAAGTAAGTATGTTATGTCTTAAAACGCACGCTGAATGTCACTGATACTTACGAAATGTTTTCAAAATGAAATAAAAAGTGAAATATTTTATTTTAGCACCACATATAAAATATACAGTATAAATAACCCTCCTTTTTTAGCTTCGCCGGGTAAAAACAATGGTCCTACGATAGTACCTTGCGGTACGCCAAATTTAACTACCCACTCTTTTGATTTATAGATTACTTCATGTTTATTGCTTTTATTTACTGCAGACATTTCTGTAAATGGTCTTCTGTTAGTTAAGGTTGCTTAAATAAGGTTGAACATGTATGCTCAATTCTCAATATAAAATATTTCTCAGTAAGTATGCTGTGACGAACATGGTCGATGGCCTGTGGCATGTCACTGATAACATACATGTAAATTCGCATCTACTTCTGGCATGACATTATTAAAAAAAACATATAGTACCAACTTTATTGTTTTACCATTACTGAACCCTTTGTTGCTGTTTATTAGCCAGTATTATAATTTATTTTTCGAGATAAGTATGTTGTTTAGATAAATAGCTTTTTTTTAGATTATTTTATTAAGGGAAATTGGCCTATAGAATTGCAAAAGCGTTTTAAATAGTGGTTTAACAGTGCATATTTTAAGTGGATCAGGAAAAACACAAGTCTCTATGCACAGATTAATTATATGGCTTAGATGCGTTGATATTTGTTCCGCTACAGATTTTATAATTTTTGTTGGTAGGCCATCGTATGCCAAAAAAAACATCTTTTCTTTTTTGTATCAATGAAGCGGCTTTTTGTCTAGATCCTGCTATAGGAGTAATTATTGAAAGCATAACTATGTAATGTCCTTCGGGTCATTGTTCATTGTTCACACGAATTTTAATACAGTTTTTCGGAATGCTGAATTTTGAGTTATTTATAATTTTCCAAGTACTTACAGCTTTTGATTTATTGTGTAGTTATTTTGTGCCATTTGAGTGAGTTTTACAATTTTATTCTTTTAAATAGTTAAGAGGAATAATTAAGTTTTCTTATATTAAATCTGATTTGGTTTAGTCTGGCTGTTCCCTACATCTTGTCGAGTTATGCTAACGTAAGTGTATGGAGTAGCTGATGGTATTTTTACGATTTCAGGGTTGGGTCCATAGTAAAAGTTGTTCATAGTGATGAGCACAATGACCCTCTTTTAGGTTTTCAGCTGTTTAAATGACACCTTATATATTATGTTGTTTACTTGTTTGCAGGGGCCCGACGCTGGTGCTGATCCAGGCCGAGGAGCTGCTGGTCGTGGTGTGCGCGGCGCAGGAGTGGCGCGAGACGCACCAGTACTGGGGCGCGCCCGACTGCGCGCTGCTGCAGATACATCCCACGTGAGCCACTCTCCTTACCGAGCGGGGTCGTGTTACCCAGTAGCTGGCTTCTGGAGGGCAGATAGACATTCGCTTCACGTAAAATACTTGTATTCAGCTGCATCCGGTTAGACTGGAAGCCGACCCCGACATAGGGGATATATTGGGAAAAGGCCAGGCAGATGTTGAGAGTAACTATTACATCACAGATACTCTGCTGGGGAGTTTGTGGCGCCACTTCTTCTCACCTAAAAACCTAGGAAACTGTAAAGGGCGGGCGTTTTGAAGGATTGCTGGTTCTTAGCCTAATTTGAATTAACGACTAAACAAATACTGCAATATTTTTAGGTTATCTTCGTTCATGTGGTCCTCCTAGTCTTGCAATGATGCCTATTCTCTTGTACACCGAACTAAACTATCACTAAAATTTCTTACTTTAGGCTATGAGAATCTTAGAGCTATTCTGCAAATAAAATTCTCTAAACAAAATAATTTTGACACAACTAAAATAGAATTTGACAATCGCGAATCCACGTGGTACCCGTGGTTTGCCTTCACCCGTGAGTTTTTTTAGAGCCGGAGGCGCGCAGGGGGTGCCGCCTCGACGTGTTTTATATGGAATTTTTCACTTTATACAGTACAACAAAAAAGAGTAGAAATTTAATATTTGGGAACTAAAATGTTTTCATTTTCTGGCAACATCTAAAATGAGTAGTTGAGCTGTCAATCCTTCTCGATCGGTTTCGTTTTTCGTTAGTATTTTGGTTTTTGTGTGTTATTTCTGAGTGTGGACAGGAAAATAGTGACATATGATGAATAAGGTCATTCGCGGAGGTGCCCGTGAAATAATTTATAAAGTTTTCATGCGGAGTATGGCCGAATTTCAAGCTGGAAAGCTGTTATCCAACCTCGAAGATGTTTACGAACGTACAGCAGATTTTACTGGTAAGTAACGATTGAAAGTTGCACTATACGTTAATTACAAATGATTAATACATTGAGGGAGCAAAATTTTCGAACTGCATATTATTTACATATTATTTGTGTACCATTTTTGAGGTTATGCAAAGGTAAACAAATACCGTTGTAGTTATAGCGCGACTTAACAACGTTGATAGTAAGGCAAAAACAATTAATGTAATTTACTGCGTATTATGAGTTTTTTTTTTTTATACCATATTCGTTGAAGAAACCGAATAAATGGACATTTTCACGTTATGAATATATTTTCCGCGAGACTTCCTTCGTCGAACTGACAGTGGTTATAATTTTAATAAAAAGATAAAATAACTAATTTAAAGTTGTATCTATAATTTATGTTAATATCAACCTTTGTTTGATTTAGGTGTTTCTGTAAGCACAGTGCGAAGAATCGTGCAACACGGCATGGAAAACGGTGGAAAATTTTCGACACCAGCTAAACCCAGAAAGGGCCGTCCCCCAAAGGTGTTGGACGACTTTGACAAATGTGCAATTCGGCAGTTTTTTTTTTATACTTTAAAGAAAGAGTTACCAACAATTGGTAAATTATTAGTTCAATTAAGGGAAGATATTGGCTATTACGGAAGTCGTGAGCATTTGCGAAAACTTCTAAAAAAGATTGGATTTCGATATAAAAAATGTAAAACAAACAGACAAGCTATGATGGAAAAACCTGTTATTGCACATAAAAGAGAAAAATATTTAAGATTAATTATGGAAAACAGAAACTTGCCTGAAAAGCTTCAAAGGGATATAATATATTTGGATGAAAGCTACATCCACTCCAGCTACAAGCTTAAAAAATGCTGGCAGTCGATTGAAACTGAAAGATTCACAACAGACATCTCAAAGAAAAAGCGATGTACTATAGTTCATGCCGGAAATGAAAAAGGCTTTGTGCCTAATGCTCTACTACTCTTTAGCGGTGTGAACAAACAAGAAGATTATCATTCCGAAATTAACTGTCATAATTTCACTAAATGGGTTACAGAAAAACTTATCTCCAACATCACAGAGCCCTCAATCGTCGTGATGGACAATGCACCCTATCACTCTGTAATAAAGAATAAAGCTCCACCATCAGCTAATAAGGTTAATGAAATAAAAATATGGTTACAACAAAACAACGTGCCTTTCGACCCAGATTTGAGAAAACCCTCGCTTCTGGCACTGGTAAAGAAACATAAGCCTGAACCAGAATACGAAATTTATGAGATTATAGGGCAATATTGTCACACAGTGGTAAGGCCACTGTGATCTTAACCCTATCGAATTAATTTGGGCACTGGCAAAGCGAAAGGTCGCTTCACAGAATGTGGGTGCAAAAAACATAAAGGAGCTAACCGAAGAGGCATTCAATTTGATAACAGCTCAGGACTGGAAGAATTGCTGTGAGCATGTTAAGAAAATTGAGAAGGAATATTATAATCGTAGAAGAACATTGTACCATGACATAGACCGTTTAGTTATTCAGGTTGGTGCAGACAGCAGTGACGATCAGATTGGTTCAGATAGCAATGACGAATCAATGTCGGAGCTTAAAATAGACGGTGATCTCATAGAAGGTGTAGAATATTTAGATTTTAATTTATTACATTAGTATATTTTATTAATTTTAGTTTATATTTGAGTGAAGTTGTTGTTTTGTTACTACCAAAGCTATTATCTATCTATCTACGCGGAACTTAATGAAAGCAATTGATTAATAAACATATTTATATAAAATATTTACTCATTATAAGCAAATAAATAATACTAGTCAAGTATCAAGATCAGCTGGGTCGCACTAACTGGGTTGCTACCTGAGCGCTTGTGGCGCACTCATTTATTTTCTACTCTTTTATGTCGCACTGTATATGGAAAACATGAAAAAATATTACCTACATGTTCAGGTTTAGGGGTTTATGGGTATCATAAAGGAGGTCGAAATTTTCATTATTCGCCGCATTTTCGAGATATAAGCAAAAGAAAAAATAAATACAGTACTGTTATTGCACGTGAATTCGAGATGTTGGTGTGAACTTGACATGACAACTTATTTTATCCCACACCTTTTTAATCGCGATTAAAAATTGTCAGAATTAGTCTGGTTTGGTATTTTACAATCAAAATTTTAGGTGAAAAATGATAAATTCAGAATAGCAAAATTGCCATTTTCACTAAACTAAAAACTCAGTACTATCTTAATGCTGTCAAACTAAAATATAGTTAAATTGTGTCACTTTAGTCTATTTCAGAATGGGAAATGGTCGTTTGACAGGATTAAACTTAATTTTAGTGATTTTTAGTCTAGTTTAGAGACATTTGTGACAAGAGAATCGGCACTATTATCTCGTGCTGAAGGACCAATTTTTTCTGCTTTCCAAATTCTTCTTTTTAACCGACTTCTAAAAAGGAGGAAGTTAAACAGAGTTGATATGACAGAGGGGCATTAAATTACACTACGTATACTATACGTGTTTAGTATTAATTCGATACGGTATAAAAATAAAAAGCACCAAAAATGAGTTTTTTTTTTTTTCAAACAAACTATTATGAATCAAAGTAAAACGCAACCACCCTTTGTAAATAAATTTAACTGACCTTTGAAGATACCTAGGTAACAGTGGCAACGCCGCGCGTGCGTCGCGCGGCGTGTTTTATCTCATTTCAAAGCGGGCGGCCGGCGGCGGCGGTGGCGCGGGTGGCCGGCGGCTGTAGCGCGGGCGGCGGCTTACGCCTTCGCTCGCGGCTTTTATGTTAGGTATTGTTTTGAAGTACGCGCACAACAACAATCACAACAAAAACACTAAAATTTTAAATTCTCGATGTGTCCTCCATTCGAATGAATGCACAAATTATACCGACGGAGAATATTGTTATTTATTTTTCTAATTAAAAATCATGTCAGTGTATTCTAACGCCGTGTAAGTTACACGAGGCATTGTTGAACACTTTAATTACACACACACACACACACAAAACCAAAGTTTAATTACGTGTCGTATCACAATAAAAGCAGTCGATCACAAAAAAAAACACTAACACTAAATAATAATAATCCCAAGTTACGTGTCCTGTCACAATAAAAAAATAAATACTGTCTTAAACTTGTTTAGTGTCCTATCACAATAACAAAACAAAATCCATCAATTGTCAGCGCGCGAGTTCGACAAAACGCAGGTGCTTCCGTGTTACGTAACATAAGTACGTTCCGAAAGAATAGCGTCGGCGCACTGAAAAAAACAGTTTTTAGAAGCCCCACTTACTTACCGATCGCAACCCCTGCCCCTCGTCGCTAGGATGCAATAGCAACACACTGACCTATTTCTATTTCTTTTACGCGCGGGATTTTTTCCTATGATCGTCACTCTCGTAATGAAAATGCAAGTGTGTGTGTATTTATTGCTTCCTTGTTTGCATTGTCATCTTTTTAGCGAAAATATTTGGTTGTACTTGTGACTTGCGTCACAGCGGCAACAACGCATAGGTTATACTCAGATTTATCGTTTTAAGGTGCATGACCTATGCGTATAGACATAATCAGCTGTTAGGAAAGATACATCGTGTTCAAACGGGGCAAAAACTTAAAAAATCATTTGCGACTAAACTACTGCTCCTATTTAATTGATTTTTGGTACAGAGCTTGAAAATGGTACCTAGTATAGGCAGTTTAAAGGAAAGCCCCTCTGTCGTATCAACTTTGTATGTTTGACGCGTATGTATGTTTTTTTTTTTTTTTTTTTTTTTTTATTTATGTCCGTCGATTTCTCCGTCAATTGTGGACCGATTTTGAAAATTATTTTTTGTTTAAAAGGGTATGCTCCCGGATTGGTCCCATATAAATTTTATTGAATTTGCTTGGATAGTTTTTGAGTAAGCTTCAATAATACGTATTTTTCCCACTTAGTATATGTGGATGATATGATGATAACTTCCTGTGACTGTTATTTACATAGCAGGTACTGGTATTAGAATTTGTGTGGGGTAGGTACAGTCAGCATCAAAAGTTTATGACCACATTTAGATTTTCAAAATCGCTGTACACCGTATTCACTATTAGCACTTCACTATACAGCGATTTTGAAAATCTAAATGTGGTCAACAACTTTTGATGCTGACTGTACCACAACTAAAAAGTAAAAAAAAAAATTACAAAAAAAAACAACCGACTTCCGAAAAAAAAACACTACAAAGTGAAAAATAACTTTAATTTCGGAAGTCGGTGGCAAAAAACGAAAATTCAAAACCAAAGACACCGACTTCCGAAATTAAAGTTATTTTTCACTTTGTAGTGTTTTTTTTTGGAAGTCGGTTGTTTTTTTTTTTGTAAAAAGTTTTTATTGAGTCTGGAAAATAATATATGAACCACAATAACAACCAGACATATTTTCATCATGAGAAACCTTTTTACGTGACTGATATAAGTTCTATGCCTCAGAATCATTCTTGTGAAGTAGTTATAGCTAAAACTATTTCCGGGGAACGTAATATCTAACGTAAAACTCTGTTACATAATACACGGTGTTTCGTTTTGATTTGTGACGGTGCAAAGAAACATCTTGTATGTACTCAGAGATAGTGTTGCCCGTAAGAATCGACCCCTGATAAAACCAACAAACTCTTCCCGTGTCCAGGTTCTCCATCGTAGAGAAGGGCCCCAAGATGCTGTACCTGAACACGTCGATCCGCGGCTACCCCAAGGGCCTGCGCGCCGGCGCCGACCCGCGCAAGCCGCTGCTGGCCATCCCGGAGGACTTCGACTCGCTGCAGTTCCAGGGCGTGCCCTACTCGCTCGACTCGATCGAGGTACGTACAGCTCTCGCGAGACAAGTATGCGCTTCGGGAATCAAAAGAGAAACCTTCATACTTATCCGCTATGATTAGTGCTGTAGCATAAAGCGCGGCAGTACAAAACTTGCCTCCGTGAATCCTCCGGGAATAATCGAAGCAATTTACACATTATTTACTAGCAGCGCCCCGCGGTGTCGCATGTGTCTCGATTCCGTGGGAACATTGGTATAAAAAATATCCTAATCCAGGTTGTAAACTATTTGTGTGCCAAATTTCATCCAAATCCGGTCAGCCGTTTTTGTGTCATTGAGTGACAAACATACAAACTTTCACATTTATAATATTAGTATGATTACTCATATTAGTGATTGTTCATAGAAATCTAATGTTTGTAACACGGAAACGTATTACAATTTATGGTGGTTTCTTATTTTGTATTACGTTTTTGTTTAGTACCTGATACGTGTAGTCGGGCCTACACTGTGCCCACATACCTACCCATTAACTAACACTGCAATATTAAGACATTGTAAGGTCAACTATTTTAGAAATCGTCATTGGAGTTTATTACCGACTCTTCCACAAAGGTTGCACCAATGTGTGCACCTAACTACTGACGTTCCATACATGCCTATGTAGTCTTATATGAAACGAAATATATACTGATTTCTTCTTTTGAATAGGCAGTTAGAACATTACAATAACTGTGATTTTTCGGCCGATATATTTATTTATTTAAACCTTTTTTTTAATATTATGTAAACCTTTTTAAACCGAATGAGGGTTTGAAAAATTCACGCGGCCAGTTGGCGCCACTTTGAGAAGAGGTCTTCGATTTCGACCTCTGAGATTTCGACAATGAACATACAATATTTATGATGACCTTCGCCATTCATTTTATTCATTCATTCGTTCATTATTCAGTCACGACTTAAGAAAATATAGGTGCTTTGACACTTTTGACAGATGCCCCGACCTGACGTCTCAGTGCTGCCACCTAGTGAACGTCATTTCAGAAAACCCTCATTATTTTTAAACGGACAATGAACAACAAGAAACCAACTTGCAAAACCAATATTATTTAATACTTTGTAGTCAGTCTTCTTAGATAAAGTCTTGAAAGGGGGTGTTGATTTTGTGTAAAAATGCATTAAATGTTTTTTTTTTTCTGCTTTGGAAAGGAAAATGTATTTTTCCCTTGATATAACATGTGAGTTGTTATGTGTCAGGTGTGGGGCTGCGGCGACCAGGCGTCGCGTGAGGTGCAGCTGGAGGTCAAGAAGTGGCAAGTCAAGGAGGCCGAGAGGCAGCGACACGTGAGTAACCATTACTTCTTTTACCTTTGACCTGACATCGACCTATTTTCACCTACTATTTAAATGTACTCCCAAAAAATAAGGCACAGAACAGAGCAACGACTTACAAGGAAAACAATAACAAATTAGAAAGTCCTTGGTCGAAGAAAAACAACGTTAGCCTTTTGAGCAAGAGTCACTAAGTCGATTGACGCATCGGGATATAAAGTCCAGCGATATTTTAAGCTCAAACCAAAACATAACAATATTATATACCCAGTACACTTGTGGGATGACTTCGTGTCCGATATTTATAGGTATGAAATGCTTTCGTTTTCTAGGTAAAACTGTCAGCATCGGACTGGATCGAGCATCCGGACAGGTACCTGTTAGAGTTAGCGGGGCGGCCGCAGTACAACAACACGGCCAGCTAGTGAACACTGCGGTACAGCGCGACAGGTGCGGCCGGAAGTGACGCGCAATGGATTGTCTAGTGATCGTGTCGCGGACTTGTTGTATGGTACTACGGGTGAAAAGTCACTGCTAGTGTTGTCGTG
Source organism: Agrochola macilenta (assembly GCA_916701695.1). NCBI lineage: Eukaryota > Metazoa > Arthropoda > Insecta > Lepidoptera > Noctuidae > Agrochola > Agrochola macilenta. Next base: position 19,990,679 of record OU753573.1, on the reverse strand, counting down.
AAACCAGTGACCGTTTGCGAAAATTATTGTTATATTCCGGCCACCAAGAGAATGCGTTCCTTACACTGTCAGTTGTACTAGGAACTAATAGTAAAGTTTAAATTCGTAAATTACGTATTCTTTTGTACTCAGCGATTGCAATCCTTTCAGATATTTTACCTCTGATTTTGCATCACAATGGTCTTTAGGGTCGCTGTCAGATGTGAAATAACTGTGATAGTACCGTGTACAACTGATAGGTATGAGGAGCGCATTCTCTCATCGGATGGCGTGTGCGATCGATTTCCGACGTTTTTATTGTTTTGATCTCGAGCGAAAGCGATGGATGAGGTCTAAGTTGGAAAAAAAATAACCAGAAGATCGTTAGTTCTTACTATGAAGGTCTACATGTATTTCTAACGCTCATAAGTGTATAAGTGCGACGGAGCGCGTATATGCTCTGTCCCGGTCACTCATTAAAAGCTTTTTTTATTACATCCCATGCAGTTAGTTTTTGGCCGAGTGTAGCGTTCGTTTGGAAGCTACTGCGATAATATTAATTTATTAGTAATTAAAATTAAGCTATTAGTGGTTGACGGCCATTGTGGTGCGTGTAATTAAACTGAACCTTTTTTTCTATAACTAAATATCAACCAACTATATTTTGATGTGGTTTTGCCACGGCATTATGCCGATAACTAAAATATTAAGACCCTTACTAAAATACATAACATATCGTCGCTTAAGTTCACGTAAAATACGCAACTAGGTTAGAAAAAAAACCGCTTCATTTCTGAACAACTCTGATTCAAATTTGACTTCCGCGGTGTTAGAACTTAAGCGACGATATGGGACATGTAATGAAAATCAAAGACATTTTCGCTTAGTAACGTAATGTATTATTAAATATGGTACTCTTTATCATACAATATGTTGAAAAGAACTTTGAAGTTCTATAAGAAAGCATTTCGGGAAATTTATAGGATTGTTACAATAATGTTTACAATGTTGCATGGTATATTCATAATTGAAAGCGTAAAAACCAAAATGTACTGTAGGAGGCGTTCTACGTTCTTACGCGTCATACGAAATCAACCGAACTTGTTTCAAACAGCTGATTATTTTATAAAATAACGAAAGCGATATTTTTAAATAAGGCTATCCCATAAGTTAGTATTTCGAACCTTTGGTTAACACCAGGCACTCTAAAGACAATGTCCACTGTGCGCCAATCGCTAACACGTGCGCGTGCGCTCTTTAATCGTGTTCGAGCGCGGAACTAATTAATGGCGCAAGTCTCAATTCTTATTTCGTTAACTAAAATAATAATTGATTTAGAGAAACATATCTTGTGGGTGTATAATAAACTGTAAGCCGAGTAATCTTGATTTTATTTAAATAATGTTTAAAAAAAAAGACGTGATACTCGAAAAAAAAAAACGAGTGAAAATGTTACATTTACGTGTATATCTTGTACATGGAAAGAAAAAGATCGAATAAATCATATACTAAAGTTACATTTTAAGGAACTTTAGTACAATTTTGGGAGCCTCCTCTAACTCTACAACATTTGACAATTAACATTGTGTGAGATAATTTAAGAAATTGTGACTAATTATTTTAATAAAATTGTTTAGTGATATTACCAGGTCTGAAAATTGGACTAATAATTTTCAAAAATGAACTTAAAATAAAGTCAATAACTATTAATATATAAAAAAATCAGTGTCAAACTCACTGTATGTGGTGTGCATCTATAACGAGTGACAGTCGCACAGATTGGTCCTTCGAGCCGGATCCGAGGGGTAGAAGCAAGATGACGTCACGCATTCCACCGAAGGAATGACTTTCGATGAACCTCTCCAACAATCCAGCGCACACTGACGACCTATTGCACGACAACCAGGAAATGTAGAAAGGGACAGATAGATGCAAGCAAGCTTTAATAAGATCAAAACCCTTCCTTTTGCTTTGCCGTAAAAATAAATGAGATATTATAACACTGTTACAGTCAGTTTTATGTTAAAAATGGGATTTGTTGCTTTGTGTTCTTTCAAGCTCCAGCTTCAACTTAAAATTTTCGTGAAATTCATAGCTTTTCAGAGATTTTTTTTGTGTTTTTCTTATTCTACAAAAAAGAATCTTAATTAGCAGCTTACTGACTTACTCGATCTTTGTTCCTTACCTAATTGTTATTATAATCTATACAGCATCAAAAATATACTCTTGACTACACTCAGCAGGCAGCACTTTGAATAGGTCTCAACTTTTACACCGCCTTAGCCCAACTGTAATTATGACATTTTTGATGCCCTTGTACTTAATATTTTTTCTAATTATTTTGTCTACTTCAGTCCAGTTTAATATGGATTATTTATTTTAATGTTTCCATTGAAATGAATTTAATTGTCATTGCTCAAATTAAAAATTCCGATTGAGCATTATTTATTGAGGATTACTTTGAAAATAACCATAACAGAAGAAGATAAATATTATATTATTAATTTATAATTTGTATTTGATTTTTTGACGAATGCCTGACAGAGAGGTGTCGATAAGGCTGTATTTATAAATGTACTGAAGCCTAATAAAGTAGCAATCCAAATATTTTGTAATAAGCCTTAAATTGTAAGACTGTGCCTGCAAAATAAAAAAGTGATGCAAAACATGGAAGGTTTAACTAGATATTATATTTTACTTATAATATTCACGTTAAATACATGGATATATATGTGAAGCATCCAAGGCCACTAAACAAGTAAAGAATTGTGGTATAGTATCTACGGTCAACCGCACGTCATTAATAAAACAAACTACGAAAATCGCCCTTACCGTTTCGAAATAATACCGCTGTCTGTAACCATGGACGTGTAGTTGATTGTATCTAGTAATTTAATTGTTTTGAAGCGAGTGTTGGACTTCAGTGTCGCCAAAGTAGATAATTACGTAAGAAGCATTTTAGGAAAGCTTCATATTTATGTTTAACGTTCCTATTGTACAAGCCATAATCGCGAGTCACTTAGGAAAGTATGTAACGCTCATAAACGGTGCTTTGTTATTTTATAAATGGACCAAAATGTATAAATAATACTGTACTAGAATAAGCAGGGAGTTTACGTTGAATATAATGTGAAAATATGTTTGCGATCTCAAGTTTTGGAGGGATATTATTTCAAGATAGCTGCGTTATGAACGAATGTTTTTGTCGACAAAAAATAATAGCGGAGTCTAGGTAATAAGTCAGGACTTAAGTTTAATCTTGGATCGTTTTATTATAGGCTCAAATAGATTTTCCGAACAAGCGCAATACAGCTTAGTTTATTTTTTGAAATATGGCATTCGTTTAGGGGTTTTATTTGTCCTGTAATTATTGATATTATTTGAGATCGTGAGTAACATTTTGTTGTGTTAAATGAAAGAGCTGTATTGCAATGAATAGGTTAATTTATTTTCTCTAAGACATCACAGGCATCAGCTTGACGTAACACATGCACAGTCAGTAATATGCGCTTCGTAATAATTGTATTATAGATGCTATATGAATGCTTTTGAAGATAAGTATTTTGTGTATTATACTTAAATGTAAATTTTAATAATAAATGAAATATTTTAGTAGAATTTATTTTTATTTCCCCCATGTAGTACCTTTAAAATTCTTACTTTATGGGGGTATTACACTATCTTATCTATGATCAAAGATACAATGAAAATTGTAAACTATATCTTTGATCATAGTTAAGATGTAATATCCACCATAGACCACTAAACAACAATGTCTTGGTCATACTTGTCATAGAGTTCGTCACGGTAATATGAACGTAGCAGACTCAAAGCCTGGTTAAACTTTCTGGCATCTAAAATTCACCAATCCAATGTTTTTTTCTTTTAACGTTAAGGTACAGGTGAATGTTTATTTAGCACGTAAGTTATTTTCCTTTTAATTATATACATATAAATTACCTATATTTTTAAATATTAGTATAAAAGAATATAAAAACATTTAAAAATATAAAAAAAATAGTAGCCCACCGGTATCGGGAACAGGGTCCAAGCTACCGGCGGTTAGGGCTCCAGAGAGAGGAACCTCTTGACAATGCCAGCCGTGTCCAGGAGTACCGCTTTCTGAATCAAGCCCTTGATCCAGCTGCCCAACGAGAGCCTCCTTAGGTGTTGGTCGAGGCTCTTGGCAACTAAGCCATTGGCTGATACGACTATCGGCACAATGATCGCTGAGTCCACATCCCACATGTCGAGTACCTCGTGAGCCAAGTCAAGATACTTGATTTGTTTATCTTTCTCAGCTTTCACGAGGTTCCCGTCATACGGGACCGTTATGTCAATAATCATTGTGCGCCGCTCTACTCGATCCACCACTGTCTTATTATTATTAATACAGTGCCTAGTGTAACTGTGTAAGTAGTGTAAATAGTTAATTGTAAAAGTTCTATTACTTTTATCCAACGCATAATTTTGGTTTGTTTCTAAACGTCTCATGTCACTGTCACTTAACACATCTTTTGTGCATTTGACACTTGACGTCTGGACGAAATGCGTCGTAATCAGCAGTGTGACCATAAGTGGCAGTTTCCTGCCTTTTTGGCAGGATTGGCCTTTTATTTTAACATGTGGCATGTTTGGTTATCGTTTTATAAAATGGAGAGTTTTTGGCAGTATTGCAAAATGTCGAAAATGGCTACCCTAAAAACAGATCGTAGAGGATTCCCCTGTACTTCTCGTGTTATGTTTGTATCTAATTCAACTAAGAACAATGTAGTTAGTTATTTATAAAGTTAGTTATTCTCTATATGTCAGTTTATGGTTGATATTGGTATCTGGAAGATGAAACGTATATAAGAAAGTCACCCAAAGAGTGCCAACGGGACCCTATTACAGTACAATGATGCCTACCGCATCTTAATGAAATTTCCGCGGTACTGTAGCGCGTCGAGCATGTTCGCTGAAGCGAGAGTGCCGGATTTTTATGCCGTTATTCGATCGCGCGCGCATAGCATCGTTTTCCAGCACTTTACGAAAATCTACCAATCAACTGTTGAGAGTCGTTAGTGAGGGTGGGAGCAGTCCGATCCACAGGTATTGGCTCGAAGTCCATCGGAGTGCCAACCGACGATAAAGATTGTGGTATTTATATTTTTTTAAGTGATAATGTAATGAAATTTAATTTTAATGACTACTCAGTTTTAATGTAATTTAGTTTGTGTCTGTATGGAATTTTGAATTTTAATTTTAATGTGCATACAGAGTTGATATGACAGAGGGGCATTAAATTACACTACGTATACTATACGTGTTTAGTATTAATTCGATACGGTATAAAAATAAAAAGCATCAAAAATGAGTTTTTTTTTTTTTCAAACAAACTAAATAGCTTATGAATCAGAGTAAAACGCAACCACCCTTTGTAAATAAATTTAACTGACCTTAGAAGATACCTAGGTAACAGTGGCAACGTCGCGCCCGCGCCGCGCGGCGTGTTTTATCTTATTTCAAAGCGGGCGGCCGGCGGCGGTGGCGCGGGCGGCGGCTTAGGCCTTCACTCGCGGCTTTTAGGTATGGTTTTGAAGTACGCGCGCAACAACAAAAACACTAAAATTTTAAATTCTCGATGTGTCCTTCATTCACATGAATGCACAAATTATTCCGACGGAGAATATTGTTACTTATTTTTCTAATTAAAAATCATGTCAGTGTATTCTAACGCCGTGTAAGTTACACGAGGCATTGTTGAACACTTTAATTACACACACACACACACACAAAACCAAAGTTTAATTACGTGTCGTATCACAATAAAAGCAGTCGATCACAAAAAAAAACACTAACACTAAATAATAATAATCCCAAGTTACGTGTCCTGTCACAATAAAAAAAGAAATACTGTCTTAAACTTGTTTAGTGTCCTATCACAATAATAAAACTAAATCCCAATTGTCAGCGCGCGAGTTCGACAATACGGAGGCAGCGCAGGTACTTCCGTTCCGAAAGGATAGCGTCGGCGCACTGAAAAAAACAGTTTTTAGAAGCCCCACTCACTTACCGATCGCAACCCCTGCCCCTCGTCGCTAGGATGCAATAGCAACACACTGACCTATTTCTATTTCTTTTACCCACGGGGAGTTTGCTATGATTTTCACACTCGTAATGAAAATGCAAGTGTGTGTGTATTTATTGCTTCCTTGTTTGCATTGTCATCTTTTTAGCGAGAATATTTGGTTGTACTTGTGATTTGCGTCACAGCGGCAACCACGCATAGGTTATACTCAGATTTATCGTTTTAAGGTGCATGACCTATGCGTATAGACATAATCAGCTGTTAGGAAAGATACATCGTGTTCAAACGGGGCAAAAACTTAAAAAATCATTTGCGACTAAACTACTGCTCCTATTTAATTGATTTTTGGTACAGAGCTTGAAAATGGTACCTAGTATAGGCAGTTTAAAGGAAAGCCCCTCTGTCGTATCAACTTTGTATATAATTTTAAATGATCGATTGCATTGTAATGTACTTATTTTATTTTAATGATATAATTAATTATATATTATGTATTTGTGATTAGTATATTGAGACTTGGTGCCTTAGTAAATAAATAAATATTACTCAGCTTCCACTGTCCGTCCGTCCGCCGTAAATTTGACTTAATTAATAATAAAATATATTATGTAAAACAAAAGTGTATTTTTGACTACTACTATACTAAATAAGGTAGGCAAAACTACTGTTACAAAACTAAACAAAGTTGGCAATATTTTGGAATGACTCGAATCTTTGGCAAGTTTTGGCATGTTTTAACCAAACTATTTTGGCAGAATCGGTCATTTTAAAATGGTCACACTGGTAATCAGTTCCTAGTTCGTAAATTCGGAAAATGATAAACAAACTTTTGGATTAGTTTGGATAGCAACAACAAAATAGTAGTAAATATATTAAAAGCATGGCAGTGTACGCGGCTCACTTGACGAGGACGCTGCAGGGCACGCCGAGTGTGTTTCAAGTGACAGCACAGGAAGCCCTCGGAGCCACTGTGAAGCCCGCTCTACGGAAACTCGTAGAGGTAAACTTAGTGAATATTTTATTACACAATTCTGGTAATTTTTACTTGCTATATTTAAATATGAGATACCAGCCGGTTCTTGATATTCAAACTAGGACTTACAGTGGCCGTGCTTTGTTAAGTTATGCTAGTATTTTAGGGTACCTTATTAGTCTAAGTTTACCTACTGGTGTAACGACTAAATACATCTATTGTGTTAACATAGAACGTTAGTTGACAATCTATATCTATAAAAATCAATGCCACTTTTCGTTGTAATTTTATAACTCAAGAACGGTTGGGCCGATTTAGCTGATTTTGGTTTTGAAATGTTTGTCATAGTCCAGGGAAGGTTTAAACGGTGAGAAATTAGGGTAGGTAGGGTCTAGTAGTGCTACCCGTGCGAAGTCGGGGCGGGTAAAGCTAGTTCTTAAATATACTATAAAATATATCCGCCGTCCGTCCGCGTGTGTTTGTGGCAAAGGAGCTGCGGAAGCTGCCCCCTGTTACATTTGACCACGTCGACGTCACCAGGTTGCTGAAGGATATTGTTACTCTGAAGGCAAGCGTGGCCGAAATGAAGTTCAAGTTGGATGCGTCTCAAAACACCATCAGTGAGTTACGTGCCGATATGGTTGACTTACGCAATACTGTAGCGGTATGTAGGTCACCTGAGTTCGCATCAAAGGTGAACACTCGTCGTGGTGCAAAAAACGCGTCGCTGTCCAGTTTTGAGTCAGCGAAATTGGACTCCTCACCGGCCGCCGTCACTGCAAGCGATGCAATACCGCGCCCCGCCGATCCCGCCTCTACTGCAGTAGTGGTGACGTCACAAGTTAGCATGTCAACACCTCGCCGTGCTTACTCAACAGCAGCTGCACAATCTTCCATCCAAAAGGAGCAGCAACCAAAGAAATGTTGTGCTAAAAGTGCAAAATCAGCCGAGGGGGCATCCAAGAGCCCCTAAGAAAGGGCAGCCAGACAAGGAAGGCTTCGTGAAGGTGGAATCTAAGCGAAGGAAGCCCACTTGCCGTAATCAATGTGGTACTGCTCTGGCGGGGCCAAATATGTTGCTGCGTCCTGCTACACCGTCGACGCAGCTGTACGTATCCCGTCTGCATCACTCCACGATGACTGAAGACATAGTGTAATACATCAGAACCAAGACCAAGTGGACCTTGAGAGTAGAGAAGTTGAAGTCGCGCCATAACATAAACTTCAAGTCGTTTGTGGTACCAACTCAGTACATAGAAAGCTTCATGAAAGAAGAGTTTTGGCCGAAAGGTGTGGCGTTCCGACGATTTCGTGAAAGGTTACGCGACACAACGCCGACACAGTCATCACTTCGTGTACAATAATAATTTGCAGTAATTATAATAAAAATATATGTATGTTTAGGTTAAGGTATTTACTTATGGGCCTGCGTCGCCTGAATTAAATGGTTATTATTATTTTATTATTATATTATAATGTCCAAGTATATAAAGGAATAAAAATAATAATAAAGGGAAGAGCTCATTAGGGATCAAAAAATTCGTCCGCATCATTGTCAGTGGGAAAACTGCCCGAAAGGTTGGCAGCGCTGCCACGTTGGATGGCAATTCCTTTTCTTTGAACTATAAATTGGCCAGCCCTCTGTTCACGTGATGAGTCGACCTACCGGTTGGCAATGTCACCAAATGCTGGATGGGAACTCGGACCCCTATGGGTTATATTACAATGTAGCTTTCAGGCATTTTATAAGGTGATGTCATAACACTATGCAGCCTCTTCACTGCTATTTACACATACTTTACCAAGGTAAGGTTGTGTCATTTAAGAATTATTTGCTTTAGTGCTCTTCAGACTAGTAAAGTGTGTTATACAAGCATTTGCAGACTAATATATGTTTTTAAAAAATTGCGATCATTTGCAGATTCAAAATTAAACACACAAGTTTATTTGGCCCTATGTCAATCTATAATTCAGTACTGTATCACTTCTTGGGGTGGTGCACCAAAAACTAATTTACTTCCTCTTGAAAGAGCTCAGAGAGCCATGTTAAAGATAGCAAACTTCCATCCCTTCTTCTTTCCCACAGTTCTGCTATATAAATCCTGCAACTTACTGACGGTTCGCCAGCTTTTCATAATGCACCTAGTATTAAAACAGCAAACCATGCTTACCTACAAAGCTGACAATACTAACAAGAGACGGAATGATACAGTTTGCACATCTAATGCAACCTCAAAACATGTTTTTGTAGAAAGATTTTTTACATTCTTAGGACCATTTCTGTATAATAGATTAAATAGAAAACTTAGTATTTATAATTTAAATTATTTTAGTTGTAAAAAAATTATACTTAATTATTTACTAACCATAGATTATGCACAGACAGAAGATCTACTTGTTGTTTGCAAATAGAACCGCTAACATACTATTTTTGCTTTTATTTACTTAAATTTTAATTTAGTTTTTACTTTAAACTCATTGTTAATTTATTGATATAAGTATTTATGCACTTTCTAGCCTGAAACACAGGTTCAACCTAGTTCAGGCAAATAAGCAACTGTGCTATATTTTAAATTGTTAAGGTATTTATTGTAAGTGTGTCCTTTTATAAATAAACGATTATTATTATTATTATTTCAGACAGAATTTGAAGGATTACAATATTGATAATGGCACTTATTTTATGATGGTTATTAGTTTCTTTGGCATTGAGTATATTTATCTCATTTTTGTAGTCCACTTTATCTTAATTATGCAGATTTGGATAACTTTTATATCACTTCTTAGTAAAATCAATTCTAGTTATAAATAAACCCACAGATTAAGAATTTAATTTACTAAAACTCTCCAGTAAGCTAAAAAATTAAAAAAAGTTTACCCTTAAACCTTACTTTAATATAATTTGATGTAATGCATAACAAGTTTGCCTGTTTCAAATGATTTTTTACAGTTATAAAAGTATATTGAAATCAATATTATTTGAGAGAATAGCTACTGCTTGATATAACCCAACAGGAAGAATTAGTTGTAAAAAAAGAATATTAAGAAAAATCTGTTTTATCACTGAACTCTAATCTATATTATACTTTATTATGACATCTAAAATGCTCATAAATTCAAATGAGTCATACTTGACAATACTGTTTCCAGTACCTCGCAGCGACATACCCTAGCAAGTGTGGCTGGTGTGTGCACTGGTATGATGAGGTGTACCTGTTGTTTGATTGCTGTCTTCAGTACTACTACCTCAAACACTATGGTGAGTTCACACGTCACTTTATTTATCAAACAAGAACATAATGATCATTGTATTTTTTATTACCTTTATGATGGGTTATAATGTAGCTTATTAGTTAATAATAAAAACGTATCTTTAGCAATCAAACAACTTTGCATTTCAATTACTCTCTAACAATCATCAATTAAACTTCCAGCCGCATCATTCTCTGAGAGCTTCTATGAGCTGCTCCGCGTGCCCACATCCTCGTCCAGTGAGTTCAACAGTGGACAACAGCTACCGGTATACCTGGAGCGAGCCTCACTGGCCTTGCTGGTGTTGGTACCCTACCTGAGGGACAGGCTCGAGAGGATCGTGGAGCGATGGAGGGAGGATGATGAGGACGGCAGATTAGGCAAGGTAAGGTCATTGTAGATAGGTAGATGATGTATATGTTGATGATATATTTATTATTTTGTGAGTTAAATTCCACACACATTCAGTTACTTTTAATGTGCAATAATTAAGTAAATTGAGTGTTTACAAACATTTTCTGCATACCATTTTCGGCCCTAAGAAATGTATTATTTTCTAATTAATAGTATTGAATTCAATACTTTAAATTCATTTGTTAATTCAGAGAAAATCGAGTTCCAACAAGTGATGTAACGAATGTCATATTTTGGACATTCGCGAATGCGAATGCGAATATCTGCTGCCAACATTCGCGAATGCGAATATTCAGTTTTTGTTTAAATTTGGCGCCATTTGTCTATGGCTTGGTGACTTTAGCGGCAGTCCCGTTCGAACGAAGTGTGTTCCGAGAATAGCCGAGTTAATACGAACACATCCGTTTGAAGTGTCATTCCGCTCGCGCCGGTGTTTTCGTAAACAAATGATAAAGAGAACACTTAAAGAGAACACTGATAATGTGATTACGAGGTTAAGTTACTTGAATTGGATTTTCTTATATTAACCAACTATAATACCTATTTAAAAAAATATTGCGAATGCTAATGGGCGGATCTCCTCAAAACAATATTCTTGACAAAAATAATTAAGATTTTCTAAACCTCGCGGCAGAGCTTCTATTTAAGGCCAGATGTATAGATATATCAAATATATAGTATGTTGTAATGAAGGCACCCCAAGCAGTCCATTAATTTTGGATATTTTTCAAAATCATAAAAAAACGTTTTTGCTGATAATGTCACATTGTGAGAATAATGACGTTATTGTAAAAAATAATGACGCAATGTTCCCGACAATGAGTTGAATAAGTATTATAAATATGGAGATGAATTTACATGTGACTTAAATACTATTTTGGGTATTATTTTGTTATGATATTATGATATGGACAAGGAAAATAAAATGCAATATTATAATAAAAAAGTTTAATATAAAAATAAATTTAAATCCTCCTAATATATTGATTCTTTGGTCTTCTGATTGGATATTCTGACGATAACAGAGTTTAATGAAATAAAAAACGCTCGACTTATGCTATACATACACATTTAAAAAAAATAACAGACTTAGAGAGACCAAAAATTATACTTAAATACGTTTTTAAGCCACTAAACTAAACCCTGATTGTATCTTAAAAATGCTATTTACTCTCCTAAAAATTATAAAAGTCTTCAACGGTCTCTAAACTAATCAGACTTTTATCCTCTGATAAACCCTTATTAGAATATTAACAATAATATTTTTGACAAAACATTTAAATTAACATTTGGCAAAAACAGCTTCTAAAGCAAAAGGTAACTAAAATTATTTTATATAATAAGCTCCATAATTAACAACGATAACCACAAAACAATTGAATCTTAATAAAAACGATATTCTAATAACAGTTTTGTAAGAAGACGATGCTTAACAAAAGCCTTTAATTTAAACCAATTAGGCTCAGAAATTTCCCTCTCCTACAATGCCCTGACAATTCAATCATCAAAACTTACACTAATATTGATTATGATAACAATTACAAGAATAGTTACTTTTTCTTCATTGTTTTTTGAAATTTTTTTGGTTATTTTCTGATTTTGTTGCTGAAAATGATGCTGCCAATAATGACGAATTCTAGAAAGTTCACCATTTTACAAAATAATTTGGTATATTCGTCGGAGAGAGTGCCACATGCAGTATTAGTTTCACGCGTACGTCAACTTTGTTACATAAAAACACTTCATTATGAAGAAATAATTGAGATACAGTCAAAAATAAGAATGACGATTGTGATGACAAATTTTTGAGAATCAAAATGAAATACTTTGAAATACTGCTCAAATCGCGCGACGTCCTTACACTCCAAAGCGTGTCGGCCGACTGAGGCGCGGGGTGAAGCGTCGCTTAAACATCATTTGACTCTTCGGTCGCGTTTCGTTATAAGTAAAAAAATTACATACAACATTGTTGCCGATAATGACGCTTATTTTTTGAACATTGTTTGATTACATTTTAGAGTAACTTTTAATAAAGTTTTCTAACATTATTGTAATGAAAAACGTTCTTTATTTATCTAAGTTAAATATTTATTCACATAATGTATCACATTCAATACACTGAATTTTTTATGTCACGAAATGTTGGAAACTATACCCAGGCGACACGCCAAATATTGCCGATTTTTAAAGTAATATTTGAATATCTTTATTTTGTTTGATTTAAAGATCAAAATGGCTCCGATAGCATCTTTATCATTTATTTAAGTAATGGAATAAAAATGTTTGATTTTGAAATTCTTTAGTATTGATGAGTATTGTAGCGAGAAATACATTTTGGCTCTCTGAAATATTCACCCTAATATGCGAATATTCGCGAATGCGAATATTCATTACATCACTAGTTCCAACATGTGTGGAAATGCAGAAAAAATTGCTTTATTTCGCTTATGGCATCAGATTGTTTGATTATTATTTTATTATCTCTTCGAGCAAAGTATAGTTTCGTGTGATTTCAGTTTATACCTATAGGTAATAGGTAATACGGGCTGGTATCCGCAACTCCACGTCTTAGCGCGTAAATTAAATCGTAAAATTTATACCTATACAAATATATAAAATTGAAGTGTCTGTTTCAGCTTTCTAGTAAATGCATATGAAAGTATGTATATACGGTACTTTTTTAATTGTTGTCTGTCTGTTTCGGCTAATCTCCGAAACAATTGTACAGACTTTGACGGGACTTTCACTGGCATATAGCTGGGTCAAATCGCCGCTTTGGTTAAATATAATGATTAAAAGGTTGACACTGCATTTCTTTAGCTTTTACGTTTAACCAAAGAAAAACCTATCAACAAAAAAACTTTCTGCCAAACATGCAAATCAGGCCGAATATCTTTATCGTTTTCGGTCGGTCAGAATTCCAATCACAGCTAGCGGCATTCTGTTTCAGTCGTATGTTATGGCTGTTACACGGCAAGTTCACGTAATGTCTCAATCTGCTTAAGAGCGTGCATTCTGAAAGTGACAATGTAGATGTGAAATATTTCGCTATTTTGATAAATTTGGCAATATGAAATATGGCTAACTAGCGAACTAAAGTATTGATTATGACATGCAATAATTAATATCGTTACACCGAATATTTAGCTTTAGATGTAAAAAAAGTTTTTGGAAACTTTCCAAATACTTTTTGTGATTATTTCGCTAAAACCATTGTAAATTATTTGCCGTCTGATCATAGTGGACAAACGGTAACTTTTAAGTTCAAAACACCTTTGCAAAAAGTACAAATACAATTTCGACCAATAACAACTGGCAAATTAAATCAGGTTTGATAAAAATCATGATTTTTATAAAAAAAAACAAAATAATCGGATTAATTGGATTTAAATCGGATTTTTTTTATTATTTCTATCACACATGTCTCTAAATGTTTTTTCATTCTCGCTACTAAGCCCATTAATTCCTTCTTACAACGTTTACACACCGCTTTTTTAAACTTGCCGCAAGTGGACTTTTTTTCATCGAAATAAACCCATTCAGCATCTTTTTTCCTTCCAGACATCTTGTTGTATTCACTTTCATTAATCAATCACGAATGACCGCGCCAAAGACTAAACGGACGGATTCAGTCACTAGTTCAAATTTCGGAGAACCTCCGAAAGGTGTACTTAAACAGCATTGGACACGTGTGTGCGCGCCGTAGTTTAGGGGGACGTCCCTTGACACATTTTGGCTGATTTGGTCGAAGTAAAAAAATATTGATTTAAATCATTGATTTTTATAAAAAAAATCACTAGATTTTAATCGCGATTTAAATCACTGATTTAAATCAAGTGATTTAAATCATATCAACCCTGAATTAAATAGATTCAATAGTACCCTAAATAATAAATTAAACATTCTGGGCCATAATATGGTCAATGCAAATCAATTGTATGAGGATTTCTTTTCAGTAGTCGACAGCGACACTGAATTCAATAAAACTTTTGAAAAGAAAACAAAAAAATATTTGCCCTCATTTTATATTTAGTGACTGGGCAACTAGAGGTATTAGGATAAGTAGGGAAAGACTGTTCGAGCTGTATGGCCTTAAGCCTTACGTTAAAACTGAAACTTTCAACAAGTATGTTGCTACATATTCCAAAAAAAATTGAAATTTCTGCAAGATAGCTAAAGCCCTGTATATTAGCAACAAGATTAAATCAGCAGAAAATAAAATAAAAACAGTTTGGAAAGTTATAAATAATGAAACGAATAGGAAAAAAATACGAAACACTGAGTACGCTTTGGAGACTTCACATGGTGCCATAAGCTCTAACTTAGAAGTAGCTCAAGAATTTGTACGTTTCTTTACTGGTATTCCATGTAAAACGACGGAAGCTTTAAATACTTCACCCGATGTCTCACTTGATTTATTAAGAGCGAACGTTGCAGGCTGCCCGGTTGAATCAATTTAAACATATAAACCCTATGATAGTTATAAAAGCTTTTCGGCAAATTAAAATCAAATTGACCGAAGATCTATGGGGATTATCTATCAAAGTTTGTACATCCATAATTGAAACTATAGCACCATATTTGGCTTTAATATTTAATTTGTGTGTGGACCAAGGAGTCTTCCCGGATTTAATGAAATACAGTAAGGTAATACCACTTTTTAAATCTGGGGACAGTAAAGACACCAACAATTATAGACCAGTATCCGTGCTGCCGGTATTCAGCAAGGAGTTCGAAAAGGTAATGCTCAATCAAATGCTTTATCATTTTAACACCAACCATATCTTACACGATCAGCAATATGGGTTCACCAAAGGACGTTGTACGACTGACGCCGGTGTCACCTTATTAAAACACATATTTACAGCGTGGGAGGAGGCCCAAGATGCCATAGGAATTTTTTGTGATCTGTCCAAAGCATTTGACTGCGTAAATCATGAAACCTTACTCTTGAAACTTAAGCATTACGGGCTAGGTTAACTTGCGCTTAGTTTGGTAAAATCTTATTTAAATGATAGACAACAGCAAGTACAAATTAATGGAATCAATTCACTCGGTTTAAAAGTAAAAATGGGTGTTCCACAAGGCTCGATATTGGGTCCTTTCCTCTTTTTAGTATATATTAATGATCTACCCCATTTATTAAAAAACCAACCACAAATGGTGTTATTTGCTGACGATACTTCTCTAATTTTTAAGATAAATAGACGTGCATCAAATCTTGACGACGTAAATAACGCCCTACTACAAGTTCAAAATTGGTTCACTGCTAATAAATGCATAAGATTTGCTTTACCGAATGTTAAAAGTAGTGATTGTGACATAGTATTGAATAGCGAGAAATTAGAATTCGTCGATCAAACTGTTTTATTGGGGATTACGCTCGACTCAAGGCTGCAATGGGGTCCTCATTTAACATCTCTTGCAGGACGCCTAAGTTCAGCAGCATATGCTGTGAGAAAAATCCGTCAATTTACTGACGTAGATACCGCGAGGCTAGTCTATTTCAGTTACTTTCATAGTATCATGTCTTACGGTATTCTACTATGGGGACGGGCTGCAGATATCGAGTCTATTTTTATTCTGCAGAAAAGAGCCATCAGAGCAATATATGGTCTCCGCAGACGCGATTCTCTAAGGGAACTGTTTAAAGATGTTAACATCATGACGGTACCTTGTCAATATATCTATGAAAACATCATGTACGTTAGGAAAAATCTAAGTATTTTCAGTAAAAGAGGTGATAGACACAATTATAGCACTAGAAATAGGGACCAATTAGTTCAACCGGGTTTCAGACTGGCTAAAGTAGACTCAACCTTCATGGGGTACTGTTTAAAATGTTACAATAAAATACCTCCCCACATACTCCAATTGAATGAAAGGAGTTTTAAATCTTGTATAAAACGCACACTATGCTGCCAAGCATATTTTAAGTTGGGGGATTACATCGTTGACAAAAATGCTTGGCCCAACGCTGGTCCAGCTCCTCAAGGCGCATAAACTAATTGATTGGCATTCGAAAATATTGTTGGAGCTGCTGAAGATTGTAGGACTATCTTTAGATTGTATAAATTCAATTTCATAGTATTATATAATTACATAGCACATATGTGAGCACTATGTACCTACTTTAAAGCTACCATTTACTGGGTACGTCTTTCATTGACCTGAATGTGCCCTTGCGGATGAGACTATGTCATGCTCACTCAAATGTCTCGCTGGTGGTGGCGTGTGTGTTGGATCATTAAGTTCCCTTCAAAATGGTTCAGCTAAATGGTGCTGATCACCGTCAGTGGGGACTGGTCATCTCTTAGCTGCCAAGGCTTATTTTGATTTTTTTTTATTTTTTTAATTGTTTTTGCTTTATTACCTTCGATCAATAATGCACTAGATTCCCGGTCAGCGCTTCAAAAACGGAACGAAAAATAAGAGATCAGATTCGGTTGTGGTCTTATTTCAAATTAGTATGGTCCAATCATAGCCAACGTTAAAACGTCAAAATGCCGCAGTACGCGTTAAAAATTTTTGTATATAACCACCGTAATACCAAGATTTTGGAAGGAATATTTTTTTTTCGGTAGGTTTATTATCAGTAAGTGTTTTTCATAAAATAAAAACAGAATTAAATAGTAAATATAAATCAACTAGCAAATATTATGATTGTTTGACCAATGTTTGTGACAACTACCAACTATTGTAACAAACATCGACTGTTCTGGAACAGAGAATGCATGGTGTAGTATTGTTATTTTATATTTTATTTCTATATTATTTCCTAGCGACCCATTTCGCTGTGTAGAATGGGTATCTACTGTCGCGAAAGAAAGAGGAATAGAAATATATAAGCCTTATAAAAATTCGACAATTTGTTCGACTCATTTTAATAGATTGGACATAACTGGAAACACGCCAAGGCGTAGATTACTAAAAACAATACAACAGTAACAATAAGTATTTTTAATCTTATATAAAATTTACTTTTTATTTTCAAGCGACATGACATTATATTTGTTTCTCCGACGACAGAAAGATTTAATTCTGCCATTGTAATTAAATATTTGTTTCTCCGACGACAGAAAGATTTAATTTTGCCATTGTAATTAAACTTTATGCTTGAGTGTCAAGGCTTATAATAAACTGATTTTTTTTGTATAAATTATTATTTTCTGTATTTCATAGAAAGAAATATAAACACATGTCGACTCCACTCATTCCTTGTCCAAGCGGCGAGCCTCTGTCATAAATTTTTATTGCTTTTATTAGCACTTTGTAATTCGAACTTTAAAACCAAGCGTGTATGGTTGAATTTGTTTTGATGTATGTTTGACTTTATTGTTTTTTGTACATAGCTTTGTGAATACAACTTTAAGCATTGCATTTAAGGTTTACTTTACATTAATGTATATTTATTTAAACTAGAAGTACGTAAACACAATTGGCGACAGTTTTAAGAGAACTTTTGTATGTGATAGTGTATCTAGTGCATTATTGATCGAAGTTTATTACGGACGCTTTTAACATGCACGTCTCTCTACATTGTTCTCACATGTATAATTACAACATGAATGATGTAACCAATATTTTGTAACAATATTCTGATTTCAAAGAGTGTCCGTGGAGTTTCTTGCCCGTTCTTCTCCATAGGAACCTACTACGCGTTGGAATGGGCAACTAGCTTCATATTTCTGACTGACCGACCCCTTGACAATTCAAAAGTGCCTGTACATAATTGGTTTATTTGAAATAAATGCTTTGAGTTTGAGTTTGTCCAAATGCATTTTTTACACTTAAAACGTTAACAACTTCAAATTCAGTGTTATAATTGCAATTCATTATTATTATTCTAGTTCGCTAGTTAGCCACAACACATTTCATATTGCCAAAATTATCAAAACAGTCTGAGGTCTCGCTGCTATCCGTTTCAGGTTTCTTGTAAATCTCGCCAGCAGTCTTCTTAATCTTAAAGTCATTTATTTATTTGTTTATCGTAGGTACAATAATAATGTAATGGTATAAAGATAATAAAGAGTTCACTATGTTATGCCAGAGGGCGTACATAACATAATCAACCTATAATGTTCCCACTCCTGGGACACAGGCCTCCTCTCGGTGAGAGGGAGTGGGCCGTAATCTACCACGCGGGCCCAGTGCGGGTTGGTAGATATCACATGTCTTCAAATATTAATATTATTAAATAAGTCTGGACGGTAAAAAGACAATTATATAAAAATCACATATTTCATACAAAGTAATAATGTTGGGGTTTTCTCGTCGTTGACGGATACCCCGGTAGTTGTTGTACGAGTAGGTAGCTAGCTAAGTTACGACAAAGCACTGTTAAGAGCGTTTATCCATAAGAGTTGGTAACGTCGCAAATAGCTGTCAAAAATTAACCTGTTTTGATTAATTTGGCCATATTACTGTATGGAAATAAGAAATGTAGGTAACTAGCGAACTAGTATATTAATAATTAATTGCAATTATAACATTGAATTTGTACCCGTTTTAGGCGTAATAAAGGCATTTGGAAAGTTTACAAATACTTTTTTTTACATCAAAAACTAAATATTGGGTGTTAAGATATTAATTATCGCATTTCATAATCAATATTCTAGTTCACTAGTTAGCCACATTTCTTATTTCTATACATTAAATAATATTGACAATAAACGCTCTTAAGTTTAATAGTTTATTTATGGAAACAGTAAACGTTATGTTTGTTTAGTTATTGTTGTTATTGATCATGATCGACCCGCACATTAGCGCATGACGGAGTTTTAGTTACGACTGAATTGAGTGATTATTAATTTGGCATAAACGTACTTTTGTTGTATGCGCATAATTGGCTCGTACAGTCACGACTCACGAGCACCAATATGTATCCACTAAGCAAAATTCAAAAGCGATTTTCGCATGGAATAACGACTGCAACTTTGAGATAAGACCTATTTCATATTAGTGTGGGTTCCAAAATACTATGTTCGTAACAACATAAAATTACGATCACCACAGTAGGAGAAAATCAGTTTTTAAAGTTGCTAAGTGTATACATATTGGTGCTCGTGACTGTACATAATTAATAATAAATAGCAAAAGAAATCGGAGCAGAAAAAAACAACAGGAGAAGTGGTGCGTTTAAAAGTGCAAAAACTCGATAACCACACGTAATTTTTTTCTTTTATTAACTCTAGTATAATCCCTTTTCAAGGAGATCGCACCTAATTACTAATCACCATGTAGACAACAGTTTGCTAAATAAAAAAATAAAATTGTAAATGATTAAGAAAACAAAGTATGTCGTATTTTACAAAATCTACAGTTTAAACTTTCTCTCAAAACTCAAAATATTTTATTTTACACAAACCTACAAGGGCACAGGGTTACTCTTTTAAAAGTAAATGGTTTTCACCAACCTGTAGGAACAAAATAAACTAGTGATTTAAAATTACACAAATAAGGGTTGTGTCTTGCAGCGAGGAGCAAATCACGAAAGATCTCACCAAATTAACTCTTGGAAAGATCTCACCAAATTAACCTGCACGGGGCCAAGCCATGTCGCACTGAAGCACCTGTGCCCCGCTTCACTGTAATTCACTTGGCGACATAGAGTCACCACCACTAAAACCAAACCCCGCTTGTAAACATGTGCCGATGCTTAGCAAAAAAACTGAGACGGAGAACACACGACCGCACGCCTTGACGTCACCCGAACAAATCGTGCGAAGCAGGGCCGGGTCGCTAGTAAATAAATAAATACTTAGAAGATGTTTATTGTTACCCAATCAGTCCCGGTGGGACAAAACTCGGCGCGCCGCTACCCACGTGTACGCAACCCTGCACACAGTGTGGGCGTGCGCGCGTTTGCTGCAGCTGGCGCGCTTCCTGGCGGGCCGCACCGCGTCGCACGCGCCCACGCTCGCCGCGCTGGGCCTCACGCTCAAGGTAACTTATTGTGAAAATGTATTAAGAAAAATAAACTCTTTGATTTAAAAAAATACTTTCACAACTAACTTAGATCGTTGACAGTCGTTACGGGTAGTCAGAAGCCCAAAAGTCTGACAACAAGTCTATATATTTTAGTCTAGATAGTTTGTGGAGGTTAGTTGCCCATGTATAATTCAGGTATTCGGCTATATCCGGCTTGACTGGAAGCCGACCCCAAAATAGTTAGGAAAAGGCTAGGCAGATTGATTATCCACAACTAACTTAGAATTGAAAGCATTGCCTATTGTTTGTGGCATCGATTCATCGAACGAAATATATATGTAGTTTATGACTGTCATTAAAATAATTCAGATGAAATTGGGGTAAAAAAAAACACAACCGTTCCTTTTGGCTTGAACGTAGTCGGGTTAAAACACCCACGTATATAGCTATTCTATTTGGAAGTGTCTATTGTATTGTAATTTGGGTCTAATACAATAATATTTCTTATTAACATTTAAGTACGCGCCGCCTCGCGAGCAAGGGGAGCACACCTGGGGGGACCTCGTCAGGAGCGTGGCTACTGGACAGATAGGGTGAGTCAAATAAGTGCTCCGAAATGGTAGATTTGAAAGGAACTCTTTATCTATACAAATATTATTATAAATAAGGAAGTAACTGTCTGTCTGTTAATGACAGAGACAGATGAAATTTGACATACCTAGGACCTAGGTTAGGGGCCATAACTTATAAATAAATAAATTGGCAACCACTTTGATTCTGTCTAGACTCTAGGTTGTCCAATGGAGCGTGATGTCTCCAAGCGTTCATATCTTGGATATAATCCCTTAATTTGTAATATGCTTGTTTATAAAGTATACTTTTATGAGTATTTTTTTTTAATCATTGAATTTACATTCTGTGATTACTTGAACTCACACACTAACTTATTAGTATTACTTGTTAAAATTTTATATAATATCTTAGATACGAGGGGTGTTCAATAAATAGTGAGAATGCGATACATTCTCCTTGGAAAGAAAATAAATAAATATTGGCAGGCATAGCCCAGACGTTAAGATGATAATAAAAAAAGCAATTAATTCTCTTTTGTTTTTTAAAAGTAGAAAGAAGTCTATTGTTTGCGTCGTTTCGGAACGTGTTCTTAAAAATAGATAAAATTGAAGTTCGCGCGGTAATAAAATATCTCTGCTTGAAAATTTTTACTACGGAGCAGGTAAATCAAGACTTGAGAGCAACATTTGGGGTTCATGCTCCTCCATATTCTACGGTTGCGCGTTGGTGTGCTGAGTTCAAGCGAGGAAGAACCTCCACTAACAACGACCCACGAACGGGACGCCCCATATCGGCAGTGACTGAACAAATGATTAAAAAAGTTGAAAATATTGTCTTGGCGGATCGTCGTGTTACTGTTCGTTTTATAGCTGAAGAAGTAAAGATTTCGATAGGAAGTGTCCATAATATTATAAACGACCATTTGGGTATGAAAAAAGCGTCAGCGCGCTGGGTGCCCAGAATGCTTTCTGACGCGCAGAAACAAACTCGACTGAGAATTTCACAAAGCTGTTTGGATTTGTTACAACAAGATCCTGACCGATTTTTGGCTCGATTCATAACTATGGACGAAACATGGCTTCACCATTATGACCCGGAAACGAAACAACAGTCCATGACTTGGAAGCGACCGTCATCTCCAACTCCAAAGAAATTTAAGGCGATTCCATCCGCCGGAAAGATCATGGGCTCTCTTTTCTGGGACAGCCAAGGGGTGGTAATGATCGAATATCTTAATCATGGAGCCACTATTACGGGGACTATGTACGCAGGACAAGTAGCAAAGTTGCGTGAGGAAATACGCAAGAAACGGCGTGGCAAACTCGCTAAAGTTGTTTTGTTTCACCAAGATAACGCCCCTGCGCACAAGTCCAGAGTTGCGATGGCTGCCATTCAAGAAGCTGGCTTCGAATTGATGGAACATCCTCCATATTCACCGGACCTTGCTCCTAGTGATTTCTACCTATTTCCGCGCTTAAAGGAACATCTCAGGGGCCAGAAATTCGAAGATGATGACGGAGTAGTCGCCGCCGTAAATGATTTTTTAAGGGATCAGGAAGAAGTTTTTTTTAGAAAGGGAATTTTAGGATTAGAGAAAAGATATACAAAGTGTATAAACCTGAAAGGTGACTACGTCGAAAAATAAAATAACATATAATAAAAGATAATTGCGTCTTACTCATTCTCACTATCTGTAAGCGTCAGAACCCCTGGACCAATAGAGATAATTGATGTTTAGAAAATACTAAAATGCACTACCTTTTTGCTACTATTTGATACCTAACTTCAAATATTTAGTACCTCGACTGACAGCGAAAAAACGGGTAAAGAAAGTGGTCAGACATTCTGACATCAGGATGTCTGGACCATTTTTTTTTTTATAGTTTCGGACAACACAACAAATTTATCTTTTTGTATATATTTACTACCTTTTTAATACCTCAAGATATATTTTTTTCAATTTTTTTTGTCATACCAGAAATATGTTACGCAAGAAAGAAACTTTGCTAGATATGCAAATTCTCTCTCTTAAATTACAGAATAAGCAATAACGTTATTAATTAATAAAAAGCTATTTAAAAATTCTACACCTGTCCTGTAAACCTACATTATGAAGTGAGACCCCCCCTGCTTATAATATTATATTATAAATATGTAAGTTTGTTTGTTACTCAATCACGCTTAAACGGCTAAACTGATTTGAAGGAAACTTTGCTCATAGATAAACCATGATCCGGACTAGAACATAGGCTACTTTTTATCCCGAAAACATAAATAGTTCCCGAGGGATATAAAATGATGTCGCACTATAACCGAATGTTAACGCAGGCTAAACCGCTGACAAAAGTCTATTATTTATTAAATTTGTGTTAAGTAATTATTTGTTTCTCTAAATCTTGTTACATTCTCTATATCTTCTTGTTATATTTTTAAGTGCAAGTTACAAATTTGCATCAATGATTTACCAGAAAAGATGTCTTTAAAAGGTATAGAGTACAATATATTGTCTGAATTTGTGCCATCTGTGACTCCCGAAGGTGTAGGACATTACAAATCGCATTTCCGACGAGATTCGAAATGGCCATGTTACGACGATATGTCTAGTAGAGTTACTATACGTTGTAAATCCCGATCCCTCACGCTAGGTTATTTCAATACCAATGGCATTCAAGGTCAACGCGATGAGATCGTGGCATTCCTCCGCGACCATAAAATTGACATCCTTCTCATCCAAGAATCATTCCTAAAACCCTGTAACCGTTACCCTGGCTGGATTGCCAACTATCGTATAGTTCGCAATGACATGGTTCGTTGTCACAAGGGTGGTACCCTAATATATTATAAAAAGGATCTGTACTGCATCCCTATGAACCCTCCTCCCCTTTCACGACTAGAAGTCTCAGTCTGCCGCCTAGGTATGACAGGCCATCAGCCGTTCATTAAATTAAGTAAATTAACTTATAGAATTCCACACGGACGAAGTCACGGCTATTTTTTTTTTTTTAACTAGGGCGTCTCTCAGGTGACCACTAAGGTCGTAGCTGCTTAACCGGGCTTTCCTGTGGCTGCCTTAAGCTTCTACACTCAAAGCCTCCAGCCAGGGGCATAAACTAATCTAATTAAAGTTAGGCGAATGCTCGCTAAGGGCACCCCCTGTGGGTTACGAACCTCGGCTTAGGGTATTCGCTGAGGGGAGGACAGCAAGAGGGACAGGCTGGATCAAAAGTATATCATGATTATTGATCGGGGAATTTAAAGCTACAGGCTCAGCAACGACGCGGGCTGGTGCATCGTCGAGCAAGGGGCGGGGGGAGTATCATTTACTCGGGAGGGTCGCGGTCGCGGGGACCTCTGCGGCGAGGTCGGTAAGACGGGTGTCGGTTGTGTCTGTATACTGTACTTGTGGCCCTATTACTTTCCTGGAGGAGGGTGATGGGGTCATCTGGGTCGGAGAGGAGTCACGGGTAACAGCTAGTATTGAATATGAACGTTGCAGGAGCGCCGTGGTGACATTCCCGATGCTGGGCAGCGCAGCGCTGCGCGGCGTGGAGTACGGCGCGTTCGGCGTGCAGCTGCTGCGCTGGTGGGACGCGCGCGCGCGCCCGCAGCACGCGCTGCCCGCGCCGCCGCCGCCGCAGGTCACTACTATCTATAGTGTAGGATGTTTGGCGCTCCCTCCTACCTACAACGTTCGGCTACAACTAGAATAACCACTAATCGCAAAATAACTTTTCCTTATGCTCTAGGATAGGGATCACCAATTAGTTTTATTTTTTACTGTTAAAAAAAAAAAAAAAAACATGCGGTCCGTTTGGTAAAAGATTACTAACAACCAAGATAAAAAAAAATACAAAACCCAAATTGGCTTTTGGGCCCATTATGAATGATCTCGTTTACAGTAAAAAAATATTTATTCACATTAATAATACCTAATGACTTACATAGTTATTTTTTTAGTAGGTATACCTAGTAATGTCTTGTTTTATC
Source organism: Agrochola macilenta (assembly GCA_916701695.1). Lineage (NCBI taxonomy): Eukaryota > Metazoa > Arthropoda > Insecta > Lepidoptera > Noctuidae > Agrochola > Agrochola macilenta. The sequence goes on along the minus strand of OU753573.1, from coordinate 19,965,501 downwards.
GTTATTTCTTAATTGATATTTTTGATCCTGCTCTATAGCATACTAATGTCTAATGTTCAATGTTTCCAGAAAGACGACCGAGCCCTTCGGTGGAAAAACAAGTGTCCGCTATGTCTACAGACGTGGAAGATACCTACAGTATTGCCAGTCTCCGGGTGAGCATGCATTTTTTTTTGTTCCAACGTACACTTGCGAATAAAAACTTAAAAAAAAATAGTACAGATAGGAACTTATAATTACACAAACTTCAAACTATTATATGAAAAAAAAAAACGCAAACGCGCAACGACAAGACGCCAACCATTCGATTCAAGGCCCAGCAATAATGTACTCTGTGACTTATACCCAGCAATAATGAATGCATACTATTGTAGAAAGGACAGCACTTCCTATGTTCATTACCCATCGACGGGTCGACGCTTTGATAAAAATATTACCTACAATTTATATTAAACTTACTTTTTAGATGTTTTTGACTGTATCGGGGGTTTTAAACATTTTTCATTTAATTTTAAGAGGCTCAATAATGCCGTTCGTTTCAGCTACATTTTCTGCTACATCTGCATCTCTCGCCACGTGCGGGCTAACTCCACGTGTCCGGTGACTCGCTGTCCGGCGGCAGAACAGTCGCTCGTCCGACTGTACATCGACTAGCACTGGGCACTGCCGCACTGCCGCACTGCCGCACTGCCGGCGAGGGCAGTACCCACTGTGACATTGTGCCTGCGAGTCACGCAAGCCGCGTGCAAGGCGACTGTGTGTCGTATAGTGTAGATACACTAGTTTAACCTATCAAAATAATGACAACTTGAGCAACAATGCATATGTAAAGCTCCAAGTAAATTTTTATTTAAAATGTGTTTAAGACTACGACTACTGCCATAATTTTAAATAAACTGGTAGTTTGAAAAGGTATCATTATATGGTAAACAAAACGCACATCAGTAATTATGCCTTATAAAACATTTTACATTACCAGTAACCGTATCACAATAGTGTTAATTTGTTCATATTAGGGAGGTGTCATTGACTCTGGCAGGGCCACCAACAGGGATTTTAATTTTGATTACACAAAAAATTAGTCGCTAATTTGTCGAAATTTGTCGCCAAATATCAGAATTTGTCGGTCCCTGGTTCAAAAGATATAAGGGTTTATAGGTGGCCGATCTGGAGAGTCTCCCCAGCAGGGCCACATTTATATCTCAAAAACTAGGGCACCTAGCGAAGATCTGTTTTCTCCAATATTTTGTCGCTAATTTGTCGAAATTTGTCGCCAAGTTACAGATTTTGTCGGTGTGTAATTAAAAAGATATTAAAGAATTCTATTTCCCCAGTGGTGCAAGCAAGTACAAAATACTTTATGTAGTTTCTAGACAGTATCTATGACGTCATATTGAGGAATGTTTGTTTTGAATTAAATAAACTTATTCTATAATTTCAACCACCAAAGGAAAGCTGTATTCATTACCTATAAACAAATCTACAATAAATATATGTAATTATTTATCTAACACCATGTGCATTTACCACTTAGTCGCTGGCAGATAGATCGCTACGCTCCGTTTCATTTACGGTAAGTAAGAAAGAGATAGATGCGCGTGTACAGACGAGCTACTTATAACAAGTTGCCCGTCACGTAAGTTAAAGTCAGCCAGTTTAATTAAAGTGGAACTTATTATGAATAGTTACGAACTCGAGTGTTGTTATCTCTATTATAGGTATTCCGCAAATACAAAAACGGGAAAAAGTGCGAGATAGAACGAGGGCTTCCACTGCTGCACGTCACCGGCGCGGCGCTTCGGCGTTCGCGCCGCTCAAAGTACTTAAAAAAGAATAGGTAAATAAACAAACTTGCTCTAAAAGATTTTTTCTTTATTCTTCCACCAGGAGTACAGCGAGGTTTGTTTGTGTAAAAAATTTAAAGAACACTTACGAATGCGGGCATTTAAGTGCATTGAACAAGGTGGTGGACAATTTGAGTGTTTTGAAAAGAAGACGCCGCCGCGCCGTATGATTGCAGATTAATATGTACCCCCTTGATTTTTCACGTCAATAGCGTGTTTGTGTGTGTGCCTTGAGATACAAATACCGAGGCGCTACCTACCAATGTAGTCCGTCGATGTCCATATATTATTTGGCTACAAAGCTAGGATAGCAATTTTTTTTTAAACCGGCCAAGTGCGAGTCTGACTCGCGCACGAAGGGTTCCGTACCATTATCTATAAAACGGCAAAAAAAAACACGTTTGTTGTATGCCAGCCCCCCTTAAAAATTTGTTTTATTTTAATTTATTTTTAAACTGAATATATAACTAAATATTCTGTGAATATTTCAAGCGTCTACCTGTTGCCGTTATCAATATCGAGCAAAAAATCACGTTTGTTGTATGGGAGCCCCCTTAAATATTTATTTTATTCTGTTTTTTTAGTATTTGTTGTTACAGCGGCAACAGAAATACATCATCTGTGAAAATGTCAACTGTCTAACTATCACGGTTCATGAGATATAGCCTGGTGACAGACAGACAAACAGCGGAGTCTTAGTAATAGGGTCCCGTTTTACCCTTTGGGTACGGAACCCTAAAAACACTACTTAGGTGCTTCAGTGCATAAATTATGACTGTAACCTAATTTTCTAACTGGACACCCCAATTAGAAAATTAGGTTACATTCATAATTCGGGCAGGGTGTGCATTACTTACTTGAGTTACATGTTGTATATGCCTCGCGACGATATGCTCATTTAGGACGAACCATTTAGTAGGTACCTTATTAATAGGTATCTATTGAATTTTAAGATTATATCTGAAATTTTAAGTTTGTATACCTATGTAGTGTAATTAACATAGGTACATAACATAACATCACACAAAAATAAAACACACTCATAAAACAGTTGCATGCGACTGTACATCTTGACACCAAATAGAACAAGAGCAAGGTTTAATGTTTTCAAACAAGTTTAAGCCAGTCTAACCTAGTATTTAAAACATAAAAACATGTATTTAATTGAGAATTTATGTCTCTCGGACATTTCTAAGGACTGTAGACCGATAAAACTAGAAGTATATTACACATATTAATATAAATATTTTTTCTTGCCAATTTTTCGTGAACTCTTCGATCTAGCTCTTGGACTATACCTTATTAATTGAACTCATTATATCTCCCAAACTAAGACCCGACAAATTCTGATATTTGGCGACAAATTTCGAAAAATTAACGACAAAATATGGGAGAAAACAGATCTTCGCTAGGTGCCTTAGTTTTTGAGATATAAACGTAGCCCTGCTGGGGAGACTCTCTCCAGATCGGCCACCTATAAACCCTTATATATTTTGAACCAGTGACCGACAAATTCCGATATTTGGCGACAAATTTTTACAAATTAGCGACAAATTTTTTGTGTAAATAAAATTAAAATCCCTGTTGGTGGCCCTGCCAGAGTCAATGACACATTAGGGAGGAGTATTGTTTATTATTGTATTATTTATTTTGTTAACATATTATGGTTGTGGGAGCATTCATGTGAGGGACTTATGACCAAATACTCAAACGCCACGCAATTTTATGTCAATGTTAAATATTGTTTGAGTACACGGGGATAAATCGGTAAACGAAGATATTGGTCACTAATATCTTTATTATTATAGAAATAAGGCTCACTATTCCATGCAGCATGCTGGATACGCTTAGATAAATCATGTAGATTGAACTTAGTAATAATAGTTCATTCGACAAATTAATATTAATTATTATGATTGTATGTAGTGCCTTACTGTGTAAGGGATTAAGTTATTATAACTAATACCTACTTATTAAATTTGTTATTGTTTTGAAATAAAACACAAAAAAAAACGTTTTTTCATTTATTATTCGTAAGAAATATGTAATATATTAAATATATTGTACGGTGCGGTATCAAAACATACCAGTTATAATTAAGTCTTTATATCCTAGGCATTATAAGCTATATTGCCGTATTTTTAATTTTTTTGAACTTTCCTTAATTTTAACGGGTGATGGATGATTAACAACTTATCTCCTATATCTCACACAAATTTATTTTTATGTCAATCACATAATAAACGATTTGACGTATATTCGACCTTTAATTGATTTATTACTTTTTACAACAACTCCCAGTACAGCCCGATGCAAACTTGATGGCGTCTCGGCACATGAGGCGAGTCGCTGTTCACGAGCGAGCTACACGTCCACGTGTCAGTGAGGGACGCAGTGGATTGCTTACATCAGAGCCGCCATAGAGCTTGGAGCTTACTGTACCTATAGTGTGTTCATTATAACTTGTCCTGTGACGCGATAGGTAGCGCTGTTCTGTCAGTCGTCATTTTGAACTCGAATAATATTATTATTGAAACTAAGTTTGACAAGCAATAGTACCAAAATGACGGCAAGGGACAAGTTATACTGAACGATCTGTCAATTGAACAAGTGTGACAGTAATATAGTGTAACAAGACAGATGTACTCTGTTTATAGTAGACAGTAGGTATAGTACAACACTAAATATAATACTACAAGTCTTGAGACTTGTAGTTTCATGACTTGACAAGACCGTGACATTCAACCTTGGGATGGGAAAGCAATTACGAGGTCGACTATACATTATTTTTTTGTTTCTTGAATTTTAAAATATCGTGTATTCCCGTTCGTCCCACTGCCGTCGTCGCACTGGTGGGACGAACGGGAATTTAATAAATAATATTTTTATTCCCGTTCTTCCCACTGATACTGTTAGTGGGACGAACGGGAATAATTTTGTAATTTTATTTTTAATTCCCATTGGTCCCACTAAATAATTAGAGTCTGGTTGTTCAATGGTAAAAAATCTTATATGTACCTTCTATCTATTTTTTATAAATAAAAGGAAACCGTGACTGACTGAGATCTATCAAACTACAGCCGAAAACTACTGAGATTAGGAACGTGAAATTTTGCACACGGCTTTCTTATATAACGTAGAGGAGCACTAAGAAGGGATTTTTAGAAATTCGACATTTATGGGGATGAAATGGTATTTTGTTTACATGAAAAATCTTTTTCCTTGAGTTAATAAACTTGAAACTTAGCACAAAAGTACTAGGCTTGCATGAATTCACAAGACGGTATTGTATTCATGACACGTTGTGCACAATTTCTGAGTAGTATCCTACTAATACTAATGATTGAAATACTATCGTGAGTTCATGCAAGCCTAGTACTTTTTGTCCTAGAAGGAATACGTCAAATTACGTCATCCTGAATATAAAAAATAGATAGACGATACATAGATTAGAAATAAGTGTTTTTTACCATTGAACAACCAGACTCAAATTATTTAGTGGGACCAATGGGAATTAAAAATAAAATTACTAAAATATTCCCGTTCGACCCACTAACAGAATCAGAGGGACGAACGGGAATAAATTTAATATTATTGATTAAATTCCCGTTCGTCCCACCAGTGGGACGGCGGTAGTGGGACAAACGGGAATACACGCAAAATATAGACGATTTGTTTTTATTTTTATAAAGAAAATACCGTCCTTGAAAGTAAACTACAACGGAATACAACTCATGCGCATTGGGAATCACCTATCGCTATATATGTTGTTCTTTCTCCCCCAGAGGAGCGTAAGGAAGTGTTGACACAACACCCCTTCGCGCGCCTCTGGGAACGAAAGAAAAACGTACAGGGCAGCAGATGGTTCCCATTGCGCAGGAGTTGGAGGGAACAAAATGGTGAAATCCCGCCTTGTACATTAAATATGGTGCCAAGTGTCAAATTCTGCTTGGATGTCACGAGTGTTTTCCTTAATAAATATTGTAAGTTATTTCCGAAAAAGTCATTTGCCACAACATTGAATCGTAGAAAACTGGTAATATTATTCGTTTTAAACAAAAAGTTAGAGTAAGAGGGATGGTCTAAAGAAAAATGTATGGACAGACCATCGGAGCCTTGAATGATTTTGATTTATCAGAAAAATGCTCATGTCTCACCATCGACTATTTACTAATCTATTGATACTCAACATACAAGACGCGATCCCGCCATCTTGAAATAAAAGTAAACGGATAGAACGGAAGATAAGAAGTCATCAATCAACAGCTGTGGGTGGAAACAGGTATATAAATAAAAGGTAGAAGTGAACTATTTGTTGAGTATAACAGTTTTATAATATCTTACTTCTCCATCGTCTAAGTTATATTTACACATTTGACTAATTCACATAAATTCCAAACTGTTAAAAATATAAGTAGACTCAACTTTGTTCTGGTGTTACGTTTTGTTAAATACTTTATCTATCACATGGTGTAGATATAGTTGTAGTACCTCTTATGGCTATGGTTTGAAGGTACAATATACCTTCGAAATTAATTAATAATTTGTACAAAATGATGGAACAAACTTACTATATATTATGTAGCTGACAATATTATCGTTGGTTATTTGTGATTAATTAAATTAAAATATCAATACAAAACTACAAACTAAAATCAACAAGCTACCAACAAAATTTAACATGAGTGGCAAATTTTCCACAATAAACGATCGTGGCAAAGTTACTACCATTTCGCTAAAGGTGCGTCCACACTACGAGCATTCATTCACGGACGTTCACTTTTTGTGAAAATTCCATTGCGGACCAATCAATTGTTTGCGATAAACATCCGGAACAAATGCACGCAAACGAATGCTCGTTGTGGACTCTCCTTATTACAACTACCTCACACATAATCCACTTGAGATGTAATAACACCATGTAAGTACTGGTGTGAGACCTGCCGACCGTTCTTAGCCACGAGGACCATCCTAGGTGTGTGTCCAAGGTACAGGATTGGACTAGGGGGGCCCTGGGGGCCTTCCCCGATGGGGGGCAGGGAGTGCACATAGGCCCTCAGTTCGTCGCGCGAGGAGAACGTCTTGTCTCCGTAGATGCCGGCGCCCTCGGGGATGTCGAGTACTCCCCAGGATTCTGTCGTGTCGAAGTAGCCGCCTTCACCCTGGAATTATGTAAGTAGTTTGGTAATATTTAGGTACCCTTTTGCATTCTACACAGATTCCTCACTTTTATTTTATTCTTATGAAGTAAAATAAACATACCATACTCGTATCAGTTATTAAAAATATATAATGGCTTCATGGTTAGAGTCTCGCTTCTCGAGGAAGAAATTGCAGATTTGATCTTAGCTAGTAACGGAAGACCATAAAATAGAATAGAATATGTTATCTGAAGAATAGTCTATAACCAGTTATAAATCTAAGCAGTATCTCATTATAGATATCAGTGTGATAATCAAATGACTAGTGATGTTACCTTTCACTTTAATATCACGAAGGTTTTTTAAGCATTGGGTGGTGATGTCAAGAAATATTTACCTCAAAAGTAGAGACAGCGTAGTGGTTCCCTCTCTTGGCGGTGACTACGGAGACCAGCTCGCCAGCCTGGTTGACGATGGGCGTGCCCGCGATGTACACGTTGGCCGACTCGAACGTGGGCGCGAACCGCCACTGCGCCAGCACGCCGTCGCTCGAGCGGAGCAGGATGCGCTTGGTGCGGTTGATGAACACCTGATGGAAGGAGATAGGTCTCTTTATGGCACACAAGCGAGACAGACATCTATGACGAAGTTGGTACCATCCACCATCTTATATCCTTTTCCTAACTACGAGGGCGGAGTGATAAGTCTGGTAAAAATGAAACAAGGAGCAGGGTTGGGCAGTATTTGAATTACTTGTAATTAAAATACGTAATTGAAATACAAATACGTATTTGGTATTTGTATTTCAATTACATCCTTAAAATGTAATTTGTAATTCGTATTTCAAATACCTGAAGACGAAGTATTTTGTAATTAGTATTTCAAATACTTGAGGCTTCAAAATACATTTTAACATTAAAATACATTTAACCTTCATTTAACGATCGTGAGTGTGAGTGCGAGGCGAGAGTGCAATGATGGTAAAGCAGCTATTAGAGTTGGTAACACTGCACCTGTTATGTACACTGTACGCTATGACTGTACGTCAATTGGCCAACAAAACGCAAAAAAATGTACGTCGAATTTGTCAATGTCAAGCTATGATGTCAAGTCATAACGGTTTAACGGTTGTTTTTAGTTTTTAGAAGCAAAGAGCTTTCAATTCTTGAGCGCTATCCAAATATAAAAAATATATTCATACAATTTAACCCAAGTTTGTGCTCATCAGGACCTGTAGAAAGATTGTTTTCTTGAGCAGGTTTAATTCACTCTCCAACAAGAGGTTGATTGTCTGCCGGTACATTAAAAAATCTAGTGTTCATGAAAGGAAACTCTGGCTTTACTGATTAATTAATCTTGTTTTCCTCTACTTTTCAGCCCATGCTGGTCTAGATTACTTATTTTGTAATATGTAATTTGTATTTAGTATTTCAATTAAAAATAGCTACAATTATGTATTTTGTATGTTATATTTCAAATACTTTACTTAAAGATATTTTGTATTTTAATTACTTGCGATACTGTATTTTGTAATTTGTATTTCAATTAAAGCAAAGCATGTATTTTGCCCAGCCCTGACAAGGAGACAACTTTATTTAAAAATTATGATTTATTTTTCAACGTTATTTCCATCTAACTCAATGCACTTCATTCATTCATTTATAAATTGATCTAAATAAGTGTAATAATAGTGATATAAATAATTTCAAATGTTTGCATGCCGATTGGTAAAATGTGGCTGAGCTAAATGTAATCTTAAGAACTATTATGTACTACCCATATTTGCAAAATAAAATCTATTCTATTCATCCAGCGTTTCTCAAACTTTTCGATCCCTTCCGTAAAGTACGACTTAGGCAACCCTGCGAAATAGGCATTGGTTTCGAGCATGATCTCCTCGTTGGAGCTAAATCTTTTTCTACCGAGCCATTTTTTTAAAATTAGAAAACAGAAAATAGTCGCAAGGGGCCAAATCTGGCGAATATGGTGGGTGAGATAGCAACTCATATGGCAACTCATGTAATTTGGCCATGGCAATCGCGCAGGTGTGCACTCGTGCGTTGTCTTGGTGGAAGAGGATTTTCTTCTTAGCCAAATGCGGTCGTTTTTCAGGTAAAATTTGGTTAAATTGGCATAATATTCGCCATTGATCGTTTTACCCTTCTCTAGGTAGTCAATATGGATTACCCCACGTGCTTCCCAGAGAACTGTAGCCATCACTTTATTGGCCGATAAAACTGCTTTGGCCTTCTTCGGAGCTGGTTCGCCCCTAGCAATCCATTGTTTCGATTGTTCCTTGGGTTCTGGTGTATGGTGGTGGATCCACGTTTCGTCTACCGTTATATAACGACGCAAAAAATCATGTTTATTCCGTTGTAACAACGCCAAACATAGGCATGTTTGGCGTTGTTACAACGGAATAAACATGATTTTTTCGAAGTGGTAACTCGCATGCGTTTTTGATCAATAGTCAGTAAACGCGGCACCCATCGCGCGGCGGGCTTTTTCATATCTAAATGTTGTTGACGAACGTGTGCGCAATATAAGATATTGCGCACACGTTCGTTTGAGATGCCTACTATCTCGACTATCTCGCTCACTTTTATTCTTCGGTCGTTCAACACTATGTCATGGATTTTAGCGATCATCTCTGGAGTAGTGACCTCAACTGGGCGTCCTGGGCGTTCAGCATCACTTGTGCTTGTACGATTACACCGAAAATCCGTAAACCATTTATGAATCATTTTAATCGACGGAGCAGAGTCCCCATAATATTTATCAAGCCTTTGTTTCGTTTCCGTAATAGTTTTTTTGCGCAAAAAATAATGTTTAATTAACACTCGAAATTCACTTTTCTCCATCTTTGCGAAAATGCGTTCAATTGTTTTTATTTAATGGCTCTCAAAAAAAAACTAACCGGAAGTACTGGCTGAAAATTTAAATATGGTCCCTCAAAAGAGTTGTGAACAAGGAGGTTACATGCAATTTGCGATAATTTTATTCCAAAATAGATTTTTACCAGACTTATCACTCCGCCCTCGTATATCGGGGTCGGCTTTCAGTCTAACCGGCTGAAGCTCCACCACCCAGTTACTCTTACCCCTTGGTAAGACTGCTACTACAGACGCGGGCGTGGAATTACTGAAGAGCATATTCGAGGCCTGGGAGAATTCGCAAGATGCTCTTGGCATTTTCTGCGACTTGTCCAGGGCCTTCGATTGCGTACATCATGATACTCTTATCAGGAAACTGTACCATTATGGCATGAGGGACAAGGCTCTTGACCTTCTGACTTCTTATCTGAATAACAGAATTCAGAGGGTCGATGTTAATGGCAAGAGATCTGCAGGATCTGCGGTCACCATAGGCGTTCCGCAGGGTTCAATTCTAGGTCCTTTCTTATTTCTAATTTACATAAATGACTTACCTTACTACATAAGGGATAATCACAAGATCGTATTATTCGCAGATGACACTTCCCTCATTTTTAAAATCAAACGTCAGTTAGTCAACTTTGAACAAGTCAACGATGCACTCTCTAAAGTTGTGCATTGGTTTAATGTAAATAATCTTCTCTTGAACGAAAAAAAGACTAAACTCATTAAATTTTCAACGCCAAATGTCAGGCAGCTAACTACCAATGTTCAAGTTAATGGAATAGAGTTGGACCCTGTTGAGTCAACAGTTTTTCTTGGAATAACTATTGACGGTAAATTACAATGGGGCCCACACATAGAAAAATTGTCAGGAAGGCTTAGTTCGGCCGCCTATGCTGTTAAAAAAATTAGACAGATAACTGACGTAGATACAGCCAGAATTGTTTATTTTAGTTACTTTCATAGTCTTATGTCATATGGAATTCTTCTTTGGGGAACCGGTGCGGACATTAATACTATCTTTGTTCTACAGAAAAGGGCTGTTCGAGCCATTTACAACCTAGGTCCAAGAGATTCCCTTCGAGAGAAATTCAGAGAAATAAATATTCTGACTGTAGCCTCACAATATATTTTTGAAAACCTATTGTATGTACACAAAAATATATAAAATTTTAAGAAAATGTCCGATATTCATAGTTTAAATACCAGGAATAAACACAACCTTGCTGTACATCGCACACGTCTCCACAGAGTAAGCAACTCGTTCATGGGTCAATGTATACGCTTTTACAACAAACTTCCCATTGACATTCGAAACTTACCCATTAAACGATTTAAAAGCTGTATTAAAACCAAACTTTGTAAAAAAGGGTACTATAAAATTTCAGATTATTTAGAAGAAAAAAAAGCTTGGGATTGAGCTGCTCGCTCTGCTAAGCCTTGTGAAAACCATAAAACTTGACATTTTAATTATTCATCACAATAAACCAGTTTTATATACACATTGACATTGTTGAAAATTATGTTCAAAATGACACGATTACTTTGTAAAGTATTATATTATTTTAATTATTGTGAATGTGAGGACTATGTGGATATTTTTATTTTCCCTTTTCCTTTCTTTTTTTCTTTCTCAGTTTTAATGATGGTCTGGCAGTTTGAGTAGTTGATGCGGCCTACCCAAATATCCTTTCCTTGGTATTGTTCGTCGAGTTGAGCTCCTTAAGTTCTGAGTTGAGCTCCACGATTACTGACAAATGCTTGCACTGACTGGACAGGTCCACTCAAATCTGTGTGGTTCTTTCCTCAAAAGACCATTTCAGACACTAATCTACATGGTCCTCACATGACTTGACCAAGATTACATATGTCTGGACTTTAAAAGAGACTGTGACCTCTGAGTTTGTTTCGGCCTTTCTTCTCAGAGTAGTCAGATAGGAAACACCGACCTCACCTAGCTTATTTTTAATATTTTTTTATATGACGTGTAAAAGTGATTCCGATATCCTATTTACAGAATAAACAATTTAATTTCATTTCATTTCATTTCTTGTCAGACTTTCGGGATTTAGGTATTTTTCTTTTTTACATCTCTATCAATTTTATGAAATAATTTGTTGTGGAGTCTCGGTATATTCACTAACCTTTTCAGCAGTGTTCTCGTCGATCCTGACGTACACCAGCTCGCCGAGCGGCGCCAGTAGCTGATCCGTGAAGATGCCGCAGTAGTGATGGGTCGTTTTTGCCAACTGCTCGACCTGCAAAGATTACATCAAATTGTTCAAAAATGCGGATTGATTGGTGGCACATACAGTTGTGAGTGTTGTGGAGGTTCTTGAACATCATTGATTTTTAATGAATGACAACTCCTTGAGAAATTATTGGCTGTCATCATTATGCAGTGAGCACATGTAGGTGATCAGTGCTTGTTAGTATTAGAGCACTTAGGTCCACTTGCACCACAAATCACTAAATAAGATTAACGTTAAACAGATTCCATGAATCATCAAACGATGGACAGAAACGGAACGATATTTAAATTCGTTTAGCGATAAACGTGATAACTGATTTCTGATGCAAGTGGGCAACGTCGCAAATACCTATCTGTCAAATATTTCGCTGTTTTGACTAGTTTGGAAATATTACTGTATGGAAATAAGAAATATGGCTAACTAGTGAACTACTTATGAAATGCAATATTTAATACTTACCGTATTTAGTTTTCGATGTAAAAAAAGTATTTGAAAACTTTCCAAGTGCCCTTTTTACACCTAAACAACCGTTACAACATCAATTGCTGTAAATATTAATAATTACCTAATTGCAAATGTAACTATTTGCAATTAGGTAATTATTAATATTTTAGTTTACTAGTTACCTATATTTCATATTTCCATACAGATAAAATATTTCCAAATTAATCAAAACAAGTAAATATTTGACAGCTATTCGCGACGTTGCCAACTTTTAGAATGAACTGAAATGAAGAACTCTCAAACACAAAGTATTTAAATCAATTAAACCATTTTTAAGCACTTTTGATTTGTCGAAGGAGTCGGTCATTCCGAAAGATGAAGCTAGTTGAACAAGTTTAAGTAACTAACGCAATGACTCTCACCTGTTCCGGAGTACAGCAGTGGATAGGCACGGTAGAGCCGAAGCTGGCGTAGGGCTTGCCATCCCCCCGCTCATGCAGCTCCGCGGGGATGGCCATGTTCTCCACCAGCCCGCGGTACGTGAGGCCGGACGTGGTGGTGGGGTAGCCGGTGCGCTTCGACATGGTGAGGTCAGAAGTTGGAGGTGGACACTGAGGTGGAAAATAGTCTCGTTAGGTAACATTCGTAACTGCACATACCTAACATACGATCAGGCCTGTAACTGCGAAATACTTTTTTTAATTTTTATATGTGAAATTATCAAATATCTTGAGCGGGAGGGCGTGTCAGACTCTTACTGACTAAAACCAGGGTGGGTTTCCTTCAGGTGCCTGTACGTTGCCAGGGGCCACGGTATCTATTCAAAATACCATTTCATCCCCATAAATGTCGAATTTCTAAAAATCCCTTCTTAGTGCTCCTCTACATTATATAAGAAAGTCGTGTGCAAAATTTCACGTTCCTAATCCCAGTAGTTTTCGGCTGTACTTTGATAGATCTCAGTCAGTCACGGTTTCCTTTTATTTATAAAAAATAGATAGAAGGTACATCTCTTTCGGACTTTACTGCGAAGAAATACCCGACGTGACAATCGAACCCAGCACAAAAAGCATAAATTAGGTAGGTGCCTCGCTTTGTCAGAGTAAAGTTTTATAGGTTTTTTTATATGTTAACGCTAACGATGGGGTAAGTAGAAAATAGGGGCATATCTGATATCCGTAGCCGTCACCGCTAGTAAGTGGGTGTAGGAATTATAGCTACAACTCTACCTAACCCTTCGGGGATTACCGGCGTGATTATGTTATGTTACGGCTAGAGTAATGTTATGTCTCTGAGTACTACTTATGAGCCACAGTCTACGAGAGTACCTAGGACCCCTTGGTTCATGGAAAGACAGCTGTGCTGCTGGGGAGTTTGTTGCGCCACTTCTTCCGAACTCGTCGGGGGGCGTTTTGGGGGCTGTCTTATGTATTTTGACGTTCGAAAAGTGGTGATTCTCAGCCTAGTTTGAATAAATGACTATTTTGATTTTGAAATATAATATTAGCAGCTATAGTTCACCTGAATGATAGTGCGATCTCTGCCATTCTATCACTACTATAGTCACTGTCACTCATATAGGTATTATCAACAAATTATTTTATTGTGTTATGTAAAACGAAGGGAGCCTTGATTACAGCCCGATAACAGTGTATACTGTTTGTTAGTTCGTCACAATCAGGTGCCACTCCCAGCGATAACGTTTCACTAATTAAATCTAAGTATGTTAATTGATTTCGGGTTGTACACTTGCACCTAATTCATTTGATATGTTTGTTCTCGAATATTCTATTATGTATTAGACCCTACGTTTTTGCATATCGGTCAATGGCCCGCGACTTTTTGGGCCTATATCATGTAGGTACCTATCTATTTTAGATAGGTTTCTACGTACAGTACACTTGCATTTAAATCCCCGTTAGAACCATTCTATTTTTTTCTTAGGGTTCATCTGTCCTTCCATACATTCTTCTTCATACTGTTTTAGATTTCATGTATCAGGTACCTATGCTTTAGAATCTGTAGTTTACATACTTAGTCAATATTTTCAAGTTTAGGTATACTATTTACCTATGTCATCGCACGAGAATACATATATAATATAACACCTTTGTATAAACGACTTTGACGTTTTGACGTTGCCGTGTGATGCCGTGTGATGCCGTGTGATGCCGTGTCAGACCGAGCTAGCAGTCACGGGACTATTTCTGTTGGTAGATGCGATAGAGGATAGATAGGCGAGGTTGAAATATACAGGTGCCTCTGCCTTAAATATACAGGTGCCTCTGAATTAAATTTGCGAAACTTTTGCTGTGATTATCTCTATAATTGATTTTAATGTCCTGCAGATCGGGCAGCGTCGTGTGACAGGTTGTTGAGCTCCCTAAAATAAAGTTGCTTGAGCTACACGATGACTGATGCATGCATGCTGTCTGTTGGGACAGGTCAGCTCAAGCTGTAATGGCTCTTTCTTAAAATTAAAAGAAAAAATCCAGGGCCTCTGAGTTTGTTTTGGCATTTCTTCTCAGGGACCAGTCAGCTAGGAAATGCCGGCGTCATCTAAGTTTCAAATATTGACCAATGTATGACGAACTTGACTCCTACCGATGCGACTAGCCCGCAATGGCGGTGGACAGACGTGTGTGGAATTGGGACAGAGAGGCCTTTCCCCAGCAGTGGGACATTGCGGGCTTAATGGATAGATAGAGACCTCTATTTACCTCCTACTATTAGGTGTCATTTAAGATGATGATTGCTAACAAGGGAGCAATTAAGTAAGCATTCATTAACTTGCTGTTATATCTAGCGATGATAGAGGCTTGCGAGCTGCGGTCTCTAGCAATAACATTAGGACATAAAATGAAGTGATCTCATCTCATCAAAATTGCCATTACGTCAATTGAACCAGACGTGTGGAAAATGTGTTACAAGTACTTACGTACATGCCACCGCGACATCCGTAGTTTCGGCCATCGTTACAGGCGCTTCGTTCTCCGTCTCACTTACAGACATACCGTAAGTGAGAAGGAGAGCGAAGCGCCCGTAAAGACGGCTGAAACTCCTGGACTCAAAAGGTAACAAAATTGGAAACTCGCGTTTACTTCTCGAAAAATATAAGAAGCGAAGATAATGGCTAGGTACTTCTTACATAACGAACCCGAAATACTGGTTTAGTCCCATCTATTCCCCTTCACTTTATTTAAAAGTGTAAAACGATACAGGTTTTATAAATTTAGTAATATTATGGGTTAATAATTCATGCGGCTGTACTTTATTAAAGTTTTGTTTAGATTATGTTCACTGATTCTACAGTAATAGATCTGGGGGTCTACTCCCTTAGCGAAATCCGTAGTTGCGGTTGACGTTACGGGCACTTGGATCTCCATCTCACTTACGGTATGTCCGTAAGTGAGACGAAGTACTTACCTACGCAGCACCCGATACTTTGGCCGAAACTGGAGTAGACCCCCTGAACCCTCATTTACGATTTACTTGTTTCTCACTTTCTCTTAAACCTTACACATACGACAAAATAGTCTAGGTCACTTTATCTAGGACATCATAAACATTCGAGTCAAACTGTTATTTATATTTCTATGGAGTCAAAGCTATCATTCAGCCATACTCCATACCTACTTACGACTTGACAAGTGATCTAGCACTATAATGAATTAATGACTCTATCGCAAACGAAATTAGCACTAAATTAAACAACACCTATTAACAACAAAACCAACATACCGTGTGCTCTCCGGTTGTCAAACAACTGTGACAATAAGCCCGTGCGGCCGGCCGGCGTTGATAACATTATCTCTGTCACAGTATCACACTGATAACAGGTGTAAACGTCACTATATATTGTTACGGAGAACAATAAAGTCATCTGTCGTCGGCCATTGACGGCTAAGGGTTAAAGGGGTCACTGGTTCGATTCTCACGAGTAACCTATGTATTTCTTCAAACTCAAACTCAAAGCATTTATTTCAAATAAACCAATCACAAGAACTTTTGAATTGTCAAGGGGTCGGTCAGTCAGAAAGATGAAGCTAGATGCCTATTCCAAAGCGTAGTAGGTACCTATGGAGAAGAACGGGCAAGAAACTCCACCAAACTCTCTTACGGAGTTGTTCCAGGTATGTATGTCTGTTGGCACAGATGTAAACCTACGATCTAGGATTGTAGGAGATAAGTCTCTAAACACAAAAAAAATCTTGAAGCAAATATCAGCTCTGTGGTCGCATCACTGGCAACCTACCATCTTTGGTTCCGTAACTTACATTAATGACTTCATTATTTCTTAACAACCAGTGAAATTCCACTAAATACTTAACACGTTAGACTCTCCTTAGTGAATGAGTGTGGGACCGGATCATAGATATAAGAAAGAAGGAGATATGCCCGGTAGTTGAAAATGTATCGAAACCCAATGTCTTCTATCTATCCCTACTCTCTAGCCTGCGATCACACATGCGATCAGTAAACCCAATAAATACGAGGCCCCGCTCACACTTGCAATTTACAAATCAGAACGTACTACATAATCAATTATAAACCTTATCCCATCAAACACAGCGTGCATTTACCATGCACCGTACAACTCACCCACCCGAAAACATCGTTCGCTATCGTTGTGCTGTGCAAAAGCCATTTATTTTACATATACGCTAGTGATTGACTAAATCGGAAACTTATCGATTCTCCCATTTATATTTGTATTAAAATTTTTGGAAGTTGCTGAAAAAATTATAAATAAAAAACGATATACATATAATAAGATGATATAAATAAACAATAAGTAAGTATAAAAAAAGAAATATTAAGTAAACCAAAAAAATAACAACATTATGAGAAAATCTAAATGAGTATAAAACAAGATTTCACATCGGTCTTCCAATCAGGCTATAACTGTTGACAAATTGAAGAATAAACTTTAATAGTAATATAAATTCATACGACAATCGACATTATTGTCGATAGCCTACGTTAGTGGATCTGCACAACCACATCACTAATCCGTCACAAGACGCTGCGGCCGTACTAACGATGCAACCGCTTAAAGTAAATATCGTTTTGTAATTTTTACATTGCTTGTCCAGTTACTTAGCGACATACTTTGGTAGTGGTAAAGAAGCAATGTATTTACTACAATAAAAGTACAGTCGCTGTGATATATGAAAACAAAAATAACGTAGTAAAGGCAAGAAATATTTTACGATTTGTTGTTTTTCATGATTTTCAACACAAATATAGCAAAATACTTGTGCTGATTTATGAAAAGTGGTTCTACGATTTATAAAGTTTATAGTTTAGCTTCGATTTTTACAAGAAACCACTGAACAACACGGTATTCTTAAATGTTATCACGATCGCGCTCGAAAGCGCACTAGTTAGCGGAGACGGCCATTTGCCTGAGGCATGAGCATTGTGATCAAGACGCGCGGACACAGACACGCCCCCATACCACTTCTCCTGTTATTTATATTTCTATGGACCGGATGAACAACGCAATTTGAACGAGGCGCAGCGGTTTTCACTGCCCAACAAATGTCAACATTGCCTCTCTTGAAATAATGTCGAAAATAAATAACCTGATACGTGCATTTCCTCCGCTTTGGTTGTCTCTCGGATAAATGGAAGTTCATTTAGGCGCGGTAAGAAGCACATCTTTAAATACTATTGCAGGAGATGGAGCGACAGTTGGCGCATCGCGGTGTACAAATACGGTTGAAAATGGCGATGCGTTTGGTTTTAGTTGAATCTCATGTCCCATTGATAATAATAAATATGAAAGTTATTTCGCAGTTTTTTTTTTTTTAATATACCAATAAGTTAAAACATTATTATATATTTCTTTAGTTGATAAAACTTCCTTTTTATAATTAAGTTGATACAAAAAAAAAAAAAAAAGTAGTTGTCGCTCAAAATATTATTCCAACAGCTGACTTATACGTGACTGACGGTCAAGACAACCAGTTACACGTGCACAATAGTATCCTGACCCGTGACAAACAAAAATAATCGAGCCACGCTAGCGTATCTCGCAGTGTGCGAGCTTATGGACAGACTAGAATAGCTAACTTTTATGGGGGCGTTTTGAGGGACTGTCATAAGTTCATACATAAATTTGAAGTTCAAAAGATGCTGATTCACAGCCTAGTTTGAATAAATGACTTGATTTGATACCATCCGTCCGGATTTACCCGGACATTTACGGCTTTCGTCCCCCCTTCCGGACCATACCCGGCCTTGTTACTTGTCCGGACTACTCGCGGGAAGGAGTTATTTTTCGAAAACAACAATATTTTAATAATTAGGTACTTACCTACTTAGGTACTTAAAAAAGAAAGTTGAAAAGTTAAATGTCGCGACTTTTTGGAAAAATTACTAGCTTTCAGCCAGGACATTTCAAAATTACTAGCTTTCAGCCAGGACATTTCAAAATTACTAGCTTTCAGCCAGGACATTTCAAAATTACTAGCTTTCAGCCAGGACATTTCAAAATTACTAGCTTTCAGCCAGGACATTTCAAAATTCGAAATGCTAACTTTACCCCGTTCAGTCCGAAATTAGACTATCTTATCCCATAATCTCTTGGGTAAGATAGGGTATGGGCCATAACTAAGGTTGCCACCCGTACTTTGTAATAAAGTAGGACACGAAAATACTTTATTTTGCATGATTTGATTTCTTAAGAATTTTGAAAAGAATACTGCTATCTTCATTGGAACTGACTGGGAAAATTCACAGGATTGTTTATTATTTATTGACAAAGCCCTAGAATACCTGACTAAATGGTTTGATTTTAATAACACAAACTGATTATTTACACTTGGTAATATACATTTAAAGAGCATTATAGAACTTGATAATATTGTTAACATCATTGAAAATTTAAATCTGCAAAAACTTAATGTAGAAATCGCTTTATTAAACCGATTTAATAGTCAGTTATGTACTTCTAAGAGTTCAGCAAAACTATTATCTGCACAAAGATGGCAGCAAGTATTTAATAAGAGTGATGATAATTTTTTAAATTTGTTTATAGTAATTTCATTTTTATTGTCTATTCCCGCCACGTCAGCATTCACAAAAATATTTTTTTCTGTGATGAATAGCGAATGGCGAGACGGAGGAAACAAGCGTCTCTGAATGTGATAAAAAATTAATTTCGTTATTTACTTTAATTTAAATATAGGCTGTAAAGATGCTGTGCAATTGTTTTGTAGAAATACTAATTTGTTACAAAAAGCAATAAAAATATGTTTTTAAACATAATATCTACATAATAAATAAAAAAATATTTTACTTTATTTTGATACTGTGTACTTTTTTTTGTTACCTATAATAACCAATATACTTTAACTGCAAAAAAAAAAGGTGGCAACCCTAGCCATAACCTATCTTACCCATGGTATTGTTTTATTATACCATGATCTTACCCAAGAGATAATTGCTTATGCTACTTATACCTACACACTAGATAATATTTAGGCTAAGTACAATATGTACACTTTCACTGAAATCCGCATATCACTGAAGTCACTTCAAGACTGTGGTTATTTCTTACAAACTCGGAATTTTATGCGGAAGACCACCATTAGGTACCTAGTCAATAACGTAGGTTCGTATTGCGGTATTGCGAAATATTAATCATCTAAGTCGTCATGCTCATAAGTTTTGCCAGAATAAATTAAGTAGGTATGGTGTATTTAAATTATACAGGGTGACAGGGAAATTTGACCTATTCCTTGAATGGGGTTATACTAGAGGTCATTAGCAACAAATTAAGTCCACTTAACTAGGGGTCAAAACAGTTCTTCGAATTTTTTAAATTTTCTGACTTGTTATCAAAAACAATTCATTATGAAAAAACTACTCCATTCTTAACATTTCATTGATACTTTTCTGAAAGCTGAAAAAGGAGTGACCACTTAAAAAAATAATACTTGCCCAAAACTTACATAATCTCAGAAATAAAAGGTCTTTAGTAGCAATAAAATTAAAAAAATAATTAAAACTGTAGATCAATTTTTTTATTTTGATTTGATTGAATTCAACTCGAAAAGTTACAACAGTGTAGTTATTAGTGAATAAAAAAATAATGTAATTTGATAAGGTTTAATAAAATAAAAAAAGCAGTAAACAAAAATTAGAAATCTTGTCCAAATTGCCTGCCATTGTTGCGTATGCAAGCACGCAGCCTACGACATACATCACTCACTGTCACTCGCATTGAAAGTGAGGTTTTTATGTGTTCGGCAGCTGCCAAAATCCTCTCCCTCAACTCTTCAATGGATGTCACTGGTGTAGGGTACACTAAGTGTGACCCCAAAGATAAAAGTCGAAAGAAAATTTCAAAAAAATCGAAGAACCGTCCCAACTCGGTGTACATCCAGTTTTTACCGCTAGTTAACTGGACTTAATTTGTTGCTAATTACCTCTTATAGAACCCCTTTCAAGGAATAGGTCGAATTTCCCTGTCACCCTGTATGAGTCAAGCTGGTTTAAAGTACCTACATTACTTACGTATTATTAACGTAAGTAGTTCTAAGAACTGATACAAAAAAGAATCGACAAGTCAAAAACCCCGACTGCAACTAAAATGTCAAAAGAAGCTCACTTTCCAATCAGTCTGATGCAGTTCTTTATTTTAGTTCAATCTCAGATTTTATGCTTTCTACTGCATCAGAACATGTTTTGAACTGTTTAACAGTGGCGGCGTTAGGCGTCGGCAACGGGGCCTCGCAAAAAAGTTTTACTTGTTGTGAAACGTTTATAATATTCGTATTCGTATTTATTTCCCCCCTGGGGCTACTAGTGACGTAGCGACCCCCACTTCCCAACTTACAATGCGTTTTATCTAAGTAATTTTTTATTAATATGATAAAGCAAAAAAAACGTGTCTAATATTTTTTTATTATCTGACTGACGGACTAATTAGAATTTCTTTTTTTTTACCCAGGCATCATCCCTATTTGATTGGTAACAGCATCTATACTAGAACACGTGGAATAATGTTTTTTGGACAATTAAGCAATAACTGAGGTTCAGATGGACTTTCATTCTTGGGAATAATGGGAATTAGATCTGTTTGCTGTTTAGACTACGTGCATTTTAGATCGAAATCTTTTAGATTAATCCAAATTTCTCGCGACTAATATGACACTTTGGTTTGGCCGATTTCTTCTAGGTAAATGTCAATTTCATGCAGTCCTGAAACCTAGGATCAAGCAGAGCACCTGACACAATCATATTATTTAATGGCCTATGGTGGTTAAGTTTTTGTAACATAATATTTGTTAGTTTAGTAATTGGTAAATATTCGTTGCCACCTATTTCCAGCAAATTACGAGTAGATTGAATTTCTGATCGATATAAAAGAGCAACATTGATCGTAGACGTTTTTGCAGCACTCAGAACATTAGTTGCATCTAAGAAAGTTTTAAGGAATCGTATGAGGGCTCCGAGAAGTTTCCAGTCGTCGTATTCAAATCTTAGTTCAGGCTTGTTAACTTTTCCCAAGAGATTATAGTTAGAATTATAATTAGAATTTCTTCATCATCGTATGATTCCTGCGGATCGTTGGGATGTATCGTCTATCTCAACCTGTTCACCAACTTCACTAAGAATTCTTCCACCCGACTGCCCCAGAAGAAGGATAACGTTATTACGGATAGGCTGGCTGTCAAATTTGAAGTCCTAGGTTCGATTCCTATCTCGGAAAGTTTGGAGAAACCCGCTTCTAACTGAACTTTCCACCTACTAGATTCGATACCCGGGTAGGGCAAAACCCCTAGGGGGATGATTCTGAAAGAACTTAATTGTACGGACGTAGTAGGTATGTACCTATGTATGTATAATCATCATCATCATCTGTCGGACGAGCGAGGAGCGGCAAGTGTGGTCCGCCTCGGTGGTGAAAATCAAATCGAAATCTTGAGAAGTACTTTTTAATTAAATCACAAACAAGGTCAAAAATATGTTCAGTAACAGCTTCGAGTTTGCGGCCGCCGCATATATAATATAAATGTGCGTGCAAAAGTTTTCGAAATCGCTTCGCTTGGTCTCATATTCTCTACTTCTTCAATTTTTTTTCAAAAATAAATAAAACAAAGTACTTAACTCCTATTGTTTACGTTTACATATTCGGGCTCGCTTCGCTCGCTCTTGTCAACATGCTCTTGATTATTAAACTTTTCTTTATACGTCGACAACGCAATCCTCTTTCTGTATGAATAGGTAGTCTAAAAACCTAACCTGAGGTGGGATCACGGGGGTGCTAAAATTTTCAAGCTCGCTTCGTTCGCTCTTGCATCCTGTATTCTTCTACCTCTCAAACTTTTAACAAACTGACAAACTGCATAAGTCGACAAAGCAACTCCTACTTAACCCCGATCTAGATTTTTTTTCAAGCGGGGCAAAAACTACCTTCTGCCGCCCCCCGCCAATCTTTTATGGGGGATGTGCTGAGGTAGCCCGCGAAATACAAATTTTATTGAAATTAAAATTTTGGCAGCAACTTTAATCACATTTTATCGATTGATAATGCCCCCCAATCCAACAGGGGCACCAAAACTTTTGTAAAAAAGAAAGGAATAGAAATATTATATGTGCTCTCGTCTCATTTATTGCAATGTTGTGCTGGGCGGTGTACTTGTCTGCTACGCTTGAATTTGGCACCCCCTGAAGCTCGGTGCCCCGGTTTGTTCCCCCCCTAAATTCGGGGTTGCTAATTATTTCCGTAAGTATTTTCAAAAGGAACCTAACGGAGAGCTCCGAGACGGGGTGCAAAAAATTTCGAGCTCGCGTCCCTCGCTCTTGCATCCTACATTTTTAAATTTTCGTGAAAGGTGGGTGAATCGTGCTAGGTGGGTGCGAGGCCTATGGGGTAGGTAGAGATAATTACTACGCACGTTGTACCTAATTATTTTTGTAATTATTCTTTTTTAACTAAATATTACCTAAATGAACTGAGAAGACCGGGGGGCTTTATTATGTTTCGGCGCCCCAGGCTTAGTCCGCCACTGGTCAGTAGTATCTACGTATTAAGGCTTGTGCAGACCAGCGCGACTTGTCGCGCGACGCGACACCGGTTATTGTTATACTGTGAAGTTTTCTTAGAAATTGTATTGTTCGTGTCGCGCTGGTCTGCACAAGCCTTTAAGGACATCGAGAATATAATTATGTCGTCATTATTATTACGGAAACAATACTCAAAAAGGATGAGAAATACTAACAACTTGTTACCTACATACATGGGCATTTAAACAATAAATTACTTACTAGAATAACAATGACCGTTATGCATCGTAAATTCGTAACAGTAACATTGGAAAAGGGGACTTTTCGTTTACTGAGGGAAACACCGGCCGCTTTTTAAAGACAACCTTTTAATTTCCGATTATTGACCTTGGACATTTGACCGTGATGGTATAAAGCTGAGAACCGACGGTGCGCAATATCGCGCACGCACGCGCACCATCCCGCACGGCGCACGACCACGCACCACGCACCAAGGGTCTTCCCACGGTGCGTGATATTGCGCACGCACGCGCACCAGCCCACACGGCCGACGACCACCACACGGCATTTTGTCATTGCAAAATGCATAGTAAAAGAGAACGTATCGCTGCAGCTGCGGCTCTTGTGGTATTTTTTTGCAATATACATTTGTGCTCTAATAAAAACAAAGTAAACAAGAAGAAACCACGCAGGTGGATGTCGGCGTATAACAAAAGTCATTCAAGGTATGCCAACTATAAAATTAAATAGTTAAATTAAATTAAATTTCTTAAATGTGGGCTACTTTTTTCTAATTAATTATAATTCAATTTCAGATATAACGGAACTGATATGCTCTATGATTTCACAAGAGAACCGAGCCATACATTTTTAAATTTTTGTAGGATGACGGCAAGTGACTTCGAATACCTTTTGAGCAAAATTGGTCCAATTTTATCAAAGACTGATACCAACATGCGACAATGCATTCCTGTTAATGAACGGTTTGCAATTGCACTCAGATATTTAGCTTCTGGAGATAGCTACACAAGCCTTAGTTATCTTTTTAAAGTCTCCAAGCAAACAATTTCAAGATGCGTCGTTGGCGTGTGCGAAGCCTTGATACAAGAATTAAACGCAGAAATAAAAGTAAGTAAACTAAAATCATTTATTTTCTTTAAAGTAATGAAAACACAAGGCATTCAATCAACAAAATTGTTGTTCTCTCCTACACAATAGATACATAACATAATGAGTTGTTAAATTAAATCAAATTACACATTCTTCATTAATCTTACAAACCGGCGGCAGTCTCGACATAGATAGCGATCGCTATATGACCGAATTCGGTCGCAAAGTCCTAATGGCGTCCCTCGACGATCAAAATTGCTTGACAAGCACGTAAAAATCACGTGGTTGTGAAGCACGTCGTGCGCGTCTAGTGACGCCATTAGGACTTCGCGACCGAATTCGGTCGTATAGCGATCGCTATCTATGTCGAGACTGCTGCCCCAGGGGCGGCAGTCTCCCCCCTGTGCCCTTTAAGTAAAATCCAATAACGAATTATAGTAATGGAATCTTTTCGGTTGTTTTTGACCAAATTTTTAATTAAGCGGTCTTTTTAGGCGGGTAGCACGACTCCGCCGCGAAAACATAGCAGCAAAACTGCAGTACATAGTTCAATTGAACTGACTCGCGTCATGTTAACAACATGACGCGAGCCAGTTGAATTGACCTACTGCAAGGTGGAAGTTTGCTACCGACGTTAATGTCAAAATGCAAAAAATCACATGATATAGACGAAATTACTTTTAGAATTTACACGGCACTGATAACAAAAATGCTAATTGAAAATTTTACTTTCGTAATATATTTTCAACTGTGAATCTTGCTGAGCGTCAGTAGATGGTTGTTGAAGAGCCAGTTGTGTAAGCATGGGCTCTGAATTGCCTGAGAAACCTGGTGATGATAGTGAGACTTGATGTTGTGGGGATGGTTGTGAGTTGGATGAGTGAGAGTAACCTGGTGATGGTTGTGAGATTTGAAGTTGTGGAGATGGTGGTGAATTGAATGAGTGAGAGTAACCTGGTGATGGCAGTGAGACTTGATGATGTGGGAATGGTTGTGAGTTGGATGAGTGCGAGTAACCTGGTGATGGCAGTGAGACTTGATGTTGTGAAAATGGTGGTGAATTGAATGAGTGAGAGTAACCTGGTGATGGCAGTGAGACTTGATGATGTGGGAATGGTTGTGAGTTGGATGAGTGCGAGTAACCTGGTGATGGCAGTGAGACTTGATGTTGTGAAAATGGTGGTGAATTAAATGAGTGAGAGTAACCTGGTGATGGCAATGACACTTGATGATGTGGAGATGGTTGTGAGTTGGATGAGTGAGAGTAGCTTGGTGTTACTTGTGTTGGTGTGTGGTAATTGTATGGTTGTTGGCCAATGGACGGAATTGTATTATGGTATTGGAAGCTTCTTGTATGATTGTCTTGTAAAATAAAATTATACATTATTCTGTCTATTTTCATCATTGCAATATCTCTTGTACTTTCCTGTAAAGCTCTCAATTTATTACATAATAACTCGGAATATAGTAAACATGTGTCTGATTCGGGCTCTTGAGAGATATTT
Organism: Agrochola macilenta; assembly: GCA_916701695.1. NCBI lineage: Eukaryota > Metazoa > Arthropoda > Insecta > Lepidoptera > Noctuidae > Agrochola > Agrochola macilenta. Next base: position 19,939,307 of record OU753573.1, on the reverse strand, counting down.
TGCAAAACTTTATAAGCTTCTTCACTGCGTTTCTTCATTTCATCACACTCATTTAATTTGCCTTTAATGGGTTTTTTTTTTCAAACGTTTTAGGATGTTTGAACGTTTCTTCCGGTGTTGCTTGTGTGGCATTTTGATCTTTGTCTTCCTCGATCTCTTCCGCGTCCAAAATATCCTGTCCAGGAATACACAAATTATTTTACTATTTTATACATTTCAGTTACCTCGGACGTCAGCACAATGGTTAAAAATTGAAGATGATTTCAACAGCACTTGGAACTTTCCTCATTGCCTTGGCGCAATTGATGGGAAACATGTCCTAATACAAAGTCCCAGTCACAGTGGTTCTGAATATATCAACTATCGCGGCACTTTTAGCATTGTTTTGTTAGCTTTGGTGGATGCTGACTATAGCTTCACATTTGTGGATTGCGGATGTCAAGGCAGAATAAGTGATGGCGGTGTTTACAGAAATACAGAGATGTATAGAAAAATCTCCAGAAATGAACTGGATTTTCCACCATCAACTAATTTGCCCTTCAAGGAGGAATCACTTCCCTACGTGTTTGTGGCAGATAGTGCATTTGCTCTCACTGAAAATATGTTGAAGCCGTCTGCACGCTACGGGAACAAAAGAAATAATTTTTAATTATCGTTTGTCTCGAGCTCGGAGAATAGTAGAGAACGTTTTCGGCATTATGTCGGGTATTTTTAGGGTACTTACGAAACCATTTTATTAGAACCAAAGAAGGTATCCAATATTGTTATGACGTGTTGTTTACTGCACAACTTGTTAAGACGATCTAAAAATTCACGACGAATATATACACCCCCTGGTACTTTTGATACTGAAAATGAAGGTGGAGTGCATCCAGGCTCGTGGCGAAATGATCCCCCACTGACTCTAACATAATAATTTCTAAGTAAACTATGGTAGAACAATTATAGGAGTCACGTCACGCCGGCCCGCGCGTCGCACCAGTCTGCACGAGGCTTTATGTTTTATATTACTAAATAAATCCCATCCTTAAGAGCGTTTATTCTGAAGGTTGGCAACGTCGCAAATAGCTGTCAAAAAATTACCTGTTTTGAATAATTTGGCAATATTAATGTATGAGATGTACAATAAGAAATGTGGCTAACTAGGGAACTAGAATATAATATATATAATGAATTGCAATTATAACATTGAATTTGATGTTGTACCCGTTTTAGGTGTAAAAAAGGCATTTGGAAAGTTTCCAAATCCTTTTTTTACATCTACGAGTAATTCGAAATATTCGGTGTTACGATATTAATTATTGCATTTCATAATCAATATTCTAGTTCGCTAGTTAGCCACATTTCTTATTTCCATACAGTAATATTGCCAAATTAATCAAAACAACGAAATATTTGACATCTATTTGCGACGTTGCCCCCTTTCAGAATAAATGCTCATAATGTTAATAATTGTAAAAAAATATATATTATTGTTACTGGCAACTACAAACAAATTATAATAATGATAATGTATGGTGTATTATGGTTATTTTATAGTGTAGGTATGGATAATGTAAAATGGTTGAATTAAAATAAATATAATTTTGGTTTATATACATCGTCTAAAAAAGTAGACATTATGTTATAAAAGGGCCATTAAGGTTTGTATATTTCGTCAGCACCACTACCAGTTCCCATAGACTCTCTTACTTTAGATCTTTGTCTCCTGTACGTTGACATTAAATAATCTCGTTTTTTTTTTTTATTTCCGTAATTGTAATATTATTATCCTTTAGTTTTCTTTTTATTCTTTTCCATGCATCAGATGAATCATTTTTGTTTTTGTGTTCTGGTGCCGCAGCGTTCCATAGCGTGGATTCATTTTGGTATAGATTTAAAAAATCAAAAACAAGCTCGTTCGTCCACTCCATTATTCACGTAGCCGAAAACTCCACTGTACGCGTGCGAAATAAACAGGTTTTGACTAAACTAAGGTAACGAGTGATCGAGTCATAGAAAAAAGCTTCCTGAGGTAGCAGCGCGGTGCGGGAGGGGTGACAGTTTTCACAAGTTGACGAATCACCGAGCTCTCGCATCACGACACCTCTCCCGCACCGCGCTGCTACCTCAGGAACCGTCTCGAACTATAGATAGTGCGATCCACGAAGACGCGCCCCACTCCGCTCCGCTCCGTAGTAAAATACAGCTTACAGTACAGTAATCGCGGAGTGGGGCGCGTCTTCGTGGATCGCACTATCTGTACTACGAGTACAGCTCTGTTTGATTGACGTCAGGCTCGCTCACACACTCACTCACTCACTCACTCGTTCGCTAAATAGCTCACTCAGACTCACTATACCTAGTTCAGTAAAGAAAGTAAGGGGTCGTTCAATAATTCCGTGAGGCGATTTTTCGACCCCTTCCCCTTAGTGAGATGTCGTGAGATTTGGTCCGACTAATCTATGACGTGAGATTTTCAAAATGAAAAAACTTCTTTTTTTATGTCTAACTGCTGCCCGAGGCTTCGCCCGCGTGGACCCTAATCATTTTTCTAAAATAAAAATTGCCTAAGTTACTCCTTATAACATCAGCTCTCTACTAGTGGAAGTAGAAGTCCGGTGCGACGAAGGCGAAGGCGCGCGGCCACGGCGCGGCGCGGCGGCGCTTTAGTGTACAGTGTACGATTTACATGGTTAACGCGAGCGGTGTCGATGTCCATCTACACGAGTCCTTAGTCAATCCTTTAGTCGGTATTGGACTCAGGGGTCGGCAGACGTCTCACCGAGTGAGTCGCCGACCGAACGGCTCTTTCGGCTCGCTTCAGAATACTTCGGATCGCATCCTTCGTTTGTCCAATATACTTTAAGTTCGTCCAACAATACGGCTGTCGTATTTAAAACCTAGTAAGGGACACTTTTTACAAAAATCGTTTTATTGCATAATCTTGTTAACCTAGTAAGTCTCTACCAAATAAAAAAACACCAGCGTTGAAAACTCACTTATAAGCAGATATATTTAAGCATCGATACCTAGTAAGTGCACAATGCACTGCCTCGTGACCACTTCAAAACCTAGTAAGTCAATTTAACCATTTCAAAACCTAGTAAGTCTCTTCATGAGACTTGCTAGGTTTTTAAATGGTCGATGCACCTTACTAGGTTATTTAAATCAAGACCAAACAAGAATGAAGAGAAGGGATAGTGCGGGGGTTCCGCTGTCCGAAACAAGTCACAATAGGTAGCGCGATCTTGCTGTAATCGGCGTCGACCTAAGTCCCCTCTAGGAATTGGATTTACTAATTTAAAAAATAGATGAAAATTGACCATGCGCTCTCCCTATCTCCGAAAATATTGAGACTACAAATATAAAAATAAAATACAGAAAATAGTTCTATACTTATAGATACAAAAAAACCTATAAGAAGTCTATGATCTTAAAATAACATGGTAAATCTCCCAATATTGTGCGTACAAACTTACAGTTGCAGTTGAAATGCATGGGAGAACATGTTTTTCAACTACTATGTTATATTTGTTCTTAGGATAAATTCATTCCAACTACGGAACCCTTCATTGTGCGTGGTCCGACATGCACTTGGCCGGTTTTTATAAATGAATAAACTTTTGTATTCAATTAGTCATTATTTTATTTACATACCCTTTAAAGTTACTAGAATTTAGTCAATGAGGTTGTTCCAAAATTTCGTTTTAAGTGGTATGACGTATTGTATGACGTATTGTGCCGGAGAGTTATTCGGCTGTCCGAATAGCTCTCCGGCACAATACGTCATTGTAAACTTATCATACGAAATACGCCTTTATTGTCAGTACTTTAAAGTAGAAAATACTTTGGCACCGCACATCACCGCACTAGCGCATGCGCGGTGATGTGCTGGGTGCAGGCGCCATTCCTACGATTTGTTGAACTGAATTTCGTGAGATTTTTTTATTCTTAATCTTTAACTATGATCTTTTATTTTGTAGGTTCAATCCCAATGTATGAGAGTAGATAAAATAGTGTATGAAACTGCGCATAACTAGGTATTAAAATACTCATGTCATACTATTAAAAACCTAGCCTACGGCTCGGTTTTTAAACACACCCTCGTATTTTAATACCCCTCTTTATGCAACAGTTTCATAAACTACTATTTCGGTTGTTTTGACGAAATGACATGCAGTCGCTGCGTGCAACGTACGTACCTACTACCTATTGTGTATTTACTGTATTTTCATGTAGAGAGCTATAATAAGCGAGCGGAGCCGTCTCCTTCGACGCACATGCGGCGTAAAGTCAAATGAGCTAACAGTCGGCGTCTGATTGACCACCGACTGAAAGCCGATTCCTATAATTTACGGACCGTTATTTATTTAAAATTAAGACATTTTTTTTACTTTACCAATAATGAAGCAAATACATCATAGCTTTGCATAGTAGACCCTCCCATATGGAAGTAGCTATCAAAGGTAAAATTAGTAGACATGCGTCAGATATATCAAAACGTATCTAAAATCCGATTTCAGTCACAAATCGTATCGTATCGATATTCCGAACTGGACAAACCGATTTCACAAAACCACAGCAAGAGTAGATTTGCATAAGCAAGTATTTGTTTATGTTTGGATAGTTTTGATCGATGCACTTACAACCGAATTATAATATTACTAGAGACGATCGAAACTGCGAGCCGGAAGCGCCGGAGCCGCTCCAGAACTCGATTTCTAAAAACGGATTTTAAAAACGATTTCACTATCTGAAGTCGAATATTTAACTGTTTGCATAGAAATCCAAAAACGCCCATGTTTAAAAATTTGCTTACGAATCTATTTAAGTATAATGCTAGTTTGAGCAATAAAAGAGCTACCATTGGTAAGCTAAACGATTCGTTTTAGTTTATAGGAACCGAGCATACCTCGGGCACCTTTGAAGTTACCGACTCGCCGCGGATCGGGCGCACCGCCAAGGACGCGTCTGCGCTACCACGCACGCTACCATTCCCATGGTGCGTGTCCGTGCGGGCCTATCCGCGGCGAGTTGGTAACTTCAAAGGGAATGTACCCAAACTCGGACGCACCGCCACGCACGCGTCTGCGCTACCACGCACGTTACCCTTCCCACGGTGCGTCGTGCGGGCTGGTGCGCGTGCGTGCGCGATATTGCGCACCGTCGGTTCTCAGCTTTAGACTAGCAAATACCATCACGATCAAAGGTCCCACCGGTTATCTTCTGAAAAACCGAAAGATACAGAATCGACCAATAGAAATCAATTAGGTAGGTATATTCCCGCCTCAATCACAATAGGGTGACCACAGAACAGATAAATTATCTGTTCTGTGACGGTGACGCACTGATTTTGTCACTTCCTTTCCTTCATAGATTAGTCACATTTTATTTGCCAATTATCGACTTTTCTGAAATCGGAAGTTAACCGATGGAACGACGATAACACCTACCCTACTTACTTAAAAAATATAAATAGGCTTTCTACTAAGTATAGGAATCGTTAATTTAAAAAAATCAGGACTGAAAAGGTAATATTCTTTACCTACACTAACTTACTTTTAAATTATCACAAGTTTCCAAATTTTAGAACAGTCACACACGTGTTGATGCAATATAGTAAACATCACATGTACTTACGATCTACGCACTTACATTGCTGCCCCTCTTTATTAGTCAGATTGCCATGTACTTACCTACTTACGATAAAACAAAGCCAAGTCTCTTCTAGTAATGATATATTGAGACTAAGTAAATGATTCGAATTTGCCATTCATTACCCTGTTAGGTAGGGTACCTACCTGACCTACATCTGGCATCCCGAAATTTTGAACCGGCTAGTCCCTTTAACGGCAAAAGGATTAGGTATAGGATAGCTAGGTGTAGTGTAGGTAATTTAAATCACTAAGTACCTACAATTTCTCATCAAATCTGTCTGGCCTTGTCGTCGTAACATAAGCATCATCTTCCGGATGATCTTCCACAGACCAACTTCATCCACCGCTGGGCACAACCCTCTCTTTGTGATGGCATAACAGTACTATTTTTATTACTATTTTTCAGATCATCTAAAGTACATACATCTTTTATGGGGTACCTATCTGTATTAAATGTTACAACAAAATACCTTGTGATATATTGCAATTAAATTAAAGAATCTTTAAAACTCATATTTAAAGTATAACTGGTCTATCAAATAAATCTATTTATAACTACTATACTTTGGAAACAAGCATATTACAAATATGAGGATTATATCCGAGATAAGAATACTTGGAAACATGATGGTTCTGCTCCATAGGATGATCTAGAATCTAGACAAGATCAAACTGGTTGCTAATTTAATTGTAGGTATATTTTATATAATATTTTTATTATATGATATCATTGGTTTGACATTATTTGATAACTTCGTTTGTACCTACATATGTATATGAGCACCATATAACTATCATATACTAATGATTAATTAATCTGTCGTTGTTTAATTATAACCGACTTCAAAAAAAGGAAGGTTATCAATTCGATATGTATGTATGTAATATTATTGGAACTGCAAGATATTCACATATGATAATCTGTTAGGGCTTCCAAATAAATATACAAAATTGTATAGGTGTATGTATGTTTGTTTGTTTGTTTGTTTGTATGTATGTTTGTCTACGCATATCTCCGAAACTATTAATCGGATTGTGACCATTGTTTTTTATTGGCTTACATTTACTTCAACTTAGGGCACAGTGCAAGTTAAGTTTCATCAAAATCAGTTCAGTCGTTTTCAAGATATGGACTAATACGTGTAAGTGCGAGATACGAGCTATGGGTGTGGTGTCGTAGGGAAACATCTCAAAACCTTGGTCAAATTCGAGCGCGTGTTAGAAAAAAAAAAACCAGCCAAGTGCGTGTCGGACCACGCAATGAAGGGTTCCGTAGTTGGGATGAAGTTGTCCCAATAACAAACTTAACTTAGTAGTTGCGAAACATGTTCTCCCATACATTGATATACGTCACGGTCAATTCTCCAACTGCAAATGTAAGTTTGTAATCGCAAAAACATTTGGTTGTTTCAAAAGTTTGTTGGGATCTAACTCATCTATAGCAAGGCCATCAAGCGAATTAAACCCTACTCAAAGCAACATAAGCTTTGACCCTTTGCAAATAACCTTTTTCCTAAATTTACGACTGCAGTTTCAAGTGTTGTGCCCTGTAACTTATAAACTGTTACAGTCGAACTAAGTATCGGCGGTAAAATGCGTCGTTCCACGTCACCTTAACTACGTTAAGCTTGAAACGCTATCGTGATTGGAGATATTGGCACATAACTATCTGCATCTTTTGATTTCTCACTGAATACTGAAACCTTAGTCAAAATAGAAACGACATATACCTAATATCGGATACAAAACGAAGTTAAAAGACATTGTATAATATATTGTCCGAGTTCAGATAGACATTTTATGTATATTGTCAGAGTTCAGATAAAGTAAAATTAATTTGGAAACCCAAACGGCAAACGACCTATATTGTGCCATTAGGTAGGTACTCACCCCTTCAGAGATTAAAGTTGAATCAAACACAGCCATAAATATGATTAAACTGGACACGACAGCCATTGTGACAAAATTATAATACAACTAAAAGCTCCTTCTGTACATACGTATTATATACTCGCGCGTATGATGTACTCCGCAGTAATAATAAATCAGTTATCGTCACGTCATCTTCTATTGAAAAGGTACCTAGACATTATTGGGGCCATCCCCCAATATTTAGGTAGATAATGACGTTTTTTGCTCACCCGGTTTCCTTTTTTATTTGGGCTTTTCCCATACCGAAATCGGTATCCACAAATTAAACGCAAAAAAAAAATGAATGGTGTAAGGGCGAACGTAGCGAGCTCGAACGTTGTAGCACGCTTTGGAAAGTTTAGGGTTTCTTTTGACCATTCATATAGAAATAGGAGATACTTTGGTAAGAGCGAGCAAAACGGGCCGAAATTTTTTGCACCTCAACTCGGATATATTTAATTTGACTTTTGAACATTTATACAGAAATATGGAAAAAAGTTTGAAAATGATGAGAATGTAGGATGCAAGAGCGAGCAAACCGAGCTCGAAAACTTTAGGACCACGTCTCGGATAGGAAGATCTTCTTCTGACCGAAATAGAGAATCGTTGTCAAGTTATGTAGAAAATGAAAAACAAGAGATTGATGGATGCAAGAGCGAGACGAGCGAGCTCATTAACTTTAGCACCCTACTTTTATACAATTTTGCATACGTCCCCTACGTATGCAAAATTGTATAAACGTCCAACTACAAACTGCCTTTTACTTACTGAACATATTTTAGCCTTGTTTAATATTTCAGTAAAAAGTACTTCTCAAGATGTTTACATTTTATTCTATTATATATTGTTTTGTTAATTGTTTCTTGTTAATGTAAATATTGAGAAATTAATAAAATTGCTTAAAAAAAATATTTGTCTCATTATATATTTCAATCCACGTCTCACGTAATACTAGTAAAAACACAGCTTCCAATAAAGGCCGCCACTGAAAGCGTGTGCGTAGTCGCAGCGGAAATTTTTTGAATTTATTCATTTCAGTGTAGCAGATATTTAGTGTATGACGTCGTGTAATTGTGTAGGTATGGTAAGTACAAATTTGTGCATCCAAGCATTGGGGAGCTATTCAACAAAAACTGTTTCCGCTGGAACTACGTCATCCCAGCGGAACCCTTTTTTCCCTATAGACGTACAAGAAAAATAATACATTCATTAAAGTGTGTAACGAGAGGTAGTAATTGTGAATGTTTAAAATGAAATTTGTGTGTCATAAAACAACGAAGTTATTTAAGTTTCCGCTACGCTGACGTTTGGCTAAACTCATATAAAACGGTTTAGTGCAGAGTTGTAATTTTTTACGCACGTTGCTTTGAATTTGTGTGTAATGTTTGTGAAATCAGGATTTGAAAAAAAACATACAGTTCAGAAGATGTACACGTAAAAGTAAAATAAGGTTATAGTTAAATAAGGTCCATCCAAGTACTTAAAATAGGAACTCTAGAGCCTCACTTAGAACGTTTATTTGTATCTTGTAAGGGTCTACAATGTCATGGCAAGTTTCATTTATGTGCTCTTAGTAATTAATGAGTAATGGCATAATTACTACGACTGGATCACTATTATGTAAGTTGATTGCCATAGAATAAGGCTTATTCTATGGCAATCAACTTACAGGATGCCTTGCGATGACACGACAATATAGAATATTTATTGTACCTAGATAAAGTTGGAACAAAACCGAACCAGATATTCAATTAATAAAGATTTAAAAATTAAAATCACCGGTGAAAAATATAAACAAAAATCGATAAGTACCTATATCGTCGATGCTCTTAATCAGCTGAAAGGGAAGCCTTGACAAAAAAAAATTGTTTAGATAGTTATTAACTAGGTAGGTACTATAATTTTGAAAATGTGATTTGTCTGTTTTATTTTAAGAATGAGACGTTTTTTTTTTAATTTCTTAAATCGATTTTAGTCTACGATTGAGATGATTTAATACTCTGAAACGTGTGATTTTTTATTATGCTTTTAAGTCTATTTTTGTCTAGGATTGAGATGATTTACTGTGATTATTCTGAAACGGTGGTTTTTGATAATGCAATTAATTTTTATTTCATAATTTCCTGTCTTTATTCGAAAGCTGTCTATTTCATTGTAAGATTAAGATGATTTATTGTGATTATTCTGAAACGGATTTTTTAATACTTACATAAGTCTATTTTAGTCTAAGATTAAAATTATTTGCTGTGATTGTTATAAAACTGCGTTAATGGTTATGACCATTCATGTGACACAGTAAAGAGTTCTTAGGACTGTACCAAACATTCTCATGGACCCGTAGGGAAGTAAATAATGAATTTTCATTTTTCGAGAACAATAGACTCGTGGACCTCTAGGAACAACCCCACCATTTTAGATGGAGCGACTGCCTGTTTGACGTCACAACCCAGTAGTACCTAGGTACCCCTTACAAGACTGGTTTGCAGACTTTCGGGCTTCTGACCAGGTACCCGTAATGACTGTAGTCATCAGACGCATCGTCGCTCTGTTGTTATGGGCAAATTACATCAATCGAAACAAAACACCAATAAAAATGAGAAGTAGGAACTCACGATTAAAATCTCGCAGGCACAGCCGTTGCTCATTGTCAATGTCACTAAACATTCACTGTTTCACAATATTCACCCTCACAGCAGGGGTATCACCACAAAACAAGTACAGATTTCAAACTCCTCTTCCTTTTATACTAGAGTTACAATTTTAATAATAACACGACAGCAGTTTAGGTCTTATTGCGTCTGAATAAGGACTATAATATTGACTCTGCGCTTGTTGGTCTCGTAAATACTTGGTACAGTCACGTCAGTAAGGTGTCAAAGTCAACGATACCTATTTTTGTACTTGTAGAACCTAATTTAAACACTTATTATTGTTCCCAGAAAAATTCTACCTCCATAGAAACGTTATATAAATAAACAAAATAATGTTTCTGGTAAACGTTGTCGCCCGTGCGACCGTGCTCGCACATTTTGAAGAGATATCTGAGGTTGGAAGGAATGGAAAAGTCTTCGTGGGAGGTAGGCTCCATCCACCTTCAAAAATTTTTACATCGTCTTGGAGTGTTGGCAACAATGGCAGCGCACCGTTCATACAGAAAGAAGTGAAAGTGTGATGTTAGCATCATTTTTGTTTTTGGAACGAAGAACTCTGTAGTTAGTTGCGAAGCCATTTATAGAAATATATCGCACATATGGCATAACATGTTTACAATAGCCCATACATTTATGGGCACATCTGGTAATTCAGTGGAATTCCCACTGTAACTAAACAGCGTAGTTAGTTTTAATATTGAATGTTGAAAATGAAAAAATCCGCGAAATATGGAATCGCAGCAAGCTTTTCACGCTGACTGTAGCAAATGGGTGTTACTGTCATACATGTGTGGGTGGATCCAACGATTTTTATAATGAGTACTTACCTATGTTTTTCTCCTTCTAACAGTAGCTATATTTTCATTTATGCGATAGAGACAACAAGACTTGCAGAACGCTGTAGGTATTTAAATTCCGCAATCAAATGATTTTTTTAATGTTGGCTCAAAGGGGACTTCAAATCATATTATTCCTCTCTTTCCAACCCAATTGTTTGTTATGTGTAAGAGAAAAACGTCATGTTATTTTCAGTATTGCTACAGTTTTTTTTTTGTTTTTGGTCAGGGTAAACCCGGGCGAGTTTCTGAAATAGACATATTAATATGTCTCTGGTCGGTTTACTCCCAATGTTTAAATAATTTCAGTAGCTTTTCCCTGTAATAGTCGCAAATGCTAGGCAATCCTATTATTGAAAATCATCAAGTTAGTAGGTATATTGGCACATAAATTTAGTCTACAATAATTCAAATAAAATCAACTCATTTATAATTTTACGTTATATTTATTACGAATTTTATTAAGTAAGTAGTTTACAAAGTCGTAACTTCCAATCACATCGATATTTTTGTCATTGTCATTTTGTCAATTATTTACTTACTAGTGTCACTAAACAAAAATATTTACAACACGTTGATGTAAGTATGTCATGTACAAAAATGTCACAAGTTTAAAATAAAATAAATCTTAATCTAAGACTCAGGTTTTTCAGAGTGATGTAGACACCTGAGAATGTTGTGAATTTCCCCATAATATACAATGTCCATGAATATAATATCATGAATTCATGAATATTAGGGACATTTCCTGTAAGTACAATATAAATAGGGGAATAATAATTGTGAAATTGGAAAGTTTACTAGCTTACCTGTTACTTATAAAATTCCCTGTATTCCTGAGAATGTCACATTTGACATACATTTGTTACATACGTAGGTACTTATGTGATTCAATCAATTGACTTAGCATTTAACTTATGTACCTACTATAAACTTACTTTAAATCTTATTGCTAAGTTAGACTAGATATTTATGTTTTTTTTTTACAGTACTATTAAATCAGTCATTATTATGGCATATTCAAAGTTTAAACATTGTAGTCTACGTAAGTAAGTACCGGTATTATTCAACTTAAGTACCTATCAGTTTTTCAAAATAACGCCTTCATTCACAGTGACTGACCTTAGCTACGCGCGATCGTGGGTTCAATACCCGTACGTATCAAACATTTGTATGGTCTATAGGTAGTTGCCCGGCCATACATTTGTGAGTTATAAACTCAACGCATTTACTACAATTAAACCATTTAGGCTTATGAATTTTCAAGGGGTCGGTATTTCTAACTAAATATGGAGCTAGTTGCCCATTCCAAAGCGTAGGTCCTGTTCCTATGGAGAAGAACGGACAAGAACCATTACGGAGAAATTCCTAATCCTTTCTGTAGTCAGTTTCTACTTTTTTAATTTGGTAGGTAAGTAGTACATTTTGAAACAGGCTGAGCAAAAGATATGAAGTTTTAGTTTTGACAGAAGTAGGTACACTTAAGTAACTAAGTACACCTTACAGCTACCTACCTACTCAAAACTCAAAACTCAAAACATTTATTTCAATTAAACCATTTACAGGCACTTTTGAATTGTCAAGGAATCGGTCAGTCAGAAATATGAAGCTAGTTGCCCATTCCAAAGCGTAGTAGGTAGGTACCTATGGAGAAGAACGGGCAAGAAACTCCACGGACACTCTCACTACCGTGGTATACATACAACTAAAGTGCGATGTTGGCTACTACCTAACTTAAGTCCTTCATAATCATACTACCTATTGCTGGCTTACTGTGGGTTTGGCGAAACATCTATTTTCTATCAATGTTTGACAGGTAATAGAGATTTCAAAATGTTTTTTTTATGTTTCACAGTTATGGCTACTACGTACTTGACAAATGATGAAAGAAAGTAACGCTTGTACAAATAAAAAAAATCCTCGTGGGGAATTCTACATTGAACACAGAAGCTAAGGTACTTATGCTGCAATAACTATTGCGCTATGTGTGTAATTCTATCACAAGATACTATTGAAATAAACAGATTGCATCAGAGATAGTAGACAGAAACCCAACTTACTAATATTAGACAAATGGGAAACATTATTATTGCATCACATTTCTATTGCTCGGGCTTCAATATTATGCGATTAGAAGTCGTTATTCAATCAATAAGGTCACGGCTTGTCCACAGCGGCTTGGCTCGCTCTCTGCCGTTTCCACGTGGAGCATCGACCTACGTATAAATAATGATAAGTATCAAAAAAACAACATTAACATATTCAACTATTTACACAATAATGAATCTTATTGAGTTAGACTTAAAAACCAGTGTAGCAGCATTATTCATTTGTCGGGGATTCCTCAACAGTAGACAAAAGTTATAGAGATTTCAAAGATTTGTGAGCTCTATGGTTTGAGAATACCCTGGTAAAGGTGTGTGTATACTTGCAAACACGTGTAACGTACATAAGTAATATTTAGTGCCTGTATTATAAATATTGATGTAATTAACTATTAAAATGTACCTATGTATTTAATAATATAAAAGAAAATGTTTCCGGAAATTTTAATAAGAATTGAGAGAAACTATATGTTGGTGTTTGGTCAAACAAGACACAAGATAGAATTTTAGTCAATGGCTGACATGCGCACTTGTTAGTGTACCAATGAAAAAAAATGGAACACAGAAATGTGAACACAGGCTGTGTTCACATTTCTGTGTTCCATTTTTTTACTAGGGCTAGTGTCCTTGGCATAGATCATAGAATCATAGCATACATATTGGTAGGCCAGTGCCAACATCCGTATAGATAGTGATACATTTCGATACCTAACCTAACGCCTTTGATCATCAACCAATGTTTGTGATTGGAACCAGTGTTTACACGTCATGGCTGGCCAATGTGAACAAATGGTTTGCTATATTGATTGGTAATTTATAAAACTCTTCGTATTTTTCATAAATGTGGAGCAATCTATGTATTCTGACTAGGTACTTACTTATTTAGGCTATCTCTTCTTCTTCTTGAAGAAGAAGAAAAAGAAGAAGTATTTAGGCTATAAGCCAGGAGAGATCCCTATGCCATACTACAGTACCTACATACGTATGTGTTGCCTATTTATTGTAATGTGTGATGATAAGTAGGACGTACCTATTATAAACAATTCAATGTGAGTGCAAGTGTTTTCGTGTCAAGCAATTGAGTGAAATCGTGAAATAGTTGAAGAAAATAGTAAGTTTGTAAATGTGAAACTGTAAACATTCAATTCAAGCGGTGAGTTGAAGTATTGGCACAAATACTTACTTAGTAAACAACAATGCGTGTTTCCGGACCCGCTATAGGCCCCTGAATCTGCACCAGATCGACATGGACACTGGACATTACTGACTTGTGGTACAGCACAAGAAAACATCGTCAGGAAAAATGGTTTGAATAGTCTGATATCGCCAAAACGTGGTGATTAATGCACGTTTCTCTTTATTAGAAACGATATATTTTTGACACTGGTATTGTTAACTTGGCAGATTCTTCGAGTTGTAATCGTAAAGGGTGCATTAGGGGTGTCAATTGTACTAGATTAGATACTAGTGAAGTAAGTAGATAACTTGTATTATGACAACAGCCTGCAAAGGAATTTCCTGCCGGCTCTTCTACACTTCTGACGTTTCATATGTGCCCATTATGTTTATGTAAAATAAAACAATTTGGATAAAAAAAGAGAATATTAAATAATCCACGTTATTGCAACAAACTCGCTAGGTGAATGGATAAAATACTGCAGTTTGTTTTGATTGCACAGCAGTATATAATTCGCCGATTCTCTGAACAACAGTCTGCCGGTCTATCACACAGATAAGAAACAAGTATTGAAGGCTAACTTTGCCAATCCGCTGGATGCGAAGCACAAGATCAATCGATGTCCAGCCGAGAAAGTATTTCGGTTGAAATGATGATAGGTAATGGTGAAAACATCCAACCGTCACGCGTCAAGTTAGGGTTTCCTAACGATGTTTTCATCACTGTAATTCCCCTAGTATCTATCCTTTTACGAACATAATTGCTAAGGAAGAATTGGATGTCTTATTATTTTGTCTGTTTGTTGCGTACGTGCGTGCGTCAGGTAGTCAATGAATCAGGCATGAGTCATGCATGTCGTTGTAGTTAAATTCCAATATTTGTCACTTCCCTGTTAGAGTTCCCTTAGTGACAAATAAATCAATGAGTTCATACGATTATTTTGTCCAGTTGCACGAATATTGCACAACAGCTCTGTTTATAACATCATAAAGTTGTTCTTCTAACTGAACAGACAGCTGTGCTGCTGGGGAGTTTGTTGCGCCACTTCTTCTTCCCAGCTAATGCACTAGGAAGTGGTGAAGGGTGGGCGGTTTTGGGGGACTGTCTTATGTAATTTTGACGTTCGAAAAGTGCTGATTCTCGGCCTAGTTTGAATATATGACTTTTGAATTTTAAACTAGTTGAGGAAACAGTTACTTACTGGGTTTTTCAGGAAATAACAATTTCAAAGAGCAACCACTCTAATCGCCATGGTATTTCTACTTATTTAACTTTTCAGAGTATAGACGCCTGTATGTTGAGATGGATGTGGAGTGACGAAAATGGATACAGTAAGAAATGAGTAAATAAGGGAAGGTTTCAAAGTGGCGCCAGTGACAAAAAAGTTAAGGACATTGTTTGGCCTGGTATGGGCATGTGATGAGGAGAGAGGAAACGCATGTGACTAAAAAGTTATGAATATAAATGTTGATGGATGGAGAGGGAGATGGGAGGCCTAAGAAAAGATGGATGGATTGTGTGAGGAATGATATGAAAGAGAAGGAAGTGAATGACAGCGTGACGGTTGACAGGGAGAGTGGACAGAGAAAACGTGTTGCGTCGAGCACGAGTGACGTGGGACAAGGCCAAAAGATGATAAGACGCCTGATGATATGCTGTTAAACTATTCTTACAAATTCAATTAAAAACTAAACATCTTATAATGTATCATAGTCATGTCTTGGCTAGCGATGCTAAACAGTTCTTAGTACTTTCATACAATTATTCACTAACAAGGCACATTTACTAAATTGATGATAATATTAATTACAGAAGTAATGACAATATGTAATACTATTTTAATTAACTTTAAATCTTATAATCTATAATAAGTTTCGGCATAATAAAGCTCTAATGCATTGTCGTCACTGAACTGTCGTCACTGGCTTAGGGCGCCTTCAAATTTGCCGCAAAGTACCGCGCGGCGGCAGCGCGGCACTTTGCGGCAAATTTGAAGCGCCGCGCGGCAACCGCTAGGTTCGAGCATCATAGTGTTGTACATTAGTCATCACGATGGACTCTGACGATGAAACACTGCTGTTAGTGTTACTATTAAACCGAAAAAAGATTTTGGAAAAAGAAAAAAAAAAGCCTTTTTCTTTTCAATTTTATTACTGTACTTGTCCGACTTCGAATCCCATATCGCTGGACGACTCTCAACCTCATCGATAAATTGTTCAACCTGATTTTCGTTCATGTTAACAAAAAACTACGTGCGCATCGTCACTAGTCGATCGGTGTAATGACGCGCGGCAGCAGCGCGGGTGTACCGCTGAAGTCGCGCGTTTTTTTATTTATATGGATTAATAAAGCAGCGCGGCACTTTGCGGCAAATTTGAAGGCGCCCTTATTCTGTAGGAATTAGAGCTCATGTTACTTCTTCAGCCAGCAACAAAAATACCATAAAACTTAATTATTATTTTAAATAAATGATTAAACAATTGAACAAATTTTTTTTACAGACAAATATCATTGCAAAGTTTATTTAAATCTCCTCTGTTGCTTAGCATAGTAAAGCCAGGGAAATAAATTTTAAAGCAAATTGACCAACTTAAATTTTCCATCTATTCCAATCAGGTCATTCTTTGACAGTTGTATAAAAAAGCTATAACACGGCAAATTGACGTAGGTAAGGGTGTCAATATGGTTAACAATTAATTTCTCGACTGTACCTCTTTGTTCTGTACTAATTTATGGAGCTGACTGTACTACAGGAAAAACTAAAAGTTGTACTTACAAGATATAACTATAATGTATACAGCCTCGTATGTATGGTAACAAAAGTTGCACAACATTGTTGCGGTCTACACGGGAGGCAGTATTATGTGTGGAACATGTTTCCAGAAAAATAAAAACGTGTTACTGCAACAATGTTGCAACTTTTGTGTATAATACATATTTGTGGTACCTACTTCTGTAACATTCAAAAGTATCTGCTTTATGTGTAGACAAATCTTGAACGGTTAAATTCTTACATTCATCTGTATTTAGAAGGTTTAAACTTTATATCTCACAACTAAAAATCATCGACGAAAATTAAGGTTATAAATTAACCTCAATAAGTCAAATAAAAACATCTTTATGGAGCTTTAAAATTAGAATTTCGGGTTTAAGTATTCAATTAGTAAAATCAAAGCACTCAATTTGTAAGTGGCGCTACAATTCGCATCCACAGGTACCTAACCTACCTATATTTTCTAAATATTTGTTTACATTTTCATCAGATACTTTTGGAAAAGACTATAAACAACAAAAGTTATAATAGCTCAGAACAATCACGTCATTACTTCCTAAAACCTATTCCTACCTGAGTCCATCACCTATAATCCCTATAAACAAGTATGGCGTCCTCGTCCGTGCCCGCGGCGCGGCGCGCGCGCAGCAGGCGCGCGGGCGCGGCCGCACACAGGCGCGCGCCCAGCGCCGGGTCGCGGTACAGCAGCTTGGCGCGACTGTAGCCCACGAGCACTATGTAGTGGCCTGTGTAGGCGCCGCCGAAACAACGTCTATGGGGGAATAACGGTGGCTTTTATTCAAAACATCTTCTACGATTGTATGAACTGAAACTAAGTCGAGCCGTGGTAATAATATTTTGCATTCAGCAGTTGGTAACTGCCCAATGTGGGGGCATTAGTTCATCTGTATGATATCCAACCCAATCAGAGGCTATTTGGTAAGCTAATTGATAGGGTTTTGTTTTTTCACCATGTTTTAACTGTTAAAGACATCAGAACTGTGGTTCTGGTGGCTCTTAGTTATGATAAAATTGTTAACATACCTGAACTCGGCCTTCAATTTATTATGCTTGCAGAGATCACAGACCAGCATAGAGGCGTCAACAAGCACTATAACCGGGCCAGAAGTAGAAAGATGCTGCAACAACTCAGCGTGGGTCAGTGAGTGCTTCTGAACGTCTATGCTGGAGGCCGTGGCTTCGTCGAAGCGCCGCTTGACGCGTTCGCGGTCCTGTGAAGTAAGTGGTACACTGATGGTATTAATAGGTTGAACAATTTTCAAACACATTTGATTCCCATAATGCAGCAACATAATAAAACCTTTTAAAACTTAAAAACATTAACTACAAATGCAAGGAAAATTAATATTTATGTCTATTCTTTGACTGTACATGACGTAAATAATGAGGAGGATATGAAATGGGTGCTTGATTAGATCCAACTTATGACAAATTCTCATAAAAGGGTCCTCATTTGAATATGAAGGAAACGAAAAATACACTAACTGAAAAATTGCTAGCCTTCAGTAGTGTCCTAGTGTGCTACAGACAAGTAAAACTGATGAACAATGATCATTGGAAAGATCAAGAAAGCACAGGTTTTGTGACACATAAAGTTACATCACCATATCACACACATACATAACATCACGCCTGTATTCCCCGAAGGGTCAGGCAGAGGTGTACCTATAGTACACCCACATTTCGCCAGTTATGTTCGAGTCCCTTGTAATAGGGGGCGAGCCTATTGCCATCAACCGGGCACGAATCCAGACCATACCATATTAATAATCCTGTCATAGTATCCATGTCGCCTGTAGTCTTCATTCACGCCCAGTAATGTAGTGTACATGCAGTGTCTGATGCCAAACCTGCAACAAATAACTTATTTATCACATCTATTAAATAAAGAGCTAGTTTAGTCCTTGTAAAGAAGGACCAAAATAGTTAATTGACTCAGGCGTGACTTTGCGGAAATCAGTTATAAAAAATAATAGACGACGTTTATTGCAATTCTGTAACTAAATATACGTCGTCTATTGTATTTTAGGGACCAAAATAGCTCTTTAACCCTAGGGACCAAAACTGATATAAAGGTCATCATTCATTTCATACCCATATAATAAAGTACCGGCCAGAAAAGATAAATTCTGTTATCTAATTGGAAATAACATCTTGAATTTTTTTTTATATTACAACGAATGTCTACAATTAAACCCCCTGGCTGCTATTTAAGTTTGAAAGTAAAAAAATCGTAATATATTTTTGCCAACAATATTTTGGATATTTGTTTAGACGCAAACATTTGTTGCCCATCCTAGAAATAAACATGACTATTTTAGGTATAATATGGTAATTATAAAAAAGATTGAGGGAAACGTTTTTATTATACAATAGCAGGTAGCTAGGCCGGTGGAAATTCCGTTCTTAAGCCCCCCAGAAGCTGTTTGATTCCGTCATACTCGAGGGTAAAGCGCCGCAAGCAGACACAGGCGGACAGAGGGGTGGTGACACTCTTTTTTAAAAGGGCGACAATGCCCTGCTTAAGAATTATAGGCCCATATCACTTCTGAGCCATGTCTACAAGCTGTTTTCAAGAGTCATCACGAATCGTGTCGCGCGCAGGTTTGACGACTTCCTGCCTCCCGAATAAGCCGGATTCCGTAAAGGCACCGTAGACCACATACATACATTGCGGCAAGTTATACAGAAAATCGAAGAGTATTATAACCTGCCTCTCTTGCGTTTGTGGACTACGAGAAAGGCTTCGATTCGATCGAGACTTGGGCTGTACTTCAGTCTCTTCAACAGTGCCAGATTCACTATCGGTAAATCGAGGTGCTGCAGTATCTATATGAAACACCACTACTATGTCAGTCCGACTGCAGGACCAGACTTCGAAACCTATCCTTCTGCGGCGAGGTGAGGCGGGACAGAGAGACGTTATCTCTCCGAAACTATTCACCGTTGCATTTGAGAATGTCTTCAATAGGTTCCGAACTGGAAAGGGGTAGGCATCAAGTTGAATGGCAACTACGTCACTTACTTTCGATTTGCCGACGATATAGTAGTCATGTCATGGCTGAGACAATCTCAGCCATGACATGACTACTATATCGGAGGACCTCAGTACAATCCTCGATGACCTCAGTAGAGCTTCTAAAAGAGAATCTTAAAATGCGCGTCTTAAAATGAACATGGACAAAACTAAGTTCATGTCAAATGCCCATGTAACACCAACCCTCATGAAGATCGGAGGCGCTACACTCGAAGTTGTGGATGACTACGTTTACCAAGGACAAACTGTCCAGTTAGGTAGGTCGAAAGAGGTAAATCGCCGAATTCGATTCGGCTGGGCAGTGTTTGGAAGCTACGCAATATCTCCTCGTCTTACATACCGCAGTCGTGACCAGTGCGTGTGACCTCTGGAGCTGAAATGAGGAGAGGGCTATGCTTAGAGTTTCCCTGACGATGAGATCGAATCAGAAATGAAGAGCAGGAGAACCAAGGTAACCGACATAACCCGAAGAATTGCCAAACTTATATGGTAGTGGGCAGGGCACATTACTAGCAGAACAGATGGGCGATGCACCGTAAGGTTCTCGAGTGGCAACCGCGTACCAGAAGACGAAGCGTTGGAAGGTCTCCCACAAAGTGGAGCTTCGCGGTCTTCACCAAGTCATCGGCTTGGTGAAGACCGTAGGAATCCGCTGGATGCGAGAATCACAGAACCGGTTGAAGTGGCGGTGTTTGTGGGAGGCCTGTGTTCAGCAGTGGAAGTCTTCTGGCTGAAATGATGATGATGAAGAGGTAGCCAGGTTTTTTCTCGTTTTAAACATTAATATAATGCTCGAAACATTTTAAGGCAAAACATAATTTTTAGTATTAATGATTAGAATAATATCTACCTGAAAGACTTCTAATGTGGGCGCCCCATTACAATTTTAAATCGAACTTTCGATTTATATATATTTATTCCTAAAAATATAAATTCAAATGTCTTTATTCAAACTTGGCTGAGAATCAGCACTTCTCGAACGTCAAAATTACATAAGACAGTCCCCAGAAATGCTCACCCTTCACCACTTCCTAGTGCGTTAGCTGGGAAGAAGAAGTGGCGCAAGAAACTCCCCAGCAACACAGCTGTCTGTTCAGTTAGAAAAAAAAAAATGATTCTATATACTCGTAATAGTAAGCAAAATAATTTACATTACGAAACACAAAACATAATTTAAATTATTAGCCATGTCAGCTAGCACACGCCATTATATCAACCAAAATCATCAAGAACTGTACTCAGGCAGAAATAAAAACTAAACATAAACAGAACTTAATATGTAAATACACACACACTACTCGTATTATTGTTAAATATTATTAACACTTTTTTTATTTTGTATTTTGTGTTTCACGAACTGTGTCTAAATAAACATTATTTCTTTCTTTCTTTTTTCTTTCTTTCTGTTAAATAAAAGCCTCCAGGCATAAAGGGCGTGCCCGCTAAGGCCTGCTTACATATAGCTGTAACTGGAAGTTATAAATGATAAACTATGACCATATAGGTAGTTTCCGTTATTGCATCTAGTTTTTTACCATCAAGTTTTAGATTTAGACCTACATACTTGAGGTACATTTTGTAATGAGAACTTAATACAGTTAGTTTTGTTCGCAAAAGATTATTAGCTTCGAACCATTTCGAAACAACAGCCAGACTATCGTTGTTAAGTAAGACATCTGTATCTTTTCTATCTATTTGAAAAATGAGAGATGTGTCAGCAATAGGTTAGGCATCATGAAAGGAAGGTCCTTTCTTATTTTAACGCCCATTTTAACTAGAAACCCCGAGGACGTCGCCCCCTTAACGTTTACTTTTAGCTGCTTGTTTGATAAATAAGAAAGAACAAGATCAGCAGCTTGTCTACGAAATCCGTAGTGGTGTAATTTACAGATCAGTGTATTGTGGTCAACGCAGTCAAACGCTTTTGAGAGGTCACAGAAAATGCCAAATGCATCCTGGGGCTTCTCCCAGCATTCCAAAATGTGATTGATGAGTTTTACTTTTGCGTCAGTCGTCGACCTACCTTTCGAAAAACCAAACTGGTGACTATATAAAATCCCATTTGAATTCAAATGTGACAACATCTGGTCTAGCATGATTTTTTCATATATTTTATTCAATGCTGGTAGCACAGTTAAAGATCTATAATTAAAGGGATCACTCTTACTACTCTATTTGAAATTGGTACAACTACTATAATTCATTAAATAATCAGGAAATGTACCGCTACGTACTTTGATTAAATATGTTTGTTAGGACAGGGGCAATCGTGTCAATGATTTCTCCAAGAAACTTAACGGAAATCTCCCATAAGTCTTCAGTGTTTTTTATGTTAAGACTTTTGAAGGCTTTTTTAATTGTGACAATAATAAAATAGAAATGGGCTTGAATTCAAATCTTGGAATATCCTTGCTGAAGTTTTCTTTTAGAAAAAATTCAGCTAGTTTAAATGATGAGGGAAGAGATTTCGTAACCTCTATTGGGATGTTGGTTAAGAAATTTTTTGGTGTCTCAGAAACTTTTAAACTTTTACTTATTTGAAATGGTTTCATTATCAATTTTTAAAGACAATAATTCATTCTGATCTCGCTGTTTTGTGTTTCATTTTTAAAATAAGTACTAACTTTGTTACTTATTAATTTCGATTTAGCTTGAGCTGCAGACTCTTTTAAATACCTTAGAATAGTTTCTTACATAATTATGAACAGCTTCATCAGAAGTCAATGATTTTTCGTTAATTTATTTAATGAAAAATCATTGACTTCTGATGAAGCTGTTACATAAAATATGTCGGCTTTTTCTAAACAGCCAACAGTGGCCCATTCATAAAATTTTGGGTAAGTATTGATTGTTACTTTTTTTACAGGTCATGCTTTATTCAATTCTTGGCATACTGTAGAAAAACAAAGTACCGTAGTTTATATTAGGGTCTTGTGAATCAAAACTAGCTGATGAAAGATTGCTAAGAACATTATTTTAAACATTTGCAATTTATTTTTAGTAAGAGGTCTTAACTGAATAGTTTTATCTAACATTAACTTTTTATCTGATTCAAAGGTGAGTGATGAGTTGACCTGTATGATCAGATGACGCCACTAATAAGGGACGAGTCTTTTATTTTACAATTACTAATTGTATCAATCCTTAGTAAATCATTTTAAATTGAAAGATTTAAACAATGAGATAAGCTTAAATTTTTCCGGTGAATTTACTAATAAATCAATATCGAGGTCACCAGTTCACCACAAACAAAAACTATTTTATTATCTCTAAAAAGTTTAGTTAGTATTTCTTCCATTATAATAAAAAAACCGGCCAAGTGCGTGTCGGACCACAATGAAGGGTTCCGTAGTTGGGATGAATTTATCCCAAGAACAAACTTAACATTGTAGTAGAAAACATGTTCTCCCATATGGGTGTATATGGTATATATGGGTGAACATGTTTTTCAAAATGCAAATTTAAGTTGTAGGTACTATACTCTAACAAAAATTTGCTTAATATTTCGCAAATGGGTCTCTAAATTGCAAAATGGCTTTTACACACCCACAATATTTTTGAATTTTCCAACGACACCCCACACTATAGGATTGACGAGAAAAAAAAGGACATCCCCACTTTAAGTGTAGGGACCCTAAAAAAAATATATTTTCTTGTTTTTATTTTACTGTTTGTCGGCATGATTAATATGATTAAAATACCCAGTGGCGGTTGGTGACGGTGACCCCGACGACTGCAAAATGGAAAAATTCGACGATGCAGTTGGCGATACAGCTACAGTGACGAAGTGTGAAAAATAAATTTCTGCTATTGCACTACAAGCGAAGATTCCACCCTTTTGGCGCACGCAACCAAGACTCTGGTTTGCTCAGTTTGAAGCGGTGATAGCTTTACACAAGATAAGTGAAGAACAAAAGTACAATTTAGTAATTCCAGTCTTGGACAGAAGAGATATTGAACAAGTCAGCGATATCATCTGCAAACCTTCAGGTCCAGGAAAATATGACGCATTGAAAAAACGTTTGTTGTCGGTTTACGAAGAATCCGAGTCCCGGCAATTTCAGAAACTATTAAGTGGCTTAGAACTTGGAGACCAGAAGCCAACGCAATTACTGAGAGTTATGCGAGACCTGGGTGGAGAAAAAGTGCCTGACGACGCATTGAAAATATTATGGATGGGTCATTTACCTGCTCAAGTTCGCGCTGTGTTATCTGTTAACACAGAATCAACGCTCGACACTCTAGCAATGATGGCAGACAAGATGATGGAGCATACAGACAATACGATTGCGGAACTCAGCCAAAACACACCTTCTACAAACAGCGGTAGTGGTCATAACGTGCATTAACAACTACTATCGAAACAAATAGAGAAGCTTACACTCGAAATTGCTGAACTACAGAAGCACAATTACAATAATTATCGCCGACCTCCTTACCGTCCAAACAATTTTCGCTCAAGATCTCGTTCTCGTTCAAGAACTGGGCTTGGGAAGAAGCCGGGAGATCGAAACTGGGAATGTTATTATCATTACCGATTCGGAGACAAAGCCAAGAAATGTGAATCTCCTTGTTCACGGAAGCCGGCGGAAAACTGAAGACCACATCGACTGTGGCGGACGTCGGTGTTGCGAATACAAATAACCGCCTATGCATAACTGACAGAACCACGAGAGAACGATTCCTAGTTGACACGGGAGCAGATATATCAGTGCTAGCTACACGAAGTAAGCGAACACCGATATCAACGTCGTTCAAACTATTCGCCGCAAATAACACACCGATCAACACTTATGGAGAAAAAACACTACAATGGAACCTGGGACTTCGCCGCAATTACAAGTGGACATTCATTATGGCCGATGTGAAAATGTCGATCATCGGTGCTGATTTTCTCAAATATCACAGACTGCTTGTGGATCTACATAGCAAGAAACTCATAGACAGTGTGACTGAACTCTCAGTAAACGCTATGGCAATACGAACTGCTCAAGACACAACGCTCTACGTAGTTGAACCAAACCACCGGTACCACACACTATTGCACGAGTTTGCTGATGTACTCAAGCCTCTGACACTTACGAAGGAAATCAAGCATAATGTGAGACACCATATTGAAACTGTTGGACCTCCTCTCTTCGCAAGACCTCGACCGCTACCACCGCAAAAATACAAAGCAGCAAAGGCAGAATTTGAAGAAATGATGGCCAATGGAATTTGTCAACCATCAAAGAGTCCATGGGCCAGCTCGTTACATGTCGTGGGCAAGAAGGATGGTGGTCTGCGCGCCTGTGGGGATTATCGCCGTCTAAACTCAGTAACGCTTCCTGATCGTTACCCAATACCCAGAATTCAAGATTTTACTTACCAATTGAGTGGTATGACGATCTTCTCTAAAATAGACCTGAAAAAAGCATACTTCTGGATTCCAGTCGCAGAACAAGATATAGAAAAAACAGCAATTACAACACCTTTTGGTTTATTCGAATTTCGTTGCATGCCATTTGGTCTTCGAAATGCACCACAGACATTTCAACGATTTATGCATGAAGTCTTGAGAAGCCTGGACTACTGCTGTTACTGTTTTGTCGACGATATTTTGATATACTCTGACACAGAAGGAAAGCACATCGATCACTTACGTCTTGTTCTGAAACGTTTCTCTGACTACGGAATCGGGATTAATATAGAGAAGTGCATTTTTGGTGAGAAAACACTCAATTTCTTAGGCTACGAAGTCACAAAAGACGGTATCAATCCCACAGCAGAGAAGATAGAAACAATACTTAATTACCCGAAACCAACAACCGTGCAAGACCTTCGACGCTTCCTGGGTATGGTTAATTTTTACCATGATTGCTTACCTAAGCAAGCTGAAATCCAAATAGCATTGAATAACCTCCTACATAATAAGAAGAAGAATGACAAGACGCCTATCATCTGGAACCAGGCAACTGAAGACGCTTTCTATAAATGCCGCCAAAGCATATCGGAGGCTGCTCAGTTGACACATCCAGTGCAAGGAGCCCCACTATGCATTATGACCGACGCTTCGTGTCTTAGTGTAGGCGCAGTCCTACAACAGAAAGTAAACAACATCTGGAAACCGCTTTCATTTTTCTCGAAGAAGCTCAGCTACACACAGGCGAGATACAGCGTATACGATCGCGAGCTCTTAGCGATCTATATGGCTGTCAAGCATTTTAGAAGACTAATAGAAGGGAGCGATGTTGTGGTGTATACGGATCATAAGCCCCTCACCTACGCCATGACTATGTCTGGAAGCTCAAGCGATACACCTAAGCGAGAGAGACAACTTCATTTCATATCTCAATTTTGTAGCAAGATCGAGTACATCCATGGAAGAGATAATGTAGTTGCTGATGCATTATCGCGCATTAGTACCATTGATTGCCCCTCGGTTATCAATTTTAATGACGTGGCTGAGAAGCAAAAGATAAACGAAGAACTAAACCGCCTGTTAAAGCAAGACAACCTTCACTTCGTCAAAATATCGTTACCTGGATCACTAAAAGAAATCTACTGTGAAAACTCAACCAAATTTCCACGTCCGTACTTACCGCAACCATTTCGTGAGATTGCCTTCAAAGCATTACACGAATTGAGTCATCCTGGTATCCGCACGACAAGGAAGATGGTCAGTGAAAAGTACTTCTGGCCTGGAATGAACAAGGACGTTTCATCGTGGACACGATGTTGCACTTCATGTCAACGTGCTAAAATTCACCGTCATACTGTTACACCACTAGTACAGTTTCCCGAGTCGAGAAGGTTCGAACACATACATATGGACATCGTCGGTCCTCTCACTCCATCAGAAGGATACCGATATCTAGTCACAATCATCGACCGATTTTCCAGATGGCCCGAAGCAGTACGAGTTAGCGACATAAATGCGGAAACAATTGCCCGAGTCATATACGACACATGGATTACTCGCTTCGGTTGTCCACTGCGTATTACTACAGACCAAGGACGGCAGTTCGAGTCTACATTATTTCAAAAATTAATGAACAAACTGGGTATATCGAGAATTCGCACGACTGCCTACCACCCTCAAGCGAATGGACTTGTAGAAAGATTGCATCGTACTCTGAAGACAGCAATAACAGCAAGAGGAAATAGTCAACAATGGGTACAAGAATTACCAACAGTATTAATGGGATTACGCACAGCCATTCATAGAGAAACAAACTACAGTCCCGCTACAATGATATACGGCACCTCATTACGATTACCGGCAGATATTTTCGCACCGATAAAGTCAAACACTGAAGACCCGTTATTCTTACGTCATTTAATGGAATCAATGGAATCGCTTAATGAGCATGTCACTGCAGATGCATCAATACGACACCGCATGACCAACACCTACGTACCGAAACAGCTATCTACATGCACGCATGTCTTTATGCGTGTAGATCGCGTGCGGAAGTCTCTTACACCGCCGTACGAAGGCCCGTATGAAATTATAGAGAAATACGACAAGTATTTCAAGATACGATTACCCAACCGAGAAGCAGTGGTGTCATTGGATCGATTGAAGCCTGCTCACGTATTACAAGTAGCCACAGATGAAAAGATGGAAGATGTCCCATACATTACTCGCTCCGGAAGGACAGTTAAACCTACAAGAAACGTACGGTTTTTTTGAAGGGGGATACTGTGGGACAACGCATTCAGCGAGCGTATATCCGACCTGCACAACAGGCGGAACACTGGCTGGTGAGAGTCTATGATGACTACCACAAAAAGTATGTCAAACTGACATGTCAATTCGTTGTATAAAAATGATGAGAATTTAGTGTGTAAAATATATTGTATATTGATTCGCAAATTGTTATTTAATGAACACGTATATTAGGTACCCATAGTGGGTCTTAGTCCTGGGGTTCACTCCCTGTCCCTGACAGTGAATACATATCTGTCCCTGACAGTGAATACATACCTACCTATCTATTGATATCTCTTCGTGACTGTTTATAGTTATGGACATAGTTGTTAATTTGGTTTAAGAACTTTATTATTCCTCATTAAGAATTAACAATAATTCACTTATTGAGAAACTAAATTAACATAAAATGTTTATGAGCGTACAAAAACGACGTTATTAGTAAATCGATAAAAACAAAAAGGAAGGTAGTGCAAAGTAAATATCAACTAATCACCAACCCAGCAAACACGGATCTAAAGTAAAAGCAGATGTATTACTAGATGTGGCATACATGGCAGCGTACTGACTAAATAAGGATCTTTAATTTTTTGTTTTTGTTTGCTATTGCTGGTATTTTTATATTATTATTGTTATTGACACATTATATACGATTTAAGTTGTTTTTTAAAATAAGACATACTTTTCGCTTCTTTTATTTTCATGGGTATTTTATTATACATGTTAACACCTTCAAATTCAATATTCCTCTTCCCGTAATTAAGTAATTGGAGTTTCGTAGTTTAATTTTTTGTACTTCATGCTTTTTTGTGAAATTTAGTGTTGTATGAATATCTTCATGTAATATTTTGCATATTAGTATACAGGTATAGTACATATATGTTTGGGAAATGTTCATTATTTTTGTATCTTCGTAAATTTTATGAGTTGACGTACGAAATTTTAAATTAAATAATATTTTGATTAACCTATTTTGCGCTGTTTGTAATACTTCTAGGTTAGATTTAGCTGCATTAATAGACTTACCATTTATTAATGGAGAAGTTTACACTGGTTTTCTGATTTTTATTGTCAAATGAGAAATGTCAGTCACACGAACTTCACACCATGCAGAATCACTACTACCCAAAATTATGCATGAAAACAAAGAGTTTATTAGTTCCTTCACAACCACAATGCATTTTTGTACTGTTTTGTATTAAATGTAGGTACGCTTAAACTCTAACTTGTCCAGATTATCCTTGACACTCCTGTGTCAACCGAATATCTGGACAAGAGCAACCTTTAGTTTTGATATCTAAACTGGTTTAACGCTACAGCGCTTTTTAATACAAACCGCCACTGTGTATACCCATGCAAAATTACAGCTTTCTAGTACTAACAGTCTCTGAGTTAAGCCGCGGGCAGACAGACGGACATGGCGAAACTATAAGGGTTTCTTGTTTACTACAGAACCCTAAAAACGAATGGCTTATTTCAAGCTACTATTATTGCATTTTAAGTTACCTCTTCAACAAATAGCACAAGTCGATAGTCCACGTAGATTGCCTGAACCCCTCATCCTGACAGATTTGCTCGAAGTTGTCGAGCATCTCTTCTCTCTGATCCGGTGGTAGCAGCATCAGCACGCAGGAGACGCCACAGTCCCAGTTGTAGCGCTGCCGGTAGTGTTCTAGATTGTGTTCTACGTATCCTGGGAGATGAATATTATTACAAACCATTGTCTTTAAGCATTAAACCTTGAATGAAACTCCCATGCGTACCGCTTATAGCCAAAACGAGATCATAACAGCGTTCCTGAGGCCGGTGATAATGTTTACCATTTTTATATTTTACTTAAGTTACAGTTCGATGTACCGTAGCTATTAATGAGCAGAGTTTGACTTAAGTGCCTAAAAATTACAATTATTTACATAATGCACGGGCACTTAACAAATTCTGTTATGAAAAACAACTTGAAAAACCATACTAACAGCCAGACAGTTTAAATAAAGTAGGCACTTACTTTCGTTTTGGCTTAACATGTTGGCTGGAGCTACATCTAGTGTTCCTAACCACTGTTAACATTTATATCTACCCGGTAATATTATATTTTCATGCTTGTTTATCAGTATTTTCCTGTTTTCAAAGAAATTGACTCATTTTTGAAAGTTTGTTTTGACTTTTAGAGATTGACATAACAATTAACAATGACAAGGACAACTGACATCATTCATCATTTGACAAAAATTACGTTCCATTCTTAGTAGTAGTAAATCCGTTTGCGTAAAAACCCAAAAAATTGAGGGTGTTGAAGTGGTTTAGGGGGGCGATGGCTGACTTACAATTTCATCTACTTAATATTAAAATTCACTGAAATAAAATCTCCCTACTACACAACATCGATTATTTAGTTCATATTTCTGCCCTGTTTGATTTATTTAAAATATTTATAAATAAATTAATTAAAGTATTGTGGTTTTTAAGATTTAATTTAAAAAAATGGGGGAGGCGGTGAAAAATAATTGATTCAAAGTGGGCGGTAGATGAAAGAAGTTTGAGAACCTCTGAGCTAGATAGACCTAATATCTCCTACACACTATGCCGGCGGCCATGCCGCCGGGAAAGCCGCGGCGCACCCGGCCCTACCGCACAAAACCGCACAAAAAAAATGGAGGCGAAAAAGCCGGGGGTACGTATCACGCGACAAAAGCCGGCGGCCATGCCGCCGCACTATGGGCCAGAACGGTGCGTACCGTCTCAAAAATCTGTAACTTTTTTTTTGATTGAAGTAAATAGCTGAAATTTGGCACGTAGTATCTCCAGAGTATATAGAATCCAATAGTGACACATTTATTGTCAAAACTTTAATTATTAATATTTAAAAAATAAAAAAAATAAAAAAAATGTATTTTTTTAATATTAAACCATAGTTTGTTTAACTTATTGAATTATAATTTTACAGTTTTATGATATTAAACCTATTTTCTTTTATTTTATAGGTATTACATCTATGTTATGGGGTTTGGTTTCCGCACTTAGTCCTTCAGTGGACCATTGTGCGTGGGCCATAGCGGCCGTTGGTGGTTATTCCAACCAGCCCACCTCCCTCCAGAAGTTAATTAAATCTCCTGGTCTGTTCAGAACATCTGTGAAAGATCTGGGTGTCCCGAGGGTCTGTGTTCTAATCTGGGTGACGCCTGTGCATTCAAAAAGCACGTGCGTGACGGTTTCCTCAGCCTCCATGCACGCCCTGCACAGAGGACTGTCCGTTATGCCTATTGTGTGAAAGTGTTTGTTCAGCGAGCAGTGGCCCGTGATGGTCCCCGCCACCAAGCGCAGGCCATTCCTATCCAGGCGTAGTAAACGCCGGGTTAGCCCGGTATCCAAGGATGGCATGGCTTCCTTGGATTGCCTGCAGCCCGGTGTCGAGGACCACCAGTGCTCCGCTTGAGTATGGGTGAAATCCTGCAGCCATCTGCGTATCTGGTTGAAGGGGATGGGTACGATAGGCTCGGGTCCACAGACCGCCGTGCTGGATCCTCGTCTAGCAAGTTCGTCAGCAGCGTCGTTACCTAGCGAACCGCTGTGTCCTTTTATCCATTGCAGCGTCACCGTGTTGCGGCTAAATACCGTTATTTGTTCGAGTGCATTGTGACATTCTAGTGTCAGCTTTGAGGTAATATGTGTTTTCTGTAAGGATTGAAGCACTGAGGCGCTGTCGGAGAGTATGCGTATGTGTGTGTCCGTAACTCTCCTGGCTTTTAGGGCGTGGACCGCTCGTATGATGCCCACACACTCCGCCTGATAGACGGTGTTGAACATTCCCAGCGGGCTGGATATCTTTATGTTGAAGTCGTGTGAGAAGACTCCAACTCCAGTCCCGGAGTCGGTCTTCGATCCGTCGGTGTATACTCTCATCTCTTTCGAGCCTGAGTAGTCACACTGTTCTTCTGTAAGTATTATGTTGTAGTGCCTATGAAAGTGGTATGTTTTCGGGGATTTATCACAGGGTGATGCCATCATTGGTCGTCGTTTGATCGCATCTTCCTTTATACGTGTGTGCTTAACTCTAGAGTCTTTGCTTAGTGTACCGGATACATGGAGCCTAAAGGCGGCTAGGGCCGCCTCCTCCCGCACGATGAGGTGCAGAGGAGGCAGTCCAAGCATTGCCTGTAGGGCGGCAGTGGGTGTAGTTCTCATACTGCCAGTGATTGCAACACAAGCAAACCGCTGCAGTTTTTCGAGATTCTTTTGGGCTGTGCTCAGGTCCGTCCTGGGCCACCAGACCAGTGAGCCGTATGTGATAATTGGTCGGATGACTGTGGTGTATAGCCAGTGGGTGACCTTGGGGCTAATTCCCCAGTTCCTGCCAAGCAGTCGCTTGCACTGCCACAGGGATATGCTGGCTTTTGTGATAATATAGTTGGTGTGTTTTGCCCAGTTCAGCTGTTTGTCCAAAAAGATGCCCAGGTATTTAGTTTCAGTTGATAGGCTTAGGGTTGTTCCGAAGAATCGAGGTAGCTGTAGTGTTGTCAGTTTTCTCTTTTTTGTGAAGAGAATCAGTTCAGTTTTTGTAGGGTTCACTGAGAGTTGGTGCCTGCTGCACCATTCCTCTACTATTTTTAGGGCTTGACGCATTAGGTTGCATAGAGTGTTTTCGTGGGTGCCGTTTATTACAATGGTTATGTCATCGGCGTAGCCTACTGTGAAGTAACCTTTGTCATTGAGTGTTTTGATGAGGCTGTCTACTACAAGGTTCCATAGGAGCGGCGAGAGGACTCCTCCTTGCGGGCAGCCCTTCGCAACGATGGCCCTCGTAGTGTCATTTACTGTGACTTGAACAGCTCTCAGTTTGAGCATGTTGGTGATCCAGCCACTCAAGGTCGGGTCAATGTTGTGACTGTTGAGTGCCATGTTAATGCTGTTGAACATGGTTTTGTCAAAGGCTCCCTCGATGTCAATGAAGGCGGCCAGTGCTGAGCATTTGTGGTCCACTGCGCATTCAATTTTGGAAACCACGCTGTGCAGCGCGGATTCTGTTGATTTGCCTGTGGAATACGCATGCTGGTATTTGTGGAGTGGTTTTACCCGAAGAGGTCCGTCTCGGATGTGCCTATCACAGAGCCTCTCGAGGGTTTTCAGAAGAAAGGATGTGAGGCTTATAGGTCTATAAGCCTTGGGTTGCGTGTAATCGGTTTTTCCTGGTTTGGGTATGAAAATGACTTTTACCTCGCGCCATGCGAGAGGTATCTGTCTGAGTGCTATGCAGGCTCGGTAGATCTCCACCAGCCATGGTGTTAGATAATCTACCCCCCACTGCAGCAGGGCTGGGAAAATACCATCCAGCCCTGCTGACTTGTATGGCTGAAAGGTGTTGATAGCCCACTTTATTCGGTCTTCTGTTACTATATTGCGGGCAATTGACCAGTCTTGAGCCGTTGGGGTCCATTCTGGTTCAGCCTCCCACGTCCTGTCTTCCAGGATTTTACAGTCTGGGAAGTGAGTCTCGAGAAGGACCTTACTGGTTTCAAAGTCAGTTAGTGTGTATGAGTTATCGGGTTTTTTCAGCGCGCCAAGAGTTCGGTCCTGATCAGCTGATAGGATCTTCCTTACCCTTGCGGCTTCATTATTAGTTTCGATGGATTCACAGAATTTACGCCAGGCGGTCCTCCTGGCGGTTCTGATCTGCTTTTTGTATGTATATTGTGTCTCTTTGTATATCTCCCAGTCGTCCGGGAGCCTCGTGTTTTTTGCTCTGTTAAATTGCTTACGTAGCGCATCTCTGAGTTTGCTAAGTTCAGCATTCCACCAGGGGTTTCTCTCCTTCTTGGTTTGTGGCGCTCTTAGTTTACAGCATGCGTGGTATGCTTCAGTAAGGTATTCTGATATTTTTGTTACGGTGTATTCTAATTGTGCTTGGTCTCTTATGGTTACTTGTGTTAGGTGCCTAGCTAATAGGGAAGCCAGGAGGCGTTTGAACCTGGGAACATTGGTGCGTCTCGGGTTACGCCTTGGTTCGGGTTTCCTAGTGTTGGTAGTTAGTGTAAAGCGGATCCTTCTGTGGTCTGAGCAGGAAGGCTCGTCCGATACGTGCCAGTTTGTGATAAGGTTTGTCGCGTTTTCTGTAGCAAGTGTTAAATCTATAATCGTCTGTCCTCGGATTGTGACCCAAGTGGGTTCGGAGCCGCGGTTTACGATGTTAAGATTAGTAGAGAATAAATAGGTGGATAGTACCTCTCCTCTGGGGTTTGGTGCCTCGCTGCCCCACAGCGGGTGGTGGGCGTTCGAGTCGGTGCCGATGATCAGGTCTAGTTTGGCGCGTTCGCAGTGCTGTACCAGGTCGGCCAGCTCTTTTGGCGGGCAGTCCGTGTCCTCGCCTGGCATGTATGCCGAAGCCAGTACAACATCTGGAACACTACCTTCGGTTTGGAGCCTGACAGCTGTCAGGTCTCTGGAACAGAATTGAGTGAGTGGTGTGATAGGAATTTCCTTGGGTATGTAGACGCAGGTTCTTGGCTTGTCTGAGCTGTGTGTGTTAAGGATTAGCTTACCTCCGATGTTACCGAGGCCGCATATTCTGTTGTTTCTGATCCACGGCTCTTGGATCAGTGCGATAGTTCGGGGCTGCACCTCCAGCGCCCTGCGTAGGCTAGCCGTGGCAGTCTGGCTATGCTGGAGGTTGGTCTGGATGATGTTTAGGGGTGATCGAGGCGGTGGAGAGGAGCTAGTCGGAGATGGATCCATCGGACAGCTTCTCCTCTACCTCCTCTCTGTATGTGTCGTGATGTTCGCCCGGCGACGAGGCGAGCAGACATTCGCTCCAGCCAGGTGATTCGGGCGGTACAACGTCCTCGTCGTCAGCCATTGCCGCTCGTGCCATTACCTCCTCTAGTCGGTCAATGTCGGAGTCGGTCGTCTGTGTCAGAGTCGTCGGTTGTACTTCGGTCTTACCGTCTGTGCTGTCGGTCTGGACGTCGGAGGGTTGGGTCGTGGGCCAGAAGCGTACGTATATCGACCCAAGTAGGTATGATATACGCCGCTCCCGGGCCCGGACCTTTACGGCTTCCTCCGGTGGCACACCCAGGGTCAAATAAGTCCCGTAGTTGTCGCCACCGACGGTAGTCGCCCTGTAGAGTGACCACTTTGCTATGTCATACCAAGTATTCTGACGAATCAGAATACTCTGGAGTCTGGCTATGTCACCTGTGTACTGAGGGACAAAAAGCGAGACTCGGACACGCGTGGGCACGTCAGTCTGTCGCAGTACCGTGAGTGTTTGGTCGGTCGTTGGGAGTCTGATCAGGGGTGCGTTCTGAGTCAACCAGGTCAGGGCATAGTCGTCCTCGCACCACAACTGCACGGTACCTTCCGCTACCCGTGGGTATCCGCGGAAGGCAGGGAGTGGCGTTGGCGAGTCGGCTTCCATAACCCGATTTACTAGGTCCGTCTTTATGTATTCGGCCTCT
This sequence comes from Agrochola macilenta, assembly GCA_916701695.1. Taxonomy (NCBI): domain Eukaryota; kingdom Metazoa; phylum Arthropoda; class Insecta; order Lepidoptera; family Noctuidae; genus Agrochola; species Agrochola macilenta. The sequence goes on along the minus strand of OU753573.1, from coordinate 19,904,016 downwards.
TCCTTGGTTAGGTCCCCAGAGGGAGGAGGGAGGCAGATTGCTACGGCCAGCCGCGCAGGAATATCCTTTGTGGCCCGCGCGTAGGTCCTCTGCTCCCTTTGAGCGGAGTGGACCCTCACCCGCTTGGCATCCCCCTGGAGCATACTCGGCGAGGCCGTGTCGTCCGGGCGTTCCCTATTCGCCGGCCCTGAACCGCTCGGTCCAGGCTGCGGCTTGGAGGTGCCTGGCTGGGTATTTTTTGCCGGCGACGCCGGGTGTGGGTTTCCACCTCGCTTGCCCCTCTTGTGCCTAGGAGGAGGTCGGTCGTGTGAGTCGTCTGTGTCATGGGGTCGGATGTCAGTCCTGGTGGGCTCCGTCACGTGTGGGGGCGTCTCGCGCTGAGTTGCCCCTACGCAAGCTTGCCCCCGCTCGTGCGGTTCCGCGTCCGGTCGCTTTGCGCGCTGGGTTTCCCCTTCGCACTCTTGCGGTCGGTCGCGTGCTTCCGACCCTTTTTCGCGCCGGGTTTCCCCTTCGCGGACTCGAGGTCGGTCGCGCACCTTCCCTTCGGCGTCCGATCGCGCTTCGCGCTGGCTAGTGCCTTCGCGGATACTGCGCTTTCGGTCGCTGATTCTCTTCTTCCGGGCCAGGATTTTTTCGCGCTTTGTCAGCAGGCGTACTTCACCACTGGCCGGAAGAGTATTAGAGCCGCCAGGTCCGTCATCTTTCCCCGTCCCTGTCTGTCCGTGCTGGTCCTGGTTTTTGTCCGGGTTCGTCTTGCTATTCCGCACGATGCTCTGTTGCCAGAGGCTCGTGGGAGGCATAACCCGTGTCGTGGGTGTTGGCGCGTGGGTCGCAGCCGTAGTGGTAGGTAAGGGCGCGTTAGTCGCAGCCGAGGTCGTGTTTGTGGGCGCGTTAGTCGCAGCCTGTGTTATGGGCGCTAGATCAGCAGCCGGCCGCGCTAAGAAGCGCGGCAACAGTTTCTCCATAAGAGAGCAGTTTGAGGCCCCCCCCCATATTACGTTGGGGGCTAACCGCCGAAGCGGTGTGGGATTCCCCGGCTTGGCCGGGACCCACCTGGGTAGACAATTCTTCAGACTGCTTATTCATTTTGGTGAGGGGTGGGCTTTTTTGGAATCGAGGTTACCCTTCCTCTTGGACCGACGGGATAAAGTGATAGGAGGGAAGGTATTTGTTGGATGGAGGTGTGGGTTCTTTGGGGGTCACCCTAGGCCTGGGAGTTGGCCTAGAGATTTAGGATCGACGGGATATATGTGGATAGTGAGGGATGGTTTAGTTTGGTGAAGAGGGAGCATAGGAAGGGGTATATAGGTTACCCTAGGCCTGGGATTTGGCTTTTGGGAACTTCTCTTGTCCGGGATCCGTTAAAGAGATGCTCCGAGTGCGGGATCGCCCACTAACAGTCAATGTAACCGTCAGTGGTCGGTCCCGCAGCCGGAGTTGGGCTATCCGCAACCTGCCCACCCGCTCGGTTGCAAGAGAAGAAGTGCCTGGCAGTCTGGGTCACCCCACCACGGATGTACGCATACATTCGCGTTGGAGCGATCCAGCCTCCCCCGAGGTATTACATATAAATCTTACATTTAAATACATGACAAATATGATATAAATCCACTCTAAAAATATATATTTACAATTAATGTAGGTACGTAATTACTTCTATTTAAATAGCTAAGAGGCTCTTAGCTTCGTCTAACAATTCCTTGGAAATAGTGACTGATGGTTTTCTGATACTTGATATATAAGGATCTGACGTAAATAGAAGACCATGAAATACGTCTTGATTCGTTGCGGACCTAGAGCATTTTCTAGCGTGATGCAATCTGAATTTTTTGTAATCTTTATTACGAGATTCTTGGGCATCCTCAGATAAATTACCAATGGGCAGAACAGCAAAATGTCTTATTATACTTTCCCCATGTATTAAGATTTTATGTACTGAAGAAGGCATATTATACCACATATATTTTGTTACGTATAGTTGTGCGGTTGCGCGAGTATATTCACCAAATTTTTCTAGATTTACAGCAATACCGGATGCCAAAGTTTGAAGAATAACATAGAACCTTTTAATAAGTTCCTCGTCAACTCCTGTAATTTCTGAAGCGCAATAGTAGTTCTCAAAAAAACGCCGAGCTGTATTGCCGTCATTGCGACGTGCAATCCCACTCGGCTTCGAAATAAACTTTGTACAAGCTTTTTCTTGTCTTCTTTACTTTTTTTATCTTCTGGAGTTCTCGCAGCCCATTTTTTAAATGAAAGGTTATATGAAATATGTAAAATTAACTCCATGCACCTGATCCACGCGTGCAACGTAGACAAACCGTATTCGTAAGCATTTATATTATCTGGCTTTGATTCAATCTTCTCCAAATTATTCATTTCGCTTGGTTTAGCCCCACATACTGTACACACAGCTCCAGAACTTGTGTCAGTTAGAACTTGTGTAACTTTTCCATCCACCATAGTTAGAAATAGGTCGTGACTTATTTCAATTACCTGCTCCTCCTTGTGTATCTTTGAAGTTTGCAAATTATTAATTTGACCCCGAATATCACCAACCACTGATCGGGTTTTCTCGGGGGTTTCTTTTGCAAATTCCATCAGGATCGGTCGGCAATAACGAATAGACGAACAAGCCGAATTTTGCCAAATTACCTCATTTGTTTCTGTGTCAGTCAGCTTTATTGGTACCAAAGACGCTATAAATAAGTTTGCATCTGAGACTAAATCACTCTCACCTGATAAAACTTGTTTATATTCACTTTGCCCCGATGACCCATCACATCCCCACTTGGTAAACAATTTAAGAGATTTTCTTGTTGAGTTGTAAACATTTGATGCGAGCGGCGCGCCGGCATAGTGTGTCTGTGTAGGAGCTATTAGAGAGATACATATCGCTGCTTTTCATGAATAACCGCACAATCCAAAATTGTGAAAATACTGGTTTATAACACAGCAAGATCCAAAATAGTCTTTATTTCATGCTCAGTAAGACTCACATTCATATCGAAAAAGCCGGCGCAGTGGCACGCCAATATGTCATTATGTGATTGGTTCATTTACGACGCCATTTTTGTGCAACAACCGACGTTCACTAGTTGCTATTATTCTTTACACAGAGTCACACTAAATTTCTCGTGAATAATGTCATAATTCTAAATAATTGAGTGAAGTTTAGTAATATTTTCAGCAATACTGTTCCATTTTGAGTTGTATGATTATTCAGGATATAACTAGGTATTACAATTTTTTGATTTTTTTTTAATGAAAAGTGCAGCATTTAGTTCTACTACGTTCTTCACGAAAAAGTAAGTGATACATTAATACTTATTTCGTTTTATTTGTTTATTTAAGATAATAATAACAAAATGTCATAACATTATTACGAAATATGTTAATATTGTTTAGAAATAAAGCTCGTAAATTTATAACTGAAAACAAGATAAGTTACTTTTGACTATAGCCGGATTGTTTTAATATTATGTAGGGTGCGTAAACTTTAAACAATGTGCAAAATACACAATTATGACTATTTTATATAGTTAATAAAGCGCATTATGATGCAACCGTCATACCTAGGTAGGTACTTCACCTACAAGGAAATAGAATAGAATAGAATAGAATAATTTTATTTTTGCAAATATGGGTAGATGATACATCAATAGGTGTTAGTAAAATACAAAGATCAGCCATATTTTGCCATTAAGCATGCAAATATTTACGTCAAATTATTATAATTTTATAGTATCATACAAATCAAATTATTATCATAATTATATTATTTACTATCTATCATTCGATCAATTATTATTAAATTATATGGCATTAAATTAATCAATACTTATTTAATTAAATTAGAGTTCCTTATAAGTAACGAATACTAGAAAAGTCAACAAATATTTTCCTCAGATAGGAACTCAGTCACACTGTAGTACGTTTTACCCACCAAAAATTTACGTAGTCTATTCTTAAACAACAAAGCATTTAAATCTCTCCAATCTCTTGGTAATTTATTATAAATAATTGGACCCATGCAATAAACACTCTTGCGCATCAATGCGGTTTGACACCTCAATTGACATAGCCTACTGTGGTCACGCCTATTTCTTGGAGCTACATCAGCCATACGTTTGAAACGACTTGGATTGTGCTTTACAAACATAGCTACTTCCAAAATATAAATACAAGGGAGTGTCAGAATATTGTACTGCTTAAAATATGGCTCACAGCTGTCAGTGGTTTTGAGTTTAAACATTGCTCTTATACATCTTTTTTGAGCTTTAAATGCTGTGTCTTTGTCAGTTGAGTTCGCCCAAAAAATTACACCGTACCGCAAGTGAGACTCAACTATACCGTGATATGCCGTAAGGAGTGTGCATGTGTCCACTATGGATGATAATTTATATAAAACATAAGAAGATGAACTTAATTTTTTACACAGTAAATCTATATGCGCTTTCCAATTTAAGCTGTAATCTATTTGTAGTCCTAAAAATTTGGTATCTCCTACTTCGTCAATATCATCATTTTTATAATGTATGTGGAGGTTCGGCACACCGGGTGTTCGTTGTCTAAAATGCATTACCTTTGTTTTACTCAAATTGATTATCAAATTATTTTTATCTAGCCATTTAATTATAGAGTCAATAGAATTATTTATGTCATTTTCATATGTAATTGGATTTTCACAAGGGATCGTTATGGTGCTATCATCAGCAAACATAGTCAAAGGTTTTTCAATGTAAAGGGGCATGTCATTAACATATAGTATAAATATAAAAGGGCCCATAACACTTCCCTGAGGTACACCGAATGCAATTTTACGTTCTCGTGACCGTGAAACTTCTTCTTGTTTATTAACTACATTAATGCGACTAACTTCAGTTATTTGTGTTCTATTTTCTAAATATGATTTTATCAGGTCAAGAACGTTACCTCTAATGCCGTAGGCTTCTAATTTATTTAATAAAGTATTGTAATGGACATAATCAAACGCCTGAGTCATATCACAAAATATGGCACATATCGGAGAGCGTTTATCCATATTTTTAACAATATTATATAGAAAATCATAAATTGCCATATTTAATGGTCCTGTGCTGCCTAAATCCTTTTTGTTCTTCACACAGTATTTTATTTTTTTCGATGTAGTTATATAATTCTTTGTACATGTATTTTTCAAATACCTTTGAAATTACTGGTATGAGTGATATGGGTCTATAATATTTCATCAACTCCTTATCTTCTTTCTTAAATAGAGGTTTTATGATAGACATTTTGAGCGCTTCTGGATATATACCTGTACAAATACTGAGGTTGATTATGTAACTAAAATGACTACATATTTCAGCTGCCACTGACTTCAGTACCTTAGTTGTGATTCCATCATAACCTACACTAGTGGTGTTTTTTAATGACATTACTATTTTATGTATGTCATGTGGTGTGCTAGGTGCCATAAACATTGATTGGCTCCTTGCAGATGACAAGTTTGGCTTTGGCTTATATTTATGATCTATTTTTGGATGTATTTTATCAACAAAATAGTCATTAAAAGCATTAGCGATATGCAAAGGTTTATGTATAATTTCATTCCCAACCTTAATCTTTTCAATTTGTTGTTTAGGGATATTGTATTTTGCCTGATTAATTACTTGCCATGTAGTCTTAGATTTATTTTTTGATTGTTGTATTTTGTGATTATTTTGTGCTCTCTGTGTTAAGTTAATAATTTTATTGTAAAGTTTAGAATATGTTGCAAATTTATTTTTATTTTCATAGGTAGGGTTTAATCTTAATTGCCACAGAAGATTTCTTTTTTTCTTACTACATAATTTAACGCCCCGCGATAGCCATTTCGGCTTATTTAATATATTAATTTTAATTTTGATATACGGAAAGCATAAGTCGTAAAACAATATAAATGTGTCAATAAATTCATTGTAAGCTACATTAGGATCATCAGTAAGATAGATCTCCGAAAACTTTAGACTACTTATACAATTTTTAAACTTATTTATATTCTCGTTACCATAATCCCGTCTGATCACGTAATAGTATTTTAAGCTACATACATTAGATACCGGGCATTGAAGTAGCTGTGCTGTATGGTCTGATAATGCAAACTCCAGTACTTCCGCCTTGCAAGTCTTTTTAAAGTTATGCGCAAAATTATCTATGCATGTCCTGCTAGCCATTCGAGTTGGTTGTTTAAGAACAAGTTTCAAATTGTAACTTTGTAGCAGATACTCCAGTGTAATTGAGTTATGACTTCGTTTTAAAATATCAATATTAAGATCACCTGCAATGACAATATTCTTACCGCGCCTGATGGATATATCTTTGAGTAAGATTTCAAGTTTATTAAAAGAGTCATTTATATTCCTAGCATTTGGTACTCTATAAATACATACAACTATCAATTTTAAATCTATAAGCTCAATAGCACAACACTCAAACATTCCTTGAGCTGACAACTTCGCTATTTTAGGTACATCCCTCCATTTGTGACAATTTTTAATAATTATACATGCACCTCCTCTCTTTTGTCCCTGTCTACTATAAAATGCAGCTAAACTGTAATTTGGTATACAAAGTTGGTTTTCGCAATCTTTCATGATGAAATGCTCGGTAATACACAAAATATCAACATTTATCTTTTGCCCTGATAGCTCGTCTAGACTTACTGTAAGAGCATTCGTTTTATTTAATAAACCTGCGATATTCTGGTGCAGTATGTTGATATATTTATTGGAGAAAAAACAGTTCTTTTGGTTCACTATTTGTGTTGCACTTATTTTCCTCAAAAATTCCCAATTGAAGGTTATATAGGTCTTCAAATATAGTTTTCATGGCGTAGTCTTTTAAGGCTCCTGACCTTGTGTACATAGTATGTTCATAGCTTAAATTCAAATTGGAGTCCAGAATATATGAGTACTGATGCGTAACATTGTCCAAATATAGCATGTTATTGAATGTTTCCAGCCTTGAATTATACAAAATATACGTATCATTATCACTATCTTTGTATGTTGGTAAAGTAATGATTATGTTTGTGTTCTTTATATCCTGCAGCGCATTTCTCATGTATGTGATTATGTCGAAATAACATTTCGTTGTTTTAAAATCTTCCTCGCCGATCATTATTATGCAGTAATCATTTTCTGTGTAATTCCTAAGTCTAGTCTTTATTTCGTGCAGAAGATACATAATACCAACATTTGGTGTTAAGTAGTGACAAACTTGATAATTTTCTTGGAAATACTGTTGTGCTAAAGTTAATATATTCCTGTTGGTGTTATTAGTACTCATAATACATAAATTATGTTTGTGTTTCAGGGTCAATTTTTCTTCTGTACTTGGTCGGTTATTACTACAAGCTGTTGATACTGCGGTATGGTATTTTAATTTTACTGGTGTTTGAGCCGTTGGATTATTAGTTTGCGTCTCCTTATGCAAAGTAACTTTTTGGTTATTTTTTATTGGAGTTGATGTTAGTCTACTCACTTGAGGTTTTGTATTCGAGATCCTACGTTTTGAACCTGGCGTGGAACACTTGGGTTCTCCTGTACCAACTTCCTTATATAATTGTATAACGCGATTTGATTTATGTAGATCTGACTTTAACTGTTCATTTTCACAAAGTAAATTGTCAATTTCATGATTAGCGCTTTGCAAATTCATTTTTAATTCCTTGATCTCTTCCTGTAGCTTAGCAAAGGATTCATTGTCCTGCTATCTAATTACGCAACACATTTTCGATTTACAATTGAGTCAAATTTGTTTCGATTTGAATACAATTGCATTCAATTTATAATTTTCGAATTACGTAACTCTAAAATCTGCGTTGTCAACTGCACTCTGTTTCAAACGCTAAAGAGTGAACGATACTCGTCTAAAAAGGCTATTAGTGGAATTACGTAATCATTTTGACAGTTGAAAATTTGTTTCAAATCAACGAGAAATTGCTTTCAGCTATCAATCTAAAGAGAAGGCACCCTACTGGTCGCATTCGATTTTCTTTGCAATATTTTTGGGATTTACTCGTATAATCTCCTTACTTATTACAAAATTATGTAAGTGAACGTCGTCTTCATAAATTGTGAATGTGTTTTTGTGTAAAACCTCAATGATAGATCAGTATTAGGGTCTGTAAAATACCGAAGCAACGAGGTCGGTTTTTAATAATAATTGTGAAAGTTTTCTTCTGTTACAAGTGCTTACAACCTAAAAACTAAAGATATATATTATGATATTTCAGAAACGAGGTATTTTGGTGGCATTTTAAAGGAAAGACAAATTCGTACCTCGTACCGTATCAAACTTATCATAAGCCACAAGCTTAGCAACCCAGTCGGGCTTGTACTTCATTGGAAAAGCAAATTTATTACAGGAAGAACAAATATTATAATATAGTTTGAAGCATTTTATGTCAATGGATTCTGTAAGGACATCGGTGAACATACTCACCACACCATAAATAGATCTATTTCCACATCATTGTCTGTATAAGGTACCTACTTAATATCAATATTATTTTCTTTCTTAGTGTTGAACATTGATTGTGTGTTTAGCATAGCAACAATTTTACACACAATCTTATTGTTTGTTGGTAAATACGAAATGCACCATCAAACGTAAACTTACCATACATTTAAATAAAGTCAATTGTAGGCACCTAATTGTTGTTTATAGCAGAATATTGCTGTTCTATAAAGTAGATAGATTGTGCATGTAAGTGTTTAAGGGAGAGGCCTATTAGACTTTGTGGATGGATGTAATGGTTCATGGAATATCAATCTAATGAGGATTTACTTAATTTTTTTTTTTATATTTCAGGTGTCAGGCTCAACTATATTATTCAGGAAAAAATTTAACTCTCATGAGCGCTTACAGCAAGAATTAGCAAGCAGTACATACTTATTCCATGATGACTGCCACAGGACATTAGATTCCAAATTCCACTAATCCTTACAGTAGTGTCCAAATATTTCATAATAATGTGAAGATATAATAAAAGTCGTTTTTGATTACCATAATTTATTTCTCTCTATTTACTGTTACCTAATAAATGACAGTTAATTTAGGCAAATAGGTACCTACCTCTAAATAGTATCAATAAAATAATCAATTGGCTGTGTTTATAAAAGGCATAGTATTCAATTCTTAAATATTTCATTATAAGTTATTTTTATTTGCACCTTTATAGGTACAAATAAAAATTACAAGTACAGGTTCAAAATAAAAACACTTTATTAAAGTTTACACTGTTATCAATTAACAAAATAGTAACACATATTTATATTGCTGTTGTACAAGACAGAACAGTAAAAAAAAAGAAGATTATCTTTCATTAACAATCTTCAGTTTTTACTTTAGTTCTTGAGAAGCTTGAAAACTGAAGTAGCAGAGCAACGGGGCAACGCAGCATGGGCGACATCCTTCATGCTGCCCTCATGTCTTCATAGGTGAAACGCCCCAGGAACTCTATAGTTTTAAAACAAAATCTTATTATTTTTTGCTCAAATAAAGTACCTACTTAGAAATTATGTGGCAAAGTAAAGTAGGCTCAACTAGGTTTTCATTAGCCCATGGCTGGACAAAACCCATCAGCCTAGTCATTGGTGGTGGTTGTATAATTTCATCTTTATTTAGGGCTGATATTTCAGTCTCCAGATATTTTATAATACTGAATTATAATATTAAACATTAGTTAGGTACACACAAAATATATGTTGTGTCTATGTACTAAGTTCAGCCAAGGAAATATATTCAAAGTTTTATTTATTATGTGACTTGCTACGCTTTATTCTTAACTATGTGTCAAAAAGCTTACCTTCAATGATTAATACAGAAGATTGGATATTCAATCCATGTTTGAACAACAAGATTGATGTTGGGTTGCGTTCCCTTCTTGTATTTTCAGCTCTAGCACGGTCTGTGAAAATATTATAAATATGTTTTGTAGTTAGTTGTTATTTGGCTAGTGTAGTTAGTTATTATTTGGCTAGTTGTAATTGTTTATTTCAGCATCTACTTATGTACATAAATATCAATTAACAATTTCAGTTAAGACTGAGGTTGACGGACATAGTAACTATATTTAACCACAATAAAAAGTTAGATGCTTGTGTCTACACAACAAAAGAATGATTGTCCATAGGTAGATTGACCAATAATGTACCTACAGCTACAATAATGTAATGAGATACAAAGGTACTCTCTTACACACGTTATTCCTATTTATATTGGCTTACTTACTTGTAGTGATAATATCGACTTAGTTACTTTTCGCTATTGAGCAAAACAGCCTAAGTAAGTCTTAGTGCAGCCAGTAGAAAACGAAAACAGAGCACGCAGTGTCTTCAGTGTCTTGAACGAGAGAATTTTCCAAAGTTTTTCCGACTTCCACAAGCCACAAGAAAAATGTTCCAAAACTGCTTAGCATAGGCCCATGTTTCTGTAAGAGAATAGTAAATATAATCTTGTATGTTGAAAAATATAAAACATTAAAGGCAAAACAATGCTTATCAAAAATATTACCGAAAACTAAAATGTAAACAAAGTCATCGCCAATTCGCCATGTTAGATATCGTATTCTCCACAGACTTCAAAGAATGATCATTCCAGCTTCCAGCGCAGATTATTTTCGATGCTTAATATGTGTTATATGCCTTTCTTGTTCTTTTCTCTACAAACTGATAAAGTTAGAGCAGTAAAGACAGGCAATATTCTGCAATAAATTCGACTCTGAACACCTCACAATAAGTCGGCAGTCGGCAGATCGTTCAAGAGGTTATTCAACTTTTACTCAGTGCTGCCAATTTTTTTCCCTGAGTCCGGTATAGACATGCGTCAGATACATCAAAACGAATTTAAAATCAGATTTCAGTCAGAAATCGAATCGTATCGATTATCCGAACTAGACAAACCAATTTCACAAAACCAACCACGGCAATAGTAGCTTTGCGTAAGTACGTATTTGTTTATGTTTGAATAGTTTTTAATGATGCACTTACAACCGAATAATATTACTAAAGACGATTGAAACTGCGAGCTGGAGCCACTCCTGAAACCGATTTCTAAAAACGGATTTTGAAAGCGATTTCAAAATCTGAAATAGGATATTTAACCGTTTGGTTAAAAACTTTATTCGATTAATAAAATAAGATTTGACATTTGAATAAACCTTTTTTACAGTCCGTTCAACCGATTTTAACTTCTATTGATTTGGTGGCATGACAAACGGCAACCGCAGTATAATTATTGAAATTTTAGTGAAGATGTTTGTTTTCAAACGGCTTAACGGCAGATTTTTTTATCCCGTAAGTACGTTCCCGTCTGCCGTGAGATATGTTTTTTGAAATGACGTTGTTTTTCGATCTCTACTCGGGCGGAGCCTCTGTGTGACTTCAATATATTCGTCATGCTGTGTCAGTCTTTCCAAATCAGCGTTCGAATCCGCAGTGGTTTCGGCATTTGAAAGAAATAAATCGAAAAATCACTGACACAGGTTTTAAACAAACAATAAAATATGCCATTATCGTGTTATTTAAATATTTTCTCGAGTCAAAGTTTTAGTTTGATTGTATTGTTTTCTACAAATTGAATTAAACTAACCATTAGACACAACCACCGGCCACTGAAAGCAAAATTTCTCCGCCAGTAGGGGTGTCCAAATCCCCAGGTTTAGTGGAAATCCCACTAAGTTGACAACACTGCTTTTCTACGATTTTGTCATTGGCTACAGATAACAAAAACGTGAAAAGAAAAACGTTTTGTTACGTATTTCAATTATGGTAGTTTTTGGTAGAAAGTGTTTTAAAAATTGGTTTTTAATTTTTCGGCAATCATTGTACATTTTCATTTATAAGCACTAGTAGAGTATCAGTTGTAATAAAAAAAATAAAAAATATAGCACAATAATTTGGAAATTAATCATTCCTACATGGTGTAACAAAACACATCATCCAAATAAATTATAGCCAATTGATTAGAACATCCCTATCCAATTACGGTCGACTGATATAAAATGTGTAGCGTAATTCGAATTTGGGCAGGCGTTTAAAACTGGACTTGCTTTCGATTCAGAATTGTAAACAGAAATAAAATGTGTTGCGTAATTAGACTGCTGAAGTGAAGTATCAGGCATACTCATTACTGTGGCATCGAATAATGACGTCTCTGAGAACGATGTAGACAGGACGGGCTTTTTCCTCAGTGTAATATTTTCGTCCCCCATAGTGGTATTTTTTCCACCAAATACTAAATACTTTTAACTATGGTATCATTAATCGCCCTCTGGTGACGAGTAGCGTTAGTTTTTAGTTTGCCTATTCACCACTTCTGATGATTATGGCGCGAGTTGTCATACATTAAGTTGGGGTCAAAGTCCACTGTTTAAAATATTTTTCTAAACGGTGTTAAAGTCTATTAAGTTTTTAGTTTTTATTCACTGAAGTTAATAAAGTGTCACTCAAAGCAGAAATGAAATGAACACACGAGAGTGGTGAATGACCGAGCCGGTTATACCTACATTTTTAAATTTCTATTTATTTACATAGAGATACAATACTTACCTATTTAAGTATATAAAGGTATCCAGTGTTAAGACGTATTGTTAATTTACAGGTACATAATATTATTATCGCTGCCGCTCAGTGGTGTAAGTAGTAAGGTAGTGCTTTGGACTGATGCATGTCTTGGGTTCGATTCCCAGGTATGGACAAAATTTTTATTGGGTTTTTCTGTTTTTTCTGGATTTTTTTTATCTCCATTTTCCCACAGGAACGTGAATCACGCGGGTAAGACCGCGGGCGGAAGCTAGTAGAACATAACATAGCTGGAGAAACATTACGTTTACCTAAACGTCCGAGAGATAGGCAGATGTGTATTATTTACATTAATACAGTACCTCTATCCTGGGGTCAACAAAATCGTGATATTATATTATTATGTTGAAGAAACTATAATGCCTTGTCTAATATTTAAATATCTAAGTATATCTATCTACCTAACTATACTGTCTCAACTCCTCACTTAATTGAATATTTAGTAGGGTACCTATTTATTTTTCTTACAGTGCCGAATCACCGTACTCTTCAAATAATCCGAAATATAAATAGAATTCATAAGGATAGCAACAAAAATGACGAAATACCTACCGCTTCAACTTCCATACAATTCACTGAAAAAGAACACACAATTTTATCTCCCAAGTCCAAAGAAAACATTGAAAATATGGATTTATCTAATGCCAGTGAAGACTTTTGTTCTGATGATAGTGTGAAGAATCCAGACTATGTAGATAACTTTCCAATAAAAAGAATGTGATAATATTATAAATAACGATGTGTCAATTACAAACCAAACGAGTTCACCAATACCAGTACCTATAGTTCCTATGCAAACAGAATCTAGTAGCAGTTCATCCAGTTCAAGCAGTATATCTAGTTCATCAAGCTCATCAGATTCCGACAGTTCATCAGAAGATGACTTAGATAATGAAAGTCCAACAGCAGTAGTTCAATCTAGGATAGATAGCAACAGATTTTATACGTCGCTGTCGCCTCCCTACATGGAAGATGGGGGATCTTCCGATCCCCCAACTTCCATTTTTTTCGGGTTTGCTTTCACTTATAATTTTGCTTGAACTTATAAGGAAAAATATTGTACCAAGATTTTATAAACCGTTTTATGAGAATCTATATTATCCTTTATATCCTGAACAAGACTGATAATGCGGTAGTTGCCTTATTATATTGTTTTAAAAGAAAAAGTTTTAAGAAGAATAGAAAATAAGTTTGTTAGTTTTTTTTTATGTTTAATACGGTTACTAATGTTTGTTATCTATATTATTGTTTTAATAATTTTAATAAAATATCATTTTAATAGGCTTATTAGCTATTTGTGTTCTGTTCACGTTGCAATTATTACAATGTGGACTATTTTTATGTTCCTATTAGTTTTATATTTAATATTGTTTATGACAGCATCTTTTTTTCTAAAATAGCTTGTGCATAGATAATGTTTTTCTTAGATTTTAATGTTAATTAGCATAATTCACCATAGCATAACCAAAATTGTGTTATTCTTCAGAATAATTCAGTCCAATGGTTTTAACATAAAACAAAAAAAAAATTTGATTACAGGGATATATTTCATGAATATTATCATAATCGCAATTGTGTTACTATTACAGAAATGTTTTTATATCTTGTAGAACATATTGCCAGTTATGTCATTCTAAACGAAAAATTGAGAACCTCACAAGTACAACATTTTGAGTTATGCTACTATTCACAATAATATAACAAAACTAATTTTGTCTTAAGTTGAACACTGCTCAGTTTTTAAAAATTTATTATGATATTCCAAACTAAGAACCTAATTTTTTTTATGTTAATTAAAACCTTGATTACCCTTTAGATTTATACATTTCATGTTTTCATTACTGAAATATATTAAAAGTTGTGACAGCAAATATTTTGTTTGATTTTCAAATGGCTACCCTGTAAAATTTGCGTTTTTTGGATTGTGCGGTTATTCATGAAAAGCAGCGATATCTTGAGTCATCGTACCTACCCTGCATTCCGAGTTATGCTGAAATCGATTTGAGCGTGCTAACGGCCGTACCGAATAAGCCTGATCGATAACGATGTATTGTGAATCGTCATATATGACATCATGACATGCACCATCTTGCGATAACGCCGACCATGCCTTTTACTAATATCACCGTGAGCGCTGTCAAAGACAGTTGTGCTGTTTTGTTTTGAGTCGCATCATAACTTTAGACAAACGTGGCATCTTCGAAATTGTGCTTCTGGCTACCGTGGCCACCTAACCAACGAAGAAGAAGAAATGTGTAGTTTAAACACAAATAAATATGATATTGCAAGTTTTGACGTTGAGCGAGCACCTTGAGAGCGTTCACGAGCGTTCCGAATTGTCGACAGCCCTCAGCTGTCATAATCGTGTTATCTAACTCGGAACGCCAATTATTGATGGCAGCGCTGTGAGCGATTACGTTCTTATTCGGAAAGCGGCCCTAGAGTAGCCTTGAGATCAATTCAAACGAAATTCATGAAAAGATTATGATTGTATTTTTTAGGGATGTTTTTTGGAAAAAAAGAAACAATTTAGTCCGTCAGTCAGATAATAAAAGAGCTTGTTCCTCAGCAAAAGCCATACACATTAAAAATAAAATAAAATCATCTGGAAATAAAATTAAAACAACTTGGAATATTATTAATTCAGAAACGGGAAGAACAACAGTACGGAATCGTGACTTCCATCTAAAAATCAATAATGTAGATAATATATTAAGGCAGACGTGGAGGTGGCAACTGAGTTTGAAAATGTCTTCACTAATATTCCCATTTTAACAACCAAAACTCTGTCATTGTCGTCCTCCACTTCTGCTTACTCAATACCTACTTAAAGAATGTGTACCAGAATGTGACAAACTTTTTGAATTTACAATTATTACTGCTAAAGACATTATAGAATCTTTTAATAAACTTGATGTAAAAAAAACTGCTGACCTTTGGGGATTATCAGTACATACCATGTCTTCAATAATTGATGTTATTTCACCCTTTTTAGCAATCGTTTTTAACTCTTGTATTGCATCTGGTGTATTTCCTGATTTGATGAAACTTAGCAAAGTGATTCCACTGTTCAAATCTGGCAGCACAACTGATCCCACAAATTTTCGGCCTATTTCGATATTACCTACATTGAGTAAAATCTTTGAAAAATTTATTTTAAAACAAATGTTAGGACATTTCAATGCACATAATTTACTTCATTTGAAACAGTTTGGTTTTACAAAGGGTCGTTCAACTACAGACGCGGGCGTGGAATTACTGAAGAGCATATTCGAGGCCTAGGAGAATTCGCAAGATGCTCTTGGCATTTTCTGCGACTTGTCCAAGGCCTTCGATTGCGTACATCATGATACTCTTATCAGGAAACTGTACCATTATGGCATGAGGGACAAGGCTCTTGACCTTCTGACTTCTTATCTGAATAACAGAATTCAGAGGGTCGATGATAATGGCAAGAGATCTGCAGGATCTGCGGTCACCATAGGCGTTCCGCAGGGTTAAATTCTGGGTCCTTTCTTATTTCTAATTTACATAAATGACTTACCTTACTACATAAGGGATAATCACAAGATCGTATTATTCGCAGATGACACTTCCCTCATTTTTTAAATCAAACGTCAGTTAGTCAACTTTGAACAAGTCAACGATGCACTCTCTAAAGTTGTGCATTGGTTTAATGTAAATAATCTTCTCCTGAACGAAAAAAAAGACTAAACTCATTAAAATTTCAACGCCAAATGTCAGGCAGTTAACTACCAATGTTCAAGTTAATGGAATAGAGTTGGACCCTGTTGAGTCAACAGTTTTTCTTGGAATAACTATTGACGGTAAATTACAATGGGGCCCACACATAGAAAAATTGTCAGGAAGGCATAGTTCGGCCGCCTATGCTGTTAAAAAAATTAGACAGATAACTGACGTAGATAGAGCCAGAATTGTTTATTTTAGTTACTTTCATAGTCTTATGTCATATGGAATTCTTCTTTGGGGAACCGGTGCGGACATTAATACTATCTTTGTTCTACAGAAAAGGGCTGTTCGAGCCATTTACAACCTAGGTCTAAGAGATTCCCTTCGAGAGAAATTCAGAGAAATGAATATTCTGACTGTAGCCTCACAATATATTTTTGAAAACCTATTGTATGTACACAAAAATATATCAAATTTTAAGAAAGTGTCCGATATTCATAGTTTAAATACCAGGAATAAACACAACCTTGCTGTACATTGCACACGTCTCCACAGAGTAAGCAACTCGTTCATGGGTCAATGTATACGCTTTTACAACAAACTTCCCATTGACATTCAAAACTTACCCATTAAACGATTTAAAAGCTGTATTAAAACCAAACTTTGTAAAAAAGGGTACCTACGCACGGCTACACATCAAGCTATACATTTCCAGTATAAGCTGACCTCACATTTGTACGGAAATCCTATACAATGCGAGATCAGCATAAACTGGCATTGTATAGCTTGATGTGTAGCCGTGTGTACTATAAAATTTCAGATTATTTAGAAGATAAAAAAGCTTGGGATTGAGCTGCTCGCTCTGCTAAGCCTTGTGAAAACCATAAAACTTGACATTTTAATTATTCATCACATTAAACCAGTTTTATGTACACATTGACATTGTTGAAAATAATAATATTCAAAATGACACGATTACTTTACTAAACTATTATATTATTTTAATTATTGTGAATGTGAGGACTATGTGGATATTTTTTTTTTCCCTTTTCATTTCTTTTTTCTTTCTCAGTTTTAATGATGGTCTGGCAGTTTGAGTACTTTATGCGGCCTACCCAAATATCCTTTCCTTGGTATTGTTCGTCGAGTTGAGCTCCTTAAGTTCTGAGTTGAGCTCCACGATTACTGACAAATGCTTGCACTGACTGGACAGGTCCACTCAAATCTGTGTGGTTCTTTCCTCAAAAGACCATTTCAGACACTAATCTACATGGTCCTCACATGGCTTGACCAAGATTATGTCTGGACTTTAAAAGAGACTGCGACCTCTGAGTTTGTTTCGGCCTTTCTTCTCAGAGTAGTCAGATAGGAAACACCGACCTCACCTAGCTTATTTTTAATATTTTTTTATATGACGTGTAAAAGTGATTCCGATATCCTATTTACAGAATAAACAATTTCATTTCATTTCAATAAAAAAATGTAAGACACGTATTTTTTGCGTATATAACGCCCTAAAGTTGGGGAGTGGGGGCTAGCTACGTAGCTAGCCCCCACTCCACTAACTAGCTAAAATTACATTGTAGTAAAAAAATGTAGCATGACGTCATGCAATTTTTTTTTTTTTTTACTACAATGTAATTTTTTGATTACGTAGAAAAAGAAAAAATACGAATATTTTTTTAAAATAAAAAGACATCGATAAATTCATTTGAGTAACTAACAAAAAGACTCGTAGTCGGCCAAAGGAATACACACTTTAGTACACCACACCAACAAAACTGTCAAATTGATAATCTGACACTGACATGACAGTCAGCTGAAAAGCTAAGCAGCAAAGCAAAGCAGTGATTTCAAAAAAAATATTCAGCCGCCTGGTTTTGTCGCTTGGTGATGGCGCATAGGTCAGGTTTATTTTTACTATCCAACATAAGATATGCAGTCCAACAAGGATTACGGCTCCGCGCCATGAGTACGCAAACAGATTCCAAGGCGGCCGAAACCGAAGCAATGAAACCCGGGCAGACACACTTTGGATTTCAAGTTGTAGATGAAGGCGAGAAAACCAAAAAAGGTAATGTTGATTTCATGTATAACTAACGTGTCTTAACTCTCCTATCTTTAAATGTAGATCCACGATTTATTTCATACATGATTCTGTCAAAATGAATAACATAACCCAAAAATTATTCAGTATTCCTTCCTTACTTTTTTGTGCCCCACAGAGGGCACAGATTTGTTTATAGTAATATTAAAAAATCTGTGGGCTCTTTATAGTTAAGCTTATTATTTTTTGTGGGTGTTTTTAGTTAAGCTTATTATTTTTCCACTTGGTGAACAATGTACCTTCTCATTTTCTGTACATATGCACTTTACTGTACATGTATGTACATGATGTACTTAATATTATTTCCTTTATTTAATTTTAAATACTTATAAATTATATTTTTATATATTAGAATATAAAAAATTAAAACATTTAAAAATATAAAATATAGTAGCCCCCACATTCACCCTGTAATAATAATGTAGCGGCATCTACATCACTACATGAGAACTACGCATCAAAGACCTGACGTCACACAAATCCTGCATCACGCAATTAGAGTTTACCATGCGATAAACATATATAGAATCTCCCAACTTCAAACCTCTGGGCAGTTGCCCGCCAGACATCACACCCGTCTGGTCGGAGGATCCTCCCTTTTCTATGGGGGATGAGTGAACTTTACACCCTGTTCCTCATACCCCTAAATAATAATAAATACCGGTGGGTATTTATTATTATTATTACAGGGTGGATAAATATGACAAAAAAGAGTCTTAGTAAGAAGATGTCATTAGTACCAGTTTTTGTAATGGTGACTTCATCTTTTATAATGGTGATGTTTTAATTTACCCAATATGTTATTATAAAAACTTATTATAAATCTTCCAGTTCACGAAGTATTTGAGACAGTAGCAGAGAAATATGACCTGATGAATGATGTGATGTCTATGGGCATCCATAGAGTGTGGAAGGACATCTTCATGCAAAGACTGGCACCCAGGCAGGAGACCAAACTGTTAGATATGGCTGGTGGCACCGGTGAGTGTGGTTTTGTATTATTTACATTTAAGTTTCTTGGTTTTTTTAAATTTAATACTTCAAGCACACAAATGTACAGAGAAGGACTTAATGCCATAGGCATTTTGTGACCATGATGTTGTCAGGTTCGCCCCCTATTACATCGGTTGCACTGAGAGCATAACATTTGAAAGCCACAGGAACTTTATACTACTTACCAACATTTCAATTCAGCCAAAACTTCTACTGTACAGTACAGTCAACTGAACATTAATGTTAAATTGTTACCAATTTGGCATTGACAGCCCCTTTATATTGTAACAGTATGGAGGATTTTCGTTGTGCAAGTGTTACCACTGATGTCTCGTTGACTGTGCATACACAAGTAAGTTTGACTAAGGAAGAGTTGTTACTAATAGATATTCTGAATTATAATACTTTTCACAAATTAGGCATTTTATAAACATTTCAGGTGACATAGCATTCAGATACATAAAGTACCTACAGAGCCTGGGTCCATCGCACGCAGCTAACAGCAGCGTCACTGTCTGTGACATCAATCAAGCCATGCTGGATGTCGGCAAGCAGAGAGCACAGAAGTATGCTTTTAATTTATCAATTCTTTCAAAGTACCCTGAAGTTTGTCTTAAGTATAATGTTGTCACTACTACTACTAATCATACCTCTTGCAGTGGTGTTACCATCTACATTAAAATGTTAACAATCCATAAAAGATATATAAAGATTTTGTAGTGTCACTTCTTGTCAAATAAAACCAACAAATGTTTAAGTACTTACAGAATATTTGTCAACACAGGTACTTTTTACCCCAAAGTCAAAGAGGGTAATTATGAAGTAAAACTACAAACTAAGAAAAATAGGAAACAGTTCAAACCATAGACATCAAATATATTTTCTATCACAATGGTTCAAACAGTAGCACAGAACAGATAAGTGTAGTGGCAATGCCAGTAACTAATATAGCTGTACACGGATATTTGGCGCGTGGCCTAAATCGGAACGGACGCCATCATCTTGTTTTTTCAATACATTTTACAAAACAATTTCACAAATCTTTACCTTACCATCACCACTCCCTGTCAACGTTATTCTAGCGTCAAAAGGTCCTTGTACCACAGTAATTACTATTTTCAACCAAGTCTTACATTTATATAACCCTTTCATTAATCCCAACCATAGATATAAGAAAGAAGGAGATATGCCCGGTAGTTGAAAATGTATCGAAACCCAATGTCTTCTATCTATCCCTACTCTCTAGCCTGCGATCACACATGCGATCAGTAAACCCAATAAATACGAGGCCCCGCTCACACTTGCAATTTACAAATCAGAACGTACTACATAATCAATTATAAACCTTATCCCATCAAACACAGCGTGCATTTACCATGCACCGTACAACTCACCCACACGAAAACATCGTTCGCTATCGTTGTGCTGTGCAAAAGCCATTTATTTTACATATACGCTAGTTATTGACTAAATCGGAAACTTATCGATTCTCCCATTTATATTTGTATTAAAATTTTTGGAAGTTGCTGAAAAAATTATAAATAAAAAACGATATACATATAATAAGATGATATAAATAAACAATAAGTAAGTAAAAAAAAGAAATATTAAGTAAACCAAAAAAATAACAACATTATGAGAAAATCTAAATGAGTATAAAACAAGATTTCACATCGGTCTTCCAATCAGGCTATAACTGTTGACAAATTGAAGAATAAACTTTAATAGTAATATAAATTCATACGACAATCGACATTATTGTCGATAGCCTACGTTAGTGGATCTGCACAACCACATCACTAATCCGTCACAAGACGCTGCGGCCGTACTAACGATGCAACCGCTTAAAGTAAATATCGTTTTGTAATTTTTACATTGCTTGTCCAGTTACTTAGCGACATACTTTGGTAGTGGTAAAGAAGCAATGTATTTACTACAATAAAAGTACAGTCGCTGTGATATATGAAAACAAAAATAACGTAGTAAAGGCAAGAAATATTTTACGATTTGTTGTTTTTCATGATTTTCAACACAAATATAGCAAAATACTTGTGCTGATTTATGAAAAGTGGTTCTACGATTTATAAAGTTTATAGTTTAGCTTCGATTTTTACAAGAAACCACTGAACAACACGGTATTCTTAAATGTTATCACGATCGCGCTCGAAAGCGCACTAGTTAGCGGAGACGGCCATTTGCCTGAGGCATGAGCATTGTGATCAAGACGCGCGGACACAGACACGCCCCCATACCACTTCTCCTGTTATTTATATTTCTATGATCCCAACCCTATTCCAGATTAGGCTTCACTCCAGAGAGTTGCGGCGTGGCGATAGACTGGGTGTGCGGCGATGCGGAGCAGCTGCATCTGCCTGACGATAGCTACGATGCATACACCATCGCCTTCGGCATCCGGAACTGCACTCATATTGATCAGGTACGGGTTTCTCCAGACAGGCTGCTTGGTAGTGAAAACTTACGAATGAACTTCTAATGGTTGTCAACGAGACCAGTCGATATTCGCCTAAAAATATAATTGATCGATGAAAGACCGACTATCGATCGATATTGACCACAGAGTACGGAATCGCCGCACCGGTAACGTCTAGAAAGGCAGTACTGATAAAATTCGTGACGCCAACATTGCGTTGAGCTTCTGTCACAAACCGCCAGTCAAAACAGTCAGTTTCTATACGCCTTTTGTAAAAAAAAGTGAAAAATCGTTTATTTCAACATTCAAAATTACAATACGGAGGTCCCAAACTAGGCACAGCTTGTATCTTGGGCACTATTAAATAGGAACAATGTACGTTGTCATAGAAGTAAAGAGAGACGCCTACTGACTGACACACTTGGTTTATATGGAAAGTGTTGACAATGCCGCGTTGTGTCTAGCAGCGGTTGCCGAGATGTCTCCGTGCTCTGTCATATTGACGATGTTTTACTAAAATTAAAAATTCAAAAGTCATTTATTCAAACTAGGCTGAGAATCAGCACTTTTCGAACGTCAAAATTACTTTCTAGTGCTTAAGCTGGGAAGAAGTGGCGCAACAAACTCCCCAGCAGCACAGCTGTTTGTTTAGTTGAAAAAACTTGATTCTATATTATAATAGTGCTTATCTTTATCTTTACATAGTAGAAAACAAAGTCGCTTCGCGCTGTCTGTCCCTATGTATGCTTAGATCTTTAAAACAACGCAACGGATTTTGATGCGGTTTTTTTTAATAGATATAGTGATTCATGCGGAAGGTTAAATTAGCTGAAATATGACGATTATTGTCGAAGATGTCGGAAATAATCACGCCGACTGGGAGCTTTACTGGCGTGCGCCGCGTAAGCCGTAAGAGTTACATCAAATTTATGTTTTACAGAATTGTATATCTTAAAAAGTTAAAAAATAAAGTCCGCGATAGCATATGTCTATCTTCTAAGGATGACCTACAGTAACCATTTTTATCTTTCACAATTTGATAAAAAATTCATTGTTATTTCCGAAGCTATTTTGACCGGTATTTTATTTATCCTTATCCAATAAAATATGTTATTTAAATTGGGCGTTTAATTTAGAATAAAATATGCCTTGAAATGCCTATGCCATCATATCATTAAAATTAATACTTTAAAAGATATCACAGATTCAAAATTACGCGTGACAAAATAATTATGGTTGCCGACAACGCGGGCGCAGCGGTAGGAATCAACGACTTTTCCTCGGATATTAGGTATGATCTAAATAATCCCGGTAGTACGTACCCATGGGATATTTTCCGACATCCACGCGGGCAAAAGCTAGTGCTAAAATAATTTACATTACCACAAATTGCAATACAACTCATAAAATAAAAACATTTTAAAGAGTAGATTATGTCAACAATAAATGAAAACAAAACAAAACTAAAATAAATTGACTTACAGTCAAATAAAATAATCCAAACAATTATATGCTCATATAGTATCATGTAGTCTAAAATAGTCTAAAATAATTGTTTGTTCCTTGGGGTACATTGGAGTAGCTTAATTAGTCCCAAGCCTTTTTGTCGTCTAAGTAATCTTTAACTTTTAGAAACCTTTTTGACATAGTAAATGATTTAAATTTATTGAGGCTCAGTTCTTGACATGGCTTGGGAGTTTGTTGTAAAAACGTATACTTTGGCACTTAAGGACGCGTTTGAAAAATTGATAGGTATAGAATCGAATTACTACGTCGACACGGGTCACACACACAAGTGTACTCTCGGTTAGCTGCGGGAATAGTAGTGAAGTGAACTAATTTTGATACTTTGGAAAATTGTTATTTTTTTTCTTATGTCTATATATTACTTGGTACCTACAAAAAATATTTCGTACTGTTCTTTATATTTTTACTAACCTCCGGACTTGATGGAGTGACCTGAAGGTGTACTTCGGTGACTGCTACTGGAACTCCTCGATGAGTAGAACTAGGTGTGCCGAGTTTGGGCTCGTTTTGTTAGTTATGATGAGATCTTACCTCCGGACTAGATGGAGTGACCTGAAGGTGTACTTCGGTGACTGCTACTGGAACTCCTCGATGAGTAGAACTAGGTGTGCCAAGTTTGGGCTCGTTTTGTTAGTTATGATGAGATCTTACCTCCGGACTAGGTGGATGGAGTGTCCTGAAGGTGTAACTAACAAAACGAGCCCAAACTCGGCACACCTAGTTCTACTCGTCAATGAGTTCCAGTAGTAGTCACCGAAGTACACCTTTAGGTCACTCCATCAAGTCTGGAGGTAAGGTCTCATCATAACTAACAAAACGAGTCCAAACTCGGCACACCTAGTTCTACCCGTCGAGGAGTTCCAGTAGCAGTCACCGAAGTACACCTTTAGGTCACTCCATCAAATCCGGAGGTAAGATCTCATCATAACTAACAAAACGAGCCCAAACTCGGCACACCTTGTTCTACTTGTCGAGGAGTTCCAGTAGCAGTCACCGAAGTACACCTGCAGGTCACTCCATCTAGTCCGGAGGTAAGATCTCATCATAACTAACAAAATGAGCCCAAACTCGGCACACCTAGTTCTACTCATCGAGGAGTTCCAGTAGCAGTCACCGAAGTACACCTTCAGGTCACTCCATCAAATCCGGAGGTAAGATCTCATTATAACTAACAAAACGAGCCCAAACTCGGCACACCTAGTTCTACTCGTCGAGGAGTACCAGTAGCAGTCACCGAAGTACACAGGTCACTCCATCAAGTCCCAGTCGAATAGGCATTTGTAAACCGTACTTACTTTTACCGAAATAAAATTATTATTATTATAAAAATCTGTGAATACAAAATTATCTTACCCTAGCAAATATCAAATTTGGTTTATCGAATATTTTGTATTTGTACAACGATCTTTTTCCACACAAGCTGCTGCAAAAAGGCAACACAGGGTCCTCTACCGACAGCGGCCAAGCGCGGACTGAGGTTTCTTTCGAAATATTTGTGCAATAAATCAAAACAGACCAAAAATAAAATAACCCTTAATACAATCGATTACGATTCATCCGTAATAGCAAAATATGTGAAAGAGTTAGTTTCGTATTTTTTTTTTTTTGCGGCTATTTGTGACATTTTGAAACATTTTTTTCCTAAGGTTTAAAATTGAACATGTCTGCCTACTAATAGTATTTTTAGAAATCTTAAAATATATTGATAATAGAATAAAAAATGTACCTAAACTCAACCCGGTTTCGTTAATTTTGTGGAAAATGGCAACGGAAGATCGTTTTTACAATATAAAAACGTATAATTTTGAACAAAAAAAATCCTATCATTTGAAGATGAAGAATCAACCTATGTGTGGTAGTTATTAGTTATATTTGATTCGGTTTAGTTTTGTCACAAAATTTACCGAAAAACAGCATAATTTTGTCCGATTTGCAAACACGCCCTTAAATGAATTACTAATTTTTTGGAGCCTAGTCCTCGGCACAATAAATAAATCTTTGTTTTTAGTATTTAAGCTATGAATGTCGCTGTGTTTAGAATATAGATTCATATTCTTTTTTACATAAATCAGGTTCTCATAAACATATTGAGACTGTCATTATGTCATTGTTTATTTCCTTAAATTTATCCCTCAGTGAATGCCTACAAATTAGGTTATAAATTGCTCGAATGGCATGTTTCTGCAGCACAAATATAGCCTGAAAGTCGGCTGCATTTCCCCACAACAAAATGCCATACAACATTACACTATGGAAATAACTAAAGTATACTAATCGAGCCGTTTCTACATCAGTCAAATGACGGATTTTATACACCGCGTAGGCTGCAGAGCTTAGCCGCTTCGACAATTTGGTTATATGTGGGCCCCACTGAAGCTTCGAATCCAAAGTAATACCTAAGAACACAGTGGTGTCCACAAGATCCAATTCTGTCCCATTTACTAGTACATTGGTTTTCACCTGTTTAACGTTAGGTGTTAGAAATCTAATACATTTAGTCTTTTTCTCGTTTAAAAGTTAATTATTAACACTAAACCAAAGCACTTTTTTAGAGAGAGCATTATTCACATCGTCAATAACTGTCTGTTGTCGCTTAAGCTTAAATATAAGTGACGTGTCATCTGCAAATAACACTATTTCATGACTGTTCTTTATAAGGCAAGGTAGGTCATTAATATATACGAGAAATAAAAAAGGGCCAAGAATTGAGCCCTGCGGAACTCCCATAGTGACAATAGAACCCGGAGATCGCTTGCCGTTAACGTCCACTCTTTGGATCCTATTATCAAAATAAGAAATAAGAAGATCCAAGGCAGTGTTTGTAACACCATAGTGATGCAATTTCCTGACCAATGTAGCATGAGACACACAATCGAAAGCCTTAGGTAAGTCACAAAAATTGCCTAGGGCATCATGTGACTTCTCCCAGGCCTCAAAAATATGTGAAAGAAGTTCAACACCAGCGTCGGAAGTCGAGCGACCCCTTGTAAAACCGAATTGCTTACTGTTTAATAACTTATGTTTATTAAAATGTCTTTGCAATTTGATCTAGCATCAATTTTTCAAATATTTTAATAAAAGTAGGAAGCACAGAAATAGGTCTAAAGACCGTGGGGTCTGATGTGCTGCCCAATTTAAACAAAGGTATTATTTTACTACTCTTCATTAAGTCAGGAATTACACCACAGTCAATAATATAATATAATCATATAATATAATCAATAATATAATAATAAATATTCATTTATTAAAAATAATTGCTAATTCAGGCGCTACAGTGTTGATAATGCATTTTGCAACCTCTACGGAATTTCCCCATAGATCAGCAGTTTTTTCAACATTGAGTGTATTGAAAGTTTTAATAATATCTCGAGCACTAACATAGTCGAAATTAAACTCATGGTTACAAATATCAACATTATCTTTCAATAGGGACTCGGCAACAGTGGGTGAAGAATTGAAAGATTTAGTGGTTGAGACTGGAATATCTGCAAATAATTTTTTTTAAACTGTGGCAACTTCTAAATCTTTTTAATAACAGTATTATTAATATTAAGGCTGTAGTCACTACTACGCTTTTTGTCTCTTCCAGTCTCATTGTTTATAATTTCCCAAGTAGCTTTAATTATATTTTGACTATTTTTAATTTTAGAGCTTAAATATCGACACTTAGCTTTGCTACAAACTTGATAAATAATTTGGAATAGTTCTTAACATATTGATAGAATTCTTTACTTTTATTATAATTTCTTTCTTCATACAGTTCAAAGAGTTTGATTCTACTCTTAAAATAATAATATCCCTTTAGTTGCCCATTCACTGAAAGTTGCAGACCCATCAACTGAGATCTGCTTTGGTATAAAATTTGAGTTAAATTCTGTACAATACATGGCAAAAAAGGAATTGTACAGTTCATTAGGATCATCACAATAAGGCAAGTAGGGTAATTTACTATTTAGTTTGTTTTTAAAACTCTCCAAGCGACCTGCAGTTTAGTGATATCTCTCTTAGCCACTTTTTTATCTTGTTTACTAAATGTAATCAGCTGTCCACAGTGGTCAGAATCCAGTTGACTTATAATTTTTTTATTAATAGGTATGTGTACCTGATGTGGCCGTTATTCTAGTAGGCTCCAAAAATAAATTATTAAGGTTATGACTGAAATAAATTTTGAATTTTTAGGCTCATTGATGAGTCTTCTAATAAATTAACATTAAATTCACCACATAAAATTATTTTTTTTCCTAATTTACCAAGCTTTTGTAACACATCATCCATGATACTCTCATAGCAATCATAAATCGATGATGGAGGCCGGTACACGCTCAATACAACTAGCCGCTCCAACTCCACACAATCTATTTCTATAGTCCGCTCAACAGATAGGCTTACAATATCCTTACGTTCTTAGAATTTAAATTGTTTAGGCAACAGTATTAATGAGCCACCATGTATTGGATTTTCTCTGCTGAATGAACTACCAACCTGGTGATTACTGAAATTAAACATGAACTGATGGCTTTTTAATCAATGTTCTGTAATACATAAAATATCAATGTTGTTACAGTTCATGAATAATTCAATTTCTCAACATACCTTGAATATTTTGGTGCACTAGTAGACCTGCGTTCACAAGGCAGGTTGAGGTCGATTTTGTCGCGCTATACATTTTAGCCATGCTGGATTGATCACATGATTATTCTAATAAACCAAGATTTTGTTGTACAGGTCCTTGAGGAAGCTTACAGAGTGCTGACACCTGGCGGGCGCTTCATGTGCCTGGAGTTTAGCCAACTGCCGAACAGTACGTTACAATGGTAGGTACTTACAATCAGCGTCATCAACTATATCTATACAAGAATCATTTAGCGCGTGGCCAGTATGGGAACTAACGCCACCATCTCATTTTACCAAGAACTCCTCCTTTAAATGTCATTCAGGCGCCAAAAATAAAATATCCTTGTATCACACGTTCAAATCAGACATAGATGCAGCAAGCAGGTTTTTGCCTATAAGACATTTAGTATTGATTTTTTTACTTTCGTCATAAATGTGGGGAAGATATGGGATCTTTCTTATTTTCTTCGACACCTACATTTCGCCACCGAGAGTGGCGATGTAGCTTGCTACAGGCTGATGATGTATCTATAAATCTCTCAGGGTATACGACCAGTATTCGTTTCAAGTGATCCCGGTACTGGGCCAGCTGATCGCGAGCCAGTGGAAGCCGTACCAGTACCTCGTCGAGAGCATCCGGCAGTTCCCTAACCAGGTGTGTACCTACTTAATCATGACTATAAACTTATATACCTAACTAATTTCTAATGCTAAGTTATGGAATCAGGCGTTACTTTGCGAAAATCCATGACAGTAAAAGGTTATGTAAAAATATTTATTTTTAATTTCACATAAACTAGATGATGGCTTGGATGCAACCCAAACCTACACTATAGTAGTATTATAGGTTTGTGTTGCATTGCATTATAATAACCTCATCTTCTGCATGTACATATTTTTGCGAGCGGGAAGGTGCAGTGCTTCCTGCATCTAGTTGTGGAATTAAAATACGAATATTTTTACACAAAATTTTGAATTCTCATTCTGTTATTAAACCATTATAAGTGAGACCTACAATTTGCATGAGCAAATTTCACATATAATGGAATCAGAAAAACCAGTAAATTAAGGTAGTTTTTCTGTCTGCCAGATTTGAGTAGACTTTAGTCCAGTATAAATAACAAGCTGAGCCCAGTTAGGTTTCCCTTGGAAATGAAACACACCTTTTCCTGTAAAATAATGTCTAAAATTCTGAGAACTGGCAACATGACTGTGACCCCTAATGCCATCACCAGGAGAAACAGGGATGTTTCGGTTGTATGTTCATTTGTATAAACCTGCCATTCTCTCTCCCCAGGAGAAGTTCAAGACGATGATCGAAGACGCAGGCTTCAGACAGGTCACTTACGAAAACCTCACGTTCGGCACGTGCGCCATACATTCAGGGTTCAAGATTTAATAGTGTGTTGTGTGAAAGACTCGAAATAAAATGATTCATGTGATTTATTACTAGGCTTTGTGTACATAAATATAGGGATTCTAATTTAATTCGTATTTTTTCATCTTTGTCTTTTGTACCTGGTTATAACCATTTTTGTTAGGTTCCTTCCCCTTTAAACACGTATCAAGATTCTGCTTATGAAGCCAAAGATGATTGTATATGTCGTGGTCAGAACTTCAAATTGAACATTTCATGAAATGGCCAGCTAATATTGCCCATTTCGTTTAAACGTCAACGTTTAATGATATGTCAGTTGACCTTTGGCCAATGTAGGGTATCTATGGTGAAGTAAAATAACCAAATAACTGCGAGCAACTTGGAAGTAGAGCTCACCGGCCGCTCACTCGGCTCGCGCGCGATTGGTCACTGTTCTAACCTAACCCATTTGGTTGTGGTGCCACTTAAACAGCGTAAATTTTTAATTTTTTATAAACAAATTTTAAGTGCTATGTTGCATTTCACGCCGCGGCATCGTAAAATAGTTAGATAACTATTTTACGATATGATTACTGCTGTTTGGCCACATCATGAAGCGTTTAACTGTTGATATCGTTAAACGTTGAGTATTCAATGATCCTGGCCAGGCAACATCATCGGACGATGTTCACTTCATGAAATTATCAATTTTAAGATCGGCCACGACATATGGATGAATAACAAGTAGGTAACAAAGTGGAGTGCTAATATGGAAAGTGCAGTGAACGCTCATAGCACCTACACACTATGCCGGCGGCACGTATCCCCGGCTTTTGTGCCTTAATTTCCTTTGCGAGCCTTCGTGCGGCTTTATGCGGCAGGACCGGGCGCGCTGCGGCTTGCCCGGCGGCCATGCCGCCGGCATAGTGTGTAGGAGCTATTACGATATGCACAGCTATAAACTGTCAACGTAATAATGTCATGAAATGTTTGGTCCCGCCATGCTAAAAAATATTGCATCAAATGAAGTAGGTAATTTTTTTACCAGGAAATAGTTGTACCCATCGATTTTGATTTACATCAATGGTTGAACCTATGGTAACCTGTACCATAATTACGCAACACATTTTTGTAAACGATTACGACTAATCTGTTTCATTTTGACAGTTCAACAACATTCATTGCGTTACTTACGTTGCTGAGCAGATTTTCTTTTAAAACTTTTGTAGCAATGGATTAGCAATCTGTTTCAAAACGATTCAGATTGTGATTGATCGTATAATACGGAATTAGGGTACTGGTATTGTTAGGATGCTATGCAGTTGGTATTCACGAGATTACACATTTGCAACTATATTTTTTTGAATGGGTTGCTCAAACGCCTGCTGGTGCTGGGTGCTGCTAGGTTTTAGATCAATAGGAAAAGAAAACACAAGTTATTTTTTTAAGGAATTTATTAAGTCCATCAAACTGTGTTGGTCTTTGGAATGCAGATCCAGTACCTAAATTACAATGTCCACACAATACATCTATGATATCGAGCGTCGGCGACGCACACGTTACAATACATTTGTGATTTAACTTTGTGTTCCTAACATCACGTTCCATAATTACAATCTGTATCACTTATATAATATGTCAATTTTAAAACAACATTCATTCTCGGTCACCCTTCCAAACACGCCTCGTCTCGCTGCCACGCAGGTAGGTTGTATGAAAAGCTCATAAAGCATGCTAATTATTTATATATGACACTGAATTGTTAGGTCTAACACACTAATGAGCAAAGCTAATAGAAAGTTTCTCTCACATCGTCACTGAACCGACATCCTACGTCTAGGAAATAAACGGCAGACATCGAGAAGCAAATAAAGTGTGAGTTAAGGATATCCAAACAAACATTAATACTCTGTACCGAGCGTGCACTCAACATAAGTTATTTTGCAATTAATTTGAATATTCATACCCAAAGGTCCTGATCCTGATCCATCGCGGAAGGTGCGTAGTGACCCGCCGGGCCGCTCATCGTCAACGATCCGATACGAAATCCAACATCCAATCCGAAAGGGAACATTACATCCACGCGACAAATATTCAAATGTCCGCCAGAGATCCGCCGGTGCGGTCCGATCCGATCCTACACGCGAGGCCTCTACGGCATCCTGACTCACACCTCCAGCCAAGCACATCCAACGAGCCCAATCCACAGTGGATGAAACAAAAGAAAATGCTTTTAATTATAAACAGTCATCGTGTCAAGTCATAACGTAGAGGCGCGCGGCGCAGCTCGGTGTCGACTGGTGACAGAAGTATGCGATGTTGTGATACGAGTCGAGCAGAGCTGCGTCGCGCGCGGAACCACCCGAGAGCGCGTCCACATCGCAACAAACATCTTCCGTTAACCCGAATGTTACTAAATAACCGACTCTAAACACTAAAATGCGACCACATCTATGTACTACAGTAGACACTGCTCCAATGAAGATATGTTTATATATAACCTGTGTTGTGGTGTTGCGAGTGCGACAAAGTCTGCAGTACATGGACGTGGTCGGTAACAGAGTGTCGTCCAGCTTGACGAACTAATACATTAATATGCTCTCTTAAGTCTAGCAGAGTGTGGCTCCCCCGCTGCGTCGCCGCCCGCCGCTCCGTCAGCTGTCGAAATATAGACCTTCAGTTGTCATACCATCAGCTGTTGGCACAAGGCACTAACCACATGGAGACAAATCACACTCCCGAAACTTACATATTTGATTCGCAAAATTCGGCAAGCGGTTTCGAGTGAGTACTCCATGTGCTTACTACTCTGTGTTCGCTAGTCATAGGGGCAGCGAGTTTACGCAAGTTTCCTTACCGAATCCAGAGATAGTGATCTTACCGAATCCGGACTGACTTTGAGGAAGATTTGAGTATTACAGGTTTTAAATTAAGAATTAATTTAGTACATGTTTTTGTATTTAAAGTGTACTCGTACGATTATAAATTGATAATGATACATTCAACTAAAATAATATATTAATCTGCCTTATCAATCATCATTTAGGTCTTTCAGTTTACAAAACTGAATATTGAGCACGCCTTTTTAAATTAATTTTTAAGCACAAAAGTCAAACGTATTATGCAAGGCCAAACAAACGAAAATTTATAATTAATCGTAAAAACTATCTCAAGGATAATATAATCATTGCCAAAGTATGTCTGTATTCCCGCAAACCTGATAAATCCATATGAAATCCATATCCTTATAAGTCCAGAGATATTTTCAATTATTTCGAAAAAGTCCCGAGTAGTCCAGTGTAATTTTCAATAAGCTGTCAACTGCTATATCCAGTGTATCCTTCCTTTACTGTAAATATAGCTGTGGCTTATGTCAAAATATTTCTAAGACAGTAAAAATATAGATATACGGATTTTAGTCATTCATTGCATTAAAAGTATATTAAATTTAGAATATCATTAAAATATTTACCTAAGCTAGGGGGCCCTACAAATGAGAAATTAATAATGTACTTTATTGGACATTATAGTCAATTGAGCAGTGCTAAAACAATGTGATATAAAACAACCCAAAGTCATGTATAGTATTCTTCAAAATTAATATACATACTAATTTTCTATTTAAAACTTCCAAGATATTTCAAATATTTATAAATCAATCAGTTGCATTACTTCTGGGTTTGACTGCATTTCATTATAACTTAATGTCTGAGTTATTGTTGAGAACAACTTACTATTGAAAGTTGACTAAGAATGTTTTTGCATGAGTGTTGCCTGCTATTTTTGATGGGCATAGATTCTGATTCAAGCTGATATCATTTATTCATGTGTCCCCTAGAAACTATGCTTCAAAATCTGTCAGTTTAGCTTAGCATTATGCTCTGCATCACATGGGAGTTCCATAATAGGTCTAACTGACCAGACTACAAGAAATC
Source organism: Agrochola macilenta (assembly GCA_916701695.1). Classification (NCBI taxonomy): domain Eukaryota; kingdom Metazoa; phylum Arthropoda; class Insecta; order Lepidoptera; family Noctuidae; genus Agrochola; species Agrochola macilenta. The sequence continues at coordinate 19,870,748 of OU753573.1, read as the reverse complement.
CTACATAAAAATATAAGAAACAGACGAAGAAATGCTATAAGAATGTGTACAGTTGGCGCTTTGCCTTGTGTCCAATGTTGCGTGGTGCAGTGAAGCCTAGATATACGTTGTTGGTTACCGACCTGTGCCCGCTCAGTAGTTGTGCGAGCGGGAGCGGCTGCGCGAGCGCGAGTAGCTGCGCCGCACCGGCGAGTACGTGGGCGAGCCGCGCCGCCGCGGGGAGTACGAGCGGGACCTGTGGGGGGACATTGGGTTGTACATGGCTGTTATGATTAGAATAGAATAAAAAGATAGTTAGCGAAACTTCGCATAGGTAGTGTATATTGGTATCAAGTTGAAAGAAATTAATTGTAATTTCTTGTAAAAAATCACCAAGGTTTAATGTCAAGACTGATTTTATGACAAAAAATTCAACAAGCTATAATTATAACAGATGCTATATAATTGTCACTTAACTTGTCTTTAAACAAAACTTTAGTTTAGATAATAACAACATCAAACGTCGCAAACGCGCATGTAACTGCGAGTTTTTTATAATATATGTTGTTAGGTCCCCTGAGAGTTATACCCAAGTTTGCAACCCTGAAAAACTTGTGCTACTCCCATGGTGCTCGAAAAACTGCGAGATTCTGGCTCCTGTTGCAATTTTTTTGAAAATTAAACCTTAAAGACGCGATTTTAGGTATCTTTGTTAGATGTCGTGCGTTTGCGCATTCCTTCTTCAGTGAACAAGGATACGGGATACGGTGCTAATTCATACGCAAAATGCTGCTTTAATTGTTCTTCTGATTGTTTTGTTGTGCTTGGGTTGGGCTCAGATTGTAGCAGATTTTGCTTCAATATTAAATCTCGAATAAAAATAAAATATATAAATATCGAACAAAGATACCTAAAAACGCGTCTGAAGGTTTATTTTTCAAAAAACAGAGGTGCCAGAATTTCACAGTTTTTCGAGCACCATGGGAGGAGTAGCACAAGGATTGCAAACTTGGGTATAAACTACTCTCAGGGGACCTAACAACATATAGTAAAATCGTCACATGCGCGTTTGCGACGTTTGCATTTTTAATGTCGATATTGTGGGGACGTATTTTTACAGTCCAAATATAACTAAATAATATAAAATATAATTTACGTTTCAAGCGTATTGTATGAAGTTCAGTTTCTGGCGAAGCAAATTTCCGAACTTGATTTTGATTCAGCTGATCATGCATTCAAAACTTGTCAATTGCATGAACTGGTTGGTGACCTAGCGTTGCGTACCCGATGGGTGCCAAACAGAACCCTATTACTAAGCCTCCGCTGTCCGTCCGACTGTATCTCATGAAACGTAATAGGTAGACACTTGAAATTTTCACAGATTGTGTACTTCTATTGCCGCTATAATAACAAATAACAAAATTTTAATAAAGCTAAAAATTAAAGGGGGTCCCCTTACAATCAACTTTTGTAATATTGATCGATTTTCTACTGCAAAAAGTAACTATGTAATTCACAGTATCATTACAAAATACAAATTTATCTTTGCGATTTAAGATGAAAAATATTCTTCGTTTAGTATTTTCGGAACTTTGTACGGTGGTTCGGAACCCTTCGTGTACGAGTGCGACTCGCACTTGACCGATTTTTAGGTAGTTATTTTCCCACGACGCTGTGCAGTTTCGACAATATTCCTTTCATAAAGAAGAAACAAAATAAACAAAGGGATGTATTTTTGTTTCAGTGCAGAACAAAGGGATGTATTTTTGTTTGTAATAGTCTGAATTAGGTTTTTATGGAACGAAAGTAAGTTGTAAGTTTATCGGAAAATGTTCAAATTCGGGAAAAACTGAATGTCCTTTTATCTATGGGATATTGTATGATTTTGTTGACTCAAGACCATACTCACGATTCCAATTATGGATTTGCGAAATTCTTTTTTTGTTTTGTTTATGGTCATGGAAAAGGTATCAGAAAAAAAAATCGCGACTGGTTCACATAACGATCACAAACAAATTTATTGAAATTGGACAGGACAACGTCTGTCGGGTCAGCTAGTAACGATGTAAAAACAACCCACTTCAAAACAAAATAACACTAAAAAGTGAAAAATAGGTTTAATATCGGTAGTCGGTGGCATAAAATGAAAATACAGAACCAAAAACCCCGACACGACGGTTGTTTTTTTGTAAAAAAAGTATTTATTTGTGGTTGACCAAGGTTTTGAGATGTTTTCCCTTTTACACCACACCCGTAGCTCGTATCTATAATCTAGGCCGTCACACTTATACGTATTAGGTTATCTTGAAAACTACTGAAAACTTGCAGTTCCTTAAGTTGAATTAAATGTAAGCTTATTGGCTTACATTTAATTCAACTTAGAAAAAAAAAAGATCTGATTAATAGTTTCGGAGAAATGCGAGGACATACATACCATACCAGCCAGTTACTGTCCCACTGCAGGGCAAAGGTCTCTCTCTTCTCATACAGAGAAGGCACAAGCATTGATCACCATGCTTGCTCAAGACAGGTGGTTGGTTATTTCAGACTTATAATATTAACTATAATTCCAGATTTCCTCAAGGTGTTTTTCCTTCACCGATGTCAGACTCAGAAAGTACATATGGATACTTACCCGGATTTGAACCCACAACCTTGTGCATGAGAGGCGAGGTCTTAACCGCTGGGCCATCACGACATTAGATTAGATTTGTACATACATACACCTATAAAATTTTGTATATTTGTTTGGAAGCCCTAATAGATTATTATTTGTGAATTTGCAGTTCTCAATTCTTTATTGCATACCTTATTGTATAAAGTTGGTAGGAAAATAATTATAAAAGTCACAATTATGGACCCAGTAATATTATATACACATGTGTCGACTTAATAACCTCCTTTTTTTTAAGTCGGTTAAAAACAATTTCATGTCTTCAAACTGTTCTTGAATCTTCTTTTAGAGGATACACATGCTGACATATTTTGAATGATCATGAATATAATAAATAAAAAGCAGTGTGACTGACCTATCGCGGTCCCCGCTGTACCGGTCGGCGCCGCCGCCGCCTCCGCCGCCGCCGCCGCCGCCGTAGTCCTCCTTCACACGGATGTACGACACCTCGCCCTGCACACACAACGTCACTATGTTATCACCTAATGCAATACATAATAATATTACATACTATCAAAATCCAGTCATTTATTCAAATAAGGCTGAGAATCAGCACTTTTTGAAGTCAAAATTACATAAAACAGTCCCCCATAACGCTCTTCCTTCAGCACTTACTTCCTAGTGCTTTAGCTGGGAAGAAGTGGCGCAACAAACTCCGCAGCAGCTCAACTGTCTGTATGGATACGAGAATATGCTACGACTGGTATTTTTAACTGTATTTTGTGTGTTTTGACTGGTATGGTTTGTTTTTTCTTCGTCAAACACCAGGAAACAAATCAAATAAATAAAGCAAAATAACCATATCTGAGAATAATACAAGGAAATAATGCAAGTTACCGGCATTATAACAGGGAACAAGCTACCGGTATCCATCTTGTGTAAAAATCAAAACATTTATTTGCTTTGTAGGTGTTTTTAAATGTGTACTCACTGAATTAAATATCAGTTATCTTATCAGTGTTTACGTCATACATTAGTTTGTTCAATAATATGCAGGGTTGATATGATTTAAATCACTTGATTTAAATCGCGATTAAAATCTAGTGATTTTTTTAATAAAAATCAGTGATTTAAATCAATATTTTTTTAGTTCGACCAAATCAGCCATTTAAATGTGTCTAGGGACTTCCCCCGACATAAACTACGGCGCGCACACACGTGTCCAATGCTATTTAACTAAGTACACCGTTAGGGGAGGTTCTCCGAAATTTAAATTCGTGACTGAATCCGTCCGTTTAGTCTTTGGCGCGGTCATTCGTGATTGATTCATGAAAGTGAATACAACAAGATGTCTGGAAGGAAAAAAGATGCTGAATGGGTTTATTTCGATGAAAAAAGTCCACTTGCGGCAAGTTTAACAAAGCAGTGTGTAAACGTTGTAAGAAGGAATTAATGGGCTTAGTAGCGAGAATGAAAGAACATTTAGAGACATGTGTGACAGAAAAAATAAAAAAAATCCGATTTAAATCCAATTAATCCGATTTAAATCAAATAAATCCGATTATTTTGTTTTTTTTTTATAAAAATCATGATTTTTATCAACCCTGATAATATGGCTGTTTTAATGAGTAAAAGTAATATATTTAGACTTGTTGTATTTTAAGGATATAATTATTTCAATCAAAACTTAAAGAGTAAAAACTTTATCCATTATTCAAGCTTATTTTAGACTAATTCAAATTCATTAATCATCATTTGTATCATATTCATCACTCCTACAAGTTCATTGACTCCTTCAATGACTCAACATACCTACCATAGCTTCCTCCCCTAGATAACACAACTACATTGTAACTTGACGCCATAGATAATAAAATCAATACAGAGCGAGCACAGGTATCACCTTGACGCCTCCCGAGCATGGAGGTAGAATGTAGATCAATGTAATTGCATGTCTGCCTATAATATGTTCATAGAGTATCATTTAACTACCTACAAAATTCAGAATTTATAGTAATGGTTTTTGGAGAGTTTTGAAAATATTATCGAAACTAGCGCGGTTTTGGTCACGAATGGGGTAGAAAAGTTTAATTTTATGTGGGGTGTATTCAGGAGTGAATTATCGGATATAGAAAGACTGTAAAACAGTAGTTTTACAACTAATATTACTAGGTCAAATTTGTAACGACAGACCTCTCTAGAAGCTTAGTTATATGGTTTTTTTAATGGCTTGAATCCTACTTTAAAATATAATATAAACTAATATTATAAAGAGAAAAGATTTCATTTTACTTTTTATCGAGCAAAACATACGAAACTTCGGCACACATTGCTCTGTCACGATCACGATAGACGCAGATGCGGCCGGGGCAATACGCTTTCACGCTAAAACGGCTTAAAGGATTTGGATGAAATTTGGCACATGGATAGACCATAACCGAGAAAAGGACATAGAATACTTTTTATCTCGGGAGTACGTTCCCGTGGGATAATTTCCTAACTCTACGCGGGCGAAGCCTTGTGTGAAAGCTAGTTAGTAATTTGGAGTTTGTACCCTGAAGATTGCACATGGAGGATTTTAATAGAGGTGCTGCAAAAATTATATGATAAAAGCTACATTCCAACATAACTCACCTCATGACTCCTGAATCTCGAATCATCGAGCTTCTTCACAGCATACTTCATGTCTTCGTGACGTAAGAACTCCACCACGCCTGTACCGTCCTTGAAGGTGTCAGCGAAGCAAACATCCCCAGCCTCCCGCATGTGATCTTTCAGGTCCTGCCAGGATCCTGAGGGTGGCAGCCCAGTGACCAGGACGCGGTACTCGGAGCGGCGAGCGGGCGGGCCTCGGGTAGCGGTGCGGGCTCCGAAGCGCTCGGGGCCTCCGCGGCCGCCTCGGCCTCCACCCCCGCCGCCGCCGCGCGGGAACTCCACGCGGAGACGGTAGCCGTCGTAGTCGTAGCCGTCGCGGGCGCGGACCGCGTCATCTGCATCTCTGTGGAGGATTAAAGCTATTGCGTCAATTTTTTGTGCTTTTGTCGCAAAATGGCGGAACTTTCGGGACCTTTTTTGCCAAAATAAAATTTATTGTAGGTTGCTAATAATCACAAATAAGAAAAAATATTATTCTTAGAAGATCAAAAAGTACTGCCTACAAAAAATGATGCAAAATACTATGCCGACTAAAATGTTTCATTGTCATAGCCTTAATTATGTTGTTCACACAGACATTGCAAGTCATGCTTATAATTTGCATTATTACCCAAATACGGCAAAGCCAAAAGGAAGGGTTATGATTTTCGCAGTCTATTTAAGTTAGTTTTTAACCATGGCTTGTGGTTATTAAACTTTTGCTCATTATAAGTCATTCAAATTGGGACTTGTTCCTTGGTATTAATTTGAAACTAACAATGTAATTTTAAATACAATAAGTTGCATAGATTTGTTTTCAAATATTTTTCAACATACCAGGAATCAGCAGGTGTGGTAATGTACAATATTGTTTTAGTATGTTCTATATTATCTGGTTTGGTTTCCGCACTTAGTCCATCAGGTGGACCATTTTGCCATTGGGCCATCGCTGCCATTTGGTGGTTATTCCAACCAACCCACCAGAAGTTAATTAAATTTCCTGGTCTGTACAGAACATCTGGGTGACCCGAACATTTCTGTTCTAATCGTGGTGACGATTTGTTAGTGGTTTAGTATGTCAATGGACTAAATGCATGAACAAACAGTAATTACAGACCAGAAAAAACTATTGTAATGAAACCGCATGTAATGTACTTAAAGTAAAAATTACCTTTTAAGTGAACTATGAGTTATTTTGTCAAGCACTTTGTTTTTTTTTTATTGCTTGTGATGAATCTTTGGCAATAATTCGATATCTCTCTTCAGACAACCATTTCAAATTGGAGACAAACTGTGATGACCTTGAGCATGTTTTTACTTTACAATGTATAGGTATTTCAGAAAAGGTTATCACTTTTTTTTCGAGTTGACCTCTGAATCTGAAGCATAGTTTATTGTTTTTCATTCCTTTTAAAAAGACAATTAAATTCTTGAATTGTTTTTATCAAAGACTGCAGAATTAAATTACATTGCCTCAGATCAACATCATTCCTTTTTATTTTAATATTGACAATGCTAGTGATAAGTACTGTACAGTTGTACACACAATGATAATAAAGCCACAACTTGTTATCATTACATTACATGCCTTGCTTATCAGAAAATAGCATTAAATGGGCATTATTGTTGAATCATAAATACCAGTTATTAGAATAGAATCCTATTGTGTTTAAGGTTTAAGATTTACAATGCCCATAATGTTTATTCCGTAGCTTAATAATTATGGCAATTTTTTCATGCAAAATGATGGTATTTTTTCCCCCTTTTATCTATAATCACTGAAACAACAATGTTTTGAGAGAGCAGTCAAATGATTGTGATTCCGTTAAGAGCCTTAAATTCAGCTATTACCTTTGGTAAACACAATTTCAAATCAAAACTGCAAAGATTCTGGATGAAACTACTTCCTGTGACAGTATTAAAATACATGTGCATAGAATTAGAAAATGTCTACTACTCTTAAAATAAAAATTCTGCAGTGTTTTTAAGGTACCTTGCAGCAAGATGATAAATATTGCTAGTAACAATTTCATAATGATTATCATTGTGCAGAAAGTGAATAATTATACAATGCAACAAGTCATTATAATGTTATTTATCATCAGTAGGTACACTGGATGCCCAAGAAAAATGAGTGGAATTATATCTTTTGTAGGCTTGTTTTTCAATTTGCTTCAGATATATATCTACATCTAGAAAAAGTTTATGACACATAAAAAAATTAAAAAACGTTTTTTGGGTTATAGCAGTAATGGGTACAACTAACAACAGATTACTTACCTACAATAGTTAGTTTTCCCCCCTCAATATACTAATTATAAATTCACGATGGCTGCAATGTGCATGTCATTGTTTGGCTTTCCGTCGTCAAAGAAATTAAGTTACAACAGGGGTTCTAAGCAAAATATTTACATAAATTATAGGCAAATATCAACTATAACCTATGTGTACACACAACAGAAGATTATTAGATTATTTAGTTTCATACAGCGTAAATGCATACTAACATATCAATACCCCTAAATTATCAATATTTTACCTTGGATCCTCAAATTCGACGAAGGCAAAGGGTGGTCCTTTTCTGTTTTTCAGATCGACGAACGTAACTTTACCGAACTTGTAAAATAGATCTTGAATGTCCTTTGTCCTTATGTCAGGGGGAAGGTTGCCCACGTATATCCTGCACTCATTTCTGTTGCTGCTACTTCCACCAGACATTTTGCCTTATCTGATGAATGAACTAAGAGATATTTTACGTTAATTTTCTTTAATTCTTGGGTAACGCTTCGGCGTTTCTCATTAGGAACTAATCAAATATGGCGACCGGACTGACAGCAGGAGGAGAGCACAGAAGGAAACGGAAATAGGAAATAGAACAATAATGACATTACTGTGGCTCAGTTAGTCTATGGCTAGCATTTTGTTTTTTATTCATTCGTCCAAAAGTTATGAATTATTGCCGCTTAGTGAATTTATTTTATATTTTGTTTTCACTTTGGCCTTTTCCAGAACTTGGATTAGTGCTTTTTCAACTTAATTTTTCAGTATCTTCTAGTTTCAGCAATAAGGTATTCAGTATTTACTGAACAACGTTCTGAAACTATTCGGCCATGCCTTGAATTTTGTCAAAATCGATATAAATACTAACTTTTTGGTGAAAAATATGAAATCTTGTGAAGTTTTTTATTTATCCATTCATCTAATGGCCAAAAATAAAACATTTGAAATTACGCCATAAAGTTTATTTTTCGAATATGTTTGAATATAGAACGCCCTCTATCGCAATTAGAAGAAATCTTCGCTGAAAGAAGCCTGTGAAAGAATCCTCTGGAAAGTAGGCATTGAATCTCCGGTTATCAAAATCTTTACGTGAGAATTTGTTCTTATCCCGAAGCAAAAGTGAGTATTTCTTTATTTTGGTGATTATTTATTTATTGTAAAGCGTTTTAAATATTTTTTGGTGCCAGTTTTCGGTTATTCAGATATCCACAAAATGGTGTGCGAAAGTCCGAAGGCGGAACAATTTATATTCTGCAAATATTCGCAAATATGTGCAACGAAATGGTTTTATTGATTTAACCATGATGTTTCTATAGTGATAATCTGCGTTATGATAAATTATCTTTATCTTCTGAAGCGCTAAGCCGAATAATTACATGTCGGTGCCTCGTTCCTAATTTCTCCTATCGGTTTTGATGACGGGCATTAGTGCTAGTGCTTCCGTTAGAATTACAACGAAAAGGCCGTCGCAGATTGTAGAAGAGGTCAGGTAAAGTAGACTGCGCCACTAAGAACGTGGAATATCCAGCACTTTGCTTTTTTACACATTGTGATATTTCTTTGCGGGTGAGGAACACATTTTGTAAAGGGCGCGCATTGAGTCCCGGATTTCGCGCTTGACCTTTTCTGGAGGTTATTTATAGCGTTTTGTTGTTCAATAAAAACAATCATCGTCCCCTCGTCAGAGAAACGTAGAAAATCAATCATAACAGAATGTTATCGACGAAGTTCGGGAACTATAACCTTTCGCATTGACGCTATCAGTCATCGATTGCAACAAGTACAGGATTGTGATGATCAAATACACAACATATCCATTATCATTTTTTGTTCTATCTATCCTGACAAGTGTTGTCAGAAATCCTCTTTATTTTATTTGACAGTCCCGACTCCAGACTCATTTTTTTTTATTTCATTCACAATTTTTAATTAATTGATGAATAAAAAAATCTATGAACAATATCACAAAAAGTTTCACAAGCATTTTTATTCCCCATCATTTGGCAGAGGTACGCTGTTACCTGACTTGAATATGTAACAGACAGATAAGATAGTAGAACCAACCCACTATCTAATATTGCGCCTTATTAGGCTTATTGGTAACTTTCTACATTAAAAAACAGCATTTCTGATAGTTTTCATGTCCTCGTTTTGTGCTATATTAGCAGCTCTCCAGAGAGCTGCATAAATAATAACATTGCGTAAGTTTAGGAACAACAATAAAATCAACATTACATACCTTTATTAGTAAGTTAATTATGTAAACCACAATAATATTACAACTCTAATAAGGAAATTCATCATTTAGTATGAATTTATAAGGCAGGGTAAAGAATCTCAGGGCTCAATTTCTTTGTTAAGTAGCTACTTGAAAAACACTTCAGATAATTCTATCAGCTTTATCTACTCTAATAGTAGCTGCTAATAAGCTGGAATTAGAATCAAAGACAAAAGTTACTTGGACGAGAATTAAACTGAAACCAATAAATACCTTTCTGTAATTTTGGCCGCCAATTGAAAAGGTCAATCAGGATCAAATCTCTTGATATTTGCTATATAGCAAATATTCTTTTATGAAATGTGATTTGGTATGCATTTTAACTTAATGCTCAATTCAATTGAAGATTTCATGGTCATTCTATTGTTACGTTACCTTTGGGGGGAAGAGGGGGGCACACAGGTAGAATATTGATTAAACTTAAACATTCACCATCAAAATACTTTTTGTCTAGACACATAGCCGACAAGATGTGCGACCGCAAGGCGGTGATCAAGAATGCTGACATGAGCGAAGAGATGCAGCAAGATGCTGTCGACTGCGCAACGCAGGCACTAGAGAAGTTCAACATTGAAAAGGTAGGTCTGCTTGTGTGGTAATACGGGCTGGTTTCCGCAACTCCACGTCAAAGCGCGTATTTTGCGTAAAAATCGGTTATTCGATCCAACCCAGCTCCTCAAAGAAGGCCAGCAACGCCTTGGTGTCACTGACAATCTCATTTAGGGCACCTGCTTGTGTGACCATTTTGGACTCTTTTTTCCAGCATTTCATGCCGTATTGGGTTATTGCCATAATCATGATAGTTGGTGAGTTGAATGTAATACTGTGTGATCAGGAATACACTTTTGGTTCATAAGAAAATGTTTTTAGATATATTAAGTAAATGCTGAATGAATCATGATTTCCACATAAATATAACTGTTTTAATTTCGGAAAAGACAAACTAATAAATTATATCTAAATAAATATTATGACTATATACTAATGAACTTCAACATTATACACACACATTATAAATTGACAATAAACTACGGTGTGCAAAGTTCCCACGAATGATAACTTTGAGGTTTTCCTGTTGTGGTTAGTTTTATTTCTAAAATATAATTCACATAATTTAATCAATTAAATTCAACAATGTCTGAATATGAATGGAGTTAAATAATTTCATCAGAGCTGGAACTCCTATTGGACAGTATGTTTGCATGGCATATAGGACAAATTTTGAGGGTGTGTGTTGCATGTTTGCAGGACATCGCGGCGTTCATCAAGAAAGAGTTCGACAAGAAGTACAACCCGACGTGGCATTGCATCGTGGGGCGCAACTTCGGCTCGTACGTAACGCACGAGACTCGCCACTTCATCTACTTCTACCTGGGCCAAGTGGCCATCCTGCTGTTCAAGAGCGGCTAGGCGGGGCAGCGCCCCTTCAAAATTTTATGTTGTTAGCACAGACGCAGTATTACCTACCGGGCGACGAGTGCCCCCGGCCGACGGCATGCGAGTGTGACGTGTGTGTGTCAGAGCGAGTGTGAGTGTGTCAGGACTGGTGACTGTGTGTGTGAGCGGCACGCCACGCGAATAGGTCTAGCCTCAAGCCCACTGTTTATTGTTTAACGATGCTGGACATTAGCTGCGTCGAATCTCTTCACTTCTTAGTCCCCGGCGCACTCGATGTATGTTTGTACTGTGTTAGCTATACTTAAGAATCGATATTGACTTGGGTAAAACATTCACTTCTAGTGTATTTATATTAAAAATTTTAGTTAATTCCTAGACTTATTACCTAGCTTAGCGTAAAAGTCATATTGTTAGTATATAACTAAATTTATTGTTTAATTTCTTTGTTAATACACCCTGTGAAAATATTTTTCAATACTTCTTTATTAAAACTTTCTTACAAACCAAAACAACATCTATGATTGTTTATATTTTATGTACCTTATAGTCCTATTTTTATATTTTTTGTTGAAACTTCTACACTTTACACCAATTTTTCAAGAACACTAAATGCTAAGAAGCAATCAAACTGTACATTTTAACAACTAACTACTAGGGGAAATTCTAGATTCTGAACAAATAGATACTGGCAGTTATTTACATACCACACCATACATAATTAATACTTAAAACTTTATTATGAAACTGCTCCCATTTGAGAACATAAACTGTCTAAACAACAAAAAACATTCCTCTTTTGACTAACCAAACTCAAATTCAGCGTTTCAAGAAATATAAAACCAGCACTTGAGTGCTCTCAAATGAGAGTAGTTAACTAATACGAGCCTAAATATTAATTATGTTCAGCTTCTCATTTACATTGATCCGGTCCCTGAGAACTGTCTCAAGATCAGAGTGATGATCGCACTCATGCGCATCAGATCTCAAGTACGGCTTGGCCGCACGTTCTATCTGCCGTAAACTGCGGCTGGACTAATGTAAATTAAATAAAACCTCTTTTTTTGTCACAAATTGAGTCTGCACACTCAACCCATACCTACTTCCGTCATTTCAAATTGTATGCTCTTGTGATTATATAAATCAGGATACTTATCCTAGGATTTAATGTTTTGTATTATGTACCTAATCAAAATAATAAAGCATTTACTTTGACTGTATTTCATGAAATCTTTTTATTACATCCACCCATAGATATTCGAACTGCGTGTAAAGTATCAAATTAGAACAAGTGAAACGGCAACCTTGCGCGCTACTCAGCAAATTGTTAATTGATTACCTAGTAGGTAGTATAATAATATTGTTCATTCGTTCCAGTTTGTATGGGTATTTGATGCCTCATTAGTAGTTATTACCTGTGTGAATAGCTTTTGATAATAATTTGGCAAAATGATCTAGGCACGGGGCTTCAGAATAAACAGTAGGTAGGTAGTACCTAAAGCACGACCAGAGAGGTCATTCAGGTAGCTTCATTGCTATAGATACGAGGCGCAAGCTCGGGTGTCGAAGTTGGTATTCGGACTTCAAAGTAGTATGCGCAGTAGTAGCGATCTCCGGGTTCTATTGTCACTATGGGAGTTCCGCAGGGCTCAATTCTTGGCCCTTTTTTATTTCTCGTATATATTAATGACCTACCTTGCCTTATAAAGAACAGTCATGAAATAGTGTTATTTGCAGATGACACGTCACTTATATTTAAGCTTAAGCGACAACAGACAGTTATTGACGATGTGAATAATGCTCTCTCTAAAATAGTGCATTGGTTTAGTGTTAATAATTTACTTTTAAACGAGAAAAAGACTAAATGTATTAGATTTCTAACACCTAACGTTAAACAGGTGAAAACCAATGTACTAGTAAATGGGACAGAATTGGATCTTGTGGACACCACTGTGTTCTTAGGTATTACTTTGGATTCGAAGCTTCAGTGGGGCCCACATATAACCAAATTGTCGAAGCGGCTAAGTTCTGCAGCCTACGCGGTGTATAAAATCCGTCATTTGACTGATGTAGAAACAGCTCGATTAGTATACTTTAGTTATTTCCATAGTGTAATGTCGTATGGCATTTTGTTGTGGGGAAATGCAGCCGACTTTCAGGCTATATTTGTGCTGCAGAAACGTGCCATTCGAGCAATTTATAACCTAAGTTGTAGGCATTCACTGAGGGATAAATTTAAGGAAATAAACATAATGACAGTCGCGTCTCAATATGTTTATGAGAACCTGATTTATGTGAAAAAGAATATAAATCTATATTCTAAACACAGCGACATTCATAGCTTAAATACTAGAAACAAAGATTTATTTATTGTGCCGAGGACTAGGCTCCAAAAAATTAGTAATTCATTTAAGTGCCAAAGTATACGTTTTTACAACAAACTCCCAAGCCATGTCAAAGAACTGAGCCTCAATAAATTTAAATCATTTATTAAACAGAAACTATGTCAAAAAGGTTTCTATAAAGTTAAAGATTACTTAGACGACAAAAAGGCTTGGGACTAATTAAGCTACTCCAATGTACCCCAAGGAACAAACAATTATTTTAGACTATTTTAGACTACACGATACTATATGAGCATATAATTGTTGGATTATTTTATTTGACTGTAAGTCAATTTATTTTAATTTTGTTTTCATTTATTGTTGACATAATCTACTCTTTAAAATGTTTTTATTTTATGAGTTGTATTGCAATTTGTGGTGATGTAAATTATTTTAGCATAATAATATGCACTATTATATAGAATCAAGTTTTTTCAACTGAACAGACAGCTGTGCTGCTGGGGAGTTTGTTGCGCCACTTCTTCTTCCCAGCTTATGCACTAGGAAGTGGTGAAGGGTGGGCGTTTTTGGGGGACTGTCTTATGTAATTTTGACGTTCGAAAAGTGCTGATTTCTCAGCCTAGTTTGAATAAATGACTTTTGAATTTGAATTTGAATTATGTAGGTACCTATTGGAAAACCTCGGTGAGGTGGCCCTACTCGGGACACTCGTAGCGGCGGCTCCAGTCCAGAACTCGCAGGTATCTTCTACTATCATGGGAATACACAACGGCAGTAGCTGTCTACTATCAGGACAGGCACACACTATGTGTGGGAGAGTTTGAGTGCAAGTCCGCAGAGACCGTTCTCCAAGCGACAGCTGCCCTAAGGCCCTAGTGCAAGGCGCGTAAACGTGCAAATTCTAGCGCTAGTTAGACCTAATTAGTTAGTCTGCCTGTATTCCCCGATGAAGGGGTGGGCACAGGTGTACCTGCCTATAATAATTAGCTCATATGTAGTCTTAAAATGTTGTCTTTAATAGGTATTATAGGTTTTATATGTCCATGTATGACTGGTAATTTTATTAGAAGAGTAGAGTAGGTACAGTCAGCAACAAAAGTCGACACTACTTAAAAGTCAACACTACTTTTACATCTAAGAATAGAATACTCTTTATTATTTAAACCCTTAAATATTGAAATTTTACCTAGGGTGACAATGGGCGGTCTTGTCGCTAAAAGCTAAATTTTAAAGACAACCTTTGGATGGAGTAATAGGGATGTGACATTCTACATAAAAATCGATTATTCATTAATCGATTGTTTTTCGAAGCATGATAAATCGATTAACAAATAATCGATTTTTCTTTATAAAATAATCGATTTTTTGTACGATTTTTTCTAACTGTTTTCAAAGCACAAAAGGACTGCCATGTAGACGCACTGTTAAGTCGTTAATGTAATAGTGATGGGCCTAATAGTAATTCTAGCTCCGCAGTCTGGAGTAATTTCGGGGGTTGCGGTTGAAAAAAAATCGACAGTGCTAAAACCAAAAATCGATTATTTTATCACATCCCTATGGATTAATAGTAACCTTACTACGAAGGATTGTGAATTTGAAACTAGCTATGTCGTCTAAACACAACGATATGGAATGTATTAACATAGGTAGGCTACTCCGGCTGCCACCCCGCGACCATGACCTTGTAAACAGCATAAAATGGAAATATTAGCATGTCGTACATGCTATTTCTTTTTTATTATTAAAGGTACGAAAGTGTAAATGTTAATTAAGTTTTTATTACCTAATTACCTGCGTACCTGCGTTTTTACCGACCCTAAGGCTAAGCGTATGCTGAGACGCAGGTGAGGCAGCACAGCACAGTAAGTACAGATTTTGCAGGGTAGGGCTTAAAATAATTGGCCAACGTTCCAGCCGTAGGAAATGCATTGTTACGAGGGCGGCACTTAAAATTTCGGGAATCAAGGAAGTGACACAACATTACTATTTAAAAATGTATTTATTGCTTTTCGAAGTATTCTCCGCGAAATTTGGTTTTTGTTTGGTTCACCCCACAATCCTCACTTTTGAAAAGTTCATGAAAATCAATTTTGAAAACGCCAAAAAATAGTCAAGAAATAGTCATAAATAGTCACCAAGGTTAAAAAAATAGTCGCATTATGGTTCCGAAGATACAGCTATAAGTTGGTGAGGATTGTGGGGTGAATGTCTCCACACAATCCTCACCTCAGTGCAAGCAAACGGCTGGGAGTACCGACTTGGTTTCAATTCCAAAAAATAGCCAATAAATAGTCATAATGCTATGCCAAATCTCGAAAATAGTCATTAAGGGATTCCAGAGATATAAAGGGGTCTTGGTGAGGATTACGTGGAGAGCCTTTCTCGCCACAATCCTCACCTGATTACCGCGGAACGCCTAGGTTTTTGAATTTTAATTTGGTCTCAAAAAATAGTCAATAAATAGTCGTCTCGAACCATGATAATTTCGACTTGGTATAGGTACTATGTAGAAGTATGTTAAACTTCCACGTCAACTTCTACATACATTTTGTTTTGGTACAGTCGCGAACGTTGCTGGGTAGGTTGGTGGGTAGGTTGGTGGGTTGGTTGGTGGGTTTGTTGGT
Organism: Agrochola macilenta; assembly: GCA_916701695.1. Lineage (NCBI taxonomy): Eukaryota > Metazoa > Arthropoda > Insecta > Lepidoptera > Noctuidae > Agrochola > Agrochola macilenta. Next base: position 19,854,599 of record OU753573.1, on the reverse strand, counting down.
GGGCGGGTTGGTGGTAGCTTAATTGGAAGGTAGGTTGGTGGGTAGCTTGGTGGGTAGGTTGGTAGGTAGGTTGGTATGTAGGTTGGTTGGTGGATAGGTTGGTAGGTAGGTTGGTGGGTAGTATGGTGGGTAGGTGGGTGGGTAGGTTGTTTGGTGGGTAAGTTGGTTGGTGGGTAGGTTGGTTGGTGGGTAGGTTGGTTGGTAGGTTGGTTGGTTGGTGGGTAGCTTGGTGGGTAGGTTGGTGGATAGGTGGGTAGGTAGGTTGGTATGTAAGTTGGTTGGTGGATAGGTTGGTAGGTAGGTTGGTGGGTAGTATGGTGGGTAGGTTGGTGGGTAGGTTGTTTGGTGGGTAAGTTGGTTGGTGGGTAGGTTGGTTGGTTGGTGGGTAGGTTGGTTGGTTGGTTGGTGGGTAGGTTGATTTGTGGGTAGGTTGGTTGGTGGGTAGGGTAGGTTAGGTTGGTGGTAGGTTGGTTGTTGGGTAGGTTGGTTGGTGGGTAGGTTGGTGGTAGGTTGGTGAGTAGGTTGGTTGGTGGGTAGGTTGGAGGTAGGTAGGTTGGTGGGTAGATTGGTTTGTTGGTTGGTGGGTAGGTTGGTGTATAGGTTGGTGGTAGGTTGGTGAGTAGGTTGGTTAGTGGGTAGGTTGGAGGTAGGTAGGTTGGTGGGTAGATTGTTTGGTTGGTTGGTGGGTAGGTTGGTGGATAGGTTGGTGGTAGGTTGGTGAGTAGATTAATTGGTGGGTAGGTTGGTGGTAGGTAGGTTGGTGGGTAGGTTGGTTGGTTGGTTGGTGGGTAGGTTGGTGGATAGGTTGGTTAGTGGGTAGGTTGGTAGGTACAAACTAATCCAAACATAAGGAGGCTATCTTGTTTAATTGAGGATATCGTATGGCGAGCTTAATACCAGCTCCATCATCAGACCCTGGACACCACCTAATGTAATAGCACTTCTCAATACATAACCAATGAAATACGATGTTGCTATCTTATTTGATTGAGGAGTTTCGGTAGTCACTTACCTGCTCCATCATCAGACCCTGGACACCATCTTGGGATATAGTTCTTGTCAAGACAAAACCAACGAGTTCAAACTCAACGACTCTATCTTATTTAGTTGAGGAGTACCTAATAACTAACTACTAAACAAGATAGGCTTGTTTTGTTTCAGCCATTTGGAATTGTTTTCACAAATACGTACGTTATCCCAGAGTGTAGTCCAGGATCTGATGATGGAGCTGGTATAAAGCTCGCCATACGATATCTTCAATTAACCAAGGTAGCCTCCTTATGTTTGGGTTAGTTTGTACCTACCAACCTACCCACCAACCAACCTATTCACCAACCTACCCACCAACTAACCTACCCACCAACCAACCTATCCACCAACCAACCTAACACCAACCTACCCACCAACCTACCCACTAACGAACCTACCCACCAACCAACCTACCCACCAACCTACCCACCAACCAACCTACCCCCCACCAACCTACTACCAACCTACCCACCAACGAACCTACCGACCAACCAACCTATCTACCAACCTACCCACCAACCAACCTATCTACCAACCTACCCACCAACCAACCTATCTACCAACCTACCCACCAACCAACCTATCTACCAACCTACCCACCAACCAACCTATGCACCAACTTACCCACCAACCAACCTATGCACCATCCTACCCACCAACCTACCCACCAACCTACCACTAACACACCCACCAACCAAGGTTTAATAAATACCTACCTAACTGTACATAATATATAAGTAGATACTCGTAGATAGTCTTAATTACTCATAACTACTACAATCAAGTTTATCTGAAATCAAGACATTTATTTGGTCTCATAAAGCCAACCGGAAAAATTGGAGGAATATTATGTACAGCTAGGTAGGTATTTATTAAACTTTGACAGAAAAAAAAAATACGTAAGTAACTACAATATTGTATTACTGTTTTAAATTAATATACAATACTATTAAAATAGATTTACAATTTTATTGTTCGCGACTGTACCAAAACAAAATGTATGTAGAAGTTGACGTGGAAGTTTAACATACTTCTACATAGTAAACTAAGTCGAAATTATCATGGTTCGAGACGACTATTTATTGACTATTTTTTGACACCAAATTCAAATTCGAAAACTAGGCGTTCCGCGGTAATCAGGTGAGGATTGTGGCGAGAAAGGCTCTCCACGTAATCCTCACCAAGACCCCTTTATATCTCTGGAATCCCTTAATGACTATTTTCGATATTTGGCATAGCGTTATGACTATTTATTGACTATTTTTTGGAATTGAAACCAAGTCGGTACTCCCAGCCGTTTGCTTGCACTGAGGTGAGGATTGTGTGGAGACGTTCACCCCACAATCCTCACCAACTTATAGCTGTATCTTCGGAACCATAATGCGACTATTTTTTTAACCTTGGTGACTATTTATGACTATTTCTTGACTATTTTTTGGCGTTTTCAAAATTGATTTTCATGAACTTTTCAAAAGTGAGGATTGTGGGGACACGAAATTTGACACATTTTTCCATACGATGGAACCAATCATTGAAGCAACCATTCCATTCGGAAGTTGGGGTCTCCAAAATGGCCGTTTTGTAGGCGTCCACAGCTTCTTCAGGTGATGAAAATCTCTGTCCACGCAATTTATTCTTTATTTTAGGGAAAGTATAGAAATCATTAGGGCTTAGGTCGGGGCTGTACGGCGGATGGTCAATAATTCTATGTTTTCTTGCTCTAAAAACTCTTTTGTTCTGGCCGCGGTGTGAGAACTCGCATTGTCGTGATGGAGGATGATGCGGCGGTTGCAGTTCTCTTTACGGAGTCTTTACAGAAACGACCTGTGGCAAACAAATGCTAGCATACCATTCTGCATTAACCGTTCTTTGTCCCTCAAGAGGAATAGTCGTAACATGGCCGGTTTTGGAGACAAACGTGGCCACCATTTTTTTTGCAACACTCCGTGAACGAACAATTTTTGTTGGCTTTAACTCATTTTCGAACACCCAAACTCGTGACTGGTTTTATGTTTCGGGTTCGTACGCGTATATCCAGGATTCGTCACCTGATACGATGTTGTATACAGCATTTGAGGATCCTGCGTGGAATCTTTCGAGAGTTCTGACGCACCAAGTAACGCGAGCCGCTTTTTGCTCTTCACAGAGCGAATGCGGTATCCATCGGGAAAACCACTTTTTTACACCTAATTGTTCATGCAAGATTATTTGTATTTGATGTGTCACATGTCGATCTTCCTCAATCAGCTTACGCACAGCATCAACGTTTTCTTGGGTGACTGCAGTTTTTGGACGACCTTGACGGGGATCATCACTGAGCTTGACACGTCCACGATGAAATTCAGCAAACCAGCGATACATTGTGGTTTTGGATGGGGCTTCATCACCAAATGCAGAAATCATCCGGTCAACACACTGTTTTTGTGTTAAACCACTTCGAAAGTCATAATAAATCATCGCTCTTGAATTTTCTCGAGTCAATTCCATTTTCTCAACGACTAAACAAGTTTGACAAAACCTTGTGACAATACCGAGAATCTTTTTTTAAATAAATAAATGGTATTCGATTTTTAAAACCAAGGAGTTTTCAATAAAAAAGATTTTAATATGACAGGAACAGTGGAAATATTCCATTCCCGATACTTTTAGTGCAGCCCTCGTACCTGCTAGGTACTTACCATAAATTACCAAACCTTCCTTTCGTTACATTACCTACCTATTTCTCTGTCTTATGCTCGGAGTGATGCGGAGGAATGAGGAAAATGTCGTGACAGTCGTGAGGAATCTCTTGAGTATGAATGTGGATGGCTATAAGAGTAGGGGAAGACTATTAAAATGGACTGTGTGGAAGATGATATGGCTAGACAGGGGGTGACTACCGAGATGACGACTGATGGATTTCATATAGAATTTCATTTCATTTCAGAGAAGTGTGGAAGGGAAAGATATGTTGCGTTGACCACTAATAAATTGAGATATGGCAGGAGAAAGATGGTGACGTGTGACGTAGGTACTACTCATAACTAGACTACGCTATTATATTTATATTTCCTTCTATATTATTTATTATTATATTATTTGCTTCTATATTTCCATGCTATGATAATTAAAAAAATAAATTAAAAATAAGTGCAAAATAACTTAAATTTCGCAAGCCCTCTTTACTTTTGTACTACACTACTGACTGACCATCACCTTTTTCAAAATATAGCTTTTCGCGATGCAGAGACGTTTAATCGTTGAGGAGTCTCCTGGTACTTCGCTATCAACTCCACTTCTCCATGCGATTATGCTCGTCGCAATGACGAGCATAAATTGCTTGGCAACCATATTTAAGTTATCGAATCGCAACCCATGAAATACTTACTTATTATTGAGTAGTTCCGGTGGCCATCTGTGGTCTACATCATCAGTTCCACTTCACCAAATGGTGCTTTCCGAGAGCAAATGCACGAGTCTATAATATTTGAAGAGTTTCCTTGATTTCTCCAGGATCCCATCATCAGGTCCATACCTGATGCCAATGAGACCATCTGGGAAGTTGGTCTTTAACTTTAGTCTTTAAACCACCACCACCCTTTCAAACAAAAAAATAAATCGGTCCAGTCGTCTTCGAGTAATCGGGGAATATATTTACCTACATTAAAAAATAAGTAAAAGCACGTAAAAGTTTTCCTTTTACGTTTGCTCCTCGCTGGCTAAATAGGTCAATTAGGAAGAGCGGCACTATGGCGCAGCAGACGATCGACTATAGCCAAGGTGAAACTATGTTGTTACAATTTAGCACTCTCCTGAAATCGATACCCTACTGCGGCGAATCCAAAAAAGGAGGGTTATTTATGTGTTTGACATGTACCTATGTGTGATGTCCGTCTCTATGTGCCCTCGTAACTACTAAACGGCTGAACCGATTTTGATTAATGATATGTCGTTAGATTTGTCTTTATTGCGCGAGTGTCTGTGTCACTGGGTATACAAACATTAAAACAAAATCTAAATAGCGGATTTTTGGTGCCAAAAAAACTTAAAAAAAACGACTTCCGAAAAAAAAACACTACAAAGTGAAAAATAACTTTAATTTCGGAAGTCGGTGTCTTTGGTTTTGAATTAAAAAATTTCAACGCAGGGGTGTTCAGTATCATGTACTGAATCCATGGTATCAGTTTTCGCGTCGATATCCCTGCCACCTCCTTCCAATGACAACCTTCGTGCTACGGCACGATAGAAGTCATAGTCTACTGATACGTGCTGTGCTACGGACGGTAGATTATGGTCCAAGTTTATTGCGATTATCTATGAAACTAAGCGCCCTATCTCTATCGTTCTTGTGGTATTGTGAGCATGAAAGACAGAGCTAGCAATAAAACATGCCATGCTATCAAAATTTTAAGCATTAAAACGAATGTATGGAACTCGGAAGTTACTTCCGAATGTTGCAAACAAAATGGCGGCAATTCGCAAATGTTGCGAATTAATATTTTTATATTTTATTTCTCAAATAAATCATAAAAATAGAACTGCTTTCAATAGAGAGGTAATTTAATGTAGTTTTTATTAAAATTTATAAATAATTATGAAACAAAAAGTTTATTTGTTTATAAAAAAAAATTGTGAGTCGGAACTATCGTGGTCAAGTGGTTTTTGTTTGTGATGTTAAGTGGTAATATTTAATGTAGTTGAACGTTTAAGCGTTTGTAACATTTAGATAATCCCACAAACTTGCAACTTATCTCTCAACATAAACAACTTTGACATGTTTACAATAATTACAGAGCGTTGAGTGAGTCGGGTTGGCGCCGCGAAATTCTATGATGCGTTTCAATTCGTTATTTGAACATATAATAATAACGTTCCAATAAGAATTATTGTTCTTTCTTATTGGAACGTTAATAATCTTCGTAGAAAAATGATTTTATGATGTAAAAATATGCAGAAATTTGGTATTTATGTTCTTGAATGAGAAAAATGGGTGAAAATAACAAAACTTTTTTTTTTGTGGAAACAGGCTCGTTTTATTGTAAACCACATTCTTTTAAGTCTTATAAGATCCAATTGGAAATATTGTACAGATTACGAAACAGTTATTGTTTTATATGGGTTTCATAGAAAAATAGCGAGAAATCGGGGTTTTTTCGCAAGCAAACCCAAAAGGGGCGGGGCCACATGAAGGTCACGATCAGAGTTTTTTTGAAATGCGTTTTGACAGTTGACTGTCGAAAGGAACTAACTGAAAAGAGTATTTAATAAAAACAAGCAATATCAAGCATCTTGGTGTTGAAGGCGGGACAAACCTCAGAGTAATAACTAAAGCAACAAACCCATAACCTGAAATATGGTGTAACTTTTGTATACATATTATACCTATCTATACTAATCACCGGAAATACCAGTCGGATTTGAAATATTCTATTTGCATTGGAAAGCCCAATCTCGTGGAAGAAGTCGCGGGCAGAAGCTAGTATTTATTTATTAGGGTGATAGCAAAGGTTAGCGGTGAGAGAGAGGTGAGAGGGGGAAACTGGCAAATCACATTACCTACTGCAAGGCTGCTTGCATTCGCTCGTGCTAGCGTTTGCTACAGTCAACCTTGAATAAAGATGTTATTTTTCAAACAGTTTTGACTGCCTGGCAAGGCAAAACACTAAAACTGTAAATGATGTCAATACAATAATGTTTAATTCTAATGTTATCTTAAGGATAATTCCACAACTAATCAGTTAATCACCTGGATTATAATGGAAATAACATTTTATCTGTAGGTACAAGCGAGTGATAGTGTCCTGCAGTTGAAAAATGTTTACTTCTAGGTACTTATCAAATGAAAGAAAGAAAGAAAGAAAGAAAATACATTTATTTAGCACAGACTAAAAACACACACAATATAATTTACACAGCAGATAAAAATGAAAAAACAAATAAAAAGTGTAAAGTGCGATGTAAGCAGAAATTTGATGGGGAGTGTGCCTCAGGGCTGCGCCAAAAAGGCCCAGTTCAGCAAAAATGCCAGACAATTTTATGTGCCTGACGCTGGTTTTCAACTGGACCTGAGAGTGTGATGTGATGTGACGGATGTAAATCAGTTTTATAATATAACGTGTATGCAGCATACTTAAATAAAATAAATTTGTGTTAGATAAAAAAGAACAAAATTATAAAGAATATGTAGGTACATAAATAGTGTGATTGTGCATAAAACAATTTGATAAATAAATGAATAAATGAGACGGATGCATGAAAGACCATTGTTAAATAAGTAAGTAAATAAATATATACTTTGAAACGAGACAGAACAAACAAAAAACAAATGGTAAATGGACACTGCAGAACAAACAAGTTGGTTGATATGAAATTATCTTCGGACAGTACCTACCAGCAGTGGACTTGTACACTGTAATAAACTTTTTCCATACCACGGAATATCCATACAGTACTTAGTAGGTACCTTTTAGTAAAGAAAACTTAAAACGAATGTTAGTACCTATCCAAAATAATAATGTTATGCTAACTAGGTAAAGTCTGAAGCCGAACTTCCACGCTTTCCACGTAGTACCTATGTAGATTTATGAAGTCCGACCCTAGACGCAACATTGGACAACCCCACCTACTGCACAACGTGCCCAGGATGCTATTTGATCCGCCCCGGGACGACCCACTGACCGAGAATCCGGACTTTTCGAAGGTCAAAATTACATAAGACAGTCCCCCAAAAACGCCCGCCCTTCACCACTTCCTAGTGTTTTAGCTGGAAAGAAGAAGTGGCGCAACATACTCCACAGCAGCACAGCTGTCTGTTAAGTTAGAAAAACTTGATTCTATACAATAAATAGTACTTACTTATGCAAAATAATTTACATAACGCAACACAAAACATTAAATTAAATTATTTGCTATATGTCAGCTAGCACACGCCAATTTATCAACAAAAAACATCGAAATCTATTATTATACTCAAGCGAAAATAAAAAGTAAAAAGTACCTAAACATAACTTTAATACCTGAATGAAAGCCTCCAGGCATAAAGGGCGTGCCAGTGCCAGTTACATAAAGCTGTTGAAGCTGTAATGTATGCAATGTAGGCACACGCTTTCACATGATGGCATGAAAGCCATCAATCCCCCCACTTCAGTAAACATCCTCGAAGTGATACAAAAACGCGGCAGCTCCACCAGCATCCTGAACGCGTTGTTATAGGTACTGCACACACAGGGCGTTGCATGACCCTTGCGTCGGTATAACTACATACCTCCCACAGACGAGTGTCATTTTTACTTGCTTGCAACACCGTGCAAATCAGTAACGAAGTATTGCTATGTTTGTAATGAACTAACTTTAGAGAGAACTCATAACGTAGAAAGGCTACTGCTTGGGGTAGAAATAAGTACCTATCTATGGTGGTATCATGATATGGTGGACTGTTAGGACATGTCGTGTCGGGGCAGGCCTTTTCAGACGCTCTGTTAAAGTCCGGCTGTTGAGACAATGCGTGTCTGACACCTGTCAGTTGGACAATTTCTGTGGCCAAATTTTTTATCGTTATTATGAAAGAGTAAAAATAAGTTTAAAGGGGTATGAAACGGACAGATGTTAAGAACGGGAACCAATCACTTTTCCGAATTGTTTTTGTTCGAATTTCATTTTACCGAAAACTATTGACCGTCTTTTTTGCTATATGCATTAATTGACATATTTTTAGATCATCAAAGTGTCATGTGTCATAGGTATTATTTTACCGAACTATATTTCGCCGATTTACAAAATAACTTTTTGCTATTGGCCGAAGCCTCTTTTGAACTTTTTTCATTTGCCAAATGATTTATTTACCATATTTTTACCACACTGAAACAATATTTTTCAATATTAAATAAAAATTGTGTCATAAAAAGTCAATAATAATGTTGTGCTACAAAATTTAGTGACAGAAACGAATCGCTGCAAAACCGACTCCACGTAGTCTTGTCTACCCTACCCCTAGACTGTAATTTAAGCCCGCGTAAGCCCGTTTAAGCGCGGAGGGGTAGGGCGGCCCGCGAGCTGAGGAGCAGGTGGTTTGAAGGCCCGCCGCCGCGGCTGAGGCTGGCCGGTCAATCCGGCCAGCAATCCGAAGCTGCGGTGGTGAGCGTTAAAAGCATCTGCAACGATAAGCCCGCGTAGGGCCGCCCAAACCCCGCAGCGCCGGAGCCGTGACAGAAACAATGCTTGCTGCATGTTGGGATCCTGCCGTTTTACCGAAAAGATTTTGCCAAAATTCAAATTTTAGCAACCTTTTTTTTATACCAATGCAATGTTTGGAATGATTTTAGTAGGCACATTTTTATTTGGTCTAATTTTTACTTGGCAGAATATTATCAAGGATGTCGTTTAGCAATTTGGTTTTGGCTGGATGCCTGCTGGCATGCTGCATGCCTGCTTGCATGCTGTATGCCTGCTTGCGTGCTACATGCTTGAAGCAAGCATCCTTCCTTCACCAATCCATACCTCGTGGTATAATAAATGTTCGGAAACATAATACTTCGAACAAATTTTATTTCGGCTAAGTGTAACTTCGGTAAAAAGTTTTTCGACCAAATAAAACGTCGGAGTAACGAAAAAAATCGAATTGATAATAGGTCAACTGATACGGGCCCATACGTGACTTCGATGAAGTAAAAAAAACGAAACGATAATAGTTGAAAAGTTTTAGGTGAAATGAAATTCGGTCAAATATTTTTCGAACTTATGATAGGTAACCGTCAAGAACGCATTCTCTCGACGGCCGGACATGTAGGTACCTATTACTATTGACTATATACCATAGACTACTCTATATATTGCTATATACTGAGTTCCTTTTAGTATGGGTCTCTCAGACGCTCCTTGTTTACTTAGCATAATTTGATAGCGTGAGGATGCACTTAACATCTCTAGACATGCTATGCGTTGGATATTATGTGTAATTTGTTATTAGCAACCTAAGTAGTTACTAATTGATTGATTGTTTATTTTGGTTTAATTCCTACATATTGGCTCAAAATAGCAAACATTTTGGCGACACATTTTGAAATTCCAACAACTCCTCGGTGAATTTCGGCTGTATTAAATTGGTTCAAAATACTAATAGAATTAATAAATGTATCTACCATACATATTTCATCCCCGAATGAGGACATTGGCCTTAATTGGACTCTTATAAGCTACCTAGCCTTTGTGGCACTTGAAGCTCGAGGGCTAGGCCAAAGAAATTTAATTTGTATAAAAAATCCGTCGTAGCATGCGGGGTTAGTACTTTATAGGTAGGTTCGTAGATACCTACCTAGTTTTGTAGGTGGAGGGATATCGATTTTTACATATTTTTATGGTAAGTAGTACCGCAATGCTATGCTGTTGTAGCTTGTAGCGTTCAGTGTAGCGAACTGGATGCGTCAGATGTGTGGGCGTTGATTCAAAAATGCTACGGTACCTATACTTATGACCATTTAAATAATGAGATATTGCATGGAATTTCTTAATTAATACTTATCAATGAACATAATTATAGGTGTGTCATTATTTTTTATAGGTGATAAAATGCTTATTCATTTTATGTTTTTGGACTTAAGCCTCCCTCAATTCAACAAGACGACAACTAACAATCACCATCATCAGCCTAGTAGCAGTCCGCAGCTGGACGTAGACGTCCACTACTACGTGGGCCTCTCCTATTCCCATAATATCCTGCTGCTACCAGCCACCCTGTGATCTTCACTCTACCTGGGGCCTAAGTCTACTAATTTGCGAAAGCAGGTATCAGTGGTATCGCCATTGTGATCTTTTCACAAATTTTCTATAGGTATGGTAAATTAGAAGAGCAGTGATGGCCCAGTGGTATTGGCCCCGACTTACGGAGTGTAGGTCGTGAGTTATAACCCAGGTAGGCACTTAACCACTTCTCTCAAAACGGTGAAGGAAAACATCGTGAGGAAGCCGGCATATCCTAAACCAAAAATTCGAAGACATTTGACATCCGCCAAACTGAACTGGGCCCGCGTGGTGGATTACGATCCACGCTCTCCCACAGAGGGGAGGCCTGTGTGCCACCACTGGGAACGTTATAGGCTGATTATGCTAAGTATGGCAATTTTGTCAAAAAATCACAATGGAGAGACCATGCAACGTTTGTAAATTAGTAGACTTGGCCCCCTGGTAACTGAGGGTATCATACCTTACATTTGCGAAATGCTTGCACTATCCTTTTTACAGGTGGTAAAATGGTCGTTAATGAGGCAAACGACGCGACGAAACTGTTCAGGTCGCTACGTAGATACTTAAATATGACTATAAAATGTATAAATGACTATGAATATAAAATATGACTCATCGACACGAGAAGAAGAAGAAGGTGGTGCTGGTGGACCAGGCTAACCCAGTTCGCTGTTGGACATAATGCCATCCCCAAGTCGCCTAACGACAACAACACCTTATCTAAATCATTGCATAATATTTCAGTCCTGTCAATATTGTGGTTCCGATAAATTGACCGCGAACCGCGAATATCCTCCCATTCCCGACTTATCAGAATCGTGTTATGTGTTTGCTGCACACGGACTCCCTGCCGTGTGCAATAGCTTACGGGTATAAATAGCGTGTTCCAGGGTTGGAGGTCCATAGTCGAGCCGTGGACAACACGGCTTGAAACAAAAAAAAGTTTTAGTTATTTTTTTTTGTTTAGTGAAAATTCTTGTGGTAAGTGAAATTTTGATTATTTGTTCGAATTTAGCATCACGGTTTTTGGGGCTAAGCAGTAACTAGTTCCGCGTATCTGGCGGACCTTACGAATCATTTCCATTTATTTAGATAGTGAAATCAGGACAGTTCCTTAGCGTACTATTTAAATTAACTAGTATCATTCAAATAGTAGACAGGTATCTATAGTTATTGAAACAATTTTTTTTGTTATAAACTTATTACATAGGTAATCGTATTCCACAGCTATATCATACTAGTAGATATATCTCATTAGTATTCCGATCATGCGTGACTCTATTGAAACTGTACCTCGGAGACATGGCGACACTTAATATTGTATCATTTGTTCTATTGTAATGCTATAATAATGATACTTACCTCATGATTGTATAGGTACCTCTAACTAATATTCTTTATTGATGTGAATTTTGAAGTGTTCTGTCGCTAATAGCAGACTATCTGATAGCTTTCGAATTTATTGATTTGGATTTTGAAACTGTCCCAAATACTCCAAATAGACCACTTAAGGTTCGCGACCATAGAAATATAAATAACAGGAGAAGTGGCATGGGGGCGTGTCTGTGTCCGCGCGTCTTGATCACAATGCTCATGCCTCAGGGAAATGGCCGTTTCCGCTAACTAGTGCGCTTTCGAATGCGATCGTAATAACATTTAAGAATACCTTGTTGTTCAGTTGTTTCTTGTAAAAATCGAAGCTAAACTATAAACTTTATAAATCGTAGAACCACTTTTCATAAATCAGCACAAGTATTTTGCTATATTTGTGTTGAAAATCATGAAAAACAACAAATCGTAAAATATTTCTTGCCTTTACTACGTTATTTTTGTTTTCATATATCACAGCGACTGTACTTTTATTGTAGTAAATACATTGCTTCTTTACCACTACCAAAGTATTTCGCTAAGTAACTGGACAAGCAACATAAAAATTACAAAACGATATTTGCTTTAAGCGGTTGCATCGTTAGTACGGCCGCAGCGGCTTGCGACGGATTAGTGATGTGGTTGTGCCATAGAAATATAAATAACAGGAGAAGTGGTATGGGGGCGTGTCTGTGTCCGCGCGTCTTGATCACAATGCTCATGCCTCAGGCAAATGGCCGTCTCCGCTAACTAGTGCGCTTTCGAGCGCGATCGTGATAACATTTAAGAATACCGTGTTGTTCAGTGGTTTCTTGTAAAAATCGAAGCTAAACTATAAACTTTATAAATCGTAGAACCACTTTTCATAAATCAGCACAAGTATTTTGCTATATTTGTGTTGAAAATCATGAAAAACAACAAATCGTAAAATATTTCTTGCCTTTACTACGTTATTTTTGTTTTCATATATCACAGCGACTGTACTTTTATTGTAGTAAATACATTGCTTCTTTACCACTACCAAAGTATGTCGCTAAGTAACTGGACAAGCAATGTAAAAATTACAAAACGATATTTACTTTAAGCGGTTGCATCGTTAGTACGGCCGCAGAGTCTTGTGACGGATTAGTGATGTAGTTGTGCAGATCCACTAACGTAGGCTATCGACAATAATGTCGATTGTCGTATGAATTTATATTACTATTAAAGTTTATTCTTCAATTTGTCAACAGTTATAGCCTGATTGGAAGACCGATGTGAAATCTTGTTTTATACTCATTTAGATTTTCTCATAATGTTGTTATTTTTTTGGTTTACTTAATATTTCTTTTTTTTACTTACTTATTGTTTATTTATATCATCTTATTATATGTATATCGTTTTTTATTTATAATTTTTTCAGCAACTTCCAAAAATTTTAATACAAATATAAATGGGAGAATCGATAAGTTTCCGATTTAGTCAATCACTAGCGTATATGTAAAATAAATGGCTTTTGCACAGCACAACGATAGCGAACGATGTTTTCGTGTGGGTGAGTTGTACGGTGCATGGTAAATGCACGCTGTGTTTGATGGGATAAGGTTTATAATTGATTATGTAGTACGTTCTGATTTGTAAATTGCAAGTGTGAGCGGGGCCTCGTATTTATTGGGTTTACTGATCGCATGTGTGATCGCAGGCTAGAGAGTAGGGATAGATAGAAGACATTGGGTTTCGATACATTTTCAACTACCGGGCATATCTCCTTCTTTCTTATATCTATGGGTTGTGCAGATCCACTAACGTAGGCTATCGACAATAATGTCGATTGTCGTATGAATTTATATTACTATTAAAGTTTATTCTTCAATTTGTCAACCGTTATAGCCTGATTGGAAGACCGATGTGAAATCTTGTTTTATACTCATTTAGATTTTCTCATAATGTTGTTTTTTTTTTTGTTTACTTAATATTTCTTTTTTTTACTTACTTATTGTTTATTTATATCATCTTATTATATGTATATCGTTTTTTATTTATAATTTATTCAGCAACTTCCAAAAATTTTAATACAATAATAAATGAGAGAATCGATAAGTTTCCGATTTAGTCAATCACTAGCGTATATGTAAAATAAATGGCTTTTGCACAGCACAACGATAGCGAACGATGTTTTCGTGTGGGTGAGTTGTACGGTGCATGGTAAATGCACGCTGTGTTTGATGGGATAAGGTTTATAATTGATTGTGTAGTACGTTCTGATTTGTAAATTGCAAGTGTGAGCGGAACCTCGTATTTATTGGGTTTACTGATTGCATGTGTAGTTGTAGGCTGGAGAGTGGGGATAAATCGAAGACATTGGGTTTCGATACATTTTCAACTACCGGGCATATCTCCTTCTTTCTTATATCTATGTTCGCGACACTAGACTACTGTAATACCTACTGTTTAGATCTTCCATACACTTCCTCTGCACCAGCTAAATATATTTTTATTCATAGTCGGTAACCTATAGGTACTAACTATCTATTGAGCTTAGCAGTTTATGTGGTGTGTACCAATAGATACTAACATCATTATACCAATCTTCTCATATGTCGACATGATTTCACTTTCACGAGAAAAAACTCGTCATGCTGTAGATACTGAGATGCTTAGCCAGTTAAGAGCATTTTCTTTCAATTAAGTTTAGTTTTCAGTCTAATAATTTTGTTGATTCTTCTTTCAGTTGACAAGATGTCGGACGCTAAGAAGAACCTGTTGTTATTCTTCGACCGGCCCTCGGAGCCGTGCTTCATGCAGAAGGGAGAAGAAAAGGCTGTTTTCGAAATCCCTCAGCATTACTATGTAAGTTTTAAGACATGAAATCATCACAATCCATGTTTTGACCGTCTCTTTGGGCTGTACCCACTTATAATGAAACCACATAGCTGCATATCATTTATTTACTGCTTGCTTAGATGTTTTTGTTTAGTGGTTGCACGCACGACTCGAAGCCAGCACGGGCAACATGTTATTCGATTTTTCCGTTTGGAATTCCTTAGTGATAGCCCGGGCTCTGGATTTAGGTATGCCCGGTTAATAGCAATAGGCTCGCTTCCTATTGTTATGGGCCTTACTATCAAATAAATGGCAAAAAGGAGGTGTACTAATTCACCTCTGCCTAGATGGTTACCACTTTGGGGAATGCGGGCGCGATGTTATGTTATTATACGTTTTCCAGCCCGACAAGTACAAGGAGCTCACCTCCACCATCTCCAGCCGCTTCGGCGACGACGCCGGGCGCAGCATCCCCGTGCGGAACATCGCGCTGCCCAACCTCGAGCTGCCCATGCAGCTGCCCTACAACGACAACTTCTCGCTGTTCGTGCCCAAGCACAGGAGCATGGCCGGCAAGCTTATTGATATTTTTATGGGTAAGTGGAAAACAATATACTTACACAGTTAAATCCATCGACGCACAAACTGTTGCCATGAATTCAGCAGATGATTCTAGACTTCCTAGTTTAGAAATATTTCGTCGTTTAAAAAAAAAAATGTCGTTAAAAGTAAAGCCAAAAAAAATACTGAAGAATTTTAACTCTGGGGTGTCTAGAATGTACTAAACCCATGATAGAAGATTTCATATAGCGCATTTCCTTTCCATCGCGTACGTTCTAGAAAACATACATTATAAACCTAGTTGCCTCATCTCGCAGCGCCACCTATTGAAAATTGTTTAAACTACTTCCTAAACTTTTTCAGTAATATCAACACATCTTTCTAGTCTGAAATATGAAGACATTCCCCATAGTTTAGCCACCAAAAGACACAATGAGTTAGCCTACCTAGGTTCCTATTCGTAACAAGCTGCGTATGTTCCAGGTATGCGTGACTTAGAAGACCTGCAGTCCGTGTGTTCGTTCTGTCAGCTGCGCATCAACCCCTACATGTTCAACTACTGCCTCTCCGTCGCTATACTGCACAGGTTAGTAAATATTTCATAAGATAGGTAGATAGTATATAAACCATCAAAAGAAATAACCGTAGCTAGAATTCTACAGCAAGAATCATGCAAGCCACATTTTAATGACTTAAATATATTGACAGTCCCAAGTTTGTACATTTTGGTCCTATTTAGTGACTTATCAAAATATATCTTTGAATATGAGACTGAAGACGAAAGGAAAAAAATGGAGAGTACAAGAAGAAAAGATCTCCAGATGAAGCAAGTGCCTCACCAGAACGCTGTAAAGCATAGCGCCTACCACAAGTCATTACATTTTTTCAATAAACTGCCGACAGAAATAAAACGTCTAGTATATACAAGTGGGTTTCAGAATAAGCTTAAACGATTCTTGTTAAATAAGTGTCTTTATAAAAAAAAATCAACAAGCAATAAATTATTTTGTTTCTTTCAGTGATTTCAAAGACATTTGGCAAAGACTATGGTGGTTATAAATAGGTACCTACTTAGTTTTAAATTCTTGGAGCAAATTATTTTGCGTTACTTTTAAATACTTAGACCCGAATGAGGACCGATAAAAAAAGACATGTTCTTAGGCAATGCTGTGTAAATATGGAGATCGGGTAAAATAACACAAAACAATGAGTACCGTCACCACGAGAAGAAGAAGACCAATGCGTGCGGACTGGGTGTGCCTTTGGAGGAACAAACCAAATTTTTTATTTAAAAAAATTGTGGAATACGTAACAATAATACTGTTTTGTTACTTTGCAGGCCCGACACGAAGGGCATCAACATCCCGACGTTCGCGGAGACGTTCCCCGACAAGTTCATGGACCCCAAAGTGTTCCGCAAGGCCAGGGAAGTCAGCAACGTCGTCACTTCCGGAAACAGGGTGAGGAAACTATATTAGTAACATTGAAGTTGAAGCACATTAGGGAAATCATCATGACTCTCGTGGAGCCGAGGAACAGACTTTCAAAAGTTTACACATCGACTTATACCTACATGATTCATTTCGTTTCGTTGAAGACTTTCTGTTATTCCAAAACTCTCTAAATTTCAAATCTAAGGAATCTAAGCTTACGACTATAATACAGGTATGATTTTTTTTATGATACTTCAAGCTTCTACTGGAGTTATGTCCTCTATTTTGGAGGAAACTAGATTTAAGATTTTTCTGGTATGTACCTAAATGCTTTGCCAAAAAAAGAACCCCAAAGCTTTTTTTGCTTAAACGTTTAAGCAAAATTACCGACTCATCGGAAACTTTTTTCCCTTAGATGCCAGTAACAATCCCAGTAAACTACACTGCAAACGCCGCAGAACCAGAACAGCGCGTGGCGTACTTCCGCGAAGACATCGGCATCAACCTGCACCACTGGCACTGGCACCTGGTCTACCCCTTCGACTCCGCGGACCGCGCCATCGTCAACAAGGACCGCCGGGGAGAGCTGTTCTACTACATGCACCAGCAGATTATTGCCCGGTGAGACAGAATATTTTTTCATAGAAATAGGCGTTATTACAAGGTAGGTAGGTACACATTTGCGCTGATCCCAAGTAAAATGAGACAGGGATAAGAAAATTAAGCTTTGGAGAAAAAATCACTCATCACTTCACAGGTTTGTAAATCTTTGGAAACATCTTGGACTAACTGGTAAAGCAAGGAGATTAATGCACATTCATAACTGACAGACAAACGAGTATCATCAACCTCAACCAAAGCTAGTGTGATGTGTGACTTTGTGATTGTTGACTTCTTAATACTACTGAACTACCTATCTAATCCACCGAGGTCACCTAAAGTGACGGTATTCCCGATATTTAAAAAGTTCTTGTTGTGTAACGGTTTTATAATGTTTCTCTTAACTCATGAGTTATCTCTGGTACTGAGGGATCTTCCCGAAATTTGTTTACTGTTAGCGCGAAACGCCTGCCGAAATCTTAATAGCATTAATGTCGTTACGTGTGTCTTAGCTACGAGTAATAATTATAAACAGAAATTGTTAAATGTAACACAACAAAGCACTAGGCGAATTTGTTTCAACGTCTGTTACTTATACGTGGGAGATGCTCTTCTAAACTACCTGAAGGAATCCTGAACACTGACATTTAACCAAATGAATGTAATATTGTTTACTCCCCGGCAGATACAACATGGAGCGCCTGTGCAACGGCCTCCCGCGCGTGACGCGCTTCCAGAACTTCCGCGAGCCCATCGCCGAGGGGTACTTCCCCAAGCTGGACTCGCAGGTCGCCAGCCGCGCCTGGCCGCCCAGGTACTGTGCACCGTGACAGTCTAGTGATAGCATGTTGATACTGCTGGGATTGAAGCCTATTTACATTGAGGGTGACTGATGTTCCGGTCAGTGGATGATAAATGTAATGAAAATGTTACTTTGTGACGAAAAATCAAGCAGAATTGACATAGTGTTAACATTTTGTTATATCAGCTTATGTTCAACACTTGATGAGACTTCCCATCAGGATGAGCTATTTTGAGCTAAAGGTGTCGCTGCAAAAATGTTCATGTTAAACTATTGTACAGAATCTAGTAACAATTTTACTCTCAAGTTAGCTTCCCGCTGTCATCTACCGGAGATAGTTAACTTCAAAGTGCTATAGTCTACTATGCTTTCAGAAAATAGACTAAGTAAATAAAATAAAATGCTGTGTTCCAGGTTCGCTGGCACCGCAATCCGTGACCTGGACCGCCCAGTGGACCAGATCAGAGCCGACGTGTCCCAGCTGGAGACCTGGAGGGACCGCTTCGTGCAGGCTGTGGAGAGCCAGTCTATCACCATGGTGAGATGTCTTCATGTTAATTGATCGCTTTTCATTCGAGGTGATTTTGTCACAATCATTTTAATAAGCGACCCCCGGGAGGAACGACGAACCCCATTCTGAAAGTCTGCAAATTGTGACGTATTTTTCATAATGATTATTGAAGTTTTGGGAGTATCTGTATGTCCTATTTTTATGTTGCCTGTGTGTGAAATCCTGTAACAATAGTTAGTTCCTCCCCGCAGCCCAACGGTCGCCAGTTGCCGTTGGACGAGGAGCGCGGCATCGACATGCTGGGCAACATGATGGAGTCGTCCATCATCAGCCCCAACCGCGGCTACTACGGCGACATGCACAACATGGGACACGTGTTCATCTCCTACTCGCACGACCCCGACCATCGCCACTTGGTGAGTACAGCGAGTACAGCGCGTACTACTCGACCTGCACAACAGTAAAGAGTACCAATCATATTGGTCGAAATCTGTATATCATTCATCTTTTATATGGTAACGATGATGACGCTCAATCTAACCCTGTCCCCCCCCTCAGGAGCCGTTCGGCGTGATGGGCGACTCGGCGACGGCGATGCGCGACCCGGTGTTCTACCGCTGGCACTCGTACATCGACGACCTGTTCACGCTCTACAAGTACAAGCTCAACCCTTACACCGATGATAAGGTGAGAGACGCTTTACTAAACACAATTATATTATAGCACTTTGCCCGCGACTGCGTCCGCGTGGATTTTGTACTTTGCTAAAAAAATCTCTTTCAAAGAGGGCCCTTTCAAAGATAGTTTTCGAAAATTAATAATTACGATCTTTAATATTTATTTAGATAAGTATTCGGGGCAATATTTCAGGTAGATCATAGGAATAAGATTTTTCAAATAAACTGTCCTTCCTTTTCACTACGATAGGGCTTGTTTGTTTAACAAGCTTTTGATACGTTTCCAATGTATGACTTAAACATTATTTGTACTAATTTTTCTTTATTTACACTTGGAAGTCACAAACATCTGTGTAGCCCTGGCTCTTGTACTAGGAGTTCCTGTATCACAAGAGCCAGAAGCAACCAGTAAAGGTTGTTTAAAGAACTAAAAGTGACCATCTCTATTTACTGAGGCAAGTATTGCCAAGTTCAAAGTTTATTAACCAAAGGAATAAGATTTTTCATGTTAAAGCTTTAGAGCTTTCAGCTCAAGCTTTAGTCTTTTCACCCCTACAGAGGTGGAATTTTGATATATCCGTTGAGATGTTTACATAATTTGACTCAAAGAACATTCACACCAATTTTTGAATTAATCAAGCCACGCAGTAAAATACTCCCCTGTAAAATTGACCAAACCTTTCCACCCCGTTAGGGGTAGATTTTCGAAAAACCCTGGTACTCGTTATTCTATACCTATTGTTTATTTTTGGTTTTAACTATAAATACTGATTTTCGAGTTAATCGGACCTCGCGTTAAAATTCTTACATACAAACTTTGATATCCCCAATCTATTTAGGGGGTATTTTAGAAAAACAAAAAATCAACCATATTTAATTAAATAAGTATTCGTGTTCAAGTTTCAAGTTTAAAAGGAATAAATTCGTGTTAAAATTTCGCAAGGAATAAAAACAAACGAAATCCCCACTTTTCATCTCCTTAAAAGTAGAATTTCCAAAAACTCCTTGTTATTGCTCCCCTACATTATAAAAGGAAATCGTGTACAAAATTTCACATTCCTAGTCCCAATAGTTTCGGCTGTGCGTTAATATGTCAGTTAGTCAGATCCTCTTTTTCTTTGTCGCAGTAATGTAAAAAAGCATGGTTCAAGTCGTGATATAGTTATGTCTCTAGGGATATAGCTATATACCGTAATATAGTTATCTGAAAGCGGTTCATAACTGTCGGAGTGCCCTAATTTTGTTACTGCGAGCAACTTGTCCGCACGCTCGCCGCCCGCCGCGCGCCGCCGCGCAGTCCAAGCCGCGGAACAGCGGTCTCGGTCAAACTATAGTACAACAATTTTGCATTACGAATTGCGGGTTTCATTACCGCACAGTACATACACTTGTATGGTCCAGTATGGCCCTACAGATAGTAGTTCCGGATCTAAGTAACCTTGCATGTGAGGATTTATTCCCTTACTTTTTTTTTCTTCCCGATTTTGGATCAACGTTTCAAAAATAACATTAACCTCGGATGTTCCAGCTGGACTTCGCCGGAATCCGCGTGTCCAGCATCAGCTTAGAGGGCGCGGCCGGTGCCAACACCATCGGCACGTTCTGGGAGCTCAGCACCGTGGAGCTGGGCCGCGGCCTGGACTTCACGCCGCGCGGCTCCGTGCTGGCGCGCTTCACGCATCTGCAGCACCAGGAGTTCAGCTACGTGTGAGTACCAGCTCGCTACTAGCCGCCCACACAACTAGCTCAGCACCGTGGAGCTGGGCCGCGGCCTGGACTTCACGCCGCGCGGCTCCGTGCTGGCGCGCTTCACGCATCTGCAGCACCAGGAGTTCAGCTACGTGTGAGTACCAGCTCGCTACTAGCCGCCCACACAACTAGCTCAGCACCGTGGAGCTGGGCCGCGGCCTGGACTTCACGCCGCGCGGCTCCGTGCTGGCGCGCTTCACGCATCTGCAGCACCAGGAGTTCAGCTACGTGTGAGTACCAGCTCGCTACTAGCCGCCCACACAACACAAGCTGGAATGTGCTCTAACTTGGCAGTGATCACTTTTACCATTTAGTGGCTCACCTGCTTTTTTTGCGATTTCTCCTTTGTCGTTCCTTCATTATTGAGAGCCGTAGCTTTTCATTAATTCCTAAAGAATGGAATCTCATTTGGTTCTTTGACTTGATAAAGTGACACATCACCAACAACCCCAATTGCTCCGACTCCTGATTTCTGAAGACCAATACTCGTTATTAAACGTTCAAATCTAGTCGCAATCTCTTCTCAGCGACAATTATCAAAAACTTGTCAAAAATGTAGGGAAATTAGAGGTATTTTAGACAGATTGAGACAGATCAGATTGTGAACGTTCTCTAAATTACGGGTATTACTCCTCTGATCTATGTTGGTGACGTCTTCTTGGTCTTTTCCATATTATATTACCCGTCACTAAAAGTCTTTCAGTGATATCAATGTATCTGCAGGCAATATATTATTCAATATTTCGCAATTTTCTGTGCAGGCGAATAGAAAACACCCAATTATAGTTAAAAGACCGTCAAAAATAATGAGTATGCCCTGTTGTTCGCAGTTTGGAGGTGAACAACACATCGGGTCAGGGCGCGATGGGCACGGTGCGCATCTTCATGGCGCCCACCGTCAATGAGAACGGGGAGCCGCTCGCCTTCGACGAGCAGAGGAGGGCCATGATAGAGCTGGACAAGTTCACCACCGGACGTGAGTACCGATATCATACTAAGGTCTGGTTGGTCTAAGAACAGGATTCCAAGACAAGCTGTCACTTATTCTGGATCTGTGCGAAACTATGTGGCTTATGTGGCTTCAAACGCAACCTAGGGCAAACGTTTTCATAAATTAAATCATGAAAACAGTTTTTCTGACTCTTGTGGATCTGTGGATAAACATCCCTACAGTCCTTTCACAGTTATTTTGTCTCTGACAGCTGCAAGCCGACAACAACCTTATTGTAACGAAGATAAAGATCACTGTGATTTTGACATTGATTTAGCATCAATAAGAGGTAAACTAACTGCGCAAGGACTGACGCCTATCTTCGCTTTGTTTTTACAACCTTTATTTAACTTGCTTTGTTAGTTAGTTATTTAGTATATATGGGTCAAAACTCGCAAGCTGAATTAAAACCACTTCCTCTTATCCTACGGAGTTGAAATTTTACATGTTGGTTCAGTTTCGAAGACAATGCATTTTTATGATGCATTATGATGCTTCATATTATCTGATCATAAAATTCACAGACATCAATTATTGAATTTCAGAACCAGAGATCCTATAACCTATTATACGGCTTATTTTTAGTCAAATAATATTATTGTAATGTTTTCAGTACGTCCGGGCAACAACACCATTCGTCACCGCAGTCTGGACTCGTCCGTCACCATTCCTTACGAGAGGACCTTCCGCGATCAGGTGCGTGATACTAACACTTTACAGACTGCTAGAATGTTTATAAACTTGTTGTATGTCATGGCAAAGGAGAGAGGTTAGCAGGGAGAGCTTCTGAAATGACTTGACTTTAGAGTACAAAAATATTGAAAAAAATGGTTACAAGTCTGCAATGATTGCAACTTAGTTTTCTTTTTAAAAGCACAAATTTGTCTATTTATATATCCCAGGAATTCTGTATAATTGCAGTGAGCCATCATGTGTTCTCAATAAAGACTAAATGTTTCAAAGAAACGAGCAGATAATTAAAATAATTCTCCTTAGTTCTCAATAGCTCTAGATTGCTAAACTTTTGTGATCATCTGTAATTTGCAATGACCAAATAATTATTCCATTATTTTGTGGCGGCATCTACAATTTTGTGACTGTTGATTAGTGGAGGTTTGTATTTAAAAATAACCGAATAATGTCCGTCCGCAGTCGGCCCGCCCCGGCGACCCGGGCGCGCAAGAGGCGGCGCAGTTCGACTTCTGCGGCTGCGGCTGGCCGCACCACATGCTGGTGGCCAAGGGCAGCGCGCAGGGCTACCCCGTCGTACTGTTCGCCATGGTGACCGACTGGAACGAGGACAGGGTACGTACTACATCGATACTATTTGAAATAGGGATCTACCGTCTATCAGGAACGAGCTCAAAGTTTTATAAAAACGTGGAGCTCTGCAGACACGTGTCGTCAACGATTTGGCAAGCCTTTTAAAATCTAGAGCGCGTTTATTGTAATTTACATAAATAGACACAACATTTTCTTTATGATAGGTATTGCATTCTAATCTGTCTCAATCTGCCAAAAATACCCTCAAAAATGTATCTACATTTTTGGCAAGTTTTTGACATTGAGTGTGGCTGAGATGAGATACTAAATGTTTTTAACTACGGAAATTATCCTTCTGTTTCTTAAAAACTGCCAGCCTCTCCATAGAAGCATGTTTCAAAATGACTGTTAGAAATACAAAGTAGGAAAAAAGTACGTTACTTCTTAATTTTGAGATACAGTTGTCACTCCAAATACAGTGCTCTATGGATCTTTAGGCGCTTGAATGACATTGACAAGTCGTCGTTGGTAAACATTTGTGAAATTAATATTTGAAACACAAGAACACGCGCCAAAAGATCCTTGTACAGTTTTACCTACTTAGTTGTGTGTTCACAAAGTAAATATGTGTGTAATAATGATCATCAAAATCCCTCAGATCGAACAAGACCTCGTCGGTTCGTGCAACGACGCGGCGTCATACTGCGGCATCCGCGACCGCAAGTACCCCGACCGGCGCGCCATGGGCTTCCCCTTCGACCGGCCCGCCCCCGCCGCCGCCGCGCTCGGCGACTTCCTGCGCCCCAACATGGCCGTGCAGGCCTGCAGCATCCGCTTCTCCGACACCACGCGCCCGCGCGGGCAGGGACGGTAGGTGCGGGGGGGGGGGGGGGGGACGTACGCTGCTACGAGGTTCTGCAGCCGCTCGATTGACGCTTTAGATATACATTCGTGAAATTGTCAAAGAAATTTGTTGTCAAAACAAGGTTGCGGCGTCACTTCCCATTTTGGTCGCGCGCCAAAAGAACCTTGTAGCATTAATCGCCAATTGAAGGTTTTAAACGACAGTTAGGCAGTAATTTAATGAACAAGAGTTTTGTCGTGTTCTTCACCTGCAAGTTGTATGGGAAAGCGTATCTCATCAGATAATGATATGGATTGAGTTATTGTAGCTACCTAATTTGAATGTAACTTACTACCTAGATGTTGAGTAAGAAATGATAATATCTTGAAAGTATACATGTAAAGTTAGAAAAAAAATCCCCCTCCATACTGTATTTAAAATCCAATAACAATTATGGTATGCTAAACTGAAATTCACACAAGTGCAATAAACTAATGTAGAAGCTTCATTTTGGTAACTAACATAGATGGCGCCACATATACAACCTTAGACTATTAGAAGTTATTATAAACTTTTGTTAATCCTATTTACCTCACATTTATTCTCTTAAATATAAGTTCCATTTACTCTTTCTATTATAATTTAAATTTTAAGCTAGTGGTGCCATCTATGTGTAACGTCAGAGTCGCGTGCGCAGGTCGCGGCCGGCCGCGCGCCGCGCCAGTCGCGCGCCGGCCGCGGCGCCGCGCGCACGCCCGTGCGGCTGTCCCGAGGATCCGACCGCTAATATTAAGAAACCTTACTATTACACCAAGTGCGACCATCATAACAGACATCATATCTTTTAATAACTTACTATTGGGCAAACTTATAAAACCTATTACACATGTATAAACATAGCTAAAGCATTGATCAATTACTTTACAAAGATTTAACAATCAAAAGCAACTTTCTACACAATTTTGTGTCTTCTTGCGACTGCTGTGACCTCACAGGGACCACTTCAAAACTTCCCCTCACTTTTTCCTGAAAAGCTTGCTGAAGTAATTTATTGTCGTAGAGCGTAACTTCAGCGTTGAGCGCAAATGGTTCCAACCATTTTGGCTCTCGTAACATCGAGCATAGAAAGAGTTTTTCAGAAGACTATAAAATAACACTGTTTTAATAAACATACCCACAGACATGGCTACCCAACACCTCGATAATTAAATACAAAACAATTAACGATTTCACTATCGATATCTATAAACAGAAATATGTCATTAACATTACATCACACTGTTTTATTATACACTTAACATAGTACATTTTTATTAAATAACTGTTAGTGTATGTAGTTCAAAACCTAAATGTCTGTGGTCGTCCACTGTAGGACATGAACATTCCTCCTCATACACTTCTATAATAAATCATGAGAAATCTCATAGTGCACTGAAGAAAATGAAGCCATTTCTAAACACCAGATAACGGGTTCAACCGCCCGCAACTTCATTAAAAATGACTTGCAACGTTACCGTCTAAAATAAAACAGAATTATAGATGCTGATGTTAGTAAAAAGCAGATATTTATGCGCTGCAATAGGAAACTGAAGCTGATGTTAGTAAAAAGCAGATATTTTTGCCCTGCAATAGGAAACTGATATTAGTAAAAAGCAGATATTTTTGCCCTGCCATAGGAAACTGACATTAGTGAAAAGCAGATATTTTTGCCCTGCCATAGGAAACTGACATTAGTGAAAAGCAGATATTTTTACCCTGCAATAGGAAACTGAAGCTGATATTAGTAAAAAGCAGAAATTTGCCGCAAATTACAGTTTTGTTGTTACTGGAGCGACCTCAGCTATTTCTTAACGGATTCTGATTTCATATTTATAGTTTGTGTTATGTATAAGTTTAGTTATAAGTAAACGGGTCTGTAAATAAATTGAATAGTTCTTAATTTTATGTACATAGTGTAAATACTTGTGATTCTTGAGACTGAATAAATTAGCCTTTTACCAATTTGGTGTTTTATTATGTTCTTTATTTTTAATCATTGCATGTGCTTAAGTGCAAACACTTTTCAGATTCAGATTCATTTATTTGCAAAAACATGTGTAGATAATATACATGGTACTCGTATGATGTTTATTATAGGTGTTACAAGGTTTTGTTTGGCTCAACATGCTTGACCATGGCTGGTCTACAAATTAGGTCGAAAGACAATAAGATTTAAAAATAACATAAATCAAAGAATAATAACATAAATAAATCAACAATTAACATTACCTACACTTAAATTAAAAAAGTGGTCAATAGTCACGCGATTCAAAATAAATAGACTAGGTTCAGTCAGTATCTTCAGAGCGATTTATCATTAAAAAATTCAATAACGTTATAATAGGCTTTTTCTGTCAGTATTTTTATTTTAATGTTTTGACACTGGTCTGTATTTAATTTCTTAACATAGGGATATTATTATAAATTATTGGCGCTCTGCATACAACGCTTTTACACAGTAGCGCTGTCTTAGCTGGCTGAACACTTATTTCACTATTATCCCGGCGATTACGTATTATAATGTCCGATATTCGAGGAAACAAATTGGGGTTATTTCCTTAGTTATCACACGAAAACAGCCACACTTGAACAAAATACCTCTTGAAACAAAAGTATTGTTTTGTGCAGAGAATAAACCTGCGACATTTCAGGACAATTAACCACTTTGCCATTTAATGAAAACTGTCATGTTTTACCTAACATTTATATTTTAATTTTGAATATCAATTTTAATGTAAACTACCTACTTATTTCATATTTTATCTAACTTGCATATTTTAATAATACCTATTGATCTAGAGCAGTGTTACTCAAAGTGTACTCCGCGGAGCCACTGGGCTCCGCAAAACCTCTGTCAAAGCCTCTCCACAGAGGCTTTGCGGAGCCCAGCTTCCTCAAGAACAAATTTTAGATTTGGCGGTATTTGTTTACGTGTCTATGCAGGATACAATGAAACCACAACTAGGCCCTTTACTTGTCATTCGTGATACTGCTCCTACGTCAAAAAAAAAAAACTTGTCAAAGTCAAATCATTTATTTCAAATAGGCAAGGCACTTTTGAACGTCAAAAATTACAAAAAAATATATTGATTCTAGTCGGCCCTTCCAAAAGGTAGTATTCGTATGGAGAAGAATGGGCAAGAAACTCCATCATTACTCTTTTCAAATTTTTACAATATTTTGTATATGTAGGTACATTAGTTATATAATTATATGTGAAGACGATGCATCTAAAAATAAAAAAATAAATTACTGTACAACAATAGGTAAAATAATTTTAAAAAGAAAGCAAAATCAGATAAATTAATTACATAAGTGATTTACAAACATTGTAAAAGTAGACGATTTTCCAAAAAAGTTACAATAAATAAGTCAGTGTGTGAGGAAATAATCACATAATTTAAAATCAATGTCATATAATAAAATATAATAATTTATACAACTTAAATTAGCAACCAGTTTGATTTTGTCTAGATTCTAGATTATCCTATGGAGCTGGACCAGCATGTTTCCAAGCATTCTTATCTTGGATATAATCCTCTAATTTGTAATATGCTTGTTTACAAATTGTACGTTTAATTTGAGTTTTAAATTTTCTTTCATTTAATTGTAAAATATCCCAAGGTATTTTGTTGTAAAATTTAACACAGTACCCCATAAAAGATGTATGTACTTTAGATAATCTGAAAAATGGTTGATCTATTATATCTTTATTTCTAGTATTAAAATTATGTCTATCACTTGGACCCAGTTATGCAACATCTGCAAGAAAATGATTATGCAAATGCCGCCAAATTAAATTAGTGCTTGAGGAAGCGGTAAAAATAATGAGTTTCGTCAAAACTTAATAATTTTCAACTTCACTCCCGATTGTTTTCAATATTGTGTGAAGAGTATAGCACCAATCATAAAATAATACCGCTACATACAGAAGTGAGATGGTTAGCTCGGTTTAAATCTTTAACAAGGCTATTTGAACTTAGACCAGAGTTACAAACTGTGCGAAACTGGATTCTCCACTCAACCTACGCAGCTATAAAAACAAAATATGTACCGCAATAAAGTGGATGCCGAACCTGACATGCGACTTCAACTCTCTTCAATGAAGCCTGACATCAAACAATTGATGAAAAGTAAAAATCTATTTCATACCCCACATTAAATGCAAATGTTGATGAGTCAAGTATTATGATTATGAATGAAGAATACAGATAAGACCAGGTTTTGATTATTTTATGCCTCCGTCAAATATTTTGTTTTCCAAAAGGGTTCCGTCGCCAAAAAGTTTGAGAACCGCCGATCTAGAGGCAGTAAGTGTGACTGCAGAATATACCTATACGGTACGTGATCTTGGGATCGATCCTAAGATTCAGCAAAAATAATTGCGTTTTACTACATAGCAGTTTATGTCCAATTGGGGTTTTATTGACCCTTCACAAGTGTTTATAGGAAGCTACGTTCAAAACCCTTACACAAAATATTACTCACTTACCCTATTAGATCAGTTTCTGAAACTTATTAATCTGTTATCGAATTTCGCATCAAATTATGATCTGGTTGATGTTAAATCGGTTAACCAATCACATCATAAATAAGGTTAGACAGCTGCTTTGCTTATTAGAGGTTTGATCAAGTTTTGGGAAACTATCTAATCTGCGTTCGCAATTTATTTGCCAAACATGTAAACAAACACAAATTTTAGGAAAAACAACTGTAAAGCCTACAAATAAGGTTCAGTTTGCGCTACAACTTTATATTTTTTATGACTTTTTCAACAGTACCTACTACTCAGTCTAAAATAAACTTTAGTTGAACTAGCATAAAGTTGATGTTTATTTAAGTGGAAATAACATCAATTGGAAACAAGGATTTAAATAGACTTTATGCACTCTAGCTGATAGAGTACATAGTTCAAAGATTTAATTAATAGGACTGTCTGCCAGTTATGTAATAGTCGGTAGGAACACCCTCTGCAGGCGGTGGCTTCTAGTATATATGATCGGGGAGGGCGGGACTCTTATTTACTCCGGCTCCTGTTAAGAGACGAGCTTAAGAACCTTCCCTGTGTAACGTCTGTCAATGCCTTGGGATGAGGTCGCGAGTTGAGCAATCCGTAGTCGAACTGTTTGCATTGGTAAGTGATTGACTGAGAATGACTGCTGTATGAAAAAGGCTCTAATTATTTGTCCTCCTCCTTTTAGAAGTCGGTTAAAAAGAATAACTGTTTCTGGATCCCAATAGCAAGGTCATTTTCAAACTCAAAAACCTGATCTAAGTAAAATATCTCAGCAATGCTATAATCAATTAATATCATATTAAATAACCATCGAGTTCGGTTTGACAGTTATCTGTTGATAGCAGTGTATTGTCTGCTAATTAGAGACTTTCTTTAAATTGTTGAGCCGTCTACCGTTGGAGCACAGTTCGGGGAAACATGGCGAAGATTGCACAGGTAAGTCAATTACTTATATTACAATATATAATCGAAATATAAGTAATTGTATATTAATATGATAGAATAGTAATCATTGGATACGTTTTAAATTCAAGAAGTGGAAGTGTGTTGCGATAAATCTCTCTTTCGGAATAGTGAACAGTTCAGAACCTCCTTTAAAGTCGGTATAAAAAGGAATTGAAAGAAAAGGATTATACGATGTTGTAACGGGTATTATACGATGTTGTAACGGGTATTCGAACCTATGACGATTTGGCAACGTGGTCGGCTAAATCAACACCCTGTATATTTTTGTATGTCAGCTTTAACAGTCCATATAATATTAGCGGAGGTTTGTCGCGTCTCACTTTTAAATTCTCACTTTTAAATTTGGATCTCCGTTGTGTTAATTGAGATGTTGATGGCTTAATTTTTTGTGATCTTCTTCATTGTTATCGCCGACGTTCTTGACGTTAAACTGTAATTAAAGGAAATAATTAAATCAATTGACCCTATCGCAGTCCACTGCTGGACATAGGCCTCCCCCAGGCTACAACACCCTTTTTTTTTCTTTTTTTTTTTTTTGGGTGGGAAATCATCGAATTGCTCCTCCCGCTCTGGGCAGAGCGAGAGGGAGTGTCAGACTTTTACTGGCTAAAACCCACCCGTGTTCCATCCGTTGCCTATGTGCTGGGGCCGCGATATCCCTTTCAGACAAACCCGCAACCCCAGCAGGCATTGGTCCTTCCGGACCCCGTCAGTTGGTGCTGACATCCCTTTGAGGCGCGCGTGGAACACAACGCGCCGTCGACCCGGGCCTGGTCCTTATCGGACGGCGAGCTGCCCATCGCTCACCGTCCGCAGGCCCGCGCCTACGGTGGCCGGAAGTCAGTTTGTGACTCCCGACGCCCGGGGCGTCTCCTGCGGCGACTAGGGGCGCGAGGGCGTGCAGCTTGAATCTCCCTCGCGCGCCTCCGCCTCCTCCTTCGCGAGCATAACTGCTTCGCAGAAGGAGGTGACGGCCTCCCATGCACTCTCGCTCCGGACCATGGCCTGAACCAGGGCCGGACGCGAGAGATCGCCGCCGCGGATCGCCTCCGTGAGGACACGGCGGTGCTCCGCCCAAGCCGGGCAGACCTCCACCGTATGCTCCACCGTGTCTTCCGGGCGATCCACACAATGGTGACACCCGGGCGTTTCCTCCCGCTTGATCCTGAACAGGTACCTCCCGAAACAACCGTGTCCGGTGAGGACCTGCGTCAGGCGGAAGGTGAGGACGCCGTGGCGCCTCTTTAGCCACTCCTCAAAGAGGGGACGTATCGCCGCAATTGTGGCGTGCCCAGCGCTGGGTTGCGACAATCGCACACTCCATGCCGCCATGAGATCCCGCCGGAGATGCTACAACACCCTGACCTCCGCCATCCAACCTTTTAATTAAGGTTATTAAGGTGATAATTGAATGAAAAAATATTGTTTTGTCAGCCCTATAATCATAGCACAGATGAATGCTACTGAACGAACGATTAAATAATTCTTTATTCATCCACGAGATCCTATAGAGGGGCCTATTAATAACCGATGCTACATGGTATTCTTTAATCATGCTCCAATTAGCCCAATTCTATTAACTCTATCGGAATTACATCCCTTTATTACTAAAGGATTCATTGGCAATACTTTACAAAGCTCGCAACACGTAGCGTCAGATCGAAGCATTTAATATATTTCACCGGGAGACTATAACGTGACGGTTCATCTAAAATGTATGAGGAGATTCGCCCACGGATTGTGCGGTGAAATTCGCGATATTTTGTGTTAGATATAACCTTGTTTCAAACGATTTCAGTGGAAATAACTTTAAGGATCTTCATGGGCGTACTCAGCTTTTGCCACAGGGGGGGGGGGGGGGCTTAGGCATACAAAATCTAGGGGGGGGACAGCTACCCTCCTCTGTCCCCCCCCCCCCGGTACAAGACCAGAGACAAATACAAATGTGCGCTTTCAATTATAGGAGACCACATCATTCTCTTAAATTCGATAAAAGTTTCAGAAGACAAAAATATTAAAACAAATCAAAATAACAACACGGAAATCATAGAAAGGTAACAAAATGAAATACAAAACAATATAATAATAAAATCAAATTCCAGCTTCAAAATTAGCAATCAAAGCTTTTTATTCAACAACTAAATTAATATAGTTATTTGTGCTACAAGTGCGGAAGGTAGGTAGGTGATTTCCGATGAGTGTATAAGTAGTCACGAGTCGAGTCGCCTATGATGTACACATCATATGCGACTACCTACCATCTATACGTACATATTAACGACGTATAAATGATAAAAACAACATTCATGACTTCCGACTTCGACTTCGACTTCGACTTCGACTTTGTCTTCGACTTCGACTTCGACTTCGACTTTGACTTTGACTTTGACTTTGACTTTAACTTCGACTTCTACATTGACTTTGACTCCATCGTCATCACCATCGTCATCTCCATCGCCATCGCCATCGTCATCGTTATCATCTGATTGGTAAAACTTTTCTCAAATAATAAAATCTTTGAGACGGACTGCCGACGCCGACGGCCTCAAAAATTAAAAAAAAACAGAAAAGTAAAAAGCACTAGTGAAAAAGTGACACTTTCCGCACAAATTGACTGCTTGGTAAACGCTCTTTTCGAGCAAATGCATTGTAAAATCATATTCTTTTTTCGTGAAAATTTGCAACACAAGCGCGGGACTGTACCTGACGCTCGTTGGGAATGTGAGGGTAGCGACCGCGTCTTTCCAATCTATACAAGGCCAGAACGCAACCATAGGAAACTGCTCGCGTATACATTGTAATGCTATTTTTAAATCTGTGATTACAATGTATACACGAATTTTGCGTACTGCTCGTGTTTAGTTTGTAACGTGGACGCGCGCGTCCTGGTTCCAAAATATACTACATAACTTACGCTTGACATGAGTTTTAAACATAAATACCTAGTTAAAAATAAAAAAAATGTTAACTGGTTGAAATGGAACAGATAACGGAATATGAAATGGGTTAGTTTAGGTTAGAACTGTGTCAACCGCGCGCGAGCCGAGCGAGTGAAGCGAGTGGTGCCGCGGCAGGGGTCGGCGAGCGCTACTTCCAAGTTACTCGCAGCCAGGCAGTCTATTTAGAGCAAGGTGCAATAAGTCGCATTTGTTTTTGATGACAATATTTTTTGTATTTTCAATTGGGTAGGTATAATAGTCAAGTCATCAATTACTTATGGTAACATTATAAATAGATAGGTGAATACATGAAATTAGAGCTTTCATTGACCATTATTTGATGAAATGGGTGTTAGTGTATGTGAGTTTCTATGTTTGTAAACGCACCCACGATACAAGAAGAAATTCTTAGTGTGGGGTAATGTTTAAAAAAATAAAATAAAGGTATGGTATAACGTAGGTAGTCCTCTTTAAGCTCAATTAGCTGAAATTAAATTTTGAGTTCGGAGTCAGTAACTAACATAAAAATAATAAATAATTAATTAGTTGGTGATTGTGGTGGCAGACGATTGCTTTTTACTAATGATTCCTACTATTAGCAATCGCCAATCAGTCTTTTAACACTTTCGACTCCACCCACTTATAATAGAACTCATACGCCATGCCGCTATACATATTGGAAGTGAACCCTCCGGGAGGGTTGCCGGCATTACGTTTGCGCTAAATTAACCATCGCGGACGGCCAACAGCATTAGGTTTGAAACCGTGTTATAAAACGAAGTACAATTGTGTTTTCAGGGGGTCTTGTCGCTATACGTAGTTTACAACCTTTAAAGTTTTTAGTGAATATTAGTAATCGTGATTTTTTTTTTTTTAATTATTGGATTTTTAAAATAACGCGTATACTAATCAATCTTGTTAAAATATACATCGGATTTTATTTTCACGGTTTATAATGCTTTATTCGCTGAGAAAAACCTACATTTAAAATGAGCCCTCCGCGAAGGCTCCCGTCATCCCATATGCGACTAGGTGAACCCTCCAGGAGGGCTTCCGGCACTGAACATGTTAAATTATCGTTAATTGCTAAGTCAATTTGTAAAGTTTTAAAATTAACTATAAATAAACAGGGCTGAAAGAAACACTGCACTATAATCCTTTGATTTTTTTAAATCCGAATTCCTACTATCACCCAAATCATATCTCAATAATCATCTAATACATGCAATGCATGTATGTACTTTGAAACTACTATGGCTATTGTTATTCACAGGTCCTGCTTCTGCTGCTGGTCGCAGTGGCGGTGCAGTCGTACGGTGGACGGCGGTACTTTCGTGGTAGGTCTCACGGACGCTCCCGTAACCCTTACGACTACTATCACCGGAGGCATGGCGACACTGAACGCCCCCATGGAATGAAACACTACCCAAACAGACATCACCAAAAAAATCCACACAATCCCGGTGATCAGCCAGCAGTTAATTCAACACGGTTAAGAAACCCAGCAGTGCCTACTGATAGACCAACCGCTGGTTTCAATACGCACCACAACGAAGATTTAGAATCCGCATCAACTACCGAGCTACCACCCTCAGTTGATCCGGTACCGGATAACAACTCATCACCCGGTGATGACGGGAACCCTACTAGCAACGAATTAGTGTCCAATCCAGGAATGGATTTGACAGGTCCTGTGAACAATGATAAGCCAGATGATGTTGCTAATGTAATAAAAAATGGGAAAACCCCGGATCTTGAAGAGCCCGACCATATCGGTGATAATATCAACGGGGATGAACCGTCGTCGGGAGGTAATTCTGATGGTACTATAAACGTAAATGATATGTCATCAACGGGTTCAAATGAGCAGCCAGAGGACAATGGATCCATAAACGGGTTTACACCAGGTGGGAATGAAGATAATGATAATGTAGATGGAAATTTAGATGGTACCGTAGATGGAAATTTAGATGGTACCTTAGATGGTAATATAGATGGTAACATAGATGCCAACTTAGATAGTAACTTAGATGGTAACTCAGATGGCAACGCAGGTGGGAACGTAGAGGGTAACATAGACGGTAACCTGCCGAACATTAATTTAGACAAACCAACGGGTAGTATCAATGTAAATGGGTTAGAACCTGATGACATTGATGGTTCCTCATCAATTGAGTCACCAAATGGCGATCATGATGATGGTTATTTAAGGAATAATGGAATATCACCCGAAAATAAGGATAAACCAGGCCATGATGACAACAATATTGATAACAATGAATTGCCACCAAATGGAGATGATGGTAATATAAATGTTAATGGCCTTTCATCGGGAAATGATAATAATGATCCCGAAGATGGGGGCGATGGTGTAAATGGAAATGGATTATTACCTAACGGTGATGGAGATTACTCGGGTCACGGTTCTATAAACGTTAACGGGTTGTCCCCGGGTGGTGATTATAGTAAACCTAACGATAACAATATTAACATTAATGACTTGTCACCAGGTGGGGACGACGCCGACGGCCACGGCAACAATAACCATGGAGGGCTGCCAAGCGATGACTTAGGTAAGCCAAATCATAATAATATAGACGCACTTGGGCTTGAACCCGATCATAACCAACATTATGATCATGACATTCATAAACCCGATGCCAACGATTTAAATGACGGTGAATTACCCTCAGATGAAGGATCCATTGGCGCGCACGTCAACTTACTGGACATAACCGGCCGTATTAACCACGGTGGACTGCTTCCCGAGCCAAAGCCTGATCCATCAGAACATCTCATTGATCATGGTGGTCTAGAGCCAGATATATCAGGATATATTGACCCCCACTTTAAACAGCCGGTACCAATCCCGGATATTTCTCGTCATATTGACATAGATCATCCGCAAACCGATCCCGCTTTTCTTGGCGACGATATTTTACCTAACCCTGGGGATGATATGATATCAAGACCGATGCCGGATGTCCATCGAAGACCTGATGATATTCCATCAATTGAAATACCTGATCAAATAGATAACAAGGGCGAAGGCAACAAGGATAATTCAATGATGATACCGGTTCTGTTGCCAGGAGGCGGCCATATCATGGTGCACGCTAATGCTTTGGGGAATATACCTTCCTACATCATCGTGATGATCAACGGCCAGCCAACGCTCATACAGAATCCTGGCAGTCTTGGCATCGGAGGTGGAAATGCAGGATCTTTGGATCTTAGCAAACTCATACTTGGAAACAACGGACTCTCAAATGATGGTATTAACGGTGGAGCAGTGCTGCCCAGCTGGCTTAACTTAGGAGGACTTGGTGGTAATGGTGGTACAAATATTGGCGGCGGAGGCATTGGAATTTTGCCCAATATGCAACCTATTTGGATTGGTTCACAAATGCCCAATTTCGGAGGCGGCGGTTCTACAGGTGGTTCCTTCATCATTCCGAATAACAAACCCCTACAACCTGTTCCTCTTCCGATTCCTTATCCAAGGCCAATGCTTCCACCACGACCAATTTATCCGACCCCTCAGCCAATACCGATGCCTGGACCAGGTTTTAACATTAATACTTATCCCGGATTTCCTTGGCCTTCAGTTTGGAACCCTAGTTATCCCGGAGTGAATGTCAATTCCACACACATACCGTTGACGCCAAATCAAGGATCTAATACAGACTGGAAAAGTCTCCTTGATCTCCTAGCTAACATCGATTCTCGTCTTCCTAGGCCACAACCACCGCAGCCTACAACCCCGCCACAATTCAAAGAATCATTACCTACCCGGCAACCAAGCTACCCTTCATACCCGTACCCACAGTACCCGTACCCCTACCAACCACCATACCCTTACCCGCCTTACCCGTACCCTCCTAACTATCCTTATCCTAACAATAAGCCTACCGGCCCCGGAAAGAATGTTCCCAATATTGACGAAGATAAAGATACTTCAAATTCTCGCCCGGAACCGCAACCTCAACCGCGCCCAGATGTTTCCAAATTACCCGGCCCTGAACCCCGGCCTGAACCCCGCCCGGAAGCCCAGCCTGAACCTTTCCCGGAACCCCAACCTAGACCTTTCCCGGAACCCCAACCTAAACCCCGCCCAGAACCCCAACCTGAACCCCACCCTGAACCACAACCTGAACCCCGCCCGGAACCTCAACCTGAACCCCGCCCAGAACCCCAGCCTGAACCCTTCCCGGAACCCCAAACTAAACCACGTCCGGAACCACAACCTGAACCCCAGCCTAAACCCTTCCCGGAACCACAGCCTGAACCTCGTCCGGAACTTCGGCCTGAACCTCGGCCTGAACCTCGCCCCGAACGTCAACCGGAACCCCGTCCTGAACCCCAGCCTGAACCTTTCCCGGAACCCCAACCTAGACCTTTCCCGGAACCCCAACCTAAACCCCGCCCAGAACCCCAACCTGAACCCCGCCCTGAACTACAGCCTGAACCCCGCCCGGAACCTCGCCCGGAACCCCAACCTGAACCCGGCCCTGAACCACAACCTGAACCCCGTCCGGTACCCCAGCCTGAACCCCGCCCGGAACCTCGCCCAGAACCCCAACCTGAACTGCGTCCGGAACCTCAGCCTGAACCCCGCCCAGAACCCCAGCCGGAACCCCAACCTAAACCCCTTCCGGAACCCCAGCCGGAACCCCAACCGGAAACCCAACCTGAACCCCGCCCTGAACCACAACCTGAACCCCGTCCGGTACCCCAGCCTGAACCCCGCCCGGAACCTCGCCCAGAACCCCAACCTGAACTGCGTCCGGAACCTCAGCCTGAACCCCGCCCAGAACCCCAGCCAGAACCCCAACCTAAACCCCGTCCGGAACCCCAGCCGGAACCCCAACCGGAACCCCAGCCGGAGCCCCAGCCTGAACCCCACCCTGTTCCCTTAGAACCTCACAAAGATGTTTCCCGTGAACCCCGCCCAGATGGTTTCTTAGAACCCCACCCGGAACCCCGACCTGAACCCCGCCCAGAACCCCGACCTGAACCACGCCCTGAACCCCACCCAGATCATCATCATCATGACAGGCCAGTTTTAAACCTACCCGACATGCACATTACACTCCCCAAGCCAACCCACATTGGCAAACCGAAACCCGGCCATCCTGGACTTGACAGTGGCCTCATTGACATTCTCAACGTCCTCCTGAAGTTCCCAGACAGGAACTCTCATCAACCCAAGGACATTGGAACCCTTATCAAGTTATTGCTCGCTATCTTGAAACCTGGTGACAAAAACCCGGCTTTGATTCCGAGCCTGAACGAGGACAATAACGGCCAGACGGATCTAGGAAACCTCAGCCATCTTCTGCTACACCTTCTGGATGGCCGTAAAGAACCAAATCTCAACGTGCTGGTCGAACCAGAAATGGACGAAGGCACACGAGCCAACCTGATCCTGCTCCTGCAACTTCTGACCAACAATCTGGAAGGTAGTGGTTCCTACACAAGCATGGGATACTATCAGCCCGAAAACCCATTGTTATACTTCCTGGGTCACTTCCCTTGTGAACATCCGAATATCCAAGCGCCATCTGGAATGCAGTCCAACTCCAACCTTTGGCAGCTGTTGGCTAACATGTATGGCCATAACTATGGCCAAGAGTTGAGGCTTGAGAGATCTGCGGAGGAAACTGATGATAAGCCAACTGAGGCTGAGCAAAAGACTGAGACGAATTAGAAGAATTTAATTTTAATTATTTTAAGAAGATTTTTTTAAGTTTTCGAATGCTGTAAAGTAGAAGACAAAATTAAACGATTATGTAAAATAAATTGTTTCTTTTTTATCCCCAAATAAGTCAAATCAGTAATTGAAAAAACAATTTCACAATAATTCAATAATAACAATAAGGTGAGGTAGGCCGCCACAGCTCCACGTAAAATATGTATTCAGCAGCTGAATACATATTTTACGTGGAGCTGTGGCGGCCAAAAATTGATTGAAAAATAAAGAAGATTTTTATTTGAAGTTGCAAAATCTTTTTAAATATAAATAATTTTTTTCAAAATATAATATACATCTAACACTAAATTATATAAATTATGTACAAGTATACAGGAAAAAAATATTTAATAAAAGAAGAGCTCATTGGGCATCAAAAAATTCGTCCGCATCGCTGTCAGTTGGAAAAGTGCCCAAAAGGCTGGCAGCATTGCCACGTTGGCTGACAATGCTGATTCTTTGACCTAATGAATGAATGACTATTATTGTATTTCCAATTAATTTGTGACATTCTATAGCTCACCTTTTAACTCGTTATTAATTATTTTGCATGCAATTGATACAATATTCTGTATAGCTAAACATGTGGACATTATGTATATCAAAACCAGACATCAACTTTATACCATGTTTAAAGCAAATAAAGACTTATCTTATCTTATCTTATCTTATCTAAAAATTGGCCAGCCCTCTGGTCACGTGAAGAGTCGACCAACCGCTTGGCGATGTCTCGAAATACTAGATGAGCACTCGGACCCCACGGCCCTAGCGTTTCAACCCCAAATGGCTGAAAAATATAGCTACCAATAAGGTTGTTATATTTGCGCCGTTTGAGGTTTTCTGCACCTGCAGCAGCCCCTCCAGCACAGCCCGCCGTGCTAGGAAGATGGGATGGCGCGAGGGTGTCGACACAGGTTGCATACCCATAACAAAGGCCTACCCAACTTTCAATGCATTATGGTCATTCCGTCTGGCGTCTTCCCATCATCGCGTGCCAAGCCATTGGGTTCTAAAACAGCTGGCACCCCGGCGGTGACAAGAGCCCGACAGATAATTTCATTAATGCTTGCGTGCCGTGTCAAACGACCAGCGCTCTTGCTGCAGGAAAAGCCATGGTGTCCGATGCGGTCGACTGCTTCACCGCACTGATAACGATGCGGAGCCCCGCAAGGATCGCCCAATCGCAAACTTGTAGCGAGCCGGAAAGTGTTGTCACCCAGCATAGTGCCTATGTTGGGTGAAGGTAGCGCCTGAAGCCAGAGGCCCTATTCCCATTCTCCCACAGCCAATAGGCGGGCACGCTCAGTAGTGTTGGTGGACGTAGTAATGAGGTTATTCTGTACCAACCTGCAGAGCGGCTCATCCCACTGTCTCTGGGAAGACGGGTTCTCGGGCTGCTCCGTGTCCAGACAAGCCACTTTCCAGGCGTTCATCGCATCAGTCAAACACGGCACTTCAGAGTCAACCTGCGAAGCGGTTAAGATTCTTGTGGTTAACTTGTCGGTGCTGTGGACAGAGGACAGGAACGGCCGGTAAGCTTACTCTAGAAATTTTCCGGACGCCTAGCCCACCAAAACGAATGGATAGCGTGGCTTCCAGCCACTCGCGGTCGTCCCATGCCACATTTACTCGTATGCTTGATGTTAAAGTACTTCGAATGATTTCGTCGATTTTGTCTAAAAGGTGTGGCTTCTTCCATAAAGGGGAAGAGCGGAGAGAATACATACAATTTAGACTAAACAGCAGTATCTGATAAGGGTGAATGTGTCGTTGAAATTTTATCATCAACGAAAGGTGAAAAACTGTCTTCTAAAATTGGGGAACCTAGGAGGTGCAGTGAACTTTTTTCCAAAACTTTGATATCTGGGGCTATTGAATTGAATTTCTGTACAGTCGATTGTCTGTCGGTATTGTCACAAGGGTAAATTTCACATTTTGAGTAGTTGAGGTCAAGGCCGCGTAATTGAAACTGCTGCTTTAGGAATCGGAGATCTTTTAGAATAGTATCTACGTCGCCTCCTAGAGTCCCATCATCTAAATACCACACATTACATTTTGAATTTAGTTGTTGTATTATGGGGTGAATAGCTTAACTGAAAATGACTGGTCCGAGGGGATCACCTTGTTGGCATCCGACTGCAGATTCAAAAACGTTGTCTCTGTAAAGTAATTTTGAAGGGTGCCTATAGCATTGCCACAAAAAACATCAATTTCCGATAACTCCTTTTTTAGTTTGCCCAACAGAATGTCTCTGTTAAGGCGAAAGCGTCAAGGTAGCCCGCGAAATTCAAATTTTGTTACGTTTTTTGCAATTTGCAGGTCAGTGTCATGTTGTAAGTTGATTTAAATATGATTCGCGGCCGTATCAAATGTATATTTACAGAATTGTAATCATAAAAATGATCAATACAACTCTCTAAGTTCATATAATTCCATTGAATGACTATTTCAAGAAATCATGACATTTGACCATTGTGCTTACTTATAGAGTTGTATTCCTGATTGTAATGATTATAATTATGTAAAATCATATTTGTTACGGTCGCGAATCATATTTTAATCAACATAAAACCTGACACTGACCTGCAAAATGCAAAAAATTAAAGAAAATTTGAATTTCGCGGGTTACCTAAGCGCATGCCCCTTAACGGAGTTAATGGCGTTCTTGACGTCAACCTTGAGAATGACCTCACCATTACCGGACTTTAAAAAACTGGAAAGGGTGGCTGGTACGGCAGATTTTTATTATTTGAAAACATGTTAACTACAAAACAATGAATTACTAAATATTTTATTAATTTATTCCTAATAAAATAACACCTTTGTTAGATAATTAATCATTCGAAGTTTTTCATTGACATAGTACGAAAATTAAATGCCGCAAATTAAGTTAAAGGCTGTTTTTATTAAATTTGAACATTAAACGTAGGTTAGGTACAACTAAGTCTTTGAATGTTGAAACTTGCAAAACTAATATTGTGGTACTCTATTTAACTAGTTTTTAACCGACTTCCAAAAAGGAGGAGGTTATATGTTCGTCGCGTATGTATGTTTTTTTATTTTTATTTTATTTATGTCCGCCGATTTCTCCGTCAATTTTGGACCGATTTTGAATTAAAAAAAATAAAATTCTTTTTTTGTATTTATCATTTAGAAATTCATCAGTCGTATAATAACATTTTTCAATTAATAATAGTTTTAATTTTTTTTTGAATTGTGTTTTATTCAAATTTTTTATGACTTTTGGTAATTTATTGTAAATGCGCGGTGCCATGCCTAAAACGCTTTTTCTCACTAAGGCAGTCTTACAACGCTGATTGCTTAAAGAGTTTGCGTATTGGCTACGAATCGCAACATCTCGTAACGTTAACACCTTTTCAAACAATCTCATGTTTGTCTTGACGAAAACACTAATTTCAAAAATATATAATGAGGATAGGGTAAGTATTTTCAGCGATTTAAAGAATGGTACACAGCTATCATCAACTTTCAGAACACACATTGATCTTATGCACCTTTTTTGTGCCTTAAAAACGATATCTTTATCGGTAGAATTGCCCCAAAAAACGATACCATATCGCAAAATTGAGTCTACCAAGCCGTGATATGCAACTAGTAGCGCATCCATATTTATTTTTCTAGCAATGTGGAAAAGTGCGTATGCTGATTTATTTATTTTTTTACTTATGTCATCTATGTGGGCCTTCCAGTTAAGTTGGTTATCAAGGAATAAACCTAAGAATTTTGCTACTTTAACGTCTTCAATGTCACAGTTACTATGTCTAATATTTACTTTTGGTACTTCAGTTCTTTGGTGGAAGTGCATTATTTTG
Organism: Agrochola macilenta; assembly: GCA_916701695.1. Taxonomy (NCBI): domain Eukaryota; kingdom Metazoa; phylum Arthropoda; class Insecta; order Lepidoptera; family Noctuidae; genus Agrochola; species Agrochola macilenta. The sequence continues at coordinate 19,812,207 of OU753573.1, read as the reverse complement.
GTTTTCTTTAAGTTTATAACTAAATTATTTTTGTTAAGCCAATTAATTATGTCCGATAGTGTATTATTTATGTCATCTTGATAAATATTGCGATCAATACATTTCACTATGGCAGTACTGTCGTCTGCAAACATCACCATTTGATGTTGAGTCGCCTTTGGGAGATCATTTATATAGATTAAGAAAAGTGGTGGCCCAAGGACGCTACCCTGTGGGACACCAAACTTTATCAATCTCGAATGAGATAAAAAACTCTCTTCAAACTTTGTTTCACATCAATCTCCGTACATTGCATTCTGTTGGAGAGATAGGATTCGAGTAGTTTTAAAATGTTACCTCTGATACCATAGCTACTCAGTTTGTCTAATAAGACGTCGTGCTTTACGAAATCGAAGGCTTTGGTCATATCTGTGTAAATTGCACAAATTGGAGCTTTTTGGTCTACTGCTAACAAAATGCTACGTAAAAAAACAATTTGTGTTTTGTATTTGTTTGTATTTTTTAAAATTAGTTTTATTTTTTAATACAGGATTTAGTCTGTATGTCCACAGTAGTTTTCTTTGTTTTTTACTACAGCTTTTTATGCCGCGCGATACCCATTTCACGTTTTTATTAGTATGTATGGTTATTATTTTATTAGGGAAGCAAAGTTTGTAAAATAGGGAGAACATTTCATAAAAACCTTTGTAAGCTGTATTGGCATCGTTACTTTCATATACATCATTAAAAGTTAAACTTCGAATGCATTTTCGAAAAAAAAATAGGTTCTTTATGCAGTAGTCTTTTCTTACAATTTTCCAGAATTTTAAGCGGCATGTTCTTATTTTTGGGAACTCTGAGTATTTGTGACGTGTGATCAGAAAGGATGAGATCCATAATTTCAGCTTTACATCCTCTTTGCATGTTATACGCGAAATTATCGATACATGTGTTACTACTAAGCCTGGTAGGTTGATTTATTTCTAATGTCAAGTTGTAACTCAGTAGAAAATTCTCTAGTTCCAAAGTAATCCTATTCCTTTTTAACGTATCAATATTTAAATCGCGCATATAACAATCTTTTTTCCATTTAACAAACATAACTTATTCAAAACAATGTCAAGCTTATTATAAAATGTCAAATAATTGTATTTAGGAATTCTAACACAAATTACAATAATAGAATGAGTTGTCAATTCAATTCCACAAATTTCAAACACGCCTGACACAGAGTGCTTAGCAATATCTGTAGTTCTTTATATTGATGCCCAGTTCTAACTAGAATACAAGTCCCTCCGCGATATCTCCGCGAAGAGTTTGTACGTTGGTGTGCATATAATTATGTTTGTATTTGTAATTTCTTGTAAAACTTGTCTTATTAGTAAAATACTGTCATAATATTTACATGTCACTTGGAAGTCCTCACCACCTATCAATAAAATGCAGTAGTCCAGCATGGTAAAGTTCGCCAGTTTTTCTTTGATGCCTTTCAGTAGAGCTTGGATATTTCTATGAGGTGTGATGTAGTGGCAAAGTCCACATTTATACATAGTTTTTTCTGCAATGTCAAGCAATTTATTCGTGTTGTCGGTGCTTAAGATGCAAATTTTGCTACGTTTTAAGTTACTGTTGTCCGAATGATTAATAATTTGTTTGGTTGGTGTAATAGTAGTAGTTGTTTCAGTTTTGCTGTCTTTATTTATAGAAGTTGTATTGCCAATATTTACATCAGTTTGTGTTTGTTTGCATGCATTTTCCGTTCGCAGTTGTTTATTATTACAGGCTGTCGATGTTTGGCGGTTTAATGTTGCTGGCGACTGAGCCATGAGATTACTGGTTTGGGTCTCCTTATTCAAAGTTTGTATTTGGCATGTAGATTTATTTCCAAAATATTTTTTTATTGGGGTAGATGTTAGGTTACTCACTTGGAGTTTCGTGTTTGAAACCTTTCGTTTAGAACCTGGAGTGGCACACTTGGCTTCGCCTGCACCCACCTTCTTATATAATTCTATGACACGATAACATTAAAATTTATCCAAATCTGACTTAATATTTTTATTCTCACAAAGCAAGTTGTCAACTTCCTGATTCGCGCTTTGTAACTTCCTTAAATCATTGATCTCTTGCTGTAGCGTCACAATGGTTTCATCGTCTCGTAATGAAGTTTCCGGCATACTCATAACTGTTGCATCGAAGAGTGACGTTTATGAGAACGAGTTATACTGGTTTTTTTTTTTCTCAGCGTTATGTTTTCATCCCCCATGCTAGTAATTTTACGTACAAATACTTAATTATTCCTACGTTGGTAACACAAATAGTAGGTTTGGCCCTCTGGTGGCGAGTAGCGTAGTTATTTCAGTTCGCTTAGTCAGCACTTGTGGCCGTTATGGCGCTAGTTGTCGTACAATCTTTAGAGTCCAAAGTCCATTTTTTTTTATATCTTTTCGCAACGGTATTAATTGCTTATTGTTTTTTAGTTTTAATCACTTGGGTTCATAAAATTCCCACTCAAGTAATTATTCATACGAAATGTTTGAGTTTTGACGTTGTTACGTTAGAGGAAGCACCAATTGATTGTGTGTAACTCGTTTAGCACTGGTTTTAGTTTTCGTATTATACTATTGTCATAATTGATATTTCACTGGTTCAAAATTGTCACAAACACTTTATCTATTGTAAAATACTTATTACGCTATGTTGTGCCACTTAGATACCATTTAGATATTTATTTTTATTGTGTGTATGTATATTTATGTGATATTTATTTTTAATCCATATAAAACATTACACTTACATATACTACTGACTTACTGATATGATGATAACTTCCTGTGACTTTTATTTACATAGTAGGTAGTGGTATTCGAATTTGTGTGGGGTACCACAACTAAAAAGTGAAAAATAAAAACTTTTTACAAAAAAAAAATCAACCGACTACCAAAAAAAACACTACAAAGTGAAAAGAAACTTTAATTTCGGAAGTCGGTGGCAAAAAAGGAAAATTCAAAGCCAGACACCGACTTCCGAAATTAAAGTGATTTTTCACTTTGTAGTGTTTATTTTAGTAGTCGTAGTCGGTTGTTTTTTATTTTTGGAAAAAGTTTTTAATTACATTACATTCTTTTACTTCGTAATAATAAAATGCCAAAAGAACAAAGAATGCTCTTTATAAAAAAACCATGTGTGTAATTCACACGTGGTAGAAGTGAAACCTTAAAAAATTTTGGCTTTAAGATAATGAGACGAATGTAAAATTTCGGGAAGAAGATAATTGTAGGTTTTAGAAATGATCATAGTGATACAAAGTTTGATAATTATTTTACATTTTTGTTGTGATGCCTTTTCTCAAGCTTTGTACTACGCATGCGCGCACGAACACGTATTAACAAACGTACAACGCTGAGGCCCAAGCAAACTCCCACTATGCCTTGGTAAACACGAGTGGAGGGGGTACGAATCAGAGCACAAAGAGGACCACGAATATAAGAAACGCTGTATAATGCTTCATATCTCATTTTCTCCCACGTTAAATCATATGAATTTATGTGTCTGTCTCTTTTTTAGTCGGTTTTAAGTCGGTGGTTTTTTTTTGAAAAATGTTTTTATTTTTCATTTTTTAGTGGGTCAGTTAGTAATTTATCTAAGTTACAATAACCTAATGTTGACTACTCTTTACCTTTTTTTACAAAATATTGCTTTTCCCGAAGCAGAGACGTTAATCGTTAAGGAGTTCTCCTGGTACTTCACCATCAGCTCCACTTGTCCATATACAATGTGACGAGCATAAATTACTTGGTATTCATATTAATGTAATCGAATCGCAACCCGTGAAATACTTATTATTGAGTAGTTCCGGTGGCCATCGGTGGTCTTCATCATCAGTTCCATTTTTCACCAAATGGTGCTTTCCAAGAGCAACTGCACGTGTTATTATAAAAAATACCCAAATCGCTATTGGTGTGCCTATAATATTTGAAGAGTTCTCTCGATTTCTCCAGGATCTCATCATCAGATCCTGACGTAATGACAATGGGATCATCTCGGAAGATCCTCCCCTTTCGAACAAAAAAAACAATTTTGCAAATCGCCTATAAATGACGGAGTTATGCCCGAACATACATAAAAATAAACTGTCGCTTTTTCGTTTCATCGACTTTTAAATCACAACGATGCTAATTAAGTTTTCACTTCAAAAAGGTTTTAGGTTATGAATAATAAATTTTCAGTTTAATTTTTTTGAAATTATATAAATACTAAATCTATTAAAGAAACTAAAACAAATATTGTTACTTTTTGTTGGAAATAATGTAAAATGTAATTAACATTATTTCCAACTAAAATTAACAATTCTACGAGCTGTCCTACCTATAGTGTTGGGGTACAGTGTACTAGACATCTCTGCCTCCCCCTTAGAAGTATACATGCGTGCATGTTCTGTTGCCGTTAAAAGATTTCTAAGGAAGTAGAATACACGTACTTAGATAAAGTACCAACGAGTAAAGTACCGGTAGTTGAGTGCAGCAGTAGTCAAGTACGTGTAGTGCTGTGAGAACAAAGTGCAGTGTAATATTACGGCGCTTCGACGGTGCTTGGTTACCCGTTGCCTACTGGTAGCGACATCTATTGGTAATTGTAGTTAAACTATGTACCTACCAACTAGTTTCTGACGTTTCATAAGTGCCCTTGTATAAGTGAAATAAAATATTTTGAATTTGATATAGATTTATTTCTTGCGCCCGATTATTTTTCAAACTCTCAAATTCAGCTCAAAGTATTTAATTCAATTAAAACAATTATAGGAACTTGTGAATTGTCAAGGAGTCAGTTAAAAAAACTTGAAGCTATTAAGAAGAACGGGAAAGAACTCCGTGGATACTCTTATCCAAGGTAGGTCCAATAGAATCCGAGATACAGTACTTCAAACATTTCCCATTTTTCACAAAAAGTTCTAAGTTATACCTAGTTTTAGCTATCTTTCGCGGACAAATATCCCGTAACGCAGGGCGTGGAGAGACCGCCTGACGCAGGTCCTCACCAGACACGGTTGTTTCGGGAGGTTCCTGTTCCGGATAAGGTGAGAGGAACAGCGCTCAGGTGTCACCATTGTGTGGATCACCCGGAGGATACGGTGGAGCATACGGCGGAGGTCTGCCCGGCTTGGGTGGGCACCACCGTGTCCTCGTGGAAGCGATCGGCGGCGGTGATCTCTCGTGTCCGGCCCTGGTGCAGGCCATGGTACGGAGCGAAAGGGCTTGGGAAGCCGAGCGAGCATTACTGCTTTGCAGAAGGAGGTGATCCTCCTTCTGCAAAGCAGTAATGCTCGCGAAGGAGGAGGCGGAACGCGTGAGGGAGAGGCAAATTTCGCGCCCTCACGCTCCTAGCTGCCGCAGAATACGTCCTGGGCGTCGGGAATCCCAGGCCGATTCCCGGCCACCACAGGCGTGGGCCTGCGGACGTTGAGCAATGGGTAGCTGGCCGTCCGATAAGGATCAGGCCGGGGTCGAAGACGGTACATTGTATTTCACGCGCGTCTCAAAGAGATGTCAGCACAACTGACGGGGTCCGCTAGGTTCAATGCCTACCGGGGTCGCGAGAAAGTCTGGAAGGGAAACCGTGGCCCCTGGCAACATACAGGCAACTGAAGGAACATGGGTGGGGTTTAGTGAGTAAGAGTCTGACACGCCCTCCAGAAGTTATACGGGGTGTCAGGGACATCGACGCGAAGCCGGTTACCATGGATTCAATACATGGTTCTGAACCCCCCTGCGTTGAAATTTTTATATAATATGTATATGATAATTTCCAAACCGAAAAAAAAAAATAAGGTTGTGGAGAGGCTGTTCATTTTCCTGACTGAAAAAGAAGAACTGAAGGCGTGAAGGAACAACTATTTTATCTATTCCAAGGGGGAATGAGGGCTCTCCTCGAATTAATGATGTTGAAGAGCTCACAACTGCTCACAACCTGTTGTGTGACACTTAATATCCTGCTTGTCCTGTCAGCGCACGTAACAGGAACTGATGGACGCTAGTGATGGCGCCAAACACGTGGCCGAATTCTGGGCCGAGTCTATTTAGATTGCCATCAACACGAGAAGAAGAAGTTTATGAAGCTACGGAAGAGCAGAACAAGAGTGTTTCCTATTGTAGCATTCATAAAACAAACGCATCTATACTATAGCGTATAGATGCGTTTGTTTTATGAATGCTACAAGGGGTTCCCTTTAGAAGAAAGGTAGAAGTAAACTATGTCAATTACTAATCATTTAGGTACATCATCAATTTGATCAAGCAATAATTTAATAACTTTCCCATGATTATAGTGAACGTTTTCGGGGATAGGTATGCTGTTATAACTTTGTATGGTAATCCCGTTCAGAAGGCTAGGTTGGGTTAGTGTGATCTTAAGCTAGCTGTGACTAAAAACATAGTTCGTTATAAATATTTTGTACACGAAGTTACTCATAGTGTAATCCCAGTCTTACGTTGCGAGAAACCATAGGCAGACTAAAGAACATGTTGGTCATTTTCCCAATCCAAAACAGGGCGCTGTTTCGTGGCAATTTAACTCCCAAATACACAAATCCAGTAAATCCTCAACTACTTCAGTAAAAAAACTTAACGTTTCAAAGTAAATCCTTCTGAAACTGATTCCGATACATAAAACATAACCAGGTACAAATGGCGAAGGAGTGAGGTGAACAGGCTAGCAATAGTACCTACGCGCCTGTATTCCCAAAAGGGCTAGCCAGAGGTGCATCTATAGTACATCCACAATTCGTCAGTTATGCTTAAGTCCCATGCAATAGGGGGTGAGCCTAGTGCCAATACTGTTTTTTAAAGTACTTAAACTATTTTTAGATAACGTTGTTCTTAAACTAGGTACAGCCTTATTAAGGACCTAACTAAGTACTGGACTAAAATGCAATGGACTGTAATTTAAATAAATGTAACCCAAATAGGTACAATAATATCGATGTTGGTAAGCGTATAGAGTGTGCGCGCGTGCCATCGTCAGAGATTTGTAGCGAAGTGGTCCGTAGACCCACGACCCGCCCTATCACCGCCGCCCGCCGCTTTCCACTGTCTCACGATAGCAGCCGAAGATTGCCGAGTGGTCGGAGGCGCGCAAACATCCTCCCCGGGTTGAAGCATTTAAGTGAGAAGAAGTGGGCAGACGTTCGACGACGCCCGAACAGCCTGTTTGTTGTTATGTCTTTGATAAGGCCAGAAAAGGAATGATAAAACTTTGCTTGATATCATAACAGGCTGGGTCAAATTAATTTGTTTTCTTTCATTCTTTATTTTCTTTCTAGGTATGACTTACTAAGAATTATCAAAAGCCACTACGATAAGAATAATTTAGGATACTGCTATTGGCAAGCATATGTAGTGTCTTCAAGATAAAGATAAAGATATATTTATCTGCTCACATTAAAAAAATAAAGCTTCCTAGATGAATGAGTTGTAGTAAGCAGAAAACAGGCCGCTGCTGCTGGCTATTCCATCAAAAGATGCCTGCATACCTATCACTTTTGCTTACTGTACCAAAGCCTTCGTATCTGCGTGTAAATTTGCATCGCGTTATACGTCATGCAAGTGTTACCCTCGGGAAATCACCGGGCAAACGGCCGGGCAGACCTCTGGGCACGAACAACCCTGACGTGTGGCAACACGAGCCTGTAACTAGGTGAATATGAATAATTAATGTACATAAACATTGTAGAAAGTGAATCTGGAATCGAGCCCTGTTTACAAAGGTGTGTTTGTCTGCTGGACCAGTTTATTCCTGTTTAAACCGGTAAATACGGGTTTTTGTGTGCTTTGTTGAAGGTAGGGATTGTTTGGAGATGTTACCTACTTTTGAAATTAATGGTGTTTATTTATCTTTGCTTACGTGTAAATAAATTAACTCTGTCTCTGTGTTGATTAATTGTTTATCAAATTGACTACCAACTTAAATAGATAATGGTGCCGATTCTCTTGTCAGAAATGCCTCTAAACTAGACTAAAAATTCCCAAAATTTAGTTTATTCCTGTCAAACGACGATTTCCCATTCTGAAATAGACTAAAGTGACACAACTTAACTATATTTTAGTTTGATAGCACTAAGACGGTACTGAGATAGTAATTTAGTGAAAATGCCAATTTTTCTATTCTGAATTTGACGTATTTCACCAAAAAATTTGATTGTCTAACTAAATCTGACTATTTTTAAACGAGATTAAAAATGGTGTGGAATCTATTTAGTTGTCATGAACTAAAATTCACACCAACACCTCGACTTCAGGTGCAAAAACAGTACTGTACCTATCTTTTTTTTTCTTTTGCTTATATTATCTCGAAAATGGTGTGTCCTTTCGCAGAAATAATGAAAATTTCGACCCCCTTTAAAAAACACGTAGTAGTACTTCAACAAAAAGTAGGTTATAATTTTTCATATGAGTGAAAAATACCATGTGAAACACGTAGAGACCGCCTCTACGCCTGCGCGCCGCCGCCGCCGGTTCTAAAAAAAATCACGGGGTAGGGCAAACAAGTACCACGTGGAGTCGCGATTGTCAAATTTGATTTTAGTTGTCGAAATTATTTTTAAATTTAGAGATATTTTTTTACAGAATTCTTTTTTTTTTTTTTATATTCTCGTAGCCAAAAGTAAGGAAATTTAGTGATAGTTTAGTGCGGTGTACAAGAGAATCGGCATCATTGTGTAATGCACTGTTGTTGTTAATGGAACAATTTTATAATACAATCTCACTTAATCTGGCTCAATAAACATGTTATTACATGTGTTGGTACAATCCGACATTAGTTGTCATTAGTGGCAAAATCGTTCGTAAGACTCTCGCACTACTCTTGACTACATACAACAAAATCAACCTAATATTAGCTCTCTGGTACATTATTTAATTAGGACTATTTAAAATAGTAGATTATTCTTATGTGATTATATTGCCGTGCGATGGCCAGTGTCTATTAGTAGTCTATTTATTAAAGAAATAAAGATGTTCTAATATTGATACGGTCATTATACCATGTTGCTAAAATACGAGTAGTTAACTAATATACCTAGGTAACAATTTATGACAAAGGTGTTCAATAGATGCTCCCACCATAGATAGGTAAATTGTATATAATATTGTAATGAATAGATTAACCGTAAAAAAAGAAAACAATTCGCGGGGTTTTTTAAAAACTCACGCTTAAAGTAAAAAAAAATTAAAATAAGAATTGCCCACCGACAAGTCAGGTCTTGTATTGTAGGCACTTCTTTGAAACGTCGGTGTACATGTACAGTGCTCTACTGCCCTTATGGCAGAGACTGACTTGTAACATTTGTTTGTAATGTATCGAGTTTGTGTAACGTGTTTCAGTAGTCATTGCAGCAAGCCGAACTGCTCGACGTTAGATCCTCCACTCGATTGTCGGCTGTTTCGTAAATTCCTTTGAACCGGAAATATGAGAAACAAAAATTTCATGATGCTCTAAGCGAGCGTTCGCCGCGTCTTGTTTATCACTGTATTGTAACCAAACTCGCCTCGAATGATACATTACAAACTACAATGATAAATTACCGAAGGTTAAAAGTAGTGATTGTGATATAGTATTGAATAAGGAGAAACTAGAATTCGTAGATGTTATGTATGTGTACCTACGAGTGATACCTATGTAGGCGAGCGGGCTGCGCCCAACCCCTCCCCGCGCTGGGGGGTACCTTCCAAGGATTAAAGCAGTGTGCAACAGTTAAAGTGTTACCGTCCTGCCGCATAAATACTTCCATATAAAACACGTGGAAACCGACCTCAACATAGTTGGGAAAAGGCTAGGCAGATTGATTGATATAACACGTGGCGATGAGCGGACTCACATTTTATAGTAAAATGTCTACGGGAGCGACTTATGGCGTTCTTTCCACTTTTGACCACCAGTCGTAAGAGTAGAATAGTTGAGTTTTTGTATAGTGAAACTTTTTTCCTAAGGATTACGCTCGACTCAAGGCTGCAACGGGGTCTATCCTGCAAGAGATGTTTGCAGGACGGCTAAATTCAGCAGCGTATGCTGTAAGAAAAATCCGTCAATTTACTGATGTATCGCGAGGCTAGTTTATTTCAGTTACTTCCATAGTATCATGTCTTACGGTATTTTACTATGGGTACGAGCTGCAGATATCGACTTTATTTTTTATTCTACAGAAAGAGCCACCAGACCGACATAATTATAGCCTCCGCAGGCGCGATTTTCTTAAGGAACTTAAAAAAAAAATAACATCATGACGGTACCTTGTCAATATGTATCCATGAAAACATCATTTAAGGAAGGAAAAATCTTAATCTTTTCAGTAAAAGAGGTGAAAGACACAATTATAGTACTAGAAATAGGGACCAATTAGTTCAACCTGGTTTCAGACTGGCTAAAGCAGACTCATCCTCCGTGAAGGATGAGTATTATTACTGTATTGAGTGTTATTTTAAACAGTGGCCCATGGGGTACTGTATAAAATCCTACTAATATTTTATATGTGAAAGTTTGTATATTTGGATATTTGTTACTCTGATTGAGTAACAAATATCCAAATATACAAACTTTGATTTGAGATTTGGATGAAATTTGGCACACAGATAATTTGTGACCTGTATTAACATATAGAATACTTTTTATTCCAGTAGTACGTTCCAGTGGGAGAAGGTCCGACCTCCACGGGCGAAGCTGCGTGGAGGTCGGAGGTCGCGTTTAACCCTTCGGGGGTGGAATTATCAAAAACGCTGAGACACATATAAATTAATTTTCAATCGTCAGCCTAAATACAAAATTTGAAGATCCTAACTTCAAAACTGACGGACTTTCATACAAACTTCCATCCCCTATTTTAGGGATGGAATTCCCAGTAATACTTTCTTAGTCTGCTAAGCTATGCTATATTCAATAACTTGGAGGGTGTGTTCTTTGTGAAGAGTAAGTATACATACTTACTCTTCACAAAGAACACACCCTCCATGTTTAATTTCTCTAGGTCCAGCGGTTTGGGCTGTGTGTTGATAATTATATCACCCAGTCAGTCAGTTAGTTTACCATTTTATAAATATAGATAATGGTTTGAGTTTGAGTTTGAACAAACGTTACAAGTCAAAAAAAAAAAAAACAAAAGTCATTTATTCAAACTAGGCTGAGAATCAGCACTTTTCGAACGTCAAAATTACATAAGACAGTCCCCCAAAACGCCCACCCTTCACCACTTCCTAGTGCGTTAGCTGGGAAGAAGAAGTGGCGCAACAAACTCCCCAGCTGCACAGCTGTCTGTTCAGTTAAAAGAACAAAAAGAAGATTCTATATAATAGTATTCAAAATAATTTACATTAAGCAACACAAAACATAATTTAAATTATTAGCCATATATAAGCTAGCACACGCCAATATACCAAACAAAATCATCGAGAACTATACTCAGGCAGAAATAAAAAACAAAACGTAAACAGAACTTAATATCTTAATAAAAGCCACCAGGCATAAAGGGCGTGCCCGCTTACATATAGTTGTAACTGGAAGTTATAAATGATAAACTAGGACCATCGAGGTAAAATAAATAAACAAACAGTTAATTACTAATAGTAATAAATAATATGATCAATTGTCGAGGTCACTAGCTAACCACATATTGCAATACAACTCATAAAAAAACAGTGTGATGAGTAGATTTTGTCAAAAATAAATTAAAATAACTTGACTTAAAATGTCAACAATAATTAAATTTAAATAATTTGACTTTTATAGTCAAATAAATTAAACAATTACAATACATTAATTACATTAGTCAATCTCCGCCTTTAGACTCCCGATATGAAATCTTTCTCGTTTATAATATTTCATCAACTCTGTATGTAAGTCATCACTTTTACGTAGCCTTTAACTTTTACGTAGCCTTTAACTTTTACGTAACCTATCTTTTCTTTATATTTGACGCACTATCATGCGGTTCATTAATTTCTAATTAAAGAGACATTATATCGACGGTTTGTCCATTAGGTAGGTCGGGTTTTCCATTGTATTTCGTTTAAATTATCCACTCAGTGATTAAAGTATCATTTGGTGGCTCGACATGGCGCGTATCATACAGGTATCGTAATTAATTTAATTTATTTTTGAGCGTTTATGTGTGAAAACATTTAATAATATTATATTAAGAGGGTGCATTCTGAAATTAGGCAACGTTGCCAAATTAAATACCTGTCAAATATTTCTCTGTTTTGACAATTTTATCAATTAATTAATGAAGAATATTGATTATTTATTTATTTGGGATCACCAACAAAGGATACACTGATGAAATAGAAATCACAACAATACAAAAGGTTCGTTCAGTTCTTCTTTCTTTTCTTTATAATTATGAATTGCAATAGTTAAACAATATCGTTACACTAAATATTTAGTTATGTAAAAAAAAAACATTATAAAAGTGCTCTTTTTTTGCACCTTAAACTGTTTGAAAAATTATTAAAAACGACGACGACGTTGACAAGTTTTAGAGCACCCTCTTAAAGTCAGAAGCCATGAAAATGCAGGCAATCTTATTAATTTTTAACGCATCAATTAACTAGAAATGTTCCATTCTTCTTCTTTCTTGTGTTTTCCTTCTGTATCATGTATTGTTATATTCTTTTTATTTTTTTTAATCAACTTCCTACTATATTTAACCGAATGTATATTGTCGGTTTTTATTGTCGACCATACCTAAATATTTGAGAATCCATTTTGAAATTATAACCGATACCGAAAATGCACTCCCATACGCCAACAATGCTATCTAAAGTTTGCTCAGGTGCACAGAGCTTATTAGACTACTGACAATACAGTACTAAGTCAAACCAGAACGAACACTCAAATTAAATTATGTATGTTTAAAGATAAGTTCCGCCATACAAAGCTTGAATGCATTAGTTATCTTTGTACTCATGAATATTTTTTGGCTCTTGTGATACTGCACAGATGTTTTGTGTCTCTGAAGTGAAAATAAATTAATTACTTACTAATATTAATAACTTTTACTACGGGACTATATGGAATAGAATTGATTGACAAGTACAAAGACAGCCTGTATATTTTGATTGTCATAACGTAAAACAGTGTTAGCAACATAAATTATAGTCGCTGCAATCGTCGTTCAATCGATGCAATCGTCGGTGCAATCGATAGTCGGGTCTATTAATATCGAATTACTAACGTTTAAAGTTATTGTCCATTATCATTAATTAATTAGGTAATTATTTTATACATGCAGTTTATTTCCCAGAAGTTGTTAAATACAGATTTATTTTTACAAATGAATGACATGGGAAATGTCATTAATTTGTAAAAATAAATCCAGAAGGGAGTTGATGGGACGGCAGTGACGGCAAGTGTAACTGAATAACTCTATACATTACTGTATCTGTACTTTTTATTTCAGGTGCTGCTGCCTCTGGTATGCGTGGTTTTAGCGGAGGCTCAGCTACACATGCCATTCTTTGACCACATACCAGGGCTTCCTCAGCCGGGTCAACCAATATCAGACGGTCCCAGAGACCGGCCTACGTACAAAAATGTAGGTAGCAACGGCGGCTATGACACATGGTTCCATCATTTTGGTAATCCAGATGAACACTCATTTAATTCTGACAGCCACGAAAGAGATAAGGAATATGAAGATTATGATCCGTTCTATCATGGAGATCCATATTATCAAGGCAACGGTTGGGGTCAAATGCCAGGAGTAAATAATGTGTTCAACATTCCAAATCCAGGCTATAACACTCATAGACATCAACCACCACTTATGGGACATAACCCACAAGAAAAGCCTAAACAAGATCATAAAGATATTTCAAATGTCCAAAAACCCGAAGAGAAATCTAAAGATATACCACCAATTGACAAAAAACCAACAGAACAGGACAACATTCTTAAATTGAACACAGATAATATTCCAGACGTGAAAATTAAATTAAATGAAGCTGACATTTCAGACGTGAAAAATATTTCTGATTCATTGCCCCCAGAAACAAATAAAATCAAGAAAGAAGATGAAAAAGCCGACAAAGACAATAGACAAGTAGGTTTGGACAAAAAGAAGGATTTCTTACTGGTTGGCCAAGGTAATAATGGGAATAACGTATACCTCTTACATGAAAACAATTCTAACCCGAGCACAGTAATTACACCTAACGCTAATCAGCCTGGCAACAATATAATTTATGTTCCTTACAATCCCGGACAAACTAACAATCCTGTTTATCAAGTTATTAATGGACAGCCCGGTTCTTTACCAACAAATACTCAAATAACACAAGATAAGGTAGGAGTGTCAAGTAGTTATAATAATGCTGTATTGAACCCTGGACAAGCAACTATGAATTTGAATGCGGGTAATCAAAATCCTGGCTATGTTACGATCTATTCCAATGGACAGCTAATACAAATACCTGGTGTTGTTGTTAACTCAGCACCAAACAATGTACCTATACAGAATGGAAACCAAGGACAGGGAACAAATTATATGATTGCTAATGCAGTCCCCAGTAATGTGCAAAATATACCAGCCATCCAAAATCCTGGCACAAACGTTATTTATGCCACGATCCCAAATCAAGCATCCAATGGTCCAATATATGTTCAAGTTCCAAATTGCATTAATGCCATGTCTAATGGTTGTGGTTCAGGGAGCGTTCAAGAAATTAATAATGGTATACCAAGTAATGGTTTACCAAACAATGTGGTGTTTTATCAGGCAAATCCGAATACGGTTGCTCAGTCAGCAGTATTACCAAATGATGTTTCAAATGGCTACGTTCAACCGAACATGATGGCAAATCAAGGCCAGGGAGCGATAACAGTAGCCATTCCGAATCAGAGTGCCGTATTTAGCAATCAAAATGGTCCGTACCTGCAGGCAGTTGAACTACCGGTTAACAGTGGCTCAAATGGATACAATCAACCAATAGTATCGGATTTGGGACAAAATGCACCAAATCAAGGAGGTATAATGAACAATCAAAATATTCCAATACAGACAGCGGTTCAAATGCCAGTTGGCAGTAGCAACAATGGTTACAACCAACCAATAGTATATCAAGAACAAGGACAAAATATACCGAACCAGGGAGCTACTCAAATGCCGAGTGCCACTAACAACAATGGATACAATCAGCCAACGGTTAGTAATCAAAGACAAGATGTTAATGCACCTAACCAGGTACTTTTGTACAGCCAATATACGCCTCCACAGTCTACAGTCCAAATGCCAGTCAATAATGGCATAAACGGCTACAATCCGCCTATGATATCAAATTACGTACAAGGAACAAATGCACCAAATCCGGGAGTCACAGTAAACAACCAAAATACACCATTACAGCCCGCAGTTGAAACACCAAACGGATACAACATTAATCCTCCGGTCACAAATCCAAATCCAACACTAGAAAGCCGGGGTGATATGTCCAGTAACCAGAATGTGCAACCACAGCCAGCGGTTACAGTAAATAGTGACTCAAATGGATACCAGCAACCACCACAAATCCCAAATCAAGAAGATCAAGGAACCAACGCTGTTGTCAATACCCCAAATAATGGTGAAGTTATCAACCAAGAATCCGATAACGCTCAACCTCTAGCAACATCTTCACTAGTTTTAGACGGTGACAATTTGTCATCCTTAGGCGCTCAACCAGCAATCATGATTTCCGACTTCAAAGACAAATCGGGTGACAAAAAAGATAAAAAGAAGAGTGAAGATAAAAAAGAAAAGACAGATAAAGGAAAGGAGAAAGATAAGAAACCTAAAGACGATGAGAAACCTAAAGCTTTGGAGCTATTTACTAATAAGATGGAAGATATAAAACGTTAATTAAGATGTCGGATAATTTCCACAAAGTATCTTAAGATAATGATTAATGTATAATAATATATGTTCCGTAATCAATAAGTTTTTATAAATATATTATACTCGTATGTTAATGATGTTTATTTTTACCGACTTCAAAAAAAGGAAGGTTATTACTTTATTAAGTCGCAACCTATTATTGATATGAGTATTTGTCGAGTCAAAATATTAAACAATACACACATTGTATGGTAACGAGGGAAAAGGAGGCAGTGATCTCGACGAATTTTTAGTCCATTATTTGCAAGCAAAATAATGGTCTCTCGTCTGATAATCACGAAACAAATGAGTAGCCGTTGAATTAAAAAATATAGATAAAAAGCTTCAATTAACTTTTCTTAAATTGATAGTTCTCTCTCTTCCTTTGTTGCAAAAATAACCTTTTTCATAGCAGATTAACCATTTGGAATGCGTGAAGAATAAGCTCTACCAATCTTGCTGATTGCCATCATCTTTTCTTAAATACTGATTCGAGAGAAGAAATGAGTAGGTTGTAAACCAACATGGTTGTGGATTCATCTCAGAGATATGAATAATAATGTTGATGATAATAATGTTTTAGTTGGGTACATTATTTATGCACGCCCGGTGATGCCTGCGGATAACTTTTTATGTTATTTAATCATATTTATTCATATAATTGGTTGTGTATTTTTTCATTATATTCTAAGTACTATTTATTGTATTTTATTTTCTTACCTATTTATGTATAATTCATTAAACCTGACTTGACTTCCGTACGTCTTTTTCGGGTGACCACTGAAAATCAGCGCTGTGCTGTCGGTCTCTATAGCACAGCATCATGCTGAGTGGTAGCCTTCTTGTCACAGTCATGACGTGCCAGCAGTTGCCGACTACTTCTGTTTTTTGCTCGTGATTATATTTAAATCTATTGTGTATTATTGTTCTACTCGAGTTCATTGGCATATTTTATATTGCATTGGGTTGTACCTGTAATAAGTAATAATTGTAAGTGATTATATAAATACATTTTTTTTATTTTTTTTTATGCATGCACTTGTTTCTGTGACAAATATACTTATTTTTCTTTCTTTCTGATGTTCTTGAAACCAATATTAATAAAAGGAAGATTAAATACTAATTGCATCATCGATCTTAAAAGCTTGATCAGCATTTATTTTAAAGACAATAATAACCTACTTTCCTCATTAAATCTGATCAGTCCTCCATCTCAACTACCCTTTGACCACAAACTGTCCGAAACTTAAGACAATCTGTTCTTAGAAACTCCTCTCGGTATGAACAAATTGCTCTGAAACTTGCTCCATGTTCCGCCCCCATTGACCGTTTTCAGTCGAGCGATCAAAAACAACCGAGAATCGATCGCTGTGTCTCGGGTTCAATTTTGTGTAAACGGGCACAACACAACTACTGACGAACCGAGTTGTCTGTGTACTTACTTATGTATGTTACGTATGTTTGTGTATGTGTACACAAGCTTCGAGTTGTGTTTCCTTTAACATTACTTGGGATAATGGTAGCTAAGTAATCTCTGCTGCAATTGCAAGTGATTGACTTTTGGATTGTCCTTGTTATACAATCATTGTTTCGAGTTAATTCTATTTAACTTTGGTATGGACTGTAACCTACTGTTTAATTTGAGAGTAACTTTACTAGTTACTAAAGTTAGTTCGCATTGATTACTTTCCTATTGCTGTAGTAACTCTACTAATAAATAAATTATTTTTAAGTCACAAAAAAGGTGTATTAGGGCTATGTTTGGATTGAAAATAACTGATAGTTGCAAACAGTATTTTATTAAATATAACATTTTAAGTCTGCCTTCCTTATTTATTTATTTATGAAATGGCTAATTTTATACAAACCAGTCCTAACCTATTTAAGAAACTATCAGACGTTTCTATTCGTAATCGACGGGATAATAATAAATTATGCGTACCAAGATCAACCACGGCATTGATGTGTAAAAGTATTTTTTGTTTAGCACCAATCATTTATAATAAAATCCCAAAACCTTTTAGACAAATGCCTACTGCTCTGTTTAAAATACATTAAAAAAATTATCTCATAGCCAAATGCTTCATACCGTATCGGAATTTTTAAATGACCGCAATTAAATAAATATATTCCTGTAATTACAACATTTTCACAATTTATACAATTTTACCCCAAACTTTGTAAAAACATATTTCTTTTCTCCCCTTTTTTAATTAGCATTAGGATTAAGTTATTATTCTCATAGTTTGTTGCGTAGACTCAATTTTTATGGTTTATTCTAAACCTAAAATATGTTGTTTTGTACGCCATTTTATGGCAAAACATGCAGATCTACCTGTTTATTTTAAGACCTCACAAATATTATTTGATGTAGGTATACTCATGTTTTACAATAAATATATTCTTATTCTTGTAGTGTTTGGAACTGGTCAACTATATAGCCAGTCCAATTCAAAAGTATACCAGCTTGTGATTGTATTGCAGGGCAAAGACCTTTTTATCACATCTATTCAAAAAGAGCTAGTTTATTCTTCGTTTACAGGGACTAAAATAGCGCTTTATTAACAGGGATTAAAAGTGATTTGAATTTCGAATGTGGATATTGTTAGTAAAAGTTCCAATCACCAAAGAGGTCAATCCCGAACATTTTATTAACAAGTAGCAGGCTGTATGAATAAGTAGACCGAGCGCGATCCACCAAAAAAAAGTTTGTGAAAAAATAAAAAACGCGCGAAATGCATTCCGCATTCGTTCGCAATTGTTTACTCAAAGTCGAATTCTACTTAGTTAAAAAAAAAAATACTGTGTCTTCCTTAAGTAGTGAGAATGAAATATATAAACGTAGGTTTCATTCATAACTTGCACTTACTTATTTTCTCATAGAGGGTGATAAAAAGTAGAGTTGCCACCTCGGGAGCAAGATTTTTTTTCTACTTTAGAATCCTTCGCTCCGCTCTGTATTCAAAGAAACACTCTCGCCTTTAAAATAGTTGTTTGCTCCCAAGGCAAACAATCTACTATTTCTCATACAAAGCATCACCAGCATCGATCACCAGTTCACCACACTCGCTCACTGCGTGTTATTTGAGACTACAAAGTTCATGTTTCCTTGCGGTGTTTTTCTTTTAGTTCTAGTTTCACTGTCTAAGATTAACATAGAAAGGTAATAAGATACAATGAGACTTTTCAATATCTCCGCGTGATACTGTGTAATGCAATGCCACGTATTGCACGTCATACATGTACGTGGTCTATACGATAGGAGACAATTACTGCAACTGTAATAAGCACACGATTTAATACACATCTCTGTCGTCAAGCAGCGTAGCTTTGTTCTGGTTTGACGGGTATGGATGCCGGTGTAAGTTACCAGGCACATGAAGCTTTCAGCTTCGCAACGCATTTGCAATGTCACTGGTATTGCAGTCCGTCTATTCTGAAAAAAGATCACCGTGAAAACTTTGGTGAAATGAGATTGAAGTGAGTTGTCATTCCAGCGAACGGGTCTCCCTTGTTTCATCGAAAAGAAATTGCCAAATTATCATTTCCCAAACAATTTTCCGCATAATTTAATTTGCTATTATTACTTAGCAAAAAATCTCTTCAGTTGGAATAACTCATTTTACGCAAAATAAAGACGTTTTATTACAAGGGTATTTTTTCCACTTGGGACAAATTCTAAACAGGTAATAATAATATTAATATTAACTATTCTGGTAGTATGTTTTTTTTTAGTTAGTACCAAATTTTTTAATAATTAATCTCGCCTAACTAGTTCAGTTTCGGGTAGCCTGTTTTTTTGTCCATATTTTTTTTCTTTATAATCTAGTCGTTTCTGTCACAGTTTTAACCTAACCTTTTTTTTTAATAATTAACCTACTCTAACTACTTCCATAATTAACAGACCAAACGTTTATTGTCTAAACATTGGTTGTTATAATAAATCATGATTAAAGACCAAATGGCTAAATGACATTATCCTTGATAATATTCTGCCAAGTAAAAATTTGACCAAATGAAAATCTGCGTACTAAAATCATTCTAAACATTGCATTGATATAAAAAAAGGTTGCTAAAATTTGTTTGGGTCTTTGGGTAGTGAAATTTTGACAAAATCTTTTCGGTTTCGGTTTGACACTATTATAGACAGCTCACTTCACCTAAGTTTTGACGGCCTACCATAAGCTTGCACGCTTGCTCGAAAATAAAAGACGGTAATTACTTCGAAAGTGTTTTTATTAAATTGTTAAATATGAACTCTCAATAAACTCAACAACTCATTGTTATAATAATTGTTCTGGTTCAAAACGTTATTAACAGTTGTGTTTGTGTGGTGTATTGTGTGGTGTATTGTTTGTGTGGTGTATTGTGTTTGTGTGGTGTATTGTGTTTGTGTGGTGTATTGTGTTTGTGTGGTGTATTGTATTGTGCGATTTATGTTTACGACTATTATTATAAAGATGTTGAACGGTGTCAGTACAAAGTATATTCAATTTATTTTGTTATGTTAGATGGATAAAGTACAATTTGTCTGCTGCAAATTAAAACCGACTTTATAGTTCCAGTTCAAGAGAGGAGAAGAATGCGGATGTATCAATCGCGGCACGAGTGATCCTCTACCTTATAGAGGTCCACATTCTTCTCCTCTCGTGTCGGCACGAGCTTTACGAGAATATTAGCTGGAGCAAATAGGTTTGATTAAATTCACGTTACATTAGGTAGCCGACGCACTATGTTTTATCTCTGCAAGACCACTATGCTAATACTGACAACGTTCAACATCAATCCAGAATGTTATTTCAGTTCAAACATTGAATAAATTTATATTCATATCAACTGATAACAATTCAAAACGTTTTGCACAATATTTTACGTAAATTAAGTAAAAACAACAAACATCACAAAAAGAAAAAACAAAACGGACCATTTAAAAATCTTACATTAAAATCTTCATCGCAAGATTATTTTAAAAATTTCTTCGTTTATATCGTAATATTTTTTTTAAATATGAGAGATAATATTTTTTTAAATGTTTAAAATCTTTTTTTTAGTACTATTTAGAATTAATATAAGCATACCTTCGTTCTAGACTATCACAACATTCAAAGGCATAAGTTTGGACCTTGGCTTGCAAAGGATAAAGGGTGTTCTCTGACCCTGGCTGACCTTGGGCAGGCACTTTGCATAC
The DNA here is from genome assembly GCA_916701695.1 of Agrochola macilenta. Lineage (NCBI taxonomy): Eukaryota > Metazoa > Arthropoda > Insecta > Lepidoptera > Noctuidae > Agrochola > Agrochola macilenta. The sequence goes on along the minus strand of OU753573.1, from coordinate 19,791,148 downwards.
TTGACCACTTTCGGATGGAAACAAATTGAAATCGGACCGTCAGCGTCGGTTTGATTACGAGTGTATAGTCTTGGCTTTAAAGCTTTTTGATCTCAAAAGTATATGTGTGTCGGTCGGTACCATCATTAACATGACGGAAACCATATCAACAAGGATTTACTTATTAATCAACGACCATAATTAATAGTTGCACAATTTGGAAGGGAAAACGACTCTGAGGTAGTCAATGAATTGTTAGATGACGATAAAAGGTAAAGGTTGAACTGTGTTGATTTTGCCTCAATTGCAACATTTACTTGCAGAAGACTAAGCAAGAAAGAATTCGAAGAAATTGAGACGTTGCAAAATCGCGAGAGCACGATCCCGTTCAGAAGTGTCCGGGATTAGTAACCTCAAGTAGCCAAGTGTGCAAGATGCCTTATTTTTACAAGAATTTCATCGAGGTAAAATATTTTTCAAACCAATATTTTCGTCTCGTAGGTACCGTGAATCTTCATGTTTATAAATTGTATTCCATTATTAATTTCTTTGAACAAAATTGATTAACATCTTAAGAATGTTTTAATATTGTTAAATGGTTGCCGATTAATCAATTTATCTCAAAGAAATGATTGCGACAGATTTGCGATTGACTTGCCACGGTCGATAATTACTTATTTTAAGGAGACAAAGAAAACAAATAATAAATCTATTGGAAGAGCAATAATATTAATGAACACCGTCTTAATAGCGAGCTATTTTGGGGATTTAAGACACTTTAACATGCTATTTATCTTACAACGAAAAATTAAACATGTTTAATTTGAAACCAATAGACTTGTTGTTAGCACTTCTCAATAATTATAATCTTTTGAAAAACTTATCCAAGCATAGCAAAAACATAACGTTTGTAATACATTTATTTTCTTTAAATCGAGCAATTCTGGAAAAAGGATGATGCTCAAGGTGTCAAAATATAAAAAGAATTTGAAAAAAAAATAAACTACTTAAAAGTATTACGCCAAAGGAGAAATAAATGCGTTTAACTTTAAGCGCGCTGTTATTTGCCAGAGGTATAACATAAATATTTGATCAATGTACTATGTACCTCCTCTCTATGATTTGATCAATGTTATTATTTTATGTGTTGTTGTGTTGCTCTTTAGGGAAAAAAAGTAAAGTATCTGTCAGAGAACATCGCAGCAGAACGTGGACAATAATATTCCTTTCACCTAATACCTAAGCTTGGACTTTGTTAATTAAAATATTTAATTAAAATCTTTTTTCTTATTTTACACATAAATCGTAAGTATTTCGGTGTTCGGGACCCTGTACGCTAACATGAACCCACCCACCCTCCTTACCTATGATTTGGTTATAACCTGTACATTATGTATATCTGTGAAACTTAAAAAAAAACAATGTCATTTGTTTTATAATAGCGGAAAACATAAAATTGCGTACCAAGTTTGTAAAATACGTTAGGTACCTACCGATAATCGATATAATCAAATATAATCGAGCAATATATTTGCATACGTAAAAAACCTAACCTCAATAAGTACCGAATCCTTACCAAAACATCGAATTTCTCCCAGAATTATTGCCACAATCGAATACCTGAATTTGCCAATAATTTCCGCCATTTTGCTCGATTTTCGCGCCATAATTTCCGCTTGACATAAATGTCAGAGCTGTCAACACAATGCACAGATTATAAACGCATTCACGACTCAATAGATGGTCATTATACGAGTAATTGAAATTAATTTGACAGTGAAAATTGGTCAATCTCTTAACGTAGCTGCTCGCTTTATATATGCGCTTAACCTGTAGGTAGGGCGCACATTATCTAGGGGTCTAGGCAGTTCTATATACTTTGCTTAACCTAATTTTGTTCATGTCGTTTGCCAACATGATAAGAAAGTAAGCTGTTGCTATTTGATGAACTAGGTACTTTGAGTTAGATCAGTAATTCCGGAACATTTCCGCACCCGGTTTTCGGAATCGCAATATTAGTGATTCATAAGGTGCTCACCGCAAACTACTGGCTTTGCCAAAGCCACATTGCCGGAGATCTTGCTCCTGAATATCAGATATTTCCGGATTAAACGTCTATTAACGATGCAGATGGCATTCGATGAATAAATGCAGTTTATATTGCTTTCTGCAAGCATAAAATAAATTCAGAAATGAAAGTAAAACCCTAACGAGGCACAATATTTTGCAATTTAAATGACATTATGCTCACGGCTGTTCCATGAAATTCCTTCGTTATTATAAATGCCCGCTGACCCCTAGAATTAATAATTAAAAATTAAAGTTTTATGAAAATACAAAATACTTTATGGAAATAATGCGCATTTAAGTTCACATAAATATTTGACTTCCGAGAGTAAAATAAATCAACATTATGTAAATGGTTTAAGGGTTTTCTAAAGGGTTTACCAGTTTTCTTTCCATTTTATCTTTCCACCATCTTTCCACACACATTATGATGATATGATTTTTTTATAGCGTTTGACAGACCAAGCGAAATATCAACACGGACAAGCCCAATTTATTTTGTATTTTTATAAAACTGTTGTTTAACCTAAAAGCTTATATTATGTACAATGATATCAAACAAGCATTGAGCAATTTTTTATGAATTAATATTAAAAATATGCTAAAATATTTACAATATAAACGGCCTTTGTAAAAGTTTGCTATGTACGAGGCCGCCTCGCGAGGCACGTAATGTTTCACATGGCAACATTTTATCTTGTTGGAACAGCAATTTTTTCATGTGTTTGCAGAATATTCGTGTCTGTAGGTCACGTATACAAAGGATAAGTTTTTGATTGATTCTTGTGTTTGTATAGAAGAGGATGATTCGCGCAGACTAGAATTTGCTATTCTAATCAGGATCATAGTAGGAATGCCTAAAGCCAGACCCTTTATTGCCTCAGCAAGACAGCCTCGTTATATAGATCTAATTATCTTATTAAAAATATTTAAGTGCTTTATAAGTCAAAGAGGACAAATGTTATTTAAAAATATTTACAATATTAAGTAAATAGGACTAGCGGATGAATGAATTAGTAATTTTAAGTGAAAAGTTTTAAGTTTTCTTCGATAAGCTGTCGTCAAAATCCGAGTCAATTATAATTGATACTTTCTTAATTTTACTTTACTCAAGTTCCGATTTAGAACATTAATCACATAGCAGCCTAAAATCTCAAATTTTGACGTCAACAAGATATATAAAATTATTAAAAAAATATCAATTTAATGCATTTTTCAAGTACGAATGAAAAATTTCAATGCTGGCAACATTTCTATCAAAGCTGCAACATTGCTGTGCCGATGTCCAATGGGCTATTCGAATTCCAAAACGATTTGAACGCGGAGCAGCCATCGGTCGGCGCGGGGGGGGTATCACCGCGCGCCGGGCGACGCTTTCTCTGGCGGACTTTGAGGACTCTTCACGTCCTTGGAGCTCGCGTCCAGACTCTGGTCTCGGGATTCTTGGACAGATTCTAGCCCAAGGTCAAATGAGGATTGCCTGCTGAAATAATTATTTTATTAAGTGAAGTGTATCTAACAATCCAGGAACTAAAGTTATGTTAAGTTTTTATTCATTTGCAATAAAGGTAAGTAAGGTTTTCTGAAGAAACAATAAGATGTTAAACACTGATGTGGAACCCCGATAACCCGAACCGGGTAACCTGAGTTTCTGAAAGTTACATGTACGTTGCATTTAAACTACTAAAATTGACCTCAAGATTCAATCTTATAAAAATAACTTAAGGCGAATTTCACCAATGAGACTGTTGTTCAGTTTCATTGGTGAAATTCGCCTTAAGTTCAAGAGCTGTCAGTGTCAATATTCAACACAGACAGCTCTTGAATTCAGTGAACAACAACTTATTTCTTTCTAACTTGACTCTAACTACTCTAAATGTGTAACCAACCTTTCAGTCAGATAGTTCCCAGGCGCCGACAGCGAGCGGCCGGCACGCGCCAGCCCGCCGCGCTTGGCGGCCGCGGCCGGCTTGTCGGGCTCTCCGCGCGCGCTGGTGGACTCTCTGCGGGACGTGCTGCCCTCTCGACTGCGGAGGAACGGGTTCTGGGGACAAATATTTAGATTAGCAGAAGTCTAGTCTTTTGTGTGACAGCTACGTTCTTTGTCACCAACTAGTCGTTAAGTACAATAAAGTTGGCCAAACGAGACATCATTTGAATTCAAGATCATTTCAATCTGGTATGATATGGGGCCGCTAGTGTTATAATCACTCTCCTCCGGCTTATTTTTATTTTTTCATCAGCACACAGGTTGTTCAGGAATATCTTGTTACGACAGAAGATTGTGTAACTTTAGAAATTACAGATTTCAAGCATCTTTTGAAACGAAGAAAAGTAGTAGAAATCTGTGTGTGTGTGGACACAACATCGTCTTAGATATACATAGAGGTGCTTGAATATGTAAACTCGGCAGTTTTTCTGGGCATAACAGTAGATGCCAAACATCAGTGGGGCCCACATATATCGAGCCTAGCGGGAAGGCTCAGTTCGGTCGCCTACGCCGTCAGGAAAGTAACTATACACTGACGTTTAGTTATTTACGTACGTTAACTCCTACGGTATTCTGCAGTGGGGCAAAGCTGCTGATACTCGTATTAAAAAAAAAATAGTCCTGTAAAAACGAGCTGTTCGAGCAATTTACCAGCTAGGTGCCAGGATTTCAAGGAGATAGATTTTTCAAAGATATTGGTATCCTCACAGTGCCATCTCATCTTCGCCAACCTTATATATTCAAATATACACTTAAACACTAAAAACACTACAAATAAGGACAAACTACGAGCTCCCTTTCACCGGCTACATAAGGTTCATAACTCATTTGTTGGGCTTGGTATAATCCTTTCTATCAAGCTACTTATGCTATGTTCTTTGCTAGATTTGTATTTTAATGCGTTTAAAATGAAAGTAAAATACAACCTTTGTTCAAATTCTATCAACGACTACTTTACGAATAGTTGGTCGCTGTGATTAACTCAAGATAATGTTTATGTTCTTTCTCCAAAATTAGCTTACCTACTGACAGGTTATATTATTGTTTATTTTATTTGACTTTATAAGACAAGTTATTTTAATTTATTGTTGACATAATCTACTCATTACAATGTTTTTTTTATGAGTTGCATTGCAATATGTGGTAGCTGGTATGTGGTAGCTACTGACTTCGACAATTGATCATATTATTTTTGCCTGAGCAACCAACAAGTTCGTCATGCTCCCTGTCACTGCTTGCGGTAGCGGCGGGGGTCGGGTTGCCTCCTTTCCTTAAATATAGCGAGGGGGTAATGGCTGATCTTTGCGTTATGCTCGTGAACGGGTGCTGCTTGTGGTGACTGGTTGTCTTGCTGATCATGGTTTTGTAATTTTGTTATTGATATTAGTAATTAACTGTTTATTTATTTAATCTCGATGATTCTAGTTTATCATTTATAACTCCCAGTTGGAGCTATATATAGCTATATGTAAGGTGGCACGCCCTTTATGCCTGGAGGCTTTTATTTAGATCTTAAGTTCTGTTTACGTTTAGTTTTTATTTTTGCCTGTGTATAGTTCTCGATGTTTTTGGTTGGTATATTGGCGTGTGTTAGCTGACATATGGCTAATAATTTAAATGATGTTTTGTGTTGCGTAATGTATATTATTTTGCATACTATTATATATAATCATATTTTTCTAACTGAATAGACAGCTGTGCTGCTGGGGAGTTTGTTGCGCCACTTTTTCTTCATAGCTAACGAACTAGGAAGTGGTGAAGGGTGGGCGTTTTGGGGGACTGTCTTATGTAATTTTGACGTTCGAAAAGTACTGATTCACAGCTTAGTTTGAATAAATCTCTTTTGAATTTGAGTAACACTTTCAGACCCTGAGATGCATATTCTACAAAAAGTTAATAAGTACCTTCGTTTACTGTCAGGGAACCATACAAAATAGTTAAAGTCATAGTGACCCATAGGTCACTGTGACTTTAACTATTTTGTATGGTGACGGGATTGGGAAAAGCACAAAAGCTTAAATCGAGAGGAAGCAGTTCTCACCTGGAAGCTGTGCTTTTTCAGCATAGTCTTGATGAGTATCAGCGTGGACAGGTTGGGGATGGAGGTGACGACCTGCGCCATGTCTTCCTCCGTCACTTCCACCAGCCGGCAGTTCTCCTGTTCTGACGGCAAGGGATCCTTGCCTCCGTCTGTTATCCACTCGTGATCCTGGGTGACAGAAAGTTGAAGTTACCAAAAAATAAAGAAAGAAAGAAAATAATTTTATTTGACTCAGGTTAAGGCACACAATATTCACACAAAAAAAATAACTTAAAATAATATTGTGTGCCTCACGGCTACGCCAAATAGGCCCAGTTCAGCATAAATGCCAGACAACTAGTGTCTGACGCTGGTAAGTGCGAATTTCACCAATGAGACTGAACGCGATCACCACATCTAAGCCGTGTCCAAGAGCTGTCATTGTCATCATTGTTGTGGAATATTGACATTTGAACGCGGTTTAGATTATGCTGATCGCGTTCAGTTTTATTGGTGAAATTCGTCCTAATTGGTCAAGCCTGTTTTATGGGGGGCCTAAATGCTATTCACAATAGAATTTTGCCTCAACGATCGACGTAAAAACATATGACATAAAAACCAGCATGTTGCTCTGGAATCTAGATTTTAATACTCGTAGCAATTATGTGGAGTAAGGACTCGTGCAGACCAACGGGACGCGACTAGAACAATACAATTGTTACGGCCCAGCCGCCACCAGGTGGCGCACGGCGGGACTTACTATAGCCATGCCGCTACGCCAGCCTGTGTTCTTCGCGCCGTCAGGGGCGCCGCGCGTTTTTGAAAAAAGAAGACTAGAACAGAGATCGCATGGCGAACGTAGCGCTTTTCACATTATTCAGAAAAATAAAACATAATTCATCAAATACCAGGCCTAGTTCATTATTTTCGAAGATTCACAACGCCAACAGCCGAAACTACAATTTCTAAGAAAACTTCACGGTGTAACAATAACCGTTGTCGCGTCGTGCTGTCGTGTCGCGCTAGTCTGCACGAAGCTTTATGGATGTTTGTACATTGCGCTGAAAGCTTTACTAATTGGTGAGCTCTTGATCAACTAGGAAGAGCGCAATGCGTATAAGGCAACCATGATTAGCTAAGTTGAATAAAAAAAATTGTCCACGGTTGTACTTTTACCCCCTGTATTTTTTATAACCCCCTTTAATTTTTTATTTCATTTTATTTTTATATGTTGTTATAGCGGCCATAGTACACATTCTGCGAACATTTCAAGTGTCTATCAATTACTGTTCAAAAGATAAAACCCTGTGACACACGGACAGCAGAGCCTTAGTAATACGGTCCCGGTGGCACCCAGTGGGTACCGACGTGTTTGTAGGTCGGGCAAAGTGTTATTGGGTTTTTCCATGGTGTAAATGGACCAATTATAGTGTAGTGTAGACCTTTTAATGATTACATGCGTGCTGTTATGTTATGTAGTCCGAACTGTCCACAATCAATTTGACAATGATTCCAAGCGTGACATAGGAAAACCTCAAAATGATTGCTGATTAAAGCCGTAGCTAATTTGTAAATGACCAACTGACGTTACTAGGATTAACATAAAACCAGAACCAACACAAAGCAAATAATATTTCTCGTTCAAAGCGATTTGCTATCGTTCCTAATCCAATCAGTGCGTTTGAAAAGGTCAAATTGCTCCACTAATTGCGTTGACTTAGATAATTTGATTATTCTTGGACGAATTCAGTTTATTACATCGGGGGTGGATTCGAATCATTTGAACCTTGACCTTTTGAGAGACATTCTCATCTTAGAGTAATGAACTAATGACATCTTAGCACTAGATCTGTACATCCTATACTATTAAATGAGCAATATTTGTATATATTTATATTTGTTATGACGTTCTCAAAAACGGCTCTAACGATTTCGATGAAAGTTGTATTATAGGCGTTTACGGAGGCGAAAAGTCGATCTGGCGAGGACTCATTTCTGGGAAAAATCGTTTTATCTATTTTCACCCGACCAGAGCTCGCTCGACCAGGTACTGTAATATAATATTCAATGGAGTGGCTTTTTTCCTAGGATTGCCTTGCGTAACGCAGTTTACGTATTTTGTGATTTGTCACAACAAAAAAGGCGAAAAGCAGGTATGCAGAATCTTCCTCGTACGTAACTGAATTAAACTCCCAATTAATTTTGGTTTATTTCTTGGTTCTTGGTAATAATTTAGCCATAATAGCCATCAAGGTGATGAATTGAAATCTGAAGTACCTAACTTTATAAAAATATAATTTTTAATTTATAAAAGGTAAAAGTAACTTCTTGTAAAAGTCGTAGAGGTTGTTGCTTACCACAGATGGGCAAGTTATTCAATGATCACCTTCGTTATTTTTTTTAAACCACATTTTAAATCTTTTTTTGCAAATTACATTATCATCAGAATAATCATCCTACCTTAACCTCCTGCAGGTTAATCCTCGTGACCGGCTCCTTATCCAGCATCCTACTGAGCAGGTGTCGCAGCTGCTTGGAGGGCTGGATCCTGCCAGGGTAAATCAGGGGTTCTGCTAGGACCTTCCGCTGCAGTTCCACAGCCGAGCTGCCGACCCACGGCACCTTGCCGGTTACCATCGCGAACAGGGTCACGCCGAGAGACCAGATGTCTGCTGCCTGGGGGTACATAAGAAGTGTTACATACAACGCACTCGGTACCGACGCGGCCATCTTGTTTTCTCATTACAATTTCGGTGACAACACAAATGTTTACCAATAATGACCCCCGGTTAATGTCATTAATACATCAAAAGATCCTTGTAGCACTCTAACTATTCTTTTTTTTTCTGTTTACGACATAATGTTCCAAATAAAAATATTCGTTCTTCAGTCATTGGATTGAGTTTCAGTCCGTTTAACTCAGATCAAGTTTGACGTGTTCCAGCAAAAAGATGTTTGGACATTTCATCAATAATTTATTCTACGAAATTATGTCAATTAGGTACTATAGGAATAGTTGGCTGAGCAAGAGGGCAAAATTCTGAATTTTATAAAGCATTATTTGAATATTATGTCCTTTATACATATGATAAAGCTACTACTGGCCAGATTTTCAACAGCATACATTATTTTACGAGCGTGTTTGTTCAACACTAATCTAAAAATATATTTTTAGAGAGATCTTCTTAGAGATCTTCTTACAGATTTTAAGAATCCTTACATTTCATTTCATCACCTACTAACATCATTTACAACTTTTTGTTCAACTCACTTCCCCACTATACCGATCCGCGGGCGCGGCGGCCTCAGGGGCCCGGAAGGCGGGCGTGCCCACGGTGCCCGACACCCGGCCGGCCGCCGCCAGCTCCCCGCAGGCGCCCAGGTCTGCCACCTGCACGCGGCCCTCGCCCAGCAGCAGGTTGGCTGGCTTGATGTCCCGGTGGGCTATGCGCTGGTAGTGTACTGGGGAGTAACGGAAATGGTTAGGAAAACTAACAAAAAAAACAGCGTGTTAAATGGTCACGCTTTTGACCTGGAGGTTTTTATTGGTACAGTGGGCTCCAGAGAAATCTCACCCCTTAAAAATTCTTTTTTTTTTTTATACGTGTGACGTTTCTCTGGAGCCCACTGTACCTAACTCAGTGTGTTACCGAATAAATAACGATACCCCTTGGTAAGACTGGTTGTCAGACTTTCGGAGTCTGACAACCAGTCTTACCAAGGGGTATCGTATTACCCAGTTACTGGGTTGTGGAGGTCAGATATGCAGTCGCTCCATGTAAAATACTGGTATTCAGCTGCATCCGGTTAGACTGGAACACGACCCCAACTTACATGGAAAAAGGCTAGGCAGATTGATTTCAAAGACAGAAATGAAGCACAGGAAAATGTAACCTGTGGTCTAGGATAGGAACGACCCGAAAAGTGTCCGGAGGTTTATCGTTATTATATTCAGGGAGAATAAATATTGTGTGGAGTAAGTAGTGATATCTATGCATGTAATACATCTCATGATCCTGGGGAGGATACGTTAACATGTTTTCCATACAAATGTTTGCTTTGGTCGAACCAATCTTATGTATTTACTGAATATGTATTTTGTGAGCATCAACGATCAAGAATATGTAGTACAGTCAACAAAACAGTTATGTATAAAGGCAACAAATTATTATTTTCCACTGACTGTCAATATTCTCTATTATTTTAGCGTAGAAAGATAAAAATTATTATGTATTTCTAAGCTCATGAGTATACAGTACAAATTGGAGTCTGTAAGGTAGGCAACGATAACCGACTTTTAATAATAAAAAATAATAATAATATTTTTTTTTTTTAATGATTTCATACTGAAGATCACGTCTAAACGAGTAGTGTTAATGATTTGGAAAAAATATATGTTAAATAAGAGCATTTTCTTAACAACTTAATATATGAATATTTAAAATTATTTTTAAAATGGTGAAGGTCTGAAAAATACTTTTCTGAAACCTTCACCATTTAAAAAATAATTTAATTGTTCATGTTTTAGTATACGTGTTTTATTTAAATACCTTTTATGTATAATAAATTAATAATGTGTCTAATTTGGGCAGCGCTCTTGTTTTATGTACCTATATTAAATGAATAATACGTGTAATTTGGGACAGCACTCCTTGATGGGCGAGTCCTATTACTGGCAGGACGTACGACGCGTTGCGTGAGCGCAGTACAGAACACGCAAGCTAACCACTCAAGGTCACTGGCATATATTTGCGTCTTAAGTTTTAAATAATAACCTACACGCAATAAATAGGTTTCAGAAAGCGACGTCAAAGACTTTAATACTTAGTAGGATAGTATACGCGCAACATTATATGCAGTTGCTAGTTAGTTGCTTGTGTTACTTACTTATGTCTCTTGTTGACTGTACGCATGGAGTTTGAGGAAAAACTATATTTTTCGTGAATCGGATATTAGGGGAGGTTCGTGGATGGACAGCTCCATCCTCTTCTCTGTCAATAAAAAAGTCATAAGTCATTTATCCATAGGATACTTCTATCTGTTCGTGCTCCGCAAGGTGATATTAGGCCTGCACCCTAATTGGGTAACACACGATCAATCATAGTCTGAATAATTTTAAAGGATATTGCTAATCTATTGCTTCATATGTTCGAAACATTTGTCTGCTCAACAACGTAAATAACGCAACGAATGTTGATAAACTGTCAAAATGAAACGGATTGTGATTGATCGTGTGTTACCTAATTAGGGTACTGGCAAAAATATAATGTAGTGATGAGATACAGTTACCTACAGTTCATATGCCGTCCAATTTGCCTACCTTGCAGTTTACAGCAATTGTGTATTCAGTTTTCAATTATTATTCAGTAGTGAAATATTGTAAATTGACGGGCACATGATAATTGGTTTCAACTGCCAATTCTCACAGTATTGGCACATTTTACGCAGAAAATTACCGACCCATTATAATGATTGGTTTTAGCAATTATTTTATGTAACACACATAAACCACTAGATTTTTTATACAAAATGCATTTCACTGGAAATTGAACGAGACACAATAGAAGTCTTATTGTTGTTACGCTTATGGGTGTTAAGACGCAGATATACGCCAGTGGCCTTGAGTGGTTAGTTTGCGTGTTCTGTACTGAGCTCACGCAACGCGTCGTACGTCCTGCCAGTAATAGGACTCGCGCATCAAGAAGCACTGTGTCAAATTCGACGCATCATTAATTTATATTTTTTTTTTCCAAATCATGAATACTACTCGTTTAGACGTAATCTTCAGTATAAAATCATTAAAAGTCGGTTACCGTCGCCTTAAGTGTCCGTCAATGCGTTAACTGTTTTCAACAGTCAACTTTAAGTGCTTACCTTTAACTACCGTCTTTAAAAAATATTTTTCGCATTTTTGAATCACCTTGCATTCAAAGATAAAGCTGTGACGAAACGCTTCTCCTCCTACTAAACCTCGTCTGACGGGTTGTTATTAAAATATTACGACATTTTTACGACTAGATAGCGAGGGGTGAGGGGGATTGAATCTGGGGGGTAATATACGAAGTAAAGTGATTGTTACTGAAACGAAGTTACAGATTCTTTTTCTGTATTTTATCCACAATGGCTTACATAATTATGCAGCCCAAAAGTCTGACCACCACTCTTACCAAGGGGTATCGTGTTACCCAGTCACTGGGTTGTGGAGGTCAGGTATGGAATCTCTCCACGTACGATACTGTTATTCAGGTGCATCTGGTTAGACTGGAACCCGACCCGTAACGGTCCTAGCTGTCATTCGTGGATCTTTGACAGTCGTTAAGAGTCGTCAGAAGCCCGAAAGTCTGACACCAGTCTTACCAAGGGGTATCGTATTACCCAGTTACTGGGTTGAGGAGGTCAGATAGGAAGTCACTCCATATAAAATGCTGGGATTCAGCTGCATCCGGTTAGACTGCCGACCCCAACATAGTTGGGAGAAGGCAGGCAGGTAATATTTTCTCGCTGCTGAGGGGAAAAGTTGTATGTGTTACACGAGACCAAAGTTATTTGCATGTCGTGTCTTTGAATCCCTCGCTGCGCTCAGGATTCTAACCTAGAATCACTCGCTTTCGCTCGGGATTCAAAATCAACACTCGCAGCAAAAACCAACTTTGCTCTGTTGTTGCACAAATAACAATTAAACTACTTTTGAGTGTCGTAAAGGAGCCAGGACCACAGGAGAGACGTCCACATGAGGGGAGCGTCACTTCTGAAGTTGTAACATTGTGCTTAGTTTAACGACTCTGCGGGAAACAGGTGACCTTTCTTAGAGCAGCCATGCAAGTACGGAACTTTGTTTCCTGGTCGAGGTATTGTAATTGAGACTTCCCTGGATGTACCCAGAGTTCAAATTAATTAGAAACGCAGTGAACATTTTTTATTTCGCAAACTATGTCTCGCCCCGCATTCTAGTGTAAAAAAATCTGATGTAAAAAATACTTCGCACAACTTTTAATTGACACGATCCTCTCCACAAAACTTTTTTAAAACCTATTCGTTTTGCCGGCGTACAAATGTAAAAAAAATATGCTGACACAGTCACTTTTGCATTTAAAATGAGGTTAGTACTCGTAGATGTTTTTACAAATCTAGTCTAGTTCTACCTACATACTTTTCAAATGCTAAAATTATCTAGGAATGTTGATGATTGAAAGTCAAAGTCCTTATCTACATAACAGCTGTAATGAACTGTTAACCTTTAGTCGTGAAAACCCATTGGTATCTTAGATATAGTAGAAAGACACGGTACTCACAGTATTCCACCCCCAGCAAGGCATCCCTGATGTACTTCCTGGCGAGGTATTCACTCAGCGGCGTCTCCGTCGGGATGTCGATGACGGGGCCTCCTTCCAGCAGCTGGAACACCAGGTACAGATGGTCTTCTGCTGGGTCGTCCAGCACCTGGTGACCATTTATTATTTATTAATTAAAATTATTATGCACAATTAAAAATAACCGTACGACATTAAGTCCACCTTGACTTAATGTCTTAGATATTTTCTACCAGTCTACCTTCTTAGGGAGGACAAAACATTTTACGGATTATTAAGATACAAATATCCAACATGGATAGACCATGACCTAGGTTAAGACATCCTAATCCAGGTCAAGGTCTGCCCATGTGCCAAATTTCATCCAAATCCGTTCAGCTGTTTTAGCGTGAAAGCGTAACAAACTAATAAACAAACAAAATCACTTTCACATTTATAATATTAGTTAGGGTTGTTTTAGTGAAACGCGAAGATAAAGGCTCATTCTCAACGGTAAGCGGGAGTCTGGGAACTCGCAACATCATAACAATCAGAGTTCCATGACAGTTGAATATAATATGAACGGTCGAATCATCGCAAGGTTTTACGACTTGACAAAACATCGAGATTTCTTTACTGTTTGTTTGGTTTGTTTGTTTGTTTATATTAATGTATTAAACTTCCGGAATGAATTCTCTAAATGAAATTCTATAGTGAAAATCTCATCAAAATCCGTTGCATAGTTATGAAGACCAACGCGGTCACACAGACAGACACGACAAGCGACTTAAATTTATAATACGCATAGATAAAGATAAATGTGAAATTTCATTGTGTCTGCGAATTTTCATTATAAAGCGCAATTTTTGTCGCCATGTTGGGAAATCTCTTGGGTGTCGGGTGTCCTTAAACATCAGTGCAGGATCTTACTATCGCATCGATAAGGAATAGACGTGCACGTAAATCATAAAATCTTGGTACTTACTTCAAAATTTTGCAAAAAATCTGATAGGGCCGGGCAACACATGGAAATAACCCGAAATATGTTGATGAACAAAAATTATTAGTATTCTGTGTAATCATCTGCTTACGCAAAGCCAGATAGACTAAGAAAATGAAAAAATAAACATTACCTTCATATACGAAAAGAAAGTAAGAAAATAGACGTGTTATTTACCTTCTAATAGAGAGAGTCAATAAGACGAGATGAGGTCAGTTCTGTGTATGAACAATTAACAGAACCGTCATCCTCATTGTGTTTGTCGTTCATTTGTCTTACTAGCGGACGTGGGATCGTTTATTATTATGTAGTAAGTAATTATTATTGTTTTAGATATCTATTGCTTCTTCGAAAACTTTTTAGCATTGATGTTTACAAACGAAAAGAATAAATGGTCCTGGAGAATTTAAAGGGCTTCAAAATGCCATTTTGGTTTCGATAGGATTATAATTAACGGTGCCCTTTCGGTGACACCTTTTTGGTGATTTCACATATTTCGTTCAGAATCTGGCAATTATTTTGTCTTTTTTTTAAGTACCTTAATGATATAAAGTCATTTTCAATACGCCGGAAGGTCATGGGACCATGAGCTCTGTGGTTTTTTTTTAAAGTTGTAACTTGGTATGCCATTAAAAATTTTCAAATTAAGGTTGGCCGAATATTTTGACAGAATTACATGATACGAGTATTATTGAATGCTTGGAAATACATTTCTAGACCTAAATCTGTTAACATTTTTCCCAATAACGTAGTGTAGTAATTTGCTGTAGGCGAACCCATAGTATAATAATAGGCGAAGAATATGTAGGCATATTCTAAATAAATAATTGTAATCGGGATGTCTTTAGATCATCGACATAAAGAGAAGATGATATTGATGCTGTAAGATGAAATAAAAGTCATATTCTTCTCTGCCAGGGTTCCGTATTCAAAGGGTGCCAACGGGACTCTTATTAAGGCTGCGCTGTCCGTCTGTCACAGGGCTATATCTTTTGAACCATAATAGGTACAACTTGAAATTTTCACAGAGATGTGTACTACTACGGTCGCTATAGATAACAAATCATCTCATTATACGGTGGTACGGAACCCTTCGTGTGCGAGTCCGACTAGCACCGAGCCGCTTTTTTTTAGCCCAAAATGGCGTCATTTTCAGTTTTTTTATGTCGATATCAGAGAAGTTTTTAGTAAGTTTTAATTTAATTCTTGTATAAAAAAAGTTTTACTCCTCACCTCAACCAACTTGACAACATTAGGGTGGTCCAGTTTCTTGAGCACAGCTATCTCGCGGTACACCCTCTGCAGGGGGTCGGGGGGCGGGCCGGGACCTGGCCTCCGAGGGGGCGCCCTGCCGAACAGCCCCGCGCGCCGCATCAGCTTGCGTTTCGAGAGGATCTTCATCGCCTGTGGAAAGAATGTGGATTAGAAATTTAGGATATT
This sequence comes from Agrochola macilenta, assembly GCA_916701695.1. Lineage (NCBI taxonomy): Eukaryota > Metazoa > Arthropoda > Insecta > Lepidoptera > Noctuidae > Agrochola > Agrochola macilenta. The sequence goes on along the minus strand of OU753573.1, from coordinate 19,775,363 downwards.
GTTCTTTAAACTAATATAAAATGGTCTCAGAAGATGGACAGTGACGGCTAGCTAAAAAAAAAAAATTATAAAATATTTGATGACGTATGTTCAGAAGTGCTTTAATGCCCAAGTTTTGGAGTCAATATTGAAGTTCATCATTTCAGAAGTATGTAAGACTGTTTATAGTTTTGGAGTCAATATTGAAGTTCATCATTTCAGAAGTATGTAAGACTGTTTATAGTTTTGGAATCAATATTGAAGTTCATAATTTCAGAAGTATATAAGACTGTTTATAGTTTTGGAGTCAATATTGAAGTTCATCATTTCAGAAGTATGTAAGACTGTTTATAGTTTTGGAGTCAATATTGAAGTTCATCATTTCAGAAGTATGTAAGACTGTTTATATGTAGTTTTGGAGTCAATATTGAAGTTCATTATTTCAGAAGTATGTAAGACTGTTTATAGTTTTGGAGTCAATATTGAAGTTCATCATTTCAGAAGTATGTAAGACTGTTTATAGTTTTGGAGTCAATATTGAAGTTCATCATTTCAGAAGTATGTAAGACTGTTTATAGTTTTGCAAATTACTGGGACTTTCCTTTAGATTTTGATAGATACTAACTGTGACTGTAATGATTTCCGCTTTAGAATTAATGTAGTAGAGGAAACTTCTGTTATCATATGAGCCGTGTAAGAAGTTACTACGAGTTATAAGGTTTTTTTTCCTACCTACCTAGCCGTACACAATTTAATTAATTATTCGAGCAGTCCATGATTCAGTCGAATAGGGATGTTGACTGGGTAAAAAAAAAAAAAACTATTTAGTCCGTCAGTTAGTTAATAAACAATAGACACGTATTTTTTGCTTTATCATATTAATAAAAAATGATAAAGATAAAGATAAAGATATATTTATTTGTAAGCATGTGTAACATTATACATATAAATGCAAATGTGGATGTAAAGTGGGTTGTCTGTGAGTTGCAACATGTTTTGCCACCATTGGCGTACAAAATAGATTATTGCCACTTGAAATACAACACAATGAAAGAAAGCAAAAAAGAAAAAAAAAAATAAAGCATAGCAATATTAAAATATAACACAAACAGATTAGAAACTATCATTTAAAAAATCGATCGATCGGTTTAGATAAAACGCATTAAAGTTGGGCGTGGGGGATCGCTACGTCACAATTCAGTATAAAATCTACCAGGGAGTGACGTCATGCCACATTTTAACTCAATATATTGCCGTAATCATTTGATTACGTAAAAAAAGAAAAAATACGTGTCCAATATTTTTTTATAATCTATCTGACGGACCATAAACATCCCCTATTGAATTAATTATTCGACCAGTCCATGAATCGGTCGAATTGTTTTGTTTTACATTAGAAGAACACAAACAGCCACAGGCTTGTCTTAACACAATAAATCTGTACGCGTCATTAGATTTCCTCTCCCGTCGCTCGCAGATTGACGTTGTTCAAGGTGGATGCCTGCCCTTTGACATTCAACAGAATATTTCATCTTTCTCAATTGTTTCCGCCCCAAACGGATGTTGTTACCAGCGATGTAATTTCTTTATATATCCGACTAGGTGTTGCTTTTATTGTAAGCGTAACAACACACTTGCCGAAAATTACTATGAATATGTTTTCTATGATAATTATGCGACGTAATTTCGGCCAGGGTCAAGGTATTCAGCTGCATCCGGTTTAACTGGAAGCTGACCCCAACATAGTTGGGAAAGGCAGAAAGATCCATTCTAAAATAATTCAATAAACACCTAATTATATTGAGTGGGGTTTCTAATCTTTCGTACGGATCCGTTTTTCCCAGTTATTTGTTACAATTGTGTGGGAATTGACATTTGATGTATTGATTCGATCACTAATAAACAAACACTGCTACATCCTTATTTCTTTGATTACTTGATTGTTAGTTCTTTACAAAACATAGCATCACGACTATAATTCCGGATAGGTTAGGCAGAGGTGTACCTCTAAAGTACACCCACATTTCGCCAGTTATGTTTAAGTCCCATGTAATACGGGGCGAACCTATTGCCGTCAACCGGGCACAAATCTAGACTCCAGGCTGCTACTGAGAAAGCACAATAACACTTTGCCCGACCTGAGAACCCAGGACCTCATACCATGCAGTAGTGCTCGTGACCATTAGATCAACGAAACAGTTACTTGTTTACTTCTGTTATAATGTTGCTGTTGGACATTAGCGTCAATGGATGACTTTAATTTTGGACCTTGGTATAATAATCATAAGAGTGGCACTTCATGACAACAGCAGAGCAATAAGAGCGTCGTGTGTATGTGTGTCTCAGTTTATATAAATAAACTGAGGAATACTTTTGTGTAGAATATCAGTTCGTGTTGTGGAGCAATTAGGTTAAGCTAAGGTCCAATTTCCTGTGTCCATAGCACGAACATTTAACAATTGTTACCACCGTGTCGCCAATTTGCCGATTTTGTGTAGGAATTGTGATTGGCAACGTATGCGACAGACAAACGTTAACGACTTACTTTTTGTGCGACCGAGTCTGCATCGCACAAAAAGTAAGTCGTTAATGTTTTGCTAGTCGTAAGTGTTACATACAATTGATTTCCAAATAAAAGATGGATGGATTGTGTGAGGAATGTTATGAAGGAGAAGAGAGTGAATGATAGCGTGACGGTTGGCAGGGAGAGTGGAAGAAGAAATCGTGTTGCGCCGACCACGAGTGACATGGGACAAGGGAGAAATATGATGATATGAGTGTTACTTATAATTCATACATTTTTATCCTTCAATAAGCACACCATTCAGATTAATGGACACAAAGTGGTTGGTTTATTAATTAGCTTTTGTCCGCCGCTTGGCTCACGGGAATGTACAACCAGGACAAAAAGTATCCTATGTCTAGGTTATGTATCATCCGCTTGTGTGCCAAATTTCATCGAAATCCATTCCGCCGTAAAGGCGCCAACAGACAGACAGACAGAGTTAGTATGGATGTATTTAAAAGTGTTATAAACACTTTTACTAAGTTTAAAACAATAATAGGGAAAGTCAGAATGTACGTGCAATAGGGATGTCGACTGGGAAAAAAACAAACTATTTAGTTCGTCAGTCAGATAATAAAATAATTTAGACACGTATTTTTTGCTTTATCATATTATTAAAAAATGGTTTAAATAAACCGCTTTAAAGTTGGGGGGTGGGGGCTCGCTACGTCACAAGTCAGTATAAAATCTATAGGGGAGTGACGTCATGCCACATCTTAACTCAATATATTTTCGTTAAAAAAAAATCGGTGTCCAATATTTTTTAATACCTGACGGACCAAACAAAAATTTTAATCAACATCCCTATTTGTTGATTGATATATTTTTTGGCCAGAAACTACATGGTCTTTTTTTAGAGGATAATTTTATGGTAACTAGGTTTACTTACATAATGCGTATCATCCTCTTCATTGTAGGCTAACTTGACGATCCCGTACGAACCCTGAAACAACAAGTTTACATAACTACCAACTTATTAGCACAGTTCGCAGAATTACACTTTTAGTATAATTAGTGGCTGAACTGAACTGGCGCTCGCGTTACATACGAGGAGGTATGCTGGGTCGTTGACCTATTTATTTATGTAGATGCAGTTGAAAAATAAATGGATGGTCTTTCCATGTCTGTTTGGATGCATATTTTCAAGTTTCAGGAACAAATAATTAATATTATAAATCACATAGCTTTTTGAAGGGAAAATTTGAAGAATATGTAAAATTAAGCTTTACATAAGTATATGTATTGAAGCCATTGTTATTTTCTAGATCTTTTTAGTTATTGACAGACAAGCCGACGTGCGGCCCACCTGTTCGTTAGTGGTCACCGCGTCGCCATGTCATCTGTTATACAAGAGATTTCGCAGATGCGTTGTTATCCCAGACCTCTAGAGACAAAGCCAAAATGTTCATTGTGTCTGTAATCACACCGGCACCCACTCTTTAGACTAGAACGCAGCGACACGTTGCTTGTCGACACAAATAGGTGTTGTGTTACTTCCCCGGTTGGGCTTGTTCACAACGAGCTCCTAACTATGTGTTCATGAATAAGATTTCCAAACATGAGGTTATCCACAAACCTGTCCAATAGGCTCCAGCAGCCGGTACTGGTTAAGCTGCACGTACCCCGAGGCCTGCGCCAGCGACACGCGCCGCGACTCGCGAGGCGCTCGTCGTGGTCGCGGCGAGCCCTGGCCGCTGCACTCCGCTGACTTCGCCGCGTGCGACTTGAGCAGTGTCGAGCGGTCGCCCGTCGCTGGGTATGTGGACAGCCTACGGTGGGAAGTAAAAATATTATTTGAAAATAGAAATACATAACATAAAGCATCGAATACCTCGAAGGGTTAGGCAGAGGGGGTTGTTAGTACTCGAACATTTTGCCAGTTATTGTTAAGTTCCACGTAAACGGGCACGAATCCGAATTTCGGGGTTAAGGGTATAGTGTTGTTACTGTTATTGCGACAGTTGTTTCTGATTTCCAGTCTCATCAAGATTTTTCTTCTAAAAACATAATTACGAGATTTTTCTTATCAATGTTAAAAATATAGTTAGTTACTCATACACATACAGAAAGCAGTCGTGGCCCAGTGGTAACGGCCGCGACTTACGAGTTCTAGGTCGTAGGTTCGAACCCAGCCAGGCGCTTTACTTTGTGTAAATTATATCATCACCACTGCTCTCAAAACGGTGAAGGAAAACATCGTGAGGAAACCGGTATGAGCTAGAACCAAAAATTCGAAGACATGTGACATCTACCAACCCGCACTGGGCCCGCGTGGTGGATTACGGACCACTCGCTCTCCCAAGAGGAGGCCTGTGTCCCAGTGGGAAAATTGTAAGCTGATTATGCACACGTGCGCACTAGACCCGCCTAGATTAACCATAGAGTGTGAGTACACCACAAATTGATCGCTACTCAGTTTGTGGTCGAGCTGTGCACGCGACAACGCCTACGGCGACCTAATCGTTTTGACACTTGCACTATACTCACTTCGCGCATAGGAATTTTGTTATTAAAATTAATTGAACACTAATTTTACGACGGTAAATTGTATGGCATAGCAAAAAAAATACGGACATTATGTTTGATCACTTTTGTAAATCCTACTAATATTATAAACGCGAAAGTTTGTGAGTATGGATGGATGTATGGATGTTTGTTACTCTTTCACGCAAAAACTACTTAACGGATTTGGATAAAATTTGGCACACAGATAGTTTATAACCTGGATTAACATATAGGATATTTATCCCAATATTCCCACGGGATCGAGGCGCTGCTAGTTGTTAATAAATTAATAGTACGAGTATAGATATTAGTGAGCGAGGATTAGTAACGTCAAAAACGTATTTAAGTATCTCATTCCCTGGTTATGTAATGTAAGGTACTTATGAAATTGCGAAAAGTTGATGTTAATTCTTGTACTATTCTTTTTTGCTGTTGCTTTTGAAAAAACTTATTTCTAAATAAAATCAAGTACGGTACAATTAAAAACTCGACTATCAAAATAATACTACAAAACATAAACCCACTCGTAAGTCGTAACCAATACTTAAACTATCATTCATAGAATTAATGCCAAGTCATTATGACGTCATCCTAAAAAAATTCAAATAATTATTTTTTATAGTCCGAACAAAGAATCTTGACACTTGAATATGACCCGATAAAGCCTATAATTAAATATCTGGTATTTTTTTGCGGTTAAAATAGGTGAAGCGATTAATCTCTGTAACATCCTCGACAGACTTGTAAAAACATTCTTTAGATTATATATTTTTTGTTAAACTTGAATATGTTAGGTACTTGTAAATGGTCATAAATTATATCTTCTAGGCCTGTTTGGAGCAAAAACATGAGCCTGTTTGGTGACAGCTTTAATAAACGATCTTAAGGCTCTTGCGCGTTACAGGCCAAATGACACTTTACTGATAGCAAAAATATGGTCAGTTTAACGTCAATTTCATGGACTGGATAGCCCAGTGAAACAGCCGACCACCTCCTAGGCTGACCTGTGAGATACCATTAACAAAATTAAAAAAATACAATAATATGGTATACTTCGAAACTATGGGCCTTACTATTATAATTTAACTAATACAATTTTAAATGAAATTACGATACTACGTAGAACATTGACTGTTTCTATGCTTGCACCCTCTAGAAGTAAAATGGCTCATACAAAACTCTCAAGTATAATCTAGAAATCTATAATCTTCATAAATATAGGTGAGGATGACCTGATTGATCCCTGCTAATAGAGATTTGTGCCAAAACAGGGCTTCCCGGCAAATATGGCCGTTGATAAGTTTCCACTGGATTATTGTGGATAATAACACTTCATATGTTACAGGCTTAGCGCGCTCAACATGTCTTACCTTTTTTCCTTATTTACTTTATCGGTAAAGAAATATTGGTCAAGTTTTATACCGAAAGTCTGAACAGTAAACTGGATGTCAAACACGTGTGTTTGACATCCAGTTTACTGTTCAGACTTTCGGTACCTAGGCTGTTGTTAATGGTTGACGACAATATCTACATGATAAGTAAGTGGGCTTGAGATTTTTCTACGAATCTAATTCAATTTACTTTCAAACTCTGATTAATAAGAGGTTTAAGATTGCCATTACCCTTACTCTCGAGTTTATTCTTAAGGGGTCAGTGCCTGGCTCTATAACTCTGCACTATGTTCGAGGCTTTAGCCTGACGTCCCACACGTTCTGGCTTATTAATGTTGACTCATAAATAGTATCAAAAAGTATAGATATTCGGTACCTATAAAGAAATGTATTGGCTACTTGGAAGACATTCGCCATTGTCAATACCTAAGAAATTGTTGTTATTTAAACAAGTTTTAAATCCTGTATGGACCTACGGTATTCAGCTGTGGGGCTGCACCAGCCAAAGCAATCGTCAAATCATGTAACAACGTTTTCAAAACAAAGTACTAAGGGATATAGTCAACGCGCCATGGTACATTAGAAATAGTGACCTCCACCGGGACCTGAAGATGGATGTCGTAAACATAGTTATAAAAAAATATGCAGAAGCTCATGAACACAGACTTCATCATCACGTGAATGTTAAGGCGAACTCCTTGACAACACTGAATTAGTGCGAAGGTTGACTTTTAAAAAGAAACACGTGAATCAAGTGTCTTTCCCTTAACTAATAATGAATAAGAAAGACGTTATTGGACGACTTCTTCATTTTATAGTTACTTAGCAGTTTAAGTTATATTTAAATTACTTATTAGCTAATAGGCTAGATTTGTAGTCTGCATAAAGTATCATCAATTGTGTAACTTTATAAAAAATAAAAAAAAAACAGTATCAAGACAATTTTGTACCTGTCACCATCTGGGGCTCTCTCAGTCTGCCACCGACTCCTCTCATGTTCTCTGTTGCTACCGTTCGACACTTCCACTGCTGAGTGTCTGCAACAAAACATTACACAGGTTAGATTCCGTGAGAAACTATAATACACCACTACTATTCACTTGTTTATTTTATTTTATTTGTTAATAACCGACTTATATTTACAGTTTTTGGTCAAGGTGTAAGGGCCAAGAATGAATGGTATTCCACATCGCAACTCCTAAATAGCAGTCACCTTTTATTTTTGTTAGAGTTAAGTTTAGTCAAGATGCGGTTCAATTCATCTCGTTATCAGACGAAAATAACAATTAAATGTTATCTCTGATCGATCTGCCGAACTTGGAGGTTATGGCATTTTCTCCTTTTAGCAGTTCCATGTACGGGAACTTTTTTATAAACGCTTTGTTTCTAATATTTAACATTAAAAAGAACGACACAAACGTGCAACATCACTTGCGACACCACTATTCCAAACCTATTATATCTCATAAAAATCATTCTTTTTTCCACATTTTGGCGTCACAACACATAGATATTAACCCGAGCAGCACGTGCCAGTGAATTAGATTCGCTTACACGTTACTTATACAAAGGGGTGTAGGCAGAACTGGAGGTACGTGACTAACCTACGTGATAACTACGGACGAATTCTGGACGGGACAGAATAATATGAGTATATCATGTTTCATAATTTACGGAGGTTGTTTTTGTTATAATTGTATTGTGTGGTGGTTTGTTTGTTTGTTACGCTTTCACGCTAAAACGGCTGAACGGATTTGGATGAAATTTGGCATAGGGGTAGACCTTGACCTGGAAAAGGACAGTGACAGACTTTTTATCCCGATAATAACATGGGCTCTAGATTTATGCGGGTGAAATGGCTGGGCTCAGCTAGTTTTATTATAGTTATAAGTTGTCACTTCTCTCGACAGTCCACATGACAGCAAGTTTAAAAAAAAATTAAGAACAATAGACTTATAGTAACGGAAATCATCCCAAAGTCACGTGTACTTTTTTTGTGCAAAGTATCTTAAAAAATTACATTATCTTTAAATAGAAAGAAAGAAACGGTTTACAATCAGCGCGTTAAACGAAAAAATCAATACACGTGATATCTCACTATTCCCCCTTGTGTTAATTCATGTTTTTTTTACCCCATCCCACCTTTCGAGCCTCACGTGATTTATGGACGACCCCTTACCATACCTAGAACATGCAGATTCAAAGCATCCGAACTGGACTTTTGACATGATCCAACAAGCAGTGTGGCCGATGAGATTTCCCGTCGGTGAAGAAGTTCCATACTTTCATCGTCAAATTGAATTTTTGTACAAAATTTCATGCTTTTAGACGCAGCCGCTTACGCAGTGAGTTGTCTGTCGGTAAAGCTTTGGTTTCCTAGATAAGCGGTTCCGTCATGTTGTAACAGCCGTCATGAAAATCTGTCCTTTTCACCAGTATTTGACATTAAGGTGTTGAAAACGCTCTGCGTTTGGCCATTCGTTATTGTGTGACCGTTCCCGTTTTCTTAGGAAACCAAAGCTTAGACCAATTACCTAATATGTTGTTGAATCGACAACACTGTGCTTCTAAAACTAATGACTTTTTAAAAGTGCAAACAAGCTTTTATATCAGAAGCATGACGTTGTAACATAACCCGCACAAATATTATCAGAAGCACTTATTCTTTCTCGCCCACAGTCAGTCAGAAATTGATATAGCACGTAGGCGAGGGTTTAGTTACATGTCGCCCTTGCATTAGAGGAGTAGGCAGCGATGTAAGTGACTGACAGACGAACAAACATCTTTGATATAACGTGGGGTAAATTGAATAAGGGGTCGTCCATAAATCACTTGCGGCTCGAAAGGTGAAGAGGGGGTTCCGAAAAAATCACGAAATATCAAAAGAGGGAGGGGGTGTAGTGAGATATCACGTGTATTAATTTTTTCGTTCAACGCGCATTTCTAAACCGAAAAGCGGCCCCCTAAAAAATTTGTTTTTGTTGTTGATCGCTGTCTGCTCACACCGCTAGCGAGTGCTGGTTTGTCGCAGCGACAAGAGCTATCAGAGAGTACTCAGCGACACTTGTTTGGCGGGCAGAAGACTCGCTGCTAGAGTCACGCTTGTTACGTTACCATAGCGTACTCGCTGTTCGTTTTTATTTTCTAGCACTCCTCGCTTCTCGATAATCGAATAATAGATGATGATGATAATAATGATGGATGCCTAAGGAGACAAGGTCCTCCCGTCATTTCCACATCGGATTTTTTTTATTGTCATGCAATTTTGTCCAGCAGGCTAAATTGATTGAAAACTGAGCAAAACAAATAACAAATAAATGTTGGTCGAAGTCAATGTTCCTGTGCGCACTGTAGTTACTGTCAAGCTAATTGCCCTGGACCAACTACATATGTCAACAGTTGATCTGCATGCGGTATGCAGGCTAATTGGGTTCGCTTCCACAAATACCTTCACAGAGAACTGGTCAAAATTTGTGTTTCTGTAGTATTTTCATACAGGCAGTTTGAAAATTTACATACATACATAAACTCGGTCCTTTTTCCCATGGAGGTAGCCAGAATAAGGTGTATAATAAGTAAAAATTACGGTATCTTGAATCCTTCACCTAAAATCTCTTTTAATGAATACACGCCATACCCGTAGTATTAGTAGATCAACCGCTCTCCTTCACTCTTAACCGACACATTGTATTCTAAGGCACGATTTGAACAAGTACAGCTTTTTCCCTTATTTAAGTGGTCGCAAGAATAGTGGACAACACACTACAAAGAAGCACGCTTTAATAATAAATTAGTAGTCTTGCTCAATTGGTAAGAAAATTATTCAGGAGCGCCAAGTCATCATCACTGTCCTGCTCTCATCACACCCACTCTCGGTAGTCACTTCCTTTCTAGCCTTAACATCTTTCATAGTCCATCCATCGATTCTTTGGTCTCCCCCAACTCTTTAGCCATCCACATTTATACTCAAACCTTTCCTCACGACATCCTTCATCATTCTTCAGGAGCTAACTGACTTGTTAAAATTGTTGCTTGCAGCAACAATTTTAACAAGTCAGTTAGCAAGTATTTGAAGAAAAAAGTGTATCATAAAGGAAACAAAAGATATAAATACAGACCTACAGATTGGTGTTTTAACAACTTTCCTATGTAATAGGGGGACGCGTATAGTCACACCAGTTCAGACTCCGGGCTGTTACTGAACATTTTCTAGTGGTAGACATGGTCCAATTCGGTAATCGAACTCAAGACTCTTCGCTTAGTAGTTGTGCAACCGCGACCATAGACGAACTAGACTGTCACTAACTATTTATTTAAGTACTTATCATAACATCACGCCTCTTCCCCAAGGGTGAGGCAGATGTGTCTTATAGTACACCCACATTTCACCGGGTTTAAGTCCCATGTAATAGGGGGCGAGCCTATTGCTATCAACCGGACTCAAATCCAGACTTCGGGTGGCTACAGAGAAATTACAAATAGAAAAACCCAATAGCAGTTTGCCCGACCCGGGAGTCGAACACAGGCCCTCATGCTCCGCAGTAGCGGTTGCCACCACTAAACCAATGAGGCAGTTATGAGTTGGGAACTGTGTTTTAGATATTTTGTAATCCAGCTGTAAAAGACATTACATTATTTGTCCATCTTTAAAAGACGAAGCTAATAGATTTAAGACTATACGTTTAATCCATTTAACCGTCAGTTTACTGCAGTTTTACGACCTCTCTGTGTGCTTACAACCCGAAGATGACGTTGTAAAGATATTTGAGAATCAACTCGGTTTTATAGACAGAGGATTTTAAATGTTAGAGTTAATATTCGGATCTGATTCTTGAAATACGAACATTAAAGTAGAATCGTCTGAAAATACATATAACGTCGAGATACCACAATCAGTTATATTCATGTCAGTGTAAAAATTACTTTAGCAGTTGTTTAGACTAGTAATAAATGGTCAAAAGAATACACGAATTGCAGATCGCAGAATTGTCAGGAGAATGCTGTTGTTTATTCCTCAATCCCTCCATTCCTCTTAATTTGATTCCTAAGCAAGCTTCTTGAAATAATGATGGCAAATAAATAAATTAAGCAAATTGACTACCAAGTTAAATTCTCCGCATTCAAATCACAAACTGTAATTCTTCGACAATTGTGTGAAATGGCCATAATACGGCGAATTGATGTGTCTATTTGATAAACAATTACACAAATTATTATAATTATAACAAATTTGCCCTGACTGTATTTATATCGATTACAATATAGACAGTACCAGCCATGACGATGCTGCTGCTTTAATTGACATTAAGATCTGTCCCCGAGAAACAGACCCATAGGTACCTTGTTTGGGGACCAACGTCCAAATAAATATTTTTATAAGATATTTACAGATAAAATAATTATAGTTGTAAGGACATTTTTGTAACAATTGATTATTATTCTAATTTTGTGATTTCTAAGACAGTTTCTATAAGTATGCCTCAAAGTTGTTTACCTATACCAAACCAATTAACAAACTTAGCATATACATATTATAATGTTCTTTTGTGGAGTAAAACTACAGATGCGCACACGCCTCTTAGTCAGCAATCACACGAGAACAAGGAGTACAGACATCGCTTGTGATTGAACACGTGTTCACAAACACGCATTGATGCAAGTGTCGATCTTATCACATTAGTATGGCAATAAATAATTTGTTTAAGTAAATCAAGATAAAGGATGCCAAGTGGACTTACTAGCACAATTTTATTAGTGCTGGTAATACAGTTTATCCTTTAAAGTTAAAATTCGCGAGCACATTTGTAAGAAGCTGGCAGTATCATCACAACGGTAATGTTTTTCCATTGTTTGTCTTATTTGTTTTAGTATATTCGTGTATTTATGTGTATATGTGATTTTCACAATGTTAACACTAGAAATAAGGACAAACTACGAGCTCCCTTTCACCGGCTTCATAAGGTTCATAACTCATTTGTTGGGCTTGGTATAACCTTTTATAACAAGCTACCCTCTTCTTTGCTAGATTTGCCTTTTAATGCGTTTAAAACGAAAGTAAAATCCAATCTTTGTTCAAAGGCATACTATTCTATCAACGACTACTTAAATGATAAGAATAGTTGGTCGCTGTGATTAACTCAAGACAATGTTTATGTTCTTTCTCCAGCTTACGTACTGACAAGTTATATGAGTTTATATAATTGTTTATTTTATTTGACTTTTTAAGTCAAGTTATTTTAATTTAACTTCAATTTATTTTTGACAATATCTACTCATCACACTGTTTTTTTATGAGTTGTATTGCAATATGTGGTTAGCTAGTGACCTCGACAATTGATCATATTATTTACTGTTATTAGTAATTAACTCTTTGTTTATTTATTTTACATCGATGGTCCTAGTTTATCATTTATAACTTCCAGTTACAACTATATGTAAGCGGGCACGCCCTTTATGCCTGGAGGCTTTTTTATTTAGATATTAATTCTGTTTACGTTTAGTTTTTTTTATTTCGGCCTGAGTATCGATGATTGATTGGTTGAGTTCTCGATGATTTTGTTTGGTATATTGGCGTGTGCTAGCTAACATATGGCTAATAATTTGAATTATGTTTTGTGTTGCGTAATGTAAATTATTTTGAATACTATTATATAGAATCTTTTTTTTTTGTTCTTCTAACTGAACAGACAGCTGTGCTGCTGGGGAGTTTGTTGCGCCACTTCTTCTTCCCAGCTAATGCACTAGGAAGTGGTGAAGGGTGGGCGTTTTGGGGGACTGTCTTATGTAATTTTGACGTTCGAAAAGTGCTGATTCTCAGCCTAGTTTGAATAAATGACTTTTGAATTTGAATTTGAATTTATTTATTTGTGCTTATATTTATATAATTATAATTAGGCTTATATATTATATTTATAGTTTTAATAGGTTTATGTGTATCTTTAATATATTTAAAAAAAAAAAAAAAACCAAAGTTTTTCGTTTTTGCACCTACCACTGTTTGTCTCTGCATCACCCAAAGGTTGACTGGTAGAAAATGCCTATGGCATTAAGTCCGTTTCTGTGCATGAAGCTAATGTGCTTGAAGTATTAAATAATTATTTATATAAATACAGACATAAAAATAATTTCTTTTGAAACATCAAACTTCTACGCTAAAGTTATCTTGACTGGCTAAGATGCCAGCTACATTGTAGCTGACTACGCCGTGGAATGCCAGCTACGCTAAAGTTGACTACGTCGTCATGCGCCGCAGGGTTCTCGCTACGCCGTAGCAGACAACACGTAGCAACTACGCGCCGGATGCCGGCTACGTCGTAGAAAACTCCGCCGCAGGTTGGCAATCATCGCGGGCTTGCGGACGGTGAGCAATGGGTAGCTCGCCGTCCGATAAGGACCAGGCTCGGGTCGAAGGCGCATTGTAGAGATGTCAGCACAAACTGACGGCGTCCGTAAGGGCCAATGACTGCCAGGGTTGCGAGTTTGGCCGAAAGGGATATAGCGGCCCCGGCACACAGGCAATGGAAGGAACACGGTTGGGTTTGAGTCAGTAAAAGACTGACACGCCCTCCCGCTCCGCCCAGAGCGGGAGAAGTTATTTGATAATATACAACCCAAAAAAAAAAAGGTTGGCATTCATATTTTTTTTTATCCTTTATGTTACATCTTTCATCATCACCATTCTCCTGCCCTATCTCAATATATCGTGGTCGGCGGGTGGTCGGCGCAACATATCTCTCTCTTCCACACTTCTCCATCAGTCGTCATCTCGGTAGTCCCCCCTGTCTAGCTATATCATCGTCCACACAGCCCATCCATCGTTTCTTTGGTCTTCTGCTGCTGTTATAGCTATCCACATTAAGATTCATCTTTAAGTTATACTTCCGTATTTTAATGTTTTGGTTACGGTAATGTTTTCACGTTTGATTTTCTGCTGCAGTTAGTTCATACATTATTTTTTCTTTACACACAAGATTTGTTCCAAATCCTTGAAAATATAGAGCTTACATATCTTTAAAACAAATCCAAGATGTAGGGTACCGGGAACGACTGCACAAGGCACATTACAGCGAGGATAAACTACGTGAGAACCGTATGAAAGTTTAATTTTCTACGAAATTTCAACAGACTACGTTTCTCTACAATCTTTGTATTTACATATTTTATTATTTCAGGATTATAGTACAAAGTAAAATGTTGCTGAATTATGAAATGTATTCATTCGCAACGGAAATTAGTGCTGAATATGTTAAGAGTAAAATAAAGGTTTTAGAGGATTACGGATTTATAGAGGTGAATTTGTTTTGATTCTGTACAGTTTAGTGGTAGTATTATACAAAGATTTAAATCGTAGATGTGCCCTCACCGTATTAAGTCGCGCGAAAAAGTGTCCACACTGAGAAGAGTGCCCTCGCACAATAAAAATGGCGTTTCCATGACAATCAAGTGAAGTGTCTGCGATATTGTGTGTCAGAGGTGTCAAAACGAAACAGGAACGCGACCATCTTATAACGCGGCAGGGCAAATCTACGATTGAAATCTTTGGTATTATATAATTGCATGTGTGAGTACTATGTACTGAACGTCTGGTACGTCTTTCATTGACTTGAGTGTGCCCTGACAGTTGAGAGTATTTCATGCTCACTTAAATGTCTCGCTGATGATGGCGCAAGTGTTGGACCATTCAAACCATTCCGTTCCCTACAAAATGGTTGAGCTAAATGGTGCTGATCCATGCGTCGTGTTCGTGAACGGCCGCCGTTAGTTGGGACTGGTCATCTCTTAGCTGTCAGAGCATGTTTTATTTTTATTCTTTTCTTTTGACGCTTTTAACGTGCATGTCTTTCTACATCGTTTATTTATTTATATATTCTTTATTGTACACCACAAAAAACATAACAAAAAAAAATCGAAATATCGTTCGATCGTTCGTTCGTTTGAAATCGTTCTCACATGTATAATATTAACTTGAAGAATGTTATTTTGATTTAAATTGAAAGAACCCTCTTTCAATTGAGTATCTTGCCCATTATTCGCCATAGGAACCTACTACGCTTTGGAATGGGCATCTAGCTTCATCTTCCTGACTGACCGACCCCTTGACAATTCAAAAGTGCCTGTAATTGGTTTATTTGAAATGCTTTGAGTTTTAAGTTTGTTTGAGTTCGATATAATAATTTTCAGGAATAATCAAAACTATAGCTTTTTTTGGTTTGGAACACTAGCCCACTAAGTAAGAGGCAGTTCCACATCAAAGAAATTGACGATGATAGTTCTACATAACATAAAATCCCGCCATTGTTCCCCGAAGGGCAAAGATGTAAATAATATAGTGCAAACACATTTCGCCAGTACTGTATACCTAAGTCCCATGTAATAGAAGGCGAGCTTATGATAGTAAGTATATGATATGATATGATGAGCATTATGATAGTTCTGTGATTGGTATATTATGTTGGTTGCTCAGTGTATATTCGTAAAATGTGTGTATCACATGATACTCTATGTATGTACGTTGGTGTTGAGCTATAGTTTGATCGTAATAATTATTAATATTCAGTAGCGTGTTGCGATAAATAATAAAGCAACAGGCCTATTATAATGGCTGTAAATAATAAGAAGAAATTATATACAGCGGCCATTACAAGTAAAGCACCTATAAATACCGACCTCATTCATAGATACCTCGATCCTAAACACTCTGTTATCTATAGCAACCACCCATGGGTGGGTCACAAGTACCCACATCTCATTACCATGCCCCAGATTATAACTAACATTTCACATAACCTTTTAATCTGTAGGGTAACCGCACCTGTTATAGACAGGATTTGGGATCCGGAAAATATTGGTTAAATTATTTCGGCTCATTTGTTTTGTTCATTATTGTAGCTGTAAAAAGGCTGAAGCGTTAGTTTTCTGAATTCGAATCTTAGCAGGTATTTGGTGTGTAAGCACAAAAAAAAATACTTTGTCGACCCACCTACAAACTAACCTAAGTAGCTTAACCTCAAAAATCGGTTGTGTTGTTTTACTTATTAATAAAATAACAAAAATAAATAACGTAAATTCTAGCGGCTTAAATAGTGTATATTGAATTATTTACAAACACGCAGCCTATTAGATAGCTGTAACATTAATAATACAGTATTCCGTCTGCTAATTGCGGTGGAATTACAAACGCATTAGATGGATTACTTCCCGCGGCTGATTATAATACCTGGTGATGGTCAATTAATTACTTGAATGGTATTTGTGGTAGACCAAACAAAGTGTGGTCAGTAAATTAAAGTTATTTTTATATAAATCATAGTCAGTTACACATACTAGCAGTTTCTGCCGATATGTTTTTTACAGGGAAAATGTTTTTGTTACTTTGTTTTAAAAAGGTTCTTCTTTGTTTCCAAAACTACTAGTTACTAACCAAATGAGAAAAATATATTCACCCAAAGCAATTTGCTGCGGTAATTATAGGTACCCCGGAACAACTTTTTGACAAGAAACTTTGGCCCAGAAATATCGGAGGTCCTTAATAACTAAATTAAAATAAAGAATGAAACATGAACACAACATATTTTCACTAAAATATTATTAATTGATGTCACGGCGCTCAACAGTAGTTGTCACCCCACTTCACGTATAATTACTGGTAAGTATTACATACAAGTACATAATAATTTGCATGAATATGTCCTGTAATCATAGCTCCCAGCCTGACAGCTGCTCATAAAAATTAGCATACAAAGTGGTGTGGGGCATGTTATATGATCATGCAGGTGGAAACAGTCCACGTTGTTAAGTCAGCCAGTAAGTGGGCCACTGCAGGGGTCGGGCCTCTTGGCAGTGATCACCTCGCTTTCCCACTGCTTGCTGACGATTCTAGGTTTCGTCATGATGTTTTCCTCAAAATGGAATCGGTTTGTTAAGTAGCAAGTTCATCAAGATTAATTAATGTTGCTTGTGTAGGCATTATATTATTCTATTAAAACATCGGGGTCCTACAGGAGTCAGTGGGTTGTATAATAATAAATGTAGAGAACAGGTACATACACCTCTATACTCAAATATTTAAAGAAGTTCACTCTGACTAGGCAGGTCTACATATATACGTACATCGCATTACGAGGCCTTGAGGGATTCAGTTAAAGTTAACGCGGTTATGTAATACTTGTATAATTGCTTTATTGGCGTGTATCAAAATAACCTCCACGAGTGGCAATATTTACACGACCAATTGGAACCGTGCACCGAGGTTCTGACGTTTCATAAGTACCCGTGTAGGTTTATATGTTTTGTTTTTGTTTACGTCCGGCGTATCCTGGACATTCAGCTCCACTACCACCTTACTGACTGGCTAACAAGTTTACCACGAGTGTGAGCTATTCTCATAATAGTTCATGCGAATATGAGTGAAGAAGAGTATAGTTCAAGCAGTACCGTTATATGGTACTTCGTTTTGAATTTCAGGATGTGGAGGAACCTATACCCAGTATTTGTATAACAAAGAGGACCAATTCTATAACGTGCTCAAAGGCACAAAGGTGCCTCTAATCTTGTTTTATCTCATAGGACCGAAATTCTCGGAAACTCGCCTGCACACTGCAAGCCTGCAAGTTGATTACTGAATTCCGTGAAGCCGTGACAGAGTGACATGTTGTATTCTAAACTATTTTCCGTAAAGCCAGTAGAATTTATCAGTTTCTGCAACGGCGGTAGGTATGACTGTCAGGACTTCTTAGGAGTGATATTTGTTAAAGTAATTCGTTTAAAGCTTTGTATTTCGGAGTAGTGTGATTTTGGTACAATTTATGTAATGCGAGTTTCGTTCTGATCTATATTCCATCGGTAAATCGGTCCTGGAGCTGTAGTTAATGCTGATATCTTTTTCGAATCGTTGTCTCCAGGGTGTACTGGAAGTACAGTTAGGTAAACTAATAGTTAAGCAAATTAACACCCTACGTCAATTTGTCGAGTTATAGCCATTTCATACTGTAACTGTCGAAGAATGGCAGTTGTGATTTGAATATCCGGACAACATTAGTTTACTCCTATGTCACCAAGGTTAATGAGAAATGCTCTCCAAATTCCTCGATAAAATATTCAGCTCCCCACCGTTTAACATAGGATCGGAATCAAGACCGCAAACGGATACCTCTGCTAAATATTTAATGAAACTACCCCCACTCTGTGTTGTTCATTGATGAGCAGGTACTCAGCGGGAAGGGTAATGCTCTGCGGTGAGGATATGGATGGATGGATGTTAAAATTGAATGTTGGGTAGTAGGTATTTGAGGTCAGCAGAAATTCGATTTCGCAGTAATTAATATCTTTGTATCTATTTTGAGGCTAAATTTTACAAGCTAGGACAGATTAGTCGTTGATTTGTATAACAAATGAAAGATTAGTAATACCTAGTATATATTTGTCAGAATATTGTTACAGAGATGTTACATAGTTTTTTAAGTTCATAATATTCGCCGTTTCCGGCGTACAAATACATTTTCAAGGTTTTGATGACTTTGTTAGATATGTTACCGGCCAAACCCGATTTTAGGATGAACTAGTTTCGCCTAGGCCAAACCAGTTCTCCCTACACGCGATAGGACAAACCAGTACAGCCTAGGCCAAACTCGTTCATCCTGTTACCGATAGGATAAACCAGTTTAGCCTAGGTCGAATCGGTTTATCCTAGTTAGAATATACATGCTTTAGGATAAACTGGTATCTCCTAGTCTGAACTAATTTCACTTAGTTTGTATCTTCTATAAGCTTTTCAAAGTTAGATGAGAGGATGTTTTCGGGGCCATATTTTAGATGTTAATAGTTTTAGTTAGGTTAGGTTATTATACTTTTCATTCATAAAACGTAGTAGTAGTCTTTACTAATATTATAAAGAGGTAAAATTTGTTAGTTTGTGTGTTTGTTTGTAAGTTTGTATGTAGGGGATAATTTCCGTCACTGCCAGTCATATTAGAAAAAATCTTTTTGCATTGTATACCTAGCTCAATTCTTGGGGAAGGTTATTGGGTCGCGGACGAAGTCGCGAGCAGAAGCTAGTATAAAATATTCTACATCCTTGCTGCCAAATACTAAGTGAAATTGCATCATAACTGCCAGGAGTTAATCTGAAGTTTTCGTACTAAAACTAATCACTTTGGAACGTCATCCTACCCTGTTGAAATGCAAAGCAGTCAATAATCGAAGGTAAACAAATCTCGTTCCAAGCCTAAGTTTAGAACGGAAGTACCGGCACTGACCTAGAGATTATGGAAAATCTTGAGTACCAAATTATATATAAGGATGCTTGTACATAAATAAATCACGCCTCCTTTTCAAGGCAGCGACTACTGAACCCCATCTGCGACGATCCTTACATATCTTTCTTTTGCTCAGTTTACGTTCATCCATCTGGTCAAACACGCACTCGGTTGCTAGTACTACGCACCTGACCTTTCTGAAGAACATCATTATGCTTTTGTTTTTTCAAAAATGTAGATACCGTCAATAAATTATTTGCTTCTCAAATTGACACCTTACGTCAATTTGCCGTGTTATAGCCATTTCACACAACTGTCAAAGAATAACATTTGTGTTTTGAATATACGGGAAATTTAAGTTGGTAGTAAATTTGTTTAGAAAATAACTATACTGACTTTACATAAACGTCTTATACCATAGGGTAGCAATAAAGAGCAGCTACAGTTTCCTAGAACAGCAATTCCGTCATATTATAACGGACGGCATGGAAATCTGACATAAAAAAAAAAAAAAAAAAAACCCCAATAAGTGACATTTCAGTGTCAAAAGATACTCTGTATTTGGGCAGCCGTTATAGTGTGATCGTTCACCGCTTAAACTTAGGAAACCAAAGCTTTAGTCATACATAAAAACATACGCCACGTGCTACGATCTTAACATATCCCGTTTGACACATAATACCATAACCTTTAGCGCCAGTTGTGAGGACTATACACACCTCGCCTTTTTGATGGACATCACTAATAGTTGTCTGAGTTTATCTCGGATATTACTGACATCGGTGAAGAAATACATCGTGAGGAAAACTAGACTTTCATTAATATAAATCTGAAATCGCCAACCCGTCTTGAGCAAGCGTAGTGATCAATGCTCGTGCCTTCTCTGTATGAGAGAGGGGGGGGGGGGGGGGGCTTTGCCCTGCAGTGGGATAATAATAGGCTGGTCCTAATAATATTTACCACCAGTAATTCCGGTATTTGTCCTTCTACAACCTAGGGCGTCCCCTCCCGACGTTGCCATCAACATCCGCCATCAAAGGCCTACAGGCCTGGAAAACCTGGCCTTAAGGCTCTCGCAAACAGGCGGTGCCCGATTCAAATAAAACAATTTTTTTTTAAACTTCGCGGTTAGAACAATTGTCGGTGTCTTGTCGCGCCTGTTTGCGAGAGCTTTTATAAATTCGTCTTTCATTCAATTTGATGGGCCTCTTATCCTAAAATTGAAAGTAAATGGTTTCCTTCCTCCACAATTTAAAAGTTAATATTATGTGTTTACGCTAAAAGCCTAAAAGCTGTAATATCCGACCGGGATACTTAATACAATATTCTAAATATTCCTCCCGGGGAAGATTTCACAGATCTGTGGGCTTTTTATGAAAATTTTATAGTTACTGGGTTTTAAAAAGGTGAGACTTGAGGTGAAGGTTTTCCGAAAATGGTTTGGTTTTTCTTTGTGGTTGCAAATTCCAATGACGAAAATAATATCGTTTGTATGAATATGTGGGTCCACCTTTAGGGCTAAGTAAGTTCTAACATAAAACGGAATTGCTGTGCTACCATCATCTTTTCGACTTCGCTTCAACAAAATTTTTTTTTTCGTACTTAATATTATTTTTATTACTCTTTCATTCTATTATTAAGAACAGAATACGATCTGACTGAAATAATTGCGTTTGTCTTTTGTTATATTCTAAAAATAGATTGGAATCGTCTTGTTGACCCGAGGGACACAATATTTGGGTCTTATAATAAAACCGAGTCGTTTTTTCTTTTACAAATATCTTTGAGTGGGTCGGATTTATTTATAGAAAAGGTAAATAGTAGTAGCTTTGCAGGTCGTCGTTTTCGGGGGACAACTGAAAATCAGCGTTGTGCTGTGGCCCCCATAGCAGAGCATCATGCTGAGTAAGCAAGCCTTCTTGTCACAGTCACGGCGTGCACCTGACGACTGTCTGTTCTGAGTTCGTGAGTATAAATCTGTTTTGTTTTTTTTTTTTCATTCGAGTTATCTTTTTTTGCACGTCTGTGTGTGACAAATTCTTATATATTATTCTTATATTCTTATATTATTTTTCTTTCTTTCAGCTAACTAATTAAATTACGAATATTATTTGTCTTGAAGTAGGAGATACACCATGTCGACACTTCGTAGGTAATGTAGCAGCAGGTTTTTTAAATAAACTGCTTTTCTTTGAAATACCTGTTCGAGATAAGTATGCACAAAACATTTTAAAAGCTTTTAATTTTCCTCCTTTCTTGTCAGTCTGTTGCAAGCACGCAGTGTTTACTTCGTTATTGCAAATTAATTTGAAGCTTTACTGAAGAAGCTGAACTATTGTTTTTTCTTAAAATAACAACATAAACTATATTTTATGTTTATCTTATATAGTAAAAAACAAACAAAAGTCTAGAATTCAATACAATTATGAATATTGAAGCAGACCTCCATTGTCACATAGCTAAATAATTATTATTTTCCACTCAAATATTAAGTAAAAAACCGAAAAAAAAAATCTGCAAAATCTGAGCATGGGAATTTAACAGTCCTAGAAAACTGCTACTACCTTAAAGCCAAGATATTTAACATTTTATCTAACGCGGGCTGTCAGTGTCCATAAAATCCCTCCCGTCCCCCCCTTCTCATCCCCTTTCATCCCCGTTTGACCCCCGTTTTATTATTTACAGTTGTATTCAATCCCGAATACTGAATTTTCATTATCTCATGTTTTTAGAGTAAATAGGAACATTTTATGAACGCTTTTACGCGTTTTCAAACAAACATGCTTGTATTACGTTAGTAGTTATGTTAATATTAACTGCTGTAGCGCGTGTGAGTGGTGTATTGTGTAAACGTTAGACAAATTACTGCACATTGTCTGTAGTTATAATGGGTATAATATACTAATGTTATCTGACATGTTATTAACTACATAAGAGGTTATAAGACGTGGTATTAGTGCGTGTCTTGTCTTGTGAATGATTATAGCTCTTACATATGAATACAGTATGTTGGATAAACAAAGGCATATGTACTTTAAGGGAGTGCAGTACCTCATGAAAATTAACCAACACGTTCAGTGCCTGGAGCCCTCCTGGGGGGTTCACCTAGTCGCATACGGAATGCCGGGAGCCCTCGCGCAGGGCTTATTTTAAATTTAGGTTTTGCTTAGCGAATACAGCATTTTAAACCGTGAAAATAAAATCTGATGTATATTTCAACAAGATTTATTTGAATATGCGTTGGTTTTAACATCCAAACATTTTTTATTTTTTGTTCACGGTAGCAAAGATTCACTAAAAATTTTAAAGTTTGGAAACTACGAATAGCGACTAGACCCCTGAAAACACTATTTTACTTCGTTTTACAGTATTTTATAACACGGTTTTAAACCAAATGCCGATGACCGCCCGCGATGGTTAACTTTAGCGCAAATGTAATGCCGGCAACCTTCCCGGAGGGTTCACTTCCAATATGTATGGCGTCATGGTGAATGAGTTCTATGAAAAGTGGGAGTCGAAAGTGTTAATATGTACATACCTGCAAAAACAACAACGACAAATGTTTTGTTGTGTCCCGAAGATGTAGCACCTAGATTATGAGTCTGAATATTACGGATGATATAAGGTCAGCCATGGAAAACGGTAATCTAACGGTCTTAGCTTTATTAGATTTCAGTAATGCTTTTAATACTGTTGATTTTGATGTTTTGCTTGGCATTTTATGCTCTATTAACATATCTCCATCGGTAATTGACTGGTTTCGTACTTACCTATTCGGTCGCCGGCAACGTATTTGCATAGGAGAGACGTTGTCTTCCTGGAATAATACTTCTGCCGGTGTACCTCAGGGTGGCGTTCTATCCCCTTTACTTTTCGCAGTTTTTATTAACTCAATCTCCGAAGAACTTATTTCTTTCTACCATCTTTATGCAGATGATTTACAAATTTACTCGCGAGCTCCTCTTGGTAATCTGTCCGAGGCTATTTTATCTATTAATCTTGTGTAGTGTTCTTGTTCTCTTAACTGTAATTATCTATAGTGTTCATTTATTTTCGCTGCTTATATATTTAGTATGTATGTATTTATGTATCTATTATTTAAGATATGTATTTATCTGTGTATCTATTCTAGTATATTGTATACTTATAATTTGCACCAACGACCGCCCCATTTTATGTCCAGGTAAATCACTGTCCATTCTAAGGTTGCCTGAAAGAGATCGCGGAAAGCGATAAGGCCGCCCATTGTATATTTTGTAGTGTTTGATTATTTATTTTTTTGTTATGTTTTTTTTGTGGTGTACAATAAATAAAGTATATATAAATAAATAAATAAATAAATATGAGCAAACTATTTTTTAAGTCACTAGGAAACCAAAAGAAATACTTGGACTGCCAGCACAAGCTTCAGTGAACGAGAAGAGGCGTTTAAGCAATATCCGAAGTCATAAACTTACGATTTCTCGCCGGAGCGTCCAAAGCCTTAGCCGTTGAGTTATGGCCGCTTTGAATTTAATTTGTACAAACATTGTGACAAATTGCCGTGATATTATTCCACAGAATGATTTACTAACTCCTGCGGTGAGACATGATATATTAATAAACTGTATATTGCTTGTTCTTGCTGCCATATAGTCTAGTTAGTGGCACGGAGGACGCGTGAGGACTACTAATACTTTTGATTCTGGGTATGTTTGAATTCAAGGCATGAAGACATGTATTTGTCTAGACATTTTATTTTATTACTGACATTTTAGTTAGCAAAAGAATGTTGAAGTTTTGACAGACTCATTTATTTATTTTGTTAGGGAAAACCAACAATTGTATAATATATTTTTTTTCAAAGATTACAAAATTATTGGTGGTGATCCATAACGACGACGTTTCCACAGATTATTGGATAAAACTTGCTAGTCAACTTGATTTGATAACTTTTCAATATTTTGTTTAATCTTTATCGCGTAATAAAAGTATTGGTCATTCAAACTGGATGAAAACACATCCCAATCAAGATTACTCGCATCCATTTTAAAATTACTTCGATACACATCGTTTTCCCAATACCAAAGGGTATCAGCACTCATATTCAGCTCTGGATTAACGATCTCGAAACGTTAAACAAAAGCTTGATTGACATGCAAAATATTATTTCAGTGGAGTTTAAAGCCTTTGTCAATAAGTGGTGCGTTCACCCTACGCAATAAATATTTGAGTGTATTTGGATAATCATTTGAATTATTGTTTGGATAATCGCATGTGATAGGCCCTGCGGGTCTGGAATATAAATAATAATTAATTGAATTCGTAGTGACAGGTTTAACGTCCCTACACAAAATATTATATTTCAAATATATTATTACTAGCTTTCGCCCGCGTGGAGGTCGGAAATTATCCCCCGGGAACTTACTACCGGGATAAAAGTGTTCTATATGTTAATCCAGGTTATAAACTATCTGTGTGTCAAATTTCATCCAAATCCGTTCGGCAGTTTTTCCGTGATTGAGTAACAAACATACAAACTTTCACATTTATAATATTAAGTAGGAAGTAGGATTTTACTATTTATGAGAATAAAACTGGTCAAGTCCAAAATGGGTTTGTAGTGTGAATTTACTATTAGTTAGCAAGTAGAAATTAATGGCTTACGTTAAAATCGCTTCTATTAAACTATCCTTATTGAAATTGTAAGTCAATAGACAGAATATTTTTTCTATATATTTTATGTACCAAAATATAGTCGTGTAGGTACTCGTAACACGAATATATTTTGATTGCGTTGAGTTGGATCACGTGCGTGTCACACAGATATTCTTTTCTCCACAGTAACACAACTGTGCTCCTTTGATCTCTAATCATAAGGCTCCAAATTATAATATGAACTCATTTTATGGCTCACCACCATTTCATAATTCGGTAATGATATAACTCCAAAATATGATTACCAACTCGCTTAATTTTTGAGATTTTTTCGGGTAGATACTACGGTGTCTCTGGGAATTTCGAAAAAGATAAAAGGAAATCTTGCCTGCAGCCTCTGCCTAACCGTCCAGGGAAAACAGGCGTATATACTGGGTCTCAGGAACATCGACGCGAAGCCGGTAACCATGGATTCAGAACATGATTCTGAACCCCCCTGCGTTGAAATTTTTCGTCGGTTAACAGCTGCTCCATACATTTTGACCGCGTAGATATTGCACTTTTTTATGAAACAGCAGATTTTTTTTTAATAACCGACGAAAAATTTCAACGCAGGGGGGTTGCCACCCTGTATAACTGCAAAAACTAAACCGATTACGGGTAGTGATTACGAAAGTGGTGTCTGAAATCGCTAATAAATAGTGAGCAAGATGTACTGTGGTACCCAGCAACTGGGTTGTGGAGGTCAGACAGGCAGTCGCTCCATGTACATTACTGGTATTCAGCTGCATTCTGTTAGACTGCTAGCCGACCCCAACATAGTTGGCAAAAGGCTCAGATGATCGGTGATGCAGTGAGCAAACGTGGTGAACATCGCTCGTTCATTCTCTGTATGACAAGTAGCCTTTAAGTAGTTAGACAATTACAAATTTAGAAGAAAAAACACATGTAATTTATCACAAAAAAGCGTGTATCGTGTATCAATCAAACAACGTTTTGCGCTATTAATCATGTCGGATGATAGTTTTATTATTCTATATGCAAATCCTCTGCCTTCGATATTTCACTTTTTTGTTGAGCCCAGAAGCGTGATGAGAATAGGGAATTGTTTACGAGGTCCGTACACGATGGCCGATGATGGCTGAGGGGTTAGTCAAGAGCTTCAGTTTTCTTGTTTAGGTAAAATTATTTCAAGCATTCACGGTTTGGGTTACATTGAAAGAGCCACTAGTTATTGGGTTTTCTCATAATAAACTGTTCTGAATATTGCTTTTAGATCTGCATCTATGATTTCCTATCGTATGACGCGAAAACCACAATAAAGCTGAAATTTGTGTAGGTTTTACATCTTTGTCTGCTGACGTAGGGAGGTCATCCCTCTCCGGACTTTGTTCAGACAGAGACTGTAGATAAGTATTTTTGTTTCTTACTTAAATCGGTAAATTTTGTAAGAAATGTTGTTTAAATTCTTCGAGCGTAGTTTTAAAGGAGAGCTTTCTTTGAGTTTTGTTTTTGCGGTAAAGTGCTGATTGTAGGGTTTATTTTCCCTAACCTTTTCCGGACTAATGCGATTTAACCTCAACATTGCAGTGACCGGAATTAAAAGTCCGATGATGATTCTTTATCATTAATTGGCAGATGATTACTAAACTCCCCGTCACGAGAAGCTATACATTTTGTAAATAAAGAACTTCTACTAAGTTACGAAGCGACAATTTAATCAACAACAAATAATCCCAAATTCAATCAACTTGAAAGTAACATAAGTGTAATAAGAAACTAACGTTATATTTTAGCGATAATATGTAGCTTTGAGTCGCTTAAATTTGGGATTATTTGTTTCGCTACGTAACTTAGTAGAAGTTCTTTGTTTACAAAAGAGATCACCCATTTTGTTCGACGATTGGGGATAAAAAAAGATAAAATGTCGGCGGCCAGGAATTAATTACATTTTATTTAAATGGTGGAAGTAGTAGAAACATTTATTTGTATGGCGACAACGCTGTAATTTACTCGCGAACAGAGATATACCACGATCTTTAAATTAATTAAATTATATACTCCCGCCAATTATATAATTATCTATACATATAATAAAATCGTAGCGAAGTCAAAACTGTACATTGAATATTTTTGAAAAAAAGTAATTGCTACGAGGTCCTGGATCGATTGTAATGCCGAAAATATTTTTTTTTGAATTTTTGTCTGTTTGTCCGTATGTATGTTCCAGCATCACGCAAATTCTACTGGACAGATTCTGCTCAAATTTGGCATAGATATTCCCTATAAGTCTGGTCAAGCTGTAGGGCTGTATAAACTATCACGCTATCTACTATGGGGGATGAGTAATATTAGATTATGTTCGTATTCTTCTCCGAAAATCTTAAAAGGACGCGCCAAAATGTTAGGATATTGCAGATAGTTACCGATTTAACATTTTAAATGATTATCATCACGCTATACCTTTATGGAGCTAAGCAGTCAATCATGAAATATAAGAACGGCTATTTCAGCAAATTTTCAACAACATCAAGTAACTAAGGGAGTTGCACAACTCTTTCCAAAGCATTTTTGTGATTCTTTTTTTTACATTAACTACTCGTATTAGTATTTTTTTCGTTACATCTTTTTTGAATTTTTTTAATACTAATATGTATATAATAATAGTCAGTAATTAATTAATACTTAATTCACTAAAAAAGGTAAGCTTGGTAAGCAATAAGAAATTGCTACAGATTTGTCCTAGCGATTTTAAAACCTGTGTGTGGACGTGCAATTTTGAAGTCGCTACTTACTTATTTACCAAATATTACGCTCTGTAAAAATTTACTAAACGATCACAATATTATTTGCGGTTATTACTTCACACAGTACAGGGCCCATTGTCATTTGCGTTCCTGAGGACAGTTGATGATGCAGAGTATCCCAAATTCTGTGCAGCCTGAATAGCACGTCACCTTTTCGACGGTGACAATCCCAGTAGTCTGCAGCATTTGTTTGCCATAATTTTAGTGTTTTGTGGAATCGCAAACCCAGTTCTGTTATGAGAGAAATATCGGCATCATCTATCCGAAGACTTTTTACGAACCTTGCGGCGTATAATATAGGTGACATTAAACAAAATGATGAACGCGTTATTAACAGCTGTCTTAATTCACATAACAAGACGTGTTAATTTCCATCGGTGTCAATCCACTGATCGAGTATGGGTTACCGGCTCCGCAATCATGGGCACATCAAGACCGCGGAAATTGGGAATACGCCGCCGAAACTAATTATGATCCAGGCGCCATGAGTACCATCTTCTACGATAACCACATATCTATGTTCACCTCAGAGTAAAGGTGTAAGTGTTTTAACACCGTTCTCCAAAGTGTTGGGCTCAGTCTGGGTAAAATGTTTTCCTTGGATGCTCCTGGTGGAACAGGAAAAACATTTAATACAACTGGCATCCTGTAGAGGTTAGGAAGCAAGGCAAAATTGCAATCGCGGTAGCGTCTTACAGAATCTTTGCCAAACTCCTTTATATGGTGGCAAAACAGCGCACACTATGTTTAAAATTTCCATCGATTTAGAGTGCAACGACACGCCTGTTTGTGAGGGGTCCACTGTTGTGGAGCAAGATGATGCCACACATTACTCCGTAGAATTTCTGGATTCGCTAACGGTAAGTGCACTTCCGGCGTACATCTTTCAGCTGAAGGTCGGTGTCCCGATTATGATTTTTCGGATCTTAACTCCACCGAAGCTGTGTAATGGAACCCGGCTCAGAGTCGTGTCTTTGCAAAGAAACGTCATCGGCGAAAATTCTAACAGGTTGTAGCGTGGGCAAGACAGTGTTTCTACCGCGTATACCACTAATTCACCACAGTCACGTCTGCCAGTTTGTGCAGTTCCCTGTCAGTATTGCTTTGCGATGATCATCAACAAGTCACAGGGGCAGACACTGAAGGCTGCGGGTGTTGACCTCAGGACAAACTGTTTCTCCCACGGACAACTGTACGTCGCTTGCTCGGAGCCTCACCAGTCTGACTCTCTGTATATTTTGGCTGTTGAAAACAAAACTACAAACGTACATAGTATACAGGGAAGTTTTATAGAAATGTGGCTGTTATTGTAGTATATTGTGGTGTGTTACGACTTACACGTGAACGAAGTTACGGGCAGAAGCTAGTATACAATACAGTAAAACATTTTCAGCCATTCCATCCATCGTAAAAAAGTAGGTCGGAGTCTCATTTCTTAGAAAATGTATGGGAAAAGATTTTTGCGATTTCTGTGTTTTCTAGTACTCAAACTTCATTAGGTCCAGGAGAATTTTTTGATCCTTATAAGAAACAGAATCGATTGGCATCAAAAAAGTTTTTGCAAAAGCTGCCCATTTTCTTACTGACTGTACGATTTTTTCAAAAGTTGTGAATGCAGATCAAAATATCTCAAATATTATTATATTGTCCTTAAGCAATCTCCTAAGACCATTTTCTTGTAGCAACAACGGGTATGGGACCTGCCCTTAACCGTAAAAAACTTAACTAACCTTAAAAAAAATGCGTTAATACGAGTATGTGTACTTTAAAAGCATTCAATTATTATTGATGAAATAATGGGTGATCTCCTTTATAGCTTCTCGTGACGAGGATTTTACGTAGGTATAACTAATTATGTTATTTCGTCTCTTGATGGACTTAAACCTCTTTAGGAAAAAAGTCTTGTCGCAATTATCAATGTCAAAACTTTTTTCACCGCTCATCCGAATAGCCAAAAACTTCATAAACACGTATGCTGCTCATTTTCAGCAGCCCCATAATAAACAAATGACAATCACTCGGAAGATAAAATTAATTAACACACGGAATTACACACCGTCCATAAGAAAACAATTCGACATCCATGTCGTTCCAACACACCTTACATTGGGTCGTCTCTGACCCGCCCCCCGAGATGAAAGGAGCCGGCAAGTTAAATATTAACACAGCGCTACAGAACGCCGGCTACATACTGAGCAAGACCCTAATGTCTATGGCATGTACCTAGATTGAGACTCGACACGGAAATCTTGATCTTATGTGTAACAATAAATTCTATGGCAGTTTTTTTGGGTAACAGGAATCGGAATGTCTGTAAGGGGCCTACCCTCCTACCTTTAAAATCCTAATGTTAACTTTTCTCTAAAGGGAAGTAGATTCTTCATCTTTCGCCATATCAGCACAAACTTTTTAGTTTTTTTTTTTTGTTTAGCCTATTCTGTCTTACTGCTGGGCAAAGGCCTCTCCTCCAGGAACTCTTTTCCCGCACCAGCCAGATCGCTTTCTGGTCCAGCCTCGGCAGCGCCATCCTTCTTCAGGCACTCATTGGGTAGAGAATTTTGCCCAGAAAATAGCTCCGATAATCCAAATCCTAACTATCCTAAGTTAATATTATAAATGCGAAAGTGAGTTTGTTTGTTTGTTACGCTTTCACGCTGAAACGGGTGAACGGATTTGGATGAAATTTGGCATATGGGTAGACCATGACCTGGAAAAGGACATAAAATACTTTTTATCCTGATATTTCTACGGGGTCGAGACTTATGCGGGTGAAAGCGCGGGTCGCAGCAAGTAGCTTATACTTGGTAAATGGTATCAGGGCTGTCTGACCAGGGGAATATCGTCACTCTTGGAGGCTTTAACGTTATGTGTATTTTTTTTTCTTTTTTTTTTTAATATTTATATATACTTGTGTATGGCCTGTTTCTAAAGTAACTAATGAAAGTGTAATCAAACCCTGTTCAGGTTAAATTCTCACGCAATCACTCACTGAAAGGAATTAGTAACACATTCATCTGTATTTAGAAGGTTTCGACTTTATACATATCTCACCACTTGTTCCAACAAAAAAGTTTAGAGTGATTTAAAATTAAAATTTTGGCAAATTAGGGTTAAGTAAAAATAATAATAATCAAAATAATTAGTAATTATCAAATCAAAGCACTCAATTTGTAAGAGGCACTACAAATTGGCATCCATTCATAGTACGTTTTCTGATCCACTTGTTTGTTATTTTCATCAGTTACTTATGAAACTCGTGTGTTACGTCCTTTTTTTTTTTTTTTTTTTGGGTGTGAAATCGTCAAATTACTCCTCCCGCTCTGGGCGGAGCGAGAGGGAGTGTCAGACTTTTACTGACTAAAACCCACCCGTGTTCCTTCCGTTGCCTTGTGTGCCGGGGCCGCGATATTCCTTTCAGACAAACCCGCAACCCCAGCAGGCATCCGGACCCCGTCAGTTGGTGCTGACATCCCTTTGAGGCGCGCGTGGAACACAACGCGCCGTCGACCTGGGCCTGGTCCTTATCGGACGGCGAGCTACCCATTGCTCACCGTCCGCAAGCCCGCGCCTACGGTGGACGGAAGTCAGCTCGTGACTCCCGACGCCCGGGGCGTCTCCTCACTAGGGGCGCGAGGGCGTGCAGCTTGAATCTCCCTCGCGCGCTGGGCCTCCTCCTTCGCGAGCATTACTGCTTCGCAGAAGGAGGTGACGGCTTCCCATGCACTCTCGCTCCGGACCATGGCCTGAACCAGGGCCGGAAGCGAGAGATCGCCGCCGCCGATCGCCTCCGTGAGGACACGGCGGTGCTCCGCCCAAGCCGGGCAGACCTCCACGTGTGTTACGTCCTAAACTAAACTTCAATTTACTATGTAGATTTCTGTGAGCATAACTTTGTGGTTTTTATATACAGAAGCAGAGATTAAATTTTTCATGTTGTGTTTCCGGATTAAATTGCAGGTTGAATATTTTACGAGGGAAAGTAGTTTTTGTTTTTTTAGGATAGAATTAAGAACTTACTTATTTAATTGAATCTATATGGGAGAAGGAGGTGGCAACGTGAAAGTAAAAATAAATAAAAAGAGGTTTCAGTGAATCTATGAATGGCTTTTGTTTTCATTTTATTATTTTTATTTTACCTAAAGAACTGTCTATATTATGTTACGAGTATCTACTCTATTAATGAAAGAAAATTAATTTAATTTCAAAAAGCGCCTGCCAGAATTGTGACAGCAATATCGCACGCGAGCAAAATTAAGGCGCTCTTATTTCGTCGAGTGCGCCTCGGGCAAAGATACCGCATTAGACTGACGAGAAAATAATTTTCATATACTCTCATCTACAAATAAATATGGTAGGTAGTGTTTCTAATGAAGATCTTTTGCATTTGATCAGTAATGTTTAATTTAAATATGTTTTGGGTAAAATGAGAACCTTTTGTGTAATGCTTTTTCAATTAGTATTTCAAGTCAGCTTCTAGTCTAAACATAGAAATATGAGTAGATACACTCACTTGGCCCACTTTAGGTGATATATAGTTAATAATTAATAGATAGGTATTATGATATGATATGATAGTTATTATGGTGGAGGAGTAAGTAAGGCTAAGTAATAACTGTCACACGGGTCGATCCATCAGGTTAAGCTACGCTTGCCGGGGTTGGTCTGTGGATGGGTGACCATCTTTACATACCGAGACTCCTCCGGGCCTCGGAAAGCACGTTAAGCCGTTGTTCCCGGCTGTCACTCGTGGATCTTTGACAGTCGTTACGGGTCGTTAGAAGCCCGAAAGTCTGACAACCAGTCTGACAAAGTGGAATCGTATTACCCAGTTACTGGGTTGTGTTGATATTCCACTCAAAAGACATAAGATAAAAATGCCTAGTTAAAAACACAAAGCAAAATTGCAAGTTAATTATTGATAAGTTGTAGCCTGTACCTTAACAAATATCATTGTTAGTTGTCACTTCGTGTGCATAATCAAATCTTGCTCAGTTAAATAATAACTTATTTATTTAAAAATGGATTCTTACAAGTGTGAGACATACAAAAGCTCGCTCGCTCGCCATCGCGCGTTAATGGTCACTGTTCTAACCTAACCTAACCCAAATGATTCACCAACAATACGTAGAGGGGATCTGGCGCTCGGCGTCCGCTTTCGCTCTTAGCCTTCTAACCTAACCTATCCAAGTCGGATTGCTCTGAATTGGGTTGTTAACCATAATTATGGTATCAATATATATTTTAAACGATAGACCGATTTTCGATTAAATAAACGTTATATCCTATAAAGTTATACGAAATAAGTTTTAGAGGTATGTAAAGAAATTATATCAATAGTTGGTATATCTCACGTTTATTACATATTGTGAACTTTATTGAATTGAAAATATACCAAATAACTTTATATTATATGAGACACCCATCATCACATAAGTGTTTTAGAATGATCCCTGCATATCTATCAACAATGAGCCAAGCCGACGGCAGGTTTCTTTCATTTTCTTTTCACGAATTCGAAATATTCGAATTTCAATACCTATTGAAAGTTGCTCATTTTCATGTGAGCACATTGTCTTATTTCATGATCTTTCTCCAACCAGTATTTCCGACAAACGTCCAAACGTCGTCGTCTTTTTATTGTACGTATTTAACTCACCTATTTATTTTTATTTTTTATTATATTTATTAAATTCTGTATCTATCTATCCGTGACATCACTGCGGGCCCTATCAGAAATCCAGCGCTGCAACTTTTTTTTTTTAATGTCGCAACGTCATGCTGAGATAGGAGCCTTTTGGTCTCGTACAGGACTTCCTTCTTTAAATTTTAATGTTACTTTGTTTTTTATTATTTTTATTTATGTTTAGTGTGTTTTAAGGTTAATGTGTGATTTCCTGTGCGAGTCGCAATAAATACTTTTTCTTTCTTTCAATCGATTTTGTTATAGTTCTTAAACGAAATAGCATTTAATCATATTCCGACATTTAGCGACTAAAGTTAATAGGTTAAACCTATTCCACCTTCCAAACCACAATTGAGATCCGTATCTAAACCAATATTTAGCCAATTTGAGCCGAAATTACGTTCATTTGCATATACAAACATAGTTTTCCTAACATAACTACTAAGCATTTAATTAGCAGACAGTTGGTAACCCTTCAGGGACTCAGGGTTGCTAAGAAAATAACCCGAAAAGGGTTAAATTAATGTTGGTTAGCACAAAAAATATGATGAGTAGACGTAATATGTTTTTGTAGGGACCGTTTCAGAAGGAGGCTTCTCTGAACAAGTATGGTAAAGCGATTGTGTTTTGTTATTTGTTACATGTTTTTGTAGGTCTGGGTCTAAAACGTCCTGTGCCGATGTGGTCTGCAAATGACCGCTAAGGGAATGATAATATCACCACGCATTACAGACTGAATAGAAGACTCGAGTATACCAAATAAAATTTGCTATAATTATCGAATTCCGGTCTCATGAAAAGTTTCGTCTTTTCATGAGACCTGAATTCGATAATTGAAGAGTAGAAGAGAAGAAGAAGACGAGAGACAGAAGAAGCAAATGTTTTTGATAAGATTTTGAGATGCGAAGAAGATACAATGATAACTAATGGTCAATGTTGTATCATTTCAGCCTAAATCATTCCCAATGCTGGGACACAGGCCTCCTCTCTGTGAGAGGGAATGGGCTAAACTACACCACGCGGGCCCAGTGCGGGTTGGTGGATGTCACAGTCTTGTCGTCGAATTTTTGCTTTTAGGACAGGCAGGCTACCCCACGACCTTTGCCATTTTTGGCAGGCACTTGACGTTGTTCACAATGTAAAGTGCCTGCCTGGGTTCCAACCCACGGCCTACAAATACGTAAGTCGGGGCCGTTATACCACTGGGCCACAACTGTTCTCATGATTTGTAATGCGAGCCAATTGTCAATTGCAGGAATGCAGGCTGATGGTAATCGATAACGTCTTCAGAGTTTCTAAACAGTATCCGTCTATTCTTGGTTTGTAGCTGAGTAGACTAAACAACACAGTTGGTATCTAATTGTGTTAACGGCGTACGGTCGGCAAATACGTCTTTTTATGCATCTTAAAGCTGTGCCGACTGTCTTAACGGACTATCTAAAAGGCTTGGCTGTAATTGTTACTATTTTGTAAGGATGTCCTCTTTATCTACGTATTATGACAGAATCATAGGTGCATCATGATCGGTCTAGCTTTTTCCCAACGATGTTGCATGTGTTGGATCATTTAGCTCCCTTCAAAATGGTTGAGCTGAATGGTGGTGATCAATGCGTCATGTTCGTGAACTGGCGCCATCAGTTGGGACTGGTAATCTCTTAGCTGCCATGGCTTATTTTAATTTATTTTAACTTTGAATTGCTTTTTGTTTTTAACTTTTTATTACGGACGCTTCTAACGTGCACGTCTTTCTACATTGTTCTCACATGAATGATGTAACCAATATTCTGTAACCATTTTTTTTATTTAAACGCGTGTCCGTGGAGTTTCTTGCCCGTTCTTCTCCATAGGTACCTACCTACTACGCTTTGGAGCAACTAGCTTCATATTTCTAACTGACCGACTCCTTCAAAATTCAAAAGTGCCTGTAAATGGTTTATTTGAAATAAATGCTTTGAGTTTGAGTTGAGGTCGGCTTCCAGTCTAATCGACTGCAGCTGAATACCACTAGGTGCGTCGCTACTTTTAAAAAGATCGTCCATTCTAGGGAATTCCATTTTTAACCGCAATGTTACCCTTCGGCGAAAAGGCGTGATGTTATACGTTGTATTTACTTCGATTCGATTTCTATTGTTAGCAGTATCTACCTAATACAACAAACAACTGACCCATGTCATGTAATACTTCCGTGCCGTGTAATACTTCGGCTCGTAACTGCATCATGCGCAAGCAGCGCTATCCACGACCACGTCAACCGTCAAACAGTTAAACAAATCATAGTTAACAGTGTAAGCAGCTAACTGCTTACACTGTTAACTAAGTATGATTTGTACAGTACAACGAATGATGTGATGTTGATGCAACACCATGCATTGCACTGCTAACGTTTACAAGATTAAAACAAACAGTTTTGGTTAACTATGATTTGTAGCACGACGTTTTGTAGATGTTGGCACGTTGTGTGCGATGTACAACAGTTTGTAGATGTTGGCACGTTGTGTGCGATGTACAACAGTTTGTTCATATTGAGTCACTATGTGTTGTCATTATTTCAGCACGTAAACAAGTACTGTTGAACAAAAGCTGTAGTTGTACAAAACAACTTTGACCTATCGGTGTATACCTACAGCCTTTCACCTATAAGAACTCTAGTTCTTTCATTTACTACATAGTTCGCCTGGCACCATAGGTACGTACAATAGATCGCTTTGTTTATAGTTTATAGTATAAAGCATAACATATATAGCGTACCGTCGCGTGGCGTTTAGTACATTTGAAAATAAAGTAGGATTTGAAAACCTGCTCTCATTCAGAAGTCGGTAAATTATTGTTAGTCGAAAATAATACGTCGAGGTTAATTTTGCTTCATTATATTCATATTATAAATTCAACCATTCCAAATTTTGCTTATAATATACTGTTAAAAATACACCGTGATAAATAAGGTAATGAACGACCTTTCATGGTGCTATTCTCGTCTCGTATACGAGTAGGTACGTTTCCTTTGCCCTTCTTGTTACAAAATGTTCTCGGAGTTTAGACTAAGCTCCTTTATGGATTCAGCGGTTTCACAAACGGGCAACAATTTGTCAATTTTGTGGTCACTTGCTTTAACGCGACGTCTTCATGTTTGAAACGAATTGGTACCTTTTCAGGTTAAAATAATATTTATGAGGATATTAATTCTATCTACTCGTATAGATTTTTTTTATTCGCCTTATGTGACTGAAAAAATTCACTGGAGAAAATCTGGATCCGATAGTTCTACTAAAGTTTCCCGAAATTATGCTATCACAATAACAAACCATGTTATAATCTATTGCTTATCGATTGATATACGAGTACATTAACTACGTATTCGCTAACATGGAAACTAGGTGAGTCGACATCACCAACATAATGTGTCCCAGAAGAACCACCAAAGTTGCCAGTCTGTGTCGCCAGTTAATGTGTCCCAGAAGAACCACCAAAGTTGCCCGTCTGTGTCGCCAGTTAATTCGCATGTGCCGATTGTTTACGTATACAACTGTTTGTTCACGTACAACTGTTTACTTCCTCTCCTCGCTAATTGGCGTGTTCTGTAGCGAACAACGCACACTATGCGATGAGGAAGAAAAGCCATTGAGAGGCTGTCATGAATTACAGATTTGTGAGGAGTGATAAGAATCTACTCAATTTATATGAACCATTTTCTTTTATGCCTTCTGATAGTTTTATGTTGGTTACCTACAAAGTTGTGTAGACTTTGGTTTTGGCTGTCAAAGTCGACTCTTAGGGAAATCTCATCGTTGACGTTGAAATATGTAATTATTTTATGGCAAAATAAAGGGTTAGTGCTTGCGTTATAGTAGCGGTAAGCCTTGCTGCCAAGATCGTTGACTGGCAAAACGTTATAACATACATACAAACATAAACTCACGCGTTAATCCTATGAGGGGTAGGCAGAAATTATGTAACGCCATCTGCTACGATCTTCGATCAATTGATCGAAGGCTACGATCTTTACGCACTCCTTTTGCTTTGTTTACGTTCATACATCTGAGGCCCAAGTGTGAGTTTATTTTAACCGACCGCGTTCGGCGGTCCGATTGGCCCTTCAGCAGTGAAGGCCAGTAAAGGGCCAATCGGAGCGCCGAACATGCGTAAAGTTGAGATGGTTGAAAGAAATTCACACTTGGGCCTCTGGTCATACACGCACTCGGCTGCGAGTACTACGCACCTGACCTTTCTGAAGAACATCACCTATAAAGCTATAAAATGGCAATATTATTCTCACATAGCTCGACCTTTCTTCCCGTGGGTGTCGTAAAAGGCGACTAAGGGACTCCCTAGAGAATGGGCAGCAGCGTTCTCTATGCATTTTAACACCATACTGCGATCGCCAACCCGCCTGCCAAGCGTGGTGATTATGGCAAACCCCTCCATTTGGGGGAGGCCTATGTCCAGCAGTGGACATCTTTCGGCTGAAATGATGATGATGATGATGCTCGACGCGAAAGAAGAAGATGTAATCTATCAAATTAGACTTCTACATGTAATGTCACAAATTGGAGAGGATTTCATACATAACAATTCGATAGCTAATACCTCTCAGCGGCCTCCTTCGTCATAACCAATTTAGCAGTTTTCTGAACTGCACAAAGTTATTCTCAACCGAGGTCTCACTGCAGGTGCAGGTAGGGAATATTTCATGAATTTCAGCGCAACATAGTCAGTATTCTCGCTGAAACTACGCCGTGTTCGAAATACTGCGGTGCTGGGTGGAACATAAATCATGACCAGAAGTGTTGCAGTGGAGTTTGGTAAAGTTTATAGCTCCCTGTGCTAAGAAATTGGTTAAGGCAAGTTATTTCTTTTTTTTTAAGGACGCGTTTGCAAAATTGATAGGTATAGAATCGAACTACTACGTCGACACGGGTCACACACACAAGTGTACGCTCGGTTAGCTGCGGGAATAGTAGCGAAGTGAACTAATTTTGATACTTTGGAAAATTGATTTTTTTTTATCTAATGTCTTTATATTACTTGGTACCTACAAAAAACATTTTAGTACTGTTCTTTATATTTTTACTAACCTTCGGACTTGATGCAGTGACCTGAAGGTGTACTTCGGTGACTGCTACTGGAGCTCCTCGATGAGTAGAACTAGGTGTGCCGAGTTTGGGCTCGTTTTGTTAGTTATGATGAGATCTTACCTCCGGACTAGATGAAGTGACCTGAAGGTGTTCTTCAGTGACTGCTACTGGAACTCCACGATGAGTAGAACTAAGTGTGCCGAGTTTGGGCTCGTTTTGTTAGTTATGATGAGACCTTACCTCCGGACTAGATGGAATGACCTGAAGGTGTACGTCGGTGACTGCTACTGGAACTCCTCGACGAGTAGAACTAGGTGTGCCGAGTTTGGGCTTGCTTTGTTAGTTATGATGAGATCTTACCTCTGGACTTGATGGAGTGACCTGAAGGTGTACTTCGGTGACTGCTACTAGAACTCCTCGACGAGTAGAACTAGGTGTGCCGAGTTTGAGCTCGTTTTGTTAGTTATAATGAGATCTTACCTCCGGTTTTGATGGAGTGACCTAAAGGTGTACTTCGGTGACTGCTACTGGAACTCCTCGATGAGTAGAACTAGGTGTGCCGAGTTTGGGCTCGTTTTGTTAGTTATAATGAGATCTTACCTCCGGTTTTGATGGAGTGACCTAAAGGTGTACTTCGGTGACTGCTACTGGAACTCCTCGACGAGTAGAACTAGGTGTGCCGAGTTTGGGCTTGCTTTGTTAGTTATGATGAGATTTTACCTCTGGACTTGATGGAGTGACCTGAAGGTGTACTTCGGTGACTGCTACTAGAACTCCTCGACGAGTAGAACTAGGTGTGCCGAGTTTGAGCTCGTTTTGTTAGTTATGATGAGATCTTACCTCCGGATTTGATGGAGTGACCTGAATGTGTACTTCGGTGACTGCTACTGGAACTCCTCGACACACCTAGTTCTACTCATCCAGGAGTTCCAGTAGCAGTCACCGAAGTACACCTTCAGGTCACTCCATCAAATCCGGAGGTAAGATCTCATCATAACTAACAAAACGAGCCCAAACTCGGCACACCTAGTTCTACTCGTCGAGGAGTTCCAGTAGCAGTCACCGAAGTACACCTTCAGGTAATTCCATCTAGTCCGGAGGTAAGGTCTCATCATAACTAACAAAACGAGCCCAAACTCGGCACACCTAGTTCTACTCATCGAGGCGTTCGAGTAGCAGTCACCAAAGTACACCTTCAGGTCACTCCATCAAACCGGAGGTAAGATCTCATCATAACTAACAAAACGAGCCCAAACTCGGCACACCTAATTCTACTCATCCAGGAGTTCCAGTAGCAGTCACCGAAGTACACCTTCAGGTCACTCCATCAAGTCCGGAGATAAGATCTCATCAAAACTAACAAAACGAGCCCAAACTCGGCACACCTAGTTCTACTCGTCGAGGAGTTCCAGTAGCAGTCACCGAAGTACACCTTCAGGTCATTCCATCTAGTCCGGAGGTAAGGTCTCATCATAACTAACAAAACGAGCTCAAACTCGGCACACCTAGTTCTACTCGTCGAGGAGTTCCAGTAGTAGTCACCGAAGTACACCTTCAGGTAATTCCATCTAGTCCGGAGGTAAGGTCTCATCATAACTAACAAAACGAGCCCAAACTCGGCACACCTAGTTCTACTCGTCGAGGAGTTCCAGTAGCAGTCACCGAAGTACACCTTCAGGTAATTCCATCTAGTCCGGAGGTAAGGTCTCATCATAACTAACAAAACGAGCCCAAACTCGGCACACCTAGTTCTACTCATCGAGGCGTTCGAGTAGCAGTCACCAAAGTACACCTTCAGGTCACTCCATCAAACCGGAGGTAAGATCTCATTATAACTAACAAAACGAGCCCAGACTCGGCACACCTAGTTCTACTTGTCGAGGAGTTCTAGTAGCAGTCACCGAAGTACACCTTCAGGTCACTCCATCAAATCCGGAGGTAAGATCTCATCATAACTAACAAAACCAGCCCAAACTCGGCACACCTAATTCTACTCATCCAGGAGTTCCAGTAGCAGTCACCGAAGTACACCTTCAGGTCACTCCATCAAGTCCGGAGGTAAGATCTCATCATAACTAACAAAATGAGCCCAAACTCGGCACACCTAGTTCACTCATCCATGAGTTCCAGTAGCAGTCACCGAAGTACACCTTCAGGTCACTCCATCAAGTCCGGAGGTAAGATCTCATCATAACTAACAAAACGAGCCCAAACTCGGCACACCTAGTTCTACTCGTCGAGGAGTTCCAGTAGCAGTCACCGAAGTACACCTTCAGATAATTCCATCTAGTCCGGAGGTAAGGTCTCATCATAACTAACAAAACGAGCTCAAACTCGGCACACCTAGTTCTACTCGTCGAGGAGTTCCAGTAGTAGTCACCGAAGTACACCTTCAGGTCACTCCATCAAGTCTGGAGGTAAGGTCTCATCATAACTAACAAAACGAGCCCGGACTCGGTACACCTAGTTCTACTCGTCGAGGAGTTCCAGTAGCAGTCACCGAAGTACACAGGTCACTCCATCAAGTCCCAGTCGAATAGGCATTTATAAACCGTACTTACTTTTACCGAAATAAAATAATTATGATTATAAAAATCTGTGAATGCAAAATTATCTTACCATAGCAAATATCAAATTTGGTTTATCGAATATTTTGTATTTGTACAACGATCTTTTTCCACACGAGCCGCTACAAAAAGGCAACACAGGGTCCACCACCGACAGCGGCCAAGCGCGGACTGAGGTTTCTTTCGAAATATTTGTGAAATAAATCAAAACAGACCAAAAATAAAATAACCCTTAATACAATCGATTACGATTCATCCGTAATAGCAAAATATGTGAAAAAGTTAGTTTCGTTTTTTTTTTTTTTTGCTGCTATTTGTGACATTTTGAAACATTTTTTTCCTAAGGTTTAAAATTGAACATGTCTGCCTACTAATAGTATTTTTAGAAATCTTAAAATATATTGATAATAGAACAAAAAATGTACCTAAACTCAACCCGATAACGTAAATTTTGTGGAAAATGGCAACGGAAGATCGTTTTTACAATATAAAAAACTATAATTTTGAACAAAAAAGTTCCTATCATTTGAAGATGAAGAACCAACCTATATGTGGTAGTTATTAGTTATATTTGATTCGGTTTAGTTTTGTCACAAAATCTACCGAAAAATAGCATAATTTTGTCCGATTTGCAAACGCGCCCTTAAGCACATTTTTTAAGAACGTTCGTATTCTAATCTCAGTCTCAATCTGTCATTATAAAACTAAAACTCAACTACGACAAAAAGGTATAAACAAGACATCACATACAGACAAATAAAAAATCCGGTTAGGCCATAAATCGAACAGATTACGTGAGACTTCGTTTTTTTTTTTAGATCATGTTTGTTTTCATGGCTTTATGTCCTGTAGAGGGCATCTAATGTGACGCCTATAACCAGCGGACGATCATGACGCTTCCAACGATACCTCAGTTGTCAAGTTTAGAAGTTATGAGGTAACAGATGAACATACATACATACCGGTCAAAAACATAACCCTTCTTTTTGCGTCGCCGTAGTCGGCAAAAAATACCTGTAATTTCTTTAAATTGTTGACAAGTTTTTGACAGGCGGAGATGAGATTGCGACTAGATTTGAAACGTTTTTAAATACGAGGAACAGTCTTCAGTTTGCGGTTTCAGAACCTGCAGTACAGCGAATTGTAGTTTTTCAATGTCAATATGAACTTTTTACAGCACCGAGTACGGGTAAAGAAAAATATCGTGCGGAAATCTGGTTTTTTGATAAAATCTCCCACAGATACTGAACGAGTGTGGTGATCGGTGTTCGTTCCGTTTCTGTTATGAAAAGTCACATTTTGCACTGCAATGCTGCAATGGTAGTGAGTACTATTTTTTCGGGTTGAATAAAAGTAAGTAGTTCGATGAGGGCATAATATTATGCTTAGCTTAAACATAACCAGTACCTTTTGTTTAGCACCTTTTACAGTTATGAAATTATTCCGGTGTAATTATTGTAAGAATGTTTATAATTATTGTAAGAATGTTTATAATTTATAACGCGGTGTGTCATTGAAGCTATTAAAATCGAAAAAGTTAACAAGAAAACAAGTGAAGGCTGTAATGTAATGAATACATACCATTATCGTATTGTTAGAGGTGTGTTGTTAAACAGCTGAACGTACCTGAAACATACAATAATAGGCTACAATGTGAAGTAATGTTATGTTATACTAGTTGGTCAAGATGTGGCTGTAAAGGTAAGGTGGGACTGTGAGCAGGGGGCGGACGAAAGCGCGTTTAAAAAGGATTGAAAAACCTGCCATTGGAAAACATAACGATGCATTTTCAGACATCAAATACGGGTATAAAACCCCTAGGTTTTTGTCGGAAAAGTTTTGAAAAATTCAATATTTTTCCAGACACGTCGTTTTAAAAACAATTAACTACCAATTTGTTTAAATGTCTGTTAATTGTGGTCAAATAGAATGAAAACGTCAACTATATAAGATGTACTCGATATTTAGATATTTTTCAGTTTGATATCACTGCACCAAATCCACAAATTGAAGCCACTTAATTATGCACTAATTTAATCTTAAAATAATTGAACCCAGCCACTAATTCCACAAATCCTGTTAATTACCGAACAGTTATTAGCTACGTTTACAATAATATTAAACGCTTTTACTATTGTATTTTAATATTTACTAGAAATTTATACATACACACATAATAAAGTTCATACAGAGTATAGTTCATACCTAGTGAAGGTCATAACTGAAAAAATAACAACACAATTTCCACGCAAACAAAATCGCAGGCAACACACAGCGCTATGATAAATAATTTTGTTATTTATGAAACTAAAATTCATCTGTCTTCTCGCTGTCAGTATGACCACGGCCCACACGTCCGCACTTGGTCGGCCAAGTGCGACAGTGTTAAGAGCGAGGAGGCCACTA
This sequence comes from Agrochola macilenta, assembly GCA_916701695.1. NCBI lineage: Eukaryota > Metazoa > Arthropoda > Insecta > Lepidoptera > Noctuidae > Agrochola > Agrochola macilenta. The sequence goes on along the minus strand of OU753573.1, from coordinate 19,731,497 downwards.
CACGGAAGATGAGCACAACATGCCACAATATACCATAGACATTGTGTTAATTCTATTTATATCGTCTTTGAACTACTGTTTGTGAATCGTAATGATAAGGTTAATGAATAGGGCTCTCTTGCACTTTATACCTAAGTAGTTGCGTTTTTCATAAATTGAGACCAAATTCACAATAGAGAACCCATTTTGATGATTTAGGAGAGCAGGCGCTTTGTGTAGTCGATTACTCACGGTCGGTCGGTATTTTAGTACTTTTGACAATAATTGCCTGTAAATTGAATCTTCACTAAGGTTGATGTTATCTAACTGTCTCATAGACTCATAGATAAATAGACCGTGTCGTTTAGTTACGTGCAAGTGATATTCAACCTTAGAATGATGAAGAAATTACGAAGTCAACTATACTAGGTTCTTGATGTCTTGGACTTGTGCCTGTTTTCAAAACAATGTCATCAATGAATCCCTAAATAAAAGTCCACCGTTGGATGTTCAACTCTCAACGCTGAGCCTAGTGTTGAAAATCCAACAGGAAACTTTTATTTAGGGATTCGTTTAAGTGTCACTTAGTGAAGGTGAAAACGGGCATTAGTTTCCTGAATTTTGACATTATTTGAGTTTATAAGCACCGCTGTAACCGTAACGTGCATCACGCCAGTATTCCCCGAAGGGTTAGGCAGAGGTGTATCTATAGTACACCCTCATTTCACAAATTATGTTTATGTCCCATGTAATAGGGGGCGAGCCTATTGCCATCAACCAGGCACAAATCCTCCGGGCTGCTACTGAGAAATTCCAGATGAAAAACCCAACAACACTCCCCGACCCGGGAATCGAACCCAGGACCTCCATGCTCAGCAGTAGCACTTGCGACCACTGGACCAACGAGGTAGTTTTCTATTTAATGTTACCTTTAAAAATAATAGTTTATTCTCCTTCATTTTTATTTCTGAATTCTTTGGTAGATTTCATCATCATTCATCCAGTTAGACTGGAAGCCAACCCCAATATAGTTGGGAAAAGGCTAGGCAGATTGATTGGTAAAGTGAATTCATTGGTAAAGTGAAATACGTAGATAATGTGTGCTTCATATTTATGGCTCCTCATATAGAAACAAACGAGCAAGTTTTATCGAGCATTACATGCTCATCGTAGCGTCAAAATGATTAACAATGAAGGCGTTGTATGAAACCTATTTTTGGAAAAATTATATAGACAGATATTCTTAACTGGAGACTGAGAAGTGAAAAAAAATGAGGTTTATTATTATAATGGGTTTGAAACATGCTCGTTGTTGCTGAACATTAACGCTATAGACCAGCGCAGACTGAAAACTTTTTTAGGGCCTGATGTTTCTCGAACGAATATTATCGCAAAATGAATGTGTCTAATTGACAAGCGCTCCAACAGCTACAATTGGCTGTTGAGAAATCATCGCAGCACAGACAAAAATGTATGCAAACTGTCTGCTTGCATAAATTTTATAGATCTGCTACGCTAAATACGTTCAAAAGAACATGCAAAAGCGTGCATATCAGACGTCGATACACTCTTGAGGTAATATTTTACACAATTTCCACAAATTCAGCTAACAATTCAGACACGGTATGAATATCAATCTAAAGCACAGCAGTATAATTTTATTGGCGTCACGATACATTACAATAATTGGGTCGGGACAGCCCTGCGATTAGATAACGCAAACAAATTCAATCTGCGAGCCTCATGCATTACAATTATGTGTATTGATTTTATGTATTCCTAATTTTATTGAGGCTGAATTTGATGTGGTGTTTGCTGAAATGTTATATTCAGTAGCTTCATATTATTTGGTAAAACTGATACTTTATATGGCATTTTCCTTCTTCTTTAGTTAAGTACCTTCCGCCCGGGAGGTTTTGTCGGACTTCTACTACCGAAGAACACACAAAAAAAAACAGCATAATTGAAAAAGAAACTGCTATCACTTTTTTCAAGAAGTGGTTATCTACTTCTTTAAAATAGTGTTCATTCGATCGATTAATTATAGATGATGATTTGATTAATTATAATGATATCGATTAGAGATGTTAATCACTTCAAAAATTCAAAATTCAAAAGTCATTATATATATATAATTATTCAAACTAGGCAAGAATCAGCACTTTTCGAACGTCAAAATTACATAAGACAGTCCCCCAAAACGCCCACCCTTCACCACTTCCTAGTGCATTAGCTGGGAAGAAGAAGTGGCGCAAAAAACTCCTCAGCAGCACAGCTGTCTGTTCAGTTAGAAGAACAAAAAGAAAATGATTCTATATAATAGTATTCAAAATAATTTAGATTACGCAACACAAAACATAATTTAAATTATTAGCCATATGTTAGCTAGCACACGCCAATATACCAAACAAAATCATCGAGAACTATACTCAGGCCGAAATAAGAAACTAAACTTAAACAGAACTTAATATTTAAATAAAAAGCCTCCAGGCATGCCCGTTTACATATAGTTGTAACTGGAAGTTATAAATGTTAAACTAGGACCATCGATGTAAAATCAATAAACAAACAGTTAATTACCAATAAATAATATGATCAATTGTCGAGGTCACTAGCTAACCACATATTGCAATACAACTCATAAAAAAAACATTGTGATGAGCAGATTTAGTCAACAAGTTCACATCTCATCTCACAAGTGGTAGGTAATTTTATACGAAATAGAAAGAAAACTCTCAACAGAAAATCTTTCTTCAAAACGAATGTCAGTATTTCCACTCTATATGTCTAGCTAACCCTCTGAAATCTGGCTACAAGATTGTACAACGTTCAGACTACGGTTAGCATGTCCATTTGTAGCCCGCAGACACGTAGGACCCGACCCGAATGGAGTTACAGGCACCAATGTGACTTGGTACTTCATGTAGACGGGAGATGGCGCTGCTTGTCAAGGTAAATTCGCCCATCATAATCATTTGCCCAGCCTTTTCCCAACTATGTTAGGGTCGGCTTCCAGTCTAACCAAATGCATACCAGTAATTTACATGACCGACTGCGACCTGTCAAGGTAAATTCGATGAATCATGTCAATTCCAGTACATTTGAATTTAGTTCTGTATTCCAGCACGGATCAAGATATATTGGGCAGTGCAGACAAGTACATCTTTGAGTAGGGTCGCCAAAAGTAAGTTTTTTGATGTGCTTAAAAAATGATGTTTTTTCTATGTTTCAGTGTGAGCGAGGTCTGGAAATTAGGTCATACGTTTTTGTGGATGTTATTAGGCTTTTAGGGATGAAATTAGTTATGGCGGGTGAAGCTTTCTCGACGAAGGCGAATGTAGAAGAGGCAAGCAAATGTACAGAGCACGTTGGGTGATTTGTGGAAAACTGCATTTAAGTAAAGCTAAAGATTTTCATTATTTATTTGCTGCAAAAATCTTAATTTTTCTATTAATCATTAGGAAGTACTGAAAGGTTTCTGGGTTTTTATTTTATTTAACTGTAGCTATGCAAATAACTTTTGCTTTTATTTAGATAAAATATTTTCTGCACAGCCCTCGGATTCCATTTCACATTTTTATTCGAAATCAACAAAACAGTTGCGTTGTCGGAATTTGTAGAGTTGTAAAATAAAATGGTAGTAACACCTGTCGGCACTGAAATGCGGTGCAAACTGACATTTATTTAATAAAACGCTCTTTATTACTACATGGCGAAATATTTCCGTTCTGCTGATTCGAAATGTGGGAAGTGCAAACTTAATAAAATATAAATTGTGTTGGGCACGTATTGTATTAAATATGATACATTATTTCGATGTTTAACTAGGCTATTATATACTCGTAAATCCATACTAATTTTATAAGGAGGTTTTGTTAGTTTGTATGTCAGACACTTCTCATCAAAACAATCTGCCTAGCCTTTTCTCAACTTTATTGGGGTCGGCTTTCAGTCTAACCGGATTCAGCTGAATACCAGTATTTTACATGGAGCGACTGCCTATCTGACCTCCACAACCCAGTAACTGGGTAATACGATATCCCTTGGTAAGAAGACTGGTTGTCAGATTTTCGGGTTTCTGACGACCCGTAACGACTGTCAAAGATCCACGAATGACAGCCGGGACATACGGCTTAACGTGCTGGTGCTGTCCGAGGCACGGAGGATTGAGAATCTCGGTATGTAAGTTGGTCACCCATCCATAGACCAACCCCGGAAAACGTAGCTTAACCTGACGGATCGACCCGTGCAGCAGTTATTCACTCAGACACTTCTCGCCCGATTAAAAAAATCTTTCACTAATGGAAAGCTACACTATAGCCGGGAGTAAAAGGATATATTTGTGGTAGATTATAGATGATTTCCACGCAAACGAAGTCACGGGCAGAAGCTAGTGATGAATATTACTCTACAATATTATAGAGATTTCAGGATAATGAATACTGGGTCGAACCGCGTACGAGACATGGGCAAGCTAGGGGTTAAAACGGTACGAATATTTTGAATTAATATAGTGCAGTTAATGATACCACTTTGTGCTGAAATATACGCAGCTTTACACATCGCACAGTCTAGAATAAATCATCCTAAAACTACGCAAAACTAAGGTACCTACATGCTTATAAATTATAAGTATCTATTTATTTCTGTAAATTCGTTCAAAAACCACTTTTACACGTTATATTAAATTGTGTTTTAAAACTGGATGAGGTCGGTGTTTCGTATCCGAGTAGGTACTCTGAGACGAGATACCGAAATTAACTTAGAGGTCGCAGTCTCTTTTAACACTTTCCACTTTTCATAGAACTCGTGCGCTATGCCGCTAACGTCGCCGCTGAAGTTAACCATCGCGGACGGTCAACGGCGGTAGGTTTAAAACCGTGTTATAAAAAACTGTAAAACCAAGTAAAATTGTGTTTTCAGGGGGTCTTATTGATACACGTAGTCTCCAAACATTTAAATTTAATGTGAATATTTGTAACCGTGAACAAAAAAATATGCTTGGATTTTAAAACCAACGCATAAACCTACTAATAAATCTTGTTAAAATACACATCAGATTTTATTTTCACGGTTTATGATGCTGTATTCGCTAAGAAAAACCTACATTTAAAATGAGCCCTCCGCGAGGGCTCCCAGCAGCCCATATGCGACTAGGTGAATGTTAATGTCAAGACATACAATGACATTGAATCCATATTTATTTTACAAAAGAGAGCTGTCAGAGCCATTTATAATCTACATCGTCGCGAATCTCTCAGGGAACTATTTAAAAGGATTAATATTATGACGGTACCTTGCCAATTCATATATGAAAATATTATGTATGTAAGAAAAAATCTTCATATTTTTAATAAAATAAGTGGTAGACATAATTTTAATACTAGAAATAAAGATAAAATAGATCAACCATTTTTCAGATTATCTAAAGTACATACATCTTTTATGGGGTACTGTGTTAAATGTTACAATAAAATACTTTGTGATATATTACAATTAAATGAAAGAAAATTTAAAACTCATATTAAAAGTACACTCTGTAAACAAGCATTTTACAAATTAGAGGATTATATCCAAGATAAGAATGCTTGGAAACATGCTGGTCCTGCTCCATAGGACAATTTAGAGTCTAGACAAAATCAAACTGGTTGCTTATTTAATTATATAGTTTGTTATTTTTTATAACTCTGATTTTACATTCTGTGATTTCTTGAACTCACACACTGACTTATTAGTATTACTTGTTAAAATGTTAGGAATACCGTATAATTTTGCAATGTTTGTAAATATGTGAGCACCATGTATCTATCTATCATAATTAATTTATCTGCAATTGCTTTATTTTTTTTACCTATCGTGGTATAGTAATCTTATTCTAGATGCATCGTCTTCACATATAATTATATAATTAATGTATACAAAATATTGTAAAAACATTTTAAAAGAGTAACGGTGGAGTTTCTTGCCCATTCTTCTCCATACGAAAACTACATTTTGGAAGGGGCGACTAGAATCAATTCTATTTTTTTGTAAATTTGACGTTCATAAGTGCCTTTTATGTGCCTAATTGAAATAAATTGTTTGACTTTGACTTTGACATAAGGTCAGGCCTTAAGAGGATCATGTAGATTAGTATAAGAGATGAAATGCTGAGGAAAATAACCACACAGATTGTTGAATTACGAGTACTTATTAATCAATTCTCGAGAGTCGGTTAGATGATTACTTTAAGGAGCCAGTTAATGAATCCTGCCTAAGTTATAGAAATCGGTCTAGTCTTTAATCTTGAATTTCAAGAAATCTATCAGTTAGTGCATAAAGTGGCCAAGTGCGAGTCTGACTCGCACACGAAGGGATCCGTACCAACGTACTACCATTATTAAGATCGAGAAAAAAACGCCGAAAAAAACACGTTTCTTGTATCGTCCCGTTGGAACCCTTTGGGTACGTAACCCTAAAAAGTCGTAGGCATACGACACGAGACAAAAGTACCAATTTAATTATCAGAATGTAATTGATAGGTCGAACGTGAATCCGATATCCTAAGTAATGGGTGTCGATATCAATATAATACTGCATAGATGATTCATTGTTATTGCCTCTTCGGTAATTTTAGGGTTAAAATGGGGGCAAAACCCCATATCAGAACCTAATATAGTTTATGTGATAGCAGTTGGAGAGTTAATTTAATAAATGCTTGGTGATGAAGTCATGGGATAATGTCCCAACAGCTAAATGACGAGATGTCCTAGGATGTATTTACATCTCCATCTACCCCTTCATATGGCGTGATGTTAAATTTTGTAATAACAAATGAAAATAAATCTCAGTCTAGAAACAGTGTAACGAAATCAATCAATCTGCCTAGCATTTTTCCAAATGTGTTGCGGTCGGCTTCCAGTCTAACCGGTTGCAGCTGAATACCAGATATTACATGGAGTAATTGCCTCTCTGACCTCTTCAACCCAGTTACTGGGTAACACGAAACCCCTGACTACCCGTAACGATTGTCAAAGATCGAATGACAGCCGCGACCTACGGCTCAACGCGCTTTTCGAGGCACAGGGGGCCTCGATATGAAATGGATGGTCACCCATCTACGAACCGACCGCTGCAAGCTAATCTTAATCCTCGATCAACCCGTACGGCTGTTATTATTGGCCACGAGCCCCTGAACAGTGAAACGAAATACAGATGCATTAAACTATGTGAGCTCTCACATACCGCAGATACAACGAACTCTTTTAAAGCTTCCAATTTTCTAAAAAATCTGAGCTTGTTCTAGATATTGCTGATAAAAAGGATAAAACCAATGAATATGAGATTGAACAATATCATGTTGATCTAAAAAGGAGCGACCGCTAGATTTACATCAGCATACTCTTGGTATCGGTACAGTCTACCGCACGTAAAACCAGGGAAATTCATTGTTTATCAAATTGACTACCACCTTAAATTTACCGTTTAATCAAATCACAAAAACTGTAATTTTTTGAAAGTTGTATGAAATGGCAAATTAACGTACTGTCAACTTGATAAACATTAATTTCCGTGACTATGCAAGTCACGGAAATTAATGTTTATCAAGTTGACAGTACGTTAATTTGCCATTGCCAAGAGATTTCAGTGTACGTGGTAAAAAAAACAGCCAACTCCGTGTCGGGCAACCCCTAATTATTTGTTTCGTAATTTCGTAGTATTGTCTAATCTGTGGTATTAGTGCAAAATAGTAGTGCTAAAGTAATTGCTGTGTGTTTTTGCTATTTATCTACGGAGCCCAAAAAATTACTTTGACAGTGCCTTTATTTCGTAGCAGAAAGCGGTTTTGGTATTTGAAGCGTAATGCTTTAGTTTCCTGAGAAAGCGGACGATGGTCACACAATAACGGCTGTCTAAATATAGAGCTCAAACTCAAACTCAAGGTATTTATTTCAAATAAACCCATTACAGGCACTTTAGAATTGTCAAGGGGTCTGTCAGAAGCTAGTTGCCCATTCCAACGCGTAGTAGGTTCCTATGGAGAAGAACGGGCAAGAAACTCCACGGACACTCTTTTAAATCAGAATATTGTTACAAAATATTGGTACATCATTCATGTTGTAATTATACATGTGAGAACAATGTAGAGAGACGTGCATGTTAAAAGCGTCCGTAATAAAGCAAAAACAATTCAAACATTAAGATAAATTCATAATAAAAAAAGCGAGCTTTTTTTGACACTTTAATGTCAAATACTGCGGAAAATTACAGATTTTCATGACCGCCGTTTTATTAAGACGGAACCACTTTCCTAGCAAACCCTGCCACTACTGACGTGTGCCTGTACTTCTTACTAAAAATAAAATAAGAGTCAGCAAATTGTTGCGGTCATATAAGAAACAAAAAAAAAAAACTTGGTAAAGTTTTTCTCCAGACGTAATTGTTACCAAGGAAAGCTTTTCCCTTGATTCTATTTTTGGTATTTATGAGAAAACTGAGTTTATATTTGTTTTATTTTTTCGACATATGGCATCCACTGAACTTACTTATAACTTATTTTCGATTCTTTTGAAGTATTGTTTCGAAGTTCTAAGTTACAGAACTGAACTATTTCAAAGTAAACCTTAACCAAGCTAAGGTAAACTAAAATACATAAATTCTGTGAAATAAGAAAGAAAATTGTAGTTACCAACTATTAAACTTGAAGTGCCCTAATTTTATTAGTGTTACCTACACTAATGTGGACAGTGGCGGTCGACCACTTTTCACTCTTATGCCCTTAGTAATAAGGTAGAAAAGTGGTCCACCCCCAGTGTCCGCGATGGTTCCTACTGCAGTTTCACTCGCGTCCAAAGGAAACTTCTGCAAGTACCGGGATAAAACAAATCCTAAGTGTTAATTGAGGTCTTGTTCTATATGTGTGCCGAATTATATCCTAATCCGTTCAGCGGTTAGCGTGATTGAATAGCAAACATTTTTATTTTCACGTTATATTACCGTATTATTTTTAGATTCTACAATATAATATATTTCGAGTAGTTACAGTGTTATTCAACTCAGTTTGAAGTACTTATTTGAACCGCACGTGATCGGGCAAAGTTACCTATATTTTAACACGTTCATGTTTTCAATACATTTAACACATTGTTTGAATTAGTACAATACACTGGTTATTGTTAGTTCTAGAGTGTGAAAATGTAGTTATGTAACGGGCAGTGGTTGAGATAGATAATTTAATTTCAGAAAGTATTCCTTAAGACCTTTTATTAGATACAAAGCATGATACATTAATCTAAAATGTATATGGTTTTGAACACCTTACATCAGCTATAAGCCACCATGTTGGATTTTATGTGACGTCACATAGCCTTTAACCCGCGGAATAACATGACGCTTCCAACGATACCTTGTCTGTCACGACGACGAGTAGTTTAGGAGTTATGAGGGAACAGATAAAACACATAAGTACATAGAAACATACATAGCCTGTTAAAATCATAACTCTCCTTTGGTTTTGCCGTAGTTGGGTAAATAAGGTAATTGGTCGGGCAATACTGCTGTGCCATGAGAATCCATCTGCCAGAAAGATTCGACATAAAATGCTGAGGTCACTTTAGCCACACCTACGTACAGAATATACCAACACATAGATTTTTTAAGTGGTTAATCGGAATGGTATCAGTATGAAAAGAAGATAATTCTAGATCCCGAAATTGAAACCACAAGTATGTGTAGTAGTAAAAAAGGTTGAGGAGGTCAGATAGGCAGTCGCTCTATGTAAAGTACCGGTATTCAGCTGCATCCGGTTGCACTAGAACCAATCCCAACATAGTTCGGAAAAGGCTAGGCAGAGAATGAAGTAAGTTAGTCAAGGGGATTCTATAGCAAAAACGACCGATCATTGGAGCGGACATAGCTCATATTTGGCAGGTCAACAACAACACACAAACAACAGGGAACATGGAAGTCCGGCATCGTTTACAGCATGTTTTTTTTGGTTCTGTTTCGTTTTAAAGGATATATTAATTTACTTACTTTCATGCATTCGTCTCATTTACTCATTTATTTATCAAATTATTTTTTTTGTGTTGATTTGAAATTGTATGCACCATCACACTATAAATGTACCTACATATTCTATTTTTTTTTATCTGTCACAAATTGTTTTAATTTAAGTATGCTGCACACGTTACATTATAAAACTGATTTACATCCGTCACACTATCAGGTCCAGTTGAAAACCAGCGTCAGGCACTTATGGCAGTTTTTGGCGCAGCCGTGAGGCACACTCCCCATCAAATTTCTGCTTACATCGCACTTTACACTTTTTATTTGATTTTATTTTTTTTATTTGCTGTGTAATTATATTGCGTGTGTTTTAGTCTGTGCTAAATAAATGTAATTTCCTTCTATATAAAAACAACATACGTATTAACACAAATACCTCCCACCTACCTGTACCGTTACTGACCTGCGTGGATAAGTACTTGTTAGTATGTCTGTGTGTTACCAACCCGGCAACGTCTCGATCGCGGGTTCATCGACCCGTAGCAAGGACCGGTTATACTGGCGTGCGGCCGCCATCGCCAGTCCGGACGTATCCGGCTGGATATCGGCGGACGGTCCGGTGATCCGGCTTGTTTATAGTGCTACCTTGTCCCAATCTGATAAAGGACTATAGATAGTTATTGTAGGTCTAGAGAGCATATTACGAGATTATAACAGCAGTGAGAGCCTACTGTTGTGACAGTCGGACTGCTAAGTCATAGGTCTCGAGTTCGAACCCATGGCACGCACTTCAGACTTTTCGTATTCGTGTACGTATTGTGTAATTATCACCACTTGCTTCAAAAACGGTGAAGGAAAACGTCGTGTGGAAACAATAAATTCCTGAGAGATATTTCTCGACGGCATGTGAATCCAAGTCAGAGGCCCATGGCCGGCATAAAAACTATGGCAGAATAAAAAAAAGATTTACGAGATTTGTGCTACGTACCCTTTCGTATGGCATGAATTTTTAATTAAAGAAGCTCAACCTTTTTTGAGTAAAAAATGTGGTGATTAGTCATTGTGTGCAGACGCATCCAGGTTGGAATAGCAACCTTACATTGACTCACGTCTTTTTAAGGCATTTTGTTTTAAACATAACAGTATTGTCTATTCACTGGGTTACAGAGGTCAGATGGCAGTGATTTCATTTTAATGCTTCTATTCAGCGGCATCTGATAAGCCTGGTAGCCGACCAACTCCATACGGAGTGACAGTGTCACGACGCATCATGCGACAAGTCATATATGCATGCGAAGACTTTACGGCCGTCCACTGCTACGTAGGATGTGTACGGAGAGGTTATCCAAGTTATGTAGTTGTATGGTTCATTTTTTTGCCAGCCATGCATTCGAGCGTAGCGTCGCGTCGCCGTGTTGCAGTGGACGATCCCGTCTTCATTTTTTATTCACGTGCGTAGCTAAGTCGTGTGTTGCTGTGGAGTGCCGCCTTTACTTCTGTTTAAGAATTAATACATTCGCTTTCAATGAGTCATCATGTAAATTTAAATAAATGTCTTTCCTTTCTTTACTTGTCGGCTTGCCGTTGAATAATCTACATTTGTTTTACATCAATATACTTGTTTATTTACATAAAACAATCAGATTTATCGAATTCCTTGGTTTTCTACGTAAAAGTCGTTTTTACATTAAACAGTTCAGCTGTGTCCGAGGCTAACACGCATAAAATTAAATAAAAGAAAACAGCTGTTTATGTTAATATGTTTCTTGTTAACAAACGTGTGTTTAATTTTCCATAATTTTGTACGTTATTTAACTACAAAATGTGTAAATTTAAAATAGTTGTACAATGTACCACGAAATTCAATGAAAGACTTGATCAAACTAGTCTAATTATTATTATTGAAACCTTCGAAATACTTATGCCATTGTTCTATCGTGATAAGCGCAATTGACAGCCCGCCATATTGGAACGATTCAGCTGTCAAAATTTATTTTGATTCTATTGTCTAACTCTAATAATATTGCAGTATTTTTTTTCTTCCCTCCAAGATGATTTGTGTCCGTTGATCTTACTGCATAGAGTGCTTACATAATAGTTACTTTAAATTATATCAACAGAAACATACCAAACGCAATTACTTACACGTTTTTCAAAGGATCGCATCATCATTACATAGATAATTATTATCAGTTTGGTTTAGGGTATATGCTCATAGCGTTTTTTATACGCGCGTTCCTTTTAACGCGCGTTTCCTGACTTGAAAAAGCAGCATTAGTTGCGTTTGCAGAGCGTATACACGCCTTGACGGGGCGTTGAATCCCTTAATCTTAAGACACAAATATATGCCAGTGGCCTTGAGTGGTTAGCTTGCGTGTTCTGTACTGAGCTCACGCAACGCGTCGTACGTCCTGCCAGTTTTTTTTTTTTTTGATTTGGGACTCGCCCATCAAGGAGCGCTGTCCCAAATTAGACGCATTATTCATCTATTATAGATATGATAGATGTATAGATATATTTTTTATTAAACTAAAATAAAAAAAATAAAAAATATTTTTATAAATTTTTCTAAAAGATAAATAATTAAATTATCTTTAAAATGGTAAACGTTTCAGAAAAATACGCTTGAAAGATTTTGTGTGATTCTGTTTTTAATCCAGCTTAGACATACCTTTACAAATTAATTTCACTATGTAATCTATACATAATCTAAAATATTCATATATTAAGTTATTAACAAAATGCTCTTATTTAACATTTTTTTTTTCCAAATCATTAACATTACTTGTTTAGACATGTCTAAACGAGTAGCGTATCTTCTTCAGCATAAAATCACTAAAAGTCGGTTATCGTCGCTTAAAGAACTCGGCCTTAAAACAATAAGCCGTCTCTCGCTCATTTCTAAAAGTAAAGAATGATTAAACGTTTTGATTGATTAGATGTTTTCATGGTTGATAATAAATTCACACCTGCACACGTGAGGAATTAATGGCTGCATCAGCAAGCGGTATTAGCGTTGCTGAATTTTGGTGCATATATATTAAAAAAATATACTTATAATTATTGTGTTATTTTGCCATCGACACGCTAAGAATGTTATATAGATTTTGTTTTTTTTACGATAACCGCTGTCTGACCACTCTAGCCGTGACAAAAACTAGTTTTTACACATAATGACATCATTGATACACAGGAATGCTGCTCTACTTGTTGTTTTTGTAAGATTTACTTACTAGTTTGGTTAAAAGAACTGGTTCACCACAGATACGGTTGACCTTATGTCAGGAGGTCCTCTACGAAACTGCATTAAAAATAAAGTTGTGTTCGTGAATTCCCTCACTTCTATACGTGTACTGTTACCTGTGCTCCATCCAACCATTTACTAGATTAGCACTTTCGACTCCAGCCACTTTTCATAGAACTCATACGCCATGTCGCCATACATATTGGAAGTGAACCCTCCGGGAGGGTTGCCGGCATTACGTTTGCGCTAAAGTTAACCATCGCGGGCGGTCATCGGCATTAAGTTTAAAACCGTGTTATAAAACATTGTAAAACGAAGTAAATTTGTGTTTTCAGGGGATCATGTCGCTATATGTAGCTTTCAACCTTTTAATTTTTTTTGTGAATATTTGTAACCGTGAACAAAAACAATTGAAAAAATTAAAATGCTTGGATTTTAAAACCAACGAATATACTAATAAAACTTGTTAAGTATAATACATCAGATTTTATTTTCACGGTTTCGAATGCTGTATTCGCTAAGAAAAACCTACATTTAAAATGAGCCCTCCACGAGGCCTCCCGGTATTCCATATGAGACTAGGTGAACCCTCCAGGAGGGCTCCCGGCACTGAACGTGTTATGTTAGTATCTACAAGAATCATCAAAATTTATTCAACGGTTTTTAGAAAAAAACGCGGAAAGAAACATAAATCGACAGAATAGACAGAGGGACGAATAAAGAACCACTTTTTTTACATAACATAACATCACGCCGGTAATCCCCCAAGGGATAGGTAGAGGTGTAGCTATACTTAGTACCCACACTTCTTCAGTTATGTTTAAGTCCCATGGTGGCGAGCCTAAAGGTGTTTAGTAAAGCTGGATGCATAAAAACATCTTAAAAGAGATGTCAAAAGAAGAGCTCTTATGTAAGACGCAGTTTACTAGAAAAGGCCTTAGCAGATTTTCAAGTCACATAAATCAGATAAATAAGCACACATTGCTTAGATAAGTCCACATTACGTCACTATTTGCACATCCTAAGCACTGACACTGACATTTGACATGCAGCGACTGTTTACCTATAATGTAATCACACATATTATACTTACATAGTGGATAATGTGTTTAACAAAGGTTGTTATTTATTGGTCGAGACTTGAGTGAGTATTATTGTACAATATTATTGTCGTAAAGTCTTTGACATTTCTCGGGACCCTGGGATCCCAAACCTTTGGAAAGCGTACGAGGGGCCGAAGCCAACTGCCGAGGCCCCTTAGATAATTTAAATGGAATTAGGCACCAACCGACTATTATCCCTGTAGGCACTACGCAAGTGCACCCAAGGACAACCCCCGCTTGGTGTAGGACTATTGTAGGATATGGAAACATTACAAACAAACATCGTAAAGTTATTATTAAAGCTATCATTGTTTCAGAGCACACGTCTCTTTCTCTTACAGGTACATCTCTGCCTAACCCATCGGGGAATAGAAGCGTGACGGTATGTTATATTTCAGTTTCAAAATATGGAGAGTACCTATTGTTAATTTTGGATATGATATGCTATTTGAATGCAATAATTGGAAGAACAAGTGCGTAGTTGGGATGAATTTATCCCAAGAACAAACTTAACATTGTAGTTGAAAAACATTTTCTCCCATACGGAAAGTATCGGAGAACATGTTTTTCAAACTGCAAATTTAAGTTGGTCGATTGTTACTCGTTAACCTGTAAAGCCTACTTAGTTGCGATAGTTTTCCTTTTAACTTAGTTATATATACTAAACTGCTGTGATTTTTTTAATAAATCCAAGTACAGCCATGTAGTTGGCAGGGGGGGAACACACACACACACACTATACTCTAACAAAAAATCCCACTTTAAAGCTTAATATTTCGCAAACGGATCCCTATCCCACAATATTTTTGAACGACCTTTCCAACGAAACCCCACACAATCGGATAGACGAGAAAAAAAAACGTCCCCACTTTACGTTTAGGGGAGGCACCCTAAAAATGATTTTATTTATATATTTTTTCTTCTTTTTAATTTACCACTTTGTCGACGTGATTAATATGTATACCCATGCCAAATTACAGCGTTCTGGTACTAACCATCTCTTAGCTACAGAAAGACAGACAGACAGACAGACGGACATGGCGAAACTATAAGGGTTCCTTATTTACTACGGAACCCTAAAACGAGTTGGCGAACAACGAGCAGCGAGTGCGCGACGGCGACGAGCGATTACTCGTTGGTTTGCGTATGTACCAAGCGTGGGTGAGACCCAGATCACTGAGCGCTCGCTACCACTTTGTCGGCGTGATTAATATGTATACCCATGCCAAATTACAGCGTTCTGGTACTAACCATCTCTTAGCTACAGAAAGACAGACAGACAGACAGACGGACATGGCGAAACTATAAGGGTTCCTTATTTACTACGGAACCCTAAAACGAGTTGGCGAACAACGAGCAGCGAGTGCGCGACGGCGACGAGCGATTACTCGTTGGTTTGCGTATGTACCAAGCGTGGGTGAGACCCAGATCACTGAGCGCTCGCTACCACTTTGTCGGCGTGATTAATATGTATAGGGTATGGCAAATACAGCTTTCTAGTACAAACAGTCTCTGAAATAAGCCGCGGGCAGACAGACAGACCGACGGACATGGCGAAACTATTATAAGGGTTCCTTGTTTATTACGGAATCCTAAAAAGGGGTGAGTGAATTACAAAGTGACGACTGACAAGCGAGAGTGGAGCAGGAAACATTTTGCACCGGCATCAGCATAGTATCCCACTGCTGGGATACCGGCCTCCTCTCGGTGGGCCGATATCTACCACGCGGGCCCAGTGCGGGTTGGTAGATGTCACACGTCTTCGAATTTGTAATTCTAGGACATGCCGCTTTCCTGACGATGGTTTCCTTCACCGTTTTGAGAGCAGTGGTCATGAAATAATTTACACAAAGTAAAGCGCCTTTCTGCGTTCGAACCTACGACCACCTACAACTCGTAAGACGCGGCTGTTACCACTGGGTCTCCTCGGTTGGCACTAGCTAATTGAAAAAAATTGACTGGAAAATGATGACGAAAATAATAACAAACAAAATAGGAGTTTACTAGCTTTAAATACTATATCATTTGATGGTTCGATTTGTATGAGGTCGTGAGATTGACATATTGTATTCAGTACCTACAGTAATTAATTCCTTACGGATTGTATACCTAAATATTTTAACAATTAACACAGTTTTCTCCGTTATTTCAGTGTCTGAATTTATCACTTCGACATTTTATCAACTACAAAATATTATCTGTCTGAAAAACGTACGGTAAGTACATTGTAAACGTTCCTTAACCGTTCGTATTGGGAACTGTTTCACATTAAGAGGTCAGGACCTTCAGTCTGCATGAGAGCTGTTTTTTGTATGAATGTGCATTTTCTGCTCGGAGTTCGTGATTTTGCTTTTATTTGTTTTAATGCTTTCTTGGTGCCATCTTGGCGGGAAAAGATAGAGGTAGTCTAAGATCGGCCAAAGTGTTATTGGGTTTTTCCATTTGTAATTTCTCAGTAGCAGCCCGGAGTCTGGTTTTGAGCCCGGTTGATGGCAATAGGCTCGCTCCCTATTACATGGGACTTAAACATAACTGGCGAAATGTGGGTGTACTACAGGTACACCTCTGCCTAACCCCTTAAGGAAAACAGGCGTGATGTTATTTAATAGACAAGTGTAGCCGGTTTTGTGAAGGTTCTATTTATTCGTCGGACATCGGTAATTCTGGGTTTTCCAAAAGACTGGATTTTTTGGTGTTTTTTTGTATTTGTCATAGAATGTGATGGAATTTGTCTCGCAGAAAAGTGGGCTAAATTTATGATTTTTAACATAGGAAGTTCAGTATTAGAGGATAAGTCAAAACTTGTTGATAGTGGCAGGTTACAGGTAATGGGCTTTTAGTGCGCCTATCAAA
This sequence comes from Agrochola macilenta, assembly GCA_916701695.1. Taxonomy (NCBI): domain Eukaryota; kingdom Metazoa; phylum Arthropoda; class Insecta; order Lepidoptera; family Noctuidae; genus Agrochola; species Agrochola macilenta. The sequence continues at coordinate 19,714,331 of OU753573.1, read as the reverse complement.
TATTGATAATATGTCCAACAAAAAGTTAGCCGATATTTAGCAAACTTTATGAGCATTATTATGATCTCTCACACATCGCACTTACGCCCAATTATTATGATCTCTCACACAACGCACTTACGCCCAATTATTATGATCTCTCACACATCGCACTTACGCCCAATTATTATGATCTCTCACACATCGCACTTACGAGTATTATGATCTCTCACACATCGCACTTACGCCCAATTCCATTCTTGCCGACTGTTTGTAGGAAAAACTTTTGATGAACAAAATCTTCTCGTTGTTTATTACATTATTATCTCTTTGTTAACATAACATAGCATCACGCCTGTAATCCCCAAAGGGTTAGGCAGAGGTGTAGGTACTTAAAGTACACCCACATTTCACCAGTTATGTTTAAGTCTCATGTAATAGGGGGCGAACCTATTGCCGTCAACCGGGCACAAATATAGACTCCAGGCTGCTACTGAGAAATGCTGTTAAGGAAAAACACTTTGCCCGCTCTGGGAATCGAAACTCCATGCTCAGCAGTAGCGCTTGCTACCACTACACCAATGAGGCAGGCGAGTTTGTTTATGTTATTTATTGTAATCTGAGAGACAAGCTGTTTCTCTATATAGCCCAACGAGATCAGTCTAATATACCTCGTACACAAGAGTTTCAGAAAATCAAAATCCAATATCGCTTGAAACTACGCTTTGATAAACTTTCCTTGTAGAACACTCTTCTCTTTGACTGAAAACTTTATGGCACACATTTTTTATTAGATGCGATCTCGGCTGTTCTAAGAAACGTAGAAGGTGGATCAATTATCAGGTAGAGCAAAGTTTTGTCACGTTTTTAATATTAAGTATTGAATTGAATCGAATACTAAAAAAATACTCATAATAAAAGTATCACGTAATGTATATGTATATAGTAATGTCAGTTTTATAGAGCGTCGTGTTTGTCACTACCTGTGTGACTATCCCTTTCGAAAGCTCAATGTGCCATATTTACGCCCAGTACTTAAACAGCTAAATAATAACAGCCACATGGGTCGATCGAAGGTAAAGCTACGCTTGCCGCGGTCGGTCCGTGGATGGGTGACCATCCATTTCATATCGAGACTCCTCCGTGCTGGATCCCAGCTGTCATTTGTAGATCTTTGACAGTCGTTGGGTAGCCAGAAGCCCGAAAGTCAGACAACCAGTCTTACCAAGAGGAATCGTGTTTGCGTCCCTCCACAAACGAGTTACTGGGTTGTGGAGGTCAGATAGGCAGTGGCTCCATGTAAACTACTGGTATTCAGCTGCATCCATTTACACTGGAAGCCAATCTCAATATAGTTGGGAAAAAGCTAGGCAGATTGATTTGTATGGTGTGCATAAAGTCACAGTCAAATAATTTATTTCACTTAAAAAGCACTTTTGAATGTCAAAATTTACAAAAAAATTGAATTGATTCTAGTCGCCCTTTCCAAAAGGTAGTTTTCGTATGGAGAAGAATGGGCAAGAAGCCCCACCGTTACTGTTTTAAAATGTTTACACTATTTGTATACCTACAATAATTATAATATAATTACGTATGAGTATGTGAAGACGATGCACCTAGAATAAAATTATTATACTACAATAAGTAAAAATAATTAAAAATGAAGCAATGACACATAAACTAATTAAGTTATAGATGCTCACATATTTACAAATATTATAAAAGTAGACGATTTTCCTAAAATAAGTCAGTGTGTGAGGAAGTAATCACAGAAAGTAAAATTAATAATTAAAAATTATACAATTAAGTTAGCAACCAGTAAAATTTTTGTAGACTTTAAATTGTCCTATGGCGCAGGTCCAGCATGTTCCAAGCATTCTTATCTTGGAAATAATCCTCCATAATAAAGAAAATTATATTATATTCTATAAAGACAAACGTTACCTATTGTAACGTTACGTAGATAATGTTTGTGCTAAGGGTAGCGGACACTAACGTGTCAAATACGTCTGGCTCAGGTTGTCAAAGCAAGCGCATGTCTGTGCTGGCGTTAGGTGGCAATTCCTTTATTAATTGGATCCTCACTTTGTAGAAATTTAGTCACGAGTTCAGACATTGACCGAGAATTGGGGAATGTTATTGGGAATCCTTTGAGGTCACTTACAGCGGGTCATTTGATGGTTAGGTCAAGTCGTATTTTCATCAGGAATTACTCAGTAGCAGCCCGGAGTATGAATTCGTGCCCAGTTGACAGCAATAGACTCGCTACCTATTCCATGGTACTTAAAAATAGCTGGCGAAATATGGGAGTAATTATAGGAACACCCCTGCCTAACCCTTCTGAGTTCGATCCTCAGCTCGAGGAAACTATTGTTGGGTTTTTTCTATTAGGACATTTTCAGTAGCATCTGGAATTTTACGGGCAAAAGGCTACAGGTATATTGTGTGCAAATCTTTCATTTAGGTACGTTTATTTGTGTTTTCTACGATAGAAAATTAATCACGTCTTGTCTTCTTCAATAATTTTATGATAAAAAGTTGTGTGGTTGTGATTCGATCAACTGTACCCACGTTTTGTATAGATTCACTCAAATCATTAACAAACAGTTCAGTTTGTATTTCATTCACAAATTAAACTTTGATAGATTTTCTAATCTTTATTGCATTTCGTTCGATTAGGTACTGATTATGGTATTTTATGTTGAATGATTTCCGCGATGCATCCACTTAACCATACAAGATTGTTATACTAATAATTATGAAGAAATAATGATTGAAATCTAATATTCATAATTTTGAGTCACACGCTCAGTTCGTCACTGATAAAAAGCGATCTATAACCATTTATAAGATATAGGAAACGCTCAAAATGCAAAGCTTTTAGCAAATGTGTACAAGTCCCTAGTCTTTTAGTACAAAGGATACATCAGGTGGCTTCCCTGTATCGAGTTATTCGACATCTAAAGGAAAGACGAAGGAAATAATCGTGCAACTAATGATCCTTTGGCCAGCTCCTTTGAGAGAGAGGGGACACTCTCAAAGGCTAGTACCTAAATATTCCAGGCAGAAGGAAATGTAATACATTTTAAATGTATTTTCAATTATTGAAGCACTTTGATTGTGAGATTGAGAGGAATCAAGTTCCATTCTGTCTTTTGACTGTCAAAAGAGAGTGTTATAGGAATTGGTCATAATGCCAAAGAAAAATCGTTTATTTCAAATAGACCATACAAGACACTTTTGAATGTCATAATCAAGAAAATATAATTGATTCTAGTTGAGTCTCCCAAAAAGAAGTTTCGTATTAAGAAGAAACTCCACAGTTACCGTTATACTGTAGTATATTAGAGGCTACAGCCTGATGTTTCTGTTATACTGTAGTATATTAGAGGCTACAGCCTGATGTTTCTGTTATACTGTAGTATATTAGAGGCTACAGCCTGATGTTTCTGTTATACTGTAGTATATTAGAGGCTACAGCCTGATGTTTCTGTTATACTGTAGTATATTAGAGGCTACAGCCTGATGTTTCTGTTATACTGTAGTATATTAGAGGCTACAGCCGGATGTTTCTGTTATACTGTAGTATATTAGAGGCTACAGCCTGATGTTTCTGTTATACTGTAGTATATTAGAGGCTACAGCCTGATGTTTCTGTTATACTGTAGTATGTTAGAGGCTACAGCCTGATGTTTCTGTTATACTGTAGTATATTAGAGGCTACAGCCTGATGTTTCTGTTATACTGTAGTATGTTAGAGGCTACAGCCTGATGTTTCTGTTATACTGTCGTATATTAGAGGCTACAGCCTGATGTTTCTGTTATACTGTAGTATATTAGAGGCTACAGCCTAATGTTTCTGTTATACTGTAGTATATTAGAGGCTACAGCCTGATGTTTCTGTTATTCTTAGGTACTTACTTAGTATTAATTATTAATGGTTTTGAACAAATGATTGTTATTAAAGATAAAAAAATAAAACATAAATTTTAGCAATACGATTATAAACTCATACGTCTAACAAAAATATATCTTCGACCCACATCTAAGCCTATCCAAATTCGGAAATAAAAATAGATTTTAAACCAAAAACATTATTCTTAAACATCATAAAATAAATCGAAAATGTACTCATAATATTTTGGTTCTGAAACACCGCATTCCTTTGTATGAATACATTGCGCTAGTGTTGTATTAGTTCACAAAGTTAGTTACTTCTGGACGCAGTAGTTTACTGTAGTTCGATTGTTACGATACCGCACTATAACATAGTACTTACAGTATACTACACTATCGTATTAGTTTTAGTAGTTGTATAAAATTGTGTATTTCCTTCGATTTTATATGAAAAAAAAAGGTTATTTATGCTGATAGATAGCAGGTTGACTAATTCAAACACTAGCACACAAGTTAAAGTATCAAACCAAGTAAAAGAAAACGCCTTCTCAATAATTGCATTCGATTCGTTTTCAATCTTCGTAAGTATGACCATGTATCCGCGCACCGATTGCTTTTAAAGTGGTTACCCATTCGACAGCGCAGAGAGGTGAGGGCTCTGTCTATGTTGTTCTCTATTCTCGACAAACCCACCTCTCCTTCTTACCTGACTTCCCATATTCAATACTTATGCTCTGCCCATAGCAAAAATCTTCGTTCCACCAACAATCGTCTTCTACAATGTCCTGCTCACCGCTCTGGTTTCATTCACTCTTCTTTCTTTGTCCAGGCGGTCTTTCTTTGGAATTCGCTACCTCTGAATATCAGGACGGCAACCAGTCGTTTGTCTTTTAAAGTGAAGGTACGTGAGCATATACGCATGAAGTTGGCTGAAACATCCCAGCGGTGATTTGCTGGATTCGTTTTCTCCTCTACTGATCGTTATTTCTCCTCTACCGATCGTTATTTCTCCCGACAAAGTTTTTCTGTTTATACTATGTATATGTATGTATATATGTATGTATTTATTCTTGTATTTTATATTTAATTTCGTGTTATCAATCCCTTTTGTTGCACCTGCCATGTTTTGTCTCTGCACCACCCTAAGGTTGACTGGTAGAAAATGCCTCAGGCATTAAGTCCGCCTTTGTACGGTATATTTTTACTTGTGCATAAAGTTTTAATAAATAATAAATAAATAAAACATTGCAGTTAAAATAAGCATAATCCAAAATTCAAAATTCAAAATATTTTATTTCACATACAAGGGCACTTATGAAACGTCAGAAGCTAGGTGCACGGTTCCAATTGGTCGTTTCTTATCGAGAAGAGCCGGCAAGAAACTCCACGGTTACTCTTTTAAAAGTAAATGGTTTTTACAATGTTTTCAAATTACAGTGTTAAAAGGTATGAGAGGACAGTACCAGCCAGTACCAGCCTGTCAACAAGTACTAGGTACTTGGCAAAATATAAAATGGTCCACAGATCTACAGTCTGTTAAGCCTACAACGTTCTCACATTCACAAAATTTTGAAGAACAGAAACTATGTAAAAGATAAATAAAAATAAAGACCTATTTAAACCAAATGACATGATTGCCACTACAGCTGTAAGAAACCAAATTTAATTTAAAAAAAAAAAACTATCTAAAAACAATATCTACTTAATCCAATCTAATACAATCAGATGACGCATTTTGATACGATGCAAGTTTCTGCAGACATTTACTAGACATTTTTGCCAGACATTTGTAAAGGTTTATTTACCAAAATAATGGTATAAATAACTTCTCTTTTAGAACACGGCAAGTAGTATACCATATACTCGTACATAGTATAGCTATAACACGCCAGACTCAGTCATGCCAAGTCTCTCTCAATTCTTATCCAACTGTCAAACTCAAACTCAGTGCATTTATTTCTACTAAACCATTTACTGTCACTTTTGAATCGTCAAAGAGTCGGTAAGTTAGTCAGAAAGTTGAAGCTTGCTGCCTATTCCAAAACGAAGAACGGGCGGGGTGTTATTGTACACACTGGAAGGTATCTTGCACTAACAAAAAAAACTACATAAAATACCAGATACAGGGAACTGGTATTCATACTCTAGTACACTGTTCTTTGGTACCACCTCGGTTCCAGCTTAACATCGTACGTTCATTTTACGATCGCTCACCACTGGGCATGACGGATCGGCCGCGGCGGCGCGGCGCGCGGCGGCCGCGTCAACTATTGATAAGCCGCCTTCATAAACGTAACGCACATTACTACGTTTAGATATAGTGTGGGCTAAACTGGGATTCTGGCTAAAAATAGCTGACTGTATTCAACTTGTGGGTGTTGAAAGGAGAATAATTTTAGACGAATTATAGGGTGTAGGTACTACATATAATAAGTTCACCTGTGCCTAACCTTTTCGTGGAATACGGCCGTGATGATATGTATAGCAGGATCTTTGTTAAAGATTTCTTTCGGAAAATTTTGACTACGATAGTTTCTCCTACCGAGCAACAAGTTTGTTCTGTGGTGTTAGATCAATCAACTCAGCCCATTGCAGTCCACTGCTGGACATAGCCCTCTCCCAGAGACCACTATGACCAGTAAAAATAAAGTAGGGATTTGGATTCAAACAATAAGTATCTAATAAATATGTCACGAAATCAAGAAGCGCCTGTTCGTAAATTTCCAACTGTTTCCTATGGCATTAATTTGACATATTCTTCCCGTATGAAATGATCTCAGGAAGCCGTTTATTTTCCCCCACTAATTATTTACCCCAAATATTTGCTAAATATCAAACCTTTATTTGATGCGTGACAAAACAAATGAATTCGGCGTAGGGAAGCCCCTGAGGGTGCGGCGGTCAGGATTACCGAGCAGATCAGTACGAGGCCAGGGTCAGCGCCAATCACGCAGAAATTAAACATTAGGAGGTGTCACGTGTGACTATAATTAAAGATAAATACTAAGTTGATGTGTTAGCAAAATGGTAACGACAATGGCTCGTCTTATTTATTTATTTATTAAAATTAAAACGGTTAAAAACCAATGAAGATAATTAAATACATCTATATATACAGAGACATAAACACATAAAAAATGAAATATTTAATTAAAAAGTTGAGGTTAGAAAACATATTTTTTTTACAACACTTTTATGAATACGTCTCATGAACTGACATGGCAATCAAATGTTCTTTAATTCTTTCCCAAACAGATCGTTTGTTGGGTATTTTATTCATTCTGTACAATTTAACAACACTATTAGGTAGTTATAGGTTATTATTGAGTATTATAATTCTTATGAAATAGTTACTAAGCCAAAGTTAACTTGTCTATTTTGTTTTGACATTAGCCTTGGACTCACAAAACGGTCTGACATTCCTTTGTTTAGCTTCACGCACGATCTTGATAATGGACAAGTAGACATCCAAGTAGGTAATGTGACAGTTGAATGAAAAACATTTTTTTGTTGGAAAAACGTCTTAAATGATAAAGGCAAAATATTGTTGGTCCAAAAACCCGTTTGTTTCCCAAGGGTTGCCAACTATAGGTAATTAATCGTGTCTCGTTACATTACTCATTGGTCAATACCAATGCCAATAGGGTAAATCGATCCCTAAGGGCACTGACCAATTATCGAAGTAAATACCTACTTAACAGGTTAAAAAAACAAGTAAGTATATATAAATAACGAAAATAATACATAATTCGCGTGTTCGCACTGACGAATTGGGTCCACGACCATTTTATTTGTTCTGGTCACACGAAAACCATGGAGGCTAAATATTTGTGTTTTAGCCCCACGCGAGCCACCGCCCCTAGCTTTGAATTAGTACATTAAATTTAGGTATAAACCTAGTTTTGTTGATATTAAGTGGGGCTTATAGCTACAATATTTATGTTTGAGCAACCGGTATTAAGATTCCTTATCTTTTGAAAAGATCCAATTTCTCTTTCAGTGCTGAGTTCGGATGCCAAATCAACGTTTGTTTTTCTTCTGGTGTTCAAAATACATCAAAAATGTTCATAATCTAGCCGATATAAATACACTGCCTACAGTGTATTTAATGATCCATGGTCCTCTCAATGATCGCTACCACCACGGAAAAGACATTTATTTTTTCCGTGGCACAAAAGTGAAACCAAAGGGGTAGTTAACATGACTACCATCTTGGAAAACGGATTTGTGATTGTATTGTGTTGTAAAAGCAGATAGGGGGACGCTGCATCCTCTGACATTTTACGGGTGCAAAACTGGCCTTTTTGTCGAGAATACAACATGCATTGAGCATGAAAACTAATTTAGAGAATTGAGTTCATGTGTAAATTTTAACAAATTAATCAGTTCGTAGAAGTTTTTGTTTGAAAGAAACTGATTGGATGTATATAAAAAGTATTTTTTAAAGTAGAACTTGAGAACCGATCTATTTAATTCAAGATTCACTTTTCAGATTTGCTCTTTCTGTTACAACAAGCTTCGATTAAGAAAGTTTATAAAGGACAATAGAATAATTTGATGAACCAGTGAAATGTGGGAGTACCACATATACACGTCCACCTACTTCTTTGGGGAACATGATATTATTGTAGTTAGGTCATCGAATCATACCTTTAACAATGCTATTAATAGCCTTTAGAAATAAGTTATTATTGTGAAGAATTATGAGGCAGCAGTAAACACCGGTGAGTTTACATCGCAGGCGGATGGCGGTGACAGCAGTAAGCTGTCTCTTCCGTCCTTTGTAATGAGTGTTGTGGAAAACAATCGCCTTCTAAAGTGGCTGAAAATATTAGTTCCAATTGTGGCACTGGAGGTCAAAAATTCGATTTAGATTAGCTGTGAAAAGATAAAATTATCATCTTTCTTAAAAAGCATTTCTATTATGTCGAAAATTGTTTTTAACGGACTTCCAAAAATGATGAGGTTCTATATTGGTCTGTATGTATTTTTATGTAGGTATGTTCGTCGATTTCTCTGTGATTACTGGACCGATTTACGTGATTCTTTCATCATTTTATTAACTTTGCTTGCGTAGTTTTTGAGTTGGCTTCAATAATACGCATTTAATCCACTTGGTGTATTTTGATGATGTTATAAAACTTCCTGTAACTGTTGTTTACCTAGCAAGTAGTGGCATATTCATTGTTGTGGGGTAGGTACCACAACCAAAAAGAAAAAATTAAAGTCTTTTTTACAGAAAATCAAAAAAAAAAACAATTGCCTTCCAAAAAAAAAAAACACTACAAAGTGAAAAATTATTTTAATTATTGGTTTATTTAGAGTAAAGTAAAGAAACCCGAATACACGTGAAAACGAAACTTATCCGTGGGCTGTAATTATATTATATGTAATTAAACCAACGTTTATCTATAACGTTGGTAGATTTTCATATAATTTAATTATATCACGATGTTAAAGAACACGGTACCTAGTCCGCTGCGTCCCCCTTTTAATAATAAGCGTCGTCCGAGCCACTGAAGCGATACCAATTAACATGCCTGAAGCTTCAGGCTGTAACGTACCTACTTGTGTTAGGATTTATACTGAAAGGTACAGCAGCTGCTACACAGTACCGACAACTCGGTTACATTCAATTTACACACCGACAGACACCTGGAGGTCCCTCCACGCTAAGCAGGAACACCGTAATTTCGGCCGTAGTTACGTGCGGTTGATACTCCGTATCAACTATACGGACATAAGATTAGTTCGGGGCCCGACCTAAGAATTAATGACACCACGATTTGACAGTTGTCCCAACTCCCGATGTATTGTCACCCGTGTGAAAAAGTTAATTGATCGGGAGTAGTGTTCGCTCCAAAGTTTCGAACTATACAAAAATTCTAAATTCAAAAGTCATTTATTCAAACTAGGCTGAGAATCAGCACTTTTCGAACGTCAAAATTACATAAGACAGTCCCCCAAAACGCCCACCCTTCACCACTTCCTAGTGCATTAGCTGGGAAGAAGAAGTGTCGCAACAAACTCTCCAGCAGCACAGCTGTCTGTTCAGTTAGAAGTACAATACTTACTAACAATACTTTTGGACGGGCCCGTATTTTCATTGAAGGGCTTAGAGAGTGGGCCCCCCTGAACCCTATTATAATATTATTATGCTACAAGTCTTTTGGCACTCTGTTGATAAACATTTGTGGAAATTGTTTATCTAAGACGCATTGTCATTACAAAAATAACATCCTGACGTCATCATTCCAGAAGTCATAGGTTTATCGATAGGTTATCGGCTGATATTAGACGACCGATTTGCGTAGCAGTCCTATATTTATAAAAGTGGTTTATGAGTGTGTGTTTCTCAATTCGGTCGGGTTGTTACAGCGTTTGGCTTTAAAATAGGTCGTAAGAAACAGGATATTATTGTACTGATGTATTTTAATGTGTTGAGTAGATTATCTTGCGAGACTAAAATTCATATTTCAGAAAAATATGCAGAAAAATATGTCGTCGTGTGATGAGTATTTATAAATCTTCTTTATTTCTCCATAAATGCATTTACATTATTTTGATCTAAAACTGGCTTAAGTTAGTGCTCCAGAGTGAAAACCCCTAACTTCTAAACTAGGTTTATGTACCCATATCTTAGAAGTGGAAGATCATTGTGTGATGAAGCCAGAAAATAAAATAGTCATGAATCTAATACTTACTGAATACTATCAGCGTTATTAATGTAAACCCTATAAAATTTGGCTATATCAGCGTTACTTCTTGGCGTAAACGCCATGTTTGACACACGGAATGGTGAATACATTTCTTAATATTCTACAACATCAAATATCATAGGATTTTTAAAGCAGGCTTTATAATCTCTTTAACATTACTTACGAGAAAATTAACGTAATTCTATATTAATTGCAAGCACAAAAATGCTCTATGAATTTTTTAAACTCATAAAACTTAATAAAACAATGCACAAAACCGGAACTAAGAGTATGTAGTTATTATAATTAAGATAGTAATTAAGACTTAGTTAACTGTCTAACTCAGATAGTTTCTAAGATACTTCGACACTTATAAGGAATCTGTTACACGCTCAGTTTGGCAGCAGGGTGTACCTGATGGCGCTGACGTCAGACGTACTGGATATGTTAGATTCGGTTGAGAGTTTCTCTATAGGCGTTGTAAGCGGCATCGACGAGCAAACTGTTAACATGAATTCAGTAGGTATGTGATTCTAGAATAAGGATGTTCACAAGAAAATATTTTTGTCCGTCAGATAGATTATTAAAAAATATTAGACACGTATTTTTTGTTTTTTTGACGTAATCAAAATATTACGGCAATACATTGAGGTAAAATGTGGCATGACGTCACTCCACGGTATATTTTATACTGAATTGTGACGTAGCGAGCCCCCACACCCCAACTTTAATGTGTTTTATCTAAATCATTTTTTATTAAGAGGGTTTATCATAAAAGTTGAAATTCAAGTTGAAGTCAAATAATTACCTGTTTTGATTCTTATAGCAATATTACTGAATAGAAAAAAGAAATGTGGCTAACTAGCGAACTAGAATATTAATAATGAATTGCAATTATAACATTGAATTTGATGTTGTACCCATTTTAGGTGTAAAAAACGCATTTGGAAAATTTCCACACAGAAATATTGCCAAATTAATCAAAACAGTGAAATATTTGACATCTATTTGCGACGTTGCCCACCTTCCGAATAAACGCTCTTATTAAGGCAAGGCAAAAATTACTTGTCTAATATTTTTTTTATTATCTGACTGACGGACTTAATAGTTCTTTTATTTTTATTATTGTTCTAAAACACCTACGATACAACGTATATCATTCTAGTGCGGGTCAATATTTTCCTAAAACAAAAAGAAAAATCAGATTTCCATCAGTCTAATGTGACATGAGTCTAGCCTGCAAATAAACAATATTTTTTAAATGTTTGTGCCATCATAAGTGCTGACGCAATGTGGCTCAAGAACTAAAAACGTTACGCAAGTCTGTATATTGCCACATAAGCTGGCATTGCGCAGCTAACGAAATTTCAGTAGGTACAAATTACACATTTAACACGGTAATTTATTTAATTTAAAACTGATTATATTTATATAAACGTTTAGAATTAAGTATCGTGTATTTATTTTTTATCTCATTGTATGCTGCACCGGTTCGCGTCATTATGTTAACGCCGGCTGTCGCTGAAAACCAGCGCTGGGGCTCTTTCTCGCATAAAATCGCAGCATTATGCTGAGCGATGGCCGTTTTGCGTGGATGTGACGCATATTTTCCCCCAACTTGTTATTTTTTGTGTTTGTGTTCTTTGCAACATATATACCGCAAAAAAACGTATTTTCTTTCTTTCTATTATTTATTTCTGGCAAACAAGCTGATGGTAAGTGGTCACCGCAGCTTCAGGAAATATTGCAAAACCAGAGAAATTTCAGATGCCTTCCCGGAGACAAAGCGGAAATGTCTCGTCATCACACACAGCACAGCCCGACTTCACCTACTGCTTGCCATAGGCTACGCTTGTGCCAATCCACACGCTCCTGTGCCAGCTAGAAATGTGTCATGTGCTTGTGCAGATGAAACATTTTGGTTTGGGTGCTAGTGCATTTACGCACTTTACACTTTTTATTGGTTTTCTTTCTTTGTTTAAATTTATTTTTTCTTGTAGTACAATATGTTGTGTTGTGTGCCTTTTACTGTGCGTTTGCACTGGCGAAACATCACAACAAAACATGTTAAAATCTCTAGTTTCTGTAAAACATTGTACTATGGGACATTGACAGAAAATAGAGATTACAACATGTTTTGTTGTGCTAGTGCTAAATGTATTTTCTTCTTCTTGATATTTTACAGAATTACACCGGCAGTCGCAAACCCAAACCCTTCTAACTGGGATACAGCAAACAGCAACGCTACTTGGTGGCAGAAATATATAGGCATGGTTGTATCGTAGTACTTCCACGGACGAGCGCCTTCACAGAGAGCTCTTCTTACTAAGTGCTATTAACACCGTGAATTTAATAAATTTTTCCGTAAACTTCAAAATCATTAAGTTAATTGAAATATAACGCGATTATTGCGTTGTTAATGACGACTAAATTGCATTTGTATTTTAATATTAATTTACTTAATGTTTATATTTGTGTATTTCCTTATCTATATTAAACGTTGATGTGGTAGTGGAATCGTACTACCGTATTGAATTCAGGGCCGTACGGGTTAATGTTCGGAGGAAGTTTACAGAATCAATGTTTGGTTGGTAAGAGGCGTCTGTAAGTTATAACTTATAATCAATGGACTGATATGATGGGTATCGTATTAAAACATGACAAAACAAAAAACAATCGACTGCAGTAGTTATATTACTTGAAGTACAGTTTTTGTTTTGTTTTATCGTGTTTAGGTTCGATATCCATCATGTCGGTGAAGTTTCGCTGGCTAATTTAATTTGATCTAGCTAATTACTTCTAGGCGAGCGTGCACCATCGTCCACCGCATTGTTGCTTACCATCAGATGAGATACTTGGTAAACCTAAATACGATTGATTATTATTAATTTATGTATTAAAAAAATACAATAGACGACGTATATTTAGTACCACGTGGCAACACGTCGTGTCCGGGTTCGCAACAAGTCAATCGTCATCCTGAGAATGCCTCGTTGAGAGGTGAAACAGTGTCGATTTCTTACAGGGTTCTTTATGTCTTTAAGAACAGTTAAACGGAAAAATACTTTATTGTATTTTATATGTGGATTTACGCAAAGTCACGCCTGTGTCAATTAACTATCTTAGTTAAAATTTACTGCAACTGGACTTGTTTAGAATGTTAACACTGTGCAAGTCGGTTGTGTGATTTGACGTCAAATCGTGAAATTTAATTAAAGTAAGCTTCACACGTTAGTCATTTTCTTTATTGCCTTATTTGATATTCATTGAGTTACTTCATTTACGTATCTTTAACTACCTACAAAGTAATTTGTTTATAAATAAAGTTTTAATATTGTTGTATGGTTAAATCATGACGTTATTTACTGATCTAAAAGTTATATAAAGGACAAGACTTGGAATATTTTATTTAATCCTATTTTATTTAGTTTTGAGTAATTATGACTGCGTTGTTTATTTCCACAGCAATTATAATGCAAATAATTGTGTAGGTATGTATAATCTTGAATTTATTATTAAGTTCTCCTTTAGGCACTTTTATAATTAATTGGTTTATAATTTATACGTTTAAATCTGATAGCTCATTTTAACCGGGTACAGACACTAACCAAATCGGTGACCAAACCCAGTACCCCAAGCTCGCCAGGCGCGCTTGCGATCACTTCACCAACGAGTTAGTTATGAAAACGAATTATACGTCAGTGATTTTATTATTTTCCTGTTATTGTTACTATCAAGAGTATCATTGTTCATTCAATAAGTTCTGAAAATGCTGAAACTTTCAAACTTTAGTTTCGTAAAGTGTTGAGACAGTTTAAGACTTTGTTGAACTCTACAAGAACGTTTAAAAAGTCTGGATTGAAAATTTGTTGTTGGAAGTTGTATTGTCATCTGCACGTGTGTTGTTATTTGTGTCTTTCTATGTTGAGATTTTTATAAAACTTCCGAGTAGGTACAACAGATTGAAAAAAAGAAATACTGTTTTTCTTTTCTTCTTAACTGAGCTCATGATACTTTTTAGACTTCCGTACACAAAAGATGAAATCGTCACAGTTCAGTCACCGGTCCTATGATTTAATGGTAATAGGTAGACAGCTGAAAATTTCACAGAATACGTGTTATGATGGGCTCTATCATCTTAAATAATAATAATAAAATAGGTAACCATAAGTTTTGGTGGTACGGAACTCAGTAGCTTTTGTCCTGAAGTTCCATTTCAATTCACCCTTCAAATCATGGGTTCTCAATCTTATTTCGCCCACTTTGAGAATTTTTATTTTCTGGAGCTCCCAACTTTTTATGCTTATCATCTTTTGCTTATCTGAAACAGATATTCATGCATTTGATACATTTAACGGAGTTTGTTTAGTATCAGGCTCGATTTGACTTAAAAACAACCGTAAGTCGCCGTGTTCATGGTGAATGGCGGTGAACATGGAGCCGATTTCTCTTTTTAGTTACCGTTGCTACAGCACTAAATCCACGTTCAGCTAAATAAGACAATGGGAATGCTATCAGAAATCGTTGAACAAACTACTATGATTTTTTACTGCATTTTTTTATTAACTTCACTTGTATTTACATGTGTATGAGACATTTCACGTGAAATCAGTAGTTTTGATGTTTTTAATTCAAATAAAAAAAAAAACTGATTTCATCCAATTTAATGTACTTAGATCTGAATGTAATGGACTCTTTCAGTTCAATTTTCATCCACTTCCCGAACTACCTAAATATGTGAATTTTCGCACATGTGATAAAAATGATAACAATACGCACAAAAACAAAAATTAACCAATATTAAAGTTTACTTTACTTTAGTACGTGATTACCGTGTTTTGTCCACGCCCCTTCTGTGCCATCTGGACGTCCTCTAATTAGTTCTGGGTCTTCGACTGCCCCCCTGAAAGTGTCAAACGTCCACGAGGGCCGTTATCGCCCACGAGGGAGCGTTATCGCCCACGTTGAGAACCTATGCTTAAAATTCTTAATTAGATTAAATAAGATTAAAACATTCTGGTTAAATTTGGTTTTAATTTCTGAATGTTAATATTAATAATATTAACATTCAGAAATTAAAACCAAATTTGTGTAAGAAATCATCTTAAAGCTATATTAGTGAGCACGTATACTAAAATACAGAAAATATTCACTGAAAAATATTGGAGGACCCTCAATTCCAAACAATAACGGTTGATAAGTGGCCGACAATTATAATATAAAAAACTATAGAGCCGACATACAATCGACCAATCAGCTTGAGCAAAAAGACCCAATTACCGTACTAGTCTTTGAGCTAAGTTTTTATACGGCTAATCATAATAATGTAATAACAGTAATTTGTAGCACAGAGCTCTTGAAAATAATTTAAGATCTTTGAACTCATGAAAATAACTTCATAAAAAACGTTGCGTCAGATTTGATTAGGTAATCTAATAGTGTAGTTTTTTGGTTTTTTAATGTAGATTATAGGTATCACTTATTATGACGTAAAAAGAGTAACACAAAAACCGTTAGGTGTCTTTATCGTAAACTAACGCCTGGTTTCTGAATTAAGAATTTAAATTTGATAACTTAACTCTAGTTCAGCATTACGTAATGTATTTTTTTTTGTTGCAAATACAGTAAGATATTTCGAATTTCGCGAACTATTGACGGCATCACCTTAAATAATTTATTCTAAAGTAGAGTTTCACGAGTTCTCAACTTCAAATTCTCAATTTAGAAACCGGGTGATGTCGCATCACGACTGTCCGTGGGAGCCTTAATATGAGCGTATTTTTGTTTCAGCTTTATGTTGTTACAAGCGACCCGCGCCTGCTTAACGGTTTTTACGACTTGAGAAATAATGGAGATTTCTTTATTAACAGTAAGTGTAATATTCATGTTTTATTCACCTAAACTTTGCAGATATACTCTATAAATTATGGTGAAAACTGCATCAAAATCTGTTGCGTAGTTTAGAAGTACAACGCGGTCACACGGACAGATATGAGAAACTACTTTAAGAGCCCTCTTACATTTCGGCGTTGCGCTAAAGCATTCTTGCGATACTGAGCGCACATTGCCGGCGCAGTGAAATATATGGTACTTTTATTTTATTCATAAAAAAATAGGAATAGCAATAAAAAAAATAAAAAAAATTGTTTGTTATTAAGCAAATGTTGGAGATTGTTTTAGTATAAATACTACGTACGAAAATGATGTAGAACTTCGGATATTCAGACTTGTTTCCAAACCTTTTTAGTAGAAAATTGAATTCGGTCCAGTAATTTTTTCTTTAAATTAAAGTCGTATAACAAAAATGTATTCTATTATTATAAAAGTATGGATTATGTTTAATAATACCAGCCTGTTACTGTCCCACTGCAGGGCAAAGGCCTCTTCTCACACAGAGAAGGCACGAGCATTGATCACCACGCTTGCTCAAGACGGGTTGGTGATTTCAGACATGAAATGGGACATGGGATATGTTTAATATGAGAAAAATTGTTTTGATGAATTATATTCAACAGAATCCGCAAATTAGAGCTCTCAAATGAGCTCTACATGAGTTTTTGCCAAAACATGCATCAGGAGAACGATTATTGCTAGATAGATAAATAAATAAATAATGAAAAAATCGCTTTATTATTATTGTAGAAGAGAAAACGAACTATTTTTACCAAGTAATTGTTATTTATACTAACCAACGAATAGTATTCAATTTCAACGAGGAAATCATGCATCTACGCGCATTTTTGTAATAGGCCCCTTAACTTACAATATGTATAGATACGGTCTAGGACATCGTCGAGATATGCCAGTGCCACTATCGAGACTGATATATTTCAGGAAACATTGAAAGAAATCCAGTGTCACTCTTTTCAAATTATATTAGACTAGCTTCTGCCTGCGACTTCTGTCCGCGAGGAAGTCAACTACGTATAACATAAAAAGTAATATCCTATGTCACTCGGAAATAGTGTACTCGTAGCTTTCTATCAGAGAAATATTTTTTGTAATCGGATCAGTACCTCTAGAGATTACTTCTGACAAACAATTTTACCTCTTTATTATAATATTAGCGACCCGCCCCTGCTTCGCATGGGTGCAATGTACAGTCACGTCAACATTCCAATGTTCATACGGTTAAAATCAAAATGCAGTATGAAACTACCAAGATGATCCCAAATTATACAGTAACAAAATATCGTTATGATCTTCGCCGTGTGAACGGATCTTACAATTAAAAAAACAAGAGTGGTATGTTGTCTATGGACGGTCCCACTATTTTGTTGAACTGGATATATGAATAAAATGCTTGCCTTCTCCATTTGTGGAGTTTGGACGGCCAAATACTTAATTATTAATGTTTTTCAGCCTCAACCACCATCAAACTTTATTAATTTAATTCACAAATTAATTTCAATAATCGCAGTTCCTTTATAGCCGAGTAAAGGTCATTGACCCCTGTCAGTCATGGCGCCACGCCGTCAGCCATAATTATTTTGCTGCGCGTAATTTTAAATCTCTGATATCTTTTATAATATTCATTCAAATGATGTGATGTGCCGGCCGGCATATTTTAATCTTAATTAAATAGCCAATTTTAATAACACATTTTATCGGATAAGGATTAATAATATACTGGTCAAAATAGCTTCGCAAATAACATTTTTATAATGAAATTCTGAAAGATAAAAATGGTTTCTATGGGTCATCCTTAGAAGATAGATACATAATATGCTATCGCGGACTTTTCTGTTGATTTAGTTAAGATATACGAGTACAATCCAGAAGAACATAAATGTTAAGGTTTAGTCAGCGCACGCCATGTAAGCGCTCAAAAAAGTGCCTCTTTAACGATTTGACAAAACGTCAAGTTTTAGTACTACGTTTACGTTTAATATAAACGAATTATCTACATAACCTTCCGGAGTACATCCTCTAAATGATGTTGAAAACCTCATCAAAATCCGTTGCGTATTTTAGAAGAACAACGCGGACATACAGACAAACGTGGAAAGCGACTTTGTTTTATAATATTAAGAGATATAGATAAATATAGATTAGTTTAGATTCCTGGATTTTACATGAAAACTTCTAAAACAAAACTGTACTATGCGGATTAATCTATGAATTAATCATTATGAATAATGTACTAGCTGGTTTACTTTCATTTGTATTATCAACGTTAACCATAATAATTTTCCTTATAAGCTAAACTAATAATAATAAATATATAATACGTAACAGCTTATTCATTTGATGACTGGATTTTCAAGTTGTATTTGACGTAAAGGTAATTCAAATTATTTTTTCGTTTTCTTCTGAATATGATATTAATGTATCAAAAATAACGTAGGATTACTTATGCATATTATGTATACCTAATGTAGGTAAAAACAACATTTACTTAGTTAAAGGTCAATTTAATTAAAATTCTTTATTTTTACGATCCTGTGTATCCTGGTTTAAGCTATCTTATATTATTACAACTAACTATCTACACTAGGTAATAACTTAATGAACAGACTACATACATTTAGTTTTTTACCGTCTAGACCAGTGTTACTCAAAGTGTGCTCCGCGAAGCCACTGGGCTCCGCAACACCTCTGTGCAAAGATACTGGTTCATTGTGACCAATATTTTATGTCGGCGTAAATATTTAACAAGGCTATTTGAACTTAGACCGGAGTTACAAACTGTGCGAAACAGGATTCTTAACTCAACCTATGCAGCTATAAAAACAAAAACCACAATAGAGCTGATGCCGAACCTGACATGCGACTTCAACGCTCTTCGATCAAGCCTGACATCAAACAATTGATGAAACGTAAAAAATCTATTTCATATCCCACATTTAGATGTAAATGTTAATGATAAGTAGGTATCATGATTATTAATGAAGAATACACATAAAATCAGGTTTTGATTATTTTAGGGCTCCGTCAAATATTTCGAAGAAATACAGGAGGTGCGACCTAATCCTTATTATATATTTTTTTTATTCTCCAAAATCCACGTAGACGAAACTGTATGGAAAGTCTTTTATTTATACAGTCTGACTTTGAATTTATTTGCCATATTTCTGGGGTAAAAGAACTCATAAAATACATAAACATCTTTTACTACGCGATGAAGTATCTACAATCAAATCTGCTGTTTCATACAAAAATGCAATAGCCTCATAAAATTGTATAAAACAGAATCAGATCGGCGCTTTTTTTTCGCTACTTCAGCATTGGGCCCATAGTAAAATATATTCGATTTCGTGAGAACTTTCGTCCCCTGAATGATTAAATTGCCAGTGAATTCAAGGTCACCCTGTATAACAACGTACAGTAAAAGGACCCTTTACAACATCCCATAGGAAATTGTCGGCAGATTATAATTTAACTTTTTAATTTGATTTTGTTTTTACGTAACACCTGTATTCCCTAAGGTGGCTGGCAGGCATATTGTGACCTCCATATTCAGTCTCATGGAAACGTGTTGCCATTTAGCATAGCATAATCAGCCTGTTATACAATGTCACCCATGTCACCGCCCGTGTTTCTCTGAATATTCATGAAAAATTATCGAAAATTAACTTTAAATTTTGATAAATTGAATAACATGAAAAATATTAAAGATAGACCCCCCCTGGCATATCTTTAATATTTTTCATGTTATTCAATTGTTTATGTTTTGTGTAGCGTTTGTGATATCTCCGATGTTATTGGCTCGATTTGGATTGTGTTTATTATTTCTAAAAGCTTAGGAGTTATTTTATCGGATAGACTAACATTTTTTATTCGAATTTGTCGATTATGAAAAAAAAAACGGACGTGAAGATTAAAAAAAAAAAACTGTTTTTTTTTAAATGGAAGTCTATAAAATACCCCCATACTATAAAAAAAAAATAGTCATTGAATAACATGAACAATATTAAAGATAGACTTCCCTTTTAAAGATTCGATTTTAGAGACCCATATTTTTCTAAAAATACGGGTGGTCACATGTCCATGGGCGGCATTATATGTCCACTACTGGGATACAGGCCTCCTCTCTGTGGGAAGGTGTGGGCTGTAATCCACCACGCGGGCCCAGTGAGGGTTGGTCTACTAGCTGAGAGATTTCCCATATGGCAACAGTCCAATAGCTAAAGAGTCGGAGAGGCAAGCGAGAAGTCGTGAATTCGAACCTCACCTGTTGCACTTTGTCGTGAGTGAATACATTTTATACATAGACTACACATTATTTAGCTTGGCTTAGAAGTTAATGGAGAATGCAATGTTTTTCCAAATAAAGTTGTTCGTGAGTTAGTATTGTCTCTACATTTATATCTGTAATTCGTATGGTGTACCTACATATGAAATGAAAGTCAATATTTTAAAACTAGATGGCGCCCACATTTCCTAGCTGTCTGATCTCTGAGAAGAAATGCCGAAACAAACTCAGAGGTCTCTCTTAAAGTCCAAACATTATATTATTAGGATTTTATGTGAGTCTAATAATGCAGGGCCATGTCTGGAAGGGTCTGTTGAAGAAAGAGCCATTACAGCTTGAGCCGACCTGTCCCAACAGACAGCATGCATGCATCAGTCATCGTGTAGCTCAATCCTATTTTAGGGAGCTCAACGACCCGTCACACAGCTCTACTTGATTTGCTGGACATTTGCGTAGTCATAAACAAAATACTTTATACTGCTAGACAGTTATAAAGTCATGTAGTCAATCTAGCCTGCATAGTACTCATATTCACAGTCAGTTTTCTTTTTATAATAAAGAGTAATTTATTCTATTCTTAAGATTTTGAAAAAAAAACTGGTTCACTTTTAATAAGACCCTATAATGAGAATTATGCATACAATATTGTAGGAACAAAAATGCAATTAGCATTCTAGTTAATTACTTGAAGCACAGCACGAGTACATACCTTTGCATAATGTTATGTAATTACCTATGTATTTACATAAACGATATTGTTGATATAATGCAACATTAAGCGAAAATTGCCAATTGCTCACGGAAACACCCGATGTCTCATTAATATGATTTATGTATTGCATATGTAGATAACTTTATATATTTAGGTATTTATACAAGTTGACCAAGTAATGTATTCAATACGAGTTTAGCAGGAAATTTAAATGTGGTTGAAAAAATATGATAAAACTTTGCTGCCACCTCTGATTCTTTAACATAATGACCTGATTGGTCGTTCAATATTCAACTTTAGACCTCTTCTTCAATCGTGCTTGCAATCTAGAAAGGTTTCCTAAAGAGTTAAACCACAACATGGTTGTAAAAGTTAGTTGTGATTTTTAAAAGCCAAACAAATCAAGATTGACATAAATTCTTGGCTAAGTCAAGCAACGTCGTCGTAACGGAGCGCCATTTTTAATATTAAAACAAAGTAAGTTCAAGTTGGAATAATGTGGAAACTCCTCTGAGGGAAATACCGGATTGCATTGTGGGTAAAGCTTTACGAGATCATTCTGTAGTAGATATTCTGTAAGAACTTTATATTCCCTAAGTTTTCAAGGATACTTCGGGAAAATAGCAAATTGCCTACCAATATTTAAATAATAACTGTTATTCTTTGACAGTTGCATGACATGGCTATAACACGGCAAATTGACCCTTTATCTAATTTCCCTAACGATACATATGTTTTAAATAGTGACGGAATGAATAAAGTGCGTTTGTTTTAGCAGATTATCCAGGCCAGTGTAATCCTATATTTGATAGCAAATATTTGTACGGTGACGTTTAAACAGATGTAAAAACTATGCATGTTCGGGTTGGTAATTCAAAATAATTTCTAGAACATAAATCTTACATCGTCCATGCTTTCTGTTTCTGCTACTTCCAATCGTTAGTTCTACATTTAATCGCTTAGTGTTATTTTACTACGAGTAACCACAAAGCCGGAAAGAACATAACCAAACAGATCTTGATGTAAGTTTCTGACAATTTTCATGATAACCTATCATGAAAAATGTTACAAGCGAAGTCCTAAAAGCTAGGTAGTGTTTTTGCTATCTATGTCGTATGCACTTGTCGACGTTATATAAGTATGCACTTGTTTTGCAGCAGGTGAAACAAAAGTCATCTAAACTCACCTTACTGTGGTTGTAAAACCAGTTCTTCTAGAGCTTTATTTGACAGCATTTTTTTTTTACCAAAATAGTTGTCTGGTTTATCGCGTTTAAAGTTTTTAATACGAAGGTGACCTTGTCAATTCAAAATTGAGGATAATTTTCGCGAGTTTTTTTTTTTTAAGCTTGTAACTTGTTTTAGAGCGTTGGCGAAGCACGTCTAGAAACTTTTTAAAATTAGTTTGCGTTTTTAGCATTAATTGGGCGACCTACTTTAATAACAGTGGCTCATACCTATTAAAACAAGAAAATAATAGTAAATAGTTTTTATTGTTAACCGACGCAAATAAAGGAGGAGGTTCTCAAGTCGACGCGATTTTTTTTTTTTTTATGAGGTGGAGGTTAATGTTACGTAGGTAGATGACATTAACTCAAAACTTTGCTAATGATCGGCTATCTTTTAGCGATGGACAGATATTGGACTATGAAGACTGATAACAGTGTTTATTTTATTATTTGGATATTACTTATTTGGAGTGGTATACGTCAATCGACATTACTATATTCATGTTTATGAACCAGACGTAGATTTCCTGTGTTGTTCCTTTATAAACTTTCAAGTTTTGTTTGTAGCTACATAATTTTAAGTGTTAAAAGCTGCAAGTTAGCGAGTATCAAACATCTTGACACGGTGAATCATTTTTTTGATAATAATATTGGTTAGGTTAGTTTACGTTATGTACAAATAATATTCGTAAAAAAACAATCTTAGTTTATTCTCAAAAATTAAGATAATTAAAAAAAATAAAAACGGAAGCGGGCTTGCTCTTGACCGCGATCGCCTAATAGAAAGCGATGAATAAAGTTTATGATTTCTTTTGATTGATCTTTTGACCTGTTTTCTAAAACATTTAAATCTCGATTGAAAGTTATATCATATAAACATACATTCAGTTATGAAGTGATTCGTTCTCAAAAAAGTTCTTGCAAAATAAATCTCATTCCTTTTCTAGGTTTATACGTACTAAAACATTAACCCGCGAAACCTGTCGTTGCGTAACTTAAAAGAAACTTCGATTTCGATAAACGTGTAGGTATTGTTTTATGTTAAAAACCGTTAAGATTATTTCAGTAGGTATACTGATAACGCACTGCACTTCTATAATGCACTAATAATTACCATATTTTAATTAATAATTATCAAACTTACCTTTCAATAAGTCCAGCGTCTTTAGAAACATCAGTATTGACGATAACACCATTCATTCTGTATCACATCACTTTCAAAACTATCACTATAAAGGCACTTCTTCACTATAATCTTCGAAATATAAAAATATTTTTTTGTTTTTGTAAAAAGAGTTTTGTTGTAAAGTTTGTAAACTTCGCGGGAGTGGAGAGCGAGAGAGTGACACGTCTGTGCTGGCTGGATGGTTTGTGCCTACTGCCTCTTACAGCGGGTAACGTGTGGTGTCAAGACATAGAATATTGTATACAAAACAGATAGGACACAGCTCTCGGACGGCTTAAAACTAATTTAAATCTACATAATTATAAATTAAAGTCACTTTTCGTGTCTGTCTGTGTGACCGCTTTGTTCTTTTAAACTGCGAAACCAAATTTGATGCGGTTTTCACCATAATTTTTAGAGAAATTCTTTCGGAAGGTTTTACGTGTATAATAAAAAATCTTTTTTTTTGGTGGATCTCTAGTTACTTATAAAATGTTATTAATTTTTATTTACATTTAATCGACATTATTAACCTGCTTAATAAACCCATTGACCCAACGGATGTAGGTAATGAGTATTACAATAGGGAAAAAATATTACAATAACAAATACCTAATTTAGAATTCACAATAAATATAATCTGGTCTTAACCTACATAAAATAATAATTTATAACATGATGTATTTAAAATATACAGGGTGGCGGGGACGGTATCATTGCACAACCTGTTACAGTGGATTCAGTATAATTATGACTCTGTACCCCCCATGATTGAATACATCGTCAGTTATTAAAAAATAAATGCTGTTCTACATTTTGACGGCGTAGGTTTTGCACTTTTCCATGAAACATCAGATTTTTTTTATTTGCGGCGAAAAATTTCTACCCTACCCTACCTAGCAGGTCTAGAATTATGCAGGTACCGAATTCATGGATCGGATACAGTTTGCGCGTCGATGATGCCATACGGTACGGATGAACCCTTCGTGTGCGTGTCCGACTCGCACTTGGCCGATTTTGCATACTTAACTGTCGTGTCTGCATACGTACAAGTTGCTCTATGTTGAAACCAGTTGCTTGTGGAGCGAGTTGCGCGCGCAATCTCCGCACGTTGCCACAATACGGCCATTCATGGGATTGTTGGAGAGCTTACACACCTTCCGATCAGGTGCCAAGAAGCGGCTGAGAAGGATTGAATGTGTAAACGGTCTGTTAGGGAAAATAGTGTGGTGTGTCAGGTCAGGGGTATGTAACGTGGTGTGTACATCTGACAGAAAAATCCCTAATTAGAATTGAAACAGAATTTGTGTAAGATGATCTGCTAATAGATAGGTATTTTACTTCACGGCGATCTGAAATATAATTATTTACGGAGTAGTAGTATCCTAATACGTGCCTCTAACATCGCGTTTTTTTAGATATAAAAATATTGCAGAAATATTTTTTAAATAGAATTATCTTCCTCTTTCGTTGGTAACACCGAACTGTCACTTTCTTTTCGCGCGCATTCTGACATCGCAAGAAAAATTCTCTCTCGTCAAAATATTAATTTAAAATATGTTTACTATACTCCTTACTAAAATAACAAAATGTTAACTATACTATATGATAGAAAGTGTATTAAGTGCATCGTTAGCGGAAACCTGAGACGTATTATGTGCATCATCAGTGGAAACCTGAGACGGCCGCGGCGCTCATCAATGATATCAATAAATACATCAGAAGCACTCTTAGTCCTGACCAACATTGGATGTACTTATATTCTGAGGCGTCCCACAAACTTAATGTGCGAGAGTGCCTGGCACTAACTGACCACCTTGTACGTGATACTGACCGTGCTTTATACATAACATAAGCACTATGGTGGACATTAACACTGTTTACTGCATGTGTGCTGCAAACTTGTTAAAACTTTATCTCTCCAGTCGACACGAGATGTCCTTAGCAACGTTACCTCCACGTTACTAGCTGGATGAGAAGCTGCCAGAGAGGCACGTGATGCCCTTAGCGATGTTACTGTACATAGCTAGCTGGTATGCGATTGTTGTCACCATTACCCCTCCAGTCGACACGAGATGTCCTCAGCAACGTTAATTCCACGTTACTAGCTGGATGGGAAATTACCAATGTGGCACGTGATGCACTTAGCGATGTTACTCTGCATAGCTAACGCTGGTATGTACTCGTCATAAGAGGTAAGTCCCATTTCTATGACCTTGGTGAAATTGTAAAAAGGTGGTTCTATATGCTTTTAATTTACGAGCATGAAGGCTGCGAGACAGCCTTACTTAACCCTGCACATTGTCTGTTTGAAGTAAATAAACTTGTAAAAGCATTATACTCCTTATAGTGAGTGCGGAATTCTACCCTGCTAACTGGATTGTTATCAACGAGTACGGGATACTCTTAACAACATTGATTGTATGTTGCTAGCTGGTACATATTGGGCACAGTGTGCACATGCTTAGCACGAGATGCTCATAACATGTTAAACCAATAAAAAACACGTGTGATCTAGCTTGACATCAAAGGATAATAATATTATGGAAGAACAGTCCGCCTTGACTGATTACTCCTTATCAGCTAAGGCTACACATACCTGTTACTGATATAAACACCAGCCCATTAAAATGCTATTATATTTATATACATGGCTATACCGCTGAGTTACTATTTTTAACAAACAAATATACCTAATTTAAAGAAATCACTGCGTACAAGATACTCAGTGTCTTACCTAAGCACTAGGTGGCTTAATTATCCTGTCATAAATTGATAAATGATAACTATTTTGTAAATTAAAACAATAAAGCAAAATTGTGTAATTTTACACTCATACATTCAAATACTAGTACAAGATACTATGTTAAAATGATTCTGTGATACAATGGGTGATGACAAATGATTCATGGACCAAACCCCTACAAAGCATTATTCCATGCTCATACTTATTCGTAAGACATATGCCTAACTCCCAGATCCCCCTAAACTGAGGAACCAAGGGACTGAGATATTCCAGAACCAAATTGCACTGGTGGTTACCCCTGTCATAGGGAAAGCAACAACTGATCCTATGCTTATGAAGAACATAAGCATAGGAAGGGAAAGATCTAGCCTGTAAGGATATTTGTATGTTTGGAGTGAATAAATAAATAAGACATACACAAACTGTTGACAGACTTGGCTGATGCAACAAAATACCTCACAATGTCAATGTCCACTTTCACCAAACTAAAACCAGAACAAAAGTAATATCATCTCTAATTCACATGAATTTCAATTTACTCTATTTGATAAACAAATAGATACACTTAGCAAACTCAAGCATACAACTTCATTGCTACAAACAATAACAACTAATCAATAAATATTAAAACCACAACACACTCACTCAGGATAATAAAGAAAACTTACCGGCCCTATTGAGAAAATGTAAAACTAGTACAACAGGAGTCTATCTGTTACAACCAAATGCCGACAAAACATTTACATGCTACTGATCCTGTCATTAGTTGTGGGTACAAAGATACAATAAACTACATATTTGATACCTATCAAACTCAATATATTAACTCTTAACACCATTACAAGTCAGTAAATACTGAGATGAATTAAAATGCACTACAGACTTACAAATAATTTAATTATAAACTTCAGAATCAAACAAAATAGAAAATTCAACCCCATTCCGAACCTAAAACAGCTGCTATTTAACCCCTTCAAGGCAGTGAGATCTCCACCATATTTGATTGGCAGAAAATTACAAATAATATTCCCAGTACTAACTCGAGTATTTTATACAGACAACTTGTACATTACTCAATCATTATTGTTCAACATACCAAAAAAGATAGATGTATGATTTCATCCTATCTTACCTCTATCACTGAGGGCTGCAAGATGTTTCTCAACATCAGATAACCAATAAAGGGTTCATTTATAAATACATTGCCTGATAACTTCCTTATTAAAACTTTCATACTTTACCTGTACTGACTAAACTACCAGTAGTGACTAACACTTACCAAAACAAGATTTTCTACCAACTTACCCTGATTATTTACTTGTCAAATATCAAGACTGCCATAAATCATAATATCTAAAGATATCACTATAAATGCACCTAAATGTTGGTGATGGAAACTAATCATGAAGTACTAACACCAGACTTATGTGAATTGCTAGTTTTGATTGTAACATCTTTTTACACAAAACATGTGCCTGGAAATACCCATGTCAAAACAAAAGTTAAAGTATTAGTGATCTTAGTTACATTACATAACATCAGGCCTGTATTTCCCAAAGGGCCAGGCAGAGATGGTTAACCTTACTAAAAGGTTATAAAATCAAAATTTCTAACTAAACATTCAACCATTCCAACTAATAGTCTATATACTTAATAGTAGATTTCAGTGATAATTACAACACTAAAATGAAATTGGCAAAGAAACAAAGAGGGGGGGGGGGCCGCATTGTGATGTGAGGATAAAGTATTGATGGATTGTGATTAGAACATGATCAAGGTCAGATACCATGTACTTAATCAATGTAGGTAACATGAATGAATTAACTACAAATGACTACACTAAAACCATTTGCTCACCAAGTGCACATTACAGCTAACTATACAACTCCCTAACTTAAACTATAATATATCTCACTCCATAATTTAATTTCGGATATATAGACAAAAAAGTATATACCTTTATGCTTCTAAAATGAACCTACTTTTTTCGATTAGCTCTACTCTTGTCAATTATCTGAAACAGACACTTCCACTTTACGTAATTAAGAAAGGAAAATACTCTATTTCGGACATGCACAGGTAAAATGGTAAAAACACAAACAGTAAAAAGAGTAAGGCCTATGCGAGGCCACAGAGGGAAATTAGCCAAACTAACCTATTAAATGGTGCTTGCAAAATTTAAAATTGACCAAGTTAAAAGCTTATCCTGCGCTTGACATTATATTTATATTTACCAAAAGAACCCCAATAACCAAACTCATAAGCAAAAGCCGCAAAAACCCCTACCAGGTCGTTGAAACTGAAAGAAGGTGAAATTGCTAGATAATTACCAAGGCATTGCATTCTTGATGGTGGCATTGAAGTATTGGTGTAAAGGCGTAAACTACTCAATGATTAAAAAAAAAAAAAAAAAAAACTACTATAAACAAAAACGAATCCTCTTGTTCACCAATGGTAGCATTTTTTATGCCACAATGACGGTCCGCAAATTGCAGGAATCGGCCATACACAACATTACTCTAAAGAGCTTATTAAATGAGCTTATCGTAAACTCACGCATTAAGTTCCATACTGCATCTCAAATAAGTGAATGTTTACGGAGACTTATACAACTGGTACCTATTCTCTGTTACGGAAGCCTTCAAAATGACTCATTCCAACAAATATCTGAATACAAATAGGTAAAAAATAAACTTAAAGAGACCCTACAAAGTTGACGGCCGATTTGGCCATAATATAATAATAATATATTTATTTCAGATCAAGATCCATAAGTTATTAGTACAGGTCTTAACCTAATGTTATTAAATAAAACCACACTATATACAAAATACAAAATTGAAACGACTGACACCTACGTGTGCAGCCGTATTCAGTGAGCCAGCATGGCTGTCCCACCTATCACACAATATACTCAGGATGCTGTGAGAGCTAGCACGTACTCTACCGAGAATGGAAGCGCACCGTTTCCGTATAATGGCATGAAAACCATCAACCCTGGCCTCTCTGGCCTAATGTTGACTATGGACTAATAAAACAAATACCGAGACTGTTTTAAAGCTACTCTAAAGCTTATATATATGTAAAATAAAAGTGAGAGTGATTTAATTCTTCCTTTCACAGGACAACACATGACATACAGCAGCTCAACTTAGAGCTAGCATCAATCGAGACAGACACAAAGTGGGGTTACTTGTTCTTGATTATACTTTTATGCTAATTAACGATAGCTTATTATTCCTTAATAAACAATGCTAATGAAGGAAGATAAAAGTACCTATTCAATAAACCAGAACATTTATAATCAAATACTTAACTTATTAACTAACTGAATTATTGCAGACAACTCTAAACATCTACTCCGTAAATAATTATATTTCAGATCGCCGTGAAGTAAAATTGGGAATCAAACGAGCTTACCTGTTAAGCGAAGTCTTGATTCTAATTTTATGAACGGCGATCTGAAATATAATTACCCACCCGCCACTAGCTAACAGCCCCAAAACTGCAATAATTAGTGTATCTAATTCACCTATCCTTTTCAGGAAAACCTAGTGAATGTAAGTATGCGGAACTACTCTGTACAGAAAACAGAGCTCGTTCCTCATCCTAAGGATCTCTTAAAAATAAGTGACAGTTCGGTGTTACCAACGAAAGAGGAAGATAATTCTATTTAAAAAATATTTCTGCAATATTTTTATCTCTAAAAAAACGCGATGTTAGAGGCACGTATTAGGATACTACTACTCCGTAAATAATTATATTTCAGATCGCCGTTCATAAAATTAGAATCAAGACTTCGCTTAACAGGTAAGCTCGTTTGATTCCCAATTTTAAACGGAAATCATTTGGAGATGGTGAAACAGTCCGAGGCTATAAGGTTATCTATAAACTACTTAAAGTTGTTTTTTAAGGTTTAATTTATTAAAAACAACTTTACAAATAGAATAGAATATTCATTTGCTCAGAATGTAGGTATTTACAATAATATTAGAGAATCCTTGTACATTCTACCATTTTGGCATGCAAACATTGATGCAGTTCATTATCAAACAAAAAAACATTAATACACAACTAAAATTTATCAGCTAGCTAGCCTTTTTTTTTGGTGTGCAATTCTTCAGTTATTTGCTCCAGACAGGCGCGACGCGACCATAGTAGAACAATTTCTTGGAAAATTAAAACTTCTTGGAAATAGTTCTACCAGTCTACGGGATCCTTAAACTTAAAGAAATTGCAAAGTCAGAGGATAATTATAGAAATCTTGAAATGTTTATCTTATTATCTAATCTGCAATAACAGATAATTGTCAAGCAACACGCGTTTATTACATACCTAAATAGGTTTTTTTGATGAAACTGTACGAAATGCACAATCATAATATTTTAATATTAGGATATAATCAGCATTTTTTGAGGCTCGTTGCTAATTAATAACAGCCGCATCGGTCGATCGGTCAGGTTAAGCTACGCTAGCCGAGGTCAGTCCGTGGATGGGTGACCCTCATAAAGCACGTTAAGCCGTTGGTCCCGTCTGTTATTCATAGATCTTTGACAGTCGTTACGGGTAGTCAGAAGCCAGAAAGTCTGACAACAAGTCTTACCTTACCTAGTAACACAGATAGTCGCTCCATGTAAAACACTGGCATTCAGCTGCATCCGGTTGGACTAGAAGCCGACCCCAACATAGTTAGACAATGGCGAGGCAGATGTCAAACAAAAACAGAAACTAACTTCACATCTACAAGTCTCCGTATGTTAGATTTTCATAATGTCGTCACGAACGAAGTCAGGAATAAGTTCATAATATACGTATTATTCCTAAATAATTGACATTTGGAAATGACTTATAAATTATAATCCTGTTAACATTCAGATCGTTGACAAACCAGTTGTTACGAGTTAATTAGCTGGTTGCATGAGCAATATTGCGAGCTGCTTATTATCCATTATTAATTTCCGGTTAGCAACTACCAATATATACCTACCTAATACGTCATAACAATATTAAGATATTTTTATTTTAAATTTATTTTACGACTCGATGCGCCCCGCGGTTTCCCCCGTCGCGATCCCGCGGGCCTATCGGGATAAAAAGTATCCTATGTTCCACGCTAAAACGCCTGAACAGATTTGGATGATAAATCCAAATCTGTTCAGGCGTTTTAGCGTGGAAGCATAACAAACAAACAAACTCAGTTTCGCATTTATAATATTAGTTAGGATAAAGGTTTTATGGATGGGTTGTGTGAGAGATGATATGGCTGGAAGGGAGTGACTACTAGAGAAGTATGTAAGAAAAATCATTTTCCTTAAATAAATAGTGCGTGTGGTGCCGGACGTAAAGAATACTACCATCCCATATCTTCCCGTGGGTGTCGTAAAAGGCGACTAAGGGACTCCCTAGAGAATGGGCAGCAGCGTTCTCTATGCATTTTAACACCTTACTGCGATCGCCAACCCGCCTGCCAAGCGTGGCGATTATGGCAAACCCCCCCATTTGGGGGAGGCCTATGTCCAGCAGTGGACATCTTTCGGCTGAAATGATGATTATAAAGGTTTTCAAAGAAATTGTCTCAGTCTCAGAATGGCTATTGGTTACCGTGTCCACCTACAGTCGCCTAAAACTGTTGAACTAGTTCTAAAACGAGTTTTAATCTTTTCCTTAACAGAGACGTTGATAAACGTTAATTTACTTCGCAAATAATATTTGTGTAATCTTAAAAGTATAATAACCAATATCTAATACCGCAGAAATATTGACTTCCTGTTAGGTATTTGTCAGCGACATTATCCTAGACGTTGTGTAAAGTTACGATAGCCAAAAATGCGATTTAATAACATGGAACTTAAACTTATTGATTAATCAGCGAATTGTACGAGCATACATACATCTTTGCCTATCCCGCCGACAAACACAGCCTTGATGTTATGTTACCTACGTTTAATTATATCAGGGACTCCACTAAATCTCTCTTCGTCGTGTCAATGGCAAGTTAGTGTATTCTCTGTTGCCTCCAACTTCGCCACTTCCACGCCATCGTCGGTGGCAGCGCAGAGGTCGCCATGGCTGCATTTTTAGGGCACAGAGGGCAGGATAAGAGAGGAGGTAGGAGGTGAGACATAGTTTGCGGCACAACTCCACACCCTGCTGCCGTACCACTAGCTGACTAGAAAGAAAAACAACACGCTGTGAGCAGTGTAGTGAATGTATAGGTTATGGCAAAAGACGGTTGGTGTTTTACTTTCTCTTGTGCCTAAATGGACCCTGGTCACAGTTCTAACCTAACCTAACTTACCTATCATTAATTTTCATTTACTACTTAATTTTTAGCCAAGGGGTTACATATACACTTAACTTTAGCCGGCTAAAGTTGAAAGAAATTTACATTAGCCTCAAAAATAAACTCAAGTTTAGCCGTTTATTTCCACACCCGTCTTTCGCCGTAACATACATATCCCTTTCTTATTTTCAGTATAAGAAAAGCCATTTATCCTGCAGAGCAATATTTTACAAGTTAACTACCAAATCCAATAGTTCTAACGTAATCTAAAGCAATAAGTATCAAAGATTAGCGTTAACTCTAAGCTGAAATAGAAGGAGTTAGTTTAATCCTCTGTCCGCCCACCATCACCCACGTACTGCGGTTAACGGTAACTATAGCGATTAAGTTTAACGTCTGACCTTATATTTTGACTTACATACCTTAGGCAACCACCAACGAAAAAGCGACTAGCTATCAACGATTTTCTCGCTCAAGAAACATAGTACAAATGACTAGACGGATAAATAAAAAATATGTATTTATATTAATAGTCGATCGTTGACTGTTCACACCTCTAGCGAGTGCTCGTTTGTCGCAGCGATCAAAGAGTGTACTCGCTCAGCAACGCTCACTTGGCGGGAAGAACACTCGCTAAGAGCAGCGAGTGCTCTTCTCGCTAAAAGCGATCTAGGTCTCACCCACGCATGGTACATATTCAAACCAACGAGTAATCGCTCGTCGCCGTCGCGCACTCGCTGCTCGTTGCTCGCCAACTCGTTATTAGTTGCTAGCTCTACTCGATTCTCGTTAATCGTCAGCGGTGGGGCATGTGCAGCAGGATTAAACCAAGGTATAAATAGAAGGTAAACTCGAAATATAAAGGAACGCAAATAAGTAGGCGTTCAAAGGTAGCGTTCTGAGAACTGTGTTCACAGCACATAACGTGACATTACATCACGCCTCTAACGTCCGATGGCGTAGGCAAAGGTACTATAATCATAGTGTTGTTTTTCTGGTAGATGTAAGTACTAACACTAATTTCTATCGTCGTATACTAACCAAATGGACGATACCTATGGGTTCAAAATAAACGATTTTTGAAGTGAAAACTTCTTTAGGCGCGCTGAGCGGCTTTTGGTAGGGCATCCCCTACCAAAAATCGCTCAACGCGCCTAAGGAACTTATGGATTTGCCTCACTGACATGCTCGAGCCGTCGCGCGTCGTACTGTAAACGCGGCCTATAGAAGCGCATCAAGGCAGCAATGACGAATCAGCGGACTGCACTGCTCCCTCGCCGCGCACATACGTCTCGGTCAAACTATAGCAGTAAGTTTGAAGGTGCGAGTGCGTGCTCCTGAGAATTTTATTGAAAACTAAGTGTTTTTGTGTGTAATCGACAGTAAGTGGCGCAGCCCATAATTTTTTGATTAATAAATAAACTATATGAAAATGTTAATAATTATTGCTCGGATTGCTGCGATTGATATAGATGTGAAAACCAGACTACTGTTAATAGATCAATTCAAAAATTGTTATTATTTTTAATTATTATTATTTATTAATTTAAATAAATCAATATAATCAAAAATAATATTAATATAATCAATATAATTAAATATATAATTTAATCAATTTATAAATTTAAAAATAAACACAGTTATTCCAAAGTTTTAAGTTTTCACTTCTGTCGGCCACGACCCATGACTGCCAATTTTTTTTTTTATTATAGTACCCACTTAGCCAAAGTTCTATATAACAAGGGGGCAAGCCTATTGCCAACAACCGTACCAACAACGTACCGTACAAATCTAACCTAGAAGTTCCTGATGAAAGAACAATTATTTTTGCCAGGCCTAGGATTGAACCCACGAGCCACGTTCAGTAGATTCTGTGTTTGCGTCAACTGTTTGTTTATACTATGTAGTATTAGCGACCCGCTCCTGATTTTTACGGTGGACTTTTTAATGTAAGTTAGAAATTGGATGCCTCCTATTTCTAATTTACATTAACGACCTTCCAAAAACCATTTAAGTGCCATCCGTCTTATTTGCTGACTATATTTCGTTTTTGACTTCATACCGGAACAATGTTGGCTTGAGCAAGGACCTAACCACTACACTAAATAAAACAATATCTTGGATGAATAACCATAACCTCGAAAACTAATTTCTCTAAAACTAAAATAATGTCCTTCGACCCCCCTCAAAAATCTCCACTAGATATAAACTTCAGCCCGTCCATCTCGTAACATTAATTGGAAATCTCACATCAATTTTTTTTTATCAAATCTATCCAAATTTGCATACGCCCGTCGTGAATGTAAAAAGACTACTCATCATCATTCATTTCATTTCATTTCACTACTAACGTTAAAACTGCACTTGTTACCTATTATGCCTACGCATATGCGTGACTCACTTACGGCGTGATATTATGGAGAAATAGCACAGACTGTACTAAGCACGGTGTAATATGCACCGACACTCTTTACGTTGCAAAAAAGACTAATAAAAATCTTAGTAAATATAGAAGACGACAGCTGTAAACCTTATTTTCAAAAACATAAAATCCTAATTCTCCCCTGCCTATATATTCAAGAAATATGCAAATTTGTTCGAAAGTACCAACACTATTTTTACACTACCAGAGAATATATACTCGTAGGTACTCGTACAGTCAAGATACACATTACGCCATAAAAATAGATTAAACCTCCAAGTTCTAAGCTAAAAATGCACTTAAAAAGTACCCTAGTTATGTCAGATAAAGTAAAAAAAAAAAAGAAGAAAAGAAAAATTGTTTATTCTGCACAAACAAAACGCACATAATAAGGCAAAAACACATAAAATACACACTTACAAAAGTAGCCAAAAGCCTCGTGTCTAAGCAATAAATAAATAAAAAAAAAAGTGAAACAATGTTTTTCATTGGTTGCTGTCAAGGTCACGGACCAAAGACAGTAAAGACACTATTGCGTAACACTCTTGCGACATTGGGAAAATGTCAACAAAAACATCTCAAAAACAAAATGCTGATGGCATAGTTACTACTACTTTTGTAACAGTATATATTAAATAACCGGAACTAATTAAAAATTAACAAAAGTTTAATACTCGTACAGTTATAAATAAATTGAAACAATTTCTAATATCTAAATGCTATTTAATATCAATGAATATTTAAATGTCAAATTTTAATTGACATGTTATAAACTTATTTTATTGTTAAATTAATTTAAAAACTAAGATTTTTTCTTTTAATATTGGTGTTAGATTTGATTTAGTTCCTTTTCCTCATGCTGTACCCTCACAGGGTCCATATTTTTGTACCTAGCTTGAAGCCATAAGTAACATCTTTTCTACAATATGGAATGTAAATAAATAAATAAATAGACTTGAGAAAACATTGAGATTTCTTAATAATGTGTCTGTACCTAAGTTTAAAAGTAATGTATTATACACATAACATTTCTGGAAAAAAATATCAAAATGTATATAAAAACCGCAAAATTCGTCGCGTAGTTTAGAAGACTGCACTGGAAATCAAGGGAATTGGAGGTTGTCCAGCAGTGGGATGATACAGGCTAACAGTAACAGTAAGTTCAGAAGAACAACGCGGTCACAGACAGACACAAAAAGCTACTTTAATTTATAATAGACTAAATTTCGCCAGCAGCTTCGCCCGCGTGATATCTTTGTAAATTACAGCCTATATTAATAATAATAATAAAGCTAAAAAAGCTATTAAAGCTTGTGATAATATAGCATCCTACTGGTGAAAGATTTTTTTAAATCGGTCTAGTCGTTTTTGAGTTTATTCATTACAAACAAAAACACGAATCTTTTCTCTTTATACCTATAATATAATCTTCTTTTCATGTGGTTAGTGACTAACCTAGTGTCAGAGTTTTAGAGCCGCCCATGGGCCTCTGACTTGGCTTCAAATGCCGTCGAGAAATATCTCTCAGGCATGCCGGTTTCCTCAAGATTTTTTCCTGCACCGTTTTTGAAGCAAGTGATAATTATAAAATACGCACATGAATCCGAAAAGTCAGAGGTGCATGCCTTGGGTTCAAACTGGAGACCACTAGGCTATCACAAAATAATATTATAATAATATTAGTGTAGTTATAGATATAGATTATTTACCAAAAACTGACTTAGTTCATAATGATTTTGAATACGAATAAAACTTAGCTTAGATTAGTTTAATCAAACAAACCTCAGTATGTACACTACATTGTAAATCATTCAGAACTTCAAAACAACAGCCATAAATTGCGCAAACAGTTGACTTACTAATCTTGTTACAAGTAAACTGATGTAGGTACCTATTTGACATTTAGCAGATAACCTTTACTGATAAGGAGGTGACACGCAAAGTGATGCGATACGAACTTGATACTGTGCCTACTCGAGCGACGATTTATGTAGCTACGAATTGAGCATCACTAATGTATCCCCGGGGGTGTCGTTGGTATGGAGTTTTACGTGTTGACTGTTATTGAAAAATAAATTCATCCATTATCCATCCTAATATTAGTCTAATAGTAGTCAGAGGCTCGAAAGTCGGACAACCAGTCGTAGCAAGGGGTATCGTGTTACCCAGTTACTGAGTTCTCCTCTCCATGTCAAATACTGGTATTCAGCTGCATCCGGTTAGACTGGAAGTCGACCTCAATATAGTTGGGAAAAGGCAATCAAAAAGATATATACTGAAAATATCTAGTATACCACATAAAACTGCTCTTCTGGGTAAAAGTTTTTTTGGAAGGGCATCTAAAATTTACAATAAGATACCTGTGGACATTTTAAGCACCAAGGACCTCCCACTATTCAAATATAAATCGCGTAATTTTTTAATTGACAAAGCTTACTACACGATCCAAGATTTTCTTAATAATTAGTACCTACTGCAATCTGTCACTGTCACCTAATTGTTATTCTGTGAGAAATGTTTTATATGTGATACCTAAGAATTGTTTTGTACTGCATGTTGACATAATTATTTTATGCCTATTAGGCAGGACATAATGGAACTGTAATTTACCTAACATCTGTCTGTTTATCCTATGCCCACAATAAAAAGATTTGATTTGATGGCTAGGTAGATGATGCTAATTTAAAATTTAATTCGTGTGACTCGCCCAGGAAAACCTAATTAAAATGGTCGATTCGCCCGGATTCGGATGAGTCACCAATAAGCCGGTAACTTCCATACTAATATTATAATAAGTGCGAAAGTTTTAAAAGTCTGTCTATTTGTCTATAACATTTTCACGCCTAACGGCTGTACGAATTTCAATGAAATTTGGCACACAAGTAGACCATGACCTGGGTTTGAACATAAGATACTTTGTATCCTGGTAGTTTGAACATAAGATACTTTGTATCCTGGTAGATTGAACATAAGATACTTTGTATCCTGGTAGTTTGAACATAAGATACTTTGTATCCTGGTAGTTTGAACATAAGATACTTTGTATCCTGGTAGTTTGAACATAAGATACTTTGTATCCTGGTAGTTTGAACATAATATACTTTGTATCCTGGTAGTTTGAACATAATATACTTTGTATCCTGGTAGTATGAACATAAGATACTTTTTATCCTGGTAGTTTGAACATAAGATACTTTGTATCCTGGTAGTTTGAACATAATATACTTTGTATCCTGGTAGTATGAACATAAGATACTTTATATCCTGGTAGTTTCCGACCTCTCGCAGCCGAAGTCGCGGGCAACAGCTCCAGAACCATGAAGTCGCTAGAAATATGACGTCATTATATGGCTATAAAGTGTTCTCAATAATTATTGGTAAAATAACATGGGTTTAGTTTCTTCGATTGTTAGTAGGTACTCGTATTAGCTATACCTAAAGAGGTTGTTGTTTTTGTGGTAAGAGCGCTTGTTTTGTGTCTGCTACGATCATGTAGATACGGCCAGCAACAAAAGTGCTACCTACTTTTATACATCATCAAAATTGACACAAAATGATTCGATAATCTGCTTTTACAAAAACGCTGTCCGATCTGAAATCGGCACTGCAATAATATTACCAAAAAGTAATAAAAAAACGTATTATTATTGAAAATAAAAAGTTATTGCTATTTAAAATTCTCGTTTTGAGTACCAAAATTATACCGATTCAATTAAAAATAACACAAGTTACACTATAGAAATGAGTGCATTTTATTTTTTGTCGGTATTTATCATGTTTTAACCAAGCTTCGTTTAATCGAATTAATGTAAGAATATTGACGTTATTTTCCTACACATTACGCCCATCGTCCACGGGCTGACGGGCCTTATCCGGAATGGAATACAATGTACACAAATCCTTGTGCTCATTATAACTAGTTAAGCAGATTTTTCTCACCACAATATTCAAGTTCTGAATCATCTTACCTAGAAAAAACCTTGACCTAGGGCCAAATAATATTTGTTTTTCTGTGGTATGTTCATAGAAAAACAAATCTCTAATGTCAATCAGACCCAGTCTATTAATGTTATAAAAATCTTTTTGTTACATGCGGGAATGGACCCTGCTGGCCGCAATGTAAAAGCCAATCACTTAGCCACGGTGCCAATCGAGCTAACCTCGACAATTCTCTCGCTGAGCAGCTTCTATGTGATTAACAAATTGAGTCAATAAAATAACTTCTCCGGGAAAAGCCATGTTTTTATTTAAGTAATAAATCACCATCACCATCTTTTGATTCTTTGGAATTTAAATTACTAATGCAATAAAAATGTTACGGATGTAGGCAGTATTCGTGGGTACAGTCACGTACGCCGGTGGAGATTGAATATAGTAAAATAACATCGACCAAACATGTTTTATTTTATGCTATAGGTATTTTTTTGCCTTATTTGGACCATAAAAATCTAATATCTGCACTAATCTAGATAAAACAACAGATTTTTATTTGTGTTTGTAATGAATAAACTCAAACACTACTGGACCGATTTAAAAAATTCTTTCACTAGTAGAATGCTGTATTATCACTGGCTAACATAGGCTGTAAGTTATAAAATAATAACGCGGGGGAAGCCGGTGGTGGAAGCTAGTATTACATAACATAACATAAACATAACATCATTCCTGGAATCCCCGATGGGTTAGGCAGACGTGTACCTATAGTACACCCACATTTCGCTAGTTATTTTTAAGTTAATAGGGTCTATTCCCACCAACCGGAAATAAACCCAGACTCCGGGGACCCAGACAGAGAAATTTCTTATGGAAAAACCAATAACACTTGCTCGACCTGGGAATCGAATCCAAGACCTCACGCTCAGCAGTAGCGCCGACCACTTGACCAACGAGGCAGTTTACCATAATAACTATTCAAATAAAGTGTTGGTATATTCTATATTAGCTCAAAATAAATAACTCAAATACTATTTACCAACACCAAGGAAACTGTCTCTATTATAACTTCAAGAATATTATAAACGAGTATACAACAAGTTTGTAATAGGGTTCTCGCCAGTAGTTCAACTATCGACGCCATCGCCATGTAACACCATTGTACAATTTATTGCATTTGTAAACTCGACGTTTCGTAACTCCACTTTTTGAAATGTTGGGCTATCAAAACGTTTGTATACTCTTTAACGCGACTGTACCTAATATTTGTACCTATTGGTATTATTTATCCTCGTGTCACGTAAATCAATGAATATAAATGCATTGTTTAGTAAGCGTGTGCGAAAACACTGCTTATCGACGCGTTATTATATAAATAAAATACTTTTTAGACATACCAACTTATTTATAATTATGAATTGTTATTATGTCGGACCGCTTGCAACAAATAAATACGTTTAGCTGGAAACGAATTTAAAAAACGTTCTGCTGCAACTGTTGTATGTAGTAATATGTGTTGCAAGTAAACCTGTATAAGCTCATTCAAAATGATCGTGAATTTAAAAAGTTGGAAAGTGACAAACTTGTTATGGTAAATGTTTTAAGTAATTTACCTTATTTATTCATATACTTTTTTCAGAGTGATAGTGGTAGTATTTTTTTTTTGTAATAGGGTCGGGTCTCTGTGTGCCCTTTGGCAATGGTCTCCTCCAACCTCTCCCAGTTCTCCCTGTTCCTTGTCTCACATGGACTAGCATGTATTTCCAGCCGTCTTCACCAAGTTATCCTGCCATCTTTTCTTGCCCTTTCTCTTTCTAATCTTCTCCTCCCTAGGTTACCATAACGCACTTTTTTTCTATTCATCTTCTCCCCTGACAGTGTGGCCGGCCCATCTCCATTTTAGTCTACTCAGTTTTAGTAGTACATCTTGTTTTGTTGCCTTCCTGATTACACAGTGATTTGATCTTTCTTTCCCCCGCTAAACTCCGTTCCGTGCTACGCTGACACGTTTGAAGTTTTGTCTGTTGGGTTTTGGTCAAGGCCCTTGTTTGGCATCCGTAAGTTAGCATTGGAAGGATGCTGGTGTTGAAAAGCTTTAGTAACGTAACGAAAGACAAGAAAATAACTTGTGTTTCATTATTTGTTTGTAGGACCAGTATTTCTTCCACGTATACTCGTGCGCGCCCTATTCATGTTTCTATGTCTTTGCTCAATATGTTATTTGTTGTGATTATTTGTCCTAAATATGTTTAATCTTCTAAATAATCTATTTTGATATTATTTACTGTGATCGTTTCCTTTCCTCTTGGTCATTGCTTTAGTTTTTGATGTGTTCATATTTAAGCCTATATTTTTGCTGTGTTTGTCTAAGTTAGTCAACATTTCTTACAGTTCTTTAATGCTGTCTCCTTCTTTTTGTAATACTGTTGCAGTACTACCTGTGTATATGTTGTGTTTTAAGGCGTTTCAGATTCTGTTGTGTTTTAAGGAGTCGAATGCTTTGCAGTAGTCCACAAAGCAACAATAAAGTTGTAAATCGTATTCTTTGTACTTTTCAAAAACTTGCTTCAACACATGGACGTGATCACCTACCGAGTACTTACTTCTGAAGCCTGCCTATTCTATGAGTTGGTTTTCGTGTAGTACTTTTATAATGCGACTCAGAATAATATTAGAAAAAACTTTATATAAATTTGACATTACTTTTATTGGACGATTGTTGCCTACATCGTTTCTGTCTCCCTTTTTATGGGTGAGAGTTATAATGGAAATAGTCCACTGCAAAGGTATGGCTTCTGTTTCTAATACATCGTTGAAAATAGACACCAGTGGCGATGTAATTTTACCTTATTACTGAAGTATTAATAGCTAGCCAACATTCAAATGCGCCAATTAAATTGCTCCAGTTTAAACAATTTCATAATCATCTGGCTGCCCCTGTCAGCCGTTATGCCATCGTTCCCTCCATTCTCTTTTATCATTCTTCCTATCATTCCTCACAAAATCCATCCATCTTTCCTTCGGCCTTATTTTCCCTTTCTATCCATCAATATGTTATGTTATTAATATGTCATGTTAGCAAAAACTTCGAACTTAGACATCTGCGAGTCTCTGTCCAAATATAATAAATGTTTATTAGATTTAATTTGATTTGATTTGATTTAATTTAATTTAAGTATCTCTAAATGTTATATTTTCTTAATTTTTTAATGATTGTATACGAGTATAATATAAATATATATAAATTTAATTTATTTTATACTTTCCTTCCATTTTTCATGTGTTAACTTGGTTAGCTTAGTTTTTAACTTTATTGTGCATGCTGTGGCCTCCTACTCGTATAATTGAAGGAGTACACTTACTCAATACCCGATATTGCCCTTTAATTATGTGTCATGTATTGTGTACATCTTTTGCTGGAGATCCTAAATAAATAAATAAATATTGTAAAATACGGTTCATCAGATGAAAACCAATATTGCATTACATCTTTGGCAATAAAATTAGCACAAGTTTATAGTATCTAGCTCATAGTGTGGCGGCACTTTGACTATCCCAATAAGGAATGGAATCAGCATTAATATGGATGTTCGTAGTTATCGTGTCGAAGCTATAACTAATGGCAAACTAATACAGAAACTAATTAGGGTCTTCATTAAGATTCTTTAGAACCTTTTTGGGAAACCTACATTTCGCTTCGGTGATTATATTTATAAATTGTGAACCTGTTTTAATACCGATGCCATACACAGCTATCCTAAAACTAATGAACGCCAAAGTGATTAAGTTTTAGTGATGTTGTGACAGAAATTGAAAGGGTCCTATGTCATTATGTCAATAGATTTTGATAGACGGTTAACGACGACGGCTGCGAATAGCCTTTTGGCAATTAGGTATGCTGACTGCTCAAGGTAAACGAACATATTCAGGGTAACGATAATTAGCTAGTAAAACTGCTCAGACGTAATGACTATCGATACCTAAACATGATAAAACGAAAAACAAAATAATTCGATGATTTTTTGGGGTCAACGACCGCAGGCCGTGTAGTTACTGCAAAAATATGAGTTTATAAAATCTATTTTTTTTGTCTGTAAACTTCACATACGTGATGGGTGGTTGGACGTGTGATACACGTAAACATGCAAAAAAAAGTGATACCCATTACGTCTGCGGAGTTTCACTAGCTAATTTGATACTGTATTTTTAGGGATCGGTAGGTAATAATAAAGAGGCTTTTTTGATGAGAGTAGTTAATTTAAGTACATGCCTATAGACACCTGCAACACAAAGTTGTTTGCCGATGATCTTAACCTTACAGACAAAGCTATTGATAATAAAAAATGGAAAGTTGGAATAAGATGCTGCTTGTCGGTTCAAATTATGATATTTAAAATCTGAGAAATCCAGGAAGCTATCTGGAAACAGGTATAGCTTAGGCATCGCCCATTTCCAACGTACTTGTTGCGTCATCTTTAAGTATCGCCTTTTCTGTTGGCAGTTACAACTAATTACGAACCAAAACCGTAATGTAATTACAAATATTTACTTTGTAATTACAAATGTTTAATTAAGGCAAGACATAACTGGCAACATCATGATTGTCATGTGAGGATTAGATAAGTTTATGTTTTCTCAAGTTAGTGCAGTATTTTGTAATTAGTACAGACCTAAGTGTTACATTTGATTACCTAAGAAATTGATTATGGTACAAGCTTTACAAACGGCTTTAGCACACTAAAAATGGTTATACGCTAGGCAGATTGGTTTCGAGATCTTTGCCTGTTCGAATTTGAATATTAGAACACCATTGGAGACGGTGATGGGGCATAATTTTTGGCGGGAAAATGGCATCAAGCATTTTCAATGTATTTTGATAATGTTCATGTAATTAATTAGTAAGTAAGTAAGTAAGTAAGTAAGTAAGTAAGTATTTATTTGCATAAAACATGGTATACATGGTGTTACAATAATTTATAATAAAGATCTTACATGTTTTGCCAGAATTGTACTTAGCATGCATATGTTCACTTAATACTAACATGAGAATTTTTTATCCATAAATTCTTTAAGACTATAGAAATTTTCCGGGTTTAACCAGTCAAACAATTTTTTCTTAAATAATCTGGAGTTTAAGTTTTTTATGCTACTCGGTATGTTATTATATATACTAACACATTTATATAAGCAGCTTTTATTATATTTAGCAAGCCTGGGAAGATCATACAGAACGAGTCTCTGTGGATCACGTCGGCTCCGTGGATTAATATCATTGGCTGATATAAACAGGTCTTTATGTTTATTAACGAATATACATATTTCAAATATATAAAGGGACGGCAGCGGTAACAAGCCTAGTTTCTTAAATATGGGTTGACAAGATTCCTCCGAGTGCATCCCGTAAATTGCCCTAATGCACTTTTTTTGAGCAACAAATGCTCGGTTTATATCTGTACTATTTCCCCATAATATAAGCCCGTAACGTAGTACCGATTCTACATATGCATGATAGGTCATGAGAGCTGTTTTTAAGTTTGTAATATTTTTGATTTGTTTAACAGCATATACAAATTTATTTATTCTCTTTGCAGCGTTATCCACATGCTCTTTCCAACTCAAATTCTCATCAATAATTACACCTAGAAACTTCGTTTGTGCTACTTCTTTAATTTTT
Organism: Agrochola macilenta; assembly: GCA_916701695.1. Classification (NCBI taxonomy): domain Eukaryota; kingdom Metazoa; phylum Arthropoda; class Insecta; order Lepidoptera; family Noctuidae; genus Agrochola; species Agrochola macilenta. Next base: position 19,669,399 of record OU753573.1, on the reverse strand, counting down.
GATTAATAAAAATAATTATTAATGTGACAAAACGACTCAAGTTGGTTGTTGTCCTTTTCTCTAATTTGTAGTATTTAAGTTGGATTGCCTCGTTGATTTAGTTGTCGCAAGCGGTCTATGAGTTAATGCACAAAGTGTTAATGGGTTTTTCCATCAGATTTTTTTTTGTGACAGCCCTGGGTCTGGATTTTCAGGTAATACTAGCTTGATGTTATGTTATTCAAGTTAAATACATCGCACCCTGGATAAAGTCCACCATCAAATGATAGGGCAAACATTTTTAGAATGAGAGAAAAGAAAACATCATTTTCCTAATATTTGTCACAACTTTAATATTTTAACAAATAAACGGGCTTTTTTGGTTTACCTTTTACGATTCCCAAGGCCTTTTGTCTGTGTTAAAAATAAACTAGTAACAACATCAGGAATAAACGGCCTATTTTTAGCAACATTGTCCTACTATCCTAAAAGCGTACACTGAAGTAAATATGATAATGCTTGCGTGGGTGAGGAGGTAAATCGTGCCTGACTGTGCAATGATGTGACCTTTCGGCGTAATGTATCGTCTCTGGGGTCCCTATGTCGTAGTGGTAGGGCCTGTTATAACCACCTTTAATACCATCTTTCATACAACTATAAATATCTATTTGTGCCTGTAATGGTGCTCACGTGCTATCCCAGGTGTATTTCGGTTATTGGAAACTAGGGTATTCTAAATCTTATATACGTATTCATAAGCAAACGTCTATTGTACATCTCCCGGGACGCTCTAGAACGGTGTGATGTACCTACCTACATCACATAGTCCTTGACCATTTACTGAGTACGTCTTTCACTGACTTGAATGTGCCCTGGCGGCTGAGAGTATGTCATGCTCACTCAAATGTCTCGCTGATGGTGGCACATGTGTTTGATCATTTATCTCCCTTCAAAATGGTTGAACTGATTGGTGCAGAGGCCCTAGTGTGAGTTTTCAATCTACAATCAATACAATACAATCCAATTACAGGGACTTTTGAATTTTCAAAGGGTCGGTCAGTCAGAAAGATAAAGCTAGTTGCCCATTCCAAAGCGTAGTAGGTTCCTATGGAGAAGAACGAGCAAAAAACTCCACGGACACTCTTTTAAATAAAATTAATTGTTACAAAATATTGTTGTAGTTACATCACTCATGTTGAAATAATACATATACAATGTAGAAAGACGTGCACGTTAAAAGCGTCCGTAATAAAAAGATAAAAACTATTTCAAAAATTAAAAGAAATTAAAATAAGCCATAGCAGCTAAGAGATGACCAGTCCCTACGGACGGCGCCTGTTCACGAACATGACGCATGGATCAGCACCATTCAGCTCAACCATTTTGAAGGGAAGTTAATGATCCAAAACACACGCGCCAAAACCAGCGAGACATTTGAGTGAGCATGACATGCTCTCAGCCACCCGGGCACATTCAAGTCAATAAAAGACATACCCAGTAAATGGTAGTTTTGTAGAAGATAATCGTGACAGTGCTCACACATGACTGATCCAATCCCTGGGGAGTGGGCCACTATATCTCTGTGCCTTCCTGCTGAGTCAAAAGGAAGACACTTAAGGTTTAGAACATAAAGTTTTCTAATAGTCATTGTAATACATGAGTAATTGTAATTCTATAAGTACCTAATTGTAATACAGTCATTATAATCACCACATTTTTTACGCAATTTCAATCCTCAAAATTCTAAATATGTATGTCAATCCCTTAGTAATTTTTTACGACACCCTTTAGGGAAAGTGGTGACGTACACTTGCTGGGAATCACGAAGAAAAAAAACTACAAAAAATATATATCCTTTGCTTGCTTTAAACTCACATACAATCGCTGTACACGTTTCGACGAAACAGACATTTTACAACAATAAAAGAGTGCGATTGTCAAACGATTCTGTCTGCATCGCGACTCGCCTGCCAAGGACGGGACGCTTGGAAGTGTAAATATTTGTGTATGAACTGGCATGAAGTTGCGTCAATAGTCAGCTGTATTGGTATTGCGATTGTTGCGTCCTTTGAGACCATTCCAGTCGTATATCGATTGGTATTTGTGCAAAATTATGAAAATTACTCTAGAATAAAACGTAGGTTGGATAAGAGTGTACTAAAATGGTACGCTTAGTAGTACGCTAAATGATATATGACGCATGGTTTTTCGGATTTTTTTGTTTAATCAATGGAGAAAATTAAACAAACATAAATTACTATGGATGTGCTCAAAAGTCACAAGTATACCTACTTACAATCAAATGTTTTATTTCAATAATAAAATACAATAGACGCAAAGTCATCCCTGAGTCAATTAACTATCTTTCAATAATAACTTCTTCCATGCAAAAAGGCATTTTATTGCCAAAATTCTTTCAACAAAAACAGAACTGGTGAAAGATGCAATTGGTGACACTTATTTTAATTCAATCTCAGATTGTATGCCACTTGCCTGAGATTGGACGTGTGTGATAAGTGCCACCAACTGCATCAGACTAAATCAAAAGTGAGCTTGTTTTGAACTTTTTCGTTGCAGTCGAGAAATTAGTTTTTTTTTATTTTCGGTTTATATCTCTCCTTTAGTATGTTATATTTTTTACCGTCTCCTCTAGCCCTTTATTTTGATACCCCACATGGTCATGCCCATGATACAACGTTTCAAGACTTCGTAATGACTTATAAGATCCGTCATTAAAATAAATTTTCAAAAATACTTAGCCTATAACCATCACATGGTTTAGACGAATCGATAGCTCATTGATTAAAACCCATTTAGCCGCTGGGATATTTCGAGGGTATAAAGATGTACATCAAATACCCAGATACGCGTGTAAAACTTAACACTGTCTTTGTAGTCGCGCAGTCGGGTAAAAAGTGATAACAGGATGCTCTTGTCATTCCTCCAGACAATATGCATTAGTTCACTTTACCGTTACGTAGGTACTGACAACCCATGAAAACTTAGGAAGTTGTTTTTTTTTTTGCAAATTAAATCCTCATTCTCCTGCGCTTATCCCTATATTTATGTATGGTCCACACCGCATACATCTTCTTCCTTACATCTCAAAATCACGTAATCTGAGTTTATATCAATGACGTGTCTCATAAATGAACATAGTAATAAATGCGCCATATAGACTACAGTACATATTGTGTGTAACGACACAATAATAATTAAATAACCATTCATTACACAATCAGTGTCTCGGAACTATAACTGTTAATTAACGAACTCTACAATTACTATAGTGATGGGTTCATGATTCTTCTTCTGTCAAACCGCCCATACTGGCACGCACTATGTAGGAATAGCTCATCATCATCATCATCACTGACAGCTCTGTTCCATCCACTGCTGAGGAAAGGCCTCCTCCGTTTTGTGCCATGCTTCCCTGGGTTGTGTTAGTCTCATCCAGGTGTTCCTCGCGATCTTCTGTAGGTCGTCCACCCACCTGGCTATTGGTTGGTCAACGGTCCTGCTAACCGATTCTCGGCAGCCATTGCCGCAACTCATGCCGTGCTCAATATATTTGCCAGTTAGCAGAGTAGCGTGGCTGACTGTCCAAAGTGCACCGTGTACATTTATGTTTCTCTTCAAGATCAAATCTAAGTCATTCATTCAAACTAGGCTGAGAATCAGCACTTTTTGAATTTTAAAATTACATAAAACAGTCCCCAAAACGCCCGCCCTTCACCACTTCCTAGTGCTTTAGCTGGGAAGAAGGAGCGCAACAAACTGTCCAGCCGTTCGTCTTCGTTAAGTTTAATTAATCCTCTACTAAATATATAATATATATGTATATATATAGCGAAATAAGGGTAAACACAGCCGAGCCCTTCGGGGAATCCAGACGTGATGTAATGTTAAGTTTTAAGCGTAAATAACTAAGTGCTAATACAATGAGAAGTATGGCTCATAAGTCAATAGTTTATCAACACTTTACAGCACTTATTGTATCGTGTGGTGTGATATAATATAATTACAAATAATTAAATAACGATTAATCCTGAGCCGCGGAACGGCGCTAACAAGAATTAATTAATGTAGGTACTCAAATAGTGATGGGAAACGTTACTCACGCGGGTTGTGTGCGTTTACACAACGTTTAATAAAGAGAGATGAATGTTCAGATTTTTTCATGAATAGAATGAATTTCATACAGTACAAAAATTAAAGCTAGTGGAAATATAAGAATTCAAATAATAAGAACCACCGATAATATTATCTTCTTCATCATCATCAGTCATCAAATAGTAGTCCACTTCTGAAAATAGACATTGAAGATGTTACTGGTACGGACACTACTCAATATACACATACATAGCCTCACGCCTTCTTGCATGGGGGTAGGCAGACACTACAGAACGTCACCTTATATACTCCTTTTGCCTCGTTTATGGTCATACACGCACGCCGGTAATATTTGTTATTAATTTCACAAAAGTCATTATATCGATATTATATAAAAACTTGGATTCCCAGGGATTTTCTCGTTCACAAACTCAGGCCTTCTAAGTTAATTTCGGATTTTCAAACTCCAAGAACCCAAAATAAACATACCTACTTCTCAAGTTTGCAGACTTTAAATTACTAGAGATTTCGTGGTGTGTAACTCTGTGTCCTCCCTGTGGAGGATAGGTATTGGAAAACTTCACAAAACCCCTCGAAAGTTCCCGGGACTCTCGTCTCGCTATAAAGTGAGCCCCCGCCTTTAACACACGATCCTGTCGAAAGACTCCGATATCCAATCATTTAGTGACACCTGAGAACTTCAAGTGCCCTAGACAGACATCCTCAACATTTTTTGGGACCATACTTACACCTTAGTTGCTAGAACATAAACAAAGTTAGAAATTAAGTAATACGAGTGTATTTTTTGTGGAATTATCAGGACACTGGTTTTTCATTTAAATGTAGAAGCACAAGTAGAACTTCTTTTACTTATTTTAAGGTCCGCTTTCAATACAAATCACTTAGTACGTTTAGCGTTAAAAGTATTTAAAACATAATTCTGTCTGTCAAATTCAAACAATTGAATGAAAAAGCACGTCGTTTTTAATTCGTTTAGCATTAAATGTAAGTATTTAGAGATTTGTGGTGCGAGTGGGCCTAAATGGCTGATGATGATGATGTTATTTCTGTTAGTAGGTTTGTAAAAACAATTTTACACGTCAATCATATTTAAAACAACCTAGATGAGGTCGGCGTTTCCTAACTCACTATTCTGAGACGAAACGCCGAAAGAAACTCAGAGGTCTCTTCAGAAATAATCTTGGTCAGATCTTGTGAAGACCATGTAGATTGGTGTATGAAATGGACTTTTGGGGAAAGAACCACAAAGATTGAGTGGGCCTGTCCACGTATTTGTCAGTAATCGTGCAGCTCAACTCAGAGCTCAGCAACTCGACGAACAAAACGAAAGAAACGACATTTGGGTGAACCGCAAGCCAGACCATTAAAATTAACTGAGAGAAAAAAAACACGTTGACCCACATAGTCCTAACATTTAGAATCATTAAACTACTATAGTACTTTACAAAGTAAAATATTAGTCGTTTATAAAAGTTATGGCTAGTAAAGAATTTCCGCCAGGGTTGAGCACCTCTGGCCTACTTACCAAGCGTGTAAAGTTTGTACACTTAACCCTTTGAACTGCTAACTGGCTGTAAGGCTCTTTTTGCCTGAAGTTGATATTAAAGTACGTCTAGTAGGTTAAAATATCGAATCGTGTTTACAAAGAGCTTTCAAACTGAGTAGAAAGGCTTTCATTGGACACGAGTGGTCAATGATTGTACTCATGAGCTAGTCTGAAAGGCTAGTTGTTAAGAGGAATTAATGATACTAATTCAAATATTTTTTACGGTATAATGTATATCAACCACTTCCATGTCCTTATTGACATGGACTGCCAAGTCATAGGTCTCGAATTCGAGCCCAAGCCACGCACCTCTCTTTGATTTTGACTTGACTGTTTGGATTCAGTTGCGTATTATAGAATTATCATTTGCTTAAAAAACGGTGGAGGAAAATATTGTGAGGATGCCTGAGAGATATTTCTCGACGGCATGTGAATCCAAGTAAGAGAATTTTGACACCAGTTTAGCCACAAAACCAACGAAAAAAACCATGTCCCTTTCTATGTTTTGTCTTTTGGCGTAGGTCATTAAATATATTAATTCTACTATGTACTCACTCACTTGGCATTCCATAATTTGATTACAATGAGTTGTGGATGGCTAGAAACTATACTCTGGGATACCCTCACTTGTAATAATAATCAACTGAGTAAGGATCAATGACCAAGATAACCGATATAGGCCGAAGAATTGCCAAACTTAAATGGCAATGGGCCCTACATTGCTCGCAGAACAGATGACCAATGGAGCCGAAAGGTTCTGGAGTGGCGCCCGCGTACCGGAAGACGTAGCGTTAGAAGGCCCCCCACAAGGTGGACCGATGACCTGGTGAAGGCTGCAGGAATCCGCTGGATGCGAGAAGCACAGAACCGGGCGGTGCTTGGGGGACGCCTTTGTCCAGCAGTGGACGTGTTTCGGCTGAAATGATGATGATGATGACTACGGATCTACGGGTCTGTCAAAAACCACAACGCCGTTATTAAAATTTTAGCCAGTCAGCAAGGTGGTTCTATGTTCTATGTTATGGGGTTTGGTTTCCGCACTTAGCCCTTCAGTGGACCATTGTGCGTGGGCCATAGCGGCCGTTGGTGGTTATTCCAACCAGCCCACCTCCCTCCAGAAGTTAATTAAATCTCCAGCAAGGTGGTATTTACCTAGCTGAACTGACTGTCCAGCGTGCGCCGGAGTCGGACAAACAATTATGTATAGCCACTTGTGGAGGCTATTTAATTTGCTATAACACAAAATACCTACATACCCATTACGTCTTTTTTAGTTTAAGTCCCATGTAATAGTGGAAATAGAAATTCCTGAAAGAAAAACCCAATATCACTTTGCCCGACCTGGGAATTGAATCAAGGACGTCATGCTCAGCTTAAAATCTTTTATAAAATACCCTTGTACGTAAGCACATCCCATCCCTAGTAGTTGTTTACGCCGGTGATCTCAGCGTGCAGTAAATAGTAATAACATTAACTGCGCCGGCGACAGCTGGGATCCCGCTTAATTTGCCACACAGATTCAAATTGATAATAGATGCAATATTGTTATTTATGGATTGTTTATAAGTTGTTTAAGGTTGGCTATTAGACCGACGATACACAAGATGGGATGTGATCACTGCTATCTTTTAAACAAAACCAAAGACCGATACGGTTTCCTAGAAGAGCAGTGGCCGCTACAGAACGGCCGCAGAGACGGCTGTCATGAAAATTATGGCAGTGGGGTTTGACTTTACGGTGTCAAAAAACGCTCTCTTTCTTAATTAATTATTCAGTGACGTCATTCACCGTTAAATTGCGGACACTCTGTGGCGGCCACTGCTCTTTAGGAAACCGTACCGTTCGCCGTTGCGTTGCCGACCTAAATCTGTGAACCTTATTATGCTCCTATAAAACTACTGTTGTTATCCATGATTTTTTGCTGCTAGTCGGTATTGCTGCATAATGAATACAACAAAACTGACTAAGGGCCAAAGTATAATCGATTTCTAAACAATGGTTTTGGGTATATTGTCGTTACGGGTCGTCAGAAGCCCGAAAGTCTGACAACCAGTCTTACCAAGGGGTATCGTGTTACCCAGTGACTGGGTTGTGGAGGTCAGATAGGCAGTCACTCCATGTAAAATACTGGCTTTCAGTTGCATCCGGTTAGACTGGAAACCAACCCCAATATAGTTGGGAAAAGGCTAGGCAGATTGATTGGTCTTGGGTATATTGTAATCGAAAGCGAAGAATTAGTTGTCGAGGCTCCCGCAAATAGGCGTGACGTGGCTCTGGTGGAACCATTTCAGGATCCTTTATGCCGAATCGAAAGTTCAAGGCGTATGTATGTGTGTAAATAAATCCCGGACTTACAAACAAATAAAGGATTCACTAAGTAATAATGAATCTTAGTTAAGTTGATCCCCTGAATAATTGTGTAAGATTAATGTCACTCGTGCGCTCACTGCTTCGTTTGCCTTGATTTTTCAATTAGCAACAGGTTTCTAATCTAAACAAATTAGTTGGGTGTATCTATGGGAGAATTGTATTCATTATTTATCTTTTATTCTTCAAGGAAATAGAGGCGAATGGAGCAGATGTCCAATTCTAATATATTTGATCTGTGATACTTAATACTATCAGCTGTGCCAAATCTTTGAGAGTAAGAATCTTTTATTAAATAAATAATTAAGAAGATGGACCTCGTTGGTCTTGTGGTCGCAAGCGCTACTGCTGAGCATGTGTTCTTGGGTTCGATTCCCAGGTCATAGCCCAGAATCTGGATTTGTGCCCGGTTGAAGGCTATAGACTCGCCCCCTACATGAGACTTTAACATAACTGAACTAAACCGAAATATGGGTTTATCATAGGTAAACCTCTGCCAAACTCTACGGAGATTACAGGTTTTATGTTCTGTGTTATGTAATTAAGAAGATTTTTGGAGATAGTTCGGTCTTTTACTTTTCAGATTGACTTTAAGTGCTGTGATAAGTTAGCAAAACTACAAGTTTTATGAAAATTGTAACCGGGTTATAGTTAGCAGATACCCATATGAGCATGAATTGCTTCTAACATGGTAAAATTCGCACCGTGGAAACTTAAGTGAAGTGAACTGTCCAATCCTTAGAAATCCCTGGCATCATCAGGAGGAATGACAGCTCACTTCAAGCTGACTTCAGCTTTTTTTATTTTTCCATGGGGAAATCCTCATGGATACCCTCCGTCTTGGGAGAACGGAGGGTTATGTCGGACACCTACCGACTAAAACCCCACTGTTCATACTACTACCATGTGGTCGGGGGCCCGGGAGATACTTGTACATTCGCTGCACCTCCGACTGTTATCAGCCTAGCGGGCCCCATCACCCAGTGCGGCCGATCCCACGTCCGCACGTCCTCCAATAAAGATTCGCAAGGAACACTGCGAGTCCCTTCTTTGGGCCTGACAGTTCGGGGGACGACATAGCCCCAATTTCGTCGCCCCCGGGGCCCTCCTTACGGAGGCCGGACATCATTAAGCGCCCTCCGACGCCCAGCTGCTCTTCTGGTGCGGATGGAGTGAGAGGTGTGCTCTTTCTACCTTTCCGCCACCTCCTTTACATGCATCACTTCCTCGCAAAAAGAGGCGATAGCATCCCACGCGTTTTCATTTCTGACCATGGGCTGAACCACGGTCGGAAGCGAGAGATCACCCGCACCAAGTGTCGCGCCGAGGCCGAGGGTACAAACCCACTTCACCTAAGTTTTCATGGTGATATTTTTACAGAATAGGCCGGCTGGTGCTGTCAGAATTATTCGTATTTTATACCCTTTCTGTTATTAAGTCTGACACCAGTCTATCCAAGGGGTATCGTATTACCCTAAGACTGGGTTGTGAAGGTCAGATAGGCAGTCGCTCCATGTAAAATACTGGTATTCAGCTGCATCCGGTTAGACTGGAAGCCGACCCCAACATAGTTGGGAAAAGGCTAGGCAGATTGATACTCTTTCTGTTATTAAAACCGGTTCTGTATCTATCATTTATAAATACTACGTTAAATTATAATTTAAACAAACTAACTTCTTACTTAAACAAATATTGAATAACTTACAGAGCGATCGTTATTATGTTGTTTATTTAGCCGTAGTATGTTAAGTGGTTGACCACGAGATGGCGTTGTTAGGCAATCAATAAAGTAATGTTTCAAATAAATACGCATAACACTTATATGTGTATTGCTTTTTAAGCCAGTTTGCATTGTTTTTGTAGACTTAATGAATGGGTAATTTATTCATATCGCTTTGTGTCTTTACACCTCTACGTACAGCTTTGTGTCTTTACACCTAATTAAAACATGGCAAAAATCCTGACATTGATGTTACTTCTGCATTGCCTTCTTAATTACACAAATATATTAAAAGGAAAAGATTTGTATTTTATTTTTGTAATGAATAAACTCAAAAACTACTGGACCAATTTAAAAAAAAAATTACCAGAGGAATGCTATATTGTATTGATCACCAGTAGAATACCAATACTGTTCAAATTACAACACAGCATTGTTTCTCAGTAACAGAAATACGGGAATACGGGAAATTATCCCACGACAACGTTCTGCTGGAATAAAAGGAACCTAGGTCATAGTCTACATGTATGCCTTTTATCGAAATCCGTTGAGAAGGTAACACACAGACGGACAGACAGCTTTCGCACTTATAATACGGGTATGGATGACGTGATATCTATGCACGAGGTTGTGGGTTTAAATCCTGGCAATTACCAATGTGATTTTTTCAATTCATATGTACTTTCTGAGTTTATCTTGGACATTATTGACATCGATGAAGAGAAATATCGTCAGGAAACCTGTACTTATAGTTAATATGTATAAGTCTGAAATCGCCATATCGTTTTGAGCAAGCGTGGTGATCAATGCTCGTGCCTTCTATGTATGAGAAGAGGCTTTTGCCCTGTACAACAATAAATAGGCTGGTATAATTGTATAATATTTTTTTCAACACACTTGCTCGTAAAGTGGCTCGTATTGAACCACTTTTACGTTCATAATACGGTGTATTAAACAGGCGTACCTTTTACTTTATATTACTGCACTAGTGCGGTAATGTGCGCCACAAATAACTAATCTGAATTTGGTCGCGACTCGCTAAAAACAATAACATTGAACTGGCCTGGGAAATGAACGCGATATCTACGTGTCATTGATGAAATGTAATGTAGATGAAAAAAAAAAACAAATTAGTATTTATAATTATTACACTGAAAAACATCGTGTTTTTCGAATATTAGACTATACGACTCTTATCAAATACAACGAGAAATATCAATATAAGCACGGGTTGGCGTGAATTCGAACTAACGTATAAAGTCGTCATTAAATACCGAATATCAAAAGAGTAGAGAAACTGTTTCTGGGAATTGAAATTTCAATCATAGCCGCTTCAAGTGATCTTAAATCCTCCGAGTTAACTAGACGAATACAATATATCGTTACTTTTCGAAATACACATTATAAAATACTTAGTCTTTGACATTCAACATAATTATCCAAGAGAAGTACGAGCAGAGTATATGCTAGATACACCAGGGATCATCAATTAGTTGTACTTAGGGTCCATATAAAAAAATACTATGACTCGCAGTCCATTTGGAAGACGTTACCTACTAGCAACAAAAATTCAAAGATGTTCAAGGACCTTGCGTATTTTTGTGTTTTTTCGAAATCGATCATTTCGATCTGTAAACATTTGCAGCTTCATGCAGCTTGCGTCTCGCCTTGTCTGTTGTCGTGTCGTAATTCATACAATTACTTAAAAAAAAAAATAGGTTTTTGTTAACTTAACTGTTTACTTAAATTCCGCACAAAATAGGTCGGCGCGGCGGTCCGGACCCGGACAACAGTCCGCCATTTGGTGACTCCTGAGCTACAAAATCTGTAAGCTCGTCTTGTATTATTTGTCTGGTAGGTACTTGGTTAGCATAAGCAATTTTTGCATAATATATAACATATTAAACGTACGTAAGTACCCGAGCGTGCCGTTTTTGTTTAAGGTTTCAATATTTTTATCAAATTTAGTTCGTAACTACGGGTTTTCAACTAGTGCAAAATTAGATTGTATTTATATCTAGTTCGTTTTCACAGTTTTATGTAGGAACATATTGTGATGGATTTGTTTTTTATTTGAAAGTTACTCAATAAAAAAATACTGATAAAATACTACAAAAAAAATCGAAACATCGATAGCACCAAACTTAAAGATCATACAACTACATCACTAAACCATAGACAATTTCTAGCGGCCATTGTTGTATACATCTTTGGCAAATTTTGTAACGCGACATGGCAGTATGGAATTAGTAAATACTATCACGGCAGCTTGGAATTTGTATTTAATAGAAATTGACTTTGGTGAAGCTTTTTACCAAAGGCAAGCGCACAAAAATAAGACTTTGTAAAAAAAAAATTGGTGCCATAGGGAAACCAGAGGCGTTTAGTTATGGTAAAAAAAAAAACCCATGCAGGTCAGTGGGATACATGGAATTAGTATGAACTATCCTATGCTATTAAACGAGCATTCTCTATTTTCACCTGAGCAGGGATTTGCGCTTTTTTAATCTCATCAAAGAGACTTCATGCCTTTTTGTGCCTACTGTGTAAATAAATAAAATATGATAAAGTAACATAATATTCCATCAAATTATATATTTTTCACTACATATTCGGCTTAATTGCGTATTCAAAACATTATTTTGCGTTCATTATATTTTTATATAGGCTATTCGGCGGTTTTACCAGTGCCTTTATGTATACCTGCACGCGCATCGCTAGCGGAAAAAACAAAACCAGCGCGTCATTTTCCACAAATAGTTTTGTTATAGTTTTCATTGTGTGGTGTTATTATCAAAAATACGAAATCTAAAGTGTTGTCACCAACCGACGTACAAAAGTTAAAAAAAAAACTCCGGATAGTCGGAAGTTCAACTGACCTTTGTTGCCAGATACTTCTGGCAACAACGATCAGTTGAACTTTATAAATCGTTACGTTATTGTAGCATAAGTTCTTACAACAAGTCTGTTTTTAACGTCGTATGAAACGCGTGTGCATTGGTCATTACCAGAGATCGGAATAGGTAGAGTATATCTGCCTAAACGTCAAGGATGTAAGTAACATAGAGTTGATAATACCGGCTTCTGAATTCCCGGAATAATAATCCAGAAAACAATATTTTGATTTTAAAGACTGGCCGTGTAGTTTCTCGTCCGTTTTTTTCCATAGGTAGCAACTACGCTTTGAAATGGGCAACTAGCTTCGTCTTTCTGACAATAGGGAGGAAGACTGATATTTTTTTTTAGTTCGTCTTTGAGATTATAAAAAAATATTGGACACGCATTTTAGGTCGGGGAGTGGGGGTCGCCCCCACTCCCCAACCTATAAGGCGTGTCCAATATTTTTTCAAAATATCAGTCTTCCTCCCTATTGTCAGAAAGACGAAGCTAGTTGCCCATTTCAAAGCGTAGTTGCTACCTATGGAAAAAAGCGGACGAGAAACTACACGGCCAGTCTTTAAAATCAAAATATTGTTTTCTGGATTATTATTCCGGGAATTCAGAAGCCGGTATTATCAACTCTATGTTACTTACATCCTTGACGTTTAGGCAAATATACTCTACCTATTCCGATCTCTGGTCATTACACACACTTGTATCATAATGTACTATTATGGATATGGATTAGTATGATTGGAGTTGAGATTTAAGGTGCGACTGCGTGACGGGTCTTGACATGACAAAAATTATACAATATTAGTAAACTACATCTCAGTGACGTAGTTTAGGTACTTGCATTGACGACGAAATGAATTGTTTAGGTAGGCTGTTGATCAACACAAAGATACCGACTGTGTTTACCAACAAACAGATGTAAGGGACACCGACGTGCAAACTGCTGCCATGAATTCAGTACATTATTCTGGACCAATGAGATTGAATATATTCATCCGTTATTAAATAAAATCAGCTGTTCCATACATTTTCACCATGTAAGTCAATATTGCACTTTTGTATGACACAGCTGAAAAAAAAAAACTTTAATTCAAACCTTGATCCATATCATGTTGTTAATACTTAAATGTTATGTATCTTTTTAAGTATACTTTGTTTTTTTTATTGTTTTTACATTATTTATGTTTAGTGTGTTTTTAGTTTAATTTGTGATTTCCTGTGCGAGTCTCATATACTTTTTCTTTTTATGTTAGTAACTAATGTAATACAAAATTTAATTCATATATCTGCCAGACAGGACAAAGAGATCGACCGTCGAGTCGAAAATGCCTGGAGGAGCTACTGGTCCATGAAGGCGCTAATGAAGGGCGACCTTCCAATCTCATTAAAGCGCAAGCTCGTCGACATGTGTATCCTGCCTATCCTAACCTGCGGTGCTCAGACTTGGTCTTTGACCAAGGCTCAGAAGTCCAAACTCAAGGTTTGCCAAAGAGCAATGGAGCGTAGCATTTTAAAAATCAAACTCACCGACAAAATTCGCAACACCATAATACGCTCCAAGACAGGTATCGCCGATGTTGGCGATAAGTCTGCGAGGCTCAAATGGGACTGGGCAGGTCACACCTATATGATGCATCAAGACAGATGGGCCATCATCGCTACACAGTGGGTGCCTGTTGACGGACGTCGCCACCGGGGCAGGCCTAAATAGCGCTGGCGCGACGATTTGGACTCGTTCCTGACCAATTGGCCGGAGAAGGCACAACACAAAGAAGTCTGGAAAGATATGGGGGAGACCTTTGCCCAGCAGTGGGACAATATAGGTTAGCAAAAAAAAAAAAAAAAAAAAATCTGCACTCATCTGACGCACCGGGTACATGCACATGTACATGTACTCAATGCGCCATAATTGCGCAACATGGTTATCACTGATGACCTTGAGAATGCCGTTGACGCTCCCACGCACTCTGCGCATCCTGGACGCTTTTTCGCAGGATGGTATTGACGCCATCGGTATGTTGTTCGGCAAACATTCCTGATGCACTACAGTAACGTGGAAGCTCTAACAACATTCTGAAGGCATTGTGGCGGCAACAACATCGCCACATACGAACTAAGCATCAAAGTCCCGACGTCACACAAAATCTTGACGTCACACAAATCCTGCATCGCGCAATTAGAGTTGTATAACTTCCCCGACATCAATCGTTGGCGAGCAACTGCGCCGAAACGACACCCGTCTAGTCGGAGGATCCTCCCTTTTCTAATGAGGATGAGTGAACTTTACACCCTGTTCCTCATGCGTCTAAAGCATTATTATACTGAAATCTGAGGGCGTTGTATGCCCTTTGCGTAAACTACGATAAATTTCTACACTAGGGGACTAGAATCATGTGCTGAATTCACGGTAAGTTAGCGCGTCCCCTTACGCTGAGTAAGTATATTTATGACGAGGCGTCTGTTGCTGCAAAGCCGTTATAATGCCGCAAAATAACGCAAAGACCACACAATATATAGCATGACCTTTTACCCGAGAAATTTACAACGTAAAAAGCCGAGCTACAAGTGAAATACTCATTTATATGACATAGGTACCTACTTAGGCTTTCATAATGTCAAAGTTTCTCAATTTATTCAAAAGCAAACTTTTTCCATGTATACGGGCATTTCGGAGTAAGTTTTAATAAGAATTCTGTTTGAATATTATTATTCAATAACGAAAAGGACACTTCTAGTAGATATTGACATGGAACTTTAGTTATATCAGGAGCTCGTTCGGGGCAGTACTTCCACCATACCTGTTCTCGCCGCCATGCGTTACTGGGCCCCAGTATAGGATAGGTAAGCCGGTGTAATTGATTGATTGACATTAGATGTTTCAGCTTTGTATTTCGAATGGCTACGAACCTGCGAAGCCATTAATAACACCAGCCTATTGTTGCACTGAGGGCAAAGGTCTGTTCTCAGACACAGAAGGAATGAGCATTGTTAACCACGCTTGCTCAAGACGTGCTGGCGATTTCAGACTTACCTATATACTATAACTCCAGGTTTCCTCACGAAGTTTTTCCTTCAACAATGTCAGTAATGTCGAATGAAAGTCAAAATTTTGAAAACAAAATTGTTAGAACAACTACAATTTAATAATCAAGGGGAAAACAGAGGAATATGTAAGTATGGAATAAATTCAACGACCACGTGACCGCGGTTTCTCTTAATAAGTGTTCAAAATTATAAGTACCTATTTCCATACCAGGTAGCGATGACAACCCATACTAGATTCATCCTCTACGAACTACGACAGTTCGTAGAGATAAAGATCGGTATTCAACTATCGCTACGGGGCGTAGCTAACGTGCTGATAATGACACAGCTACGTCGCTACGCTGTCGTTGCCTATGTCCTTTCTGCTACGTATCGAGACTTGGGTAATTATCGGCCCTGGAGGGGAAGTACACTGCTACAAGGATCTTTTGGCGTTTGAAGGATATTTACATGGCCGTTGTTGGTAAACATTTGTGAAATTGTTTTACGAAATTGTATTGAAAAAACAAGATGGCAGCGTTAGTTCCGATTTTTGTCACCCGCCAAATGATCCTTGTACAACTGATGCCACCAATGTTTCAATAAAAATCCCCCATTAAACTTAGTCTAGCTATATAAATGATTATAATTCACGTCGAAACATAACACTACGTTTCATAACTGGCGAATTGTGGTACACCGCTGTCTAACCCTTCAGGGCTTACAAGTGTGAAGTTATGTGTATTAACTTCACATCACAGTCAAACTTTCATATCAAAGTCAAACAAAACTTTTCTTATTACAATAATATTATCACTGTCTTTGTTTTTCAGTATTATGATTATGGTAATGACAACCATCCTAACATGTCTACTACTCACCCCCTACCCAACCCCATTCACCCCATTTCTAAAACTTTTTATCTCCTATCAGTCCTTTTCATTGAAGATGGTATAACTAACTATAAATTAGTCATATGTGTGAAATACGACCCTGAAACGAAGGCTTCAGGGAATTTCATGAATTTGATTGGGAAAAGGGTTATATTGTGTACTCGTGTGTGAAAGATCTGTCTCCTCAAAAAGCTGGAAGTAATGATACTGTTACAATGTTAATGTAATCAACATTTGAAGTTGAAACTAATCTTTCATCTGCGATCATTGACCCAGGAAAAATGTTATTGATGACATTTTTTTTTGTTTTTTCATTTTGAGATATCGATAATTTGATTTGACCTATTGTTTGTTATGTTTTGTTTATTCATTTATGCAGTAAAGATAGGTACAGTTTGTTTATAGTTGCCCACTGGATATTAAAACATGTTAATTGAATGTCGATTAAGTAGAACCAATTTAATTGAATGTTTGAAGGATTTTGAAGTCGGATAAAAACCGGAAGGAGAAAATTTTATTCTTTAGTGCAAAAATAATAATATAGGTCTATAAAAAAAAAACCGACTTCCAAAAAAAAAAACCTACAAAGTAAAAAATAACTTTAATTTTTTTAACGGTTTTTTTTTTAAATTTTCAAAAGTTTTTATTTTTCAGGAAGTTATCATCATATCATCCACATATACTAAGTTGAAAAAATACGTATTATTGAAGCTTACTCAAAAACTATCCAAGCAAAGTTAATAAAATTTATATGGGAGCAACTTGAGTATACCCTTTCATACAAAAAAAGAATTTTCAAAATCGGTCCACAATTGACGGAGAAATCGGTGGACATACATAAAAATAAAAATAAACAGTCCATGTGATTTTTTTAAAGTAAGTAGATAAAATATGTCCTCATATCAAATATAAAATTGAATCAAGCGACTGACAAAGTTTTAGGTCAGGTCATGAGTAGCGAATACCTATTTAAATTGCAGGTGACCCCGGCGACTGAAATAAACCATACACAGTATCACTTGTTAGTTCAGTGGTCTGAAAAGCGACTGAATTTAGGTTACCAAGGTTTTTCCGCGAAACGAAAATATTGCGCTTTTTACTGGTTATCGTTGAATGTTGAACAAGGCCTTAAATCTTCTTTTTCGGTGTGCGAGGTCTATCAAATATTATAATTATCTCTTCTATAATGAGCTGTGTCGGTGCCAACTTTGTTTTGGAGATTTTACACTTCTTTTTAACCGACTTCCAAAAAGGAGGTTTTTTTTTTTTTTTTTTTATTTATGTCCGTCGATTTTTCCGTCAATTGCGAACCGATTTTGAAAATTCTTTTTTTGTTTGCAAGGGTATGCTCCCGGATTGGTCCCATATTCATTTTATTAACTTTGCTGGGATGCTTTTTGAGTTAGCTTTAATAATACGTATTTTTCCCACTTAGTACGAGTATATGTGGATGATAACTTCCTGTGACTGTTATTTACATAGCAGGTAGTGGTATTCGAATTTGTGTGGGGTAGGTACCACAACTAAAAAGTGAAAAATAAAAACTCTAGTCTTTTTTTTCGGAAGTCGGTTGTTTTTTTTTTTTTTAAGTTTTTTATTACTTATTTACGCCCAAAGTTGCGATAAAATGTTCAAGAAAAACGAATTTTAGTAGGCTCATAACTTTTTATTTTGCAATTCTGTTTCCACACAGACAAAATTAATAATGAGACAAAATGATATCATGTTTAACTTTGGATGTACAATGTCAAACAGAGTAGTAAAACCCCTCAGAAATTTGCATTGAAAAAATATCCACTACTTCCACCTTAAGATGAAATACTCCAATTAAATTAAACAGTCCATATTTTATATCACATTAAGACGTTTTCCGAAGCATTTAACAAAATTAAATTCGTCTAAACTTCGACATTTCACATAAGTAGTGCATAACAATTTCCTCTCTCAACCAAAAGAAACCGGGTATTACATGAAACTTTTTTCTCGTCAAAGCAACACTTATTTCTACCCTACGTACCCTCACTGGTAAATTGTTAACTAACTAAGTTTCAGCGGTAACAAGTTCCAACTTTTTATATTATTTTCGAGCCAGTTCGCAAATAAGATTAGGTATTCGTTTAGCGAACAAATGAGTATATAAAAAAGTAGATAAGCAGTCACGCAGTGAACTCAGAAATGCGTGTAGTAACAAACAAGTACAAGTAATACAAGAAAGAAAAATTGGTTTATTTGTCACAGGAAAAAATGTATACAAAAAGAAAAGTAAACTCGAATAATAAAGAAAAATAACAAAATAGATAGTATTCACGAGCTCAGAACAGAAATAGTCGGCAGCTGCACGCCGGGAATGTGACAAGAAGACTTCCACTCAGCGTGATGCTGTGCTATGGGGGACGCGCAGCGCTGATTTTCAGTGGTCACTAATAAGCGTTGACGCTTGCTTGTCAGGACGCACTAGTAATTTGGTATCTCTTTCGTCATCAAGTCAGAGTGAGATGTTCATGGTCTATGCACGTAAGCCGTATCTTACTCCCGTATGGCGTATGTTATATTTAATCTTTTCTCCGCTTCTTTATTTAGACCGAACGACCGAATGCACATTTCCTATCCCTACTCTACCAAATTATTTTTGTGCAAACCGAGAAAGAAAGAAACAAACGAAAGAAAAATGCGTTTATTGGCATTACAACAGAAACATACACCCTAGAGCATACTTTCATTAGTCTATAAAATGCCAAGAATATCAAGAAAATAATGCCCTTGGTTCAATGTCATAAACGAAGTTTTGAGTAAGAATGTGGATGGCTATAAGAATAGAGGAAGACCAAAGAAACGATGGATGCACTGTGTGATAGATGATGATATAGCTAGATAAGGGGTGACTACCGAGATGCCGGCTAATAAGTAAGTATCCAGAAGAAACAGACATATTGCGCTGTCCACTAATATATTGGGATATGGGCAGGAAGGAGAATAATGATGACTGTTGTTCTGATTCAATGTCCGTTTGGTCTAAATCGACCTTGCACGCTACTGGTTCATGTTAGCAATATTCTCAGCTGTGTTAGATTAAACAATGTAACTTTTTATATTAGGTTCCTCGGAACCCTGGCAAACTGATTACGTATTCGTTTAGCTGGAGAGTTAGAAAATGAACTGCTAATGTTATTTAGTTAGTTTCGTGTTAGTTTAGTGTCGGTAGTAAACTAAGTTTGGGAGTTTAACTTTTAGTGTAGTGAGCTTCGGGGTGTGATCTTATTAGGGGCTGTGAAACGTATTTGATGGATTAACTTCACACGACTGCCCAAAAAAGGAGTGTAATGTTTTTTATACTAGCATCTGCCCGTAACATCGCCTGCGTGAAATTTCTTGTTTTTTAAAATAAAATAAAATGTCTTACACACTTGGTAATACTGTAACTTCCCATTAGTGAAATATTTTCGGAATCGATTTAGTAGTTTCGAAGATAACCTCCTACATACATCTCACTCCTCTTTATTATATTAGTATCTGTAGTCCTCCAGACTGCATTTCGGCCATGACGGCGGAGAATGTTCATCATTTAATGCACAAGTGTGTGCGCAGACACAGGTGCACGCTCTCTTTCCCTCACTCTCATCTTATCTTTCGATGGGACAGCATTCTGACACGACCGGAGAGAGATCAGGGGCTCTTCGTACTGCGTCTCACTTACGGACATACAGTAAGTGAGATGGTGGACAAACCGTCCGTAACTTCGGCCGAAACAACGGATTTCGCTTAGGGCGCAGACCCCCAGGCGCAGGACCGGCACGCATATTAGTATGCATTGGGTGTTTCATTTTACATGTTTTATATTGTAAATATGTTCTTTTGAAATCTTAATAACATCACAAAAATAAACTGTTATTATGTATATCGATAGTAGCAGGTATGATTGCTTCGATTGGCAAAAAGAAAAAAAGTGGCATTTTATTAACTGATAAATTCCACAGATTAACTTAACGTCCACGATTACTATGCACAAGAAAGTTTCCTTATTAACTTAGCAACCCTCAAGATCCAATACCTAGCTAAATATTTAGTACCAACACAACCTTCTTTCGTCACTTCCGCTCATACCGGAACCTTACAGGCAGCCACTTTAATTAAAGTAGGTACTTACCTTTCTGACCTTACACATATTTCCGAGTATTTTGTTTAAGACCTTTTTATGACATAACTAGCAGCCCCTGCGTCGCACGGCTTTTACGACTTGATAAAACATCGAGATTTCTCTGCTATAACTAAGTTAGATAATAATGTAGTCCTAAATGCGAAAGTGAAATTGTTTGTTTGTGACGCTTTCACACTAAAACGGCTTATGCCCGGTTTCTGAGTCACTTTTAACGGTGGTTTATCTATTCGTTAGCGCTATTGGTTCGATAACTCGTGAAAGTGCGTTTCCGAACACCGCAATGTAAGATAAACTCCGTTTAAACGTAGGTTAACTTAACTGACCAATGTGTGCCGTTTATCGGTTCCATAACTATAATTTGAAGTTTTATTTCATAGACTACATCAACTTTTAGGTTATACTAGCGTATATTATTGAATTAAATTGCCAGTGAAGGCTACATATATTATAAAAAAATACTACAAAGAGAATACAATGAGTTTTAGTACAATGAATACGAGCAGTTCATCAGATTCTGATGCGGAAGTACTGAAGTTTATTTTTAAAATATCAGTAAAATTTTATATGAGACATCGCTTTGTTAAGAACACTGTGATACACTTATGTGATACGTTATCAGCCCTGCTGTAACTCCTGTTACGCATCGCAAAATATGCATCGTCTGTTTTGGAATACATATTTATCGCATTACGATTGTACACTACTTTCATTCCATTATGTTATTTAAAGAATGGATAAAGTGCAAACAATTTTATTGGAAAGACAAATAGACTCAAGTAACTTAAAGAGAAACGGCAAAGCAAAAATAATACCATGCGAAACAAAAACAATGAAGTGAAATAAGAGACTGATAACACGTGTTGTTTAAAAAAAATGACAATGATCCGCCCATAAATAACGACATAACATATTTTTTTAACTAAAACAGTCTAAAGAAATCAATTTTAGACGCGATCTTCTATACAGAGCCATCTAGCGGCAACTAAGAAACTAGTTATGGGTTCCATAGTTATTGAATGGTCTGTTGCTTATTCAGAAACGCAGTGACAGTTAACCGACGTTTATCTTAAGCTTAACTTTAATGAATCAATAGCTATTGAGAATTTATCTGGGGAACTCAGAAACCGGGCATTAACCGATTTGAATGAAATTTGGGTAGAACAGGCACTGGTTTAGGGCATAGGATACTTTTTGTCCCGATACTCTTACGGGATCGAGACTGATGCGGGTGAAACCGCGGGGCGCAGTTAGTATACACATAAACCTTCCAGAATAAATTATTTAAATGACGGTGAAAATTGCATCAAAATCCGTTGCGTGGCTTAGAAGAACAACGCGGTCACACAGATAGACACGAAAAGCGACTTTAATTTATAATGTGTAGGTATTCTACGAGTATATATGTATATCTATAGAATATATACTTTTAACCTAAAAAATATACTTAACTTTCTGACCTTATATTTTAGTGTTTTGTTAAGACTGTGTTTAATTTTATGGCTTTGGGATGTTTTACCTATAAAAAGACATTTTAAGTTTGGGGGCTCCTAGTTGCAAGTGGTAAGGAAATAAAGAACAGTGTCGAGGTGAGATAATTTGGTATATAATTCGAACTAGTGAGTTTGCTTATGAATTGTGTGCGAGCAGAGTGACTTATGCCCGGTTTCTGAGTCACTTTTAACGGTGGTTTATCTATTCGTTAGCGCTATTGGTTCGATAACTCGTGAAAGTGCGTTTCCGAACACCGCAATGTAAGATAAACTCCGTTTAAACTTAGGTTAACTTAACTGACCAATGTGTGCCGTTTATCGGTGCCATAACTATAATTTGAAGTTTCATTTCATAGACTATCAACTTTTAGGTTATACTAACGTATATTATTGAATTAAATTGCCAGTGAAAGCTAAATATATTATTAAAAAAATATTAAAAAGAGAATACAATGAGTTTTAGTATAATGAATACGAGCAGTTCATCAGAGTCTGATGCGGAAGTACTGAAGTTTATTTTTAATATATCAGTAAAATTTAATATCAGACATCGCTTTGTTAAGAACACTGTGGTCTGTGATACACTGTGATATTATCAGCCCTGCTCTAACTCCCGTTACGCATCGCAAAATATGCATCGTCTGTTTTGGAATACATTTTTATCGCATTACGATTGTACACTACTTTCATTCCATTATGTTATTTAAAGAATGCATAAAGTGCACACAATTTTATTGGAAAGACAAATAGACTCAAGTAACTTAAAATGAAACGGCAAAGCAAAACTAATACCATGCGAAACAAAAACAATGAAGTGCAACTAGGGCTGTAAACACGTGTTGTTTAAAAAATATGACAATAATCCGCCCATAAATAACGACATAACATATTTTTTTAACTAAAACAGTCTAAAGAAATCAATGTTAGACGCGATCTTCTATACAGAGCCATCTAGCGGCAACTAAGGAACAAGTTACGGGTTCCATAGTTATTGAATGGTCTGTTGCGTATTCAGAAACGCAGTGACGGTTAACCGACGTTTATCTTAAGCTTAACTTTAATGAATCAATAGCTATTGAGAATTTATCTGGGGAACTCAGAAACCGGGCATTAGTGACCTTTACAGAATAGTACCTAATAGGCACTGTTAATGTTATAATAGTGTTATTATGTGTTATATACATCAGCTCTTATCGAAAAATGTTGTACCTATTATAAGACGAACGTGACGACCATGTTTCACCCGCAACATT
The DNA here is from genome assembly GCA_916701695.1 of Agrochola macilenta. Classification (NCBI taxonomy): domain Eukaryota; kingdom Metazoa; phylum Arthropoda; class Insecta; order Lepidoptera; family Noctuidae; genus Agrochola; species Agrochola macilenta. Next base: position 19,645,942 of record OU753573.1, on the reverse strand, counting down.
TCATCATAAAAACATTCCATACCCCAATATCTTATTTCTTTCCACACAAAGAAACTCTCAAAGAAGCCAATCAAACTCCGTGAACTTGCAAAAAACAAATTTTATTCGCAAATTCTCCCCTTGGAAGCTTACATCAGCACTCTATAGGTATAAGGACGCAAGAATTATGCCTACAAAATGAAAACCGCATGAAAAACTTCTTCGGTCCTTTGATAATGTATAAGAGCTTTTGTTTTACAAATTTGGAAGCCGTGGCGTGGCGTGGCGTGGGAAGCCGTCACAGTGATCTCTCGCGTCCGGCCCTGGTCCAGGCCATGGTACGGAGCGAGAGGGAGTGGGAAGCCGTCACCTCCTTCTGCGAAGCAGTAATGCTCGCGAAGGAGGAGGCGGAACGCGTGAGGGAGAGGCAAATTTTGCACCCTCATGCCCCTAGCCGCCGCAGGAGACGCTCTGAGCGTCGGAAATCGCAAGCCGATTCCCGACCACCGTCGGCGCGGGCTTGCGGACGGTGAGCAATGGGTAGCTCGTCGTCCAATGAGGACCAGGCCCGGGTTGACGGCGCGTTGTGTTCCACGCGCGCCTCAAAGACATGTCAGCACAACAGAAGGGTTTGTCTAGGACCGATGCCTGCGGATGGGGTCGCGGGAAAGTCCGAAAGGGACACCGTGGCCCCTGGCAACGTACAGGCAACTGAAGGAACACGGGTGGGTTTTAGTCAGTAAGAGTCTGACACGCCCTCCCGCTCCGTCCAGAGCGGGAGAAGTTATTTGATAATTTCCCACAATAAAAAAAATAAAAAAAGCTGCGTAATACTCGCAACCAGTGTGCGTGAATGACCAGTACCCTAATTGGGTACCACACAATCAATCACAATCTAAATAATTTTGAAGGATATTGCTAACAATTGGATTTGCAGACAAATTCAAACATGATCAAGCAATGGTAATCCATTCAACAACATCAAATCAACAACGTAAATAACGCAATAAAAGTTGTTGAACTGTCAAAATGAAACTGTGAATTTGTGATTGATCGTGTAGTTATTACGCAATTAGGGCCCAGAATATTATGAACGTAAACAAAGCAAAAGGAGTGCTGTAGTGTCTGCCTACCCCCATGGCGTGAGTTTATGTATTGTAACGTTACGTTTTCCTCCGTGGAGGGAAACGTAGGTCACAAATTAAATTATAATAAAAAAGTATTAAAATTAAAAGTTAAAATTAGTAAAAGTAAAGGTAAGTTTAGGACACAGGACAGGCTCGGGTTAGGCAGGAACAGGCAGGTAGTGGAACAGGTGGGCAGGTAGATAGGCAGGCAGGCAGGTTGCAGGCAGCGTGGAGGAGGCTGGGCTGAGGATTATCCACCTTGGAGATTCATCCACCCTGTGGAACGGAGTAGAGGTTGTGAGACTTTGTAGATATCGGAGGCGCTTTGAGGCGCCTCACCTAGCGGGAGGACCGCGCTAGCGTCACAGGTGACGGCGGAGGTCTCTCGGAGAGTAACGTCGTCTAGCGTCGGAGGCCGTTGTGTGCGTGTACTCGCGGCGCCTCACGCCGCGTGATTAGAGTGCTTTTGAAGTGAGAACCTTCTACAGGGCTAGGCAGGAGTGCCGAGCGAATTAAACACAGGTATTACACAGTATTAGAATGTTTATTGTTATAATACACTCGGGGTTATAGTTCAAGTTACACAGTATGATTAGAACACCCGCGCACGCTAGTTATCCTAGTTACATGAGACTAATATTCGAGTAGCTAACTGTTAAACAGAAAATAAGACTTAAGGGCAGAAAAACAGTGACTCCGTCTCAAGTTAAAAATACGACTCTCCGAGGGCTCAGACAAGACTGGACTCAAAAATATGAAGACCGTTTTTATCGTTCTGTGTCATATTTTAAACGTTTTAAAAATATATTCAAGTTAATTCTTAATTTAGATATGACCAGCACTAATAAAAACGGCTTACAGAGTAGAAATCTTAGATCTACGCTTATTGCAAAGGTTCAGTGTGTACACCCACTTTATGAGAGAAGATAGAGTGTACTTATCTATGATGTGTTCTGTCTATGTTTTAGAAAAGTAAATTACGACAGATGACAGTTTAAGATGAAAACGTCAGAATATAAATATTCTAAAGTTTTTACAAAAAGGGAAAAATTCAATACTATAAAATCGATTTGGATGCTAAAACAAGAGATAATTAAAAGTATGCTTTACAGAGGTAAACAGTGCTACAGAATATAAAAGTGAGTTAAGTACATGTGTCATAGAATATTAATAGGAAAATATATCAAAAGGTGGTTTGTTTAATATAATAACATAAAGAAAGAGTAACGTGTTTATACGTAAATAAACTAAAAGATGTGGTTCCAAATAATGGAATACCACAGTATGTATGTGAAAAATTACGTGTTTTGACGATGCGACTAATGAAAGAGATTCGGAGGGCCCAGACAAAGTGGCATCTAACAGAGATAACGATGATGGAGAAGTCAACGATTGTATGGAAATAACATAAGCTACCGAAAAGTTATGTCAATCCTGTTGGAAGTCGTTGTAGAAATACGAAACGCTTCGAGAGCGGTTGCCACTTGCCTGGGCCCTCTGGCTTCATGGGTGGTGGGGTAACATTTTAACCAATTTTTCCTTGAGAAAATTCCTCAGTAGTATCTTGAAGTCAGGTTAGTGGCAGTAAGCTCGCCCCTGCACGAAGCTGTTCATTGACTTTGTATTTTGCGCCCATATAATTAGGGTTGTATATCGAGCTGATGTCCGCAACTCTGCATCCGTTCAATGGGGCTTTTAGCAACTCTGGTTATACACCTCTGCCTGTTATTTTAGGGAATACAGCAGAGCATCGAAATAATAAAAAAAGTCAATTATTCAAATGACGCTGAGAATAAGCAGTTTTTGAACGTCATACATAAGACAGTCCTCCTAAACGCCCGTCCTTCACCACTTCCTAGTGCTTTCATCTTGCTATCAAATTGCACGGCTGGTTCCAAAACTCGCGTGGCTTCATATGTCGTCAGCATATATTTCCATAAATGGTATATTTGCACCCCAAAATCAGATTTCATCATAAAATAATATAAAAATATACACAACCTCTCAAAGAGCCCAAACAAACGCAAAACTCGAGAAATGTGAATTTACTTGTAAATATTCTTGGGAGCTTACATTAGAAGTTTAGCATGTAGGTCGATAAAGTATACAGACGTACAGGGTTCTTACTTTGTGAGTTCAATCATTTTTAGTTAATTTCTTCACTTTCCCTTGATGGTGAAATCTCTTTGAAATATTCTGGTCGATTTGGTTTAAAATGTAATATTGGAGATTAAAACGAGTTTACAATCCATTTTGCTTAACAACAGATAACGAACTCAGAAAATCACTAATGAAGCAATTAAAAATTGATAAAACGAGATATGGCTGTTCAGATAAAGTAGATTGGTATCAATAATATTTAAACAGTGACTTTAAACTGCTACTGATATTCATACTAATAATATTAGTATGGATATCAATAACATGTCATATAATCATAAATGCAAAACTACCTGTCTTTTACCTTTTTACGCCCAAACTACTAAACCGATAGTTATGAAATTTGACAGATAGGTACCCTCGAACCTGGAGGAGGACGTATGCGTCTTCTTATCCTGGATATTTGTATAAAAACTGCCTCCTTTATCTACTGGTCGCAAGCGCTGTCGTCTTGGGTTCGATTCCCAGGTCGGGAAAAGGGTTCTTGCATCAGGAATTTCTCGGTAGCAGCCCGGAGTCTGAATTTGAGCCCGATTGATGGCAATAGGCTCGCCCCCTATTACATGCGACTTAAAACTAACTGGCGAAATGTGGGTTTATAGGTACACCTCTGCCTAGCCCTTCGGGGAAACCAGGCGTGATGTTATGTTATGTCACATAAAAAAAAAAAAAAAAAAAACACAGATGAAGTCGTACGCTATAGCTAGTTCTTCTAAAAAGTTGTTAACCGTGTCTAAGCCGCTATGTTATAGAAAACATGAGGAGGTTCAACAACATTTTGTTGAACCCTATCTGTGTGCTTCATACCTTTAGGGACTTCAAGATACATATACATCCAGAAAGCATTCCGCCATTACCATGAGAGCTTTCAATATATAAGTTTGATCTAAAAACCTACTTTCTTTGAGAGATAAGATCTTATTGTGAACTGGTCTCAAGTTGGTTTCAAGTTTGTCGATGATACTACGTGTGCTGTTCACAGAAATGTATTATTTTCTAGCAAGTTTGTAGGTTACAAAAGACAGTTCCGGGATGGAGAACAAAATCCTACTTCCTATCCCTCCTACTATCCTACATCTTACTTGATATTAGAAATGCCAAAGTAAGCTTGTTTTTTTGCTTAAGCTTGATTTGAATGAAATTTGGCACATGGATTGACCATGACTTGGAAAAGGATATAGGCTACTTTTCATCCTGGATTGCAGACGAAGTCGCGGGCAGTAGCTAGAATATATAATATAATATTATAAATGCGAAAGTGAGTTGGTTTGTTACGCTTTCCGCAAAAACGGCTGAACAGATCGTTATTAAATTTGACAAATGAGTAGATTGGGACCTGGAGAAGGGCATAGGTTACTTATCATCTTAAATCACAGAAGAAGTAATAATAAAATTTATTTTCTTACCACAAATTACAGAGAAAATAATTAAATAGTCTACAGACACAATTTTATAATTAATTTGTGGAAGACTGGTGCCTAAACTAAGAAGTCGCGGACAACTGCTAGTAACATTATAAATGTAAAAGTTTGGATGTTTGTATATTTGTTACCTCATCACGCTTTAATGGCTCAATAAATTTAGATGATATATTTGGCACACAGGTAGACCTGGACTAAGATATAGGATACTAATAAGGAATATAATTATTATCTTGGTTAATGTATAAGTTTTCCTAAGATGCGAGCTAAACTACGGGCAACAGGTAATAAAACAATATTTCAGGAGTTTTCCACTCAACTCTAAACATTATTTTTAATATCGTTAGTATGATTATAAAATCGATGACGTAATATTGAGCCTCAAGAGACAGGAGAGTAATGTATTACGTTGAAGGTTACAATCCCATCAATTCTCGATAGGAAGTTATAAACGATGGGTTCTCTTCTTCCGTTGTGATGTATGAAAATTGTATTATAAGGTTTTTAAGGTTCCTATCGTTTTGTTATGTTTGTATATTTATTTTAACTTAAAATTTGTTTTAATTTAAACTGTCTATTAGAACGCAGGTATTTGCATATTCTGTATATTTTACTTAATAAGTACCTATTATGCGGACCAGACACTATCAGTGCCATCAATATTATTTTTGTTCCTTCCAATATTGACGTAAAACTAATAAAATATTTAAATCACATCATCATGCCAACCACCACACTGTCAGTTGTAATGACATTACTTGAATGTAATGTTATTATTACCGATAGTGTCTGGTCCGCTTTATTAACGTAAGCTTAATTTGCCTGCCATAAACAGGCAAATGTACCGCCAACTTTTACAACTTGTAACACCTATATTTTCTTTAAATAAATGATTCTTATTTTGTCTTTATTCAAAAGAAATAAATAAATGAATATACAGACTTGTTGCTCAATTACAATGGTTAACATATTTTGACTCCTTTGAACTCCGGATATTAAACTGTTGGTCCTTGTTGTCATACGAATATTCACTTTGAGAGTATTTACGCTACCAGAGGCCGATTCGTGGACCCATCCACGTGGACCATCTTTACAGATCGAGACCACTGCGTGCCTCGGAAAGCACGATAAACCGTTAGTCTGACTGTCATTCGAGGATGGTTGAACGTCGTTAAGGGTCGTCAAAGCCAGAAAGTCTGACAACAAGACTCACCTAGGGTCGTGTTACCTAGTAATTGGGTTGAGGTCAGATATGCAGTCGCTCCATGTAAAATACTGGTATTCAGCTGCATCCGGTTAGATTGGAAGTCGACCTCAACCTTTTCCCAACTGGAAAAAGCTAGTCAGATGTGTGTTTACAAAAGAACAACATTGTGACAGCCGGTGGAACTTTAGAATATCAATAAGTTTATCTCGGGAACAAGTATGTGGAGGTCAGAAGATTAGCATTGTAAAGCTATAGCTGCTGCAAGCTTTCCACATAGGTGTTGAGCGTGTAGCAGGGATTCGTTAAGTGTGTAGGATAAGTTTACTAACATAGTTGTTAATAGGTATTGCTACTAACATATTGAGTCTTGTTACTTGTTAATTAAATATAAATAAAAAAATATAGCTACTAATAATAATATGATGTGTACCTGGGTATATCTGCGAGGCGCGGTGGACGTGCGCGACGCACGGGCGGCAATACGCCCACCTGTGGACAAACGGACAGATTTTATAGCACATATATTATAATATGAGGGCTCTAATGATGAGGTGTAGGTAGTAGTTAATAGTTTGTTGTAAGTTCAAATCTCAATGGCAAAGCGGATTGGCGAGCAAGAAGTCTTTTTAAATAAATGTAACGTAGTTTCCCTGAAATACTTGGCATTACGTTATAACATTAATTCAGAAACCAAAATTCTTGTGTTATCATTAGATAAAGATTGAGAAATGCAGTCGACAGTCGCTCTGAGAGTATCCTTGTTCAACAGATATCTATTTAAAAAAACTGTCATGACTCTTATATTAATAAGAAGAGTCATTGCCTATATATTCCCTAACAAACCTAGATACAGTTTTATAACTCACTACCCTACATGCCTAAAACATTGAACTCCCATTCAGCAGTATACAACCCTGTTTTAGCACTTTTGTTTATTAAAATTCACGCACACAAAAAAGGTACACATAGGCGGACTTAATGCCTCAAGCCTTCGTTGTTGATCGAAGCCTCAGGCATTCTCTACCAGTCAACCAAGGTTGGTGAAGAGATGAGATGGTGCTTTGCTTAGGAGGAACAATGATGAAAAAAAAAAAAAAGTTGATTTACGAGTAAATTAAATAGGTAAGTACACAAGTACAATAAATAAATAGGTACTTAGGTACGTATGTAATAAAATATATAAATAATGTAGGTATGTAATAAATAGGTTATAAAATTATAATACACATAAATATTTACAATAAATACGAGGTGGATATTTGAGATAGATAGAGATAGAGTAAGGACAGCTACCTAAACCGTTGTAGCTACAGGAAGTCGGTCTAGTCTTAGGAGACTTTCCTTAACTTTTTGATCTGCATTCACAGATTTTGATGAAAATGTAAGTACAGTCAGAAAGAACTTAGGCAGAATTCACAAAAAAAAAAAATTGATCCCAATTAATGCTGTTTCATAAAGAATCAAAAAAACTCAATTGGACCAACTGAAGTTTGAGTACTTACTAGAAACTCAGAAAACGAAAAAAAAAATGTGTGCTGGGACACATAGTAGAAGTGAAACTTCAACGGACAAGTGGAAAAACGAATCGCAACGGACAAGTGGAAAAACGAATGGCAACGGATAAGTGGCAAAGCGAATCGCAACAAAATTTTTACTTGTAGTTTTACGGGCAGATTTTCAAATTGAACAAGTACATTAACAATCTGCCCGTAAAACTTCAAGTTAAAATTTTGTTGCGATTCGTTTTGCCACTTGTCCGTTGCCATTCGTTTTTCCACTTGTCCGTTGAAGTTTCACTTCTACTATGTGTCCCAGCACACATTTTTTTTTTTTCTAATACTTACATTTTTAAACTCGTGATAATTATCTTTCGAATGCAATTCTATCATCAATAGTTTTCGCAGCGCACGCGATGTAAAGAATATTTTAGGCAATTTTTTAACACAATGGGTTACATTATTGGAGTTTTAGTAAGGATCCCAATTTTTTTTTTAAATATAATATAGCCCTTGTTATCCAGGGATAGTGTAGCTTCGCAACAGTGAAAGAATTTTTCAAATCGGTTCAATATAAAAACTTGAGATTCCAATCTATTCTCTCCGTCCGCCGCTGCCGCTTCTCACCACGCGATATATCGTCTACCCCCTCCACGCGGTCGTAACGCTTTTTCGTGACAGAAAAATCCTAATACCCCCCGTCTATAAAGAAGTTTCACTTCAAAAAAAATTCCCATACATTTCGGGTTTTTTTTTTTGTGAAAACTGCCTATTTTAAAGTTAAGGACAATCTCCTAAGACCGTTTTCCTGTAACTACAACGGTTAAGGTAGCTGACCTTACTGCCGCATCTCAAAAATCCACCCTGTATACTTTTCTTTATTATTTTCCATTGAACGTATTCCAACTACTGAAAGACGCGTATTATTACAGAACAACATATTTCAGTTCACACGAAAACGTTTACATAGCGTGACAAAGAGAATAAAGAGCTCGCTTTCGTCGCTAGCTCCGTGTCTACATGTGTTGTGCATGAGTGTCGCGGTATGTTCCCACGCTCCGCGACTATATTGTGAGTGGGTAAATGTGTTTGAAGTGGAGTGGTGATGTTTGTGAGCTCTTTTTGTGGTTCGATTTTAACTAAAGAGGGATTACGTATACAAGTATACTGGCTTGAATTAGTATTTTTTTGAAATATAATTGTTTATTCTGTAACTGAAGTATCGGAATCACTTTTACACGTCATATTAAAAATAAGCTAAGTGAGGTCGGCGTTTCCTATTTGACTACTCTGAGAAGAAAGACCGAAACAAACTCAGAGGTCGCAGGCTATTTTAAAGTCCAGACATAATCTTGGTCAGGTTATATGAGAACCATATAGATGGTCTTTTGAGGAAAGAACCACACAGATTGAGTGGACCTGTCCAGTCAGTGCAAGCATTTGTCAGTAATCGAGTAGCTAAACTCAGAACATAAGGAGCTCAACGATACTGATTCCAAGGTCCAGCTGATTTTATAAAGAATGGATCAGCGCCCATATCGCGTAGGTCTTACACTCATTTGACAATTCAACGATATTTATTGCTTTATTTTTGGTCCGCGCCAAAAATAAAGCAACAAATACCGCAGAATTTTTCAAACAAATGAGGTAATGTGTTTTTCAACACACTAGCTCGTAAAGTAGCTCTTATTGAACTGTTTTTAGGGTCATAATTCAGTGTATTAAAAACGCGTGTTTTTACTTTATATTATCGGACTAGTGCTGTAATGTCACAGATAACTAATCAGTATTTGGTTGCACCTCGCTAAACACAATAACATTGGACTTGCCTGGGAATTTAACGCGATATCTATGTGTCACTGATTAAATACGCACTAATTAGGATACACGTATTATCACACCCACTTTAACATCCTAAGCGTGTTTCTTATCTTTTATTGTTAATTAAACTATTTTAATTAACAATAAAAGCGAAAACTGGAATAAATTTAGAATTTTTACAAAAGTCAAACAACCGACCATAGGCAACCGACAACCTTTTTTACTGGTCTAAATTTATCTTGTCATTGAAAAGTTAATGATTGACCTAATAAATAATTATCGACTATTTGTTCAAGGAGTATTTTATTAATCCTTTATTGAAAAAAAAAAAACTATTTTAATGTATTTATAAATATTATACTGACAACAACAAGTGTTTTTCCGCTAGGATTTTCAAGATGCTGTTGGAGCTAGCCCGCGTTTAAAGAGGCGGTCCTATTTCGCTATTAAATAATGTCGTAGGTCTATATGTATTATGGGGACCCCTCAAGTTTTAGAATATTATACTGCTTTAACACTGAATTTGTTACGAATCATAACGTTTGGTGACTCTTAAGCTACACCATATCTCTAACTAGTCTGTGAGCTACACCACCGTCTCGTATTATTTGTCAGGTAGGTATGGTTAGCATAAGTATTTTTTTTTAAATCTTTGACATACCAAACGTACGTAAGTACCCGTGCTATCTTGTTCGTTTTCACGGTTTTAACTTCGAACATATTTCAATGGATTTGTTTTTGATGTGAAAGTTAGTCAATACTCGTATAAAAAATACTGATGAAACACTACCTACAAAAAAAAACCTAAAATCGAAAGTACCAAAACGAAAAGATCATACTACACATCACTAAAATCATAGACAATTCCCAGCGGCTATTGTTGTTTGACAAATTTTGAAACGCGACATGGCAGTATGGAATTAGTAAGTACTATCATTGCAGCATGGAATTTGTATAAAGAAATTGACTTTGAATACACCGTACATGGAACTAGTATGAACTATCATAAACTATTAAATGAGCATTCTCTATTTTAACTCGAGCAGAGATTTGTGCTTTTTTTAATCTCATCAAAGAGACTTCTTGCCTTCGATGTTCTATGTTACGGGGTTTGGCTTCCTTCAGGTGGACCATTGTGCGTGGGTACTTCTTGCCTTTTTTATGCCTACTGTGTAAATAAATAAAATGTGATACATTAACATAATATTTCATCAAATTATATATTTTTCACTACATATTAATCTTAATTTGCGTATTCAAATAATTATTTTGTGTTTATAATATTTTTATATTGGCTGTTCAGCGGTTTTTCCTGTGCCTTTATGTATAACTGCGTGCGCATCGCAAGCAGAAAAAAAAAATTGCGCGCCATTTTCCGTAAATATTTGTTATCGTTTTTGTTTTGTTGTTATAAAAATAAGAAAATCTAAAGTATTGACACCAACCGACGTACAACAGTTTTTAAAAGAAGCTCCGATTGACAGTACCTACCTGGCAACAAAGGTCAGTTGAATATATAATATATAAATCTAAATTATCATCTCTATAGTTACGTTATTCCAGCATAAGTTCTTACAACAAGTCTGTTTTTTTCCTCGCAAGTTTGTTGAAAAACGTCGTATGAAACGCGTGTGCATTGATCATTACCCACTCGGCTAAATTATCGCGCTCGCCTATGGCTCGCGCGCCAATGCCGCCTTTTGGGTAATGACCAATACAGCACACTCGTATCATAATGTACTATTGTTGTTTTGACAGTGTTATAATGAAGCACATTAATATAACACAACACGCCTTGTTTTCGTGAAGGGCTGGGCAGAGGTGTTGGTCTGGGAGGGTTGACCCACATTCCATCAGTTATATTTAAGTCCCATGTTAAGGCTCGGGCAGACTAGCGCGACTTGTCGGGCGACGCGACACCGGTAATTGTTCTACCGTGAAGTTTTCTTAGAAATTGTTTTGTTAGAGTCGCGTCGCCCTGTCGCATCGCGCCGGTCTGCACGACGCTTAATACGGGGCGAGCCTTTTGCCAGCAACCGGGCAAATCCGAACTCCGGGCTGCTACTGAGAAATTCTAGATAGAGACATCCAACACCACATTGTCCGACCTGGGAATCCAAGCCAGGAAATCATGCTGAGCAGTTTCGCTTATGACCACTGAACCAACGAGGCGGTAAGAACTGCCTACAAATATGAGATAGTTTTTTAATGGTGTCGCAAAGAACCAAAACGCTTCCTTAAAAAAAAACTGTCAGAAATAAATAAAACCTTAAACAAAATAAACGTAAAAGTAAAGTAGTTACATAGTACCAACACGAATAATTGTCAGATAAGAAAGTAAAGGAGGTAAGTACCAACAAGAATAATTGCCAAATAAGCTTATCCTCTTAAAGAAGTACCCCTTAATCTTAAGTTCTGAAATGTAACTTAAGAAAACCGGCCAAGTGCGAGTCAGACTCACAGACGAAGGATTCCGTACCACGATTTAACAAAAAATCGCGAGCAAAAACGCCGAAAAAATACAAGTTTCTTTAATTTATCGGTCAATCCCTTTAATTTATAACTTTCTTTTATTTTTATTATTTATTTATTCAAATCACAATTATAACACCTTTACAGACTCATCCAAGGCGATGTTATAAGTTACAATGTCTTCACAAATTTACAAAAAAGAAAATATAAAATATAACAAAAATAAAAAATAAATAAATAATAATAATAATCATTTTAATATAATTTTATATTTGTTGTTATAACGGCCATAGTAGTTCATACTCTGTGAAAATTTCAAGTGCCTATATCAAAAGATACAGCGCCCTGGGACCGGAGGGCCTTTTTTTTTTTTTTTTTTTTTGTTTTCGGGGGGAAACCTTCAAAAGGCGCCCGGTCTCTGGGGAAAAGACCGGGGAGTGTGGGATTCCTACCTCACTAAAACCACCCCGGTGGTCACCATCTACACATGGAAGGGGCACCGTTACCTCTCAAAAGACCAATCCGGAACCCCCTCTGTGCAGCGCCTGTTAGGGCACATCTCTGGGGAGACTGTAGAGGGGGTCTCCCCGAAACCTAACTGTGCAAGTGTGCAAGGCAGCACGTGACCACTGTGTGCCATCTTCCCTGAGGTCACTTAGTGGGCGGACAGATTCCCCACTCTGATCACCCGTGATCCCTAATTCCAGCCTGCCTTAAATGTTGCAGGCGGGGTTTCGGCGTGTTAGGCGTCAAGGCGGTTGCCTCCCCGACGCCTTCTCCTACGAGCGGGATCAGCCCTCTCACGATCCCACTCGGCAGCCTCCTTCTGAACCATCACGGTCTCACAGAAGGAGACCATTTCTCTCCAGTTCTCCGACACCGCCAGCATAGATCCAATTACTGCTGGCAGAGACAAATCTCGTCCAATCCTGGTGACTAGGACCCGTCTTTCAGCAGCCCACGCAGGGCACTCCTCAAGCGTGTGCTGTGCAGAATCTAAGCCGCTGCCGCAATGATGGCAATTTGCCGTGGCCTCTCGCCCAATCCTGTTCAGGTACTCACCAAAGCAACCGTGCCCGGTCAGCATCTGAGTGAGCCTGTAAGAGATGCGCTCTCCTCTTTTCAGCCAGGCTTCAAAGTGCGGTAGGACGGCTTCGACAACGCTCTTACGCGAATATTGCGGCTGTTGGAGCCGCTCACGCCACCGCTCGAGCGCGTGTCGCCGTTCCTGCCGCCTCAGTCGTGCAACAGTGATTCCTGGCACGCCATTCCCACTTTGGCGGATTACACGGATTTGGTTATAGACCCTCGTGTCCATATCCGCCAAGATGTCTAGTGGCGGAAAGCGTGCCAAGAGAGTTGCCGCCTCAAAGGATACAGTTCGGTATCCTCGTGCGATACGAATAGCCATTTTTCGCTGCAGGCTGTTGATTTTAGTCCTGCAGCGTCGGACGCCTGACAGTCTATTTGACCAAACAGGTGCCCCATAAAGGACCATCGATCGCACGACACCCGCATAGAGGCGACGCACTTCTTCTCGAGGTCCACCGAGATTGGGTAACAGTCTGTGCAAAGCACCCACTGCCTTCCCGACGCGGGGAACCAGGCGCTCGAAGTGCTCTTCGAAACCCCACCGACCATCTAGGGTAAGGCCAAGATACTTAATGTATCGACCCACCTGGACTTGCGCATTTCCAACTCTGACCAACGAGCTAGGTGGTTCTCTGCTCCTCGGTAGTTTGTGGAACCAAAGCGCCTCAGTTTTATGAGGCGCTATCTCTAAGCCCAGCCCGCGGATCGTCGCCACGACTTCTGCCACTCCGAGCTCGGCAAGGTGGATGGTCTCTTCGAAGGTGTCTCCGCCAGCCAACACTAGAGTATCATCCGCGTAACAAACGACATTAACGCCAACGGGGAGGTCGAGACGCAGGACCACATCGTAAGCGAGATTCCACAAGAAAGGACCTAAAACTGACCCCTGCGGAACCCCACACGTAATCTCCCTGCGATGAACGCGTCCATCCCGACCCACATAGCGAATATGCCGGTCGCGAAGGTAGGCTCCGACGATGCACTGTAGATAAAGAGGCACTCTGTGATGTACAAGTGCCGCCCTAATCGCATGCCAGGGCAGAGAGTTAAAGGCGTTGACGATATCCAAACTTACCGCCAGCACCACTCCACCCCTGGTCACCACCTGTTCCGACAGCGAGCGGACGCGTAGGATCGCATCCGCAGTAGAACGCTGCTGCCGGAAGCCATACTGGCAATCGGCGAGGTCGGGACCAACACGTGATAGATGTCCGACGAGCCTTTCGGCAATTATTCTTTCGAATAGTTTGGAAACCTCGTCGAGCAGGCAAATGGGACCGTACGCAGAGGGAGACTCTGAGTCCCGGCCCTCCTTCCTCAACAAGACCAATCCGGCCTCCTTCCAGCCGGAGGGGAACACGCTTTCATGGAGGCAGCAATTAAACAACCGTCTTAGGCGGTCCCCCAGGGCAGCCAAAGCCAGAACCCAAGCTCGACCAGGAATACCGTCCGGGCCTGGCGCGGTGTTACGAGCTCCCAAACGTCTCACGGCTCGGTCTAGCTCGCCTTCAGTCACCCCCAACTCGTCAGACCAATCTGAAGACGACAAGAGTAGCGAAGGACTGTCCCTAACTACAGGAAAGAGCGTGTTTACAACTCTCTCCAGTAGACCCGGGTCCATGGTTTCTGTGATAGGGGGCACCCATGGACGTAATTTGGCCATGACCAACTTATAAGGTCTTCCCCATGGGTCCCTGTCCAGCCCGTCGAGAAGCTCCCGCCACGATCTTGACCTAGCATCCGCGATGGCGTGTTGGAGATCCATTGTCGCCTCCCGGTACACTGTATAGGCTCTGCTTATTTCCTCCTCCGTGGCTCTCGGCCGTCGTCTGCGTCTGGTGCGCTGATACTGGCGTCGCGATCTAAGACAGAAAACACGCAACTGCGCGATATCTTCCGACCACCAGTAAACCGCTCCAGGACGCTGGGCGCACCTGACCCGGGGCATGGAAGCATCGCAAATCAACGCCATCGTATCCCGGAACCAAACCGCCTCTTCCTCCGGATCAGGCGGGCTCCGCTGGGAACTATGACTATCTTCCGGCCATGCCGCAATGTTAGCAGCTGCGACTAGCATGTCTCGATTGAGCCGCTTGAGGGCCCAACGCCGCGCCGGTGGGTTAGAATTTGTACGGCTCACGCCGTCTAAAGGGCGAAGTGTAACTTTAAAAACAATATGGCGATGGTCAGAAAGTGTTACTATCTCCTCCGCCACTTTCCACTCCGATACCATGCGGGCAACCGAAGGAGTTGCCCATGAAAGATCCACAATTGACTCCCCCTGCCACCGAACGCATGTGGAAACGGACCCCTGATTCAGAAGACGGAGGTCAAGCGACGCCGCCCAGTCTTGTACTGCGTGTCCCCTCGGTCCGTCCTGGGTGCTCCCCCAGGCTCTGGAGTGAGCATTGAAATCCCCCAAGACGAGCACCGGACAGGGTGAACATTTGCACCGAATGCAGTTTGTAACCCCGTCGAGATATCCCTCAAATTCGACGAGGGAAATGTTGGGAGACACGTAGCAGCCCACTACGGCCAGAGGTCCCCATTCCACTGCAACAAACCCTTGCCCTCTATCTAGTAGGGAGCAGTGAGACCCGCCGCTTCCACCAGCCCAGTAAACAGCGACAGAGTCCACGTTGTCTCGGAACCAGCGAGGATGATCACGGAGGCCGTAAGGCTCCGCTACCACCGCAAAGGCAACCGACCACTCCGCAATTGTCTGCAGAAAAAGGTTCTGCGCGTTGCGGCAGTGGTTCAGATTGCACTGGAGTACTTTTAGGGCTGGGAAGGCGAGGTGTCCATTTCCTCCGCAGGGCCTGGACCCATTGGTGCCTGCGCCGACCCTTGCGATGTGGCGGGGGTAAGCGAGGCCTGTTTCTTGCGCGGAGCGCATTTCTTACCCCCCAGCCGATGATCCGCTGGAAGACCATGATCTGCACACAACGGACAGCGCATGGTTTGCGACTTGCACTCTCTTGCTTTGTGATCTCCCCCACAAGCATAGCACTGAGTGCTCCGGTCAATCGCACCTGTGCAATGACGGCGGACGTGCCCGGGCTCGAGGCAACGGAAGCACATCATACGACGCGCCTCCAAAATCTGAACCCTTACTGTCGTCCAACCTAAGCGCATGCGCTTGTCAGACGCCAACTTCTTTATCGCCACTAGGGGGCCACGGACCCAGACGTGTCCCAAGGAAGTAGGCGGACGACGAATTTCGCCCACTTTTACATCTTCGGGGGAACAGCCACCTACTTCGGCAATAGCAGCTGCCACTTCCTCAGGTGTGACGGCATCATCGAGGTCCATGATCCTTGCCTCAGCTCTTTTGGTTGGTCGTGAAATCTTCACATCGAATTCAGTGAGGACCTCTCGCATTCGGTTGGCGAGACTGTCCGCTTTAGTAGAAGAGTCGGCGCCAGCGACAGTAATCACCATACCACCATCTACAGCCCTTTTCTGGCCGACAGTGTCAATACCCACGTCAACTAAACGAATTCGCTGCCTTACAGCGGACATAACCTGACCGATATTGGCAGATGATTCCTCTCTTACCGAAATTGCAATAGCCGCTGTGGCGGGAACCCTAGGCAATTTCACTTGCTGTTTTTTCATCTTTACAGAAGTTGGCGTCGCTAACGTGGCAGGCTTTGCTTTCTTAGCCTTCCTCCCTACCACAGTAGACCAGGCCTCCGTCTCAGTCATCGTTGCATCCCGCAGAACCTGCGAAGCTTGCGTGGATGCCGCAGACACAGGGGCCAACTCCACCACCGGAGCGACAACTTTGCCTTTGCCTTTCCCTTTACCCTTTCCTTTCCCCGATTTCTTTGCTGGATTAGGCTCCAAGCGCGGCTCGTCAATTGGCTGCGCCTGAGCAACCGTTGATGAAGCCCTCCTTGCGTCGGCGGTGAGTGGTGGACGCAAGGGCTTCTCTGGGGGCAACCTCCTCTCTATAGCGGCTAGTTTGGCGTCTACCATGCCTCCAATTTCTAAGGCTATAGAACGCCGAAGCTGGGCCTCCGACTCATCAGCTTGAAAAGATCTGGCCACTGCAGTGACCTGACTAGGACCCATCGAAGAGGCTGCCACAATAGGGCTCGCCATAAGTTCGCCCTGGCGATTAAGCAGGGCGACCTGCGCTGTGAGTTTCTCGACCTGTGCTGAGAGACCGATAAGCCGAGCCTTCAAGTTAGCGTTTTCGTTCTCCAACCTCTCAACGTTGACCTCAACGGCCGATCGCGTAGCTAACTCAGCCACCGCAGCCTGCACTGTAACCGCCGCCAATTTGAGGCTGTGAACAAAGCTCCCTTTGAGGTTGCGTGATCCGTTTGCAACCTCCTCTTTTGTTCTAAGACTGTCTTTAATGCAGGTATTCAGTTCCGCCGTTGGTTGGGCCTGCATCGTCTTGGCCAATATCTCTGGTTTTGGCAGGTGCTGTTTTGCAGTTGCCCGAGTCTTCGCTTGCTTAGTTGGTGGACTCGCAAGGTCAGAGTCCCCGCCATCCTCTCCTCTGCCAGTCAGTGGCTTGCTAAGGCTTAACGGCTTAGCAGGCTTTTCCCTCGTCGTGATCGGGTCGCAGCTCTCTGACGTCTGCGTTCGTTTGCGCATGCGGGACTGAGATGATCTCGTTGACGTTTCAGAGGCGTATGACATTTGCGAGCAAGAAGATTCGCAGGAGTCACTCACCACCTCTACGGCAACCGGGGTAGGCGGGCGCACGAATTGTGCCCGTGTTAGTACCCTCTTTGTCACTTTCTGTGCCTTCTTCGCAAGAGCATTCTTTGATACCTCTGTGCTGGATAAATCTTGTGAGCCATACTCTCGCCGATTGCCAGAGGGCTGGTCGGCGGTAGTCTGCTCTTTAGGTGCCGATGCTACGGATGTGCTAGGAATAGAACTCAGCGACTCCTCATCACCGGCAAGTGAGCCACCTTGGCTCAATGCGCCCTTAAAGGACGGATAAAAATTCGATGGGAATTTTAAGCGATCAGTGTCCCCCCCAGAATACGAATTGGGACTGACCGAGCTCTGCTCAGTGAGGGATTCTCCTGCTGCGGAGCAGCAGGTACCCTCCTGGGGTAGTTGTTTTGTTAGATGCGCTTTCATAATTGTTGCTGAACTCAGCTTTGCCTTTTTTTATGGGGTGGGGTCCCCGGGTAGTCGATTTTTAAAAGGGTTATCTCCCCACATCTCCCCATAGTCTGCCAGTCATGCCTGCCTAGCAAACTCGTCACCTCACTGTCGTCCCGTGCGACCACTCAACATCCAGAACTAATGTCCTGTCCCCAAAGCCACTGGTACACCTTCTTAACTTAACGTCTTGACTTAACGTCTGACCACTGTGGTTTATTAGCTAGCTTCCCCATGCCATTACATAAAAAGCCGCATAAAATAGAATGCAGGCCTTATACAGCTAGTCGTTGCAATAAGTTTAAAAATAATATAGCTCACAGAATTACACCATCTATAGTAGAACACGAGAATCCCAATGAAATCTATGGAGCCCTTTTTGATGTTGTGCAAAAAGAGTACCAATCTACTTTCAAGTCCAAAACTATTCAAATTAATGGCACCTCTGTTGGCTTTAACCAATGGGCCACTCCAGGAATTTATAAAAGTAGAGCGAGACTATACGAGTTATATGGTTTGAAAAAATACAGGTTTGATACTCCTTTCCTAGAGTATGTCAAAAATTATTCAAAATTATTTAAAAAGGTGTGTGTTTTTGCTAAATCTAAATTTTTAAGCGATAAAATTAAAAAATCCAATAATAAAGTAAAAACCACTTGGAAAATTATTAACAATGAAACGGGTAAGTCGGTTAAACAAGATAAACAACTTGAGATTATGGTCGACAATAAATTAGTTAATAAAGCAGCTGACGTAGCTGAGGCGTTTAATGAGTTTTTTGCCAACATACCTGTAACTACCACTCGCTCCTTAAATTCATCCCCGTCTAAAGCGGAAAACCTTATGCTTAATAGTGTGTCTAAAAATAGTCCCTTATTTAGCTTCGAACATGTAACGCCTCGTGATGTAGTTAATGTTTTTAACACACTCAAGTCTAAAAACACTGGTGATTACTGGGGCATCTCCATTAAACTTTTAAGTAATATAATAGACATCGTAGCCCCCTATCTAGCTGTTACTTTTAATAAATGTGTTGATTTAGGAACTTTTCCTGACCTCATGAAGAATAGTAAAGTCATACCATTATTTAAATCAGGTAATAAAAGTGACGTTGGTAATTTCAGGCCTATTTCTATCTTACCAGCATTTAGCAAAATATTTGAAAAGTTAATACTCAAGCAGTTGCTTAGACATTTTAATTTAAATAGCCTCCTTCATAATTAACAATATGGCTTTACAAAAGGTCGTTCGACTACAGATGCGGGTGTTGCTTTGCTGAAACACATATTTAGCGCATGGGAGAACTCGCAAAATGCTATTGGGGTTTTCTGTGATCTCTCCAAAGCCTTTGATTGCGTGCACCATGACACGCTTTTGCGAAAACTACGTCATTACGGTGTGCAAAACGAAGCTCTCAACGTTTTAAATTCGTATTTACATAATAGGTCCCAATGTGTAGATGTTGATGGTGTGAAATCTTCTGGGCTACCAGTTCAGTTAGGTGTACCTCAAGGCTCAATACTGGGTCCATTCTTGTTCTTAGTATATATCAATGACTTACCATTCTATTTAAATGGTATCTGTGAAGTTGTACTGTTCGCAGATGATACCTCTCTTATTTTTAAAGTAGACAGGAATAGACAAGATTTTGACGATGTAAACAGTGTACTCTCAATGGTTACGGATTGGTTTACGACAAATAACCTAGTTCTAAATACTAAGAAAACGAAATGTGTAAAGTTTGCCCTACCAAATGTTAGAAATCTAGGTCCCAACATCGTCTTAGATAAAGAGGTGCTTGAATCTGTAAACTCGGCGGTTTTTCTGGGCATAACAGTAGATGCCAAACTTCAGTGGGGCCCACATATATCGAGCCTAGCGGGAAGGCTCAGTTCAGCCGCCTACGCCGTCAGGAAAGTAAGACAATACACTGACGTCGATACAGCTCGGTTAGTCTATTTTAGTTATTTTCATAGCGTTATGTCCTACGGTCTTCTGCTGTGGGGCAAAGCTGCTGATATTCAAAATATATTTGTTCTTCAAAAACGAGCTGTTCGCGCTATTTACCAGCTTGGTGCCAGAGTTTCTCTGAGAGATTTTTTCAAAGATATTGGTATCCTCACGGTGGCATCTCAATTCATCTTCGCCAATATCTTATATATTAGGCAAAATATACACTTATACTCTAAAAACAGTGATTTTCACAATGTTAACACTAGAAATAAGGACAAACTACGAGCTCCCTTTCACCGGCTTCATAAGGTTCATAACTCATTTGTTGGGCTTGGTATAACCTTTTATAACAAGCTACCCTCTTCTTTGCTAGATTTGCCTTTTAATGCGTTTAAAACGAAAGTAAAATCCAATCTTTGTTCAAAGGCATACTATTCTATCAACGACTACTTAAATGATAAGAATAGTTGGTCGCTGTGATTAACTCAAGACAATGTTTATGTTCTTTCTCCAGCTTACGTACTGACAAGTTATATGAGTTTATATAATTGTTTATTTTATTTGACTTTTTAAGTCAAGTTATTTTAATTTAACTTCAATTTATTTTTGACAATATCTACTCATCACACTGTTTTTTTATGAGTTGTATTGCAATATGTGGTTAGCTAGTGACCTCGACAATTGATCATATTATTTACTGTTATTAGTAATTAACTCTTTGTTTATTTATTTTACATCGATGGTCCTAGTTTATCATTTATAACTTCCAGTTACAACTATATGTAAGCGGGCACGCCCTTTATGCCTGGAGGCTTTTTTATTTAGATATTAATTCTGTTTACGTTTAGTTTTTTTTATTTCGGCCTGAGTATCGATGATTGATTGGTTGAGTTCTCGATGATTTTGTTTGGTATATTGGCGTGTGCTAGCTAACATATGGCTAATAATTTGAATTATGTTTTGTGTTGCGTAATGTAAATTATTTTGAATACTATTATATAGAATCTTTTTTTTTGTTCTTCTAACTGAACAGACAGCTGTGCTGCTGGGGAGTTTGTTGCGCCACTTCTTCTTCCCAGCTAATGCACTAGGAAGTGGTGAAGGGTGGGCGTTTTGGGGGACTGTCTTATGTAATTTTGACGTTCGAAAAGTGCTGATTCTCAGCCTAGTTTGAATAAATGACTTTTGAATTTTGAATTTTGAATTTCTTAGTTACGTTTGATGATCAGACGCGTACTAGAAGTGAACCTCCCTTCTTCAGCCTGCCTGATTGGGCCCTGATCCTCAGCACTTGACAAATAACCAAACCCCAGACTCGTTCCACGAAGATTTCGAGGAACGAATCAGAAGTCACGTACCGTCCGATAAGCCCGCTCCGTGAGCCATCGCACGGCACACGACGAAATTCCCCATCCCGTATTTGCTCCTCTAAATAAAATTAGAGGAACGAATCACAAGTCACGTATCGTCCAATCACCCGCTCCGTGGGTAATTGCACGGCACACGACAAAAACCTCAACCCCAGACCCACTCCGCGAAAAAATCGACGAGTGAGTCGCACATCAAACACCGTCCGATAGAACCGCTCCGTGGATCATCGCACGATGTACGACGGAAACCTCCCTATTCACTCTCCAAAAACTCGGAGAATGAATCGCGCATCGTCCAGCAACACGAAAACTGTTCATATCCCCAAGCGATGCGCCCCTCGCAGAAGCCCAATGTTATGGACCCTGCCCTGTGTCTCTCTTTGTCTGGTCTCTCACTTGGACCTTTCCGGCATGAGTGACTCTACCGGCAAAGCTCCAAGATCATTGAGACACGCAAGCCCCACCACGACGACAACGTGAAGACACCCTCGGTGAGGGGGACCGGAGGGCCTAGGGCTCCGTTGGTACCCTTTGGGTACGAAACCCCAAAAAAGGGCAGGAGTACTCAATTTTTTTATTTTATCTACATTTTGTCGATAAACTCGGCCGGTCTTACTCTCACTAAAAGGTTCGTTGCATTACGAATAAAGTCTGAAATGTATTAGAACCTTAAGACTCCTGCAGTAAGGCGCGACGCGAAAGCACGACGCGGCTTTAGTAGAACAATTTCTATGAAAACTGCATGGAAATTGTTCTACTTGAGTCGTGTTGCACCTGATTGCGAGAGCCTTTAGCCTTCAGTGATACAAGACTTTAATTGGTATAAAAAAAAACAAAAATGTTTTACGACAAGATTTAATAGTGGGATGGAGGCTTAAATACAATATATTTAGTACATTTGTCTGTTGATAGCTTGGTAGATAATGCAATTTTTATCTATAGAGTTCAGTTAAATTATTTTTGAAAATATTTAACGGATCCTCTAAAAAACTTATTGAACTGCTAATGATGAACACTTTTATAAATTAACTAAGGTTATAACCTTCCTCAAGAATTGAGCTATCCAATGCAAAAATATTTTTTCAAATCCGACTGGTAGTTCCGGAGATTTCCCCCTACAAACAAATACACTATTATTATACCTCTAAAACATTTTTGCGCTACTATCGATGCACACTTTTTTAAATAATTGAGCCTCTTTTTTAACTGTCTGGCCCTGTCTCGCAGTTTCTTGGCTATTTATGCAGTATGTTTAGGACCTAAAATAGGAATTATTTGAGATTCACAAAAAGAGGTGCAATAATTATATTAGAGTTTTAAACAATATTTTTAGGAAAGCAAAACGGAAATTATTTTGAGATTCCATAAAATAAATTAAGTAAATAATAATATTATTTACTTAATTTTAGATGTAATTGACTAGGTGGGTATTTCAAGTGAGTTTTTGACATATGTTTTTATTTATCTCGAAATTAATATTAAAAGTTATTATGCATTTTCATATTTCACATAACCCCCGCTTCTAACGCTTTATTCAAAAACTAATGTTCTTTTAAAATATTTATATTCTTCAATTACGACGCTTCGAGTTCAACCCCAAGTATATACAGCAAGTATGTATATAAACTACGTTTTAAAGCGAAGTTAGTCATTTGCATTTCAATACTATGCTCTACCAGCCATTCTCAACAACATACGTATCGAACCCTCCCAACGTGAACCCGCCCTTATATTTTCTTTCATTCCACGTTACATCGTTTTATCAACATGTCCCGCATTCTAACATGTTCTTTATTACAACATGTCGCTAAGGCCGTGTTCACACGAGGACAGGGATGTTTTAATGTGATGTCGGCAAGTTAAGTAAGTCTTTTGTTTTTTTTTTTTGAGGGTGTGAAATTATCAAATAACTTCTCCCGCTCTGGGTGGAGCGGGAGGGCGTGACAGACTTCTACTGATTAAAACCTACCCGTGTTCCTTCCGTTGCCTGAGTGCCGGGGCCGCGATATCCCTTTCTTTCGGACAAACTCGCAACCTTGGCAGGCATTGGCCCTTACGGACCCCGTCAGTTGGTGCTGACATCTCGTTGCGGCGCGCGTGGAACACAACGCGCCGTCGGTCGACCCGGGCCTGGTCCTTATCAGACGGCGAGCTAACCATTGCTCACCGTCCGCAAGGCCGCGCCATACGGTGGACGGCAGTCGGCTCGCGACTCCCGACGCCCGGGGCGTCTCCTGCGGCGACTAGGGGTGCGAGGGCGCGAATCTTGCCTCTCCCTCGCGCGCTCCGCCTCCTCCTTCGCGAGCATTACTGCTTCGCAGAAGGAAGTGACGGCCTCCCATGCACTCTCGCTCCGGACCATGGCCTGAACCAGGGCCGGACGCAAGAGATCGCCGCCGCCGATCGCCTCCGTGAGGACACGGCGGTGCTCCGCCCAAGCAGGGCAGACCTCCACCGTATGCTCCACCGTGTCCTCCGGGCGATCCACACAGTGGTGACACCCGGGCGTTTCCTCCCGCCTTATACGGCACAGGAACCTCCCAAAACAGCCGTGTCCGGCGAGGACGCCTGCATCAGGCGGAAGGTGAGGACGCCGTGGCACCTCTCTAGCCACTCCTCAAAGAGGGGACTTATCGCCACAATTGTGGCTTGCCCAAGTTAAGTAAGTCTTTGTGAAAGCAAAACTTAGGTGTATGTGTTTTTGGTAAGTTTAGGCAGTTTGGTTCAATTCAATCATTTTTGAAAATGCATTATTTTTATGATTAACATTTAGAAAGTCTCTTTTAGCTTATCTTGCTTTTCAGTTGCTTCGAGAACTTTTCATGACACTACATTTTTAACTTGCATTCGAGTCCAATAAAATTCTGTCGTTCCTCCCAATTTCATTACGTACAAAAAAAAAACCCAGCAGTAAAATCCTTCTATCCATATCTGATACATATTGTTACGCGACTCTAACTCTCGCACTAACATAATACAAGTAATAAAGTCCCACTAACTCCGTGTGGACCAGGTTTTATGTAGACAGAAAAATTACTAGACACATAACAAATTGAACATTATCGCAGAAGAAAGGGCTTTATTGATAACATCTTACTTGTGTGCCAGTAGGGTGGCTACCCTCGTCTGAAATAGCGTTTATTGCTTTTGAAGAAAATTGTTTCAGAAAGTTATTGATATTGTTCATGTATGATCATTAAGTGGGGAGTAAATTGGTTTGTTTAATGTACTATGTTCTTAATTTCTGTTTATTATATTAATTATTGTGAATGTGAGGAGTATGTGGGTCAAATATATCTTGTTTTTCTCTGTCTGTCTCAGTTACTTTGAATGATAATCTGGCAGTTTGAGTAATGTATGCGGCCTACCCAATTGCCTTTCTTTGGTATTGTTCGTCGAGTCATTGAGCTCCATAAGTTCTGAGTTGAGCTACTCGATTACTGACAAATGCTTGCACTGACTGGACAGGTCCACTCAATCTGTGTGGTTCAACAATTTCAGACACAAATCTACATGGTCCTCAAATTATGTGACCAAGATTATTTCAAGGAGTATTAGATGTTTGGCAGTCGTTACGGGTAGTAGAAGCCCGAAAGTCTGACAACCAGTCTTACCGAGGGGTATCTTGTTTCCCAGTAACTGGGTTGTGGAGATCAGAAAAGCAGTCGCTCCATGTAAAATACTGGTATTCATTCGGGTGCATCCTGTTTGACTGGAACTCTCAATCGACCCGTGCGGCTGTTATTGTTTAGCTACGAGAAAAATAAAAACGTGACTAAAATAAACTCTTCAACATAAAATATAAAATTTATTGAGTTTTACAGATACTTTCAGGGTTACAGCAGGGTTGCAACCCTTTTCTTAAATATGTATCAGATCAGTAATTTGATTGTGAAATGGTTTCACAAAGGGGGCGTTGTTACGTTTCTCAGTGAATATAAAGATGAGATAGCTTTGAGGGCTAAGAGGTGATAGGAATTGTGATGAGAATTCAATCAAGATTATGAAAATATGATTCACAATAGGAATTCCATTGGATGAAAATAAAAAGTAAAAATTTGAGTATTTTAATTACGTACCTACTTTAAAATACAGAATGTTCTGTAAATGATCCAACAACATGCACTGAAGCTTAGTACTTAGTTTTATTTGTAAGTGACAATAATTAACGACTTCAACCCCCCAACCCTTTAAACTTTTATTTTAAATAAACGTATATTCTCTTTCTTTCCTCTTTCTCATATCAACGACATTCTTTTTGAGCAACATATAAAGCGGCAGTGAAATTAATTGCATTTTATATTTTCCCATTCACTACTGTCATCCTCCATTCATTCCAATTCCTCCATTCCATTAATTCTTTTCCTCCTGTCCATTCCTTTGTGAACGGGGTGATTAATAACTCACAATTTTGTAGCATTCTGCACACGTCCACTGCAGAAGATAAACCGCGTAATTGCGCCACAATATGTACAGTAAAACCAATAGTGTCATTATTATAATTTGAATAGGCATTCATAGACCGGATTCATTATAAAACGGAATAGATTCGACCATTATTCACAAATTCAATCGGCTGGTTATCGGAAAACTTTCCGTAGGCAATTGAATTATATTCCGAGTTCCAATCAAGCTTTTGTAGATATGACTTGGAAATGGTAGATCTCGTCCGGGGACAGTGCAATCAGAACGGAATTGAAGTGGTGAAATGGGCATTTTGAATTTTAAAACTGTTTGGGGCACCAGTCCCACCACCGGCGATTAACAAGACACGGGTAGAGCTAGCAACTAAACACGGGTTGGCGAGTAACGAGCAGCGAGTGCGCGACGGCGACGAGCGATGTGTGTGCGAGTGTGCGTATGTACCAAACGTGAGTGTCTCAGCGAATGTTTTGCCCGCCAAGCGAGCGTCGCTGATCGAGTACTATCTTTGATAGCTCTTGTCGCCACGACAAATGAGTAGTCGCCGAACGGCGCGGCGGCGTCGTCGTCGGCTCGCTTCGCAAATCATTTTATGCCGTTTAATTATGTAGGTATCTCATCATTCTCCTGCCGTCGGCTGTGGCTGTGGTCGGCGCAACATGTCTTTCTCTTCCACACTTCTCTATCAGTCGCCATCTCGGTAGTCACCCCCTGTCTAGCCATATCATCTTTCGCACAGTCCATCCATCGTTTCTTTGGTCACACGTTCATACTCATAACGTTCGTCATAACATTTTCCTCATTCCTCCACTATTTAATTATGTGTGAACCTAAAACACGAAAAACAATTTATTTTTTCAGGACATAGTACCCTCCCCCATGGCACACCCCCAGCCTTACATATTTATTTCTGTTCTTCAACCCACTTACGCCTAGTTACATATTGGGGCTGAATGTTTCACCTCGAATACAGAAACTAATAGTCAAGTCACAACGTTACGCTGTCTGGTGGAGGTCGTTCAACTTTGTGTTTTGCTTGTAGTACCTACCTAGATTCTTTTTGGTACAATTTCGGCCTAGACTTACCGTTAGGTATTGAAAGTCTATTAAGATTAATCTGTTCTCATATTTCATGTTAAAGTGGAATATGGCAGTAAATATTAATGCTGTCCAGACGAATTATGTACCGTCTGCAAATATGTGTTGCGAACTTACGTAGAATTTCATTCCTTAGGGATACAAGATAAGCAGTTAGTATGAAGATATTGTAGAAATTATACATAAAGATAAACGAAATCATATTGAATATAGTTTTGTTTAGCAGAAGGGGTCCTACATTCAGTTTTGTTGAAAAAGGTATACCTAAGTTTTGTAACTATGAATTCGTAACTATAAATTTCTGCAGCCTATACCGGTTGTCAAGAAGGCTTTAAATTATGTAATTAAAAATGTGACTGTCCTTGGTCAAGAGGTTAATCACCTTGTTTGTTTCATAAACAGAGACAATTTGACAACGTTGACAAAGTTTTATTGTCCCCTAAAGTAGAGAAATTAAGGTTACCAGACATAATTACAATTTTATTGTTATTTGTCTAGTGTCTAGTATCCTTGTGCCTAATATTCAAATCTAGAAAATAATAAGAATTGTAGTACTTTTTTGTCTTGTCGTGCAAAATTAACGTCAGTGATAAAAAGAATATCCAACTTTAATTGTGAGCTTTCTTACCTTTAGTGACGTCATGATTTCATGAAAAAGTCATTCAATAGACCAATTCTAACTTAGAGAGATGTATTAGAAAGAAAGAAAGAAAAATGCGTTTATTGGCATTACATAAAAATACACCTTATAACTATAAAAACAGAAAATAAGTTATATAATGCAAAAAGGGCCTCAGCTCAGCATAATGTCAGATGACAACAAAAGTGTACCATCTGACGCTAATTATCAGCTGCAACCCACTACGTATTAAGGTTTCTAATGGTTATTATT
This sequence comes from Agrochola macilenta, assembly GCA_916701695.1. NCBI lineage: Eukaryota > Metazoa > Arthropoda > Insecta > Lepidoptera > Noctuidae > Agrochola > Agrochola macilenta. Next base: position 19,618,299 of record OU753573.1, on the reverse strand, counting down.
CTGTAAATACATATTTATTATCGTCGCGAATCATATTACAACCTGAAACTGACTTGCAAATTGCAAAAAACGAAAGAAAATTTAAATTTCGCGGGCTACCTTTGTCATCCGCCTTAAGGTAACCGGACAGCATCACGCCCGTATTCCCCAAACAGTTAGGGAGAGGTGTACATACGGCTGCATATCAAGCTATGAGTTTCCAGTATAAGCTGATCTCGCATTGTATAGGACTTCCGTACAATGACAGGTCAGCTTATGCTGGAAATCTATAGCATGAAATCTAGCCGTGTGACAGTACACCCATATTTCACCAGTTATGTTTGAGTCCCATGTAAATGTAATAGGGGGCGAGCCTATTGCCGTCAACCGGGCACAAATCCAGACTCCGGGCTGCTACTGAGAAATTCCTGATGGGAAGACCCGGAAAACCCAATAACACTTGTAACGTAACGTTTGCCTCCGTGGAGGAAAACGTGGGTCACAAATTAAGTTATAATAGAACAAGGTATTAAAATTAGCAAAAGTAAAGGTAAGTTTAGGACACAGGACAGGCTCGGGTTAGGCGGTAGGCAGGAACAGGCAGGCAGTCGGACAGGTGAGCAGGTAGGTAGGTAGGCAGGCAGGCAGCGTGGAGGAGGCCGGGCTGAGGACTATCCACCCTGGAGATCCACCCCACCCTGTGGAACGGAGAGGAGGTCGTGAGAGTTTGTAGATGTAGGAGGCGCTTCGAGGCGCCTCACCTAGCGGGAGGACCAAGCTAGCGTCACAGATGACGGCGGAGGTCTCTCTCGGAGAGTAACGCTTTGAGAGGCTTTTGTGTGCGTATACTCGCGGCGTTTCACGCCGTGTGACTAGAGTTCATTTGAAGTGAGCACCTCCTACAGGGCTAGGCAGGAGGGCCGAGCGAATTAAACACAGTATTACACAGGCAGAATGTTTATTGTTATAGACCACTCAGTATCGATAGTATAAATTACACAGTAAGATTAGGACACCCGCGCACGCTAGTTATGCTAGTTATATGAGACTAATATTCGAGTAGCTAACTGTTCAACAAATAAGACTTAAGGGCAGAAAAACAGCGACTGTCTCAAGTTAAAAATACGACTCTCCGAAGCTAAGAAGCTAAGGCTGAAAAATTTGAAAGCCGTTTTTATTGTTCTGTGTCATATTTTAAACGTTTGAAAAACATATTCAAGTTATTTCTTAATTTAGATATGACCAGCACTAATAAAAACGGCTTACAGAGGAGACATCTTAGATCTGCCGGGCTTATTGCGAAGGTTCAGTGTGTACACCCACTTTATGACAGAAGATAGAGTGTGAGTGTCTTATCAATGGTGTGTTCTGTCGTTCTGTCTATGTTTTAGAAAAGTAAATTACGACAGATGACAGTTTAAGATGAAAACGTCAGAATATAAATATTCTAAAGTTTAACAAAAGGGAAAGTTAATAATATAAAATCGATTTGGATGCTAAAACAAGAGATAATTAAAAGTATGCTTCACAGAGGTAAACAGTGCTACAGAATATAAAAGTGAGTTAAGCACATGTGTCATAGAATATCAATAGGTAAATAAATCAAAAGGTGGTTTGTTTAGTATAATAACATAGAGAAAGACAAATAGCGTGGATTCTGCACGGCAGAATACCACACACTTTACCCGACCCGGGAATCGAACCCAAGATCTCATGCTCAGCAGTAGCGCTTGCGACCACTAGGCCAACGAGGCAGTCAAAATAAACTAGAACATTGAAAAAAAAACAAAATTGTAATTTGAAATTAATTTACCGCATCACCGACGTAAAAAAACAAAATTGTATTACTGAAAGAGAAAGAATCATCATCTTTACAAACCCACAACACCAAAAACCCTTTTAAATACTAAATATTAAGAGCATAAAGGAAGTAAACATAACTCAACGCGCTCAATATAATCACAAAATAGACACAAAATGCCAACATGCATATGTCAACTGTAAATGTGTACGTAGCCTAACTCACCAACACAAAGCGACAACGAATGAATGATTGCTGTTAATTAGTACTCTGTGTCTCACGCCGGCCATACGTCCAGCCACAAATGAATTAGAAACAAATCAAAAGAGGTATGGATGACGGGAAGAGGAGGCAAATTAACAAACATATCGCCTGTATTCCCCCAAGGAGTAGGCAGAACATACACCCAGATGTGATGTGATCGGTTGTTTTAGACCCATTTAAGGTTAGTGCGATTAACCGGGCACAAAGTCAAACAATTATTTTTTTAGCTACTTAGGAACACCCGAACATAAATACACACATGGACTTTTAAACTCAATGCTTTTCTTTTTAGAATTCTGGTAAGTACTTGGAAAGTATAAAAAAAAAACCGGCCAAGTGCGTGTCGGACCACACGCAATGAAGGGTTCCGTAGTTGGAATGAATTTATCCCAAGAACAAACTTAACATTGTAGTTGAAAAACGTGTTCTCCCATACGGAATGTATGGGAGATCATGTTTTTCAAACTGCAATTTTAAGTTGGTTGATTATTTCTCGTTAACTTGTACAGCCTACTTAGCTCTCATAGTTTTCCTTATAATTTCGTTATATTTACTACTGCTGTGAAATTTTTCACAAGTCCAAGTACAACCATTTAGCTAGAAGGGGGGGGGGGGGGGGGACACTTGACTCTAACAAAAAAAACAGTTTAAAGCTTAATATTTCGCAAACGGATCCCTGAATTCAAAAACGGGTTTGACAAATTCGCAATCTTTTTGAAAGACCTTTCTAACGATACCCCACAACATGGGGTAGATGAGGAAAAAAATAACATCCCCACTTTACGTGTAGGGGAGGTAACCTAAAATTTTTTTTTTTCTTGATTTAATTTTACCACTTTGTCGATGTTATGATTAATATGTATACATATGCCAAATTACAGCGTTCTAACCGTCTCTGAGCTAAGGCTCGGACAGACATACAGACAGACAGACAGACGGACATGGCCAAAACTATAAGGGTTCCTTGTTTACTACGGAACCCTAAAAAGCTAATATTAGAGTAACTTAGTTATGTGCAGTGTTCCAACTTGTTTCTAATGAAGAAGAAAACAAAAGAAACTCTACAGTGACTCTTTTACATTGAGTAGGAGTTACTAACAATTCTTATTAGGGATTTCTTTCCTACTTAATGCTGTAGTCCACCCACATAATTTTTGTATTTAATTTTCCGAGAAGCAAATACTGACCTTTCCGGGTTTATATTATTTCTCTGATTCTTTTTTTATTTGTCCAAGAAACCGTAAAAAGTAGACTTAACTCACTTTTGAACCAATATGAATAGACAAGGAAACTTAACATTTTTGAACTTAAATGTTGCCTATGTACCATCGAAGAAGTTCATATCTAACCACGGTAAGGACTATTCTTGCTTGCAGCGCTCGGCGGCTATAACAGCGGCGGCGGTAACAGATGTGGTCATAGTGTTCACGGGATTCTGTTTTGAAACTGGTTAGATATGAACTTCTTTGATGGTGACAAAGACAGAGAAATAAATATTTTGGGAAAGATTTATGCAGTATTTTTTACAGCGACATTGCAGAATAATGACGCACTAGCAGCCTGCAGGCTAATTGGGCAACACACATAACATGAACATTTTAATCACAATGGGTTTCATTTTGACAGTTCGGCCACGTTCATTGCGTTATTTACTTTGTTGAGCTGACGATTTTTTCAAAGAAAATAGTCCTCCCGACCGATTTCAGTCACGGTAGCCAATCTCAACGGAGATAAGGTAGGTACGCAGGAGATAATTATTATAGTGTCTCATAGTTCGATGGGACGGGGAATACGACACGCCTGGGAAGAAATCAGGTGCAGGCCCAACGGCTTTCACATGTTTTCACGGGGGGTATCACACCACCAACTTCTAAATCTATATCTAAAATATCGAATTCAGGTCCCCGCGCTCAGCAGTCGCGCTTGCGACCACGAGACCAACAGGGGAGAAAGAAATAGAAACTATCTAGGTAATAATTGTCCACAGGTTAACACAAGATAAGACGACATCAGCAGCTTAAAATATTGCCTACAGAGCCTAGGTTCATAATCAGTCAGGCCAGTGAGCCGCAAACTAGACTAATAGTCTGTATCTTGGGGCTGGAGGTACGAATTCCCGAGTGGAGACTAGAGAGGTGATATCAGGTGTGGTACGGTATGTGTGTGTGTGTGTTTGTGTGATTTTAACAATATAAGCTGATTATGCTTATGCACTAGTCCAATAATAAATGTTAAAATAATCCCAATAAAATAATAAATAATAATCGAATGTTAAATCCTAGGCAATATTGATATAAACATATAAATCTTGCCGTTATAATCTTGGATGAAAGACATGAAAGACTTGGCCCTGACGCCCTAACTAGCGGGTCGTGGCAAGGGGCCAAGAAGTCAAAGATACAGATTTATATCTTGTAGTTTATAGGCCTATACGTTAAAACAAGTGTTACGCTAATTTAGATTAATTGAAACATTGTTGAACTAATTTCGTTGTATTTTGAAACATTGTTGAACTAATTTCGTTGTATTTTGAAACATTGTTGAACTAATTTTGTAATACTCGCTTTTTGTCGTGGCTTAGCTTGCAACAACAAAGAAGACATAATAATCACCATAGTTATTTATCACCGCCTAGGAGTTGACTGCTGTGTTACGGTGTGAAGGGGAAGAGTGCTGGGACAGTGTCGGTATAATTACAGGCGCAAGAGACATTTCAGTTTTGTCTCTGGGTTGACAGCGCACCTGCGAATCCTGCGACAAATGTACTAGGTGCAGGCTTCCATAGGCTGTGGATCATTAGGCTGTAGGCATCAGGCATCAGGTGGACCACCTACAAATTTTCCACCAAATTACATACCCAAAGAGAGTACGGTCGTTGCCCTGCAGTAAAGTTTTTGAAGAGACAAAATAAAAACAGACGTTTAATTTTTATATAATAGACTATTTTCCGTAGAACACAGATGTCCCAATACAATCGCGTGTTCGACATAGCGTGATTTACCCCCATACATCACCGTTTGTAGCTTATTTACGGCTAAGCACGGGCCTGCCAGTTACTACCACGTTTAAAACCGGCAATGTATTGCTGGGTCATAATTTAAACTGTTGCAGCAGTGTATAAAGGATTGCATGTGTTTAATTGCATGTCTCGGGAAAATTGTGTGATTTATTGGTGCTAATACACCGGTGAGGAGGGGCGATGTAAATTATGCATGTGAAAAAATCTTTACACACATTTTCCAGTTGTTAATAATTGGAATGTTGCCTACAGCGTGGGATTGCAAGCATGATTTATGTATGTTCCATACAAAACGAAAAAACAATGACAGCGAGTAAGCTGAAAATTTAAAACAAAATACAGTAGAACAGTGAAATGGTTTACTTTATGTCCACTTTATTTATGGACAAGCTTCTTGTAAAACATTGTTTAGTAAAAAATAGTTGTGAAGGACTAAAATAAATTGAAGCAAGGGCAGGAAAGAGTATTTATGTTGATTCGTTGTCAAGGAAGAAACACAAAGATCGACTACACCTTACTATTTATTTATTTACCACTTACATTTGCTTTTACGGGTGGGAACCCAATACAACAATGTAGTCACAATTTCCACACTGAGAGACGTCACCCAAAAACCAATCACCACTAACTAACATTAAATCTTTTTAAACTGTTTATTTGGACCAATTAATAACTTAATTATCTTATGCATGTTCTTACCGACAACTAAGTGATACCTAAATTTATCACAAAATAAAACTGCATTGTTGGATTTTCAACTCTCAGCGCTAAGCCTAGCGTTGAAAATCCAACAGTGTACTTTTATTTAGGGATTCATTAAAGTGTCACTTAGTGTTGGCGAAAACGGGCATTAGTGAACTAACTATACACGAAAATCTTTATTTTTTTCTTCTGTACGTCTGTATGTCACTGAACTCCCAAACGGCTGGACCGATGTTGAAGATATTTTTGTGTGCGCTTGAGTGGGTCCCTGGATGGTTTAGAGACACAATTGGACCGCGTAGGTGGCGCTGCGATCGAGTTCAAGAAAACAGGTCAACATCTCTCCGGTCAGCTAGTTTTATTTATGTTGTTTTCCATTATGTACATGTATCATTAAAGAAAAGTCCGGAAAAACACTCGAAACAGAAAAAAATGTGTTCACTCTGAACACAAGTTCTCTCCGGTACCTATCTCAGGATAATAAAAGTGTAAGGTCAGGGTATCCTTTTAAGTCTGTCGGTCAAGGTGAAGCGGTGCTTCCGGGAGGAGCGCGAGCAGGTAGTTGTCATCTGGTGGTTATACGTCCCGTTTATTATTGTTTATGGTGTACATCGGGATCTCTTTATTTTCTCAAAGCTGTGGACCAGAGCTTAATCACGTTTCATTATAAAAATATACAAAGAACACACAAAACACACACACCAACACACTCCCACACACACACAAACAATAAACACACTATTAACATACAACAACACACAAAACACTATTTTGAGAATATAGTACTTATCCATACGCACATATCCCACACAGTGTTGCCCAAATCCCTATATTCAGATGTAGTTTTATTTTATTTACCAAATATACGTAATAGATGTACTCGTAGATGAAAATAATTATGTAAAGGGCTTTAAAATATTGCTAGATAGGTTTTTTCGTCTCATACAATGCATGGTCTACTAACACGAAACAATAATCTTGACAACCATTCAACGTGCTAAATCTAAGCAGGCAACAAACTCCTTGATTTAGAGTCGAACTCGTTTCCAACTAAACTTACTTTCTGAGGGTTATCTGCCTACTCATAAGGCGGGCGGCGGCGTAGGGCGGACATTATATTACCGCGCACCGGATGTGAGCACGGCAAGGTCAGGGCGCCGCCCTACTTCTTGTGTTTGGTCTAAGTTTAAGGAGATATTTTTTTTATTTTAAAGAATACTTTTCTTTTTTAATTTGGTACTTGTGTGACATATTATGATACATTACCTTTTAATCGTATTCAGCAACTTGACAATTCAAAGCAAAATAATGTAGGTACCTATACGAGAAAATTAAGGCAACTAGGTGGAGTTTCTTGCCCATTTTTCTCCATACCAAAACTACCTTTTGGAAGGGGCGATTAGAATCAATTCTATTTTTTGTAAAATTGACGTTCATAAGTGCCTTTTATGTGCCTAATTGAAATAAATTGTTTGACTTTGACTAGCACACTGGACCGCGCTCCGCCGCGTAGCGCGGGACGGCGTAGCGTGGGACGGCGTAGCGCGGGACGGCGTAGCAAACAATCGTGTTTTCTATACAAACTGATACAATGTTGAATCTGCCGCCCGCGCTACGCGGCGGAGCGCTAATCACCTACTACTGCTGGGGTAGTTTGCGAAAAGAATTAATAAAAAACTTCAATATGAATAATTCATCTCAGAAAATGCGTTTATTTTATTTGAATATTGCAAATAATATTATATAACAGTGCTTTAACTCGTTATACAAAAAAAATACTTTTTTTTCTTTTTCTTTACAAGGTGAATCCATAGATGTATAAAAATGGTGTAAAGCGTAATATTAATTTCAATTCACTGACATTTCAAAATCGTGAAATCGGGTATATATTAAAATTATGCATACAGTAAAAATTACAGTCAATTTCGCAATTTTTTTTTTTCCCCGCGTCCTTGTTTTTCAGAAACTGGTATCCCTCCAACTGTCAAGTTACTGAATACGAAACGTATATTACTGAAAAGTGTTGTGTATCGCAAAAATACTTCCTGCTGTAAACAACAAACTTGGAAGATTGATGATTGTAAGTACCTACGTTAAATAGAATGCTGGGAATTATCACCAAGTTGCCAGCCCAACTTAGTGATAGTGGCAATATGTGGAGTTCTAAAATACAGGCTTAGACTTAGTTCAGACTCACGCCTCCTGCCGGAAGCTCTACGCGGGGGTCGTGCGGTCCATGGCCCTTTACGAGGCACCGGTGCGGGCACGTTCATTAAGGCTGCGACCGGCCCAGCGATTGAACGCGTCCCAAAGGGTCATGGCCATTAGGCTGGTCAGAGGATACCGCACGGTCCCCCGTGAGGCGGCGACCCTTCTTGCTGGACTACCGCCATGGGATCTGGAGGCAAAAGTCCTCGCGCACATGTGGGAGTAGCCCGAGGTGGCGAAACAGAGCGGACAGAGCTCCGGCGGGATCTCATGGCGGCATGGAGATTTCGATTGTCGCAACCCAGCGCTGGGCACGCCACAATTGTGGCGATAAGTCCACTCTTTGAGGAGTGGCTAGAGAGGCGCCACGGCGTCCTCACCTTCCGCCTGACGCAGTTCCTCACCAGACACGGTTGTTTCGGGAGGTTCCTGTTCCGCATAAGGCGGGAGGAAACGCCCGGGTGTCACCACTGTGTGGATCGCCCGGAGGACACGGTGGAGCATACGGTGGAGGTCTGCCCGGCTTGGGCGGAGCACCGCCGTGTCCTTACGGAGGCGATCGGCGGCGGCGATCTCTCGCGTCCGGCCCTGGTTCAGGCCATGGTTCAGAGCGAGAGTGTATGGGAGGCCGTCATTTAATTCTGCGAAGCAGTAATGCTCGCGCAGGAGGAGGCGGAGCGCGCGAGGGAGAGGCAAGATTCGCGCCCTCGCGCCCCTAGTCGCGCAGGAGATGCCCCGGGCGTCGGGAGTCGGGAGCCGACTTCCGGCCACCGTAGGCGCGGGCTTGGGGATGGTGAGGAATGGGTAGCTCGCCGTCCGATAAGGACCAGGCCCGGGTCGACGGCGCGTTGTGTTCCACGCGCGCCTCAAAGAGATCTCAGCACCAACTGACGGGGTCCGTAAGGGCCAATGCCTGCCAGGGTTGCGAGTTTGTCCAAAAGAGATATCGCGGCCCCAGCACACAGGCAACGGAAGGAACACGGGTGGGTTTTAGTTAGTAAAAGTCTTACCGCTCCACCCAGAGCGGAGAAGTTATTTGATAATTTCAAATCCACAAAAAAAAAAGGCTTAGTTCAGACTCCAGATCTCCCACAAACTTATGTCAAAATTCCTGTCAACTGTATAACTAGTACGAGAAGGTAATTTGTTAAGGTAAATTATTATTTTATTTTTATTTGTTTAACTGTTAATCACACACATCGGGTTTCAAATTACTACCTAGGTATACCTAGGTAGTAATTTGAAACCCGATGTGTACTAGTAGTGCACGTTTCCGAGAATTAATTAAACATCTATTATTTCAATTTATTAGTGCACCCGGTATATTGAAAACTTCTGCCAGTCAGTAACTACAACTAACAACTACGAGCTATAGAAATATTCAGTTACTGTATGCACTGTGTACAAGTTATAATTAGTTTTTGGTGGGTAGCCGCGGTGTTTATTAAAATTTGGAAGTAAGTTTACCATGTAGAACAATATCCAAAAGGTTATGTTTAGAAAATCTGACTATTTGGCAAAAAGTGATAAGCAATATGCTGCTGATTTCCATCTTCAATCACCATCATAATCATTCTCCTGCCGATATCCCAATATATTAGAGGTCGGCGTATGTTATTTCTTCCATAGGTACTTCTCTATCGGTAGTCATCCCCTGTCGAGCCATATCATCTTTCACACTGTCCATCGCCTCCACATTCACACTCAAAACTTTCCTCGCGACATTTCTATCTTAATGTGCAAGAAAAGCTTGCCTGCTGGCGACACGAAGAGGATAGAGTGATTAAATTCATGTTTACCGACTAGTGAAATTCCGGTAAAAAGAAAAGATCAACATTTAAATGAAAAAAATATATAAAAAACCTTCTAAAAAGTTTACATCAACGAACAAGTTTGCAACAGCCGGGCTCACAGACTCCTGATAATCACTTTATCCACGAGTTAGTAAAAATGGAACAGAATTTCTCGGTTATTGCGTTAAAAGGAAACTTATCTGGGGTGTACAAAGAGGTGATTATAATAGTTACGATGATTTAGTTAAATAAAATTGACTAGAATAGCCTAAAGCTTTGTACCTGGCTTTCATTCGTAGATCTTTGACAGTCGTTAGGGTTGGTCAGAAGCCCCAAAGTCTGACAACCAGTCTTACCAATGGGTATCGTGTTACCAGTTACTGGGTTGTGGAGGTCAGATAGGCAGTCGCTCCATGTAAAATACTGGTATACAGCTGCATCCGGTTACACTGGAAGCCGACCCCAACATAGTTGGGAAAAGGCAATAGTACGAATACGTAACTGTACGTGTAGGTACGTAACTGGTGAGTATTAACCAAACTTAATTTAACTTGAATTACTTATTCTAACCTAATCTACATTGTACTAATCTTCACTACACACGCGCTTTGAACATAATTACATTACAGATCTAGTTACAGTTCGGGAGCTAAATACCTATGTAGATAGGTGTAACCTAATTAGTTATTTACATGAAACTGAGTAACAGTGAATTGCCTCTACACATGGGTCTATGTAACTAACTTACATAACTATACTGCTTAAAGCTTAGGATAAAACAAAACAATCTTTTTCAGGTTTTTGTCCTCAAAATCTGTGTGGACTTCAAGGGTGAAAAAAGGTGTTTTTATCCGTATTTGTGCAATTTTATATGGAGCAGATTTTGTCGAAGGACGACACTTTTATATTTCGTGGAAAAAAAAAACTAATACATTGTTCTTAGTTTAAATTTAATCTTAAACTACCTGGGGTTTCGATTTCTTTGGTGGTGGGTATTTTTTTTTGGAGACACTTAAATGTACATATTTTTTTATGTAAATAGCGCAGCTTAGTTTATTTATTTATAATTAATTACAACGGCTTGCGCCAATGACAGTAATTAACAGGTAAAACTAAGCATAAAACTAAACATATTACATAAATCAACATAATTCAAAATCAAATAACAAGTCAGAGATCAAACATACTTAAAAATAACTTTAAGAAAAGAAAAGAAAAGAAAATCGAATAACGTGATAACAACATTTACAACTTATTTAGCTAACAACATAGCTTTCACAGAACATGACACAATTTGACATGATTACCCTGAGTGTGTCATTCAAGATGTCACATTCCGGGACTGTCTCCATTAAGGAGTTTATTGCACCATGCATGCGACACAACGGGGATTGCGCGCGCGACACAGTGCGGCAATGGGATGTGGCGAACAGTCGGTGTCGTCGAGTAGGCCTATGACGCAGGTAGTTGTTAGGCACATAAAGTATACACAAAGTAATGTGTAGCTCTGGGGAATCTACCATGCTCCTTAACAATTTTATGTCTATTAGAATCTGATCTCTGGCTCTACGCACTGAAAGGGAATTATATCCTAACATTCCCAGCAGGAAATGAGTAGGATACAAAATGGATAATATCCGTAAATCTTTTTATATAAAAAACGCAGGAAGGATTTCTGAACCTATTCAATCAATAATTTATATGTGAATTCATGGGGATTCCAGACGGTTGCAGCAAATTCTAACTTACTTCTAACTAGACAGTTAAATAATAATTTTATGACAATAGGATTATTGAAATCACGGGCATTGCGCAGGACAAAACCTAGGCGTCTGTAAGATTCAGAAGCTAGGGCAGTAGGGCGTCTGCCCTAACATTTTTTTGACATTTGACTGCGGATTGACTTTCCATACACACATGTCTATGTGTGTATGGAAAGTCAATCCGCAGTCAAATGTCACGCCAAGATCTGTAATGGTTGACACGCGCTTTATTTCAACACCAGCTAAGGTATAGGTGGCATGTGTAGGTTGTAACTTGCGGCTAAAGGTCATGACGTAACATTTACCGGCATTAAACATCATTTTATTGTCTATACTCCACTTATGGATTCTAGGCAGTCATCTCGAACGCGCTTAAAGTAATTAAGTTAAATTTGTAATTAATTTGCAGTCTGATCCAGGCAGCCAGAAGATAGTGGTAATGCCTTTGTTCCGCGCGGTAGAAAGTCATTCCCAGTTTCTTCACGCGTCATGTGCTATTCCTTTATAGTTCCTGCCGATACGAGAGAAGTAGTGAGCAATCCAGATTGCCGACAGTTTTTTTATATAATCTCCCCGCTATCGTCTGTTACATGGCCCATCCCTTATCAGCAAGGGTGTATGTGGCAGATTAGACAACCGTGGACATGTAGCCGGCACGTCCGGTTACTGCCACGATATGGTAACCACCAGATAACACGTTAACGGGGTAGTTCCATGTTCGCAGGGCTTTGTAGGGATTATAAGATCAGTGCGAAAGATATGGGTTAGGTGGTAGCTGTTAACCCTGACTTTGTTCGCTTTATATCGTTTAACAAAAGAAGTATTTGAATTGGGTAAAAGTTATGGTATGGCCAGGCTGGGCGATGTTGCAGTTCGTAATAAACCTATTGTTTCGGACGAGAGGGGCACGACCAGCACCCGCAGTCGTCCTGGGACAATCTCCCAACGTTTTTGACGTATGTTCCCTACTACCTGAGTCTAGCGACTCTGCTGGCGACACACGTCACCACGCACTCCTGAATGCGTATTGTTTCCTAGGTACAACCCACAGGGACTTCGGCGAGGGACTGGCGACTTAGAGGGATTCCTTGAAATGAAACAGGAATGTTCAGTCTTGACTTGTTTCTTGTAATACTGCTGGATTCGGAATACAAACCATATATTTTTTTATTTTTTTTATATAGGGCATCTCGCAGTTAACCTCTGAGGAGGTCGTAGCTGCTTAACCGGACTTTCCTGTGGCTGCCTTAAGCTTCTACACTTAAAGCCTCCAGCCAGGGGCATCAACTATTCTAATTAAAACTAGGCGAACGCTCGCTAAGGGCACCCCCTGTGGGGTACGGACCTCGGCTTAGGGCGTCGCTGGGGGGAGGACAGCAAGATGGGACAGGCTGGATCAAACATAGATTATTATTATTCGGGGAATTTAAGACTACGGGCTCAGCTTCGACGCGGGCTGGCGCATCGTCGAGCAAGGGTCGGGGGGGTATACGAAATATCACCATAAACAAAAAATCACATTTTCAAGTTACGTAATTATACTACAGTCCTAACAATGATCAAATGTTTCTTTGCAATTTCGTTTGTTTCAGTCTTATTAGATTGAATATGAAAACTAATGAGAATTTTAAGTTAGGCAAACTAATTAGAGCAAGATAAACGTTATATTAACAAATTCTAATTAGATATTACGAAATTCTTTCTAACTTACGACTCGATTCATTGACTATAGAGAGCGCATTCGTCGCAATCCCGCTGCTACTTGTGCCCTAGTGCGTAGATAGGGTCCCGTTGCCGACACCTATGTACTATTCAGATTATGAAAACAACACTCAAATAAAATCCAAATTAAGTAGTTTCTTAGTGTGATTTTTGTTGATAGATACAGTTATAGGTCGTATAAAATATTTGTGTGCTGAAAAATTTACACAGAGGGCTTACACTATTCCACATTTCTTAAATATTAATAAACATATACAATTCAATTAAAAATAATCAATGTCAGTAATCAAACTCAAATTTCAATAACCAGCAATCCTTTTGCCAAGTGTCCTTGGCAAACACGAAAATGGTATTTCTCAGAAGCATCCTGGAGTCTGGATTCGTGCCCGGTTGATGGCAATAGGCTCGCCCCCTATTACATGGGACTTAAACATAACTGGCGAAATGTGGGTGTACTACAGGTACACCTCTGCCCAACCCATCGGGAATTACAGGTGTGATGTTATGTTAAATGGTTAGTATTTGTTTGCCTCCTTATTTGTGCGCTATCTTTGTTTCGGTCATGGTAAAACAAATTACCGGCCAACTAGGTGATAGCAGGACTGACTGCGTCAGACGAACATTTAAGTACTAATCCTCTCTTAACGCATCCAAAAACAAAGTACTATGTTCACACAGTATACCTAGACTAGACTATTCCTAGCTTAGCGCCAGTGAGCCTGATTAGTGCCAATCGGCTGGGCAGGGCATACAGCGCCGCTTTTAAGCAGACTATATCTAGCTCCGAATTATAGGCTGGTATTATTTTTAATGGGTTGTTTTATTTAGAAAAGTTCATTTTAGAAACTGCTGAGATTAAGAAGTACGTAAGGCAATCGGGGTTGCTAGTCTATATGATTTAAGGGATGAACATTGATCTCCAATGGTGTAAGAAGAGGTCTTTGCCCTGCAGTGTGGTGTTTTTTTTTAGGATATACGAGTATATGTAGTTTTTACAAGTAGTTTCGTCATTTCATACCTAGGTTAGGTACAGTACGCTCCAGAGAAACCTCACCCCCTTGCATTGTTTTTTACATTGCTAGGGGGTGAGGTTTCACCCCCTAGCACTGTACCTAGATAAATTAAGAAATAATTATCTTGAAAGATACAAATGCTAAAAATATGACTAATTAATATTGAGTTATTCCAAATGGAAGGCGATACGACTCGACTGCAGAGTACCTAGAGCTTTCGAATTACACAGATTTCCATCAATCTAATTTATTAATACTAAAAATAACTCCAAACAGATTAACTCTTTGCAATCAATCAAATTATAACCCTCTAAATCTACAGTATCGTTGTAAAACAAATGATATTCATCATTAATTTTGGCCGCCGTTTCGCCAACGCCGAACTTTGGCTAGCTCGTAAAGTTATGGCTGAAGTTCGGACGGGAGGCTAGAAATAGGTATTTTTAATTTATGGTTTTCTTATTAGGCTTGTAATTAGGTTGGTCGTTTGAAGACTTAAAACACGAATTGACAACTTTGTCAGTAAACAATTTATAGACTTGCCGTAGAGGTATTTATTTCTATACACCCTTATCCTAACTAACATTATAAATGCGAAAGTGAGTTTGTTTGTTTGTTTGATGCTAAAATGGCTGAACGAATTTGGATGAAATTTGGCACACGGGTAGACCATGACATGGAATAGGACACAGGATATTTTATCTTGATATTCCCACGGGATTGAGACTTAGGCTGCCTGTCCACTGGAGCCGAGAGGAGAGGAGCGGAGTAGCGGTGTGCCAATATTAACCAATGGAATTGCATAAAACCTCCGCTCCGCTTCAGTGGACAGGGATTTGCGAACTAGTTTAAAAATTTACACAAAACCGGGAAACGGAGCGGGGAAACGGAGCGGAAAAGCGGAGAGGGGAAGCGGAGCGGAGAAGCGAAGAGGGGAAGCGGAGCGGTGAAACAGAGCGGAGATGTGGAGCGGGGAAGCGGAGCGGGGAAGCGGAGCGGGGAATTATTACTCGTCGCGTGAACTTTGTCTAGCTCCGCACAGTCCGCAACACCGCTCCGCTACCTCGCTCCGCACAGTCCGTAACTCCGCTCCGCTACCTCGCTCCGCATCAATGGACAGAGACTGTCCGCTACTCCGCTGCCATTCTCCTCTCCGCTGCCTCGCTCCACTTCAATGGACAGCGGCAGCCTTATGCTGGTGAAACCGCGGGGCGCAGCTAGCAATTATTATAAATTAATGTCGCTTTTCTTGTCTGTCTGTGTGACCGCGTTGTTCTTCCTAACTGCGCAACGAAATTTGATGCGGTCGTCAGCATCATTTAGTTAGAGAATTTATTTCGGGAGGTTTATGTGTAGGTGTAATAAATTAATATTATACTTTCATGTTATACAATAATCTTGATGTTTCGTCAAGTTTTAAAAACCGTGCGAATCAAAAGCGCGTCTTAGTTTTGAACCATCAATGAGCATCGGGAATGGTTGTTAATTTCACAAGCAATTTTTTTTTCTTTTCCGAGACGTAACAACAACCCCATAACAATTAAGAAAATTAAAAAAAATTAAAACCTTAATGTTACCAGAACACAAAAATAAATGAGGTTAGCAGAACATTCAGTCTAGTAAACGAAAAAACGTGACCCGTATTTAAAGAGCCAATTAAATGGAAGATGGCGTCTTAGGCCCCGATCACACGTACCACAACGACACCACATCTCAGCGACAAAATGTGGGCAACCAGTGGTTACGTGTGAACAGTGTTGCTGAGGATTCTTGCAGTTGTTTTGTGATAACTACAAAATCAAATCAAATGGTCGACGCAACGTTGTGTTTGCAATGTGGCCGGCCGCTAGTGCGCGGTCTCGCTGGTGGTCGGGTTGTGGCTACAAAGTCGCCTTGATGTAGTCGGTATTGCCCACACTGTGGATTTTGATGGCCAAATGTGGTCCTCTGGAATATACTATTCATATTCATACAAATTAGCGCCCGTCCACGTTTTGTCGTTGTGGTGTGGTTTTGGTACGTGAGACTGGGCCCTAAACCCGTAGACAAGAAAATAAGATGTCTTCGAAAGAAGATGTCAATAAATGAACGGTTAATGAAGGTTTCTATGGCCGAGAACTCGTTTTGAATACTAATTTTATCATTTTTTGTTGGAGATTCCTTTGAAATTACTCAGAGGAAAATTTTACCTGAAATCGATTTTAGAGAAGAAAAAGTGCGAATTTTACATTTCTTCTATATTGAAGAAAATACGAGAGATCGTTTTTAAATCTGTACTTAATATAATAAGAGTTTGTTTCAACACGCTACACTCGCAACACGCTCTGAAACAGTCCGATTCATTTTTTGAATTTAATCAATTAAGGCGTGTTTTAAACACACGTCATGACAGTACCTAGCTACATGCAAAAAATAAACAACTATTTACGAGTATTTACCTTTTTGATGTTAGCAAAGTTACGAAAGATTTTCTTATCTTTCTTTTAATAATGCAAATTATGAAATTATTTAAATGATAATATGCTGTTCGTTGGTAAGCGCATCACTTGACAACGGCTGGACCGATTTAGTTATGTTTTGTTTTAAAATGTTCTTAATAGTCCGAAAAAGGATTTTAAGGAAAGAAAAATTTAAAAAGAATACCGGAAATTTTTAAATTTTGGACAAAACTTGAACGTCCTATTTTCTATGGGATTTTCGTATTAACTATTGAAACGTCTGTCGGGTCCGCTAGAAAGTATTAATAACTCGCCCTTAACTTATTTTAATTTAAAGATTAATCCTTTTCTTCAAAACCCAGCATAATATTCCACGAGTATCTTAATAGAAATCATTGAGCAAGAAGTTTCAATCCCGCTAAGCTGATCATTTAGCAGCTGCATCGCTGCGGAGCGTCCATAGCGTCCACTGCAGCGGCTGACGGTTTGAGTCCTTTGTTCTAATTGCTATGAACGCGAACTTTGAACGGTATTATGTTCTTGCTTTTGTTCAAAGGACGGTTTTCGGTACTAAGATAGTAGAAATGTTTAGAGGGTTTCTTAGTTTGTCTGTGCTCACGTGAGTAGATAATTCTACAGAGACAAAACTTTACACAACAAGTTACGTTACAAGTTACCCGGAGTTACAAGGACTCGGAGTAATTTTTGACATAGAAAATGAGCAGGAATTTCTATATTGGCATCGCGTATTAGATTTCACACAATATGGTAGTTAGTTTGAAACCCAATGCAACATAATTTCAGCAACTCACTTTGAGCTGTCATGTCTGACTGTTAAGATATGAGACAATACCATTGGAATTTGTTATTAGATCTGTCAGAATAGTTGAGTACCGAGGTCATACCTAACTCTTAATAACTGTCTAGACATAGAGTACAATCATGTTTGATATCAAACTACTCTGCTACAAGGGTCCTTAGACGCTCCAATGACGTTAGGCGTTGTTGGTAAACGTATGAGCAATATTTTCGAAATGTATTGAAAAAAAATGATGGTGGCATTAGTTCAAATTATAGCCACGCGCCAAAAAGATCCTTGTACTGCTATACAAACGGGTGACAGACGGATCGTGAGTCGAGACTGCACTTGTCATGTATATGAGGCACAAATCACCTGTAACAGGGCACAAAAAGGGTTAAATTCTGATTCGTGCTAAAAGTATTATATACCTATAAACAAGGAAAGCTGACTGTCCGTCAGTCTGCAACGAACTAAGGAAATCTGAAACCGTACCAGATCGGTTTTTTAACGTTTTTGTGGTGTTTAGGTAAATAGTTAGCACCACAGGTGGCTACTGTAATACCAGAATCATCGCAAATGTGTTGCCATACCAGAAAAAGAGCTGAAACGTCGCAGTAGGCACATATAATTACACTAGCCACCACACCTATGAAACTGGAACACAACAACTCTCGTTGGCGAAAGGCGTGTTCGGCGCTTGAAGTGGCAACACGTGTCCGGGTTCACAACAAGTCAATCATCATCCTGAGGATGCCTCGTTGAGAGGTGAAACACGCTGTCGATTTCTTACAGGGTTCTTTATGATTCTTTAAGAACAGTAAAGCGGATTAGGTTACGAAATATACGTCGTCTATTGTATTTTAGGCATGATAGCATAGATACTTCTAACTAACTCAAAATAACCAGCCGACTTTATAATAAGCTAGGAGCGTGCCGTCAGCTATTTCGGACACATTATGCGTTCACCTTAGCATGGTCTGGAAAGGCTTATGATACTAGTCCGAGTGGAAGGAAAACGCGCCCAAGGTAGGGTACAAGTATAGAGTACCGGAAAAGTGGTCAGACGCGATCAAGAAGGCTGCTGGAGGCAGCATTTACCGAGCGGTCCTCACGGCAGAAAACCTCATAACTTGGAGATGCGTTGTATGTAGGTGTCCTCCTCATCATTGAGGGAACTACGATGAAAATTAAGAGTAGTACTTCTCTGGATGAGCTCCTTCAGAAAGCAACAAATAACAAATAAGTAACAACAAATAAGTCGACTCGTCGATTTTTTATGTCCACGCAATCACCGTCCATTCCAAGGTTGCCTGGAAGAGATCGCAGAAAGCGATAAGGCCGCCCATTGTATGTTTTGTAGTGTTAAATTTATGATTAACTATGTATTTTCTGGTGTACAATAAAGTATATATAAATATAAATAAATAAACAAATAAGTCGTATCTATAGTAAAAGACAGTATCACGAACACAACACGATCATATACCTACTCTCAACTTACTAATCTATTTTACACTACAGTTTGGAATTAGTCTTTGAAATAGCTCGAGTAACTTCAACAAAGAGGCTACGACATTGAAGCTATATTGCCTAGCCTCATAGCCTGAGTATGGAAAGCTCGAGCAAACTTACTAAAACTATGTTAAGTAATGCGCGATCGTAAGTGTGAGTTAAGCTGAATTTACATATTGTAATGCTTTACTTAGTTATGGGTGTGTACCCACATATTGTTGGTGATGGGGTTAGTTTCGGGACCGGAGACCATCTTAATAAATGGACCTTTGTGTGAAATTGTGTCGTCATAATTATTCAGCTAATGCCGTCCATTGTTGATCATGGGTTTCCCAATGAATGGTAAAGTGCCACAAGGAACTTTTGGCGCCTGAATGATATTGACTGAGAGGTGTTGTTGATAAATATTTGTGAAATTGTCACAGAAATTGTATTTAAAAACAAAATGGCGGCGTTAGGTCCGATTTTGGCCACGCGCTAGAAGATCTTTGCCCCATTGTAATATGCATGATACAGGGGTCCATTAAAATAGCCTCCAGGAGTAGTCAGCTCCCCTACTACCTTGTTGATTGGTTTAATATTTAATTATGGCATGAACTATTCTTATTTTGTTTGTGCGGATACGAGAGAAGAGGGATTTCGCCACGACTTGCTGAAGTTAAAGGTAAGATACGAACTCCAGAAAAGTGTTTTTTTTTTATATAAAATTTATATATTTAGATAACTCACGGTACAACTGCTTCTCATAATATCAATTTAATTCTTCTTGGCAGACATAAACATTATTATCACGTTACATTAACATCACGTTTGTTTTCCTAGAAGGGATAGGCAGACATTTCATAGTTATGTTATATATTAATACGTGAAGCAAAAACTTTGTACCCCTTTTTATTTACGCGGAACGGAGAAGTATGAAATTTGGCATGGTTAATGTTTATATGGAGAAGGAGTGCAGACAGCGAACATTTTTATATAATATGTATTACAATTAAATTAAATTAATAAAATAAAAAAACTATTACGGACACTTACCATGCTTTTGACACAAGATGGCTTACCTAATGACATGGCAGCATGGAATAAGTATGTACTATACAAGTATAAAACTTATTTTTTTTATGAATTATGTTCGAATTTCGACCACTGGGCAACCACTAGTTATTATAAATTCAGTACCTGTTTATTTTGGTTTAAAAGTATGGTCAACGATAATATTGTACAAAGAAAATATAATTAGCGTGACAATTAAGCTAGATTTAGATCCTCAAACGTCCTTTGTCAGTCAAATTTAACATCAGCACATAGCACTTAGTATTCCGTCGTCGCGGCATTCAACAAAATTAGGCGGAATTCGTTTAAGAAGCTCCTCTGAAGCGTGAGCTTAACTGGGACGGATCTTGGATCTTCCCGGATCTTCCCCGAGCTCCCCGGGACGTGAGACGCGAAAATGAATGATGCTGGATGATTGAGAGACTAATATTTAAAGGTGACAAAATAATAATAGATGACAAAGTAATTAAGACTCTATTTTCGGTTTGCAATTTGAAATAATTATGACAAAGTGGTTGATGTAATAAGTTGGCCAACAGGCCGACTGTCCACTTGATGGAAATTGGTTTCGGCTACCACATAATTATTATGTAGACATTTACAAAACTATGGTTTTGCTGCAAAGCCAACCAAGAGGGAAAAATTAAATGTAATACATCCTTTACTATTAAATGAGCAATATTTGTAAATAATATATACAGGGTGGCAGGGCCATCGACGCGAAAACTGATACCATGGATTCAGTACATGATCCTGACCCTGGACCCTGCGTTGGAATTTTCAATCAGTTTTTTTTTAATCAGCTGTTTCATACATTTTGACCGCGTAGGCATTGCACTTTTCTATGGAACAAAAAATTTTTTTTATAATCCACGAAAAATTTCATCATACGGGGTTCAGAATCACGTACTGAATCCATGGTAACAGTTTTTGCGTCGATGTCCCTAACACCCTGTATATATTTGTAATCATGTTCTCGAAAACGGCTCTCTCTAATGATTCCGATAGAATTGCAGTAGAGGGGTTTACGGGGGCGAAACATCGATCTAGATAGATGTAATTTCTGGGAAAATTCGTTTTCTCTATTTTCACCCAAGCAGAGCTCGGTCGCGCAGGTACTGAATGTAATATCCATAACTACCCGAGTGAGTATAGGGCAAGCACGTTTCCAGACAACCTCTTACCATGTCCCTATATTTTTTATCAGAACACAACAGTGCTTCGTGGATAAATGATAACAGCCGCACAAGTCAAACGAAGATAAAGTTACGCTTGCCGCGGTCATGACAACAAAAGTATGACAACACGGATGCGTAGCCTGACCATAATAGAAACGGGTTTTGTCTACGGAAGAATAGATAAAATGACAAATAAAGTCCTTTCTATGGTGGTCATGGTATGTGTGTAGCAAGGGGTATCGTATTACCCAGTAACTGGGTTTTGGAGGGCAAATAGGCAGTCGCTCCATGTAGACATACTGATAATCAGCTGCATCCGGTTAGGCTGGAAGCCGACCCCAACATAGTTGGGAAAAGGCTAGGTAGATTGATTGACAACAGTGCTGCTTGATTGTATATAAAAAAATAGGTATGGTTTCATTAGTACCCCGGATGGACCCAATAAGTGAAATGGTAAATGGACCCAAAGGAAAAAAATACATTTCACTGCTATTCCCATGATCTCTTTTAATACTCAGATGGTACTTTATTCGTACTTAAAGTAGGTACTGTGTTTTGTACTAAATTACGTTCCGTTTCACGTAAGCTACGGTTCTACTCCGGATGTGTCGCGAATATAACGGATATTACGTATTTACGTTTCATTGTTCACGTTGTTTACTCAGAAAGTATAATAAACGCCAAATTGTTTTGTAATAAACTACGCTCGGCAAACAATTGGAGTTGTTTATTTTGTTTGATTATGTATTACTTTTTGCTGAAGTTTAACAGTCATGACATAAACTTGGTAAAATAAGTAAAAATATATTTGCCTTCTTAATAGTTAAAAAACGAAGCAGTCTTCGTGTTTTGCAAGACATTGCATGCTAAGTTGCAAACTTTAAAATTACCTTCTTTTACGATTTCCATCACGGTTTAGCACAGACTTTTAGTGAGCATGTCTGCAGTAAGAAATTAGTTCCGTTTCTAGACATTTTTTCCAAGACATGGCACAGCGATGTTGCATAAAAAGTAAGCAAATTGAGAACCAACTTAAATTGTTCGTATATTCAAATTTGTCATGCTTTTACAATTGTATGAAGCGGCTGTAAAAGTGTGTCAATTTGATAAACATTAAACTTTCCTGACTATGCTAGTTATGTGGATTGCTAATTTCTAGCATTGCTTGATAGCTATCCAGCTAAATAGGAGTTCAAATCAATACTGTAAGAAGTGGGTTTTAAATATGGTGAGCCTTTTCCTTAATGCGCGTTAGGGTCGGCTTCAAATCTAACCAGACTGCGACTGATAAACGGAGCAACTGTCGTCTGACCCCCATAATGCTATTAGGTATAAATTATACCTACATACTCATATCTATCTCCTTAAATTATACCTACATACTCATATCTATCTCCTTAAATTATACCTACATACTCATATCTATCTCCTTAAATTATACCTACATACTCATATCTATCTCCTTAAATTATACTTATATACTCATATCTATCTCCTTAAATTATACCTACATACTCATATCTATCTCCTTAAATTATACCTACATACTCATATCTATCTCCTTAAATTATACCTACATACTCATATCTATCTCCTTAAATTATACCTACATACTCCTTAAATTCGATTGATAGTCCACGTATACGAATATGAACACGTAAAACGATATTCATTTATCACATCACGTATATTTCAGGCCGAGGAGATATACATTATTGTAGGTTCAGCAAACCGATACCGTTTACACAGTTTGTGAGAATAAATATCGAATATCGAGTGTTTATCGTGAAAAGTGGTTTTCGTTGTAAACGACTGAACATAAGCAAATTACTCGTATAAGTCTTGGGCATAGTTTCAATTATAATGTGAGGTAAGTATTGTTTGTACGTCGTGTACGTCTGTATACAAATCTTGATATTTAATTGAATACCACGCCATGTACTTAGGGATATACGATATCTAACAGTCTGAAAAGCGCGCGAAGCGACGCCGCGCGCGCAACATTGTAGCTTCGTCATAAGCGGGACTGGCGGGAGAGTCGCGCTGGCAACACGGCAAACGGCAGTGTAAATTGCAGTTTGCTGAGCGTTGTTGGAGCGATGTATTGTTTCATACCTGTTTCAAGTCACCGCTATCCGTGATTTTGTTTATTAACACAGTGAAGTGAGGATTATCACGCACTAATAAACAGTTATGCCCGACATACAAAAGTGAAAAGACATACAATCATCCGAGTTACATACTTCATTATATATTTGATTTATTATCTACTAAGCCATCGATATCGGCATAAGTAGGGTAATAGGTAATACGGGCTGGTATCCGCAACTCCACGTCTAAGCGCGTATTTTGCATACGGGTGGGAAAATCGGTTATTCGATCCACCCCAGCTCCTCAAAGAAGGTCAGCAACGCCTTGGTGTCACTGGAAATTTCACGTAGGGTACCTGGGTTACCAAAGTACCTACTTTGCCCTGTATGCGGCGACCGCCGGGCAGTATAACAGCACATGAGCTGCTGTCTCGTCATCCTCCATGCAGGCTCTGCACAGCGGACTGTCTGTGACTCCTATGACAAAGAGGTGTTTATTAAATGACCCATGGCCAGTTACAGCTGCTGTGACTGTACGCAGCAATTGTTTCGCCAGTCGGAGAACCTGTTTCGTGAGGCGGCCATCAATTGTAGGGAGTGCCTCCTTAGCCTGCCTGCACTCACCGTGGTCCAACCATAGTGTGTGATGTTGGTCCCTGGTTCGTTTCCTTACCAGAGTGAGTAGGTACCCGAAGGGGAGTGGCGCAATGGGTTCAAAAACATAACTGGCGAAATGTGGGTGTACTATAGGTACGCCTCTGCCTAACCCTTCGGGGAAACAAGGCTGTTATGTTATGTTACAACCTCGAAAGGGTAGGTCAACCCAAATATCTTGTTTTATGTTAAAAACTACGAAACATCAGCAAACATGCCAAACAATCGGTATTAACCGAGCACAAAGTAACAGTCTTAGCTGATATTGGAAATCTCCTGAAAGAATACGTGCTGGCTCGACCAGAGAAATTACCCCACTCAAGATCTCACGCTCAAAAGTCGCGTTGGCGGCCACTAGACTAATGTCAGTAAATTGTTAAAGTAAGTAATTTTTTAAGTGTTAGTTTTTTTTTTCTGAACGTTGAACAAAACTGTACGCAATGATGAATCGGGTATACTCGGCTTCAGACGTAAGTTTTCACCTCTGTCTTGTGGTCATCAGCACACATCCTCTTAACATCAATAAACAAAAAGGCAGAAGACCGACTTCAGAAACTGTCTCAATGAAATTTACTACAAGAAAACAAGTGTTTATTTCGATGAAGTTATTCAGAACGAGCTAATCTCTCTATCGCAGTGATTAAGAGGGTTTATCCTATAAGTTGGCAACGGCGCAAATAACTGTCAAATATTTACCTGTGTAGCGGCATCTTCATCGCTACATGCGAACTACGCATCAAAGACCTGACGTCACATAACATCCTGACGTCACACAAAATCCTGCATCGCGCAATTAGAGTTTACCGCGCGATAAACATATATAGAATTTCCCAACTTCAAACCTCTGGGCAGTTGCCCGCCAGACATCACACCCGTCTGGTCGGAGGATCCTCCCTATTCTATGGGGGATGAGTAAACTTTACACCCTGTTCCTCATACCCCCTAAACCTGTTTTGATGACAAATGAGACACTGAGTGACTGAGACAGTGAGGCGGGGTCGCGGAAGACCGCGTAGGAGATGGCGGGATGAGCTGGATAGGTTCCGCCAAAACTGGAAGGAGGACGCGCGGGCTCGCGAACGATGGAAGGAGTGGAGGGAGGCCTTTGCCCAGGAGTGGGACAGAGTAGGCTAGCAAAAAAAAAAAAAAAAATTACCTGTTTTGATTCTTACAGCAATATTACTGAATAGAAATAAGAAATGTGGCTAACTAGCGAACTAGAATATTAATAATGAATTGCAATTAAGTATAACATTGAATTTGATGTTGTACCCATTTTAGGTGTAAAAAACGCATTTGGAAAGTTTCCAAACAGTTTTTTTACATCTAAAACTAAACATTCGGTGTTACGATATTAATTACCTATTGCATTTCATAATCAATATTCTAGTTCGCTAGCTAGCCACATTTTTTATTTACACACAGCAATATTGCTAAATTAATCAAAGCAGTGAAATATTTGACGTCTATTTGCGATGTTGCCCATCTTCAGAATAAACGCTCTTAAGAAAATCATTCACCAAAATCGACGTCTCTAATCCATGTTTATCTCTAAAAGTGTTATTTACAATTCGGACCACTCGCCTCGGTAAACACGTGGGATTTGTTTATCTACACAAATTGTGTAAATACCGCCTGTTTCGGGATCTACGTCTTCCGCCGGCTAGCCAGAATTATTGCCTGCCGGATATTTATAGCCTTTAAGTTTTAGCAAGGTATAAGGTAAAATTAAGTGATCTAAAGATATATTTCATTCCACCTGCTTTAATAATGACAATTTTATTACTGTACACTTGCTTGTGTATGTAAGGCGAGCGCAATGTATATCCACTTTTAAAATTATGGTAAAAAAAATACTTCCTCTCTCCTTAAGTCCTTCAACATCAGCTCTGGTTTCATGATTGTTATTATTTATGTATATTCATTTATTTATTCACGTTACCCATAATTTGTTAGTATTACTTAAACTATGTTAGTATAATTAATTATGAAAAACATAATACAATTAAAAACAATAATACTTGTCAATCAATGTCACCTGGCAACAATAGTGACGCGTTTCTTTTACGCATGATCGCAAAGAAGTCATCGGTACGCGCTGTTGCGAACATCCCTGTTTATATAAATAAGTATATGCTTTATCTATGTATGTCATCATCATCATGTCAGCCGACAGACGTCCACTGCTGGACATAGGCCTCCCCCAAGCACCGCCACTTCGACTGGTTCTGTGCTTCCCGCATCCCGCGGATTCCATTCCAATTTTGTAAACTAATTATTAAATACTACTCGCACAACCAAGGCATACTCTGAATTGGAAATTTATTAAATTTATTAATTTTACTAATTCAACGATATCTAATTTAATTTATAATTTTTAATTTGTAAACCCAATATTTAATTTTAATTTAATTTATTGTTAATTTTCTATACTATTACCAATTTATGTGATATTTTTTATTTTATTTTAAGCACTTATTTTTGTATTTTTTTTTTTACATTAATTTTATTGGAATTTTGATTGGTGTTATATTGCTAGACTAGACAAGATTAGCTAACCGTAATAAAATAAAAAATTAAAACTAAACATACAGTGCATGTGGTGTTAGCCTGTAAATAATTGTTGCACTTATAAATGTATATAGTGTACTTTTAAATGAAATGTTATGTGTAAACAGTTGTAGGCCAACCTATTAATAAATAAATAAATAAATAAATAAAATTCCTGATGTATGTATTCATTGTACAATGTAAATGGTACACAACAGAATACATGCAATATTGTCTCTCCTTCTTCCTTTGAATCCATCCTTTTTTTTTTTTCGAGGGTGGGAAATCTTCAAATGACTTCTCCCGCTCTGGGCAGAGCGAGAGGGCGTGTCAGACTTTTATTGCCTAAAACCCACCCGTGTTCCTTCCGTTGCCTGTGTGCCGGGGCCGCCATATCCCTTTCGGACAAACCCGCAACCCCAGCAGGATAGCTAAACGGCTGAACCGATCTTGATGAAATTTGGTATGGGACTTTATAAACGACATAGGATACTTCTTATTGACATAGCGAACGAAGCCGCGGGCGGAAGCTACTTAATTCAATATAAAATTGGGAATGGCAGTCCCGACGAATTTAATTTTTTATTTTTCGTGACTTACTTCTGTCGTTGGTTTTTCAAAAAGTTTTAATTTTCCTTTTTAAAGATCGCTTTTAGCGATCAGACCGCTTATGGTGTCACTCCATATAGAATTAATATTTATATCTGTTATTCGTATGATGTAACGAATAAAGAGTATCATATTCTTTTTTACTTAAAGATCTTAAATAAGCACATATAGAAATGAAGGCGTTTCGATCTGAGCGGCCTGTTCCATAGATAACCTCATTTGCAACGATGTTTATACTACGCTTTTATACTACGTTGTTACCCAGTAAAAACGCCACTATTTCATGATATAAAAGGCTACTTTAGTGCCAAGACCTCAACAGTCGAGAGAACGCATATTCCTGTCTGCTAATAACAACAAAATTCGATCACCTACCCTCTCCACCAGCCGTTGTATTCTGTTAAAATATCATTGTGAAAACTTGAGTGAAGTAGAAGAATATAATAAAATAATTAATAGAACTGAGTTGTCATTGATGCGATTGACAGTACTGACAGCTCTCTTCAAGCTCATTTTTATAGAATAGGTCGGCAGGTGTAATAATTGATTATGATATCAGTTATTAGGTAGTCCATGTTCAACAGTGGCAGAATTATATGAAGATATAATTGGGTCAAGCTAGCACTTTACAATGACAGATTTATTGCAACGGCGTCGGTGACGATTAATAGCAACACTAACGCGAATGTTAGCCTTAGTTTTCGCCGAAACTTAATTACATAAATAGCCTTAATTTTCTAAATAGGTACAATATTATATTACATAAATGAATTGCCTCTTAGAGGTATTAGGAACAAGGTGTAAAGTTCATTCATCCTCCTCTATAGAAAAGGGAGGATTCTCAGACCAGACGGGTGTCGAGTCTGGCGGGCAACTGCCCAACGATTGATGTCGGATAGTCTTATATATGTCGTTCGTGCGGTAAACTCTAATTGCGCGATGCAGGATTTGTATGACGTCAGGATTTTGGGTGACGTCAGGTCTTTGATGCGTAGTTCGCATGTGGCGATGTAGATTGCTTAAACAAATTATCCCGGAAGTCATAAAAAAGTGTGTGTGGTATCAGCTCCGACGCACGACTGGAGATTATTCCTAAATACAAAATTCCTAATTGATTAGTCTTTGTATACGCAATAGGCAGAGGGTAAATAAACGCATCTAAAAAAAAAAACGGCCGAGATATCTAGATCGAAGTGTGAAATATGTAATAGGAATGTTTTTCAAAATTTTAATCCGTGTTATTTACGAATAAAACAAGTGTTACGCTTGTATAAATTTCACTCCTCATAAAATACCGGGGCCTTACCTGTACAAAATGTATTAATTAATGAAAAAACCGTTAATTAATTTGGGTAAAGACCCCATAATACAAAATTCCTGTAGAAGTTCTTGAAATAAGTAATAAAATAATAAGTTTGATACTTGTTCCTATATTGTAAGTCTCGAGGGTAAAAACTTTACCTTGACGTCATAAGTTTTCCAGTACATAATATTCCATAAGTGGGGCAAGCCTTCACACAAAAGTTGGTCGCCTCCTTTAATAGGTTCATTCGTTGACTATTTTCTAATAATTTCAAACCCTATTCGCAACCACTGTGGCTAACTAGCGAACTAGAATATTAATAATGAATTTTAAAAAATTACGTCTACTTGCGACGTTGCCCACTTTCCGAATAAACGCTCATAACAAAACTACAAAAAGATGATAGGTTTTTTTAGGAAAATACAGTAACCTAATAGGTACTTTTTTTTTTGTTAGTATTTCTTTATTTTCCTTCTAATATAGGTTTAAATCATTTATTCTCATAAAGACAAAAAAGCCACTTACATGAGAACAGACAAGAAACATTATGTAAACTTATTTTAGGTAACCGCCACCAAAGTATATGTACTTATAGTATTATATAAAATGATTCTATACTCATTCAACAGTTCAATTCTCAAAGTACAATGGAGGTCGCTAGTCAACGCAGTTTTCAATGTTGTGTTTGGATAGCCGAGACTTAAAACTGTTGAGAGAGCTAACGCTTTTTATATAACTGGGTAGATTATTAAACATATAAAGTCACGTACCTATAGGGGGCGAGCCT
This sequence comes from Agrochola macilenta, assembly GCA_916701695.1. Taxonomy (NCBI): domain Eukaryota; kingdom Metazoa; phylum Arthropoda; class Insecta; order Lepidoptera; family Noctuidae; genus Agrochola; species Agrochola macilenta. The sequence continues at coordinate 19,589,059 of OU753573.1, read as the reverse complement.
ATTGCCAACAACCGGGCACAGAACCAGACTCCGGGATGCTACTGAGAAATTCCTGATGGAAAAACCCAATAACACTTTGCCCGAACTGGGAATCGAACCAAGGACCTCATGGTCAGCAGTAGCGCTTGCGATCACTAAACCAACGAGGCTATTTCCTTCTATACTATTTTTCAATTTACTACCTTTTCTTAATCATTTTCTTTGCCCGAACTGGGAATCGAACCAAGGACCTCATGGTCAGCAGTAGCGCTTGCGATCACTAAACCAACGAGGCTATTTCCTTCTATACTATTTTTCAATTTACTACCTTTTCTTAATCATTTTCTCATCAAAAACACTACAATTTCCAAGCCAACCTAGTAAACAAGGAAGCTAGTTGGTTCTTGTAAACAGCAGTAGCTCTAATATCGCAACATAATTACGATTGATCAATCAAATTGGGTCGCTCGCCGTCCGCCCGGCGGATTGACTGCACCAACTTCTGAACGTTATTACAGCAAAACATTCGACTTATGCCGCGAACCTACGAAATTACGAATAGATATTTCCTAGTAGCGGTTTTTGGTTTCGGTGAGAATTTGGTTTCGGCTTTTGTTTTTTGGAGATCGTCTTCACATGTGTGTATAATAAAAACTTAATGATGTTCGTTGGTAAGCGCACATCTAAAGAGAACAGCTGCTGGACTGTTTTGGATATTTATTGTTCCAAAGTGTCCGTAATAGTCCGAATTAGGTTTTTATGGAAAGAGAAAATTAAAAGATCCCGGGAAAATTAAAACTATAGCTTTTCTATGGGAATTTTGTCGGGCTGCTTCTAAATTATATAATTAATATTTACAAGTTATTTTGAAACATTTTAAAAGAGTATCTGTGGAGTTTCTTGCCCATTCTTCTCAATCCGTATCTTTTGGAAGGGGCGACTAGAATCAATTCTATTTTCTTGTAAATTTAAATGTTCCAAAGTCCCTTTGTGCCTATTCAAATAAATTATTTGGCTTTGTCTTTGCGCCTTTGCCGTTAATTACATCTTGACGTACTGGAGTACTGTATTTGGTTTCGCAAAAATCTGGTTTCGGTTTTCGTATTCGTTGTAGGGTCAACACTATCTAAAAGGGCAGGTACACCGAAAAACGTTTTCGTGCCTATAATTTTTTATTGCAACCCTTGTGTTTCCGGGCTGAAAATAACTACTTTTTGGTTGAAATTATGACAAAAGCTTTATTTAGTTATAATAGGATTTTGTTTCACAATAATTTTTACAAGCTAACCAGCAGGGTAATTGAGTAACACACTTATAATGGCAATGCCTTTCATTTTAAAATTCTAAAACATTCATTGCGTTATTTACATTGTCGAGCAGACGAATATTATTCAAACATTATTATTGTATGAAGCAATTGATGAGCATTTTCCTTCAAAGGCCTTCCGATTGCGATTCAAAGTTTGTTACGCAACCGAGATGCTGACTTACTGCAAATCAACAAACAACAGTGATCTAATATGTAAATTAGATCACTGTTGTTTGTGTAAGCAACGTGCTAGTTATATCGTAAATAATTATGGTGAGTTCAATGTAATTAGGTCAAGCAGCGCGCTGCCTTACAAAGTCATTGTTCTTAGGAGAAAGGACGCGGTTTCAGTACAAAAACATGGTTTTGGCTTTATTCAAGTGTAATTCTGATTACACAATCTGTTTAATTAAAAATAAATAAATAAATAATTTATGTTGGACCAATCACTTGTAATGAAAGTATACATTTTATAAACCCACCAAGATGCAAAACGTATGTTTACTAACATTAATTATAAGAAAATTAAAAACACAGTGGATCTAATGTTATTCTTAATAACGAATTTATTATTATTATTAAAGCAGTTTGTCAGCGGGATTAGCGCTTGTCTTAATCCATTTCTTTCATGCAGAATCTAATAAAACATCAAAGTAGATACAGAATTGTTGAGGAGACTAATGTAAAGTTATAGTTTTATAAAAAATATATACACTTTATATGCCAAATAACTATACACATTGAATTGAAAATAAAAACAATAAAATATTCTAACACTAAATCTAACAAAATTAAATATGGCGTCGATAAATTCCTCTGCACCGCTGCCAACTGGTAATGTACCCAAGAGACTGGAGGCGTTGACACGTTGTCTGGCATTACTTAGACTCTAGCCAAGGTAAAAACCAGCCCTTGGGTCGCGGGAAGTGTCAAACAAACGTTTAGATATATCTCTGAATATAATATGATCAAGACAATTAAATATTTGTTATATAAAATTATAAACTCAAAGCATTTATTTCAATTAAACCATTTAAAATTGCCTGATTTTGAATTGTCAAAGAGTCGGTCCGTTAGTAGAAAGTTGAAGCTAGTTGACCATTCCATACAAGGAAATTATTCTTGTTGCTTCTTTAAGTGAGAACAAGGTAAAACAAAACAATATATGTATAACAATGCTTGTGAATAGAAAGGAGAGCACGGAAAACAAGTTTTTGACAAAAAAGTCACGAGTAGATAAACTATAGGTATAAGTTCTCTAACAAAATACAACAAGCAAATTGTAGGTTGTTCTAAGTTATAATGTAAGGTGTTAGCAGAAAGGAGGAATGAGTTTGTCATCAAACAAAATATTTGGAAAGTTGGTTTGGATTGGTCGCAAGCACTACTGCTGAGCAGCATGAGGTCCTGGGTCCAATTTCCGGGTCGGGCAAAGAGTTATTGGATTTATTGATCTGGAATTTCTCAGTAGCAGCCCGGAGTCTGGATTTGTGCCCGGTTCATGGCAATAGGCTCGCCCTTTATTATATGGGTGTAGGTACAGTCAATAGCAAAAGTAGATGATCAAAATCAGAAATTCAATACTAATGAACGGAGTTCGCGTCAGAACTGTGTGGCGTCGAAGTGATTCAAAAGTATGTGATTGTAAATTATACCAAACATTTACTACTAGTACAGCTGCCATATATTCGTGATCAGTTTTGACTCCAAAAGTTATAAACTCAATTCGTATCAGAACTAAGAAGTGATTTTTTTTTCAAAACTAGTGAATAGTTGAAATAAAAAATTTAATGATGAAACTGAGGCCACGTAATCATGAGGAAAATAATTCATCCATACTTATTTTTTAATTACTAGCTGAATTGGATAAAAATTGAATTGGACCCCGAAAAAAGCATATTATTATGTTTCATTAAAAATCATATAATTGAAAAACTTTACTATTTTAATTGTTTTTTTTTTGTAACTTCTGTCAAATGTTTAAAAGTAGCTGATGTGATACAAAAAGATAATTCAATAAATATGATTATCTTTGCATGTTTGTGAATTTATGTCAATGTTCAAAAGTAGTTGATGCGATACAAAATCATAACTCAATGATTGCTTTTGCCCAGTCGGCTACAATATATTAAAACCGGAAGGTAGATTGATATTTTTATCTTTAGGGCATTATTTATATTGACTTGTTGCGCTTTTGTCGAACTGTTAGCGTTGCGTGCGTCTGTTATCTATTGCATTGATTTATTATAACCAAGAACTAGTAGATTAAAAATATGACGCACCATAGCGCTATGTTATGTATACAAACAAGCGCAACGCTTCACTCCGTAACACAATTATAATAATGATTAAGTTAATTTGCCGGCGGACGTCACTCTGACAGATTTATCGCGGCCACGGCTTAAGCGACGCCCTTCATCAATTTATTTTGAGTTTTGGAAATTAATTTTATAATATTCGGCCTTCGGCAAAGTTTTTGGTACCAGTCACTGATGAACGTAACACCATCTCTAATATAGGTACGCTAACAAAAGATGGCTGTAACACACAGTTTATCCCTCTAGATACCGCATTGTAGGTAGTTTTCATCCGCCACTAATAAGTGTTTTAGCACTGAATTATTGAGCTATGATTGTCATATTGACATTAGATCTGCGAGTAAAGTTCGTCGCCCATTATAACAGCACCGCTCCAGCGCAGCAATGCCTTGGCATCGCCTCGAAAAATCTACGTCGTCGTCAACGCGCCGCGCCATAAGCAAGGCGATCGCTAGTCGCCAACGTGCCGTAAGCAAGGCGGCCGGTCGCTGCTCTTCTCGTTTATTCACAAGGGAGGCGCCACCGCGCGGCCGGAGAGGCGTCACCGCTCGGACGGCGAGGCGGCGGCATCTTATACCGCCTGCAGGCGCTTCGTCGCCAGCGAAAGGGCTCCTCGCTTGAAGCGTGCTGTCGGCGCGACGTGCGACGGCTCGCGAAAATAGACTTTAATGCATTTGACTTAAAATCCTAACTTGATGAAAAGTTATTTGCCGTGTCGGAGCCGAGCTGCTATAAAGAGCGATGTCCTTTACGTTTGAAGTTTAAGTTTTATTTTCCGTAATAAAATCAATCAATCTAATAAAAGTATTTGAGAAAGTGAATTTAATGCTGTAAAAAGGTATAAAAAGTCATCCAGGACTTCAAAATATCAAAAATAGCCATGAAAATAGGGGCTGCACCTTACCGACACTTAGCAAACAATATCACCACCAAAGTTCTCCTGCCCTTTCGATATTTATTAGTGGTCGGCGTAACATGTCCCTTTCTTCCACACTTCTCCATCAGTCGTCATCTCGGTAGTCACCCCTTGTCTAGCCATATCATCTATCACACAGTCCATCCATCGTTTCTTTGGTCTTCTACTCTTATCCACATTCATACTCGAAAGTTTCCTCACGACATTTTCCTCATTTCTCCGCATGATCATACCATGAAAACCGATTTTAACACAACGTGTTTCAGACTTCCTCTTATCTACCGTCAACAATATAAAAAGTATATTTACAAAGAAGCAACAGTTCAACCAAACTGTACTTCGCAGTGAAAATATAATTCGCACAGCAAAGTTTCAGCTTCAAAGAGAACCACTTACCGTTTTCCTCTTATTTTCGCTTTTGCAGCATTTCACTTGTAAAATTTTAAACCACGGTACAATCATAACATAGGTTTCTACCATAATTGATTAATTTCAAAAGATAACTCAATTAAAGACGGCATTTTCTGATCGAAAGTAATTTCTTATCATAACATCTACTGAAAGTTTTCTCATTTGAACATAACACTCGATGATGGATCGACTGTTTATCAAATGAGAGTAGATAAAACTCCGACACTAGATTATAACATTTCCTAAGTAGGTAATATTATAGTTTCACGCTGTAAATCATCGTAATTCTCGTGCCCTTAACCATATTATTAGTGGTCGGCGCAACATATATTTCTCTTCCACACTTCTCCTTCAGTCGTCATCTCGGTAGTCACCCCCTGTCTAGCCATATCATCTATCACACAGTCTATCCATCGTTTCTTTAATCTTCCCCTACTCCTACAGCCCACATTCATACTCAAAAGTTTCGGGCTATAAATCTGATAACCATATAGGGATATTTTTAAATTGTCTATCTAAACTCCACAGACACGATGGTATCGATATCTTAACATGATAAAACAAAAAATACATTAATTTGATTATTATATTTGTGGGTTCATCGACCGCAGTGTATATAGTCACATGTCACAACACGATAAAACACAAGAAAACAGCTCATACATCAAGTAACAAGACTAACAGTGGTCTTTGTCTCTTTAAAAAAACGTCAAATCTTTTTATTTCATCGTGTTTAGGCATCGATACCTGTCGCATCTGCGGAGTCAATTTAAAATAACCCTGTATATCAGTTTTTAGGTAAAGTTCGGCTTTGTCTTTTGTCGTCTCTATCACTCACACCTCTGTGACGGTCTCTTTCTAATGCTCGATGTGTCTTAATATCGTCCAGATACTGTACTTTGCATTTATTATTGGCTAGCCCGCCCCTGCTTCGCGTTGGTCCAATGGCGACATGCGACATGTACTTGTACAAGTTAAACATTAATGAATTATACACGTAAACCTTCCGGAATAAATTCTCAAAATGAAGGTGAAACCCGCATCAAAATGAATTGTGGAGTTTAGAAAAAACAGACAGACACGAAAAGCGACTGTGTTATACTATTTGTGTGGATACAATGTATTGTTTTCTCTTGTGCTACAACTTTGTCACATCCCGAGGGAAATAAAGTTGTCCTTGTCACGCTGTGATACACAGTCTTAGGTACGTGAGCAGTAACGACGTGCTGTGGCCCTCTCTAGGGTTACTTCACTTACTTATTGTGGCAGGAAAGGCCAAATAGCCCTAAGCTTTATCCGAACTAGGTAACCATTCGTCGTTTAGATCATCTTTGGGAACATTAATGTCTTTATTTACCGCTGTTAACGATCACAATAAAGTTTTTTCCATAAATGTTTTTAGTTTAACCCCTATTAGGCAGTGAGTTTGTATGTTGGGGAAAATCGTTCGAACTATTGATCCGATTCCAAAAATGATTTCACTAATGGGAAGCTACATTGCCAAGTCATAGCAACAAGTGAAATTTCTTGTTTTTCAGAAGCTAGTGTCGAATTAACGTTGCGATAATCACATCTGCGCGGAATTGGTCTTTAATTATGTCCATATTTTTAATATGTCAGACTGTATTATAGACTCTAATAACATAACACACACACACAAGATCAAACACCACTTAATCTAAGTTAGCCTCAAGTGAAACCTAGCACACATAAACATCTCCATCAGCCGGGAATTGAATCCCGGACTTCAACCACAACTTAAATTACGTGTTATGAACTCTGAATCTATCAATGTACTCGTACACTTGAACTAAGTTCTAAGTTATTTATTTATTTATTTATTTATTTAGGCAAACCAACTAAATACACACAAGGACATTCAAAGTACATGTCATTAACAAATACAATAGAATTGCATGCATCTAAATTATAGGTAAGCACAGCATTTTAATTAGATCTCATTATACAATAATAATTAATACAAAGATGGATAACAATTTAATTAGAACCAGAATATCATTTATCTACTTAAAATTAACTTGAAATTAAATTTAAATGAATTGAATGAAATGAAATTGAATTGAATTGAATTGAATGAAATGAAATTGAATTGAATTGAATTAAATTAAATAAGATTGAATTAAATTGAATTAACTAACAAACTAAAAACATAACTAACTAAAATTATTATAATCAAAGCACACACACAAAATAAAATAATCAGACACAAATTTAAATAAAATAACATAACAGAAAAAACAGAAACATAAAAAGAGAAACATTATTGAGCAAGAATTACATATTATTGAGCAAAGCTCTTTTAAACTTTGTGATGCTGCCTGAAAATATGTCGAGGTCACAATCGTGAAAAATGTCGTTACACCTTCTGAGAATATAGGAAAGGGGGGCATTTCTACCGTACTTGGTTTTGCGGCTACCAGGAGCAAAAGGCTTATAATTATGAAGTCTAGCTGACGACCGAGGCGTATTAATATTAATTGAAGACAGAAGCTGTGAGCAATCCACGCCTTGATTTAATATCTTAAATAAGAAAATTTGACCCGCAAAATCTCGACGCCAGTGCAAAGATTTCATTTTAAAGTGATTCAGTCTATCTTCATAGTTTTCAACTGTATACCTTATACCTGCTTTATAAGAGAGTCTTTTTATAAATTTTATTTGAACTCTTTCGATGCGTTGGATATGGATATTATGTACTGGGTACCAGACGATAGAGCAATATTCTATATGACTACGAACTAATGCAGAAAACAGAACTTTCAGTGCAGTCAAATTACTGAATTGTCTTGTGTTACGGTTTAAAAATGCTAACATTCTATTGCTTTTATTTATTACGGTTTCCGTGTGTTTGAAATTTCATTTCAGAATCGATAATGATGCCCAGATCTCTAACTTCAGACACTTTACTTAATATTTGGTTCCTCATTATGTACGTAGAGTTAAATTTAAGTTTTTTACGAGAAAATTTCATATGGTAACATTTGGCAACATTAACTTGCATGCTGTTCTTCTCACACCACACACAGAGCCTATCAATATCCTTTTGCAAAAGAGCTTCATCGTTCTCTGTCATTACAACCCTATAAAATTTTAAGTCGTCGGCATACATTTCAAAATGAGAGTTTTGTATGGAATATTTAATGTCATCAACAAACATTGTGAACAATACTGGGCCCAAGTGTGTCCCCTGTGGTACACCAGATGTGGGCGTGAAGTTGTTGGATGAGTGTCCATTTACTACTACTCTAGCTATTCGGCCAATTAAGTAAGACTGGAACCATTTCAGAAGTGACCCATGAACACCGAATGTGATTTCGAGCTTTTGTAGCAAAATGCTATGGTCAACTTTGTCAAAAGCTTTGCTGAAATCGCTATAGATGGCGTCGACTTCGTTACCGTTACTCATGTAAGCAAGAGTTCGTTCGACAAAGTTGGCCAAGTTTGTGGCAGTTGATCTATTTCTAAAGAAGCCATGTTGATGTTCCGTAATAGAGCCTTTGATATGCCAATTCATGATGGGACACAAAAGTGATTCGAGAACCTTTGCCAAAGTGGGTAATATACTAATAGGCCTGTAATTGCACACATCAGTCTTATCCCCTGATTTTGGAATTGGTATTATTATGGCTTCCTTCCATATCTCCGGAAAAACTCCATCAGATAACGATCGGTTGTAAATTATACACAATGGCTTAGATAAAACATTAGCACACTCCCTAATAAACAGTGGGGGTATACCGTCAGAGCCGGGCCCTTTAGCAACATCTAAGTTCTTTAGTTTTCTCTGTATGCTAAGTTCAGATAGTGTTACTTGATGTAAGCTGTTACTGTTGCTGGATTTATAATGTGCAGGGTCTGGGCCACTGCCAGAAATAGGGTTGTATACCGATGCAAAGCTCTCCGCAAATAAATTAGCTATGCTTATGCCGTCGGTCGCAGTGCTATCGTTGAGCCTTATGTACCTTGGTATAACGCTTTTGTTATTGCGTTTGTTTTTTATGTATGACCAGAAGTATTTAGGATTTTTAATCACATTACTTTGTACATTTTGTAAATACTTCTGATACAACTCTTTTATTTTCCGGTTAGATCGGTCCCTAAGTAATACAAATTCAAATTCATCTCGTTTATTTTTATATTTTTTCATCCTCTGCCGACATTTTTCTTTTTCTTTTAACATTTTTATTAAACTGTTATTATACCAGACTGGGTATGATTTTTTACCAGCATTCTGCCGTGGGACCAATTCAGCAATAATCTCCCGCAATACAGAATAAAAAGCAGCAACTGACAGATCAACGGTATCCGATTTTAAAACAGTGTCCCAATTTGTTTTCTCAAGACGATTTCTAATTTCACGATAGTCGGCTTTATGGAATTTATAAATCTTGGTAATTTTATTCGTAAGTGTCTTAGGAAGGTTGAGATGAATGGTGATCTGTAAAGGTGGGTGAAAATCATCGACTCTTGATATGGAATCACAAGACCGAGTTACCTCAATCGGATAAGTTAAGTTGGATATAACTAAATCTAGAATCCTATTCTGTTTATTTTGGATTGAGTTATACTGGTATAGATCGTTAGAGGATAAGAATTCTATAAAAAATTTACTTATATTATTGGTGCCGATATTTGGTACCGCATGTTGATGTTGTGATGTTTTTGTCCATTCGACGTTACTTATGTTGAAGTCACCTATTATAATTATGGGTTCATCATTAATTACACTACTAACTCTATTCGTAAAGTACGTTATAAGATTAATGTTTACCGGAGGAGCCAAATAAGTGGCGCACAAGTGGATTTTTTTAGATGTTTTAAGAGCACGATTAGTTGATAAGTCTAGTGTCACCCATAAGTCCTCACAACTAGACTCGAATGATGAATTTCTATAAGCATTTATAGATTTATGAATTGCGATAAGCACACCACCTCCCTCCTTGCCCCCAGAAAAAGTTCCCGACTGCCTATCTCTTCTAAAAATCTGATAACGGCTATCAAGAATTTCTGAATCTAACACATTTTCATTCAGCCAGGTCTCAGTGAGCACAATCACATGAACATTCATAGTCAACACATTTAAAAAAACTGTATCTAATTTTCCGCGGATACTTCTGGAATTTTGGTAATAGATAATTAATTGATCGAATTTTATAGTTGAATTATTTTGACAATGACTGATTGTGATTAAAATGAAAGTGATTAATCTAATTTTTTTAAACTTTCCAAACTTGTTATAACACGTGTTAATGAACCTTCCTCTTTCCTGATAAGAATTTTTCCATTTCTAACCCAGACAAACTTGTATTTCTTCTCCTTGGCTGCGATCCTGGTAGCTGCATGCAATGATTTGTTAGCTAAAGTGAGGTGTTCGCTTACATAAACTGGGGATTGCTTGTCTCCGTACCCCAGTAACTTGGTGTTCAATTTATTGTTGGGGTTCGATCTGTTGTACAAGGAAATTGCTCCAAGAAGATTATCGCGCTTAATTTTGCTTGGTACCTTGCAGATAACTGCTCTCGGTTGATTCGACGACGCGTTCAGCTTTTGTACTCTAGCGCAAGACAATATCTCACTTTCTGCTATAGGATAAGACACAACGTTGCTCAGTTGTACTAAAGTTTTGACCAGGTTCTCTTGCTTATGTTCGGGTAAACAGTGTATTTCTATATTGTTTTGCCTAGCATCTTGCTCTAATTGCGCAACTCTTACTTCCATTTCTGTCACCTTTTTAATCAAACAGCTATTCTCACTGCGCAGACATTTTACCTCTTCATTGCAAGCTTTAAATTGGGCCGTCATGTCTTCGAAATCGGCGTTCATAAATTGGATTGATTTTTCAAAACTAAGGATTTCCTCTCTCATGGACGAAAATTCGTCATTCAGAATTTCCTTGATTGCGGCGCGAGTTTCTGTTCTTATAATGTCTATGATTTCAGAGCGCAGTATAGATTTCGAATCCTCACGCTGATCTGAAATGATGAAATTATCTCGTGTTGCTTTGTTGCTTTTGTTGCGATATGTGACGTTCATCGTTGATGACTCCTAATTTGGTTCGGTAGTTAAGCTAATGTTTGCCTCCGATTGATGGTGAATAAGCGGTGAGTGTCGTTGTTGGCTTGAAGAACCAGATACAGCAGGCGAGATAGGCGGCGTTCGCTTTAACGGCATTGTAACTTGGTAGCGTATTTATTGGAAGAAAAATATATAACGGAGAATATTGATGAAAAATGCTTTCGTTTTGAACTCGGAGCTTCTCGTATGGCACAAACAGGACTTTTGAAAATACAAAAATAATATCACCTAGTGAGACTCGAACCCGGCTTCACGGGGCAGGTACACGCTGTAGCCACACGACCAGACGTTCGCTGATTAAGAGTACGAAATTAACAGCTTGATTGGAACGGGTTGCCGATGTAGTTGAGGGTTGAGTTGGTACCGTTATACCACAGTCCGAAGTTCACTTTTACATTCACTTTTTAAACTGAATACGAGTTCGTTATTTTATTAAAATGTTGTTTTGAGATAGTTCCACTACTTGCATCACTATAATATTTTCACAGATTGTCACTTATATATTGCACTTTATGTTTGTGAATTATTTTTAGCAGATAAGTTATTTTAAATCACTTTATCAAATTAAAATTGTAAGGAGAACTGACAGCAGGTCTGTACGCGGTCACGCACGATGACGTAAAAAGATAAAGATAGGTTAAGTTAGGGTCGTAAGTAATTCGGTTTGAACAAAAAATGAAGTAATAGTCTTATTAGGAGTTTGAAACTACGTTACTTGACTGTCAAAAAAACCGGCCAAGTGCTTATCGGACCACACACGGTGAAGGGTTTCGTAGTAGGGAATTTTGATAAAACTATAAATTAACGATTTGCGGACTTTTTCCTTTACTTGCGTTTTAAACGTATAATACCTACAGACAATCAATCTGCGTAGCCTTTTCCCAACTATATTGGGGTCGGCTTCCAGTCTAATCAGATCCAGCTGAATACCAGTATTTTACATTGAACGTGGCCTTTGCGCCCGAGTGGGACAGCGCAGGCCAAAAAAAAATGTCAATCTGGCTGCCTAGCCTTTTCCCAACGATGTTGGGGTCGGCTTCCAGTCTAACCGGATGCAGCTGAATACCGTATTTTATATGAAGCGACTGGCTATCTGACCTCCACAACCCAGTAACTGGATAATACGATATACCCGTTAGTAAGACTGATTGTCAGACTTTCGGGCTTCTGATGACTCGTAAAGACTGTCAAACATCCACAAATGACAGCCGGGACTAACGGTTTTAACGTGCTTTCCGAGGCACGGGGGAGTCTCGGTACGTAAAGATGGCCACCCATCCACAGACCAACCCCGGCAATCGACCCGTGCGGCAGTTATTACTTAGCCACGAGCTCCTCAATTAACAAATAACTATTCTTATTCATGAAATATTAGCATAATTGGTAACTTTAAAAAAAAAAAACATGAAATAAAGAGACTTTTTTATTTTAATTTTTATTGTTATTGATTTATATGATTTCAGGAGAATTAAAAGGTACTCGTAATTATGTTTCGTCATTTCGCTGTTTTTGTTAATAATTATCCTAAAGTGTCTCTAGGTGCAATGAAATTTAATTTAACGAAAATGCCAGATCCTACAATTATACACACAATAAAAGGAAATAAAAATAAATAAATTCAATGTAGTGTAAGTAAAGAAGTTCGAATCCGAGGTTGTGATTGATAAAATAAAAAAAAATACAAAGACGAATGTATGTATGTGCGGACAGGCTCAAATTAAATGGGACAGACAGAGTTACTGGGGTGTCTTCCCGGTGGAGACAAAGCTGTGGGAGCAACGGGTAATGGCAACTTTACGTTTATACACCTCTCTTTGTTCACTTTCCAGTATAACGGTTTGGTAACAAAAACGACGGTAACACCATAAATATATGTATATCAAACGACACCTTCAAACCAATCTTCTCATAAAGTCTATAAGCCCCCGTTCACAAGATCTAATTGGCAGTCAGCGCCGCGCGCGCTGCCTGGCGGTGGAAAGTGGCAGTTTGCCTCAAAGCTTCCCGCCCATTGTTACCGAGAACTAAAAACTTGCCGAGTTCCACGGAATTATTGTACGTGGTACTAGGGCTGACAGGAAATAGAATGGAGGAAAGTGTCCGGATTGATTCGAATGGAAATGTGAAAATGAAATGAGTGGAAGAATGAAAAATGTTTGCAATTAAGTCGGCTGGTGTTTGTAGAAAGGTAGTAATGTTAAAGATAGATGCTTTCTCTAAAACATTGCTCAGACTTATTAAAAAAAACGAACATTCGTCGTTAAAAAAAAATCCGCAAATTATGAATACCCGCTGAATCTTGCAGTTGAATCTTGATTAATATAAAAATTTCGAGTTTGTTTGCGTGATCGTTCAACTAAACTACTTTCGCCGTTTTCACCATCATTTAGAGTATTATTCTGGAAGGTTTATATGTTTAATTAATTAAACTTACATTATTTTTATAAAGAATTCGTGATGTTTTGTCGAGTTGTAAAAACCGTGCGAAGCAGGGCCGGGTCGCACATTAAACTGTGTATAAACAAAAACCCGTTCAAATATCCAGACAAAAGTCCATCCATCACGATGACACTTATCCAAAATTACACAAGGTAAACAAGAAAAACTTTAATATTTTTTTCCGACAACCCTAATTAGTAAACCTGAGGGTGAAACGTGGACAAGGGTAGCGTCACGACTGACGAGCTCAGATAACATTGTGTGAACATGCCTTTATAAGGGCGCGCGCACAACAGATAGGTAGTTTTAAGGAGCAAGCGCTTCGTAAGGGAATTGTCACGTCACTGAAATGATACGGGAGAGAGTTTTGGAATTATGTTCTGTTATTTGTTATGTCTAAGTTTTTTCAATTTAATCGCCTTTTTTATATTTGTAGAAGAACTATTCGCCTGCTATGGAGCGGGTTATGCTCGGAGTTTCTTTTAAGGATAGAATCAGAAAAAAAAGGAAAATTAAAACTTTTTGAAAAACCAACCACAGAAGTAAGTCACGAAAAATAAAAAATAAAATTCGTCGGGACTGCCATTACCAATTTTATATTGAATTAAGTAGCTTCCGCCCGCGGCTTCGTTCGCTATGTCAATAAGAAGTATCCTATGTCGTTTATAAAGTCCCATACCAAATTTCATCAAGATCGGTTCAGCCGTTTAGCTATCCTGCTGGGGTTGCGGGTTTGTCCAAAAGGGATATCGCGGCCCCGGCACACAGGCAACGGAAGGAACACGGGTGGGTTTTAGTCAGTAAAAGTCTGACACGCCCTCTCGCTCTGCCCAGAGTGGGAGAAGTCATTTGATGATTTCCGAAACTCAAAAAAAAAAAAAGCCGTTTAGCTATGAAAGCGTAACAAACAAATCTTTTCTCTTTATTATAATATTAGGTTAGATAGTTTAGATTAGAGACTGAGGATCTTAGACCAGGTGATTCTTTGGCAAAAGGCTTGCTCCCTACCTAAAACATATCTGGCGTAAGGCGAATGTACTATGATAAAATAATACACCCCGTACTCCTCCACTTCGGGGAAGACCGGTGTGAAATTTTTCTCAAACCACTAAAGCATAACTTTATAATTATTTTATATTATGCCCACGTAGCGTCTATCTGTCTAACGGCCTTTTCAGCGTTCATAAACGATAAGCTTTGTGCCTGTAGAGATACATCTTGTAATCAGAGCAACTACCATCTGACCTCCACATGATAACCAGATTAATGGAGCATAACCAAATAGTTTACGGAAGTATGAAGTTGGACAAAAAAATATGTTTAAACGTAGACGTAGATAGGACGTATCACATAAATCGATGTGACGTACCTACGTTTAAACATATTTTTTTCAGGTCAGTTACTGAAACAAGATAGGTTATTTAGGCGGGCCCTTAATACCTAAATAGGTAACCTATCTTGTTTCAGTAATGATTGTCCATGCCTCTGCTATAAACCGATATAATTGCCTTTTTTTGTATTCAAAACTTGAAAGACAGACTTATAAAAACGTGCATTTTAGGCATTCTGCTGATAATCCCTGTCTTTTATTTATTTCCAATATATACCTACACTTTAATTTCAACACTTAATTAGTGGCTTTGGCGTACATGAAAATTATTCAGATTTGTTACAGTTGTAATAGCAATCATGTCATTTCGTTTAAAATTGGTTTTTACTTTTATTAATATCTTCATATTTTATAAACATTATTTTCTCATGAATGTGAATGTGACAACGCTGTAGGCTTAGCGGACTGTAGATTTATTGATCATCTTCTATTTTGTTAAGTACCTGGTACTTATTACACTGTCCTCCCATACCTATTAATACTGTTATTTGAACTAGTTAATAAAGCAGCTGACGTAGCTGAGGCGTTTAATGAGTTTTTTGCCAACTTACCTGTAACTACCACTCGCTCCTTAAATTCATCCCATCTAAAGCTGAAAACCTTTTGCTTAGTAGTGTGGCTAAAAATAGTCCCTTATTTAGCTTCAAACATATAGTAACGCCTCGTGATGTAGTTAATGTCTTTAACACACTCAAGTCTAAAAACACTGGTGATTACTGGGGTATCTCCATTAAACTTTTAAGTAATATAATAGACATCGTAGCCCCCTATCTAGCTGTTACTTGTGTTACTAAATGTGTTGATTTAGGAACTTTTCCTGACCTCATGAAGAATAGTAAAGTCATACCATTATTTAAATCAGGTAATAAAAGTGACGTTGGCAATTTCAGGCCTATTTCTATCTTACCAGCATTTAGCAAAATATTTGAAAAGTTAATACTCAAGCAGTTGCTAAGACATTTTAATTTAAATAGCCTCCTTCATAATGAACAATATGGCTTTACAAAAGGTCGTTCGACTACATATGCGGGTGTTGCTTTGCTGAAACACATATTTAAGGCATGGGAGAACTCGCAAAATGCTATTGGGTTTTTCTGTGATCTTTCCAAAGCCTTTGATTGCGTGCACCATGACACGCTTTTGCGTAAACTGCGTCATTACGGTGTGCAAAACGAAGCTCTCAACGTTTTAAATTCGTATTTACATAATAGGTCCCAATGTGTAGATGTTGATGGTGTGAAATCTTCTGGGCTACCAGTTCAGTTAGGTGTACCTCAAGGCTCAATACTGGGTCCATTCTTGTTCTTAGTGTATATCAATGACTTACCATTCTATTTAAAGGGTATCTGTGAAGTTGTACTGTTCGGAGATGATACCTCTCTTATTTTTAAAGTAGACAGGAATAGACAAGATTTTGACGATGTAAACAGTGCACTCTCAATGGTTACGGATTGGTTTACGACAAATAACCTAGTTCTCAATGCTAAGAAAACGAAATGTGTAAAGTTTGGCCTACCAAATGTTAGAAATCTAGGTCCCAACATCGTCTTAGATAAAGAGGTGCTCTTTATCTCGGCAGTTTTTCTGGGCATAACAGTAGATGCCAAACTTCAGTGGGACCCACATATTATTTCGAGTCTAGTGGGAAGGCTCAGTTCGGCCGCCTACGCCGTCAGGAAAGTAAGACAAAAAGACGTCGATACAGCTCGGTTAGTCTAATTTTGTTATTTTCATAGCGTTATATCCTACGGTCTTCCACTGTGGGGCAAAGCTGCTGATATTCAAAATATATTTGTCCTTCAAAAACGAGCTGTTCGAGCTATTTACCAACTTGGTGCCAGAGTTTCTCTGAGCGATTTTTTCAAAGATATTGGTATCCTCACGGTGGCATCTCAATTCATCTTCGCCAATATCTTATATATTAGGCAAAATATACACTTATACACTAAAAACAGTGATTTTCACAATGTTAACACTAGAAATAAGGACAAACTACGAGCTCCATTTCACCGGCTTCATAAGGTTCATAACTCATTTGTTGGGCTTGGTATAACCTTTTATAACAAGCTACCCTCTTCTTTGCTAGGTTTGCCTTTTAATGCCTTTAAAACGAAAGTAAAGTCTAAGCTTTGTTCAAAGGCATACTATTCTATCAACGACTACTTAAATGATAAGAATAGTTGGTCGCTGTGATTAACTCAAGACAATGTTTATGTTCTTTCTCCAGCTTACGTACTGACAAGTTATATGAGTTGTTTATTTTATTTGACTTTTTAAGTCAAGTTATTTTAATTTATTGTCGACAAAATCTACTCATCACCATGTTTTTTTTATGAGTTGTATTGCAATATGTGGTTAGCTAGTGACTTCGACAATTGATCATATTATTTATTGTTATTAGTAATTAACTGTTTGTTTATTGATTTTACATCGATGGTCCTAGTCTATCTTTTATAACTTCCAGTTATAACTATATGTAAGCGGGCACGCACTTTATGCCTGGAGGCTTTTTATTTAGATATTAAGTTCTGTTTACGTTTAGTTTTTTATTTCGGCCTGAGTATAGTTCTCGATGATTTTGTTTGGTATATTGGTGTGTGCTAGCTAACATATGGCTAATAATTTAAATTATGTTTTGTGTTGCGTAATGTAAATTATTTTGAATACTATTATATAGAATCATTTTCTTTTTGTTCTTCTAACTGAACAGACAGCTGGGGAGTTTGTTGCGCCACTTCTTCTTCCCAGCTAATGCACTAGGAAGTGGTGAAGGGTGGGCGTTTTGGGGGACTGTCTTATGTAATTTTGACGTTCGAAAAGTGCTGATTCTCAACCTAGTTTGAATAAATGACTTTTTAATTTGAATTTGAATTTGAAAATATTGTAAAGGCCAATTATTTTGAAAAGAGTAACCGAGAGTTTCTTGCCGGCTCTTCTCTATAGGAAACGACCAATTGGAACCGTGCACCTAGCATCTGACGTTTCATTAGTGCCCATTTAAGTGTTTTTTTTTCTTCTGACATGTCTTCTCGATTTTTCGACATAAACAAATAGCACACATGTGTGCATATCAACTCGGAGAGGGATCTTCATCGTATCAATTCGACCCATTCAGTATTCTTTGTATGAAACTCCCTACTGCAGCGTTGCAGTAGGGAGTTTCATACAAAGAATACTACATACTACAATACACGAATAGACGAGGCGATTACGTTACGATTTCGATTAGTGTGCGTACACTAATCGAAATCGTAACGTAATCGCCTCGTCTCGGAACAAGCTCACGAACCGCGACGATACGGTGACGATCCCTATCCGAGTTGATATGTGTGCTATGACCTATAATCTACGCCCACCAGTGAATTTGGAATAAAAAATTAAAAACATTTTCAGGTAACGGGGATAAAGCTTCGATAACCTAAAAGAGCGGTGGCCACCACATAACGGCCGTCATGAGAATGAACGCACCGGGGTTGGACTTTACGATGCCAAAAATGCCTCTCTACGGGAACACACCTAATTACGTTAACTATTTATTATAACATTTCAGTGACGTCATTGGGCGTTTAATTGCGGACGTTATATGGTAGACACAGTTTTAGGAAACCAATGTCAACGACGCTAATCAGTATTATAAACTCAAAACACAAATGAGCAGCCAGAATGTCACAGCACTAAATAAATCAATAAATCTTCACAAAATGATAATAAAGTTGGTATCTATTTACTTATTTTCCTGAAGCAGCACCAGTATGACCCAATCTGACCTCCTTCCATAGTGCAATCAATGTAATCTTATCAGTGTACTTACAAGATATTGTGGTCTGTGATTAAAAACAATCTTGGTCGCTGCTTCATTGGCCTTATTTTTATTGAATTTTAATACGCCGGGAGGGCAGATTTTCTTATAAATAAGAATAATAATTAAGTTTGTGTTTTGATTTTCATGTCTTTTTCCGCGTGTATTATGCGAATTGAATTTCCCTAAAAAATTATTAATGTGTTTCAAATGGGATTTCCCATCGTCAAAAATGACGAATTTCTCCCCTATATACACCGTGACATTTTAGTCGTCTTACAAAAGCAGCCCACTTCATGTATCCAACGACTACAAAACATTCATTAAAAAAAATGGGTATATTGTAACATTTTTTATATTACTCGTAGAGGTATTTTGTGTCGGTTTCATTGAGTGACCCTTTGTAAGACGACTATATTGTTACGATGTATATATTTTTTTTTTTACAAATGCTTAGTAGTCATTGGATACATGAAGTGGGCTGCTTTTGTAAGACGACTAAAATGTCACGGTGTATATAAGGTGTATCTATTCATACACGAAATATTTTAAGAGATATACCTATAGCTGGTAAAGAAACTATAAAAACGAAAAAAAATAAAAATATCTCGATGTTTTTTATTTTACGTAATTATTATAATTTTAAAACTGCTTGAGACATTTTGCATAAAACCTTTACTCCATATTCTATGAATGACCCGCCCGCCGCGGTGAGAGAGGTGACCGCCTCGATGCGGCATGCGGCGCGGCGGTGCCGCACAGACACTCGTCTCTCGCACTCCGCAGTCTGTGTGCTGCCGGACGCAAACACCTGCCCGCACCTCAGGTTATATGGGACCTATCACTGGTGAACTGTAGTGGACATACGAAAATACACCTCTGCCTATCTCTGAAATAAAAAATCTTATTAATGGTCACCTTCAGATACGGAACTCTTTTGCAAAATTTCAAGTTTCTGGAGCCAGCGCGAGCGGTTTAGGCGGTGTGTTGTCGGTCAGTGAATTTAAGTTTTTTATAGGTAGATTCTCTCTTTAACTACGGTACTGCTAGCAAAATCTACTTTTGTCGAAACTCATTCTAAGCGTTGCTTTTTATCACTGAAAAAAAAAATACTCTGTACTACTGTGATTCTCAGCATACTTCAGCGATATACCTACGTCTGGGTATAGTCCATCATCCAGTAAAAAAGATCAATAGGTACGTAACAAAGGGATAAGGGAACTCCCTAACGTCTAATATCTCAAGTACTTGTAATAAAGTAGTGAAAAGTATCTCCGTCCCTCAGAAGTAACCCTTCCAATCCATCGGCCCTCACTCGGCAATATCTAACCCACAAATTTCTTACATAAAGCGGGCTTTTAGGCTCAATTCACTGTGAAATCGGTCCGATGTTCGTACCTGCTTTTTGTTAAGAAGGTTAATCATTTATAAGGAGACGGTATTTCTCGTTTTATCAATTTTTTGTGATAGAAACTACAACTTCCAACAAAATATGAATGGGTTTAACAACTGCCAGCGTCTGTGTTCCCCCTTTTCACTTCTAAGCTAGACTGAACAGGCATTTTCTGGGAACGTTAGTTCCATCGTGGACCTCATCCATCGCTTTCCATCAGGTGAGATCGAGCTCAAGAGCAGGCCAATTTGGCAATACAAAAAAAAAACATGATAATTTCGAGATAGACGGTGCTAAAGCACGATACTGGCTAATTAGGAAGTAAATATTAAAAACCGACTGGAATATGCATGGAAAAAATGTGTATCCAACCCCAAAAGAAGAGCTCATGGATTTCAATAACGATGCTATAAAGGATCAAAGAAAAAAACAAACGCGAAGATGAAAGAAAAACAAAACACAACCGTCCGAGTTTTAAACCCACATTAATAAAAGTTGAAGAGTGAATTGTTTTAAATATTGGTTGGATAACATCACTGCCCTTGAGTAGAGGTCACACGCGGACGCGGCGACCTTGACCCAATTAGTGACCTTCGATCCGAGGGTTGGTTTCAGCTGCGATGGTGTTGATTAAGCACGAAAGGTGTGGCAAGAGGAACACAAGCATGAGGTATACCTACCTATTATAGGTAGGTATACCTCATGCTTGTGTTCCTCTGAGGTGAAGTGTTTGATAAGTAATTTCATCCCATTTTTTTAAATAGGGTAGGTAAAAGTGTAGATTGGTATCAATAACGCAAGCTACTATCAATAATCCAAGTTTATTTTCATGTTCACCTTGCTTGATTGACAGATACCTAAAAAATGCTATACACGTTCTACGTTATCATAAACACTTTATTGTACTGCACACTACATTTTCCTTTTTGTAGCTAACCTTAGTTTAGAAAGAAAGATGCTGTTTTAGCTGTATATAAGGTTTTAAGTCACGTCTGGACTATTATACCTAATCATAAGTAATTTTCCAAGACTTTAAACTACCATGAATGTTCTACCAACTTTTAAACGCAAGAAAACCCCACATTCAAAAATTACCATTTTTCTTTCTCACACATTTCCATAGTTTATCATCGCCATCAACATGTACACACGTGCTGACATTAGCAATGCCACCATGTCTGGGGCATCCATAACATGCAATGGTCGTGTAAACAAGCATTTGTTAGCGCTATAAATGGCGCTCAGTCACGCATACGATACGCTAAGAAGTATCGTGGGGTAAAGTCTTACTCACTGACGGGTTTGAAGGTCAAGGTCGAGGGGTAACGGTTTGTTGTGGGTAGCTGAAGGGTTATTATAGGTAATTTACTGGTTGTTTGTGTCAAGCCGGGTTGACTGAAAGATGCAATGCAATGTTTGTATGGTGACACTTAAAGCTGAATGCATAACATAACGTCACGCCTGTGTTCCCCGAAGGGTTAGGCAGCGGTGTACCTATAGTACATCCAAATTTGGTGAGAGGGCGAGCCTATTGCCATCAACCGGGCAAAAGTCCAGACACCGGCCTGCTACTGAGATATTTCACATAAAATAAAACCTAATAACACTTTTCCCGACTTGGGAATCGAACCCAGGACTTCATGCTCAGCAGTAGACCAACGATACTGAGCTTAAAGTGTTACATTTCAAAAACGCAACAAAACCCGCTTTCGATCATTAACTGAACACGGACAACTATTTCGGAAGCGTATGCCTTATTTTATGCTGAGAACTAATGACATTTCTCCTTGAAAACAGACAAAGCTATAAACACATGATTACATAAAAATCTCACTAACAAACATAGGTAGGTAGGTACTGCAAAACGCTAAGAACTTTTCCTCCCCAGAGTAAAACGACGAAGTTTTTAAAAACTTTTATAGAAAATCTTAACCCTGCCCCTGCGGTATGGGTAAACACATGTCCCGAATCGTAAATTACCCTCCAAGAGTAATAAGTGTCTTGGGAACGACCGGGAAGGAATGAACGAAATCGAACGAACTTAAGTTATTGCACTAGTTGCTGTTTCTCTGTTTCGGAGGCAAATAAATGATTGTAGTGTAATGGCCCAATTTCCGTTGGACGCTGGCAAAACTGAACTGAAATGAAAGTATTGCTGTACAATAAATTACAAGAGAGTTTTTTAAATGCGATAATTATTTTACGGTAGATGTCTTGCGTAAATTTATGCCCGGTTTTTGGTCATAGGCTCATTCATTTTTTTTTGTTCATAGGTTTAAAATAAGAACTGATGTACACACGGCTACACATCAAGCTGTACATTTCCAGTATAAGTTGACCTCTCATTCTACAGAAATCCTATACAATGCGAGATCAGCATAAACTGGAAATGTATAGCTTGATGTGTAGCCGTGTGTACACAGTTATATAATAAATAAATCTTTATCTTTATAATTTAGAGCGAAAGAGAATTTATCAGAACAGGCCAATTTATTTATTTTTTAATTTACGGGGAATACAGACGTTAAAAGATGTTAAAAGTTAGTAGTAAGTACACACGGCTACACATCAAGCTATACATTTCCAGTTTATGCTGATCTCGCATTGTATAGGATTTCCGTACAAATGTGAGGTCAGCTTATACTGGAAATGTATAGCTTGATGTGTAGCCGTGCGTACTAAGTTATTAAAATGGTATTACCTATTACCCCTATTTTTTTTTCTTTTTCATAAAAATATTTAAAAATGTAATTTGTATGTATAAAAATGTAATAAAGAAATAATAATAATAATAAAGTTTTATTGACCATAAGTTAGGTTACAGTACACCGTTAATACACATTTACATAGTACATAATAAAGGGCACAACCACCTACGTTCAACTACACTAAGTTAGAACCCATCTATAACAAGTAGCAAGGGGAGTAGAAGAACAGTTAAATTATAATAATGCTATCACAAGTAAACTTAACAACAATGGTTCACATACTTGATAAAATATATAAATGCCCAATGACGGTATACAGAGAAAAGTTCTTTACCTCCCGTGCTAGTCCAGGACTGTGTTACGGCAAGGTAAGATTCTCGCTCATGGAATAGTAGACGTAATGTAATCACGTTAAGACACTTTTTACCAATTACATTTGTTTTGCTGTGAATCATAGATGACGATAACGAGTTACAAGCTTAGCGTAAACAAGTAGTATACGTAAAGAAATCAAACAATGCAACTACTAACGTTATTTCAATGTAAACAAGGTGTTTTCACAAAACAATATTTGTTTAGAATTTGTAATAAGACAAACGTGTTAAAAATGAAATAAAATAATAAAAAATAAAAAAAGGTGTTTCTAAAACTAAAATAATAAAATAAAAGTAAGAGCCTAACGAAAGTTGTATTTTTTTTTTTTTTTTTTTTTTTTTTAGAATATAATTTAGAACTACTACTTATCTTCAATTAATAATGATTACTTATAGTGTATATATATATTACTTACATATATTCATATAATGTTTTTATTGTTTAGTAGTTATCGGTATTCAATAAAATATATATTTTTATATAAATAATTACTGACATATTTGTATAAGTTTTTCAGTCTGTTCATAATCCAAGTCACTCAGAAACTCATCCAGAGCCCTTCTACACACAAATCTCGTCGTATCCTTAAGGGGTTTAATTTTACTTATGCGATTGTACAATAGAGGAGCCAAGAAATAAGAGAAACTCTGTGCAAAAGTGGTTTTGCATGCTGGGACGTCATATACCTCATGCACTCTTCTGAGAGATTTGGAAACAGGTTTTTCGTAGAAATGTTGTCTCAGGACTATTCTTTTTATAAAGAGTTGGCGAATATTTAGGACTTCAAACTCTTTGTACAACGCAGTTGTAGGATATCTAATTTTTTTTAAATTAATCACTTTTAGAATACATCTAATGGCCCTTTCTATTTTTATAAGGGTACTTTTCCTAGCACCACCCCAGGCTGAGATACCATAAGTTACTATCGATTGGCACAGTGCAAAATAGACAGTTTTGTTTGTAGCTTTGTCTTTTAAGTTTCTTATTCTTTTAAAAATCGGTATAAGTTTACGAATGCGAGATTTTAGATTATGAATATGTTGTTTCCAATTTAAATTTTCATCGATCTCAACTCCAAGGTATTTTATACTTTTACTAGGAGATAAGACAGGGCACCCGCAAGTACTTGCAGCAGAACAATTAGAGGAATGAGCTTTTAAATTAAAGTCGGTAGGTTGCAAACTATTATTTATACTAAATGTTATAAATTTTGTTTTTTTAAGATTTAATGTAAGCAAATTACAATCAAGCCATTCAATTATATTTTTAAGACCAATCTCGGCTGACGATTTGACATCACTCCATGTTTTTTGTTGAAATAAGATTACAGTATCGTCAGCAAAAGTGATCACTTTTGAACCGGGTAATGCAATGTTACAAAGATTATTAACATAAATCAAGAATAATGTTGGTCCAAGTACTGATCCTTGCGGCACACCGAAACCAACACTAAGCTTAGCGCTAAGGTTATTACCAATTTTTACAGCCTGTGTCCTATTACTAAGATAGTTTTTAAAAAGATCAAGTGGTACACCTCGAAGACCTATAGCCTCCAACTTGCAAATTAGCAGAGGGATTGAGACAGTATCAAAGGCTTTGGCTAAATCTAGAAAAACACCAACACATTTATTCTTTTGGTCGAGATTACTAGCTACATTGGTAACTAGATGTTCAACCGCATCTATTGTTGATTTGTTCCTTCTAAAACCAAATTGATTATTAGAAAGAACATTATTTTTCTCCATATAATTTACAAGCCTAATGTTTATTAGCTTCTCCAGGATTTTAGCCATAGTAGGTAGAAGCGATATCGGACGATAATTAGCGATACTGTCTCTTTCCCCGGACTTGAAAACTGGTATAACAATTGAGTCCTTTAACACATTCGGAAACTTTCCACACGTAAAACATAAGTTGAATATGTGTGTCAAAGGTTTACTGAGAAGGTTTACACTTCTTTTTAAGAACACAGAAGATATTCCATCCCAACCAGTAGAATTGGTACTTTTTAAGGACATAACAATTTTATAAACTTCTGTTTCATCAGTTTCCAATAACACAAAAGAGTTCATCGGGCTGTGTTTACATTTAAACTTTTGTACAAGATCATTTTCCGTAAGCTTTAAATTATGTAAGATGTCAGTTGATAGTTTGGATGCCATATTAGTAAAAAAATCATTTACAAAATCGACCGATTCTTGAGGGGTTGACTTTATTTTTAATAATTCACATGGCCCTTGACTTTTTTCAGAGTGATTTAGATTACATACACGCTTAATGACATTCCAGGTTTTTTATGCAGAGGTGTACTTTAAGTACACCCCAATTTCGCCAGTTATGTTTAAGTCCCATTTAGAGGCAGCAGCCTATTGCCGTCAACCGGGCACAAATCCAGACTTCGGGCTGCTACTGATAAATTCCTAATGGAAAAACTCAATAGCACTTTATCCGACCCGAGAATCGAAACCAGGACCTCATGCTCAGGGGACTTAATATTGTTTAATTATCAAAACAAAAGTTGTAAGTACTCATTGCGTATCAGTTTAATAGCAAGCAATAACAGTCAACATTAAAACTAAGCAATAAAATGAATTACAAGCTTAATAGTAATAACAATAATCACCTCTTTCAGTTTCCCTGGCCGTCTAGAATAACTTCGGCCAATGACAGGGTAATTATTGCCGCAATTTTGGGTAATTACCGCCAAAGTTGAACGACAGGGGTCAATTAAGTCACGATTTGGCGGCGACTTCGTTTTACTGGATTACTAAGTTTAATGCAGGCTTCTTGATGAATTTGTACCGATACTTATTTTGGAAAAAAAAGATTACAAATCCGTTTTCAAATGAAATGAGATTAACAAATAGAATAATGAAATAGATTTTGAATTTTATTTATTTAAAGACAATTTTCTGCCCGTGGCTTCGTCTGCGTCAAATGTCTTGTTCCTTTGCATCGCCCGCCTGCGCTGTTCCTTCGTTTTCGCTTTGCGTTCTATCTCATCTTCATCATCTAAGTTTTTAACTTTTGCTCAGCTCCTAAGAGTCATGTGTGATGATAATCAACCTTGATTATGCAACTATTTAGTTTAATAATTTTTAATAGCAGATTAATATCATGATGATACAAATATCATCATCTTTCGATTTTACACGTGTTTTGATTGACAAAAAAGGTTATTGTGACTTAACTATAATAGTTAGACATATAGCCTCACGGACTTTTTGTGGGTAATGATTAGTACTATAAACATGTAGTAGGTACATTGTTTTACGCATCATTAATAGTTTTCGCAGCGCACGCAAATAATGACTTTTAAAGGCAAATTTTTAATACCTTGTGTCTTGTTATTGCAATTTTCGCAGGGATCATTAATTTTTTTGAAAAATAATATTCACCCATGTTACTTGCTAACAATGTAGCTATCGTAGTATCGTTGTAGCTATAAGTGTTTTTTTTTAAATAAGTTATTATATTTTTTTAGTTTGTCCATTACAAACAAACAAATATACAAACATACAAAAAATCTAATCTTTTCTCTTTATAATATTAGTTTAGACAATTCTCTGTTCTCTAGATTTCACATCTTCAAGGATGTGTTTATATTTATAATTATGTAAGTAGATATGTACCAATCTCTTTTTCACACTTTGCCGGAAGTACCGTAAGTAAGTAGAAAAATACCGGAAGAGACTTGCAGGATTTGGAACTGCTGGCAGAGGGCAGATATAACAACTTATACAGTGATCTTGTCCTTCTACACCCACCTCCCACAATTAACGGTCGTGAGGACACATTCACATAATCACCCATCACCCGCGGCTATTCTGAGGATTTGTCGTCCACCCTGTTGACACAATCCCTTATAAGCCTTCTAAGACACTGGAAAAGAGGTAGTAGTTAATTTAGTTACGCCGCTAAGAGGGGATAAGCTGAGCTGAATAGTACTAACATATTCCACTAGCTATGATAAAAGTCCTACGCAATAAAAGGCGAGCCTTTAGCAAAAATCCAAACTCCGAGCTGTTACTGAGAAATTCCTAATAGAAAAACTCGAATGAGATAAACACTCTTATTTACCAGCCATTATTTACCAGCTAGGTGCCAGAGTTTCTCTGAGAGATTTTTTCAAAGATATTGGTATCCTCACGGTGGCATCTCAATTCATCTTCGCCAACGTCTTATATATTAGGCAAAATATACACTTATACACTAAAAACAGTGATTTTCACAATGTTAACACTAGAAATAAGGACAAACTACGAGCTCCCTTTCACCGGCTTCATAAGGTTCATAACTCATTTGTTGGGCTTGGTATAACTTTTTATAACAAGCTACCCTCTTCTTTGGTAGATTTGCCTTTTAATGCGTTTAAAACGAAAGTAAAATCCAAGCTTTGTTCAAAGGCATACTATTCTATCAACGACTACTTAAATGATAAGAATAGTTGGTCGCTGTAATTAACTCAAGACAATGTTTATGTTCTTTCTCCAGCTTACCCACTGACAAGTTATATGAGTTTATATAAGTAATTGTTTAATTTATTTGACTATAAAAGTCAAATTATTTAAATTTAATTTATTGTTGACATAATCTACTCCTCACAATGTTTTTTTTATGAGTTGTATTGCAATATGTGGTTAGCTAGTGACCTCGACATTTGATCATATTATTTATTGCTATTAGTAATTAACTGTTTGTTTATTTATTTTACCTCGAGGGTCCTAGTTTATCATTTATAACTTCCAGTTACAACTATATGTAAGCGGGCACGCCCTTTATGCCTGGAGGCTTTTATTAAGATATTAAGTTCTGTTTACGTTTTGTTTTTTATTTCTGCCTGAGTATAGTTCTCGATGATTTTGTTTGGTATATTGGCGTGTGCTAGCTTATATATGGCTAATAATTTAAATTATGTTTTGGGTTGCTTAATGTAAATTATTTTGAATACTATTATATAGAATCTTTTTTTTTTTGTTCTTCTAACTGAACAGACAGCTGTGCAGCTGGGGAGTTTGTTGCGCCACTTCTTCTTCCCAGCTAACGCACTAGGAAGTGGTGAAGGGTGAGCGTTTTGGGGGACTGTCTTATGTAATTTTGACGTTCGAAAAGTGCTGATTCTCAGCCTAGTTTGAATAAATGACTTTTGATTTGATTTGACTCGCGCTTCGGACCACTAGCACAAAAACTGACTAAAATAAACGAATGAAAGCTAAAAGTTACAAAAATATTTGAAATAGGACTGGAATTTCAAATTGTAATCGAACCCTCTCGCGCCGTGTTGAAAACAATTGCGACGCGTAAGCTCGGACCAAGGTCGACGGTCGTCCCTCCCCGAACGGCGTAGTTTCACGTTCAGTTAACTGTCACTCACTTTTACTACTCGTATTATTTGTTTTTCTACTGTTGTCGGGTAGATCGACTTTCTAACGGTGTCTAACAGAAAATAACTGAGGATTATTTTATTTTTCCACACTTTTATTACTCTTTTTCTAAGTTGTAAAAAGGTAGAAGTCATTTATTTTAAACAATACAATCTATCTCAGCTTATCTCTGTCTCAATATTAAGAGAAGACATAAAATATTTCAAGATACAGGGGCAATTTTTACTTAATCTGGCAGTAGAAGTAATGGTTCCCAAATAATGTTTATCACTATCATGAAACAATTTACTTAATCCGTTCATCAATTTGTTTCTTTTGATATATATTTTTTGCACACAATAAGACTTTATTGCAAAGATTGATTGGTCCAAGGCATTGTATGTATAAATCTACCTACTGCATCAATACATATTTATTACAAAAATATTCGTTGGAAAACTTCAAGCAGGCTTTACCGAAACTTTTCTTTTGAATAAATTCCGATGAAAAAAGTTATGCTCCCATAAAATGAGAAGTATTACCATAGCTAAGGGTTTGTTTATGACCTTGAGCTTTGGGTAAAGGTCACAGTTTAACCTTATAGATGTCTGATAGCTGTGGGCTTTCATGGTCAGTTGAGGGGTGAGCGCACGAAGGGTTAAAAGTTAAACGAAATAAACTTTTATTGAAGTACTTAATGATTTAGTTCGCGTGTTTGGTAAGCCGATTAGTTTGTTGTTGTTCAACTAATTAACTATACTTAACTTTAGGAAAAGCTTTTTGTAAAAATACCTACCAGTTTGAAATGCATACTGATTACTGAAAAAGTAATAAGTATCGGCCCTTGTAATAAAATATCCTTACTCTTACATCGAACCATGGTACACAGGCCTAGAACATGAAAATAATGATGAGTCAAAGAAAAAGTTCTATCTCGAAGTCAACATACTGGCCAGTATGTTAACTTCGATATTGAACTTTTTTCATCATTTTGGTGTCGCCATTGTACCGAATTTGAATTTAGAACCATTTAAAAAGTGCAGTGTGGCTCGATTTAGGAGTCCGGGACTCCTTGGTACGAGGACGTAACCGAATGTCAGATGGTCGAGCCGTTAGCATGCATTAACTTCCTGTTAATTATTATAATCTGTAGTTTATATAAAAACTACTAACTTTCGGTTGTCGAAACCTAAAAAAAATATTGTTAAACCGTTAAAACGGATTTGCAAGATTGATAATAATAATAACTATTGTCAAATGCGTATTGTCAATATGTACAAATGCGAAACATTTATAAAAGTGTACTATTAAATTCCATGTCAGCGGAGTAACCGGTGTTTCATTGTAATCAAGAGGTATATTCCTCTCAATTCTCAATTGTGTCAATTACCGTGTCAAACTACTTTGGTGCGCAGAAGTGTCTACTGTATGGCCCCAATAATTTAGGCTTAGTAGTCATTGGAATTATTCGCGAAATGACGTGTAGTCTTTTATGGACTTATTCGCGATATGCCGCATTCTGAAAATGCCCTATACAATAAATTACCAAATGGTTGGAAAGACTTGACAACAGTGCTGTTTAAGAGTAAACTACGTTTTTTTTTTTTAAAGATATTACGTACTACAGTGTGACTGAGTTTTTATCAGATATTTTTTTTTGCTGAAATGTCACTCACTTATTCTTTGATATTTTATTATTATTGTTAACTATTAGTGCTTGGCCAGACTGTCAGCGCGGTGCGGGGACCGATGCGGGTGCGGGGACGCGCGTTTATTCTGAAGACGCCATCACAACAACGCGCGCGGTAAGCTTGAACTAGTTTGAGATCCCCGCTTCCGCGCGGGTTGTCGCTTGCCGCCCGCGCACTGACTGCGGCCACTTGTATGAACGAGCTATGGCGTGAGTTGCCCGCGCGCTCCCCGCGCCAAGTAGCTCGCGCCGCTGCCCGCGTCCGCCCCGCCCCCGCGTGCCCACTATGGACACTCAAATGAAGTTCTTGAGTACGTCGCACCGCGCCCGCCCCGCGCCCGCGCTGCCAGTCTGGCCAAGCACTTTAGTGTTTGGCATGAAATTGTGACATGTGATTGATTGAACCGTATATTTTTTATTTTCATTTTGTTAATTTGAGATTTGATACCTAAACAATGTTGTATGGCTTCTGGCGGGACGTAGTATGGACCGATATTTATTTGTAAAACATCCGTAAGTATAATTTTTTTTACCCTATGTTCACAAAATGTATAAATGATTTGAATTGAATAAATCTCGGAGGTAATGGGAACGTATACGTGAACGCATACGTTCCTTATAGTTCAGGAGTCCGGGACTCCTAAATCGAGCCACCCTGCACTTTTCTGTTGTGTAGTTGTAGGAGAGCTTTTTGTGAAGAGCTCGTACGAAAAATCTTTTTACATAAAAAAACAACTGACTTGCGAAAAAAAACACTACAAAGTTTAAAATACTTAACTTTAATTTCGGAAGTCGGTGTCTTTGGTTTTGAATTTTCGTTATTTGCCACCGACTTCCGAAATTAAAATTATTTTACACTTTGTAGTGTTTTTTTTCGGAAGACGGTTGTTTTTTTTTTTGTAAATTCACTTTTTAGTTGTGGTACCTACCTACCCCACACAAATTCGAATACCACTACCTGCTATGTAAATAACAGTCACAGGAAGTTATCATCATATCATCCACATAAACTAAGTGGGAAAAATATGTATTATTGAAGCTTACTCAAAAACTATCCAAGCAAAGTTATTAAAATTTATATGGGACCAATTCGGGAGCATACCCTTTCATAAAAATAAAAAAAAAATCAAAATGGGTCGGCGGAGAAACATAAAAAAACAAAAATACATACATACGCGTCGAACATACAACCTCCTCCTTTTTGGAAGTTGGTTAAAAAGTACCACCATACCAATTTCTGTTGCCAAGTAGAAATGCTGTGTTGTGGTTTGATTTTGAAGAATGTGTGTGGTATAATACAATTGCAGGCACATGAGATATTCCAGTTTTGTCTCTGGGATAACAACGCTCTTGGGATGCATTTGGCAAATCGGTGATGAAAGTAGTAGTCACCTAATGATACATATAAAAAACTTATTTTTTTCCACAAAATCTTTGCACTATCTATAATATCTATAATTTGCGTTTAATGACATCACGTAGTCGTTTAAAAGCTTTTGCTATAAAAATACAAGGTATAAAAAATGTTAAAAGAAATCTTCCACGATGAAAAATAAACTCAGCGTGCTTACATGCATAAAATAACAGTTAAGATCTTTGAAAGAGTTAAGTAAAGAACTGAATTGCTACTTTAAATCTAACAACGGGCTTAAAGGGTTTAAAAGATCTTAAAAATGTCGGTGTTTATCATGAACATGATGCAGACTGACCATTTAACATTAAAAAGAGTTTTACTTTTAATTTACGGACCGATATTGGTAGACTTATAACTTTATCTAAAGTCACGAGAAGTTATAAATTTTGTAAATAAAGAACTTTCTACTAAGTTACGTAGCGACAAATAATCCCAAATTCATTCGTCTAATGTTTTGTGGTATTGGAACTCAAATCCGTTCCAATACCACAAAACATTAAACGACAGCGCTTTATTTTGTCAAAATATAACCCGACCAAGTGAAATTTCTCATTAGTTTCGTATTACACGTCTGTGAGCAGTGATAGCCTAGTGGTGTGACCGTCGGACTGCCAAGTCATAGGTCTCGAGTGCGAACCCAAGGCACGCACCTCTGACTTTTCGGATTCATGTGCGTATTGTATAATTATCACTTGCTTCAAATACGGCGAAGGAAAACATCGTGAGGAAACCGGCATGCCTGAGAGATATTCCTCGACGGCATCTGAAGCCAAGTCAGAGGCCCATGGGCGGCTTTAAAACTCTGTCACTAGGTTAGTCACTAACCACACGAAAAGAAGAAGACACGTATGTTACTTTGAGTTGATTGAATTTGGGATTATTTGTTTCGCTACGTAACTTAGTAGAAGTTCTTTATTTACAAAATGTATAGCTTCTCGTGACGGTGAGTTTATACTAATATTAGTAATATTATTTGTGAGTTTGTACGTAGGGGGTTATCTTCAGAACTACTGATCCGATTCTGAAAATTCTTTCATTATTGGGAAGCTACAGTATTGCCAAATGCCATAGGCTAGATACAAGAAATTTCACGCGAACGGAGTCGCGGGCAGACGCTTACCTAATCCGAAAGCGAATGGTCACCTGTAATACTGCAACTAACGTTAAAGCTTTTCGTTACACAGATTATGGCAAGCAAAAAACAAGGCTTGAGGAATAACAGCTCCAGGAATTCCATTTGTAATAGTTTGACTGTACTGCGGGAGAGTAAAGGCCTCTTCGCATAGAGAGAATGAACATGAGGAAATCACCATACTTGTCCATAGTTGCTTTGCGACTATAACAACTCTAGATTTTCTAACAATGGTTTCCTTTACCCTCAGTCAGAATGGAAGCACGGAGGACGGATCGCATAAAAAACTGAATTATTTTCTAGAATCTTTTACATTTTCTTCCGTCAATGATGTCGAAACATAAGAAACATTAAACAAAATAATTGTTGAACAAACAAATGAAATCTATATTTTACTTTTTGTGTCGCGACACACAGTTGCTACTACAAAATTCACTATCTTTTAATTCTAAGTGAACTGCATTAATTAGATTGGCGGGGTTCCAACGGGCCCCCAGTCGGGGGAACTGAGTTCCTTTTTAGGGTTCTGTACCCAAAGGACGTCTACGAGATCCTATTACTAAGACTCCGCTGTCCATGCGTCTGTCCGCGTCTGTTACCGTGACTTTTTAACCGAAATAGGTAGACATTTGGATTTTTTACAATTGATAAAAAATAATAATTTAAAAAGTTAAAAACACAACGGCCCTGCCATAAAACGTTATTTTTTATTCGTTAATTTGTATAAACGTACAAAGCAAAAGGTCACTCATTTACTCGTTGACTAAACAGATAAATACAATTCTCATTGCTGTTGGGGGACCGTTGTGTCGTTGTGTGGAACACTTTTTAATCTTAGAGGTCCCCCGACAGCAAATCTCAATCAAATTTGTTCAGTCATTTAATAGTTATGGTGGAATAAAGATACTCACATACATACATACATACATACATGAACCCTGAAAAGATTACACTCCTTTTTGGGCAGTCGTGTAAATAAATAGACAAAAAACGTGTTTTATTAACTAAAGTATTTAAAAAAAAAAAAAACAAAATTGGAAGGAGAACACGCGGGCACGCGAACGACGGAAGAAGTGGAGTGGTAGGCCTTTGCCCCCGAGTGGGAAAGATCAGGCTAAAAAAAAAAAAAAACAATCTGACTGCCTAGACTTTTCCCAACTATGTTGGGTTCGGCTTCCAGCCTTACCAGATGCAGCTGAATACCATATTTTACATGGAATGACTGTTATCTGACCTCGACAACCCAGTAACTGGATAATACGATACCCCTTGGTAAGACTGGTTGTCAGACTTTCTGGCTTCTGACGACCCGTAACGACTAGCGACTGTCAAAGATCCACGAAAGACAGCCGAGACCAACGGCTTAATGTGCTTTCCGAGACACGGAGGAGTCTCGGTATGTTAAGATGGTCACCCAACCCCGGCAAGCGTAGCTTACCCTGATGGATCGAGCCGTGCCGCTGTTATTACTTAGCCACGAGCGCCTCCTCCAAATTTGTTTAGGTATTTTTTTTTTTATATTGTACGATGGTACGTAACCCTTCGTGTGCGAGTCCGACTCGCACTTAGCCGCTTTTTATTACACCTTTGTTACGATTTAAATGGAGGAAACCTACTGTTTTGTAGTAAGTTGCTGGAAGATGCTCTCACTATTTTGCTTCGTACGTTTGTTTTCCTTTGTACTAAGGCTCGGGACCTAATTATGATTATAAAGTTTTAAACTTGTTCCTCGTGTGGATTTTAAGTGTAGTCTTTTGTGTGCTCTTTTGTTCGTGGCATTAAAGTTCAAAAAACATTTTCAAAGTAGGTACTAATTTAAATCCTCCATCTAACTATATCTTCTATACTTAAAATAATAGTAACGAACTAAGGACTGTAGGTACATTGAACATGTTTGAAAATAAGTAATTGCTACGAGGTGAATGAGTCTGATGCCAAAAATATAGTTTTTAGAATATTTGTCCGCTTGTCTGTTTGTACCTATTTTCCGAATTACCGCAAAAACGGCAGAACGGATTTGGATGAATTTGGCACACATAGTTTTTATCCTGAGTTAACACATAAAGGACTTTTAATCCCGGTACTATGTTCCCGTGGGATATTTCCCGACATGCACGCGGGCGAAGGGTAGTATTTTATAGCGAACTTTATTTGCTCTGCACCAGGTCATCGCTCCACCTTCTCTGGTCACATTGAAAGTCTTATTAAATAATAATTAATAAAACAAGTTAAATGGCGTCCTAAATATCCTAAAACTAAACATCAATAAGAATATGATTGTCAAACAAAAGCACAATTAGTTAAATGAATATAAATTTATAATAACTCACCTCCACAAAATGAATGTAATGCTATCGAAATGGAACGATCATAGTTTCAACTGGATATGTTTCAAGGAAGATCTACAGAATCTATCCAGTGAATTTCAATAAAATCTCGTAACAAAGTAGTATTTTCATTGTTCACTTTCATACTACAGCGACCATTCTTCTAAAGATGAATACTACAGGCTGCTACTTTTCTCCGTGGTGGTAAGATGACAGTTCGCGAGAAATTTAAATCGCTGTTTGAACAAAAGAAATTAAGATCCGAGTCGGAACGAGCTACATAATACAGTTTTATGGCGCTTCTGATTGTATTGTATATCTACGTTTGACTATATAATTTATAACTTAATTACTACATAATAATTATTTTAAATGAAGCAGGGAAATGCTTTACAGCAGATTTGTCGTCATTAGCTTAGCCTTTTCCATATTTGGTAAAACATGAGAAATTCCCACGGAGCGACAGTATTTTTTTTTTTTTGTATTTTTTTTTTTTTTTTTTTTTTTTTTTTTTTCATTCTTTGGGCATGCGCTAAGGTAACCCGCGAAATTCAAATTTTCTTTAGTTTTTTGCATTTTGCAGATCAGTGTCAGGTTTTATGTTGATTAAAATATGATTCGCGACCGTAACAAATATGGTTATACATAATTATAATCATTACAATCATATAACTTCTAAACTACTTATCAAAATTTGACAAATGAGGTACCGCTGGTTATGTGACGTCACATTAATCTGTTCGATTTATGGATTGAATGTTGAATGTGAATCCTGATTTTTTACTTGTCTGCCTGTGATGTTTATACCTTTTTAGTTGGCTTTTTATCATAGTTGGGTTTTAGTTCTTATAACTTTTTAACAATCAGCACCTTCCCAGCTATGTTTAGCTCACTTGAGGATCAGTTGACAGAATCAAGTTCTCCATGAAGAGGCTGGAAGTCAGCCAAACCACAATATGGATAACTGAAGACTATAAATGCTTCAGTTCCGCTGAATCAGAAGTGAAAGGAAAGCATTCCGCCTTTAGTACACCACTTAACCTTAATGAGAATTTTGTTGATCTACTTTCGTCTTGTGTCATGAAAAACGAGAATAGCTTAGTAGTAGAGGTCATCTAATATAAAGTTGCACGCATTTCCACTAAGATTTATATACAAATATTAGAAATGTGTATGCATCAAGCAGTGGAGCTCTAACAAAGTGAAGCTCGTATAGGGCTCGCCTGGAAAAGTACTACAATCATTAATTCTCTATTATAAATCTGAATTATTATTTATATCTTATTTAATTATGTAAACCATGTCTAATTGATAAATGTACGGGCGTGTACGCATGAACGAACAAAATATGGTGAACACGAACATCGAACACGGAACATTTGGTTTGTACCATCGCGGACACTGGCGCTTGACCACTTTTCGACCTTATTGCTTAGGCAATAAGGTCGAACAATAGTCAGGCGCCAGCATCCGCGATAGTACGTGTGTATCAGCAAAGCGAATACGAACACAGTTCGACTTGTGTCCGCGCTTAACCGCCCCGCTCTCTTTAGTAGCCATGGATTCGCCACGAACATTTTTGACGAACAGAGTGTTTGATGTTCGTTAGTGGTCGCACATGCGAGCAAAGTGTTCTTGTTCGTTCACGCTTTAAACACTAACTGCAACCTGCTAGGAATTATAGACACGTCAGTAATCAATCAATTAACTCTGCCAAACTTACGCACCGATAAACAACACCCTTTCCCGGACCATCCTCTAATTACATACAAGACAGTAACACTATTACAATTAGGGATGTATCGGAGGCCATCTTAGCGGAGGAGCAAAATAAACAAAAAAAAAATCATAACATATCATCACGTTATCGTAATCAAGGGGCGAAAAAAAAAAAATAACAGAAAAAAACAACCTATTGGTAATTACAGAAGGGGCAAAATAAACACAGAATACAGTTTTGCAAATTTGTCACCTTCTAGACGATTTCTAAGTGGTTCATACACTAAACCGGCTCTACTAAACAGTTGTTCACTTGAACATACTCCTGGTTGTGGCACTGACATGGGAGCAAAAACTGAAACTGAAATTTAGAGTTATTATCTCCATCACATAAAAGGGTCGCTTAGTTTTGGACCCAATTTTCATTATTAGCCTCCGTTACAACTCCATTAAAAACTTGCGGAGGCACGATTTCTTGCGGAAGTTCCGCATTTGCGGAGGCAGGGGCGAGGCTCCGTTACAACCCGTATTACTATGCAACATCTCTCTAACTAAGCAGAATCAATTATTAAATAACAATCGGAAGCTTACCAATAATACCTATAACTGGGTGTGAAGCCCGAGGGATGCTAATTCGATTAGAAATTGATTAATTTATCAATGGATTGTTCTGTACCTGACGGCTTACCGTTGCGGTAAGTCAGACTACGTCTTAGCTCGATGCATAGGTAGAGGGAAATTGCATAGACAATATAAATTGGTTTCGCCGTCTGGTTATATTAGTGGCCAATCATTTAAGGAAGATCTAATGAATATAGTTACTGTGTAGTGTGTCAGGTGCCTTGGAGCTTTATGTATTGCCGTAAGCCTGGATAATTGTTTCATCACATCTGTCTGAGGGTCTCTAGCTGATTCTGTTTCTCACAAAAATAACGGCTTAGACTAAGATAGATCAAGTTTTTGTAGATTTTAATCGACTAATAGTCGTAAGACATGCAGTTTCTTAATTCCTAGTTTGGTATTTCTGGTTGCTGAAACCTAAGGAGTGCCAAGTTGAGGGGCCGGCTAGCTTCTCGACTAAACTTGTTATTGTGGTTAGCTTGTTACAAAAACAGTTGTTTTTCCACTATGCAATCGGCATTTTGTTTATGTTTTGATTGTTCGTTTGTTTAATTTGGTGTCGTAACACATTACTCATTAAACAATGTATAGTGTCTTTGGTCTCTGGCCCTATGGACAAAACTTGTCAAACTTTTAAATATTGAATACGAGGCTTTATGCTAATTTGTAAATGAGTATTTTATGTAATTTTTTTGTAATGTGTCTTTACTTTGTGCAGAATAAACAATTTTTTTTTCTGTTATCGTGTACGATTATAGGTCGGTCGAACATGACAAAAGAAGTCAAAGAAATGGAGCATATTTAGATATTGGCATCAGACTTAATATAAGAACTAAATTTTAAAACACCAAAGCAAACATTAACGAAGTCTCCGGTCCAATTAATCATTAAGCTTCCAATGGTACTTCAACATTGAAAGAAAACTCAACACCGAAGACTATCAAGTAAAAACTATTTAAGTAGACAGTCAACTAAAACGACTTAATTCCGACCGCCCTGCAGGAGCCATCTTTTATTTTGCACTCTCAAACGTTTTGCAGAGAAGTTCTCTTTACATAAGACTACTTTCTACTTTCATTCTGAACTTATTCCAATTGAAAGTTAGTTATTTTTAATGTACATTTTTTTATGACCTGTTGCTACACTTTTCTTGAAAGGATTTTCCATTAATCATTTGTTTTAAATGAACTGGTAACCTGCAGAAAATGAAGATAGAGAACTAGGTGGTGTTGCCTAATGTGGAGAAGATGGCCAAGCCTACGTCCAGCTGTTAATGACATGGCTAGCGAAGAGAATCCTGAAGTTTCTTCATTCGGGTGGTTAAGAAACTTCAGGATTATCTGTTAGCATGGCTGCTGAACTTGGGATCATGGGATCCATGCCCAGGTGAAGAAGAGTGTAAATTTGTGTTTCCGCTAGAAAATTATCAGTAGTACCCGGGAGCCCAAATATGGACCTGTTTGATGGCGTAGGGGCTCGTGGTTAACGGATAACAGCCTCACGGGTGGATTGAAGGTGAAGCTTGCCGCAGCTGGTTCATGGATGGATAATCATCCATTACATATGAAAGCACTGTGCCTCAGAAAGCCTGTTAATGCATTTGTCCCGCATCTCTTCGTAGATCTGTGACAGTTGTAACGGGTAGTCAGAAGCCCATAAGTATAACAACCAGTCTTACCAAGGGTTTTCGTGCTACCTAGTAACTGGGTTGTTGAGGTCAGATAGGCAGTCGCTCCATGCCGCATCTGGTTAAACTGGAAGCCGACCCCAACATAGTTGGGAAAAGCTAGCCAGATTTTGTGATGGCAATAGACTTTTACTCTATAAAATAAAACGGGCGAAACTTGAATGTTTCATTCGCTTCTAGCTTCCCTTTTGAGCAATGACCTTTAATATTGCCTGCAATCTTGTCCCCTTTTAGTCACTCCCCGATACGTGTGACTGACAGCATTAGACATCGAACCCTGGACTGCCCAGATGTCAACAGCACTCAGTTGACTGACGATTGACACGCAAACGATTTATGACGACGCCGTATAAATTGATTTACGAGGTTCCCTGTGGGATTTATGGTGTAAATCTTTTTGTTTTGACTTTTTAGAATAGTGAATATTAATAAAAAAAGATTTAATTTTTTTATTTAAAATGTTTGAGTTAAAATGGCATATTTTTTACTTTTGGTTGTGAGACCTACCCCACCAACTCGTATACCATTACTTGCTATGTTAAAAACCGTTACAGGAAGTTTTATAACATCATCAACATCGCCGCCGCGTGAGTCGCCGACGCGGCGACGGTACGAAATGTTACTATTTTAAATATTATATTTTATAAGAATATTTAGGATTATATTTTATAAGGTATTTGTATTCATTCATTTTATTTTTTTTATTTCACTATTATGCTGCACCGGTTGACGTCATAACGTCAACGCCGGCTGTCGCTGAAAACCAGCGCTGGGACTCTGTCTCGCATAGGGTCACAGCTTTATGCTGAGCGATGGCCGTTTTGCGTGGATGTGACGCATATTTTCCCCCAAATTGTTTATTTTCGTGTTTTGTTCTTACCTTGCGTCATGTGTACCGCTAATAAACGTATTTTCTTTCTTTTTTCTTCTTTCTAACAAACACCAAATGGATTAAATACGTATTATTGAAACTAACTCAATAAGCTGAGAAAGCGAGAGAAAGTTTTGAAAATTCCATCTTCATTTGGTAGAGAATCAAATAAAGAACGAATTTTCAACATCGGTCCACAGTTGATGATTTTTACTTTTTTTAAGTGTCGCAGCATCATGCTGAGATAGGAGCCTTTTGGCCTCGTACAGGACTTCCTTCTTACAATTTTAATGTTACTTTGTTTTTTCTTTTTTATTTATGTTTAGTATGTTTTTAATTTAATGTGTGTTTTCCTGTGCGAGTCTCAATAAATACATAAAAAATTAAAACTACTTTTTGAAGTCGGTTAAAAATGTAATGCACGCTTACCATTACCAAAATAGAATCGGGTTTTGTCGACGGAAGAATAGATAAAACGACAGATGCACAATTACAATCTGTCATTTTGTCTATTCTTCCGTCGACAACACCCGTTTCAATGGTTGGCATGGTACGCGTGCTGATAGCTATACAGCTGTTTTGGATAGAGTATTCCGTAAGATTATAAATGGTACCTCTAAAGGCTAAGTAGAATGATACTTTGAACGATCCGAAATTCCGAAATAATCACCAACTTAATTAAATGAAAATATGGCTGTAAAACCAAGTCATTATAATTGAAAAGAGGCGAACTATTACCAATAAACGATGCACAAACAAGGAGCCGAGGCAACCGCATGCTATAATAACAAGAGAAGATTTATTCTGTCTCCACCGCTGTTCACAGTCAAGCTGTTCTACAAAGTTTACGGTAAATATTCATTAAAACCCGCAGTATCTACTTATCAGGCGAGCGGAACATTTTCTTCTTCATTTCTCGTAAAAGAACATTGTATTAGCATTCCATTGAAACTGCCATCAATAGTGAAATATAAATTACTAGTGACCCGCCCCTGCTTCAACGGTTTTTATGACTTGTTAAAACAAAAATTTCCCTGTTCTTTGTAAGTAATTAATGTTATAAACATGTAAAGAAAATCACGACACTCATGTACTTGTGTCGTCTCTCTTCTTAAATTTGAATTTACCGCGTTATCGATAGACGTGACAGACTGACAGTAGTTGTGGCACTGACATTTGACACATTCAATGGAAGATGAAAGAGTGATATACGAATATGAACTTTTCGTAAAGAAATAACAAGACCTGAAGGCCAATTCTTGTACTCAAAAAATGTTCACATTCAGTCGCAATCTGCCAAACTTGTCAAAAATTTTGGTAAATTGATTGTATTTTTGACAGATTGCGAATGAGATGCGAATGCAAACGTTCTTAAAAATGACGGGAATTGACCCTCTGAAATAAAGGCTTTAAATGTTGTTGCTTTTGTTTTTACAGGTTAATAAATCTTTTATACATAATTTTAAATAAAGTTTTATGTTTACAGAGAAACGAAATTACGTCTTTGTTTCATTGTTCCCAATTATTGAAGTGGAAGGAATATATACTGCTATATAGGGTGTCAGGAACATCGACGCGAAGCCTGTTACCATGGATCAGTACATGATTCTGAACCACCCTGCGTTAAAAATGTATGTCGGTTATTTTAAACAAAATAGCTGTTCCATACATTTTGACCGCGTAGGTATTGCACTTTTCTATGAAACAGCAGATTTTTTTTTAAATAACTGACGATGAAGTTCAGCGCAGGGGGTTCAGAATCACGTACTGAATCCATGGTATCAGTTTTCGTGTAGATGTCCCTGATACCCTGTAAAAATCACATAAACCTTCCGGAATAAGTTCTCTAAAAAATGGTGAAAACCGCATCAAAATATAATGTGTAGTTAAGAAAAACAAAGCAGCCACACAGACAGACACGAAATGCAACTTATATATAACATTAGGAAGAATGGAACACGACGCGCTCTCATTTCGCTTTCCATTGCGCATTATGTGTTTTTATTCAACGTCAGTCAAGTGTGTAAGCGGCAATAGTGTGGCAGATAGCGATTACGTTGAATGGATGCAGGGACAAAGGGGCCCTCCCCCTTTCACTCCATGATGTTTTAGCGAGAATATTATGTACAGTTCAACACCTTGTTGTAAGATTTATTTCTTTCTGTAAATAAAATTTACTTCTATATGGGCTATTTTTGCTCAGATTTTCCCGTAATTAAATCACATCGGGTTCAATAATAGATCATATTTCAAATCTGTCCCATTTTTAGGGTTCCGTATTCAACAAGAAACCCTTTATAGTTTCGCCATGTCCGTCAGTCCGTCTGTCAGTCCAGGGCTTAGCTAAGAGACGGTTAGTACTAGAAAGCTGTAATTTAGCATGGGTATACATATTAATCACGCCGACAAAGTGGTACTTAAAATAAAATCATGAAAACTATATTGTTTAGGGTAAGTGGGGATGTTTTATTTCCCCGTCTATCCCAAGGTTTGGGGTGCCGTTAGAAAGGTCGTTAAAAATATTGTGAGTGTGTGAAAACCATTTTTGGATTCAGGGATCCGTTTGCGAAATATTAAGTTTTAAAGTGAAATTTTTTGTTATAGTCATGTGTCCCTCCTCCTGCCAGCTAAATGGCTGGTTATGGATAATATGTGAAAAAATTCACGGCATAGTATTTAAAACGAAATTAAAAGGAAAACTATCACAGCTAAGAAGGCTCTACAACTTAACGAGTAATAATCGACCAACTTACATTTGCAGTTGTAAAAACTCACCCAAAAAAAAATCTCCCATACATTCCGTATGGAAGAACAGGTTTTTCAACTACAATGTTAAGTTTGTTCTTGGTCCGACACGCACTTGGCCGGTTTTTAATAAAATCTACTTTCCTACAACCTCGTCCCCAAATAATTATGTAACCACCACTTAAACGAAACAGTTAGCTTAAATACTTACCAAAAGTCAAATAAAATGGGACCCTTTACAAATGATACCGCTTGACATAAATACGAGTACTTGTTCCCTTCAAATAACAAGTCATGGAAGAAATTTCTTGCGACTTCTCCGGCTTCTCCTTAAGGAATGAATTCCAATCCCGCTCTGGTTTGATACTTAAATTATTTCAAGTGTTTTATCTTCCACAGTGGTTGGACCAAAGACTATAAAATTAATAGGAGCGTAAATTCTTCTGTTTATTTTTTGTCTGAGGTTAGTTCAAGGAAATTGCGGTTGGCTTTGAGTTTTTTGGTCGATACTGTACGAAGAACTTCGTTTTTACATTTTTCAGGCCTGTTTTTCGGAATAGGCAAATCAGAAAATACTGATTTAAAATTTGCCTATAAAATCTTCGTAACTAAATTAGATAAAAATAGAAGGTATATTGAAATAGATCTTCACAAATTTTGATCCCAATGTTGAATTTGAGAAATGAGATGACAAATAATGAATTATTTTATTGATGATATTTGATCGAACTTTTCTTAAATGCCTGAAAAGGTACTATAATGATGGATCTAAGCCGTTCTAATCTATTCGAAGCCTCACAGATGCAGAGTATAATTTGGGTTGGCATTGTCATTTAA
Source organism: Agrochola macilenta (assembly GCA_916701695.1). Taxonomy (NCBI): domain Eukaryota; kingdom Metazoa; phylum Arthropoda; class Insecta; order Lepidoptera; family Noctuidae; genus Agrochola; species Agrochola macilenta. The sequence continues at coordinate 19,545,520 of OU753573.1, read as the reverse complement.
ATTGTATGAGTTAGGGAATGGAGGGATTAAATTAATTGTTTCCGAGACCGTGACAATGATGTCAATTAGTCACACATTTCCCGTTTCCTTTTCTAGTGGTTTGCATTTGTTCGTTTATTGAATCGTTTTGTGTTGTGTTGTATTGTATTCTCGTCTGCGGGGTTTTTATTAATGTTGTTTATTTACAGGATCTGTGAATGGTAAAGCCTTTATTAAGTGTAGTAATAAAAATGTATATATTTATGGACAGGCAATGTTGAAGGCATGCACTGCTTATAGAAAACTGGAAAAACATGAGGGAGACCTTTGCCCGGCAGTGGGATAACACATAAGATAGGTAACTAAAAAATACGAGCGCGCTTTTTTTTTTTGGTTGTGAAATTATCAAATAACTTCTCCCGCTGAGATAATTGAATACTTTTCGCTGTCAGAATTTAAAGCTTCTGATCGACTAATAGTAGTTCTGTTCTGCATGACAGCCTACGGAATATTCATAACACGATCGTACAGCTGGCCTCACAAAACATTAACCGTAAAGTAACCGAGTAATATTCAACATGTAAAAAAAACCCTGTCGGATCCGTAAGGATTGTATTTACAAGATAGTACACGGTAGTAAAGCGTAGTAAAATACTAGCAGATATATAAACGTCAGAGTACGATGGGCTCATATTTCGCTCATGTGTGGAGTGGACGAAAGTAGGCTGGCCACTATTTATGAGTCGCTCGCGGCGAGCTGTAGGATAGGTTGTGTCTGTGGAAGTAACATCTTTTATTAGAATGTTTTTTGAAGATATGCTATGACAAATAACATAACGTAATTATTATTTTTTGAATTACCTACATCCACCTTGAATACTACATTTAATAGCCCTCTTACACGTATGGCAAGGCAATATAAATAAAGGTCCAATTAGACGGATCCCTACGACCCTATTGATATTTTGTCCATGACGTTCGCTTCATACAGGCGCTCCCTATTTAAACAGTGTGATGAGTGCCCGTCTATCTAGCTCAAATTGGTTTGTTTTTTAGTGTTGTAGATTCATGTCTACTAGACACATTATATACTGTCACGCATACCTGTCATTTGCATGGTTACTGATATGTTAATTTTAGATGTTATTTAATTTGAATTGTAAGTGAGTGTGCTGTTGGTGTGCTTATGATTAATAATAATAACATCAAGCCTGTATTCCCTCTCAATCCATATTTCGCCAGTAATTTTTAAGTCTCATGTAACTTGGGTCGAGCCTATTATAGCCATCAACCGGGCGCAAATCCTGACTCCGGGCTGCTAGTGATAAATTCCAGATGAAAAACCCCTATAACACTTTGCCCTATCCAGGACCTCATGCTCAGTACTAGCGCTTGCAATGAATAAACCAAAAAAGAAGTAAAAAAAAAATTGCGATATCTAATAACGAAAATAGTTTGGAATAGCAAAAGGTCGTTTAAAAACTTCAGAAGGAATAAATCATCAATATTAGTTACAGTTGACTTGATAAAGGATTTCACTGAAACAAATGTTTGTGTTAAGCACAAAATATCTATCGAGACTGATCAAAATTACATGAGAATAAATAAATATTCACTTTTGTTATGGTTTTGGTCCATGTTTGTACAAATCACTTTTGTAAAGCCTGCAAGACCATGAGGAATAAAGTTATTTGATAGAAAACATAACTTAAAATTAAACCAATATGACTTCTAGTTCCGTCGTTACAAGAAGTAGGACAAAACACCGGCCAAGGGCGGCCACGAAGGGTTCCGTACCACAGTACAATATTTAGCAAATAAATTAAAATACTAAACGAAGAATATTTTTTATCTTAAATATTATAACAAAGATACATTTATATTCCATAATGATATTGTACAAAGTAATTTTTTTCAGTTTCAGAAAATCGCCCATATTTAAATAAAATACCTTATGAATCGGCGTTTTTAATATTTGTTGATTAAATACAGTATAATATGGTATACGATAAACAGAAGTTTAAAATTCCTAACTTGATTAGTTGTTGCGATAGAGCTCCTACAAAAATAATCTTATTTCCCTTTGGACCCTTATTTCTTCATTTTTGAAGAAAATAATTGTACTCTACTCGATGAACTCTAGACAATGACACCCCACATGCCAGGGTAAGATATTTTTTTTACAAAATCAAAAGTTTATTGTATGTTTATTCCCCATACAATAAACTTTTTTTAATACCCCTTTTTATTTTGAACTTTATTTAATTTTTATTATTTGTTGATATAGCGGCAATAAAAATACACAATCTGTGAAAATTTCAACTGTCTACCTATTACGGTTCATGAGATACAGCCCGCTGACAGCGCACCTTTCGGGTACGGAACCCTAAATATTTAAACAAGTGCCGACACATTTTCTCAGTTTATTTTTAAAACCAAGTTCCCATCACTCAACCTAGATAATCTTAGTAGCTATTACAATCTCGAGTACCTACTATGAAAGAGAAAATATCTTCTAAAATATTTCAGCACTCAACAAGTCTCAAGGTATATTATATTTTTACTAGTAACATCACCTTTGATGTGATGATTTTCGGATTATAGTATAGTCCCCGTTGTCATTCAAGCTGGAAGCCGACCCCAACATAGTTGTGAAAAGGCTAGGCAGATTGATTGAGTCCCCGTTGTCATTCGTAGATCTTTGACAGTTGTGACGGAAAGTCAGAAGCCCAAAAGTATGACAACCAGTCTACCGCTCTTGTGTTTCCCAGTTACTGAGTTGTGGAGGACAGATATGCAGTCGCTCCATGTAAATTGTAAAATACTGGTATTCAGCTGCATCCGGTTAGACTGAAGCCGACCTCAACTTAGTTGGGAAAAGGCTAGACAGGCAGATGTACAAGCTTTGCGAGAATGCTTTCTTGCTGTTATTTAATTTTCGGAAACCAAACGTGTTTTAAAATAATGTTCAGAAAGATTGACAAAATGGCAACCTCTTCCTCGTTTTGAAGTTGGTTAAAAATGAAACAAACGACTTACGAAACTAACGTCATTTCTCAATTTGTAGTGGTTTTTTTGAAGTTAGTTTAAACCACGAACGAGTATTTGAAAAAAAAAGTTGTCACATAATTTGCAAAGAGCATATTTATAAGACGGATCACGTCATGTTTTCATGAAAATCGTCAGTTCTTAATCATTTTCTTTTTCTTACATACAGTAAAAGATTCATAAGTTAAGGCCTTAGGCCTTCAGGGGTACATAAGTACTGTACTATATCTTCTTCGGATTCAACAGAAAAATGCTGTTTTAATATACTGAAACTTTTGATAATTTATGTTTAGTATAGGTACATATAACAGGAATAAACATATAAGTCTGTAGAGGATATCGTATAAGTATGCACGAGTTGAGACAATCGCCGCGAACGAATTTCGTCCTGCATCCCGCGTGGGATTCACATCAGTTTGGGCAGAGCTTCAATACTCCAGACCAACAAGCTATGAAGCTTTGCAATATAGAATTAACAAACTAGCACACTAAATTCCTGGCATTTTTAGGCTTTTGGACCACTGAAAACGATTCTTGGAAACAAAGAATAATTATTTTACAGACGTGCAAAGCCGCCAGCTCAAATAAATAAAACCAAATCCAGACTATTATTGTTTTAACCCGAACTGAGGTGGCCTAAAACATACAGATCGAAATAGCTATGTATATCGATTGTTGCAGATACAAATATGGTGGACTAAGGCTGTGCGCAGACTGAGTCAAAACTGTTTAACAGATAAAATCGCTCTATGGCGCGCACACTTCCAATACAAAAGTTATAAATCTATAAGTATCCAATCTGATACCAATTATATAAATAATGATAAAACTACTCATCTACGATGTTTTCCAACCTATTATTGGAGCTTACTCATAAACTACTCAAGCAAAGTTTATAATAAAATTTAATGGGATCATCTACCAAATGAAAGACAAATCAAGTAAATCGGCCTCCGCCGTTTTTTGAACTCGGTTAAAAGCTACACTCTAATTCCGTAACACTGAAAGTGTGTTAGAATACAGTTTTTCTCGACTTTAGTGTCGACCACAATTCAAGGATTTTGAAGAAAATTCCTAAGCCATTACTTCATAGGTTAAAATACAATAGATGACGTATATTTAGTAACCTAATCCGCTTAACCGTTCTTAAGGAATCATAAAGAACCCTGTAAGAAATCAACACGTGTTTCACCTCTCAACGAGGCATCCTCAGGATGGCTATTGACTTGTTGCGAACCCGGACCCGACGTGTGAACACGTCAAGCGTCGAGCTCGACGCTTGACGTGTTCGATGTGTGTCGATGATGATGTGTGTCGCTTGATGTGTGTCGATCTATTGTATTTCCGCAAAGTCACGCCTGATACAATTAACTACTTCATAGGTTTGATAAATTCGTCTGCCCAACATGGTAAATAATGCAATGAACGTGTCTGAACTGTTAAAATGAAAGATATGTCATTTGATAATTGTGTTACGCAATTACACCATTGTTATATTTATAGTGTGAGCACTGTCTATTCCTAAAGTGTGTCAGCTGGCCTAAATCTATCGATAACCAGCTGAATAATTCAGCTGTCCATGACTGGAGCAATACTTTCTTTTGTGTCATTGATTGGTTTACTATTGTACGCGGATTGGGTAATCGGATTTCTGAGGTTTTCTTGTGAGATTACTGGATTGTTTGTTAAAGATTTGGTTCTGTATTTATCTTTTTGTGTGTCATAATAATATTAGGGTCATCAGTGATGAAATAAAGGCTTGAGCAGACCAGCGCAACTTTTCGCGCGACGCGACACCGGTTATTGTTATACTGTGAAGTTTTCTTAGAAATTGTATTGTTCGTGTCGCGTCGCGCGACAAGTCGCGCTGGTCTGCACAAGCCTTTAGATGTTCAAGGTGGGGACGACAATATAATAAACTGCGTATACCTTCTGACGTTCCCAGTCCGCATAATTATGATTTAAATCTAATAAATATAGTTAAGTCACAATATATAGCTAGTCGGCTACTACCTCTACTATTTGATATGTTTGAACAAATCACTTTTTTTATTTCGATGTTAGGATTTATTTGATAGTTCCAAAATACTCTTATCCAGCATTAGTATTGCCAGTGTTTTCCTATACGGTCGATACTTAAAATGGTATTAGCTCATTACATTACAATACAAGTACGTTCGAATCATAAAGAACCGAGTTATGTACTCGTACTATGAAAAATGGCGACATATTACATAAACACCTAAGTAATAACCAAACTTTATTAGCATTCCAACATCATAGCAGTCGTTACATAGCTATATTAACATTTCTTGCCTCATTAACGATGTAGGTTTGCAGCATTTAGGGCGCGTCTAATTAGCTTAACTTATCATCGACTTTAATATTAATTTTTATTTGATTTTTGAAACGTATATTCGTACTTACTAAGTTGGGGTTTGTCACATTAAAACCGTTGAGTTCCAATGAAATTCTGATTTCAAATAAAACGTGTAGTTTACTGATGTTTTTGGTTGTATAAACTAGAAATTTCCGTGTTAAACGAACCGATACTCCCAAAATTTCATAACTGCATTATTTACCTCCTAAATGCTCAAACAATTTTGAACGATTAGTAGCACTTCCCAAACTGCAGGTTTCGCGCACAAACTTTAGAACATCAGCTGCTTAATGATCGTAAGTGGGGTGAACTGGCTCGCTGCCTAGCTCCTCAGCGATATAGGCAGCTGTCCCACCGCTGGCGATTAATGAGATGCGAGTAGAGTTAGCAATTAAAAATGAGTTGGCGAACAACGATCGGTGCGTGCGCGACGGCGACGAGCGGTAACTCGCTGGTATGAATTACCAAGCGTGAGTCTCGCGGCGAGTGTTCTGCCCGCCAAGCGAATCTACCTGAGCGAGTACCTACCCTCTTTGGTGGGTCTTGTTGCTGCGACAAATGAGCACTCGCCGGCGGTGTGAGCAGTCAGCGATCAACTAATAATATGTGTCTCTTTTACTTACACGAGTCATATTTTCTACGTTTCTTGAGCGAGAAAAACGTTGGTAGCTAGTCGCTTTCTCGTCGGCAGTGAGTCAGGTGCCTTATTCACCCCCAACGAGCTCCTAACCGATATATTCACCCCCATTTACCCCCAACTTGTGTGCTAGATATAAATTACGACAGTTATCTTTGTTTTAAACTAGTGTTTGGAATTTAATTCGAGAGGAGAAACGTACCTATAACTATGGGGTACCTATTTGTCTCATATAAAAGGTAGCACCTAGCATATATTTCATGTGTTTCTTCCTGCAGAACCATGCTACACGAAGCCTGTGTTTCCGAGGGACAGTCAGAGTGAGTATAGAACACCTTTCACCTACATATTTCCGACAGTCTTTTATGTTAAGTTCCACGTAAGAATAGCGGAGACTTTAGCCATTGAAAATAATGATAACCACTCGGTCACTGAAGGATAAAGATTTGTCTCAAAGAAAAAAGAACGATGGTCAAACTAGGCTGAGAATCAGCAATTTTTGAACGTCAAAATAACTTAAGACTGTCCCCCAAAACGCCCACCCTTCACCACTTCCTAATGTTTTAGCTGGGAAGAAGTGGCGCAACAAACTCCCCAGCAGCACAGCTGTCTGTTCAGTTGGAAGTGTGTTGTGAGTGTCTGTGTTACCTAACCAGCCAGTTTGTAATGAAGTTACCGAAAAGCGCGCCTGTCTTCAAGGCGCTACCAGAGCAAGGAAAGGTCTGTTTTAGCCACGTCCTCCATCATTATGAACCAACAGCAGTCCGCACCTGGTCATAGGTATCGCCATTCGATCCTCGGCAATCTTTAGGCACGTTAAGTCAGGTCAATATAAATGTTAAGCGAATTTTCTCCCTACGTCAATTTGCCGTGATATACTGTCAAAGAATGTTGTGACTTGAGTAGATGGAAAGTTTAAGTTGGCTTAACAATTAATTTCCCTGGCTTTACTTAGTTCAGGGGGAGTCGTATTTTCGAATGAGGTCACGGCAATAAATAACGCGACGCTCTGGTCTGTCAACTACAGGTGAGCAACGTGATGGTTTAGGTATTGAGAGCATTATAGGTTATTTGCTATCAATTTCAATATAAATTGAATGTTAGTACTTGCCCGGAGACTGGATTTGTGCCAGGCATAATGGCAATAGGGATGTTGCTGGGGAAAAACTATTTAGTCCGTCAGTCAGATAATAAAAAAATATTAGACACGTATTTTTTGCTTGTATCATATTAATAAAAAATGGTTAAGATAAAACGTATTAAAGTTGGGGAGTGGGGGCTCACTACGTCACAAGTCACATTTTAACTCAATGTATTGTCGTAATCATTTGATTACGTAAAAAAAGAAAACAAAAAGTTACAATTTTTTTACTCAACTACTACGAGTATGAGAGTTAAAAATGATTCGATAATTCTGAGTGGGTTATATTCGACTGCCTCGTTGATCTAGTGGTTGCAAGCGCTCCTGCTGAGCATGAGATCCTGGGTTCGATTCCCAGGTCGGGCAAAATGTGTTATTGGGTTTTCCACCAGGAATGTCTCAGCAGCAGCCAGTAGTCTGAATATTATGTGCCCGGGTGATGGCAATAGGCTCGCCCCCTATTACATGGCACTTAAACATAACTGGCGAAATGTGGATGTACTATACATAGGTACACCTCTGCCTAACACTACGGGGATTACAGGCGTGATGTTATGCCGTTGCAATATTCGCCTCTGTCTACACCTTCGAGGAATACAAGCTTGATGTTATGTTATGTAAGTTTCAAACCAGCCAGCAAAGTCGCAAAATATTTCTCTACAAAAACCACTGCTAGAGGTACCTACATAGTTAAAAATTAAAATACTTTAATATAAGTTGAAACTAGGTCAGACCGGAACAATTAATGCTCGTTCCAGCATCTGCGAATTTTATTTAAAAAATAAACTTTCGTGATTTTAATCGAGAAACAATTTCGTTGAAATTATTTCGAGGACAGCCATGACATAATTTTGAGAAATTATTATCTCAATGTAGAAGTATTGAAGAGAAGTTTGAACATTCAAAATGTCTTTGAAATTTGTGGCCATGTTGAGCTCCATAATACTTTCGGAGTGAGATTACACACAATGACCATCATAGCAGTACACGTCACACATGATGATGTGAGCACTCCTGGACATAGGCCTCTCCAATTGCACGCCACTCAACTCGATTCTGGGCAGCTCCCATCAACCTGCTACCAGCCACCCTGTGATGGTCGTCACTCTTAGCCTGAGGGCGTCCTACCTTATTACTGATTGGCGGTCTCCACTCAAGAACACGTCTATCCTAACGGTCATCGGTTCCACGGCTACTATGGCTGGTCCATTGCCACTTCAACTTGCTTACTCTGATTTCGTATAGCAGATCGCTGCTGGATATCGCCCCCAATAGCTGGATTGTCGCCTAATTCTGATACACGCTGTATTGCATTCAGTCAAAACTGTAATTCCAAAAAAAAACAGACTTCTGTTCCTTTTTGCTCGGCTTCTAAGTGTCCTGGCGCGATATTATTAGTTTATAACCTTTCTCAAGAATTAGGCTATCAAATACAAAAAGATTTTTTCAAATCCGACTTGTAGTTCCAGAGATTTGCGGGTTCAAACAACCAAACAAACTCTTCAGTTTTAGTAGTATTACAGTATAAAATCATCAAAGTTAAGTTTTAATTTATTACCATCACACAGCAGTGCAGTCTATCTTTAGAAGCTCCAGTTCAATATTATGAACCACAAACACAGGTACCGAAGCACCAAACACAAGCGTATTTTCAAATTCATCGGACAGCGCGCAGAACGTCGGCTGAATTTGAATCAAAAATGGCGGCCGTCAAATATTTGACGTTGGAAACGTAGGGAGTGGAACGTTCGTTGTGCCAATAGGAGTTGTGTTGCTTTATTGGCTAGTAGAGCTGCTACATCATCAGCATATAACAAAGCTTCTTTAAAACCTGCAACTCACGTACCGTTTTAAATAGAAATTGAGTTGAGTTCTGTAACCCGAAGCTCTCTAATAGAGAAACTCTCTCTAAGGTGGAAGCAATACGCATATAATGAAAAAGTTTTGCCCGCGACTATTTCCGCGTGAAATTTCTTGTTGTAACATAAAATATATCCTAGGACACTTGAAATCGGATCAGTAGTTCCGAAGATTACCCCTACATACAAACTCACAAGTTTCACCTCTTTATAATACATAAATACAATATTAGTTTATGAAACTGTTGCATAATGAGGGGTATTTCAAGTTTATAATTCGAATATTATGATATGAGAGTAGATAAAATTGATTTATGACGTTGCTTTAGTATGTAGGTATGTCTTTAGAAGGTTTTATTAACTGTTCTGTCTGTCAGTCGACATTTTCACATACAATATTAACCGTAATAATTATTACAGTCAGCGACAAAAGTCAAAAAGAGTATGTGAATATCGTAGCACGTGGCATTCTGTAGCTTCTGCCTACCCCCGAGGCGTGAGTTTATGTATGTATGATCAATTCGAGCACGTATAAACACCAACATTTACATCGTAGTTATTCAATTTTCTGGTTACATACGGACCATAGAAAAGCTTGCAGCTATTTTCCAAATATGTATTACGTTGTCTCCTAGCACTTCACCCGCGGGAAATTCTATACACTGTGTATTTTCATTCGTAGAAACCACGTTCTCTCTTCACTATTATTCATAAAAATGTAGGGAATACACTGCGCTTTGAATTCAACAGGCGAAAGGGTTGCTGGGTGAATCTGAATTTTAAATGCCACTTCTCCTCTATATTTGCAGTGGTTTCTGTTTGCTTGGTTGCTGCATTTTTGGCTTAAAATCTACATTGTTTATTTTTTAATTTGAGGGGTCTTGAGGTTTGTTATTTTTGGTCAGATTTAAAAACAGAATCCAATGTGATCCATAGGAATCATACGACTTACATTTTTCGAGGTTAGGATGGATGATAATGATGGAAGAAAGTTGTCCATAACACGTTTTTAGCCATTTGGTATCATCCGTCATTGACCCAATTTGTTTGGATCTACGCCGGAAATATTCACCAAAGCATTTTTTTCAATCAAAACCATTTACAAGCACTTTTGAATCGTCAAGGAGTCGGTAATTCAGAAAGATGAAACTTTCAAATTATATTGTTACAAAAAATATTGGGTTCCCACCTATGAAATTGGCGTTTTTTTTTTTCACAAATAGAGAACCTCGTCACTTCTATGATTTAAAATATTCATCAATTGCTTGGTATTATATCGAATAATGACCATCATAGACAACTACCAATAGTAAAAAAACCTTGTTACTTATAGTTTTATAAACATAAAAAATACCTTAAAAATTACTCCTCATTTTGTTAGCAGAAATGACTATTTGTTTTAACTTAGCCAAAACTTATTTTTGTCGCATAATCTAAGTGGTATATTACGGTAACTTAGTTTTTAAACATTAGTGCATAAAAGTTTTAAAACATTCGTGTTCATGGTTGTTATATAACATAAGAAAATGTTAGTATGAAAAATGCAACTTCTTTAAAATTCTCCATATAAAACGCTGATTTCATAGGTACGACATAGGACCTAATATTAGTTACACTCTTTTAAATTGAATTTAGAGAGCAGTGGTGGTCCAGTGGTAACGGCAGTGACTTATGATTACTTCTTAGGTTGGAACCCAGACCGGCGCTTTACCTTGTAAAAATTATTTCATCCCCACTGCTCTCAAAACGGTGGAGGAAAACATCGTGAGGAAACCGGCATGTCCTAGAACCAAAAATTCAAAGACATGTGACATCTACCAACCCTCACTGGGCCCGCGTGGTGGATTACAGCCCTCTCCCTCTCACAGAGAGGAGGCCTGGGTCCCTGTGTGCTAAATTGAATTGTAATGTAAAAAAAGCGTTTTTGTCATCACTTTCAAATTATACTTACACACAAGTATAATTTGAAGATATCTAGATATACCTACTTTTACGATTGTCGTAGCTTCTTCCGTACAAGTCCATAAAAACTTGAAAGCCTTTTGATATCTTCCACCACAACTACTTAACTAAATGTATAGTGTTCGAATCCATAAAAATCGCGGCATCACGGATATTTTAGTACCTATCAGTTGAATAGAAACAAGAAATCGATAGCTCGCACATTTGTCTTGCAAAAACTGTCGAAGTAGCGAGTTGCTTTTAAAAGAGCTTTCACGCAGGATTAATAGACAACTGTTCTCCATTTCTTTCAATAAAAACACACACACGCATACATAAACTAACGCGTTCTTCTAATGGGAGTAGGTAGAATATACAGAACGCCCTTTGCTACAATCCATACATACTTCTTTTGCTCATACACGCACGCCGCGACAGTGTCCTGAAAATCGAGCTCCATACTCATAGATATATCGAATCTTCAAATATCGAAAATTCAAAATTTCAAAAAAATTCGGCGCTATGCGACACCCGAAGGTGCATGAATTGGATGTCATCTTGATCGCCGTGTATGGTATAATAACTCGCGTGAGTACCAGCCCTTCAGTTCCATTCAATTTTAAAAAACTGGCCAAGTGCGTGTCGTACCACGCACAATGAAGGGTTCTGTAGTTGAGATGAATTAATCCCAAGAACAAACTTAACATTACAACAACAATATTGAGAGATTTACCATGTTATTTTAAGACCATTGACTTCTTATAGGTTTTCCTGTAATCTATGAGTAAAGAAAGACTCCCTGCATTAAAAAAAAAATTGCCTCAATAGTTTCGGAGATAAACCCCCCCTTTATCTCCGAAACTATTGAGCCAATTTTTTTTTTAATGCAGGGAGTCGAATGGTCAATATTCATAAATTTTCTTAATATCTTTATTTTCTTAAAATTCTTCTCTTTTTTTCTTTCTCATTCCTTTCAGATACCTACAGGTTATTCCAATTGTGTACATCAAGCAGGCAGAAAACCAGGTGTTGTTAAATAAAAAACATCTTTATGTATTCAAATAATCAAATCAAAGCGCTGAATTTGTTAGGGGCAGTATTTATTGGCATCCACAGGTGCGTTTTCTGATCCATTTGTTTACCTTTTCATCAGATACTTTTGGAACAGACCATAGTCTATAACTGCTTAATCCTACGGTGAAAACCTTACGAAGATATTCATATTTTGCCAGGACCAAAACCAAAACATGATCTACTTACAACTCTGCCTACCACAGCACCACATCATCATCAATAAAATTACCTTTAATAACGTTTCAAGCTGTAACAACACGAGTGAGGTCACAGTCTCACAGGAAATGGATACCTCTGCCACCCTCTGAACAGAAAACAATAAATCAAACAAATTGCTATCCGTCCAATATGTCTGCGCAAAATGAAGTATCAATGACAATCTGTTCGTGTATTATTATGACAAGGGCTTTTTGTGCTTGCAATTTCGATCGTGGCGGTGGTAAGTCTGTTGTTTGTTGTTATGTTAGGTTGTACACTGTCGCGGGAAAGTCCAAAAAGGTCTCCGTGGCCTCTCACACTGGATACTGAAGGCACACGGGTGGGTTTTAGTCAGTAAATGTCTGACACTCCCTAGCTCCGCCCAGAGCGGAAGAAGTTATTTGATAATTTCCAAACCAAAAAACAAAGTTGTCCTCTGTTGTCTGTTGTTATGTTAGGTTGTAATCTGTTGTCTGTTGTGATGTTAGGCTGTAGTCTGTTGTCTGTTGTGATGTTAGGCTGTAGTCTGTTGTTACGTTAGGTTGTACACTGTTATCTGTTGTCATGTTAGGTTGTAGTCTGTTGTCTGTTGTTATGTTAGGTTGTAGTCTGTTGTCTGTTGTTATGTTAGGTTGTAGTCTATTGTCTGTTGTTACGTTAGGTTGTACACTGTTATCTGTTGTCATGTTAGGTTGTAGTCTGTTGTCATGTTAGGTTGTAGTCTGTTGTCTGTTGTGATGTTAGGCTGTAGTCTGTTGTCTGTTGTTACGTTAGGTTGTAGTCTGTTGTCTGTTGTTATGTTAGGTTGTAGTCTATTGTCTGTTGTTACGTTAGGTTGTACACTGTTATCTCTTGTCATGTTAGGTTGTAGTCTGTTGTCTGTTGTTATATTAGGTTGCTGGGCAATAGTAAAACAATAATAATACACATTCATGAACTCACGCCTTCTGCCAATGCCTACCCCAGGCAGAAACTACAGAACGCCACTTGCTACAACCCTTACATGCTCCTTTAGCTTCGTTTACGTTCATACATCTGGTTACAGACGCACGCGCCGGTTGTGAGTACTACGCACCTGACCTTCATAATTATTAGTGTAAATGGCACAAAAATATAAAAAATGAAACAAGTTAAAACTGCATTCATTTTTATAGTAACGTTGAGTGTGAAATAGATTTAGAGGTCGGTGCCAAAAATTAAAATCAAAAATCCTTTCCGAAGCTGTTTCACACTTCACATTATCATGAACTTTTCAGTTTGACGTCTCTTAATTATTATTTTTTCTGTCATGTTCTCAGACGAGGGGATAAAAGGAATCTAATTACTATAATGTCAAGAGGAAACTATCATCAGCTAAAATTTGAACTAACATCGTTTATAATTATCTGTTATTTTATTGTGTACATAATATAGAGTATTCTATCTATCTGCTGGCACATAAAAAATGTGTAACATATAAGAAAGAATCTTTCTCATATACTGACAAAATATTGAAATTTTATGACATGAATGCCGCGTTCGGGGAGAATGCTTTGCTATTACTTTCACAAGACTTCAGTATACAGATTCTCTTCCCTGAAAAACGAAGTTGCAAATACACGCAGCTCTCAGTGAAAACTGCATGTTGCTCCAATTTGAATATGCCATCTAATATTATTGGTAAGAGCGTGTAACAAGATCGAATTGGGAATAATCCAACCTGTCCATTTTCTAAGACCTGGGATATCATCTAGAGTGAACAACATACATGTCATGAGAAAAGATTCTTCTTATAGGACATACTTACTAAGTAAGTGCTAAATTATACAGCTTAACACTTACTGAAAAAAACAATATCACGTTAACAGTGATTTCGTGAGGATTTTTTTTCTCTCCAGGAAGAAATTAGGGTTATGTCAAACCTCTACCGACTATAACCGTATTCCTCCTGCAACCAGGATTCCAAAAACCACAATAATTAACATTTGAGCATCTCGACTTAAAATACCACTCTATAAGTACGCGATAAACTAAACCAGCGCAAATAAACTCTCATTACTAACACCTTTCTAACCCTCGGATCACCGGTCGCACGTTTCAATTAAAACTCAACCCCTCTTTCAATTTCACCCCCCCACAGACGTAGTTTCACGCCTTGTTTTATTTATGGGTGCAAAAGACCCCTGACTTTGTTCATAGTTAGGAAATGAACATGAGCATGTGACTAAAAGAGTGATGAATATAAATGTTGATGGATGGAGAGGGAGAGGAAGACTAAAGAAAGTATGAGTTTTTGAGGAATGATATGAAGGAAAAGGGAATGATATGATACGGAATAGAGGCTTTACTTTATATTTGAACCAATAGTCACTCACATCTACTAATATTCTCTCCGAATCATCATCTTCCTGCCCTTGTCTCATGTTACTCGTGGTTGGAGCAACACGTGCTCATATTCATTATGTTCACTATATTCACTATCCAATTCATGTAAACTTTTAAAGTTGGGTTAGTAAACTCTTTCAGAACATCGAGTCGAACAGAGCCAAGCATAGAGGCAAACATCACTACGAACATTTTCACGGTCATTCTAGCGAATGCTCTAGTCAATAGTAGAAGGCATAGCGGGACGGCGCGGCGGCGGAACTATGACAGAATGGCTCGGCTCGGCAAAAAGCTCGAAGCAAATTTACTGTCCTTTCGCCAGAATGCTCGCTAGAATGCTCGCTAAAACGCTCCCGTTTATTTTTCTGTAATGTAACATTCGCTAGTATGCTCATTACAAGTGAATGCTCAAGTCTATCAGCACCTTAAGGCTAATTATGCTGGTAACACAATTATCGGAAGGCAACACTTTGCTTACAGATTACTGCCATTAAGTATGGCGTGCGACATAAACTAATTAGTCTAGATTAGGACCTATATTCATGTCACATTCTAGGAACCGCCTCATTTGTCTAAGCGTGAATGCTGAACGCGGAACTTGGGTTCGATCCCAAGCTCGGGCAAAGCATTATTGGGTTAAACCGTTAGGAATTTTTCAGTAGTATCTCGGAGACTGGATTTTTGCCCAATTGATAGGCTCGGCCCATATAGACACCACACGGACTTTAAATATAACTGTAGAAATGTGTCTTTAAATATAACTATAATAAAACATTTACAATTACAGCCCTGCCGAACCCCTGCCCTGGGAGAATGCAGGCGCGATATTATGTAATTCTATGAACTATTTACAAAGACATTGCAGTTACTCAAAAGCATGAACAGAAATGCAGAACACTTAATGAACTTCTTGAAACGTATGTAATTGAACAACATTGACACAGGGAGCTTTATTTAATACTGTTACATCAAGCACGTGTTCTGTGAAACTTGGTAGCTTGTGTTATGTATCTAAATCACTAATATTTTGGTGTAATTAAATACATAACGCAGACACAAAAAAAAAATTACTTTAAGCGTCACATACACTTAGATAAATTAATTGTTTATCAAATTGATACACTACGTTCATTTGCTGTGTTATAACCATTTCATACAACTGTTCAAAAATTACAGTTGTAATTTCAATACACGGACAATTTAAGTTGATAATAAAAAATTTAAACAATGAATTTCTTTGACTTTACATAAACTCCATTTACTACTAATACATTTACTATTCAGGAGAAAAACAATTTTTTTGTGTAGCTTTCGGTAAATGTTACGTTTTTATACAGTCCATTTACCTACATCAGATTTCCAACTACTTATTTATGTCCTAAATATTGTGCTCTTTACATCCATACAATAAGTTCTAAAATAACCTGAGCATTGTCAGTCTAAATCTATTTCGAGGACGCAGAAAGTCTATACCTAGAGCATCAATAACATCTGTACAATTGTAAAGAGATACAACCGGATAGGGATGGATAATAGATTCAAATATAATAATAATGGCTTCTGTAACTATTCCACTGCCCGCCAGGAAACCCCGCCGTGCGTCCTAACCAAACGCGATTGTCGCGCGAGTACGCGATCGTATGTATGAATATTATGACGCTCAAACGCGACTTGATTGATCGCGCGAGTAAGATGGTCATCTTCTGTAATATCATTAAAAATTGAACGTCACTTTACGTGTCTGTCTGTGTGACCACGTTGTTCTTCTAAATTTTGCAACGGATTTTGATTCGGTTTCCACCATCATTTAGATAATTTATTCTGGAAGGTTTTTGTGATAGTTTTAACAGTTCACTTAGATTTAGCACAGAAATCGGAATGTTTTGACATGTCGCCATTGCACTCGTGCGAAGCGGGGGCGGGTCGGTAGTATTCATATAAAAGAGCGCATCGATCGTTTTTGATTAGGACGCGGCCAACGTGTTCTTTCTCTGTGGTACAGACAAGAAAAAAATAAAAAAAATTGCAGTTTGGTTAAAGTGACAGAAATGGAAGTTAAAATTGCGCAATTAGAGCAAGATGCTAGATAAAACATTATAGAAATATACTTTTTACCCAAACATAAGCAAGAGAACCTGGTCAAAACTTTACTACAAGTGAGCAACGTTATGTCTTATCCTCATGCAGAAAGTGAGATATTGTCTTGCGCTGAGGTACAAAAGCTGAACACGTCGTCAAATCAACCGAGAGCAGTTATCTGCAAGCTACCGAGCAAAGTTAAGCGCGATAATCTGCTTGGGGCAATTTCCTTGTACAACAGATCGAACACCAACAATAAATTGAACACCAAGTTACGGAGCCAAGCAATCCGGTTTATGTAAGCGACTAATACCAGTATAACTCAATCCGAAATAAACAGAATAGGATTCTAGACCTAGTCATATCCAACTTAATTTATCCGATTGAAGTAACTCGGTCCTGTGATCCCATATCAAAAGTCGATGATTTTAACCCACCTTTACAGATCACCATTAATCTCACCTTTCCTAAGAGACTTACGAATAAAATGACTAAGATTTTTAAATTTCATAAAGTGAAACTGACTGTCGTGAAATTAGAAATCATCTTGAGAAAACAGATTAGGACATTGTTTTAAAATCGGATACCGTTGATTTATCAGTTGACACTTTTTTATTCCTTATTCAATCTGCCTAGCTTTTTCCCAACTATGTTGGGGTCGGCTTCCAGTCTAACCGGATGCAGCTGAATACCTGTATTTTACATGGAGCGACTGCCTATCTGACCTCCACAATCCAGTAACTGGGTAATACGATACCCCTTGGTAAGACTGGAGTCAGACTTTCGGGCTTCTGACGACTCGTAACGACTGTCAAAGATCCACGAATGACAGCCGGGACCAACGGATTAACGTGCTTTCCGAGGCACGGAGGATTCTCGGTATGTAAAGATGGTCACCCATCCACTGACCAACCCTGGCAAGCGTAGCTTAACCTGATGGATCGACCAGTGCGGCTGTTATTACTTAGCCACGAGCTTTTTTATTCCTTATTACGGGAGATTATTACTGAATTGGTCCCAAAGCGGATTGCTGGTAAAAGTCATACCCCGTCTGGTACAATAACAGTTTAATAAAATGTTAAAAGAAAAAGAAAAATGTTAGCAGAGGATGAAAAAATATAAGAGATGAATTTGAATATACATTATTATGTATATGTATATACATTAGTTGTATTTACAAAATGTACAAGGTAATGTAGATAAAAATCCAAAATATTTTTGGTCATACATAAAAAGCAAACGCGATAACAAAAGCGTTATACCGAGATACTAGAGGCTCAAAGATAGTGGCGGCCTACGACATGAGCATAGCAAATTTATTTGCGAAAAACTATGCATCGGTATATAGCCCTATTTCTGGCAGTGATCCAGACCCTGCACATATTTATAAATCCAGCAACAGTAGCTTACATCAAGTACCACTATCTGAACTTAGCATACAGAAAAAACTTAAGAACTTAGATGTTGCTAAAGGGCCGGGCTCTGACGGCATACCTCCACTGTTTATTAGGGAGTGTGCTGATGTTTTATCTAAGCCATTGCGTATAATTTACAACCGATGATTATCTGACGGGGTCAAACTCAAACTCAAAGCATTTATTTCAAATAAACCAATTACAGGCACTTTTGAATTGTCAAGGGGTCCGTCAGTCAGAAAGATGAAGCTAGATGCCCATTCCAAAGCGTAGTAGGTACCTATGGAGAAGAACGGGCAAGAAACTCCACGGACACTCTTTTAAATCATAATATGGTTACAAAAATTATGGTATTTCCGGAGATCTGGAAAGAGGCCATAGCCATACCAATTCCAAAATTGGAGGATAAGACTGATGTCTGCGATTACAGGCCTATTGTTGTGTATTGGTCACTTTGGCAAACGTTCTCGAATTTCTTTTGTGTCCCATCATGAATTGGCATTACAAAGGCTATTATAGAACATGAACATGGCTTCTTTAGAAATAGATCAACATCCACAAACTAGGCTAACTTTGTCGAAAGAACTCTAGCTTACATGAGTAACGGTAACGAATTTGCCGCCATCATAGCGATTTCAGTAAAGCTTTTGACAAAGTTGACTATAGTATTTTGCTACAAAAGCTCAAAATCACATTCGGTGTTCATGGGTCACTTCTAAATTGGTTCCAGTCTTACTTATTTTGCCGAACAGCAAGAGTAGTAGTAAATGGACACTCATCCAACACCTTCACGCCCACATCTGCTGTACAACAGCTAATAGTATTTACAATGTTTGTGGATGACATTAAAAATATTCCATACAAAACTCTCATTTTGAAATGTATGCCAACGATATAAAATTTTACATGGTTGTAATGACAAAGAATGATGAAACTCTTTTGAAAAAAGATATTAACTGGTGTGAGAAGAACAGCATGCAAGTTAATATTGGTAAATGTTATTATATAAAATGTTCTCGTAAAAAACATAAATTTAATTCTACGTACATAATGAGGAACCAAATATTAAGTAAAGTGTCTGAAGATAGAGATCTGGGCATCATTATCGACTCTAAAATGAAATTTAAAACACACACCGAAACCATAATAAATAAAAGCACTAGAATGCTAGCATTTTTAAACCATAGTCATATAAGTAGTCATATAGAATACTGCTCCATCGTCTGGTACCCAGTACATAATATCCACATTCAACACACCGAAAGAGTCAAAATAACATTTATAAAAATACTTATAAAGCAGATAAGGAATAAAGGTAAAAACTATGAAGATAGACTAAATTACTTTATCTTTGCACTGACGTCGACATTTTGCAGGTCTAATTTTCTTATTCAAGATATTAAATCAAGGCGTGGATTGCTCACAACTTCTATCATAAATTAATATTAATACGCCCCGGTCGTCAGCTAGACTTCATAATTATATGCCTTTTGAAAACCAAGTACAGGAGTAAAGCCGCTCCTTTCCTATATTCTCAGACACTGTAACAACATTTTTCATGATTTCACTAAGTTTAAAAGAGCTCAATAATGTTTCTTTTTTATTTTATTTTGTGTGTTTTTTGTTGTTTTTATTTTGTTTGTTTTGTTTGTTTGATTTTAGTTTAATTCAATCTTATTAATTTAATTCTAGTTAATTTTAAGTATAAAAGATTGCACATTATTATCTGATCTGATTACATTGTTATCCAGTTTTATATGAATTATTATTGTATAGTGGGATCTAAATAAAATGCTGTGCTTACCTTTAATTTAGATGCATGCAATGCTATTGTATTTGTAAATGATACGTACTTTGAATGTCTTTGTGTGTATTTAGTTGGTTTGCCTAAATATATAAATAAATAAGAATCTATGTACATGTTTGTTTGAGGAGTGATGCGTGTAGACGAATTCAAACCATTGAGAGCAGTTTTTTTTTCGAAAATTGTAGTCTTGCTTTTAAACATTATCGTGGTGTGCAGTTATTCTCATAATGATTGGCTGAACAATACTGCGTGCGTATGAATTTGAAGCAGTCAATGATTAGTCAACGACAACAAAAGATGCCTCTATTAAAAACGTATATCTAACCTTAAGATATTTCAACCATAAGGGGCGCAAGTGTAAGTACCCTAAGGGCGATACTAACTGTCGGTTAGCAGGATCAGCACCTTGGGGTGCTGATCCTGCTAACCGACAGTTAGTATCGCCCGTCGACAGTAGTGTGTTATGCAATTGGTTGCATAACACACTATGTATCACTCAATTTGAAGGATTTTGAAGGAAATTACTAATCTGCTTCGAGCAGCAGAATTTTCAACTTTAATAACGCAATGAAATTGTCAATATGAAAAACATTAATATCAAAATCAAAATTAAAAGTCATGATTTATTCAAATAAACCTGAGAAAAAGCATAAGCTTTTTGAACGTCAAAATTACATAAGGCAGTCCCCCGAAACCCCCTTCACCTCTTCCCAGTACTTTAGCTGGGAAGAAGAAGTGGTGCAACAAACTCCCTAGCAGCATTGCCGTTATAAGTGTGTTAATTATGTAATTACCGCGGGGTAATTGTGTTGTGCTATTTAATTTTTACATACCTTCTAAAGCATTATTATTTACTCGTACTATCCATCGTAAATACCTATAACACCCACATAAAATATTCCCACATGACGAAATACCAATGGGCACTAAAACAAAACCGACTTCTTGACATTTACGAGTACTTATGAATATTCAACAACCACTGTCAATTTAACATCATAAAGTTAATCCAGTGTTAAAGGTTCAGCTTATGTTGCCGAGGACTGGAAATCGATTGGTGACATCGAGACTCTTCTGTCGTTGAACCCTTTAGAAATTGGAAGATGCCCAAAAAATTATGGGGAAAGGATTTACCCGTCTAAAATATCTCAGTAGCAGCTGAGTCTGGATTTGTGCCCGGTTGATGGCAATAGGCTCGCCCCCTATTACATGGGACTTAAACATAACTGGCGAAATGTGGGTGTGCTCTAGGTACATCTCTGCCTAACCTTTAGGTGATTGCAGTCGTGATGTTATGTTTTAAAGTAGGTAGGCAGGTGAGTAATTGGGCGGTAGCAATTTTCGTATACCGTGCGCTAGCGATAGGTTAAGTGTTTAAATAATTCATGAATGACATTTTATTATTTAATGTAGTTGTTATTCATTGTTTTTTTATTTATGGAGCACGAGAATGTAGATTAAATATAGTAGTATAGTATATTTACGTTTATATTTTGGACATTGCACAATGTACATAAAGAGGGAATGCCGTTGGAACACAATTGTAATGTTTTGCTTTTGTAATAGAGCTCTTTATGAAGAAGTTCACACATTTGTGACATTTCAGCCTTGTCTTTGGGATGTTAACGCACCTGCGATCGCTCTGGAATTTCAGATTGCCATAGAAAGCGGTGACACCTTGTTACCAAAACAAATCAGGTTATTAATAAACATCAAAAGATCAAACAAATCCATCTCACACACTTCACCAACCCTTCTGCTTACCCTCTTTCACACAAACCACAAGCTCTAAGTAACGTCTCTCGTAATTGGAACCACTAAACTACGCTGTCACTAACACATTTGTTGGCAACGAGAACGAATGCCGCCAATTTAACGTTATTGATAGTATGTCCCATTACCACACGAGGACTGTAGGAGAAAGGTGTGGGTGAATACACTATGAAAACAAAAATTATAAGGGATTTAATTTTAAGAATTTTGTAAAGTGTCATTCGCTCGTAAATGATGTAATTTTGAATGCTGAAAGCGCTGTAGTAGTATTGTGTGAAGTGTATTTCAAATATTGGGCCGACGATTCACATTGTCCGACGGCTTACATTGAGCTGTGGACTCAGATCGGTCCAACGGCTCAGATCTGCCCGATGTGTCACATCAAACCGATGCCTCACATCGGCTCGACGACGGTTCAGTTCGAGCCGTTCTAGGGGTCCACACCACAATGGTCCGACCTATGGTTTATATTGGCCCGTCGGCTCTGATCGGGTTGACGACTCGCATGCGCGTGTACCTTCTTATTTTAAGGCTAAGTTTATGCTGAGACGCAGGTGACGAGACACAACACAGTACAGATTTTGCAGGGTAGGACAGGCGAGGCAGACACAGGCCGCGCATGCTGCGATGCAGCTGCACATTCGCGTCCCAGCTAGTACAAACAATATGGCTCTACAAAGAGATGCAGAGCAGTACAGACACATGTCTGCGTCGCACGTGCCTGCACCGCAGCGTACGCAGCTGTCAGTAAGTTCATGCATTACAAAATCTGCTCTGTCCTGCGCTGCGTGGACCTGCGTCAACTTCATCTCAGCATACGCTTAGCCTAAATCGTGTATTTTCAGGAGCCTCTTTTTCAACTGTTTACTGTTAAAGTTCGTAGTCTGTGCTCAATGAACGTTATTTTTTTCTGTCTTCCCTTAGGTAGGCCGTTGGCTTATTTACCAAACAAAGTATCGAAAAAATCCTTTGATTTTTTGCCACATTTTGCTATCTATCTCCCCATACACATAATTTCTTCAATATCGTCCTATAAGACGTATAGATAGGCCCAGACCTTCCATTTTCTTTATCTTCACTGGCAATATATCCCGTTTATTATCCTTGGAATGGGGCGTTCTTTCTGGAGCGAATGTGCGCCCCTACAATGTTATAGGTTGCAATTACTTAGGATACACTCCGGTGGATTGTGTCGTTTGGAAAAGCGGTGAGCAGGAGTCTTGGTAATAGATTGGAAGGAGTATCGTTAGAGATCAAAGATACCGATTAACATTATCCTTTTTTCCCAGTAAACAGAATGTTCCTCTTAAGTGTTTGGAATCCCTTGAGATGATGACTAAAAAGAGACACTTACAAACAAAATTTATAACCAATTTAAGGAGGTCTTCAACGCGTATGTTTATTTCTTTTAATTGATACCTTAGGATGTTTGACTGACGTCAAGCTCATTTTGATATCATCTGCCAAGCTTTTTCCCAACTATGTTGGGGTCGGCTTCCAGTCTAACCGGATGCAGCTGAATACCAATATTTTACATGGAGTGACTGCCTGTCTCACAACTCAATTACCTCCGATACCCAAAGACTCAGCGTGCTTTCCAAGGCACGGAGGGACCTCGGTATGTCAAAATGGCCACCCATCCACAGACCGACTTAGGCAAGCGTAGCATAAAGCTGGACGGTTATTATTACTTAGTCACGAGCCCCTTAGCCCTAAGATTAGGTGCTAGGGCAACTCTCCCTTATTCACCTTTTACGAGTATGTGATAAATTTTAGTGCCTACTTATATGAGAATGGGTTTATTGAAGTAATAAACCAAACTATATGGCCAAAGGTTATTCTTAGCACTTCATCATTCTTGGAAGCCGAAGGCTTTCAGACACTTTTTAAGCAGTAGGTTATAGAATCAAACACGTGTAGAAATAAATAGACTTTTCCATCATTTCATGTAACGTTTCACAAATGTGTACGCACTGTTAGGAATCTGCTTGAGGTACATTACCTATTTATATATTTCTAAACTTGACGTAAGTAATGTTAATTGAGCATTTCATAATGATAAGAAAGCTTTGTGCTTAATAACGGGTAACACGGTAAAAACAAAATATATTAAAAAGTTGTTCTTCTGGGGGCCGACCATCACCTTTAAAGCAGTATTATTTTAATCTTACTTCAGTGGGGGAAAAGGATGGACTATACGTCCTGCAGAGCTTCATCTCTTTCCCACACCAAAGTAATATAAAAATACTACTACTTCAGAAGTGGTGGTAGGCCCCCAGAACAACGTAACGGTTTTCGATGCGGTTTTTTCCAACCTTTAGAGAATATATTCCGGAAGAGTAATGTGTATTAGACATAAACCACACAAACTTAAACTCAAAGCATTTATTTCAACTGAACCAATTACAGGTACTTTTGAATTGTTAAGGAGTCGGTCAATCAAAAAGATGAAGCTACTTGCTCATTCCAAATCGTAGTAAGTTCCTATCGAGAAGAACGGGCAAGAAACTAAATGGAATATTTTAAATAAGAAAAATATTTACAATTCATGTTGAAATTATACATGTGAGTAAAATGTAGAAAGACGTGAACGTTAAAAGCGTCCGTAATAAAAAGATTTAAAAAAACAATTATAATAAGCCGTGGCAGCTAAGAGATAACCAGTCCCTACTGACGGCGCCTGTTCACGAACATGACATTACGTTACATTATTTACATTATTGTTTAACTTAGATAAAATAAATTATCTCACTATTAACACCTAATTCCAATTCCAAATAGGAATTAAGCCTTTCCAAACGTTGAATAGTAACCAAAGCTCATTAAATAATAGAATTAGTTGACAATAAAACTCTATTGAACTATTCACTTTGAACTTTCTATTGAGCTTATTAAACGGTTGGGGTCGGCTACTCTGTATTCATGATTATAGGTATAGTACGACATAACTTAAAGGTTTCATTGGAAAAGCTACGGTTTACTAGAAGAGCGGGGACCGCCACATAACGGCCGAACTGACGGCTACCATGACAATGATGGCCGGAGTTTCAGTTTACGGTGTCAAAAACACTCTCTAGGAAAACACACAAATTTTCATTTCTTTCGTAACTAAAGATTCGTCAAACACGATCACTCCCGAACGATGTCACAGTGCATTCACAATGAATGAATCGTCGTTTTGATGTTGATGGATGTTCATTTTCAACAAAGTAAATATTATACCTTTATTAATTATAATTATTTTATTTTGTACTTTAGTGTTGACCGTTAAATCACGAATCATGAATGACGGATACTTAAAAAAACAGTTGAAGTCATCCAAAATAAAATCACGATTCATCATGCCGATTTTTGTGTGAACAGACCAGTCTCTTCTAGGGGTCTCCTGGAGGTTTGTGGAGGTCAGGTAGGTAGAGCTCCTTGTAAAATACTGATATTCAGCTGCATACAGTTTGACTGGAAGCCGACCCCAATATAGTCGAGAAAAGGCTAGGCAGATGATGAGTTCATCATTGTCATAGATAAGAACGTTTAATAATAATTGGCAAGTGGAGCGAAAATAAGCGATAACTATACAAGATTAGGAACATCGATGGAACCTTAAGATTGTGTCGCACTGTATCCTCGTGTATGCTAACTATTAGTCTAATGTGTGGACAAACAGGCCGACCGGGTGGCCTCCTGATGGAACCTGGTCATTGCCGACTATACACACCTTTAGAGAGTGTTATTAGGGAATACTGTGAGGGCGACACTGAACGTTATTAGAACTGGCCACTTGTAAACGATATTAAAAAAAAATAGTTCAAATTTTTTAAATGGAACTCTTTGCCAATATTATTGTGTATGTATTTTATTACCCAGCTCGTGGGTTGCAGCTGAAAATCAGCGTCAGGTGGTACACTTTGTGTTGCTATCTGACATTTATGCTGAGCTGAGGCCCTATTGGCATTATAATAATTGTTTTTCTGTTTTTGCATTTTTCTTTCTTTCTTTTCTTTTACCCTCTGTAACATTTCTACATTTAATTTTATATCTGTAATTCGTTTAGTGTCCATAATAAAGAGTATTCTCTGTTCTAATCTTCTATTTTGCTCTCACTTTAGTTTTTTGGTGCAGCAGGCAGATCTAGGCACTCCAGTCTAGTTGGTTGCCATGCTATCTGCCAAGCGACCTGCATGTCCTAAAAAGAAGCCCGAAGACTTGTGACAGCAACTAACCCGCACTTTGCCCGCTTGTGGATTAGGGCCCACTCTTTCTCAAAGAGACGGGGTGCAGATTTCGGGGTTTTTGTGATTCCTGCAGTGGGAATATTACAGGCGTATTATAATTTATTTACCCTAAAGGTTGCCATTAAATTTTCGGTTTTGCCTGCCCGTAACAACGTACGCTCACCCATTCTCAGACCGACCTCGACGGGCACGGATCAACCAATCCACAATCAATTTAAACTCGAACCTTTACTCCTGGAATGTCATTAACTCAATACTCAAAGCATTTATTTCAAATAAACCAATTACAGACATTTTTGAATTGTCAAGGGGTCAGTAAGAAATATGAAGCTAGTTGCCCATTCCAAAACGTAATAAGTTCCTATGGAAAATAACGGGAAAGAAATCGTTATAGCCAGGAAATTTAAATAAAAGCAGAGAACACGAACCGGATCTACTCACATATACATAGGTACTCAGATGTACATAGTTAGGTACACAATCGCTGCGTCTGCCGGTGATCTCAAAATAAACAGTACAAGCGGATCCGTTTATTTACTCCAAACTATATTGTACAAACAGTTTGCTGAATTTTTCAGCATGATTGTGTGAGCTAATCCTGGAAGTTGTTGAGGTGAAAATCTAGTTTATATTACCTAATGTTTTAGTAGCTTAAACGTTTTTAATAATGAAGAAATTTTCAGTAGGAGTAGAGCTTTTATTAAAAAATTTGACATCCGGGGCGAAACGAAAAACTAATTTGCTGAAAACTAGCGCTTTTTCCGCGACGTCTGTCGTGTGAGTGTATGTCGGATTTTGCTATAGAAACTTTAACTATATCTCGCCTTCAGGGATAGACGTTGTTTTCAAGTGCGCCTCTGCCCTTTATCTGCGTTCTAGCTTTGTATACCCACATCAAAATCGGTTCACTTTTTTGCCGTGAAAACTTAACAGACAAATATAGACACTTTTGCATTTTAGATAGTCTAAAATGAGAGCTTTTTTGACCGTAGGTACGGCTTGGACAATACTGCCTACGATCGCCCAACGATTACTGCTCCCTAAAGAAACAAAGAAAGAAGAAACTTTTCGTCAACACGTATAAGAGGTAAGAGAGAGAGAGAGAGAGAGAGAGGAGAGAGAGGTAGGTAGAGGTAATAATGATGAGTGTATAATGATTCAAAAATGTACAATTAATTTAGTCCCGACAGTTAAACTTATTAAATTAATAAAGATTCAATGGATGTAAAAGATTTTCATTAATTTAAAAAAAATGGCCGAAAAAGTTGGAACTTTGACTTTCAATATCTTCGTAACCAGAAGATACCCATGTAAGGTCCAAAGTACAAAAAAAAAATACTCAATGGCAGGAAACAAGTAACTCTTCGGTTTTAGCGTATTTGAAGTTCTGTTGGTGTGGAATTTATATTTTTTCTGTTTATGTCGACGATATAATACGCTCCTAGGTAATAGGTACTATTATGGAAACCTTTTATACTAAAGCCTTATTATTTCCACGCGTTACTATCACAATAAATTCCGGGTGTTATCATTGTCAAAGGATTCGATATCGTTATCAGTTCACGTATTGCGACTATCGAGTGTTGATAAGCTTTTGCTTCATATCAAATGTATAATTTTACTCAAGTGCCAGCTGCTTATTAGCATAGTGACTTTATTCTTCGATTTTTTTGTTTATATGCGTTGGGTCGAAACTGAAGTCAATCTATTATACACACAGTGTGTATCAGAAACGGTGTGATACAGACCATCCAAACTGAACAACTTTACAAAACTTTGATACCTTCTCGACCCAAATGTATGGGACAGCTGATTTTTTTTTTGCGATTACGATATTGGTCCTATGAAGAAAGTTGTTCTGTTACACCCCCTTAATAAAAATAACCACACATTTCTGAAACACGCTATATACGATTATTTTTTCAAACTTTTATTTTATTCGTATAGCTTTTTGACTCTTAGTACGCTTATAAATTTATTTATTATTCCCAACACAAATAGCAATACAGTATACCCCAAATCGGTAGCGTGGTCACGATATTTTTTCCATTACAGCTTATCACATATATAGTAATTGTTGTGAACTCTTTCAGAGAACAGGTAAATAAATCCACCCTTTCCGCGATTTCGTTAAGTGTATGCAAGGCACGTGTCAACACAACAACAACTTAAGCCGCATTATTCAATTTAAGTTGTTATTCTACCGCAACAACAGCTTAAGCCGCATTATCCAATTTAAGTTGTTATTCTACCATAACAACAACTTAAGCCGCATTATCCAATTTAAGTTGTTCTTCTACCATAACAACAACTTAAGCCGCATTATCCAATTTAAGTTGTTATTCTACCACAACAACAACTTAAGCCGCATTATCCAATTTAAGTTGTTATTCTACCACAACAACAACTTAAGCCGCATTATCCAATTTAAGTTGTTATTCTACCACAACAACAACTTAAGCCGCGTTATCCAATTTAAGTTGTTCTTCTACCATAACAACAACTTAAGCCGCATTATCCAATTTAAGTTGTTATTCTACCATAACAACAACTTAAGCCGCATTATCCAATTTAAGTTGTTATTCTACCACAACAACAACTTAAGCCGCATTATCCAATTTAAGTTGTTATTCTACCACAACAACAACTTAAGCCGCATTATCCAATTTAAGTTGTAATTCTACCACAACAACAACTTAAGCCGCATTATCCAATTTAAGTTGTTATTCTACCATAACAACAACTTAAGCCGCATTATCCAATTTAAGTTGTTATTCTACCACAACAACAACTTAAGCCGCATTATCCAATTTAAGTTGTTATTCTACCACAACAACAACTTAAGCCGCATTATCCAATTTAAGTTGTAATTCTACCACAACAACAACTTAAGCCGCATTATCCAATTTAAGTTGTTATTCTACCAGGTTTTGGAATACAATAAAGCACAGCAAGTATAATATTGATGTGTGTACCTATGATGTTTCTTTTTAATAAGACGTAAAAACACGTTTTAATTCAAACCTATGTTTTAAATAATTTGCATGCTATTGTGATATGGCGGAACGTGTCCTTGAAACCCTTATATTTACCACATACATACATAAACTAATGCCTTGTTCTTATGGGGGTAGACAGAAACTACAGAACATCACCGGCTACGATCCTTACGTCATACTCTGCTGGGGTTCCGAGTTTGTCCGAAAGGGATATCGCGAGCCCGGCACACAGGCAACGAAAGGAACACGGGTGGGTTTTAGTCAGTAAAAGTCTGACACACCCCCCCCCGCTCCACCCAGAGCGGGAGATGTTATTTGATAATTTCCCAACCTCAAAAAAAAAAAAAAAAGTTCGAGACATACTCCTTTAACTTCGTTTACGTTATCGTCACGCACTCCGGTTGCGAGCACCACGCACCGGACCTTCCCACTCGGACAGAAACACGTGCATATAAAAAAGATTTTATTCAAATGGATACTACATCAGGTCCTAATAATATTATTGAATTACATAATCAATATATAAACACTGCTGAAGCCACGACCTGACCCACCCTTAAATTAGAAAACAGACTTCCTAATTATTATTACCTATGATTTGCCCATGATGGGTCCGTTGACATGATGGGTCAGGTAACAAGAAAAAAGGTTCCTAACTAGCTTACGCCCGCGATTTCATCCACGTGTTCTTGTTCCCCCAACTCACCGCGTCGCATAGCATCGCCCGCCCGCGCATACCTTCGTTTTTTCTCATCGTTCTTTCTGACTTTTTTCTTTTTGTTCGGCTTCTAATGGTGAAGAGTGATTTCAGAAAGCCTATAACCTTCCTCAAAAATTGGGCTCTTACATGCAAAAAGAAATTTTCAAATCTGACTGGTTAGCAGATTAGCGCGTTCAAAAATAAAAACATTTCAGCTTTATTATTAGTACCTATATAGATTTCCCTGTATCAAAAATTTGTATGATTCTAGTAAATGGTAGTTTGAGATAGGCTCCTGTCCCACCGCAGCAGAACTAGCAACTAAAAACGAGTCGGAGAGCAACGAGCAGCGAGTGCGCGACGGCGACGAGCGTTTACTCACTGGTATATGTATGACCGTGTGGGACTCTCTCAACGAGTATCCTGTCCGCCAAGCTGCCGAGCGTCGCTGAGCGAGTACTCTCTCTCTTTTATAGCTCTAGTTGCTGCGACAAACGAGTACTCGCCGGTCTGATGGAGACGTGTTGCAGTTCAACTATTAATAAATCAATATGTATGTCTTTTACTTAACAACAATCTTTTGTGTTTTTTTTGAGTGAGAAACTCGTTGATAGGTAGTCGCTTCCTCGTGGGCGGTGGGATAGGGTGCCTTAATCCCGTCGCTAGATTACTGAAGGTATCCATGCATATTCAGTATGTTCCCCAATTTCCACGAATACTTCGACGAGAATTTTCTGCCTTTCTAAGAAATACACGGAAGCAAAACTTTCAAACGTTAGATTATGTTTTTGTTAGTTTACAAAAAGGATCATAATTATTATTTTTAAATAGCAGCTATAGAATCAATTCTGTCTATTCTTTTGCATAGAAAACTAAATATTGGAATAGGCAATTCAATCAAATTCTCTTTTCATTGTAACTGTTGACTTTCATAATGAGGAAATTTTCGACGTCATTTAGTTTGTTGATAGATTAGTGTCAGGGTTTGTATGTAGATAAGTATAAACAATGAATTAAAATACTGTTAAATTAAAAATAATAATAAATACAATATTTAACTTAGACTTAAAGGGTAGATCATGTTTCCAGCTTTGTATATTCATTATTATTTTCATTGGCCGAAAGACGTCTACTGTTTCAACATCCATTGTTTAATAGATATGTTAAACAATGGACGTCTAAACAGTTGCTCCCAAGAATTTTCACATTATTTGTCTACAAAATGTTTAATGTAATTTTTGGTCTAGACAGTCCAGATTTGATAGTCTCTATTTGGCTTTACGCCAGTGAAGATTTCATGCCAATTGAATAAATTTAATACTACCAGCCTTTACAAGCTGGTCTTCCCAGGTTGATCGCAGAGGTCTTTGCCCTGCAGTGAACCAATTACTTGGTCCACTGCAGACCTGTATTATAATAGTGAAGAAACAAGCATGGATCAGCTCGGTGCCGTTGGGTTAAATAGTGATGGCAATTTCTGATCATGAAATCCAGGTTACTGCACGATGTAACTCGGTCATCGTCAGTCTCTCGAGTATTGTTTGTCTCTCGAATCTATCAATTGGTTATGCCGTAGTGGAAATTTAAATCAATTAACATAACATCAGGCCTGTATTTCCCGAAGGGCTAGGCAGAGGTGTCAATATAGTATACCCACATTTCACCAGCTATGTTTAATTAAGGCTTATGTAATAAAGGACGAGCCTATTGCCGTCAACCGGGTACAAATCCAGACTCCGGGCTGGTACTGAGAAATTCGGTTTACTAATGATAAGCATAAAATATATTGTCATAATTTACATTGGCATAACGAAATTCAACATAATGATCATTACGCATAATTATTAGGCATAAATGTTTTGCCATAAATACTGTTGATATAATAATAATGAAGCATAATTTTTTAAAGCATAATGTTATAAGCGTACAATGATATTTACACATAATATTGTTTGGAATAAAAATAATAAACCCCAAAATATCTTATATAACAACAAACATGATCGCGGCTCAGGGGTAGCCCGAGGGCCACCCCCGCCGCACCTTAAACCTGATCCAATAGAGTAATTCCCAAATTATAATAAATAATGTTTATATTTATGGCGCATGATTAATAGACGAATAAATATTATGCCTTAAAAAATTATGCAACTCTTAATTATACCAAAACAAATTAGACCAAATGAAATTTATTATGCATTATGTAGTATTATAATGCTAATAAAAGTAAAGTACCAAAGTATTATAATGCTAATAAAAGTTATGCCAAACTATGCCTTAAAATTGTATGCCAAGAGGGAGATTCCTGAGAAATAACAATAATTTAAGCCAATTAGCAACGTAGTATTAGAGCTGACTAACCAGGGAGTGCCAGACCTTCAATACATTAAAGTATAGCCACTCGAAGAGGCTACTTTTCTACATAATTAAAATGTCAGGTCCTATAATTACCTTTTCTAATTTATAGGATTCCTGTGACCCTAATTAAGCCAGAATATTATATGAACTGGTAATTATTCCCTGTGGACTTAAGAGCTTCTTTGAACATCAGCGGTAGGTTAATAATTAACCAGGGTTAATTATTAAACGAAGTCTTGAGGGTAGTGACTTCACAAATAAACATGTTAACGTACGTGTGCTTTAGAGTTAAAAATCCTATAAGGAAGAAAAATTTAAGAAGATACATTTCGGGGTTTAGAAGGAAGAAAAACGATGTTTCTCTTTAGTTTAGCCCATTATTTTTTCGTGGATCCTGGAGACAACTTAAATTGTATGGAGGTTACTTTTTCTGGAACATGTGTAGTTAATTTTCATGTCATTGATGCCAAAAAAGGTCAATGACTAATTTTTTCCACGAACTATTTAATTTCAGTTATTTCAGTTTCCTGAAATTAATTTTAAAGACTTTTTTCATTTAGTCCTGAATTTCCGTGTTGCAAAGCCCGCTAAGTTGTGCGAAGCAGAATGATAAACATGAAATTAATTTTAAAGACTTTTTTCATTTAGTCCTGAATTTCCGTGTTGCAAAGCCCGCTAAGTTGTGCGAAGCAGAATGATAAACATAATTTAGATAACAAAAGCTTTTCAAAACTCGATATAAACAAAAACAAAGGCCTTTGTTTACATTCTGAATAATTTCTGTACCGAGCCGAAAAACTGGCAAAAAATGCCCCGAAATGTGAATAATTTTTCTGCCTAACAAGACGGACGAAAAACGTGTAGCCTACACATGTAATAAAAAAACTTTGCACTAACTCACCGTGCCTCCCCCGCAGTTAACGTCCTCGGCCATAACCAATCACCTGTCACTACCATACCACTACACAAACACACACGTTCAAAAAAAGAACGCAATTCCAACCGTCATTATTCCAAAAACACTGGCCGTGCAACGAATTTTTTGAATCGCGTTTCGAAAAATGAATGTTTATTTCGAAATTGGAACCGACGCGTCCAGTCGGCGTCGGGGCGTTGAGGGGACTGGGTGCGCGCGCTGCTGCCGTTTCCATGGAAACGCAGGTTTGCGTACAGTACCTACATTGAGAAGATAATAAGTAAGTCCCGTCTGATGGAAAACTTTGCTTGTAGGCGAAACAGGGTTGTTTATGTATGCTAAATTCGGCGGAATGCATAAACTGATGTGTGGGGCCGACGTAAGGTTACCGATAGGATTTTATTTTGATTTCAGCAGTGTGGCGTTTTGCATTGGAAACGTAATTTGAAGTTGTAAACTAATATTATAGCATTAACATTTTGTATAGCGCTACGGAATGATAACAGTTTTGGCTTATCACCAATTAGTACGAAAAGCTGTTATTAAAACTTGACTTGTTAGAATAAAACCTGGTACATAACATGTCTCCTAATGCTCGATTCCTGTCTTCTTCTAACTGATATAGGTTTTAACATCATCGTATCTTCACCAACTTGAAGTTGAACTTGAGTTGGAGCTTGTGGCTAAGTAATAACAGCCGCATGGGTCGATATTTCAGGTTAAGCTATGCTTGACCATCTTTACATATCAAGACCCCTTCGTTCCTCGGACAGCACGTGAAGCCGTTGGGCCCGGCTGTCATTTGTAGATCTTTGGCAGTCGTCACGGGTAGTTAGAAGCCTAAAAGTCTGACAACCAGTCTTACCAAGACGTATCGTGTTACCCAGTAACTGGGTTGTGGAGGTCAGAGGCAGTCGCTCCATGTAAAATACTGATATTCAGCTGCATCCGGTTAGACTGGAAGCCGACCCCAACATAGTTGGGAAAAAGGCTATGCGGTATTTTCACCAACTTACCGTAGTCTAGTAAAACTGTTTCCAAGATTCCATAAAGAAGTAAAAGGAATAAATTTAGGGATTTAAAAGGGAGAATAACGATTATTTGGCCCCATTGTTCCTGGAGACAACGCGTTCCTATATCGTTTGGAGGTTACTTTTTCTGGAATATCAAATAGTTAATTTACACGTCATTGATACTAAAAAAAGCTAAATACACATTTTTATTTACTTTTAAATAATTTAGTTTCCTGAAATAAATTTTGGAGACTTTTTTCATTTACAAAGACACAAAAGACTACGGATGCTGCTCAGCTACGATTGTTCACTTTAATTGTTCTGCATAAAGAAACTTGGCATAATAATGGATTAAGACTTGATAAGGGTCACGGCTAGGGTTTATCATTATCGACTTTTTTTTGTTCCCGGATACCGAGACACCTCGAGCACCATTTCCCGGGAATTCCCGAGAAGTCGGGAATTTGACTAACCTCAATAAAAATGTATGAAAAAGGTTTTAAAATAAAATACACATTTTCGTAATCAACAATAAGTATGTTCTTAATTTCCTTTATAATCACAGAGTTTTAACCGAGATTTTAGATGGCTGAACCGGAAGAAGATGGAGTTGGTTCTTCTGCTCCAGCTTGTGTCTTTACCGAAATCTTGTGTACAAGCTCTAGGTGTTTTATTAGTCCGCTTGTGTTTGAACCTTTTATAGAGAGCTGTTTCGGGCATTTCAGGCATTGTGCCGTCAACGAATCTTTATTCTTCGAAAAATACTTCCACACTTTCTACTTCTCCATACACAAAAAAATACATCATGTTGTTTACGATACCAGATAAAAATAGTAATAAAAATAACATGCGCGGAACGCTGATTCATTTCTAGTTAAAATACGTACCTATTGTTTGTTAAGTTGAAAGAGTCGAGAGGTGGGTGCCTTATTGGGTAGTAAAAGGATGTAAAAGGGGAGAGGAGATAGAGGATATAATTTTTGTTATAAGTAACACAGGAATTAACATCAAATTGCATTTTTTTTCTATTTCTCGACTTCCCAGGTATTTAACCATTTTTTTCCCGTCTCGACTAAGGCCAAATTTCCCGGGAATTCCCGCTTCGAGACTTCTCGATGAGAAACCCTAGTCACGGCCCAATAGCAGGCAAAGGATGGACGGAAATAGGAACAGACTTAAATGGAAAATGCTAGAGGAGGCCTTCACCCGTGAAATTTGGGTTTGAGATCGGCGTATCTCAAACCCAAATTTTGTTTATACTATGTATATGTATGTATATATGTATGTATTTATTCTTGTATTTTATAGTTAATTTCGTGTTACCAATCCCTTTTGTTGCACCTGCCATGTTTTGTCTCTGCACCACCCTAAGGTTGACTGGTAGAAAATGCCTCAGGCATTAAGTCCGCCTTTGTACGGTATTTTATTTTTACTTGTGCATAAAGTTTTAATAAATAAAAATAACAAAAATAAATAAATACATTTTGAAACTTACAACTAACTGTACTAACAACTACAAAGTCTTATTTATTATCTATACACAACATACATATACATATATACATGCTATAAAAAGTAGCTTTTCGCGTTTTTCTGAATGTCCGCGTTGTTCTTCTAAACCACGCAACAGATTTTGATGAGGTTTTCATCATCTTTTAGTGAATTTATTCCGGGAGGTTTATGTGTATAATATACGGTAATATTAAAGTTACGTTTACCTAAGAAATATCGATGTTTTGTAAAGTCGTAAAAACCGTGCGAAGCAGGAGCGGGCCGCTAGTACAATTTACAAATAAATAAAATAGAAGTGTCTGTTTGTAATGTCAAATTAACAACTTTTGACAAAATGCATCTTTACATTACATATATACAGGGTGACTGGAAAATAGTGGCGGAGCCGTTAAGGGGAGGTAGTCTAGGGTTATTCCGACAGATATCACTATGAGACCTACCGTCCTTACTTAACCCTTTCCAAGATATTCCTACTTAAAGAGTGTAACCCAAAAATTCGTACAATTTTTTTTCAAATAGTAATAAATCCTCAAATCAAATCAATCAAATCTTTAAAACTACGCAACGGATTTTGATGCGGTTTTTTAAATAATATTCAAGAGGAAGGTTTTTGTGTACAATACATTAAGGTTTTGTGTAAATTGGCTGAAATATGACGATTATTATCGAAGATGTCGGAAAAAATCATGCCGACTGGGAGCTTTCGTGGCGTGCGCCGCGTAAGCCGTAAGAGATACATCAAATTTATGTTTTACAGAATTGTATATCTTAAAAAGTTCAAAAATAAAGTCCGCGATAGCAAATGTCTATCTTCTAAGGATGACCTACAGTAACCATTTTTATCTTTCAGAATTTGATAAAAATTTCATTGTTATTTCCGAAGCTATTTTGACCGGTATTTTATTTATCCTTATCCAATAAAATATATTATTTAAATTGGGCTTTTAATTTTGATTAAAATATGCCTTGACATTATATCATTAAAATTAATACTTTAAAAGATATCACAGATTCAAAATTACGCGTGACAAAATAATTATGGTTACCGACAACGCGGGCGCAGCGGTAGGAATCGGAAACGACTTTTCCTCGGATATTAGGTATAACTAATCCCGGTAGTACGTACCCGTGGGATATTTTCTTACATCTACACGGGCGAAGCCGCGGGCAAACGCTAGTATATTATATTATATATTTTTCATAGCTTTAAATTGTAATTTAGTTAATTTTAAGACGGCGCAATCGCATTAGATATACACCTGTAATGATAGTTGTAAGGGTATAAATAAGTAAATATTTACGATACTTAAAAGATTTTTTTTTGTCTGTCTGTCTGTTAGTTCCATCTAATCTCCTCCTCCTCTTTCACTGGCAGTTAGCTGATGTTATAAGGAGTAACTAGACTACTTTTATTTTAGAAAAATAATTAGGGTCCACACAGGTGAAGCCGCGGGCATCAGCTAGTTATTTATTATTATTAATTAATTCATTCATTAATATAAAAGTCACGGAGAGTCGTAGAATAAAGTGAAGCGACTACATTGGCTTGCTATCATTGCACGAGAAAAGTTAAGGGTTAATTATTCCACTTGGCTTTAAGTCGTTTAATTGTCTAAGTTGCTGAATTCAGGCAATTGTAATTACATTCAGCAAGTTAGCTCCAAAAGAAGTTACTGATAAAAGTCGGGCGATGTCGCGGCACACCCGGTTGGAAGTTTCTTTCGCTGTGCATCTTGTACTAGCTTTCGCCCACGGCTGCGCCCGCGTGGAGGTCGGAAATTAGCCCATGAGAACGTACTACCGGAATAAAAAGTATTCTATATGTTAATCCAGGTTATAAACTATCGGTGTGCAAAATTTCATCCAAATCCGTTCCGTAGTTTTTGCTTGATTGTGTAACAAACATCCAAACATACAAATTTTCACATTTATAATATTAGTAGGTCATTAGGATTAAATAACAGGTACAATGGAATAAATTAAAAACGTTTGAGAGTAACTTAATGAAGAATAGCAAAAGTGTCGTGACTGTCTCAATGTTACACTTTTTGCGGTCTAGAAATCACTGGCCAAGTGTGCAGAACATAAGACGCGATAAGGAGCTTCCTTCCACTAATGAGGAAGAAGTAAAGTCAGGATACGTCCGTCTCTGTCAGCAGACAGATCCAGTAACTAATTCAGTGTAATAAGTAAAGAAAGCTTTCTAAAATTATGACTAAGTTCAGCTAAGGCCTTTTTGTAACACACTGTTCTGCGCGGCCACTGTAACTAGAACTTAAGTAGAACTTAGGTTACACCTTCATTCACACCAGAACAAGTTTAAGGAACCTGTAACTTTCAGATCTTAGTTTAGGAAATCATGTGTTTTTTAGGTATTATCGCTATTTTTATTTTATAGTAATATAGGTAATAGTTATATTCTGAGCTCGTGCTCGCGGCTAGTAATTACAGCCGCACGGATCGATCCATCAGGTTAAGCTGCGCTTGCCGGGGTTGGTCCGTGGATGGGTAACCATCTA
Source organism: Agrochola macilenta (assembly GCA_916701695.1). Taxonomy (NCBI): domain Eukaryota; kingdom Metazoa; phylum Arthropoda; class Insecta; order Lepidoptera; family Noctuidae; genus Agrochola; species Agrochola macilenta. The sequence continues at coordinate 19,507,576 of OU753573.1, read as the reverse complement.
TACAAACCAAAACTCCTCCGTGCCTTGGAAAGCTCGTTAAGCCGTTGGTCCCGGTTGTCATTCGTGGATCTTTGACAGTCGTCACGAGTCGTCAGAATCCAAGTACAAGTAGGTACCTACTACTTTTTATCAGAGTGCTCTTCGGACTGTAACCAACATCGATAACAAGAGCCATTTCAGTGTAAACACCTACATAGGTTTAATCATATTATTGAAGCTTTTTACGACTTTCAGTCTAGATTTCTTGGCGTCCAAAAAGCCTTTTAGGTCACACAACAAATCTAGAACCTTTCATCTGGCCAAATATCCATGAAATCCAACAAACAAATCAAATTCTTGGACAAAAAAAACTGTAAGAATATTCTAACAAAATGGAGGCTGGGGCAACAATTCCGATTTATGTATAAAAGGAGATCTATAAAAACTATCAGGAATAAGGTCAGCAAAAAAAAGGGATCGTGTCTGTGTCGTGTTTGCGTTTATTCTGCTGATAGTACTACAAGGGAGGGGTGAATTGCGATGTTTCTTAGTTTCCGGATTTTGTGAGGACGCTTATTGTGTAATTGTGCTGAGCAATTGTTGCTGGCAAAGTATTTTTGGAACGCTATTTTGTAAGTGATTTTTGTGGTTGTACAATCACATAAAATGAAATGAAATGAAATTGTTTATTCTGTAAATAGGATATCGGAATCACTTTTACACGTCATATAAAAAAATATTAAAAATAAGCTTGGTGAGGTCGGTGTTTCCTATCTGACTACTCTGAGAAGAAAGGCCGAAACAAACTCAGAGGTCACAGTCTCTTTTAAAGTCCAGACATAATCTTGGTCAAGTCATGTGAGGACCATGTAGATTAGTGTCTGAAATGGTCTTTTGAGGAAAGAACCACACAGATTTGAGTGGACCTGTCCAGTCAGTGCAAGCATTTGTCAGTAATCGTGGAGCTCAACTCAGAACTTAAGGAGCTCAACTCGACGAACAATACCAAGGAAAGGATATTTGGGTAGGCCGCATCAACTACTCAAACTGCCAGACCATCATTAAAACTGAGAAAGAAACAAAGAAATGAAAAGGGAAAATAAAAATATCCACATAGTCCTCACATTCACAATAATTAAAATAATATAATACTTTACAAAGTAATCGTGTCATTTTGAACATAATTTTCAACAATGTCAATGTGTATATAAAACTGGTTTATTGTGATGAATAATTAAAATGTCAAGTTTTATGGTTTTCACAAGGCTTAGCAGAGCGAGCAGCTCAATCCCAAGCTTTTTTATCTTCTAAATAATCTGAAATTTTATAGTACCCTTTTTTACAAAGTTTGGTTTTAATACAGCTTTTAAATCGTTTAATGGGTAAGTTTCGAATGTCAATGGGAAGTTTGTTGTAAAAGCGTATACATTGACCCATGAACGAGTTGCTTACTCTGTGGAGACGTGTGCGATGTACAGCAAGGTTGTGTTTATTCCTGGTATTTAAACTATGAATATCGGACATTTTCTTAAAATTTGATATATTTTTGTGTACATACAATAGGTTTTCAAAAATATATTGTGAGGCTACAGTCAGAATATTTATTTCTCTGAATTTATCTCGAAGGGAATCTCTTGGACCTAGGTTGTAAATGGCTCGAACAGCCCTTTTCTGTAGAACAAAGATAGTATTAATGTCCGCACCGGTTCCCCAAAGAAGAATTCCATATGACATAAGACTATGAAAGTAACTAAAATAAACAATTCTGGCTGTATCTACGTCAGTTATCTGTCTAATTTTTTTAACAGCATAGGCGGCCGAACTAAGCCTTCCTGACAATTTTTCTATGTGTGGGCCCCATTGTAATTTACCGTCAATAGTTATTCCAAGAAAAACTGTTGACTCAACAGGGTCCAACTCTATTCCATTAACTTGAACATTGGTAGTTAGCTGCCTGACATTTGGCGTTGAAAATTTAATGAGTTTAGTCTTTTTTTCGTTCAAGAGAAGATTATTTACATTAAACCAATGCACAACTTTAGAGAGTGCATCGTTGACTTGTTCAAAGTTAACTAACTGACGTTTGATTTTAAAAATGAGGGAAGTGTCATCTGCGAATAATACGATCTTGTGATTATCCCTTATGTAGTAAGGTAAGTCATTTATGTAAATTAGAAATAAGAAAGGACCTAGAATTGAACCCTGCGGAACGCCTATGGTGACCGCAGATCCTGCAGATCTCTTGCCATTAACATCGACCCTCTGAATTCTGTTATTCAGATAAGAAGTCAGAAGGTCAAGAGCCTTGTCCCTCATGCCATAATGGTACAGTTTCCTGATAAGAGTATCATGATGTACGCAATCGAAGGCCTTGGACAAGTCGCAGAAAATGCCAAGAGCATCTTGCGAATTCTCCCAGGCCTCGAATATGCTCTTCAGATCATACCTGCATTCCATAAAGGGGTGGGTAGAAACGTCCGGATATGATTCTAAGATTTGTACTCGGTTGATGGCAACATATATCAACCGAGTACAAATCAACACCGGGCTGCTACTTAGAATACATTTTGTTACTAAAATCACAATGACAGCTTAACGTAGTACCCCAGTCAAGATCCCCCAATTTTCTAGCTCATTTCGGTCGCTCTCTTAGTAAAATCACAATGAAAACATAACCTTTCCCAGTCCCCGGATGATCGAATTTTCGATCTCGCTTCGCTCGCTCTTCGATAAAACCGGATCCAAGTCAGGATGCTCCATATTTCAAGCAATTTCAAGCAGATTTTATTTATTTTGTGTAAAACAATAGGTTCGCTTTGGAACTTCGCCGCAGTCAGGTAAAGGACTTTAGGACTAGTTCTAAGACTAGCTACGACACTGATTGAGAAATTATTTATGGACGAAACCAATAATACTTTGCTCCGATCTATGTATGAAACCCTGAGCCTCATAAAAATGTGCCGGATTAACCACGTAGCAAGAGTAGCAATTGCTACGGGCCCCGCGCAAAAGGGGGCCCCTTGTATCCAAACCTGGGGCACTTCCACCTGAGCGTAATTTTTTGGGTGAAATTTATTAAGACCGCGTGGTTCGTGGACCGCACATTTGACGCAGCCGCACACAATATTGTTTTTAAGTTATCTATATTTTTTCTGTTATTTTGTTTTTGTGTGAATATTGTGTGCCTTAACCTGAGTCAAATAAATTTGTTTTCTTTCTTGGTATATTGAAGTTAGTAACCGATTATTTCGTTGGCGAAAGTAAACAAAGAATTCATCTGGTAAACGCAAAAGTTTTACAAAAACTCGTAAAAATGTAAAAAATATGATTTGAAGATTTGAAGTTCAAATTTTTTACATTTATAACACATTTACATTTATATCAGCTTTACAAAAAGTTTGACGTGTGCAAGCACCCTTACTCGACACTCTGTGTGGACGGCCGGATTAGCCATGTAACAGGTGTAGCAAAATGCTACAGAACCCTTGCTTAGGGGGGACCGTGCTTGGATAGACGATCCAATGAAATGTTATGTAAGAACGATCAAAAGAAACCAAACCTGCGAGGCGTGGTATGCAAAAAGAAACCGATGCTTGTCTGTATAAGACAACAAAGTAACTATTTCTGTATTACCAAAATAACCTCTTGGAGGTGAGGTGAAAAAAAAAAACGCATCTTTTCTTGCAAGTTTCTCTACATTCATAACGTTTTTTGTACAAACTATTTCAATATAAATGGTGAATAGGTCACCTAAAAAAATCGACATCTCTTCACTTGCTCTTGCATCTTAGTTTCTCTTCCTTCATAAACTATTCTACATTAGTCGACAAAGTACCTTTTTTTTTTTTTGATGGTAGGAAATCATCAAATTACTTCTCCCGCTCTGCACGCGTAGCTTTACGCTATCTATTTCTACGAAGACTAGACATAGCTCTTTCTATACAAAGTGACATTTCGTTTCTCCTTATTTGACATCGCACCGTAGAAATATTTCTACAATCTGTCATTTTGTCTTACGTTTTTATCGATCTTTGTCTAGGTCCTTTTCTATGTAGACTATTGCAGAAGAAAGTTTTCTATCCCAAACTGTCAAAATCACACTGACAACTGACAGTTGTCTAAGGTAGTGAAGACAATTTGATTTTGTAATCGCCATGCTAAAGACAGAAGCAAACTTTCTATTCGATGGCCACAAAGTATAAATGGTTATCTACAAAATCATGATTTCACAGGACAGCGTTTTGAACGCAGAACTGTGATAATTGATAGAATAACAAAGCTATCATCTTCTATTTTACATCATTTAGTTAATAGAGCATTACCAAGGAAATGTTTAAGGCCAATATGATTGTAATATTGTTTTGCTCCAAAATACGGTACTTCGAGGCTTTGAGAAAAATTGTTGTAGTTTTCTTTATATACGTGACTTAATATCAGTAAAAAATGACAATCAAACAGAAAAAAAATCCTAAGAATTCTGAGTCGATTTATGTAAAAGAGTGAATTTCGTAAAAAGCAGCAGTGCAGTTGAGTCTTTCTACTTTGGTGCCGTCGTACTGTCTACACGGAACGTCACTTTTGTCTACTCTTCCGTCGACAAAACACGTGGTCCTGCTACGCGTGCAGCTATTCAAAAAATGAACCATAAAGGTTTTTTTAAATAAACTACTACAGTTAGCATTGTTTGAAAAAAGTAATTTGGTTGAAGTACCTCCTTGACTGTTTACGAACAGGAACAGATAGGATTTGTCTAGAAACATTGATTTGACTAGTTATCTCCTAAACTTTGGAACTTCAAATAAACCAAGTTCTTCCATACGCCCCTAGGTAAAATTTGCTACAGGCCCCACGCTGGCTTAATGCGGCACTGTGTAAAAGGTATTCAGCTGCATCCGGTTCAACTGGAAGCTGACCCCAACATAGTTGGGAAAAGGCTAGGCCCATTGATTGATTATCATTATCAAAATAAAACCGGTTCCTATTTATTTGTGATGGTATGACTCAATCACACAATGGAGTAGTACGTAGTATCTACTCTATAGTACAACATGAGCTCTAGGATCACACTTATACTCTTACGATAATAGGACGCCAGATGACGAAGAAGTTCAAGATGAAAAAGTTAATGAGTCTGACTTGTAATATTTAAAAAAAAAAATTGTCGTGACTATGTTTCTCTGTAGCAGCTCGGAGGCTAGATTTGTGCCCGTTTGATGACTATAGACTCGCCCCCTATTATCTACATGGGACATCAACATAACTGGCGAAGTGTGGATGTACTATATACAGGGTGTTCGGCAGAAGGTTGAACATACGAAAATGGCGGATCCGTGGGGCCGTCTACTACGTTTTTAGGCCCAATAACAAGACCCAGGCCACAAATAATATAATATCAGCCTGTTACTGTCCCACTGCAGGGCAAAGGCCTCTTCTCATACAGAGAAGGCACGAGCATTGATCACCACGCGGGTTGGTGATTTCAGACTTATATTAACTATAAGTCCAGGTTTCCTCACGATGTTTTTCCTTCACCGATGTCAATAATGTCCAAGATAAACTCAGAAAGTACATATGAATTGAAAAAGTCACATTGGCACTTGCCCGGATTTGAACCCACAACCTCGTGCATGAGAGGTGAGGCCTTAACCACTGGGCCATCACGACACGACAATAACAACACCCAGGCCACAAGGATTTCTTTTAATGATTATTTTTATTTTATTTTCGGAATTTTTCGTTGCCAAAACTTCAAACGTCAATAATTTCATATAAAAACAACAAAACTGGCAACATTTTATTTTTATCTTCATCTAAAGTAACTGTAGAATCTTATAAAATTCGTATTTGACGCAGATGTTTGCTAGAAAAGTAAATACGAGCCCTTAAACTACAAACAAATAAAAAATACATACCGAAAGCCCGACTTTGAACAGCGTTAAAAAAAAAACTAACAACGATAAAGGAGTTCTAATTTTAGGAAAACATTTTTGGTTCATGCCCAATCTAACGGTATGCAATATGCATAATTTCTTTTAAAACAACTAGAATAAATGAAAAAACTGAAAAGTGAGCAACCAATCCTCCCAAACAAATTCCTTTAAATTAAAAGGAAATTCGTGGTTGCTCAAATTTCAAACGTCAATAATTTCATTTAAAATAACAAAACTGGCAATCTTTTTTTTCTAGAATAATTGTAAAATCTAATATGTAAAAAAATTTGGTTCGTATATTAATTAATTTCACTTTTCGCAAATTTCCTTCGCAATCCTTTCGGTGAATAAAGTCAGAAAGTCAGAAAAAAGGCAGTTAAAATTGGCGAATTGTTCTAGTTGTTTTAAAAGAAATTGTGCATATTGCATACCATATTTTATAAGATTCAACAGTTACTTTAGATGAAAATAAAAATAAAATGTTGCCAGTTTTGTTGTTTTTAAATGAAATTATTGACGTTTGAAGTTTTGGCAACGACAAATTCCGAAAAAAAAAAAAAAAAAAACATTAAAGAAACCCTTGTGGCCTGGGTCTTGTTATTGGGCCTAAAAACGTAGTAGACGGCCCCAGGGATCCGCCATTTTCGTATGTTCAACCTTCTGCCGAACACCCTGTATATAGGTACACCTCTGCTCAAACCCTTCGGGGAACACAGGCGTGATGTTATGTTATGTTATTTTAAAAGGTCAATAGGTCATAGATATTTTTTTAGTGACTGTAATAGCTATTTGTCCCTTGAAGAATCAATACGGGGCGTATTTTGGGTATTGTGCGATCCCAAATTAATTGGGATAATAATGATGAAAGTGTAATATTTTTTAATTTTCTTCACATAATTTCAACTCATTTTCTTAAAACATAAAACTAAGTATTAAGCGCGCGCTTAAAATAAAACTAATATTTACCCTAAACCTACAATTCACAATAAACTACCCTAAATAAATAAAACCATATACCGACTACACAATTAGCAATAATAACCTAAAAATTGAGGTTAACAATAATTGCACGACGCGACGCGACAGTCGCGACGGTCGCGTGTCGATCGCTGCAACAATTTACACGGTCAAGCTCCCTTCATTACATGTATGATACGACGGTGTTAGCTTCTTTGTAATCCTCTTTTGCTCTAGATTCTAGAAAGTGCCACTTCAATGCCCTGCCGGTGTATTCTGTACAATCTCACCGTGAAATCTTAGGTGAAGTGAGCTGTCAATAGTGTTGTGCATGTGAACTACGCATCAAAGACCTGACGTCACACAAAATCCTGACGTTACACAAATCCTGCATCGGGCAATTAGAGTTTACCGCATGAACTGCAGATAAACATCTTCCTCGACCTCAATCGTTGGGTAGTTGCCCACCAGACACAACACCCGTCTGGTCGGAGGTTCCTCTTTTTCTATAGAGGATAAGTGAACTTTACACCCTGTTCCTCATACCTCTAAAGTGTCAATCCCTAGCAATCCATCAGGAGGAATGACTGCTCACTTCTCCTACAGTGCGTTCATTATAACTTGACCCGTGACGCTATTGGTAGTTCTGTTCTGTCTGTCGTCATTTTGAACTCTATTAGTATTGAAACTTGAGCTTCACAAACAATTGTGACAATATAGCGTCAAGGGACAACAGTTATAAGTGAACGGTCTGTAAGTTTTCACGGTGAGATTGGTGAGTTTTTTATAAAATAGACCGGCTGGTCAACAAAAGTTTTCAAACTTTTCATAGGAATAAAATGTTGCAGCATTTTTCAGGGAATATTCGGTTTACCTTTATGATAATGGAAGTTGATTGGATTTCTAACAAAGTAAGCAAGTATTTTGATTGTGACGTAAAAAGGTTTTCCCGATCATCTGAACTTAATGGTCTGTAAAACAAACCTTCACGAAAAATATCTCGTTGTGTTTACTCTTTTTGTTGTAAATAAGGCTTTCTTGGCTTATTTGAAGACACAAACAGACTGAATAACACACACACATGGCGCAATCTAAACCACTCAAGGTACACACACATGAAAGGAACGAAACTATTTTCGAAGCTGCAAAGGTGCACTAAGAAATGACTTTCCGAAACTCCGCTCAGGCTAAAGGTTGGCTAAAAGTTTGTAAACGAACGAATTCGCAGCAACATCCAGCAAAAAGTAAAAGAAAATCGACAGTCCCTTCGTCGCAGCATCCACGAGGCAAAGCTTTAGCGGAGACGAAGTAAAATTGAGTTAGCAGGTGAGTTAGCGAAGTGTAGCGAACAAACTTTTTGCTAACAGGGTTACTGTGTGACTGACACAGTGGAAGAGCTGGTTGATGCGACGAGTTGAACTCGGGGATGCACGTTCGAGGCTCTAGACAAAATCAAACTGGTTGCTTTATTTAATCATAAAAAATATTATTATTCTTTATATTCTGTAATTTCTTTAAAAAATATTTTTTCCTGAAAAATCGTCGTCGTTCAGTATTTTTTTTATTAAAACAACTATTTATAATTTCAATAATGGTAAACATTTTCGTTTGCTCTGATCGCTCTATAACTACGTTAGCTATTACATTTCTATAATATAAATGAAGCGCCAGTCATTTTATAGAAATACTCAGCTCCTAGCAAATAGTACTGTAAAAAGAACAAAAATAGTCCAGCTATTTAGTTCGGAGCGCCTCGCAGAAAAATTATAGCAAAGTCGACGTTATGAGTTTCACTATATTACTTATTTAAGTTTACGACCTACTGTTGTTTTCGAAGTAATAATCTCTCCTGGGTTGTTTATTTTAATATTTTATTTAGGGCCCTTTTTCATTAAAATGGAAGCGGATTATGAATTCTCATTACGTTTTAAGTCCCAGATTCTTATTGTGTCCGGTTTGGAGTTTCTAATTTGTTTGGTATTTATCTACTAAGTCCTTCTTACTCAAAGAGTCCCTTGTAAAAAAATAATAATTTTAGTCTGACTAAATTATTTCAACATATTATTTATTTTTTGCTTAATATTACACGTTTTCGGTGTAAAATGTTTTGAAATCTCAAAGAATATTAACCCAATAAAAAGCAACATGTCATGTCCACCACCACAGGTAAGTTGACATTATCTTGACCCCTAGCTATCATATCACCCCGTCACGGGGTCAAAACCGGCCCCTATCAAGTACCTACGTACAAAAACATCTAAACCTAATCTCTACTCTCAATAAAAGGTGACCCAGACATTTGTCATTGGTCAAGCACGGTATATAAACCAATTCTAACTACATAGCGTAACGACTGTGTTTACCGATTTATCTGGCACTTGGATGAGATAATAATCTCTTATTTTTGGGGTGAAATCTTGGTGTTGACTGGGGGTGAAATGTAGGGGATGTATTAGGTGATAAGTCGGTATATTCAAAATTATTTTACTTCATTGTAACCTATTAAAATATTGTATTTTTATAAAGGTTTTTTACTGTCTAATGTGTGGGTTAAAAAACCTATACTTATGTCAACCAAATAAGGGTTAATAAATAATTTAATAACCTCCTTTTTTAAGAAGTCCTATAAAAAGGCATGTATTTAATACAACCCTAAATAATTCTACTTACCTAATAAAAATATGAAGGACACTCTAATATGAACAACAATAAAAAACTTTTTTACAAAAAAAACAAACCACTTCCAAAAAAAACACCAAAACATTAAGGTAATTTTGCACATTTTTGTTTTTTTTTTTTGAAGTTTTTATTTTTCACTTTTTATCTAGGGTTGACCAAGGTTTTGAGTTGTATTCCGTTTTACACCACACCCGTAGCTCGTATCTATAAGCCAGGCCGTCACACTTATACGTATTAGTCCATATCTTGAAAACTGCTGAACTGATTTTGATGAAACTTGCACTGTTCTCTAAGTTGAATTAAATGTAAGCCAACAAAAAGAAATGGTTACGATCCGATTAATAGTTTCGGAGAAAAGCGTAGACAAACATACATACATAAACCTATGAAAGTTTGTATATTTGTTTGGAAGCCCTAATAGATTATCATATGTGAATATCTAGTGCAATGTACTTCCACCAACGTACAATTCCACCAAATGTAAACGTACAGTAAGACGAGGAAGAGATCAAAGTAGTTAAAGTGACGATCAATTAACTTGGAAACCTCAAGCCGAAGAAGTGTGCAAAAAGCTGAGCACTGGAGCATATGTCCTATGGAATATGGCAAAAAAAGTTGACACAAAAACTGCTTTAATAGCTAACCATGGTTTGATCGCCTCGGTCTTGAGGTTTGGAAATTTTGTTTGGGGTAACTGTAGCCTAAGAGATAAGGTGTTTAATTAAAGCTCAGAAACGCTGTGTATGAGCGATGTGCGGTCTAAACCCACAGATAGTTGCAAGCCTTTGTTTAAGTCTCTAAAAATTCTTCCCTTTCCGTCATTATTTATTATGGAAATGGCAATATTTGTTAAAACAAATGCGAAATTATTCACTAAGCTCTCGGACACCAGAAAAGGTCCCGTGGGAAGCCAAAATAAAAACCTTATAAATGTCAGTGGCTATAAAACTGCAATATTAAGAAAAAGTGTCACTTGTATGGGAGCAATCATCCTACTATCCTACTAATATTATAAATGTGATTGTTTGTATGTTTGGATGTTTGTTACTCAATTACGCAATAACAGCTGAACAGATTTGGATGAAATTTGGCACACAGATAGTTTGAAACCTGGATTAACATTTAGGATAATTTTTATCCCGGTAGTACGTTTCCGTGGGATAAAACCGACCTCCACGGCGAAAGCTAGTATTTAATATAGATTACCGAATATTTACAAAATTACTCATCTCAACATTTCAAACACAAAGTTAAAGCTTTTCTAGTCGAAAAATGTTATTACTCCATTAATGATTTTCTAGATGACCGATTATTTTAAACCTTCAAATTTTTTTATTTAGATAAATTGAATTTTGAACATTATCATTTTATCGACTAAAATTACTTTTTTATTGTAAGTACTTTGTTTGACATTTTAATAGTATATTTTGACATTTTAATAGTATTTTAACATTTGATCTTATTTTGACTAATTATTAATTGCATTTTGACTGAATTGATTTTAATTGTATTGTACTGTTAATTTTTATCTGATAATTGTGTTTAATGTGTTATTTTTTTTATTTTTTTTTATCATAGCATCGTATTCATTCATTTAAATATTGCATGTCGAATCTTGGGCAGAATATATCTCAACTTTAATTCTTCACGACCTTATGTGTATACCTTGCATTCTAGCAAATATTTTTTTAGATTTTTTAATATATTGCAGTTCCAATAATATTACATACATACATATCGAATTGATAACCTCCTAATTTATTAAGCAGTCGGTTATAAAGAGGCGCTCTTAGCCTCTTTTTGTGCGCCTCAAATAATTCCCATTTTGTTGTCCTAAAATATTAAATAGCCAATTAACTGCTACCAATTTGGATGAAGTGCCAGCCGGCCGCTCGCGCTGCTTCGGCACCGCTCGCTTCGCTAGTTCGGCTCGCGCGATTTGTTCGGGGTGGCCATAGCTTAGTTATACTGCGACTATCTCAGCTTGCGCGGGGTTGTTACCAATAAACGCCGGTCTCGCACAACGTCAGCCGCCAACTGGTGAGCTGATCGAGACACGCTCCAGGAGTGGAGGCATACACTCAGTCTTATGTCCTGTTAATTGACGAAATATGGACGATGTCACTATTGCCCCATGATACTTTTGTCCCCTGTCTATCCTACATAAATCGATTTTCATAAATCTCTTAAAACATGCATGTTATCTTGTACATTTAAAGGACTACCTGGTTTTAATATATCTGAAGAATGAAGCGAAGGAATATAATCGCTTAAAGTCGCTTTTTGTGTCTGTGTGTGTGACCTCGTTGTTCTTCTAAAATACGCAACGGATTTTAATGCGGTATTCGCCATCATTTGGAGAATTATTTATTCCGAATTTTCATATTAAACTTAGGTACTTACATGTAATAACAAAATCTCGATGTTTTGTCTAATCGTAAAAACTGTGCAAAGCAGGGCGAGTCGCTTGTATTATTATATACTTACGAATAATTTGATGTAATCCAAGGAATTCGACCACTCCATCTAATAAGATAGATACTGTTCAAAACCAAGGTCTCAGCGGTCAAAGACACTTGAGTGGTTTAATTCAATCAATACTGTCGAATGTAATGACGCCTTCAACACTATGTAATCACAGGAAGGACCGAATGATTCATAATTCAAAACTTTGTCTTCGATACTTATGTATAAAAAGTTATGGATCTATGTAACTGGTATTTATGTTTGGTCATTTATTGGTCACGATTTATTCAAAGTATGATCGGTATTGGCTCGCGTGGTTATGTGTCACCGCCTTACAGGTATTTGTTGTGTGTTTCCGGCCTAATGTACATCCACTACAAAACGCCACCTGTTACGAACCTTACATATTTACTCCTTTTGCTACACCTATGAATGAATGGTGACTTGTAGTAGAACAATATCCATGAAGTTTTCATAGAAATTTTTCTATTAGAGTCACGTCACGCCTGTTTGCAGGAGCCTTAGGCCTCGGTCTCGAAGTCAGCGATTGCAGGGCGGGAGCTGCGGAGGCGTGGGGAGCGGCGCAGCAACACTGTTGCGCATCGCTCGTACGCCGCTCCCCGCGCCGCCGCCACGTCGTGTCCGTAGCCTTAAAGCCATCTAAAGTGATGACAAGCGTGTTAAAGTTTACGCTTCACTAAGCGTTCTCGTTGCGTCATCAGTGCTCACTTATGATCTTTATGTTTTACAAACAATCTTTTACTTTGGGATTTAGAAACAATAAAAGTAAAAGCAAAGCAACCTAAGTATCAAGACATGAGACAAACATCACATTACCCTGTTAAAAAGGGAATAACTGGCTTGAACAGTTCTCCATATTGCCAATGAGTTGTAAGTTTAAGCATTGTGTAACATAATAGACTACAATACAGGTGAGTTTAAACATAGCGATTTACCCTTCTGTCATGTACACAATATTACGAACAAAACGAGATTATACATATCTATTTTTATTATAAACGAAGTCGCGAAAAAATAGCTCTTCCCTATATTTTATGTTCGCATAACTCGTCAAAATGTAAAGAACAGCAGATTTTTTTTTTCGCGATTTTAGCTTTATTCCCTTAGGAAAAGTTTTTCATAATGATGAGTACAATGACCCCTTAAGAGGTTGTTAGTGTTTTACAAATAACCCTATAGATTCTTCCTTCTCGTTAATCGCCAGCAGTGGGACAGGTGCCTTATCGCTATCGAAGTAATAAGCTGACTGGTTGAATTTAAGGAAAGAATGATTAAGGCAAAAAGTGGCAACATCGACATTTCTTTTTATAGCTATTAAACCGCTTCTTGCAGTGTCCTTGTACTTGTCCTTGTCCGTGTAGTGACCAAAATGCTGACATACACTGGAGTGATTTAACCTTTGTTAAAATCTTTTCCGTGCCTACTACAGGAGATCTTCCCTGGGGCTCGTGGCTAAATGATAACAGTCGCACAGGCCGATCGAAGTTTAAGCTACGCTTGCCGAGGTCGGTTCGTGGATGGGTGACCATCCATATTTCATACCGAGACGCCTCCGTGCCTCGGAAAGCATGTTTAGCTTTCGGTCCCGGCTGTCATTTGTAGATCTTTGACAGTCGTTTGGGGCCCAAAATTCTGACACCCAGTCTTACCAAGGGATATTGTGTTACCCAGTAACTGGGTTGTGGAGGTCAGATAGGAAGTCGCTCCATGTAAAATACTGGTATTCAGCTGCATCCGGTTAGACTGGAAGTCGACCCCAACATAGTTGGGAACTGGCTACGCAGATTGATACAGGAGATCTCGCGAATTCCGCATAAAATATGCTGAGGGCTAAGGTGTTGTTAAAAGTCTAGATAATCCTTCGCATACTAGGTGCAGGGGTATCAAGGATTACCCTTCATGTGGATGGGTAAACGAACTCCTTACTGGCCCTTAGCATTCTGATAGTATCAATAGATGAGGTCATCCACACTGAAACGCAACAATGGAATGAAATAAAATAAAATAAAATAAAACAAATTAAAGGATTTCCCGGTTGCAGTCCCACGCTGTGAGTGATGCATTTTTTGTAGTAAAACTTAAGGTGTAGTTTGCATGTTTGCGACATACTCATTCAATAGTATCACAGCGGTTGCTATATTCGAGATTTTGATAAGTGGTGATCATGGAGATTGCATCATTAGCATCAAAATTTCACAACTAATAGTAAGATACTCAATTAAAAAGGTGGAAACATCATCATTCTCCTGCCCTTGACCAAATTTATTTAAGATCGGCGCAACATGTATTTTTCTTCCATATTTCTCTATTACTCGTCATCTTGGTAGTCACCCCCTTTCTATCCATAATATCATCTTGCACACAGTCCATCCATCGTTGCTTTGGTCTTCCCTTACTCATAAAGCCATCCACATAAAACTGGGAAACAAAAAAAGGTGGAAGCATCTATATTCTATTTATATTTCCCTTACAATAGAGATAATAACGAACAACAAACCTTATCATTACCAAAATTAACAACACAGTTTTTATTCTAACAAAAAATTCAATGTAAGTAGTTTAAAAAACTGTTTCTTTTTATATCCGATCCAGTCAATCGATCAGCTTGACTTTTTCAACGCTTTTTTCTGTAGTTTTGTGATTGATCGTCGTGACTTCTAACCCAACATTATTTAAACTGTCTTTATCCTGTTCGAACGCGATCCTGGGTAAAATTTGCTATAATTACTTTATTACAGTTATACATACCTTAGCTGGTTAATATATTCTTATGTAGTTGATGGCTTACGACAAAATTTTGCGATTAAAAAATCTCATGTACATTGGAACCCACCCTTAATACTCACAAGCTATTTGACTCATGCCTGCCTCATGTAACGACTTATAAAAACTAAAAGCGACTTCAGTTCTCGTTCCCTAGCTAAAGTGAAAAGTGAATTTGTATTAATTCAGAGATAAGGCCCGCATTTTTTGTTGAAATCCATTTTATTGTGAACGTATATTTAGTTTCTATCAGTTTAATTCGATTGTTGGTCTTGTCAGTTGTCTGGTATATTTATAGTGTCTGGAAAATGTCTGTGCGATTATTTGTTTGTTTGGTGAGTTTATTTGAATTATTTTATATATTATCATGAAAGTGAAAGTTATATAGGTTCATTAGATACGCACAAAGTGATATGTCATTACTTCTTTTTTTAATACTTTATACACAATGTAGTATATTCATCATATTCTAGATACATCGTCTTCATATATAAATTGTAATTAATATACACAAAATATTGTAAAACGTTTCAAAAGCGTCCCTGAAGTTTCTTGGCAATTCTTCTCCATACGAAACTACCTTTTGGAAGTGGCAGCTAGAATCAATTCTATTTTTTTCTTGTGAATTTTGACGTTCAGAAGTACCTTTTAATGGTCTAATTGAAACTAATGATTTGACTTTGTCTTTGACTCTGGTTCTATTTCTGATTATCATTACAAAAGTAAACTATTCGCAGAAGATACGGATTTCTACATATATTGTCTCCTTTCCTTCCCTATCAATGGGAACAAGACATTTATTTTATTCTACAAACAAAATATATTATTGTGTGTCAGTGACAAACCTCCTTACTGAAGATCATACTATTAAAGATCCGACTGTTACATTATGAGAATAAAAAGAAACGTTTCTGCGTCTATCCATTAAAGTTGTATCTGCAGTATGATACTACTATAAATTATGATGAAATTAAAGATCGTAACTTCTTAACACTTCACCTGAGAAAAAATAATATATCGTGAGTGTCAGTGTACAGAACTGTCTTGAAGCATACTTCAAAAGTTATTATACCTCTTGAACGACCTCTTAGTGTTATTCACCTTAGTAATCAAGGGATTAATGATACAGTAAGACCACTTATGTGTAGTCTCGTAAATATACGTTTAGATGTATTTTGTTTTTTTTATTTTTGGCCTATCTAGTGCAGGAAATCTATTTTGTCATGAAAACCGTTTATTCTGAAAGTGGGCAACGTCGCAAACAGTAATATTGCCAAATTAATAAAAACAGCGAAATATTTGACAATTTCGCTGTTTTTATTAATTTGGCAATATTACTTTATGGAAGTAAGAAATGCGGCTAACTAGCGTACTAGAATATTGATTATGAAATGCAATAATTAATATCGTAACACCGAATATTTAGTTTAAGATATAAAAAAAGTATTTGGAAACTTTCCAAATGCCTTTTTTACACCTAAAACGGGTACAACATCAAATTTAATGTTATAATTTCAATTCAATATTAATATTCTAGTTCCCTTGTTAGCCAAATTTCTTATTTCTCTACAGTCATATTGCCAAATTAATCAAATCAAATCAAATCATTTATTATTGCAAACATGGGTAAATTGGTACATACCGGTAAACTGCCCTAACTTTGCCTGGCACCCTATGTTTGCCTATAATGAAAAAGATCTATTAACTTGTTCATTTTACTTGTATGGCAATCGAAACTTAAAGCTCTCTATGAAAACTCAAAGTTTCGATTGCCATACAAGTAACATGAAAAAGATATTACATATTTTTCATTATAGGCAAACTTAGGACGCCAGGCGAAGTTAGGGCAGTTGACGGTAGATGTTTTCTTAAAAAAGTAAGAAAATAGGAAAATCAAAATAGGAAATGTTTTACAGCTACTTGCAACATTGCTAAGTTTTTTACATTTTGCTTCCCTGTATTATAATAGTGCCGTGCGATAATACCGTCATGTTAGAAATGATAAAAACGCACATTAAGTATGGTACTAAAATATAAATATATAAAATAAATCCAATTTTTATCATTCGCAGGTTTTCATAACGGAAATCGTAGCAAGCAACTATCAGACTACCTCACAATATGAAGCCTCATCAAAATACATACATTATAATCAAAGAAACTCCAGAAAGCTGGTGACAGAAAGTTTAAATGATGCTACAGTTGGCGCAGCACAAAGTATTAATATTACAGAAAATAAAACAAACGGTACTCATAATATCACTGTAGCACCACCAATTAAGCAACATGATAAAAATGGAACAGCAACTAAAAAACCTAATGCAGATAAAGAAGGAATGGAAACACAAAATTCTCAAATAGTAAATTCATACCCACCGTACGCTACATATGAAGTAACTGAAAACGTTATCGATATACCTGATGACAGAACAAAAGCTGGACCCATAGTTACTAATTACACTCATAGACCACCTATTCTTAATCTTGCAAGACCTTCCAACAAAACAGACACAGATAAAGTCACAGAAGCTAATATAAAAACAAAAATGAATCGCATAAGCATACTGCATATCAACGCAGAATTTGATGATAATAAGCATGAAGTACACGAGAACAAAGTTGTTGGACTTTTGAAAGGGATAAAGGAATATATCCATGGTTTTCAAAGAGGTATTGTAAATGGTTTCCACAGTTTTTTCCATAAACATCAAGATGTGCATGCTGAAAACTGTTGATCAAACTATTGATCATGAGGGTCGTGGCGTATGGAATGGTGTTCAAAATGTTGATAAAACTGAGTGTAATGTACATCGATGACACATTAGTATGACGTGATTGTTTTGTTATTAAATTGATTGCTTGTTGAAAGTTTTCTTATGTTTTAATTATTGCCAACGAAAAACTTTTTTTTTTGTAATCTGTAATAAAGAAACTGTTACAGTTAAACTGTTGCAGTTTTTAAAAGAAGAGTGAAAGAACACTGTCTTTCCACTTCGTCATAGTTGCTTATGTATAATTTTTTACATTATACATATATACATTTAAGTGATATTTATTTTATTTAGAAATATGTAAGTAGGTAATATTGTTTATTTTAATTTTAAATAAGTATTTTTTTTTGTGTTTATGTTTTTGTTTTCTTTTCTACGCTTATACAATGGTGTCTACATCTCATTTTTAACCAATCCCCCATCTCGTTTTATCTATTTCCTATCGCAGGTATGCTGTAAGAGATTCCTTTCGCGTCACTTTTGTACGTATTTTTCTGTTCCTTTCTTCTTTTGTTTATATGTGTACCATGAACTGATATATAAATAAATGAGGTCTTAAAATAAATTTTAAAAATCTTATCAAACATATTCAAAACTTATGTTGAGAATTTCTTTAATATCTTTGAGCCGATGAAGAAGGTAACCGACATAGCCCGAAGAATGCCAAACTTAAGTGGCAGTGAACAGGACACATTGCTTGCAGAACAGATGGCCGATGGGGCCGTTCTGGAGTGGCGACCGCGTACCGGAAGACTTAGCGTTGGAAGGCCTCCCACAAGGTGGACCGAAAATCTGGTGAAAGCTGCATTAATCCGCTGGATGCGAGAAGTACAGAACCGGTCCAAATGGCGGTGCTTGGGGGAGGCATAATTATGTCCAGCTGTAGAAGTCTTCCGACTGAAATGATGATGATGAAGAAAAAATACTGCAACTAGCTGGTGCATAATCGTGTAATCCTATATTATTAAATGAGCAATATTTGTAATCACGTTCTCGAAAACAGCTCTAACGATTTCAATGAAAGTTACAATACAGGGGTTTACGGGGGCGAAAAATCGATCTAGCTAGGTATCTTATCTGGGAAATTTAGTTTTTTCTAATTTCACCCGAGCAGAGCTCGATCGGATACTGATATAAATACCCAAGTTACAGAATAAATAATTACATTTGAAACGTTTATAAAGTAGTTTTCGAAGTAGAATAAAGAACATTTTAAAATTAAATTCCGTGGACTAGTTCTTAAAGACTGGAATGAATTAAATTGTACGCGGTATTTAAATGGAAGCATCGCTCATTTGACGAGAATACTACTTAATACAATAATAATATGAGAGTTTGTATGTTTGGATGTGTGTTGCTCAATCACGCAAAAACGGCTGAACATTTGGATGAAATTTGGCACGCAGGTAGACCATGAGCTGGGTTAGATCCCGGTAGTACGTTCCCATAGGGTAATTTCAGACCTCCACGCGGGCGAATCTGCAGCCAAAAGCTAGTAAAACCAAAAACAGTGAAATAATTACTGGGTGTGATTAAAATTATTGGCATTTTTCCATAGTTAAAAAAAAAGAATGAGTACTCTTCAATATGGACAACATTTGGTCTGGGTACAGCGAAAATACACCAATTATTTCATACATTTTTAGGAAAGTATTGAATCTGCAGTATTTATTTCGATATTTCCAAGTGCGTTCCAAAAGTTATTTTTATTCATTGGCATTTTCACCTCCCAAGAAGAATGATTTTTATTTCTCACGTTAGGTACCTACTTCTATAGCCTTTTAACTTTTTTATCATGCCTATATTTACACTATCGCAATATGTTACCCTATTATAAAGTAAAATAAATGTAAGTTATATTATACCGATAAACTGGCTAGACGTAGTCAGATAGTCTACCCGTCAAATAACTTGTAATCTTGAGTTTAACAGCTTCGAACACAAAACGTGCCAACCAGATCCATTTGTTAGGCCTACGATATCTGTATGTCTGTCTATTACAGACTATCTTTGTAACGGTAAGCGAAAGCTGAAATATTTACAGCTTCGGTGTTGTTTGTTGCCACACTTAAGTTCGGTCCCTGCTTCGTGGAGCAAAGTTTTATTGGGTCAGCCACCCTCACCGATATCAGGATTCATGCTCGGTTGATGGCTTAGGTTACATGGGGTCTCTGCTTACACCTTTGCACAATACAGGTGTTATAATACAATGACTTTGAGTTCGTCATCACCATTCTCCCGCCCTTATCACTATTTATTACAATGACTTTGAGTTACAGGGAAGAAACTGTTAGTCAAACACCTTATTATCTACTCCTGACTTTATCGACTAACGTTTAAGTGGTCTAGGAAACGATTACGTATTTTCTTTAAAGCAATTTCTTTACTCTGTCCTAGAAATGCAAGTAAACGTTATCGACCGATGCGACAACTGTGCTATCGTAGTGTATTGGGTATTAGAGTTGGTAAAGTTATGTCTTTGGTATAGATGCCAATTCAATTTCGACAGCATTCGTCTGGTATTTAAAATAGTCCCTTTTGTCTATGAGGCGCAATACTACGTGTCAAATTAATTCTCGATACTGTTTCTCTTTACATACATACTCGGGCTTTCTTTGCCTGGGGGTAGGCAGAAACTATAGAACGCCTCCTGCTACGATCCTTAAATATTCCTTTTGCATACACGCACGTCCGCGTCGGTTGCGAGTACTACGCACTTGATTTTTCTGTAGAACATCGCAAATAAGGTCACTGTATGTTCTTCTGGGGCGTCCCCTCCCGGCGTTTCCACTCACCTTTTGTCCTCTCAACTAATCAAACCATCTCGAGGTTTTCAGGTAGTAGAATATAACTGTAGCCACCACGTTTTGACATTGTTTAAAACAAACATTGAAAACAACAGTTCTCAAAAGAACTATGATCACAGCACGTTTTGACTATCTGTACAAGAAACACGGAACCCATCTCATCCCGTAAGTTCCGAGAGCTCCATGGCTAGAAGCCTAGTCGTTGTGAGGGTGCCTGTTGTCTGAGAGGTCTCTGTTTCGCTTTCTATGCCGAAAATGGAATCAAAGTCAGCAGTATCCAACGATATACCACCAATGGGCCAGATAATAGGTGACACGAATCTGTATCTGTTACATAATAATGCTATACGGGTATGTAATTACAAACTTTCTAATTACATAGTGTTAGTCAAGTTTATTATGCGGGCTTGCGATCTTGAACTGGAAAGTCTGAGTAATTTATTTTATAGGAGAAAATTTGAGATTAATTTGTGATGCAGCAAATGTAAGCCTGGTTATTATAGCTAACGTAACTGGGATCTCGATGATTAAATGCATAATGTAGTGACATAAATGAGAAAGGCGATTAGCAAATAGTAGTTTATGAAACTGTTGCATAAAGAGGGGTCTTAAAATACGAGTGTCTGTTTAAAAGTTTTTAATAGTATCACACGAGTGTTTTAATACCTATTTAAGTGCAGTTGCATACACAACTTTATCTACTCTCATACATTGGGATTGAACCTACTAAATAAAAGATCAAAGTTAAAGATCAAGAATCCCACGAAATTCAGTACAACTTCACGTATAAATGGCGCCTGCACCAGCACATCACCGCGCATGCGCTACAGCGGTGCTGCTGTCCCCCGCCATTTTTTTTTTTTTAGTGTGACAAATTATCAAATAACTTCTCCGTCTCTGGGCGGAGCGGGAGGGCGTGTCAGACTTTTACTGACTAAAACCCACCCGTGTTCCTTCAGTTGCCTGTACATTGCCAGGGGCCACGGTATTCGTTTCGGACATTCCCGCGACCCCGGCAGTGCTGTCCCCGCTAACGTTCCATTACAAAAGTTGATGGAAACTCCTTGCTGATAAAAAATGTTTAATACGAGTAGAATTATTTTGTAAGAGATATAGTTTTAGAATATGATTCTATTTTTAAATTTCGGTATTGTGTTTTTAAAGTATGTCAATATAAACTCGTTTTGAAGTTAATAATTCGAATATTACGTTAAGAGAGTAGATAAATAATATAATATACAAAGATGATTAAATCCTACTTCCTAATAATATTATGAATGCAAAAGTTTGTGAGGATGTATGGATGTTTGTTACTCTTTCACGCAAAAACTACTGAACGGATTTGGATGAAATTTGTCAAACAGATAGTTTATAACCTGGATTAACACATGGGATATTTTTATCCCGATATTCTCACGGAATCGAGACTTATGCGGGTGAAATCGCGGGGCGCTGGTAGTGTGAAATACTGGTATTCAGCTGCATCCGGTTAGACTGAAAGCCGACCCTATAAGAGTTGGGAAAAATGATTAATGATTAATTACTATTTAATCACTTTGTATTATTTTCTGATGATACTATCAATCTGCCTAGCCTTATCTATGTTGGGGTCGGCTTCCAGTCCAACCGGATGCAGCTAAATACCGTATTTTACATGGAGCGACTGTCTGTCTGGCCTCCACAACCCAGTAACTGGGTAATACGATATCCCTTGGTAAGACTGGTTGTCAGACTTTCGGGCTTCTGACGACCTGTAACAACTGTCAAAGATCCACGAATGACAGCCGGGACCAACGGCTTAACGTGCTTTCACGGTCACCCATCCACGGACCAACCCCGGTAAGCGTAGCTTAACCTGATGGATCGAACCATGCGGCTATTAGCTACGAGCTCACCTGATGATACAAAGTGATTAAATATAGATTTAAAGTATGCCATTATTAAACTGCCTAATAACACGAGGTTTAGGACCTTGTGTTATTGGGGTTAATGGTATATTAAACGCTTCTCAGTTTTGATAAAGTTTCTAGGTTGTTTTGGTAGTAGGGATACATAACATCACGCCTGTGTTCCCCGAAAGGTCAGGCAGAGGTGCATCTATAGTACACCCACATTTCACCAATTATGTTTAAGTCTCATGTAATAGGGGGCGAGCCTATTGCCATTAACCGGGCACAAATCCTGACTCCGGGGTGCTACTGAGAAATTCCGGATGAAAACCCCAATAACACCTTGCCCGACCCGGGAATCGAACCCAGGACCTCATGTTCAGTAGTAGCGCTTGAGACCACTGTACTAACGAGGCAGTGTTAACCTACAGGTAAGTAACTGTACATAACACAATCAACCTATAACGTTCCCACAGCTGGGACTCCTCTCAGTGAGAGGGAGTGAGCCGTAATCCACCACGCGGGTCCAGTGCGTGTCGGTATATGTCACACATGTCTTCAAATTTTGGTTCTAGGACATGCTGGTTTCCAAACGTTGTTTTTCTTCAATGTTTAAAAAGTGCTGGCTATATAAATATAAATAACTGCCTAATGCCTATATTGTTACAGGTTTTTAACCTTACAATCAATCTGCCTAGCCTTTTCTCAACTATGTTGGGGTCGGCTTCCAGTCTAACCAGATACAACTGAATACCAGTATTTTATATGGAGTGACTGCCGCAACCCAGTTACTTGGTAACACGATACTCCTTGGAAGACTGGTTGTCCGACTTTGTTGCTTCTGACGACCAAAGATCTACGAATGACAACCGAGGCCACCGGTTTAACGTGCTTTTAGAGGCATGGAAGGGTTTCGATATTTAATGGATGGTCACCCATCTACGAATCGGCTGCAGCAAGTGTAGCTTAACCTTCGATCGACCCATGAGGCTGTTACTATTTAGCCCCACCTTTAGGTTTTTAACCTTACCTACCTCATAAAT
The DNA here is from genome assembly GCA_916701695.1 of Agrochola macilenta. Lineage (NCBI taxonomy): Eukaryota > Metazoa > Arthropoda > Insecta > Lepidoptera > Noctuidae > Agrochola > Agrochola macilenta. The sequence continues at coordinate 19,484,271 of OU753573.1, read as the reverse complement.
ACAACAAAAGATTGGTCAGTCTTAAGATATTTCACGCTAATCTGTGTGCCTCTAAAGTGTAAGACGGCTAAATTTTACCTGTATGCTAATACTTGGTCGATGAACTGACCAACTGTTTGTTCTTCATTTTTTATAGAGTAGTTAATACCACCGTAGGTTTAAATGTTAATGATATTATTGTCGGGGTTACTTTTATACATACATACATAAACTCGTAAGGAGTTCCTACGTAACAAGGTTAAACTTACCAAGCCAAGTAATCTACAAAAAAACCCCTTTGTAAACTCTCATAAAACAGGTTGTAAATAATCGACGTGATCGGTATCATCAACTTTGTATACATACAGTGATCGGGGCGGGGTCAGTAGCCGGGGATGCTGCGCAGTGCGGAGCTGCGCCGGCGCAAGACGCACGCACGCGAACCTTCCGTTTTCGAAATTTTTGAGTGAATTTTTGTGTATTTTAAAGGTTTGTATGTTTTATGATAAATTATTTTTTTATTGGGCTTTTTTTGTGACTACAGTAAACCGTTAAATTTATTAGGGCTTTGCATTTATTGAATTATGTTAATATTATGCTAATGATTATAAATCTTCCAAATGTTAATAGAATATTATGAATCAATTTTTTGCATGATTCATCGCGGTTTTGTTTACGTTTTCATTTATGTTAGTTGTGTGAATTAAAATATCTAACGGTTTTACAATGACTGACAAAGATCGTGCTAATTTTATGTTTGTATATTTGGCATGGCTATGCGGAGTTTTAATTTCATTAGGTATTGAAAGATCTCAATTTACCAAAGGTGTTTTAAAGAACCTACACCAGTGCGTTCACTGACCCTTAAATTATCTAAATCTGAACTTTTACGAAAGGTTTGTTAAGGACATTCGCATAAGGCCTAACTGATGCAGACAGGAGGATGGGAGTCATGAGAACGACGGGAATCCCAAGTTAGAAACCATAAACTTTGGAGGACATGTTTCATCATTCTTTGGTCTTCATATGGCCTGACCAAGATTAGCTATGTCTGGACTTTAAAAGACACTGTGTTCGACCACTGAGTTTGTTTTGGTCTTTCTTCTCAGAGTAGTCAGTTAATAAACACAGAACTCATCAAGTTTTAAAAAATAAGATATTTTTGATGAGTAAAAGAGTTATTTCGAACCAATTTACAGAAATATATATATGATTTATCATCATCAATTTCGGTTTATTTATGTGACAAACAATTTCATGCAATAATTCTTTTTTTAAATCAGTTTGGAATTTATCTCGTGAACAAAGAACTAATTACCTACCTGGTTCTTAAGGTGAAATGGGTTTCAAAGCAGATGTTTCGAAACACGCAAAATCAATGTTTCTCTACGAAAATACTGATTACGAAAATTGAAGAGTGTCCTTAGTGAAGTATGGTGCCCGTTACACGATTAACAAAACTTTCCTCGATAGAAAAAAAGGGCAAAGTTACCTTAAAATCTGCTTTTTTTTTTACAACCACTAAGAGAAAAACCTATTCCATTCGATTGTTATCAAAGCAATCGTATTATAATGTGTTCACTATTAAATACTTTAAGGAATTATGGACTTATTTTTCTATAACAACACAAGTAAAATTTTTAAATTCAATATTTGTAAACATAGTGCAATAGAATTGCGCGCGGGCCGGGTCATACCACCGCTCCCGGAAAAAAAAACTTAAAAAAATTAAAACTTTACCACGAAAAAATTGAAACAACTTAGATCTCTGGCTGCTGATGTCATTACATACGAAAAGAAAGCGGGAATGTATGTAAATAAGTATTGTTTAACTAAACGTAATATTGGCAAAGAAGTAAAAATCTATTCTTTGCACATTCTTTTAAAGTGCTGTACGAATTTTAATGAGACTTTCGCTTGTTTGAGTCAGGATTTGTGTTATGATGGTATGTACAACTGTATGTACCTACATAACATAACATCACGCCTGTTTTCCCCGCGGGGTTAGGCAGAGGTGTACCTTACACCCAAATTTCGCCAGTTATGTTTAGGTCCCATGTGTGTGATTGCCATTGCCATCGACCTATCTGCAGTCACGTTTAAAAATGTATCATTGTATGAACTCTTTAATTACTTGACAGACGTTTTTCAATCTTAAAAAATTCAATCAAAATTAGGTAATTTATTTTTATTTTTTATTCCTCTGTATACTTGTACATAATTCATCATTTAAATATTTTAGTGTTAGATGTATATTACCTATTTTTAAGATTGTATATTACTCAAATAAAAACACCGATGATTAAATTAGGTTATTTTCGAGCCCTTTGACTTTTTCTGATATATTTATGAAAATTCTGCCACTAACGATGAAGAAAACACACTAGGAAAAAAATAAAGACACAAACTTTTTAATTTTACTAAGATTAGCTTAATTATCCTGGTTTTTCTTTTTGCCCGGAGTCTGGATTTGTGCCCGGTTGATGGCAATAGGCTCGCCCCCTATTACATGGGACTTAAACATAACTGACGAAATGTGGGTGTACACACGGCTACACATCAAGCTATACATTTCCAGTTTATGCTGATCTCACATTGTATAGAATTTCCGTACAATGCGAGGTCTGCTTATACTGGAATTGTATAGCTTGATGTGTAGCCGAGTGTACGTATAATAGCTATACCTCTCTCTCACCATTCATAGAATACAGGCGAAATGTTATGTTAGATCTTAACAATTTTTTTACTGTATGTCCCAGAAAAAATCCTGGATAATCTTTTATTGGCTTTGTGACTTGGTGTAAGAGCGATCAGAGATTCTTCGTGCCCACAAGGAGAAATTCTCATAAAACACCACTCTGTGAAGAATTCTGAGAAAGAAATACTCGAAGTAAAAGTACTTAATAATTAATATAGCACTATTCATAAGCACGTTTTAGTACTAAACACTCTTTATGTGCATACTGATTAAGAGTTCTAACTAAAATTCATTATAATACCAGCCTCATATTGTCCAACTGCAGGGCAAAGGTCTATTCTGATACAGAGAAGGCATGAGCATTGATCACCACGCTTGCTCAAGACGGGTTGGCGATTTCAGACTGATCTAGCTAATTATTTTGCATTTTCAAAATACTTAGCTAAAATAGACCAAGATTGGATAAACCAAGTATTTTTCCACGAATTGGAGAATGCTTGTAATCTTTAGGTTCAGCTGAAGACCTGTATTTAACATGGGATAAGGGACGTATGCCATCTAACCTACGTAACCCAGCCTGACTACCTCTAAATTAAACATTGAAGCAAAACACTCCATGCTTTGTTTCTCCAGATATTAAACTAACGCTAACATAAACAAAAAAATAAATAGGATAACTAATTGTTTAGTCAAAAATATCTTTATTATTAGTGTAAAAAGTAAAAAGAAAGAAAGAAAAAGAAAGCGTTTAGGTATTTGAACATAGTTAAACAAAATAAAAAAGCAAAAATAATCTTTTGACAATAATGTGTGTGCCTCACGGCTGCGTCAAAAAGGTTCTTTTCAGCATTAATGCCAGACAGATGCTGTCTGACGCTAATGGAAAAAGAGTAAAGATCATCAGCATCCTCCTCCTGCCCTCATCCCAACTAATTTGTAGTCGTGCAACATGTTCTTCCATACAATATCGCTAATATTTGCATTAATAGAAGAAAAAAAAATAAGACCAGAAAGAAAAAAGCCTATTTAGAGATAGAATAGATGTTTTTTTTTTTGTTGAAAAATAGTGATTTATTTCTCACTTTTTTGTTGTGGACCCCACACAAATTCTTACAAACTACTTGCTATGAAAACAACAGTGAAAGGAACTTATAATAACAACATCAAAATGTACAAAGTGGATTATATAAGTATTATTGAAGGTAACTCAAAAACCACTCATCAGAACTTGACCAAATTTATGTGGGATCATAAAACCAGAAACCAGAAATATACCCGGTTCAAAATCGGTCTACAATTGATGAAAATTTCGATGAACATACATAAGGACGAGCAAAAAACCTAATCCTTTTTTACACTTGGTGAATAATAGTACATTATGATACAAGACTGTGCATACGACGTTTTTCAATACACTTGCGAGGACAAATCTAGACTTGTTGTAAGAAGTTATGCTACAATAACGTAATTATAGAGATTATACATTTAGATTTATAAAGTTCAGCTGACCTTTCTTTGTTGCCGGATACTGACTATACTGAGCTTCTTTTAAAAACTATTTAACGTTTGTTGGTGACAATACTTGAGATTACATATTTTTGAAAATACCACAACGAAAATGTAAACAAATATTTATGGAATGGAGCGCTCTGGTTTTGTTTTTTCCGGGCGCCACGCTAGCGATGCGCGCGCAAATGTAAAAGAAGGCACTAGCAAAACTGCTAAACTGTTTAAAAAATTATATAATAATTACAAAGCAATGTTTTGAATACACAAATTAAGGTTATATTATGTAGTGAAAAATTTGTAATTTGATTTGATAATATTTTATTTATTTACACAGTAGGCATAAAAAGGTATGAAGTTTCTGTGATGAGATTAAAAAAGTTCACATCTCAGACTAGTAAATTGATAGTTATCTGTGCGTCACGCGCACTGCATTATGAACGATTAAAAGCGATTCAATAAGAGCCACTTTAGGAGCAAGTGTGTTGAAAAAATACAAACATGATTTTACCCAAACCAAAATTCACAACACATTTCGGGATAGCAAAATGTTCTTTAATCAACATATTAAATTAAAACAACGTTGCGTAACAAAGCCTTAAAAGCTTCAACATAAGCAAAATTAAATATATTTTGTACCGACAGTAAGTATTCTGCAAAACGAAATTATCAGTCCTGGCATAAAATTAATTAATAATCAGCAGTCCGCCATTTGCCGACGAAATAAAAATAAATATTTATTCTTAATTGAAATTATTTGGCATTTTATTTTGGGACAGGAAAAAGGTATTCTTAATAATTATGACCATCAGACGTCTGTAATTAGGGGTCCCTGGGAAATTGGCCTGCATTTGCCGCCACCATTTTGGCTTATAAAAAGCAATAAGAATGTCAACGACCCAGCAATTAGTGTTGGTAATCTGTGGAAGGATCAAGGAAGAATGGAGCGGTTTATGGTACCTACTTTTACTTTTTAAATTGAAGGAGGTTTCATTAATGACTTGCAAAGAGATTGATGAATCAGTAAACTATATGTGATGGTCTGTTGCCATCATCTCTTGAAAACTTGACCTAGGTATGCCAGGAACTTAGCAGCCCAACAGCTAGAATACTCGTCTATGTACCTACACAAGGTCAAAATAAATTAGCAAGCGAAACTCCGCAGACGTGATGTCTATAGTGATTATAATGATTAGGCAATATATTTTTAGGGTGAATGACTCTAAAAATATATGTAGTGTGTCTATGTAGTGTACTTACTTTTTTTTTGTGTAGACTTCACAATCGTGATGGGTATCAATATCTAAACACTATAAAACAAAACAATCAGATTTTACACGATAAACAAGACACTACTAGCGGCCGTTGACCCCAAAAATAAAAATAATTAAATAATAATAATTTTATTCATTTCATCATATTTACCCATCACGTCTGCAGAGTTTCGCTAGTTAATTTAAGATGACCCTGCATAGTTAGAAAATATATTCCTGCTAGGTACCTACCAACTTATATCCAGACATTTCTATGAATCAGTTTTGTTTACCTACGTTTATTCTACTATTCAGAATTCAGATTTATTTTATTGATGCTATAAAATTCATATTCAGTGGTTTACACCTCTGTTCTTGGCTAATTAGTCGTCGTAAAATTAATATTTTTTAAATTACGTTACATAAGGCGTTTGCTTAACAATTAGTTAACTTTTGAACAAAAAGTTCTTATAAAATAAGCTTTTGTTTGTTCGGCTATAACAAACTTAATTAGAAAGTCAAAAATGAAACATAATTTTGCATAATTAACCGCGATAATGTGTAACAAAAACCTTTAAAAATAAATACCTTAAAATTTACAACATTAAACACAAACAGGGTTTAATTCCCAAGAAAATTCAGATTACCATAAACGTTATCGGAAACAAGCTACATAGTACAATAATGGCGTTTACAAGGACTGGCCCACTTCACTGTAGAACCGGATCTAGCTAACGGTCGGCACAGGAATCGCTAGATACAGCCTTGTTTATATACAAACTTGTTTTGGAATATGACCCAGAAATGGCCGCACATTGTGACGAATTGCTCTCCGCACATTTGAAATGACATTCTTGGTTTTATTTATAGTTTTTTTTTTTTTTTTGCTTAGTAACAATAGTAACGAATGCATGACCCAGAACAGCAGCCAAGATTCATAAAAATTAAATTTTACTGGCGTCCCGCCCTGCTTCGCACGGTTTTTACGACTTGACAAAACATCGATATTTTGATTATATGTTACTTTAATATTAATGTATTATACACATAAACGTTCCAGATAAATTCAAAATTCGTTGCCTAGTAGTTTAGAAGAACAACGCGGTCACACAGACAGACACGCAAAGCGATTTTAATTTATAATAATGTATTTATATTATAATACTTAAGATACGAAATGGTTCCGTTATTGATAGACAGACAAAACAACTAAAATCTAAAAAAAGAAAACGTATTATGGCCTACGTAGGAAAAACAACTTTGACTGTATTAGAGCGTCGTTTTTGACACTAAGGCTGCCTGTCCACTGGAGCGGAGAGAAGAGGAGCGGAGTAGCGGTGTGCCAATATTAACCAATGGAATTGCATAAAACCTCCGCTCCGCTTCAGTGGACAGGGATTTGCGAACTAGTTTAAAAATTCATACAAAAACCGGGAAGCGGAGCAGGGAAACGGAGCGGAGAAGCGGAGAGGGGAAGCAGACCGGGGAAATATAGCGGAGAAGTGGAGCGGGGAACCGGAGCGGGGAAGCGGAGAGGCGATGCGGAAAAATACGTGAAGTCGGTCTAGCTCCGCACAGTCCGCAACACCGCTCCGCTACCTCGCTCCGCACAGTCCGTAACTCCGCTCCGCTACCTCGCTCCGCATCAATGGACAGACACTGTCCGCAACTCCGCTCCACTCCGCTGCCATTCTCCTCTCCGCTGCCTCGCTCCGCTTCAATGGACAGGCAGCCTTATATCGGTGTGGCAGCCTCTTTTTAAAACTCGATTAGTCATACTAACATCCGGTTATGTACTGTAATTTAGAAGATACCTTCTTTGGAGGTTTCCAAGAGATACAGTTTTACCAAGGGGTATCGTATTACCCAATAATTGGGTTGTAGAGGTCAACTAGGCAGTCGCTCCATGTGAAATACTGAAATTCAGCTGCATCCGGTTAGTCTGGAAGCCAATCCCAGTATAGGTAAAGGTTAGGAAGATTATTTACTATTACCACTTTTGTTTTTCAGGTTCACCCAAAACAATAATATACAATGTAGTCACAATTTCCACACTCAGAGACGTCACCCAAAAACCAATTAGACACCACCCAAAATTAAATGATATTAAATTGTCCTATGATACGAGTAGATTCATTATAATTCTTATTAATATTCTTTTGAGGTTTCTAAACCTCTCCTGAACAGATTAAACGGGGTGAGGAAGTTTGTATATTAGGCAACTACATGGAAATAATTTGGCAAAATTATGATGTTTTTCCTTTGGCAAACAAGTCATTAAGACCTTGGCCTCTGGCAGACAGGACCTAAATATTCTCCGTGTTATGAGGCACTTACTCCGTAACAATATAAACATGAAAATTGAGTAAACTGCGTACAAATAAAGGGCAACATTTAATGTGTTCTGTTTCATCACATTATAGGGTTGTTCGGAGCTTGTCCGACGGACGAATGTGTCTACTCAGACGTGCCGGATTTTTTTTGTTAACTCTACATAATAAATTGAAAGAACATCTCTTTCAGTGAAAGAAAATGTTTAACTAAATTGACGTGGCAAATATTTATGGTCCAAGCGTGCTGTAAAAAGATTAATTGATTCCAACAAAATGTAGAACTGCTTCAATAATATGATAACGCCTGAGTGACACGGCTTTGCTGGTTGTACTCCGAAGAACATACTAGTTCTATGCATTTGTGAAATTGTGTCACAGAAATTGTATTGACAAAACAAGATAGCGACGTTAGTTCAGATTTTGGCCACGGGTCACGATAGCCTTGTGGCGTTGGTATCTACTGTTTTTAACTGTAATGTCAGAAATGCTTGCTGCATTAATAGGTATAACGTCAATTTTATATCTTAGCAGTCATATGAGCGTTTATTCTGAAAGTGGGCAACGTCGAAAATAGATGTCAAACATTTCGCTGTTCTGATTAATTTGGCAATATTACTGTATGGAAATATGAAACGTAGCCAACTAGTATATTAAAAATGAATTTCAATTCTATCACTGAATTTGATGTTGTAACAGTTTTACGTGTAAAAAAGGCATTTGGAAAGTTTCCAAATACTTTTTTTTACACCTAAAACTAAATATTCGGTGTTACGATATTCATTATTGCATTTCATAATCAATATTCTAGTTTGCTTGTTAGGCACATTTCAAATTTCCATACCATATTGCCAATTTAATCAAAACGGGTAAATATTTGACAGCTATTTGCGACGTTGACTTTCATAATAAACGCTCTTACGCTAAAGAAGGTACCTAGGTATAACCAAGTTGCTATTTGATGATGGCTAGAATAACCACCACCACCACCACAACCACTACCACTATTGATAACCTTGTTGGTCCAGTGGTCACAAGTGCTAGGTACTACTGAGCACGAGGCCTTCTGTTCGAATCTCAGATCGAGCAAAGTTTTATTGAGGTTTTCTATCTGAAATTTCTCAGTAGCGGCCCGATGTCTGGATCTGTACCCGGATTGCAATAGGCTCGCCCTCTATTTCATGGGATTTCAACATAACCGACTAAATGAGGGTTGACTATATGTAGTTACACCTCTGCCCAACCTTTCGGGGAACACAGGCGTGATGATATGTTATGTAGAATAACCACAGGTAAGTACTCAAATCACTTCACATGAGAAATGATAGCATATTGAGGGCCTAATGATCTTGCCTTTACCGAATAAACGCTGGTTCAATAGAAAATTCAACGGTTTGGGAATACGAAGCAACTTGAGTTTGAACAGGACTTTAAGGAAAATCTTTTCATCGAAAGATTCCTGTAACTGGTCCCAAGATAATTAGCGAGAGCATGGCCGATTCAAACCACATTAACTTTTGACCTTCACAGTCTTTAGGGATTTGCAAGATAATGTGAAAATAAATGAGGCGCTTACCTATTGATAGATCATCGATCGTTGCCCACTTGATTTTTAAGGGAATGACGACTTCAATGAAAAATTAAATTAATGAGGTTGTTCAGAATAAATACTAATTGCTAGAAATCGAGACGTTTTGTAGGACACGAAACGTCTCCATTTGTAAAAAATATAATAAATTCGCACAGAAATTCTGAACTACATATGTTTTACAGATTTTTGTTTTGATTATCTAAAATCTATTCGCAAAGCATGATGATAATCTACATGAGACCCATGTTCAAAAGTACCAAGATACACAAAACACAGCGAAATACTGACAAAAACTAAATATTTCCTAAAGACTCCCATAACATCACCAAAACAACAAATGTGAGTCCTCCTAACTCTCACTTAGACATTGTCTGATTTTTACGTCTTTCTTTACGGGTTATAAAGTTTACGGGCGAAGCTTTACGAGCTCCTTGTGCAAGTACAATGTCGGCACAAGTACAGGTTAACTCTGCCAGAGCAAAGATTTAGGGTTCGGTCTTGCAGGAAAGGAGTTTGTCTAGAAAAGTAGGTTTAAATAATAGAGTTACCTATTTTGTATTAGGTATGTTGAAACTGTCTGTTACTTAACGGTAACTTGTCCCTAAAAAATCATTCATAAATGTATTATTTGTCTTTGTTTCACTAGAAAACCAGCGTCAGATAGCATCTGTCTGGTATTATTGCTGAAATGAACCTTTTTGGCGCAGCCGTGAGGAATAGTGTTGTTGTTCAAACATTATTTTCACCTTGTATTTATTCGTATTTTGGTGTTTCACGAACTGTTGCCCAATAAATGTTTTTCTTGTGAAGAAGTTACAGACAGTAGGTAGGTACAGCAGATCTGTACATAATAAATATGCTTTTTAATGGGGAAAAAGGTGTGTAAGGATAAGGTTAACTGGCAATCTATTCTCTCTGCTGTTTGATAACTTTTGTTTATGGGAAGGGAAAATACTTTATTATTATGGTGAAACACTTTTCTCATTTAATAAGTGGAAAAGCACCAAAAAAAAAAGATAATAAATTAATGGAATCGGGGGCGTTGGCCACAGGTGCCTCGACCACTAAGCCACAGACCCTGTATTTTTTTAAGTAAGGAGCATGGGCAATGTTGGTAATAGTCTCATTAATTAGCCTTTTCAACTATGGAAATAAGGTTGGCAAAGCATCTGTAACCTCTTCGGTGATATAGGCATCCTAAGCTGCAGCAGGACATAAATTGGCCGGATAAAAGAAAAACGATATTACAATTTTTTATTGCCAATAATTATGGTGTTATTGATTAATTTATTTTGTTTCAGATATCAAAATGATTCGGCACGCGGTTTTTCTGGTGCTCTCTTTATGTTCGCTGAGTCAGGTAAGTTTAATTTTATTTTAACAAATTTTATATTTTTAAGGCAACAATTTTTTTAATGCATGTTTTCTAGGCGATCATTTTAAAGCAGTATTTTTAACAAAAGCTAGATTTCTAGCTTTTTAAGATTTAACGGTTGCCATAAAAACTATATTTAATGGGTGTTAGAGGTAATGAATTATTCACTTAATGTCACTTTCGTTCATGTACCTAGTGCCATTGTTTTGCACACCACAATGATTTCACTTTTACTGGTGACACACTTATTTTTACACGTCAGTCATCGTATATCATTAGTGTTTATTGTTTAAATATAGAATTAAATTATTTTGTGATTTGTTCAAAATATTATTTATTTTTAACTTGCCCGGAAATTACTTTTGTACTCTATGTATCTCGGTCTGTGCGACATTTCAGTCAATCTGGGTGAAGTCCTCCATTTTTAAAAGGATTCGTCCCACACAATATTACTGTTATGTACTAAGGTGACATAAGGTGGGTGGTGGCAGCGCCCATCTGTAGGTATTCTAATAAAATTATGAGGATACCTGCAGATAGTGACTATCGCAAAATGATGTCATTGTGAACTGCAACATATCTGGTACCACTTTTCTTTGTTTTGTTTTATAATGTTAATTGCTTTGCATACTAATGTATAGAAGCAAGTTTTTCTAACTTAACAGACAGTGCTACTGCTGGATAGTATGTTGCGCCACTTCTTGTTCCCAGCTATAGCATTAGGAATTGGTGAAGTGCGGCCATTTTGGGGGACTGTCTTATGTAGTTTTGACGTTCGAAACGTGCTGATTTTTTAAATAAATGGGTTTTGATTTTGAGGCAAAGAAAATAATCCAATTTGTTCTCTCTGCAGGTAGACTCGGCAAAACAGCAGGTCCAACTATCAGACTCCTACCTCCCAGTGGCGATGCAAGTCATAGCCCACCTCACAGACCAGATGGCGTTCGAAGTCACCAACGACGTCACACCGAGGCCCACTACTAAACCCACCCCTAGGCCTACGACTAGGCCTACCACGAGGCCTACGACGAGGCCTACGACCAAGCTCACAACGAGACCTACAACTTGGTTCACAACTTCAAGGCCGTATGTGACCTTCAAGCCTACCTGGTGGCATAATGGGTTTACAACTAAGAGGTTACTGGGGCTTTGTAAAAAGGCTTTATTTTTTACTGACTTTTAAAAGGACCAGTAATTACACAATATTGGGTATAACTACTTATGTACTTAGACCATATTTCTAATTAAGAGGCTGGTTCATGAAATATTTTTTCTTCTGCTTTTTTTTTATAAACGGTCCTTTTCATAGTCAGTTTTGTACATAAATTGTGTAATAAGTATTCATAAGATTATTTTTAGATGGGAACAACAGAATGTGTAAGGGGCACTGGTGGGTTTTACAAAGTATATTCATATTCATTATTTATTTAAGGCCTAATCAACTTTTTTTTTTTTTAATATTTAAAATATGGAATGCAATAAATGATTATGAATATGAATTTTGTTTCTCAGGTAATAAAAACTAAATGTGAAACTGTCTTATCGATATCAAAAAATAAATTGAATCTCATTTTCCTAAAAACAAAAGAAAATCGACAATAGACAGTTTCATCTTTCAAAGATTTTCTGTAACTTTTTATGTACATAATTCAATTAGATTTAAATAAATTGGTTTCTGGTTTAGATTACTTTATGGAATAATGGAAAAATTAATAATTTCTAAAATAATTTACTGGGTAAATGGTACCTACACTTTTCTTATATTTTGCAGGGCAAGTAAACTCAACTCACTTTGTGATAAAGTAAAATAATAAAAATAAAATAGTTAAACACTGTCTAAATGATTAATTACGTAAGTTAACGTAACGTACACGTAATTTAACGTAACGTAAACGTAAGTTAACGTAACGGAAATTGTAGTTAACGTAACGTAAACGTCATTTACATTGAGTTACCTACTTAAGTTTATTTTCACTATGTCCATCTAGGGCCCAGCGTTTCCACTCACATCTGCCTTGTAAATACCTACCTTCTGTCATGTAGTTGCCTTTCATTGAACCTCTCATTATGACCAAACTTCTTTAAAACCGCAACATTGCCTTACTGTATCATTTAATTTCTCAACCTGTCATTCATAGCTACACCACACATACATACTTTGCAAGAAGCGCTGTGCTATGTACCCACAGCACAGCGCTGATTTTCAGTGGTCATCCGCAAAAGACGTACGGAAACCAAGTCAGGTTCAGTGATTTGTACATAAATAGGTAACAAAATAAAATACACAGTACTTTAACTCAGAGTAAAAAATTAAATTAGTCCATACGTTGTTAGTGGTTAGTAACAGATTGTGCTTTTATGCTATGTTAGTGTTGTTAGTACTTGAATGAATTAATTTTATTTAGCGAAAACCTAATGCTATTTTTACCCAGTGCCTTTGGATGGGGCTCGTGAGGAGCTCGTGGCTAAGTAACAACAGCCGCACTGGTCGATCCATCAGGTTAAGCTACGCTTGCCGGGGTTGGTCAGTGGATGGGTGACCATCTCTACATACCGAGACTCCTCCGTACCTCGGAAAGCACGTTAAGCCGTTGGTCCCGGCTGTCATTCGTGGATCTTTGACAGTCGTTACGAGTCGTCAGAAGCCCGAAAGTCTGACACCAGTCTTACCAAGGGGTATCGTATTACCCAGTTACTGGGTTGTGGAGGTCAGATAGGCAGTCGCTCCATGTAAAATACTGGTATTCAGCTGCATCCGGTTAGACTGGAAGCCGACCCCAACATAGTTGGGAAAAGGCTAGGCAGATTGATTGCCTTTGGATGGGGCAGTGCGTAATAAAATAATAAACCGATACAACCAATTATATGAATAAATATTATTAAATAACATAAACATTTATCCGCAGGCATCACGTGCGTGCATAAATAATGTAAAAACTAACAATGGACTAAGATCGATTGGACTAAGATTTATTGTTCCGCAAAAAACCAGTAAATAACAAAAACTAATAGTGTCACTATCAATTTATTATAGTGATTTTTATATAAAATGGAAATATTAAAACACAAGAAAGCTATAGACCTACAATACATGAAGATTTAGTTAACTAGTCCCGTTCCCCGCAACGCTCACAAAAAAAAGAAACAATGCACTGACAACCAGATACGGTGTTTTACTTTTTAAATTCGCATCACGTATTGTCAATGGTAACGGTGGAAGTGAACAGGTACCTATTATCAAAGTAGATCGTGACGTCATTTTTTGTCATCTAATTTATTATTTTCTTTAAGGCACCTGTCCCACCGCTAACGAAGAAGTGACTCACTATGGGCTATTTTTTCTAGCTCAAGAAACGTACAATAGATGTACGTTCCATCTCAGTAAAAGAGATACATAAATAATCGATTGCTGACTGTTCACACTGCCGGTGGGGAGTCTTTTTACACTAGTTTGTCGCAGCAACAAGAGCTATCAAAGAAAATACTCACTCAGCGACGCTCGTTTGGCAGGCAGAACACTCGCTGAGAGACTCTCGCTTGGCACATACGCATACCAGCAAGTGACTAGACTCGTCGCACTCGCTGTTCATAGTCCAGCGACAAAACTATCCAAACTACATACTCGCCGCTCTTTGCTCGTCAAGTAGTTTCTAGTTGCTAGCTCTACTGGTTTTTCGTTAATAGTCGACGGTGGGACAGGTGCCTATGGTACCGGTTTATAGTAATGTAGGTGTGTCTCAGACTCGTCTAGGTGAACTGTAAATACATATAAATTAAGTTTTAGGTGTAAATAATATAAGTTATTTGTAAATATAGTCTTAATTTAAAAATTGATTTTTTTTCTATTTCTTTAGTTCTAAGTTTTTCAAAATAAATATCGCTAGATTTCATGACAAAATCGTTAATTGAAATGGATATAGATAAATACGTAGGTAATAACTACCACGTCGAATATTTTTGCTTTTGTATTCATAAAAAAAAAAAACATTTTATCCTTGTTAAAGCTATAGCAAAAGTTGTAAATTTTCATTATTAAGTATATTATAATACGGAGGTTATGCCTATGTATAAACATTTGTAAAACTAACTTATACCAATTGAAATTCCAGGACTGAAATGACAACCCCCCACCACAAGCCAGGTCTCTACGCTCCGTACTCCCCCCCGAAACCCATCAGCAGGTTCACTTGGCATGCACAGCAGCATCGTTTCGTCCTTCTACCAGTTGAGAACCACGCCCAATACACCATCCTACAACCACAGCAGACAAGGACGGAAGAACCCCTCCTCTCTGTCCAACATGAGCAAATCAAACCTTTGGTCGAACCTAGTCCAGAATCAGCTCCATACTTACCTCCACACTATGACGTCAAAGTTAGCAGTCGGTCAGATGGTTACGTCATTGATGATATTAGTGAGGATAGTCTGCAGTATCTATCTGATGATGTGAGGGAGATGATAAAGATGGCGAAGGATCCTCATGATGATAAGGTGGTGGATGTGTGGGATGGCGTGAGGCAGGGCAGTCAGCCGGCGACGACGAAGGCAAAGCTGTCAGGGTCGAATTTGAGGCTGTTGCTGCTGTATGATCTGTTGAGCAGGGATGCGAAGAGGCAGAGGCTGTCGGATTATAGTGTAAGTAACTGTTATTTTTTTAAATTACTAGCTTACCCGACAGACGTTGTTCTGTCCAAATTTCAATAATTTATACAAAATGCACTGCACTCATAGCTTTCCCGAATTTTACATCTTTTAAAAATTTTCTCTCCATGAGAACCTGCTATCTAATTACGTAAGATATTTTCAACGACTAATCTATTTAATTTTGACAGTTCAACAACATTCATTGCGTTATTTACGTTGTTGAGCAGATTTTTTTTTCTAACTTATGAAGCAATGGATTAGCAATCTGTTTCAAAACGATTCAGGTTCCAACTGATCGTTTATTACGCAACTAGGGTACTGATTCGGACTATTACGAAACATTTTAAAACGAAAATTTTCCAAGCGCGCGCTTTTTTAGAGGTATGAGGAACAGGGTGTAAAATTCACCCATCCTCTACTGAAAAAGGGAGAAGGGGAAAAGGGAGGATCCTCCGACTTAACGGGTGTCGTATCTGGCGGGCAAGAAAGTTATATTGTCGATTGCGCGGTAAACTCTAATTCTGACATGCAGAATTTTGTGTGACGTCAGGATTTTTGGGTGACGTCATGTCTTTGATGCGTAGTTCGCATGTGGCGATGTAGATGCCGCCACACACTTACCAATAAACAGCATTTAATTTATATTAGAATAGAATAGAATAGAATATGTTTATTGTAGTATTATATAAATAATCTAGCGACGTGCTCCTGCTTCGCACGGTTTTCACGACTTGACAAAAATCGAGATGTCTTAGGTAAACGTAACTTTAATATTAACGTATTATACACATAAATCTTCCGGAATAAATTGTCTAAACGATGGCGAAAACTTCATCAAAATTTGTTGCGTTGTTTAGAAGAACAACGCGGACATACAGACAAAAGCGACTTTGTTTTATAATATGTATAGATATACAGACGTTTTTTTTTAATCATCATTCGATATCGGTTTCAATGAAGTTTTGCTGGCTAATTTAATTTGACCTTGGATACAAACAGGTACCTATAGTCAATTACCACTTTTGACAAAAATGCCCAGTCAATTAACTACTGGTTGAAACTGAAACTATGTAAGTGTCAAATTTGAATATGTTTATGCTGTTATTTTTATTTTTTTATTTATTCAAGTATCAGTTAAGTGTCTAATAGACTTTGTCGCTCTATGACGTGCAAGTGAAATTGAACTGTCAGGTGGTAAACAGGTACAAGGCGGACTATACATAAACTTATTCCTGTTTCCCATAAAAGTAGGTGTTAACTACAGAACGGTCCAATCTCTTATCATAATAACTTTTAATATTTATGTCTTTATAAGTGTTATTAAGTTTTTCCATCTGGAATTTCTCAGTAGCAGCCCACAGTCTGGATTTATGCCCGGCTGATGGCAATAGGCTCGCCCCCTATTACATGGGACTTAAACATAACTGGCGAAATGTGGATGTACTATAGATGCACTGCTGCCTAACCCTTCGGGGATTACACGCGTGATGTTATGTTATTTACTTCTTTTTGAATTGCGTGTTATCACGTGATCCTGCACCCTTCTCGCATCTAGTTGTAAACTTGTCCCCGCGGTATTGCATTTGACACAGACTTCTCTAGTTGTCGACAGGTGTGACGATATTCCAAAGAATGCTTATGTAGCTGAGGGAACTACCGACTGACAATTTGTTATAACAGGTTGTGGTGGTATCTACAACGCCACGTGTAAACTATGCATCACACTGACGGCACGCAAAATCCTGCATCGTGCTAACAGAGTGTATACATATATGAGTGTATGCACGATGAGGATATACATATATGTACATTGTACATATATGTATATCAATCGTCGGGTAGTAGCCCACCAGACACAACACCCGTCTGGTCAGAGGATCCTCCCTTTTCTACAGAGGATGAGTGAACTTTACACCCTGTACCTCATACCTCTAAAAACGCATCACTTCAGAACGGCGTGAAGCCGTTCTGAAGTGATGCGCTTGGAAAATTTCAGAGCAGATATGGGGAACTGGGTGTGTTCCCCATATCTCTATAAGTATAAATACTCTTAACGCCAAAATTCACTTGTTCTTCCCGTAATTTTTTTTTTTTTTTTTTTATCTGGGCCGTAACTAGGAATCTTCTGGTTACGGAGCTATGGACGGTCAAAGTCCCAACTTTTTTTTTACAAAAACTAGTTTTAAATGTTATAAATTAACTTTAAATTCTCCCACGATCCCTCTACCGTTGCGTGCCCATAACCATAATGCTTTGTATGCGTTACATTGGCCACTACGTATACCGTAAACAACGAATTCTCAAACCAAAAATAAAAGTCGGGTAAAATAAAATTTCCCAGCAATTTTTTTTGCACAAATATACTTAGTTTGATGTACAGAAGGCGTAGGTGACGGCTTCGTGATGGTTTTTTTTACCCTGTATGCTATTTTAAGTTCCATCTCTCTGGCCACGAGCAGAATAAGCTAAGTTGAAAGGAATATCTGTGATGCTTTATCTTTTATAGCGTATTGATAAAAAAATGAATAAAAATTATTTCAGAGGACACTGGGTAAAGTTGTTGGTACTCCACCTGGCGGGGGCAATGCCGTGCCCCCGAAATTTATTCGTGGATAGACCACTTTTGCCCAGTGTCTCTTTTTTGGCCCATACATTAAAAAAAAACATAAATTCGCGCCTTTATTCCTTGAAGGGTTAGGCAGAGGTACCTACAGTACAGTACACCCACATTTCACCGGTTATGTTTAAATCCCATGTAATAGGGGGCGAGCTTATTGCCATCAACCGGGAAAAAAACCAGACTCCGAGCTGCTACTGGGAAATTACAACTGCAACTGGAAAACTCAATAAAACTATGTCCGAACAGGAAATCAAATCCAGGACCTCATTGCTCAGCAGTAGCACTTGCGGCCACTAGACCAACGAGGCAGTAGTATATATTACGTCATAAAAAGTAAGCTTATGACCTGACGATAAAAGAGGCTTTTGTCCAATATTTTGAGGGTCAGGCTTGTTCATTGTACTTACCTACTACCGCCCCCCTACCCCCTACTAAAGCCTGTGATAATAAAAATAGCACAATCAGTAAACAAACCGCGGTCAATGTTCCAATTTTTTTTTTTTGTGATTTATAAGTCCAATCGCCGTATTTTATTTAAAAATATGCAAATGGCATGACGACCCACAACCATTAAAATGTGTAGATATTCAATTATGTAGTACTAGCGAATTCCTGCGGTTTGGTTTGTGCATTATTTTTATTTTTTTATTCCTATTTAATGAAATTTAATGATGAGTAATTAAAATACCTAAATGATATAAGAAAATTAAAGTAGTTAGGCAGATTTTTTTATATTATACATCTAAGTATACTATTATTAGAATATTAGAATAATATTATAAAGAGTTAACATTTGTGAGTTTGTATGTAAGCGGTAATCTTCGAAACTACTGATCCGATTGCGAAAATTCTTTCACTAATGAAAAGCTACAGTATTGCCGAGTGTAATAGGATATAAATTATATTTTATGTTAGAAGAAATAAAACAAGGTAACTTCTCTACCTACTCCAATTTTCAGCGACTAACCCAAAACATTTCGGTTAACCGAACTCAGTACCCAACGATTGATCGACTTTCTGTCTAGCGTTAATTCCCCTAAGCGTCGCGTTACTCCACATTTGTGATCGATTGTGATATATTAAATACTAGCGACCCGCCACTGCTTCGCACGGTTTTTACGACGTGACAAAACATAAAGATTTTTTTAATATCTGCTAGTTTAATCTATGTATTATATACACAAACCTTCCAGAATGAATTCTGTAAATAATAGGGAAAACCGAATCAAAATGCGTTGCGAAATTCAGAAGAACAGCGCGGTCGCACAGACAAACATGAAAAGCGGCTTTGATTTATATTAAGTACCTATACATAGAGATTAGCTGTTGTCCGTGACTTCATCGGCCTGTACTTCATAATTATTTAAAATTATATCATAATTATTTCATAATTATATCATAATTATTTCATAATTATTTAAAATTATTTCATAATTATTTAAAACAAACACCCAAGATGAAATGTAGCCTAAGTCTTTTGTCAGGTTCCAGGCATAATATCATCAAATTTCATAGGGATCGGTTCTATGGTTTTTGCGTACATGACACACCAGAGTTACTTTCGTTTCTTATATTTCGTTATAAAGTTAATATAAAGCCATCACTTGAGATCGGCTGGACCGATTTGGTTATATTTTTATTTTAAAATGTAATTTTTTGTTTTTAAATATTAATAATAGTCCGAATTAGGTGTTTATAGAAAGAAAAATTTTAAAAGATTCCCGGAACATTTTCAAATTCAGGAAAAACTAATCGTCCCTTTTTCTATGGGATTTTTGTATGTACTATAGCTAGTTTATAATATTTAGTGTATTATGGATAAAGATTGTATGGAAGTCAAAGAGCGCGTTTTAAAACCGATTTAAACCGATGTTCAATATAGACCCATATAAGCAATGAACAGTCAAACATTAATACATAAACTTTGATTAACCAAATTTCCTTGAAATTATAAGTCATTCAAATATAATTTATTTTGATGATGTTATTGACATCTAACATCTATAAAAATCTGTGTTAATGACTTAAACATTTAAATGCATACTATAAGGCGTGACCATAATAAATGATCTCATCCAATCTCTATGAACACTATAATTTGGTATTTGATGTCTTCCAATTTACAGTATTATGTAGGTGTGACAATAATATTATCATTATTCTTCACAGAACATCCTTCTTTACTCTATTTGTACACACAATTTATAAAAATAAAGCGTTATAGAATATAAAATATTAGATTTGTATTCAGCTGATTGCGATGCGTTATAGATAATCTAATTTGTAGCTCACATTCCGAGACTGAACAGAGACTCCGGTGCGAACGCGCGACGTAGGTACACGTATCGTAAATTCGAACGATTTTTGAATCGACAATACAACTATCTATTATTTTAACCCTTCGGGGATTTCAGGCGTGATATTATGTTATACGTATACGACAAATTCTATTCAATTTTGAAATTATTCGTATTTACGTTACGTTTACTCCGTGCGTGCTTAGGCCCCTGGATTTTCTGATCAGATGTGGAAGTGTGAAACATTTCTCCTTTGAAATACCTAGCATACAAAAAAAAAAGAACGTTTCGATTGCTTTTCATATTATATTGCTTCTCATTGATTATTTTAGAATCCAAATGTCAAGCCTTTAAAGACTTAACATTAGGATTCTGAAAAAAAGACTGGCCTAGGTCGAGTCGGGCGCACACAATAGGTATGATGCCAGGGTAAAAAAAAAAAATATAATTAGTTCGTCATTCAGATAATAAAAAAATATTTGACACGTATTTTTTGCTTTATCATATTAATAAAAAATACTTAGATAAAAACGCATTTTAAGTTGGGGAGTGGGGTTCGCTACGTCACAAGTAAGTATAAAATCTACATACGCGTGACGTCATGGCACATTTTAATACAATGTCTCGTGTCTACTAAATCTTTAGATTACGTAAAAAAAGGAAAAATACGTGTCCAATATTTTTCAATAACCTCCATGACAGAGTATTTATATTTATTTTCACCATTCCTATTAAGGTTCCCAACCATACTGCACTGAACAGTCTGGAACGATCCCGGGCCTGCGTGTAATTAATAAACGTGCACCAGCTCCTAAAGTATACATCATATTGACAGAGTGTCAAGAAAATGGATTGGAATGGAATGGATTCAGCCAACTAACACCTTTTTAGTTGATAAAGATTTCATAAATAAACTGATAATACTAACAAACTAACAGACTTAAAATAATAATAATATGTACAAGTATATAAGAAAGGGGTGGGGGAGGGGACAATCATAGGGCATCCAAAAATTCGTCCGCATCGTTGTCAACAGGAAAAGAGCCCAAAAGGCTGGCAGCATTGCCACGTTGTATGGCAATGCTGATTCTCTGGCCGAAGAATAGGCCAGCCTTCTGGTTACATGAAGAGTCGACCAACCGCTTTGCGATGTCTTGAAAGACTAAGTGGGCACTCGGACCCCATGGCCCTGGTGTTTCAACCCCAAACGGCTCAAACATATAAGTCCCAATAAGATTAGAGTATTTGCGCCGTTTGAGGTTATACTGATAGGTCAAAATTTCAAAAGACCTTCGTAAGTAAGCATCTATTTTTGGTATTTTTTACAGCAATTATTACAGTATCGCAAACCTCTATAATTTTCCAGTAAAATATCGATTACTATCTAATAAATAAAATCTAATTTTGAAACCTAGTAGATAAGGGCGAAAGCGGCTATTTTGAAGTTCGGAATCTTAAAAACCAAATGTATCTACTTTCTTCAGGATTAAAGTGCTTGCTGTGTTCAACGGAACTTTGACTGTGTTCAGAAGCATGTTATTAACTTTTCCATCCGCTATCTTTATTTTAGATGGAATTCTTAGCTAGTATTCTGTCTTTATTTTTGTCATACTCTCTTTCCTGTATTACATTTAGAGTCAAATCCTTTGCCTTCTTCTTCTATAACCATTATTATTATTCATTCATTTAATTAGTTGATGCGTGTGTTTTAAATAGCTTCGAGATATTTTATTTATCCAGTCGGTACTTGAAGCAGTTCAGTGTGGTAGACGTCACAACATGTTCCGGGAGCCTATTCCATGCTGGTACAACTCGCTTAGGCAAGAATTGCTCCAAAGGCTTTTTCTTTGATGCATCCAATAGCTTTAGGGAATGTCGACGCAAATTTTTGTTGGCATTCAGTGTGTAAAAGTATTGAAGGCTAGGCGCTTCGCAGTGTTCCGTAAGTATCAATGAGCCTACCCCTTTGTCTACGCTGTGTCATCCTTGTGCCACAAAGGCTGAAACAAACTGTTTTTTTGTATCGTCCAACTCACTGGCAAACGACCAAAAAAAAAAGACTGACGCTATCGCGAAACAGTGCTTCCTTACCCAAACCATTCGTTCCACCTGCTGAAGATCTCCCACCTGGACATGAGTTGCCTTGGGTAACCTGGCAGTCTTTAAACAGACTCCAGACCCAGGTTGGCCGAAGCAAGGAAAATCTGTTTAGGTGGAGATTCATACACGACTCCACCTTGGAGTGTAAATGTGGTGCTGTTCCACGTCATGTCCTGCGTGTCCTGTCAGCCCACGTTACAGGAACTGATGGACGCTAGTGATGGCGCCGAACATTTGGCCGAATTCTGGCCCGACTCCTACGAGTATTTAGATTGCCATCAACACGAGAAGAAGAAGTGTGAGAAGGTCAAGCTGTTTGAAGCGCTGTTCGTAAGGTAGATTACGCATGTGCGAACCATCTTGGTTGCCCTTTTTTTTTTTTTTTTGAGCTTGGGAAATCTTCAAATGACTTCTCCCGCTCTGGGCGGAGCGAGAGGGCGTGTCAGACTTTTACTGACTAAAACCAACCCGTGTTCCTTCCGTTGCCTGAGTGCCGGGGCCGCGATTTCCCTTTCGTTCATACTCGCAACCCTGGCATTGGCCCTTACGGACCCTGTCAGTTGGTGCTGACATCTCTTTGAGGCGCGCGTGGAACACAACGCGCCGTCGACCCGGGCCTGGTCCTAATCGGACGGCGAGCTACCAATTGCTCACCGTCCGCTAGCCCGCGCCTACGGTGGCCGGAAGCCGGCTCGCGACTCCCGACGCCCGGGGCGTCTCCTACGGTGACTAGGGGCGCGAGGGCGCTAATCTTGCCTCTCCCTCGCGAGCTCCGCCTCCTCCTTCGCGAGCATTACTGCTTCGCAGAAGGAAGTGACGGCCTCCCATGCACTCTCGCTCTCAGGGCCGGACGCGAGAGATCGCCGCCGCCGATCGCCTCCGTGAGGACACGGCGGTGCTCCACCCAAGCAGGGCAGACCTCCACCGTATGCTCCACCGTGTCCTCCGTGCGATCCACACAGTGGTGACACCCGGGCGTTTCCTCCCGCCTTATTCGGAACAGGAACCTCCCTAAACAATCTTGGTTGCCCTTCCTTGTACATTATGAAGTAGAGTATCTTTTGACTCACATCGCATCCTTCAAGACATCCAGCCCACTAGTGCCCTACAATAACCATCCAGAGAACGAAAACCAATAAAAAAAAAACTTTACTCAAAGCTTTGATTAAAACATTATTACAAAGGCTCTTTTAACTCAAACTCCAAAGTTATGGAAGAGCAAGAAGGCAATAACTTTGAATTATCCTCCGGTCAATGGACAAGCCTTTTGCGACGCGATAAACTTTTTACAACAATATCGTTAAATATTTTATCTATATTGGTCGCTTGTTATTGCGTGTTGAAGTTGTAGGTATTCCTCTTAGAATGTCTCAGGGTTTTCTACAGATACTTTAGAATATTTTCGGGAACTCAATTTCCTCATGATGACGAATTTTTTATGTTGACTTTCATAAAAAATCTCTTTTATGGATGTATTATTTTTGTTTTTTTTTGTGCTGTTTTGGAATCTATTTGATGGACCTTCCTAGCTAGGTACCCTTTTTGGGTAAAGCTAGTCTCCTATCATACCAAAGCTATACCAAAGAATGAGGTTTTTACAATGGGCTCTCGATATCAGTCTTATAAAAATCTCTATGAGGTTTTATTACAGCGTTTCTATTAGAAGTCCCTTGACCCTTAAGTATTATTGCTGCTGGAGATCAGATTTTCAGAATTGACTACTTTCGATTTAAAAAAAATCTTGGAGTGAACTCCATGAGCCGCAGCCAGCTCGTCTCCAAAAGAAATAAGGCATTTTTCTTGTAAAAACAAAATAATAAAATTATTGATGCCCTAAATTGCGAGCAAAAACAAGCCAATCTTTTACTTAGCCATAGATGGGAAAATGTTTTGCTTTTACGAGGTCTTAAATTGTGCTTCCCATACATTGACCTCATGAATATCTTTATAACACAATAAATTACATGTTTTAGGACAGATCTGAGGAGCTCTGATGCAAAGTAACATAATAAATAGTAGAAGGTTCAGTGCGACCATACTTACGTGGATAAGAATGGAAAAACAGTCCCACAAACGTCAAACGTCCTAGAATCTGAAACTATAATAAAGGACCTCATGAGATATGACAAGATTAAACCCTTTAAGATTTGTCAAAAAAGAAGAAAAAAGGAGGTTCATTAGTATTCCTACCGTTTAGATAACTATTTAAATAATGTCCTATCATTTGTATTTAGCCAAAACCGTACTGTTCAGGTTTTTGAGGTCATGTTTCCTAATTCCATTTTTAAGACAAGAAGCGTTCCATATCTTCTTCTTTTCGTGTGGTTAGTCACTAACCTGGTGTCAGAGTTTTAAAGCCACCCATGGGCCTCTGACTTGGCTTCACATGCCGTCGAGAAATATCTCTCTGGCATGCCGGTTTCCTCACGATGTTTTCCTTCACCGCTTTCGAAGCAAGTGATAATTATACAATACGCACATAAATCCGAAAAGTCAGAGGTGAGTCGGTCTCCGGAGAGTCGGAGCCTTGGGTTCAAAATCGAGACCTATGACTTGGCAGTCTGACGGTCACACCACTAGGCTATCACTGCCGTTCAATATTACATAACATTTTTGGAAAAGCCGTTAGCACGACATTTCTTGTTCGGTGTGTGCGTTTGCATATTTTGCACAAACTTATGTTTACCTTCTGTTTCTGCTACTTAAGGTTCTGAGGTCCTGTCATGATAAAAATTAGTCCTCAAACATATTTACGAACGATTTTCCTTGGTAATGGCACTAATAAAGCCGTGTAGGGTGAAAGACCTTGTTCTGAAATATGGTCCATTTTATGGTGGTTTTATAACGTAATCTTCGTCTGAGTTAATGGTATTTTAGGCATATATTTTTATTTTTGTAAACAGAAATATAAACTTTGATTGGGATCACTCGTAAATTACTTACAGTCATCCCGATTTATGTAGGCTGAATACTGAGTCACAATTACTTTGTTGTAGGAGGAGGGTGGTGAGAGGTCTTTGCTCTGCGACTATGCCCTCCATTTCTATCTATATCTGAGAATACTCCATTTTGGAACTGTTATGGTTATGTGTTTGCAAAGAGAATTAAGTCTTAAGTATATTTAAATGTCTTCGTATGTATAAAGTCAGGCTATGACGATCCCACCGCAGGGACACAGGCCTCCTCCCTGTGAGAGGGAGTGGGCCGTAATCCACCACGCGGGCCCAGTGAGGGTTTGTGTATGTCTATTCGAATGTTTAGTTCTAGGATATGCCGTTTCCTCACGATATTTTCCTGCACCGTTTTGAGAGCAGTGGTGATGAAAGAATTTACACAAAGTAAAGTGCCTACTTGGGTTCGAACCCATAACCCACAACTTGTAGTCACGGCTGTTACCACTGGGCCACCACTGCTCTATTTGCCTGAAGACAATTTTGACATTTGAATAAAAATAAAATCGACATTGATGTCTCATTTTATAAGTGCTGTAAGCAAACTTCTGTAAACAAACATTGTTCCCACTGGTGCCAAAACAAGGTTACTGTAATTAGAGGGATATACAAACAAGATAAAATCTAATTCAATCAAGCAGATAGGAATCCTAAAGTTATGGCGTGGTACAAACACAAACATTACATAGAATTTGTGTTTGTTTTGCCTTCGACCTCTGCTGCCACAACAGTTTCTGAAGCCTTGATTAGAATAAACACCTTGTTTGCAACCATTTGTTTAAGAATAAATTAAATAATAATAGTTTATTTTCTGATATCCTGTATCTGCCTTTTCCAACCCACACTAAAATAGGTGTTAAGCCCACTTGCGCGTTAACAGTTAACTCAGGGTTAATGCAATAATTCTCTTTTGATTGACCCTGAGTTAGCTGTAAACTCCGAGTTATTTAGCTAACTCATGAACGCGCTAGTGGGCCTTAGATATTTTATTTCATACTGGTAACAATACAAGAAGTTTATATCGTTTGTTCCCAAAAAGGAAACTCTATTATTTTAAAATGTTTGCTTACTGTAGCGTAAAAGAAATTTAAGGGTCCGTCGTCAATTCGTCAAGTGCTTCATTTTTTTGCAAAGAAATAATTGATGACTTTAACATGATGGGTCATTTAGGGTAAGGTACAAAGACGAAACTTACGCGTCAAAATCACGCTAATATGCACTGATTTTGGCAGATCTAAGCAAATCACTTAGCTTGGCGTAAGTTCACGCCAATTGTCGACTCTGTATCTTATTTTAGACCTTGGTTTCCAACGTTCTAAATGATATTAATCCTAATACATTTTTTCCACAATTTCCAGGGATTCTCTCCGGATGTAATGAAAGCCATGGTGGAATCGTCGAGTGGTGGAGCGCGCGCGCAACTCAAACTGGCGCTATCCAAGATGGTGGAGCGCCACGACTGCGGGCATGAGTACGCGAACAACAGAGCCAAGGAGATGGTGGAGGAGCTCTCTAAGGACGAGTCTAAGTTGTCGGCTGAGCTGAGATATTTAGAGCCTCTTATGTATAACTATTAAGTGGTAAGGAAGAAGGGCTGTCTTTGTTAAATTGTGTAAGGCTTCCTGTATACGACGCCAGAGCCACACCGCTTGTTTGTGTATATTAATGAATTTCGCCCATGCGCTGCATTGCCGCCGCGCCGTTGCGCGTCGCCGTGTAGGTTTGAGATTTTAAAGTTGTTCATCTTGCTGTCCGCCGCCGGTGCGGCTCCGGTGCGGCGCCGGCGTCATTGTACATGCAGCCTAAAGGATTTTTTGGAAGGAAATGCAAAGGAATTTGTCTATCACTGTTCTGCTAAACCCAAATCTAGAATAACCCACGTTCGCACGGCCGTAAAAATATCGCGGCGAGATTTGATCGCGTACTGGATTTTCAGCTCTCGGTGTTAAGCCGAGCGTTGAGAATCCAACGCACTGGGACGCACTCTGGTCCCTGTGCGTTAACAACAAAAAACACACTGTTGGATTTTCAACTCTCGGCGCTAAGCAGAGCGTTGAAAATCTAGTGCACGAAAAAAATCACTCGTGCGTACCTGGTGCTTAGAGATTTGCTTGGATAATGATGTGCAGCCAGGATAACTAATTGTAAAAAAAATATTAATTACCAACTTAAATTGTCCGTATAACAAATTACAACTGTCGTTCTTTGACAGTTGTATGAAATGGTTATAACACGAATCATTGGAGTAGGGAGTCAATTTGGTTAACAATTAATTTCCCTGGCTTTACCATTAATTTAGGTAGGTATGTAACTGTGTAATTAAATCTTATCAGAATATTGCTGCGTTTATATTGTGTAACGTAGAACACAGATCAATATCTAATCTAAGTTTAGGTAGACTGATAGTCTGCGTTTTAAATTGAAATTAATATTATCAAATTACTTTAAAGCCTTCTAAAGAACGAAATGAAAATATTTTTTTTAAAGGTGAAAGGTTTAATTTAGTGTAAAAACATTATTTATCCGATATAAAAATATACTCAGAAAATTGTATTAGGGACGTTGACAAAAAAAATTTTTTTGTCCGTCAGGTAGATCATTAAAAAATATTCGAAATATTTTCTTTATTTACTTAATCAAAAGATTATGGCAATACATTGAGTAGGCAATGCGTTAATGTGGCATGACGTCAAAAAAAAAAACAACGGTACGGTGCGGTATAAAAAAATATTTAGATAAAACGCATTATAGTTGGGGAACCATAATGCGTTTTATCTAAATATTTTTTTATTAATATGATAAAGCAAAAAATACGTGGCTAATATTTTTTTATTATCTGACTGATGGACTAAATAGTTTTTTTTATTTTTTTTCCAGTCAATATCCCTATTGTATGTATGCACAGATTTAAATTGATTAAAATAGACACATCAATTTAACAAAGACAGACATAAGACTATTATCACATAAGCCCCATGACACACCATGTCATTATGTCGAAACAACAAACTCTTAATGTATAAGCTAAGCGGAGCGGAGCGAGGAATGAGCTGAGTCGGTAAACCCTCGACACAGGTATGAAGGTGCATTTATATTTAAACGAAATAAAGTATTTATCATAGATGTATTATTTTAAACTTTATTTTTGTACGTGTACAATTATTTTAGAGAAAACCATTTTATACTTATTTAGTGTGTACTGCACCTTAATTGCGAAAGATACACTATCAATCAGGTTGCTAATCCATTGCTTCTTAACTTAACGAAAAAAAATTGTGCTCAACAACGTAAATAACGCAATGATTGTTGTTAAACTGTCAAATGAAACAGATTGGTCTTAATTGTTTACCTAAAATGTGTTACGTATTTCGATAGCTGATTTTAGTTAGTTGGTATTAAAACTAAAGCGCTATACGCTAATTAAAGTGCATTTATTTACCCTTTAGTTTCTTGAGTTCAGTCCCTTGAGACAGTGAATTTAGAGCGCTTAGTATACAAGGTCAAATTAATATACTTACGGTCGTTAACCCCAAAAAAAGAACATCAATGCTTTTATTAATCTTTTTATATGTTTAGTAATAGATAGCTACCCATAACGACTGCCAGGTTTCGCTAGCTAATTAAATTTGAACCTATAATATACAAGGAGCGCACCAACATCCATATTATCTAAATGACTTGAAATGAACTATCAAATTCAACAAAAATAATAAAAATTGTCGTATCATTACCTGACTTTCTGAATGCACTTCATTTAACCGCGCTTTAGTTTTCCTACTCCGAATTAAAACTAATTAAAAGTAACGCAGGACTTGAAACTTAAAACATTTAAAGTTATTTTAAGTACCTACCTACTTAGCAGAATTTTGCGACCAGACCATAAGACTTTGACAGCAGCAATTTTACATATTCATTGGAAATTAACTTATATTAAGTCCAACTGAGTCCAACACAGTAAAGTTATTTAATGTAGAAAGTTCTAAATGATTTGCAAATAGATTATTTTATTAAGAGTGTTAAATATCAGATTAATCAAGCTTCAATGATTGTGAATATTTTGATAAATTCAATTAACTACATAATGTCAATACAAAAATTAAAGTGATAAGTTTACTGCATTAATATGATTTATTTTCATTCAAATACTCAGTATGTGTTAATTAATGAATGCGTAATGATTTGATCATATCAAATATAATATAACAAATACTCTGTTACACAAATAAGACATACTTACTACTACCAAATAAAAAATATGAAAATGAATTATTTGTTTTATAAAACCTGTTCCCGCTACACGTGGTTACCTGAAGAATTTCATGTCTACTTACTTTATATATATGCACACAACTTGGCAACAGTCGTAGATTTTTCTTATTTTTTATTGAACAGATGTGCTTAAAAATAAATTATGATAATAACCATAAAATGACAAGCAATAAAAGTGACATTATTTTTATTGCACTAAGTGTAGTGCTCATACTTACTCCCACTACGCCAAAACCTTGCCAAGTTACGTACGACTATATCATCTTGTTTCATTTCGTGTGTAGAATTCTGTTGATCCCATATTTGAGATGATTATAACACTATTATACACTGCCTCATCACCACACCCAGTCTCTCGTGCATGCATTCATTTTCAATTGTTTCCGACCATTCGTGGCGACTGACAGTTGACATTAGTAACAGCGACCTCACTACTGATTTTCATGAGTGTTTACATATCTTACTACACCGTGGATGTTGTTAAAATATATAATTAAAAGGCAATGAGCATCAATGACCTTCGGTAAAACCATTGTTGTACCAATCATAGACAGATGGAAAAATAAAAAAAAATAAAAAAATCGTTGTTCTATACATAAATGTTCACGTAAGTCGAAAAATTTTATGGAATATAGACCTATTTAGTAGCTGAACTTTCGATCGACCGGCTGTTATTTTTCAGTTACTTATTTTATTAATTAGTATCACCCATACATATGAATACGGTTTTAAAGCTAAGTACATACCTAGGTAAATAAAGAGTTAGACATTTTAATTTGGGTCCACTGAACATTGATATATAATAGTCAACGCATATGGCAACGGATTAGCTCACAAGTAAATAATGCTCCAAGGTACGAGTAGAGAAAATTCTGACCATAGAGGGTCACACTAACGGCGAGGTTAATAAAATACAATCATGTTAAGATATAAAAAAAAAAAAAAAAAGTTTATTTCATATAACCATTTGGCTTACATTGCATGTCGAGGAGTCTCCATTTAAGCATAGAAAATACCTGTAGTTGAAGGCTCCGCTCTTTCCTTACATTATAGACGTACGAGTATAAACAGGTACCTATACAAAATATAACAAAGAAAGGAAAAAATAAAAACAAAATTAAATTAAAATTACGATCAATTTTAAATACGAGAGAGTGTGTGTGTCTGTGTGTGGGGGTGTGTGACGGTGTGTTTGTGTGTAATATAACAATATGTAATCATCAATTAACCTTGGCGTTGTAAAAGAAAATATATGGGATAGGTGTCTGTTCCATACATTTTCTTATCCCCAATTTCAGGGCTAGTCCCAAAGTAAAAGATCGTCATTAGAGTGAGCACAATGACCCGTTTTCAGCTTTTGTGTTATTTCAATTAAATCTTGTAGAATCATACAAATTACTCTGAAATAGTCGTTACATAGACAAAGATAGAAATACCGTCACAAAAAATAATCAAAATGTAAATCAACAATACGATTCCAATAGAAAAAAAATGAGTTAAACTAATCCAGTTTTCCATCAAGTCAGCCTTAGGCCTTGATTCCTAAATCCAATTACCGGTAGCCAGTCAATCGAAAGCGGTTATACGATTAAAATAAATAGATTTCTTCTGCGACCGAGTCATTCCAACGGGGAATTGAGATTTTAGATTTACTATGGTTTTTAAAAGGGAATACCTACGTAGAATTGAAAGTCGTTGTGTAATCTAATTATATTATCCATCACTGTAATTTATCACAGAATTGAGGTGGCAAATTAATCACTTTTTAATTGTTTAGTTTTTGGTTACTAAACCTAGAAAGAAGTTAATTAAACTGTAATTTAATTATCTGTTTTACAACGCCAAGGGGATTTTTTCTTTCCACAACTGCAACAATTTGAAGCCTATAATCGTGCGACATGGTTTCAACAAGATGGCGCGACATGCCATACAGCTAATGCCTCTTTGGCGGTCGTAAACGAGATGTTTGCTGGGAAACTGATATCGCGCCGAGGTGACATTGCATGGCCTCCTAGAAGTCCGGATCTAACGCCACTGGACTATTTTTTGTGGGGATACCTAAAAAGTAGAGTCTACTCCAATAACCCAGCCACGATTAACTAGTTGAAGACCAATATCCGGGTAGAAATGGCAGCTATTCCCCGTGCAATGTGCTAGGGAGTTTTTACCAATTTGAGGTTCAGATTCGAAGAATGTTTACAGCGCGATGGTGCACACATGGATGACGTTATTTTTAAGAAATGTATTTCCCAGAGGTCAATTTTTATAGAAATGGAAATTTGTATGTGAATTTTACTTAGTTTTTTTTAAATGATTTTTTCAAATTCGCAATTCTTTCTGGCCCAACCTGTATAATAATATAGAATTTTGTTCAGAAGACTGATAATGAAGTTGATTTTTTCAAAACTCCTCTCTCCTACTATTTTGCTGTGCCCGACGGGGTCCATAATGATCACATATAATTTTAATTTACCACCTAAGTACACATTGTGAAATGCAAATAAAGTATTGAGTATTTAAACATAGATACTTATACAGATTTTTTTACTTGTCAAACAATAAGTCGTATCTTAACATCTGTAAATTATAAGACTTTAATAGTCAAAAAGGATCAAGGACTCATGAATAATTGTTTAGTAAGTTCAAAATGGCTTCACTGTAGTAATCATTTTTGGAAAGAAAACTGTTCGTGAACAGTCCGCCGCGCTCGGCTGCTTGCAGCGTATGTATTATCTATGGCGTTTTGTGCGATGCGTTGGTGCACGGATTAATAAATTGAGACAAAGTGTAGAACATGGAAGTCTGGCATCGTTTAAAGCAGGTTTTACCTTTTGTTTTTTGTTTGTTCTGTCTCGTTTCAAAGTATATATTTATTTACTTACTTATTTAACAATGGTCTTTCATGCATCCGTCTCATTTATTCATTTATTTATCAAATTGTTTTATGCACAATCACACTATTTATGTACCTACATATTCTTTATAATTTTGTTCTTTTTTATCTGACACAAATTTATTTTGTTCAAGTATGCTGCATACACGTTATATTATAAAACTGATTTACATCCGTCACATCACATCACACTCTCAGGTCCAGTTGAAAACAGCGTCAGCCACATAAAGTTGTCTGGCATTTTTGCTGAACTGGGCCTTTTTGGCGCAGCCCTGAGGCACACTCCCCATCAAATTTCTGCTTACATCGCACTTTACACTTTTTATTTGTTTTTTTATTTTTTATCTGCAGTGTAAATTATATTGTGTGTGTTTTTAGTCTGTGCTAAATAAATGTATTTTCTTTCTTTCTTCTTCTTCTTTCTAATTGTCTAGAAACTCAGTGAGTCCCATAAAATCTTTTGATATCCTTAAGAACTTTAAGATCATTTTAATCTCGAAGAGAATAAGATTGTTTATGGTAACGTTAGTATTCATGGTCTTTTGTAGTAAAGTAGGTGCCTATGTATATAATCGAACATCAAATAATTCTCATTTTGCGCTCCTAAAAATATTATGAACCCTATTACTAGATTGCATCTCTTTTTGGAAACCTTTAATAATTCCTATTTTGGGGACCTAAAATACTAAATAACCAAGCAACTGTGACAAACTTGGATGTAGCTCATGGTTGGTCACAGCTCTAACCTATCCTAACCCGTTTGATCGGGACTGCGATCAACTGTGAGAAAAGGCCAGAAAATTCTCATTTATTTAAAAACGTGTGGATCAATAGAAGCTCAGTAAGTTTTTAGAGGCTCATTAGTTTAAAAAAGTGTTCCTTATTAGCGGATCAATTCAATATTTCCCGTAAAGCATCTTCTACGTCCCTAGCACATTGATGATTCAAGTATCTCATAGTTTTAAACAGTAAAACTAACTAAAACTGCGTGACCTAGACGTCTGAGTTCTGTCTGGGTCTACTTTATGAGTCGTGTAAATATTTCATGTGTTTCGTTGCTAGATTTAGTTTCATATCAATACTTATTATGGTTTTGTTTTGATCTTTTAGATGAAAAGATATCATGTTGTGGTGTTGTGAAGATTAGGTACAGGGCTAAAGGTGGCAACAGTAAAACACCAAAGGACGATCACTCCAGGGGTTTATATATATTACCATGATATAGTTAAAAAAATACAATAGACGACGTATATTTAATAACATAATCCGCTTAACGGTTCTTAAAGAGTCATAAAGAACCATGTAAGAAATCGACACGTGTTTTACCTCCCAACGAGGCAACCTCAGGATGACGATTGATTTGATTGAAAAGCACTTTTCACATTGCGTTCGGCGCTTGACGTAGCAACACATCGTGTCCGGGTTCGCAACAAGTCAATCGTCAACCTGAGGATGCCTCGTTGAGAGGTGAAACAAGTGTCGTTTTTTTACAGGGTTCTTGATGACTCTTTAGGAATGTTTAAAAGCGGATTAGGTTACTAAATATACGTCGTCTATTCTATTTTATAATGGATTTCCGCAAAGTCACGCCTGAGTTAATTAACTATGATATAGTTTTTTATTTATTTAGACACCACTTGCCCGCATATCACCGTAGCGAATACTCATTCCTCCTCTGTATCTGAAAAGAGGTTTAAGTCCTACAGTGTGGAGGTCAGGATAGTGTAACAAGTTTACAGAAGCAATTTTATGCGTATACTTTACAAGTTAACCAGCGCTTGGTGACTGCACTTTATTTGCACCAAACCCCAAACGTATCTTAGTGTTACCCTACGGTGTTACCCAAGCACTGACTAAATAGTAAATATACCACACAGTACCTACTAATAATACCATAGCAACCACTGTCGAGTCGTAGTTTCAACAATTAACATTCCGTAACCGCCTGTAGACAACACTATAGCATCGCACAATTTTTGGTCTGTAGGCCGTGGACACAAGTGACTACATTTGTTGTTAACACTGCTGGTACATGTCTGTGAATATTCATGAGCTCAATGTATTCCCGACGTGATTCGGACACGTGTAGTGGTTTATGGTGGATGGACCGTGCTGTAATCAAAATCAATTCCGCCCCAAGACCCCAGTACCAGACTAATCACGTATTGTTGAAATTCCTCTATCAAAAACTTTACGATAGACGTATCTTCTTCTTTTTCTTCTTTGTCGTTCCCTCAATGCTGAGGATCGCGACCACAAACGACGCGTTTCCAAGTTATGCGGTCGTCTGTAGGTTCGACCGCTTGGAACACGCTGCCTCCAACGGCCTTCTTGATCGCGTCTGACCATCTTGCCGGTTTTCTGCGTTTTCCTTCCACCTGGCCCAGTATCATAAGCCGTTCCAGACAATGCTTAGGTATGTGAACGTTAAATATTTCCGAAAGAGCTGAGCGCACTCTCCTGGCATATTGTAAATAACCGCTTGGTAATGTTGAGTTCCTCCAGTATGGATTCATTCGTTCCTATGGCAGTCAAGAAAGTAAAGCAAAAAAGTAAAGCATCAATCTTACTGCTTTCACGGCTTTCAGTGCACCACATTTCT
Source organism: Agrochola macilenta (assembly GCA_916701695.1). Lineage (NCBI taxonomy): Eukaryota > Metazoa > Arthropoda > Insecta > Lepidoptera > Noctuidae > Agrochola > Agrochola macilenta. The sequence goes on along the minus strand of OU753573.1, from coordinate 19,449,163 downwards.
GCGCAATATAACAAGATTGAAAAAACTAGAGCACTGATCAAGCGTATTTTGGTATTCTGTCGGATGCCACGGTTCTTCCAAATTTATCCTAGCTTAGCACATTTGGCCACACCAGTACGCCTAGAACTACCTACTTCTGCCTTATTTATAACGAGTGCTAAATCATATTTAATTGTTGACCATAAGTACATAAATAGTCAGATAGAATACTCTTTAATATGTACACCATAAAAATTACAGATACTCGTATAGGTAAATGTAGAAATGTTACACAGGGTGACACAATGGGCGGTCTTATCGCTAAAAGTGATCTTTTACAGACAACCTTTGGATGGATTAAAGGGAGAAAGAGAGGCAATACTGCAGATAGACAGTGGTGTACCATTTACATAAATAAAGCATATACTTATCTGTATAAATATAATATATAAAACACATTATATATACAATAATAAACATAAAACAAGAGCAAAGAAGTACACTGCACCAACTCCAAATAACATGGGAAGGGGGCCAAAAGATGATGATGATGTCTTGAACAAAAGCGGCCGGACTAAGATGAAATGAAATGAAATTGTTTATTCTGTAAATATGACATCGGAATCACTTTTACACGACATATTAAAAAAAAAATCGCTGAAGAAAGGAATAAGATGAAGTCGACATTTCCTATCTGACTACCCTGAGAAGAAATTGCGAAAGAAACTCAGGGGTCCAGCCGGAGGCTCTACGCGGGGATCGTGCGGTCCATGGCCCTTTACGGGGCACCGGTGTGGGCGCGTTCATTAAGGCTGCGACCAGCCCAGCGATTGAACGCGTCCCAAAGGGTCATGGCCATTAGGCTGGTCAGAGGATACCGCACGGTCTCCCGTGAGGCGGCGAGCCTCCTTGCCGGACTACCGCCATGGGATCTGGAGGCAAAAGTCCTCGCGCACATGTGGGAGTTGCGCGAGGAGGCGAAACGCCGGGGTGTAACTCCGCTGCCGCGAGAAATCACGGCACAGCGGACAGAGCTCCGGCGGGATCTCATGGCGGCATGGAGAGTGCGATTGTCGCAACCCAGCGCTGGGCACGCCACAATTGCGGCGGTAAGGCCCCTCTTTGAGGAGTGGCTAGAGAGGCGCCACGGCGTCCTCACCTTCCGCCTGACGCAGGTCCTCACCGGACACGGTTGTTTCGGGAGGTTCCTGTTCAGGATAAAGCGGGAGGAAACGCCCGGGTGTTACCATTGTGTGGATCGCCCGGAGGACACGGTGGAGCATACGGTGGAGGTCTGCCCGGCTTGGGCGGGGCACCGCCGTGTCCTCACGGAGGCGATCGGCAGCGGCGATCTCTCGCGTCCGGCCCTGGTTCAGGCCATGGTCCGGAGCGAGAGTGCATGGGAAGCCGTCACTTCCTTCTGCGAAGCAGTAATGCTCGCGAAGGAGGAGGCGGAGCGCGCGAGGGAAATGCAAGATGCGCGCCCTCGCGCCCCTAGTCGCCGCAGGAGACGCCCCGGGCGTCGGGAGTCGCGAGCCGACTTCCGGCCACCGTAGGCGCGGGCTTGCGGACGGTGGGCAATGGGTAGCTCGCCGTCCGATTAGGACCAGGCCCGGGTCGACGGCGCGTTGTGTTCCACGCGCGCCTCAAAGAGATGTCAGCACCAACTGACGGGGTCCGTAAGGGCCAATGCCTGCCAGGGTTGCGAGTTGGTCCGAAAGGGATATCGCGGCCCCGGCACACAGGCAACGGAAGGAACACGGGTGGGTTTTAGTCAGTAAAAGTCTGACACTCCCTCTCGCTCCGCCCAGAGCGGGAGGAGTCATTTGATGATTTCCCACCCAAAAAAAAAAAAAAAAAAAAAAAAGGGGTCCAGACATAATCATGATCAAATCATGTGAGGACCATGTAGATTAGTATCTGAAACGGTCTTTTGAGGAAAGAACCACACAGATTTGAGTGGAACAGTCCAGTCAGTGCAAGCATTTGTCGGTAATCGTGTAGCTCAACTCAGAATTTAAGGAGCTCAACGAATCGACGAACAATACCAAAGAAAGGACATTTGGATAGGCCGCTAGTACTCAAACCGCCAGAGGTATTTAAACTATGAATTTCGGAGAGATGAGGTTTTGTTTATTCTAGAGAGGCATAGGAACAATATTAAAAACTGATACATTCAGTAAATCCTTTAATTTACAACATTACATTATATAATAATACTATCGTACCGCACCCCTGGTTCGCACGAGTCCAATGTACTAGGGGTCTACTCCCTAAGTACGAATCCCGTTGTTTCGGCCGAAGTGACGGGCAATTCCGAATCCATATCACTTACGGACATAAGATTAGTTTGGGGCCTGAACTAAGCATGAATGACAACAAGATTTGACAGCTATAGTATAGCTAAGTATATAGTAATTGCTAGGTCTAAGTTAAATATTAAGAGCGTTTATTCTAAAAGTTGGCAACGTCACAAATAGCTGTCAAAAATGTACCTGTTTTGATTAATTTGCATGGTAATATTACTGAAATAAAAAATGTGGCTAAATAGCGAACTAGAATATTAATAATGAATTGCAAATAAAACATTGAATTCGATGTTGTACCCGTTTTAGGTGTAAAAAAGGCATTTGGAAAGTTTCCAAATACTTTATTTACATCTAAAACTAAACATTCGGTGTTACGATATTAATGATTGCATTTCTTAATCATTATTCTAGTTCGCTAGTTAGCCACATTTCTTATTTCCTTTCCATACAGGAATATTGCCAAATTAATCGTAACTGCGAAATATTTGCCATCTATTTGCGACGTTGTCCATTTTCAGAATAAACGCCCTTAAAGCATTATACATAAATATAAGCCTTCCGGAATACATTTTCGAAATGATGGTGCAAACCGTATCTAAATCAAATATGTAATTTTGAAGAACACACGAAAAGCGACTTTGTTTTATATTCTGTTTAGATAGGTTGATAATCTCAATGATTCCGTTGATACAATACAAATAAATATTTTTCTGACTATTTCCCACTTCATGGCACCCACTTTTTTATTTAAATTATAAAATTATAGATTAATTAATTTTCATTTCGTGAAAATGTTCAGATAGTAACACCGTTTTAAAGGTATTAATTACAAAATATTAAAACTAAAGAGAAATACAGGTACAAAAAGATAAAATCAATCTAATTTTGTTTTTATAAATAATCACTAAGAGCCTTGCATCGATTTCGGTAAAAACATTTAATATTTATTTTAAAACACTACCTAGTATGATATTAGCCTCACAAATAAAACAGACTGTAATCTCACACACATTCGAAATTTTCTGTTTATAAAATTCAATTCTGGATTATCAAGTTTAATTTGATGAACTAGAATTTGACCATGTCCTCCAGAACCATAGCGTAACTAACTCAAACAGGGGTTCAAAACAAGGCTTAAAACACGTGTTCAACTTGTTGTGTCTACTATTATCGTTTATCGTTTACACTTAAATCAAATTATAAAGACTAGTTGTATACAAAACTAGTCAAAAATGGCAAAAAGGTGAACAATAGTTACACACATGTACAGCTTGATTTGTAGCACATGTACAACATGTTTTATATACGACATGTTTTTGACAAGTCTTTTACGAGACTTGTCATTAAACAAGTATCACAACTTGTATACGGATGTAAACGCGGGGTATAAGTACTGCATACAGTTGATCAACTACTTTAAAACATTCCCAATTTTGGAACTTCAGAAGGCAGTTCTAGAGTATGTTTCATCTTAAAAAGTAGTTAGATACCTCAATAAACCCTGTCTAAACTGTATGGAGTTGTTCGACTCTAAATTCATATAGCACTGCGTCCACTATCGGTGCAACCCGCACCGAGCGCTTGGTTCATTTCTTCATACAAAGCAAACCAAAATCAAACGCGCCATGCTTGCGTTATGGCCGGTGCGGACCAGTGGACGTTCACCTTTAAGCCTTATTTACGCGATGCAAGTTTGAGCTTCTTGCATACAATAAAATTGAAGAAACTACTGACGCATAGTCTAAACACTGTTTAGAGGGTGCAACTTCTTTGTTGCTTCGATTTATGGTATGCCACAGGCAATTAAGTCGCTCCGTGGAAATCAGGCTTAAATACATACATCAGAGCGTTTAAAGAAAGAGATGTCCTGACCATTAAATTGTGTTATGTTCGATTTAAACCACTATAGTTTACGAACTGAGTCCTTTAGGACAGTTTATTGAAAATCAAACTATGCGTAGCCATTGTATGAAATAATAACATCATTATGAAGCACCTCAATCTTTTTTCAACGCTCTGTGGCCTATCCCAAAACTATCACATTTGATAACCAAGCCACAAACAAACGTATATGATTTTCATTTGAACCTATAAATACATTCCTTTGCTTGATCCTGAACTGGAATTCGGTCTAAACAACGCCATCAAACCGCCCCATATCAACTGAATGGTGCTTCCGATCAGTTCCAAGAAATAGATGAATGGTCCTTCCTTAGGCTTGGCAACTTCTTCGTCATCCCAATTGAATGGGTCATCTAGTTCATTCCATGAATCGTTCTTAGCTTCAACCTGCTTGCCGGAAAATTTACTGGTTTGAACAAGCGTTGGTAAATACTTTGAATATAGAGTTATTTTTTCCGGTTTCTTTTCAGTTTTTTTACTTAAGCTTTCATCTGATAGTTCCTCGACGTCTCTGTCTTTGGATATGTCGTTGTCAACTGGTTTCATGTTGGGTTCCGCTAAGTCTTGATCATCTTGAAACTCGATCTTCTCCACAGGTTTTGTGGTTTCTTCTGACTTTGTACCGTTTATGCCGAGGAATCTGGAAAAGGTGAACATTTAATGTATTAGAAATCGGACTGAGCTTAGAATGGGTCAAGCTAACGTAGCTCGACCCATTCTAAGCTCAGTCCTTCGTAAGTAAGTCTTCTTAAGTAAGTCCATAGTCAGGAATGGGCTGTTCTGTAAGATGAAGGTTATCTAAAAACGATAAGTGTAGGATTAGGATAAATCATTGAGACCCATAAAATCTTGGAGGTCGAGGAAGAGAACATACATTTCTATCTGGTCCTTTGGGACATTTTCAAAACTTTTATTTGGCAGAGTTCAACGATGTTGTACAGAGTAATGTCATACAAAAACGACACAATTTAAAAGCTTTTGGTCCTTGTGACATTAAACTAGCAATATTATTTACTTGTATATAGGCGATGTGATCCTCTCAGCAATGTTGTTGGCAATTTGGTGGTACACGTCTATGGGTGGGTTGGTGCCCATGGTGGTAGGGTGCGTGGTGTACACCGACACCACGGTCTCCTCAAGCGGCAGGCTGCTGCATTGTTGAGTCAACTGTAACAGGAGATAGAACAGCGGTTGATTACTACAGAAATAAACGTGGTTCTAATAAGTATAATGCTTTAGCTGCCCCGTTGGTGAGCGTGGGGTTCTGGGTTTGATCCCCTGGTCGGACAAAGTATTATTGGGTTTTTCCATGGATTTTCCAAGAATTTCTTAGTAACAGCCCGGAGTTTGGAAGTTGGCGGTGTGATACCCCCTTGTCTCGGAAAGCACGTTAAGCCGTTGGCCCTGCGCCTGATATCTCTCCGGTCGTGTTGGATTGCCGTCCCATCGGACTATGAGAGTGAGGGAAGAGAGAGTGTGTACACCTGTGTCTGCGCACACACTTGTGCACTATAATCTCTCGCGCCGGAGGCTGATCTCTGCTGAGATTGGTCGCTATGGCCGAAATTCGGTGTGGAAGACTATTATTATAATGGACACATAAGAGTAACTGTGTCCCTAGAATTTTTATTTTTCTGCCAAAGGTGCTGACCTCAATCTCGCCTGATGAAAAGCGATGGATGAGGTCTACGATGGTACGAGCGTGCCCAGAAGATGCCTGTTCACTCTTGCTTTGAAGGCTAACGAGTTGTAGGTGGAAGGAACACAGACGCTGGCAGAGAGTTCCACACTTTAGCCGTGCGCATAATAAATGTGAAGAAGAAGTGCTCAGTACGACTAGACGGGGCCCACCAAGCAAGTCATTTGAAACCCGTGATTAATAGCTACAATAAAAGGTTTAAAATGTTTTGGCAAAATTTTAGGAAGATACTCTAGAGAAACAGATTTTAGAACCTTTCAAGTCATCAAAGATTTTTATTGGTCGTAAATTCCAAACTCTTGTGCTATTGCCAGTTATAATTCCTTTCGTTGTTTGTTTTATTTCGACACAAATGATTATTTGTTCACGAATGAGCACAATCATGTCCGCTTTGAACACCACATACCGACAGGACGTCAGGTCACTGCAATCATTGTCCTTATACACTGATACCCCTGAGGAGATCATTCAGTTGCATATCACGTGTGTGTTCTTGCGTCAATTATTGTGATTCATATTATTTGTATACCTACGAAGTTGTATTGTTTGTATATATATTAAGGCATCAAACAGAAATTAAAAATCTCCTTAGATCTTCAGCGGCGTTCACGATTCAAAATCCTAGTTGATTCAAAAATTTGTGCTCTATGTGAGTTTTCTACTTTAGTTGTAATCGATGAGGTTTTCATAATAAATATTGAATTTACTTTTTAGATTTTATTTTGATAGATATAGGTAGTTCATCATCATCATTTCAGCCGAAAGACGTCCACTGCTGGACATAGGTCTCCCCCAAATGGGGGGGTTTGCCATAATCGCCACGCTTGGCAGGCGGGTTGGCGATCGCAGTATGGTGTTAAAATTCATAAAGAACGCTGCTGCCCATTCTCTAGTGAGTCCCTTAGTCGCCTTCTACGACACCCACGGGAAGAAATGGTACTATTCTTTACATCCGGTACCACGCGGAACGGATGTAGGTTAATAAGAAGTTAAATGAGTTGAATACATGTCATTTTTGACTGCCTTGTGGCCTAGAGTTGGTAAATGCTACTTCTGAGCGCAAGGTCCTGCGTTCGATTTCCATGTCAGGACAACGTGTTATTGGGTTTTTTCATCAGGATGTTATCAGTAGCAAACCCGGACTCTGCGTTTCTGCCCGATTAATGGTAATAATAGGCTAGCCACCTATTATTACATGGAAATTTAACAGACCTGGGGAAGTGTGGGTATAGATTCTATAGGTACAACTCTACCTAACCCTTGGAGGATGGGGCGTGATGTTATGTTATGTTTATGTTACGAGTATCTACTTGAAACTTCTTAGTCGCATTTATCGAGAAAGAAAACATAACATCCCTTTTTTGTAAAGGTCCTATTCTCTGTCAAAGTCCACAAGTCACTTAGAACTCTACTCATCCTAAGACGTAGTAGGGATACAGATAAAAAGCTTTTAACCCTAACATGTTTACCTTATGATGTACCCACGTACTCGTAGGCGTTAACACATCACTATTCAAAAAAGGTAAAACGTATCAAAAGATAGATATTCAAAACTTCTCAAAATTATAAAGGACAGAAGTTCCACAATTACTATGGTAAGGTAGTAGGAACTATGGTAGTCCTTTTTTCAGGAATCTCATAAAAATATAAATGGCCCATACACAAATTAACGATCTTGGTCTCTTAGCCTAAGCAAATATAAGCCAAGACACAAAATTAATTCTAAAAAGCCTGAAAGACCAGTCTATTATTTTAGAAATGATTTTTGTTCCTTAAAATACAAAGTTAGGTTAGGTAGGTAACTAACCTAACTTTGTATTTTATTACTACGTTGTAACTAGACTTCCAACTAATAATAATCATAAGTTGAATAATTATTATTCGTTTTAAAAATAACAAATAATAATAACAATTATTATGTTTGCCCCTTTTTTTTCATTACAGTCTAAAAACTGGTCCTTCTGTGCCCATTTAGTTCACTTACCGATACCAGTGCCATCTCACGTACGGACTATAAAACAACAAAATAGTTGGCGCCAAAGGTGAATGCTAAACACCTTCATAGTTCCTTAGTTTCCTTTTGAACTCACATTTTGGTTCCGATCCTTGAATACGTTATGTGGGTCGAATTTTCGAGTTATTTTCCCAAAAGTTGTAAACTTAGTTTAGTCTTTTACGTGGTTGTTGGAAAGTTAAGTTTTTCGTTTATGACTATGTGCTTAGAATTTTGTTTTTGGTAATGTTTTATAAAATTCATAACCTACTGACCTTTAGTATTTATTTTAATTTTTGACTACGAGCTTTTACCCGCGGCTTTATTGGTTTGATTAGTCGGAAATTATCCCACGGAAAAGTACTATCGAGATAAAAAAGTATCCTGTAAGTCCTTATCCTAAGGTATGGTCTACCGGTTTATCAAATTTAATTCAAATCCGTTGAGCAATTAAAGCGTGAAAATTTAACAGACACAGATAGACATTTATAATATTAGAATGGATAAGTTAATAATGCAGCTTTTGCACATAAAATATATAACTGATTATCTGTCCAACTGCTAAACCATGACTTAATGTAAAGAGGCCAAAGCCCATACTTTCAAGAAAATCTCTTGGTCAAAAAATTATTCATCCAAAACTCCCAACACATTTCCAAATCTTAATATGCATCTTCCTAAAACAATACAAGCACACTCCTAGCTTAAAACGGAAACACAACCTCCCCCGCCGACCACACTTGACCCCACCCATCAGTTTTCCGGCCGCGTCACATTACTTAACGTGATCTAATCGTTGCATCCTTGTCGCCAATGCCAGGCCATCACATTCGCGTCACGTAATCACAATCACAATGGCACATTTTGTATCAAGATTTGCGGGTCCTTTTGTACAGATTTTGGTCCTTCGGGAGTCAGGTTGTTATTAGTTTTCTTTTGTTTTATATTTCTTTGTTGCCAGTGGTGGCGGGAATGTTTGAACATTGTTTGATTGTTATCATTGGTAGGAAAATAAAATATGAAAATGTGTAGGAATATTGTTCAGACTTGAGCTTGCTCTTCGTTCGTAAACCTGCCTGAAAGATTCATTACAGAATTACTATTTAAAAAAGATAAGTTTGTTTAACAATTCGGGCTAGATGCTATATTTTGTTTTATTTCAGTGTTTTTAAGACTGCTCGATGAATGTGAAGCCACAAAACGATTTTGTTTTTTTAAGTTCTTGCTTTTTCATCGATCTCTTTAACTTTCGAGCCCTTATGAGGCAACAGGGCCTGCGATTCTCCATACAATTTGTATTCCCCTTTTTTCTTCCTGAATAATGCTTCTAAAGAAATCTTTTTTTTCATAACACCAAGGTCTGCTGTAGACACGTCCCTGATATATCCTTTTTTTTCAGCAACTTATTGGTAAAGAAAATATGACCCTCCAAAAATTAACAGGAGGTAACAGGTTATCTCCTCTCCAAAATGGTTGTACGTCCCAGGTCAACGTCTATTCATAAATAAGTGCTCAATAAAATCAAACAAATTAGTAATAACTAATTTGAGTGACGCAGGACGTTTTGTAATGAATAATGTAATGACGTACGTACTTTCATACATGTTAGGTGTGTTGGATCGTTACAGTGGACGTAAGTATGATCATCAGCATCGTACCAGCTCGTAAACGACCACTATTGAACAAGGGAAGACAATTACTGATACTGATACAAAGAACTATCAGAGGGCGATGTTGCTATGCTTCAATCAACTCATTCTATCGCAGTCTACTGCTGGATATAGGCCTCTCCCTGGCCTCCTCCTTCCGCAAGCAGTCAGTCCCAGCCACCTTTTTATGGTCGCTGGTCCATCTAGCTGGGGGGCCGCGTCCCAAAACTACGCTTGCCGATACGCGGTCTCCACTCCAGGACTCATCTGCTCCACCGCGGCTATCGGTCCTTCGACAAACATGGGCAGCCCACTGCCACTTCAGCTTGCTTACTCTGCAAGCTATGTCGGTAACTCCGGTTCGTTTCCGGATAATGTTATTTCTGATTTTATCCTTCGAAGAAACTCCGAGCATTGCCTTTTCCATAGCACGCTGATTGACTTATGCTCAAGGATAATACTCGAACGTAAACTGCTCAAGGGACCACAACGTGTTGCCTACGTCCTTAGGCCGCACTGCAGTTATAAAAACAGCAATATAAGTTCCGTTGGTCTCTACTAATTCTATTGAAACTCCTTACTACGCTATGCTCAAAGTGTTACCACGGACGTGCGGTCGGCTGTACCGTAGGAACCTCATCCTGAATTCTTCGTATTGGTGTAAACATAAATATTTAAAAATCAAAGTTATTTTGGATCCATTTAAAAGTTATAAAGTAAGTGACCGCAAAAAGTATTAATGATGTTTTGTGCCCCAAATAACGTGGAAAAGAAGTACCGTTCCGCGAACAAGTTTGTCACAAAACTGGCAGTTCTGATCGTGGTCCTTTGGTACATAATTGTTTTTTAAACTGTTACACTCTCACACGCTTTTAAAAGCATAAATTGAGCTATAATATTCTGAGCTTGAGAAATCTTCCTATTCATTTTTTAACTCATGTCAACAGAGATATTATTATTGACACCAAATTAAGACTCCAATACAAAAGTTAAGACAGTAATCTTAGTTTATAATGCGAGTTCTAATGCCACCAAAAGCCGGAACATGTGCCAAACAACCCAGGCAATTGATCTGCCTTATCTACATCGATTGGAGCATGAATTTGTGCAGTCAATTTCATTTCCGATTTAAGTAATTGCCAACCTAGGATCGAAAGGAAAAAAGTGAAGATGCGTATATTACGTCATTGTGACCTCAAATATAAGGAACCTTGTAATTGTATAGTTTGCAGCTTTATCCTCACAAATATTTAAAGGGAAAATGTTGTATCAAAATTTTGGCGATAGGAAATCACAATCCTTACTATTTCGAAAACGAATTATAAACGTGCCGAGTAGAACGAACCAGGCATTTAATTGTTTTTTTTTGTGACTATTTGTAGCTGAAAGCTTGTGTAAAGCTACGATAAGTACCTACAAAAATCAATCCATCTGCCTAACCTTTTCCCAACTATGTAGAGCTCGGCTTCCAGTTTAACCGAATGCAGCTAAATACCAATATTTTACATGGACCGACTGCCTATCTGACCTCCACAAGTTACTGGATAACTCGATACTCCTCGGCAAGACTTGCTGTCAGACTTTTTGGGCTTCTGACTACCCGTACCCGTAACGACTGTCACAGATCTACAAATAACAAACGGCAAAACGTGCTTTTCGAGGCACGGGGGCGTCTCTATGTTAATGGATGGTCGCCCATCCACGAACCGACCGCGCCAAGCATAGCCCCTCGATAGGTGCCTGCAGCTATTGACAAAATGAATAGTACAGGAACCTATAAGGCTATACTCGTAAGTTCTGTCAATTTCCTCTAAATCATTTTATTAGGCAAATTTTACGAAAAAATAATCATCTACGAAAAAGCAATGAAACACAGAAATGAGTAAAGTGCCTATCTCAAACGACCTACCAAAAATATCCAAACATTACGTATTTTAGGTAACTTTTATAAAACACCTTTATATCTTAGTTACCAGTTCTTTAATTAATTACTACAACACTGTGTTCTGCCCGTGACGTCGCTCGCGTGTAATTTCCTGTTGAAGCCACTCGGCAATACTGTAGCTTCCGAAGATTATTTATTTATACAAACTCACAAATTTTGCCTCTTATATTAGTATAGATACCTCTTCAGTAGGTCGACGAACTACATATGAAACAAGTTTGCAAATCAGTGACGAACTTTGCGATGCTCGATGGCAGCTGATTTCACGAACAAGTCAACAGCTGTTGTTGTTCAACTAACTACTTGAGCCATCTGTCTGTACAATGTTAACTATAACAGCTTCTAATTAAGAAGATAATTTAGGAGTCGAAATCTTAAAAAGATAAGAGTAGAACATCGGGAAAAATTTGATGAATTGAACGACTTTCGAAAGATATGCTAAATATCAAAAACCTGCCTGCATTATCACAACTATCTTCCTCGTATCGTGTTGCCTTCCAGCCTAATCGGATGCAGCTGAATACTAGTCTTTTACATTGAGCGCAGCCTATCTGACCTCCAAAATATAGTTACTGGGTGGGTAACACGATACCCCTTGGTAAGACTGTTTGTCAGACTTTTGACTACCCGTAACGTCTACAAATTATGTGCTTTTCGAGGCACGGAGCGATCTCAATACGTAATGGATGGTCACCCATCCACGGGCCGGCCTCGGCAAGCGTAGCTTAACCTCCGATCGACCCGTGCGGCTCTTATTTATTTAGCCACTAGCCCCCTTAGTTAAATAGTATCGAAGGACAGAATATTCAGCAATGCGTACCTTAGCCATAAAGAACTGCTGCAGCTATATGCCCACATCATGCATAAAGTGATAAAATAGATAAACGTGACGTAAACATTTTGTTTAGCTTGAGCGGTATTTTTCCATTAAGTTTTGATGAAAACTTATAGTTATCAAGTTTTCATTAAAAAACAAAAATTGTTAAGACAAATGTAAATGTTGTTTTTTTTTCACTGCATCTTTGGTACTTCATTTAGTCGCAAATCAGATTTTCTTTTTTTTTAAGGCTTCCCAGTTCTGATTTAGTGGGCCTAGTCCAACTGTGGACTTACTTAACTAATATTAATGATGATGAATTGATGACGAATGATAAAGATATAACAGTATTTCTAATTAACCTAATGAGAGTGACCATCATATTAATAAATTTCAAATTCTTAGCCGTTAAATTCGTCATAGGTAAATTGCATATTTTTAACAGAAACTGTATTTTGAGACTCATTTGGTAAATAGGCAAATTAATGCTTTTCAACTATAAGTGTCTAAATATTTTATTATGTAAAAAAATTGTATATCCACAACATTTATCGTATTGACTGTGACCTGGCCTGGCGAGCGTGGAGTCGTAAGTTCACATCCTACCTGTTGCACTTTTGGCGTGAAGCCTGCACAAGCTTACTTGAATCATTTCACTGCAACACTATAAATTAACTTAATATGGCAGCAAACACGAAAGAAAGTAAGATAGGTTACTGACAGATGACCGAAGATGAGCTCTCTCACTTGACCGCCTTTCTGTGCGTGATGAAAAACAGATGTTAATGGTTCCAGTACCATATCTTCATAAAAATCTGTTAACTAGATGCATACCTAGGTACAAAGAAATCATCGTGAGCAAAAACATGCCTTAAATCATGAACAATGGCTTTATAATCCACTAGCTTCCGCCTGCAACTTCGTCCGCGTGAAATTTCTTATTTTAACATAAAAAATATATCCTATGCCACATAAGTGACAGAAATTTCGGAATAAGATCCGAAGATTAACCCCTACATACAAACTCACAACCCTATTTTTATTTTAATATTATTATTATAGATTTTAAAAGACCAATGGCTTAATAGCCAAATACTTTGGCCAGTATCTTTCAGCCTCTCAAGCAGAGTCGTTAGGCTGGTTGAAAGACTTGGTGAAGATAGCGTAGCTACTCCAGAAATGATGTGCTGTAATAATAAAATGTATCTACCTATAATGTCTGCGTCTATCGGGACAGAGCAATGCGTGCCGAAGCTTCGTATGTTTTGGTCACTAAAAAGTTCAAATTCAAATAATTTATTTGGTTGATTAAGTGTAGATACATGAGGTGTTACTCGTACATAGAACAGAAGATCTTTAAACCATATCGTACCTTAATAGGTGTGCAAATATCTATTACAAGTTATCGCGTTAATGCGGTGGTCACATTAGCGGCTTCATAATTTGAACGAATTATCGTGCAATAATCCAAGATGGCTCTGCATTATTTCGACACTGCGTCTATGCAGTCCGGAAACAAAAGTCGAAATGACCAACGCTAGTCCGACCATGCGCCACGCTTGTTATGTACCTCCACCCGGGCGATAAGTGCTACGCAGCCCGAGCTGTCGCGACGATAAGCGATAATGGTTGGTCACATCTGCGTGTATCGCATCTGCGCTGGAAACCAAAAAAAAAGAAACGATGGATAGACTGCGTGAAAGATGATATGGCAAGAAAGGGAGTAAAAAAAAAGAAAACAATAAAAAAGGTAACTTTCTGGCTCAGTTAACCCAAAAACTGATAAAAGAAGGAATATATAATAGGTACCTTCACTGCTAATACATCTAGTAGACAATACCTATACCCTATTTTAAACCAAGGTTATTCGGCAACCATGCTTTGATAACTTATGGCAAACAGACAAATATTATGGACAGAGAGGCAAGCTGTTTGCTAATGAGCGCTGGATCAGTTTCTTCTAAAACAAAGACGACCTAGAGACTGAGAAATAATAAAATTGGTTGGTGAGATTTAGAATACCCAGGGTTGGTAGCGGAAGGATATCAAAACTTAAAGTAGGTTTCTTTATTCAATTAATTATCTCTGTTTTAAGTTGTGTAGAAGGAGCAGTATGAATATATACGAGTTATCCCAACCTATACAGGTTATGTGATGTGGAGGGAACAAATCAATTCATTCAATTTATTATACCGAGTGGTTAAAACATAATACATATTTAGATACTCAGTAAATACAGGGTCAAATTAAATTAACTGGCAAAATTTCACAGATGTGACGGTATTTTAGAATAGTAGGTACTTTCTTTTGTTTTATTTGGTGTAAATAAAATTTAGAAACTTTAGGAGGTGGTTTACTCCATCAAACTGAATAACTTTTACTAGGGGACCATCTTTGAAATCGTGAAAAAAACACCTGTCCCATACAGTTTAGAACAGTAAATACCTATTACACTTAACTATGAAACAGCTGTTTTTTTTTCATAACTCTAAGGCAGCTCTTAAAGATTCAAGCGTATTTTTTTTAACAACCTTTTTTTTTTCTTGTGGGGTAATTTTTTTTTTGACATTACTCAAGCAAGTCATGTATCTATTTCTAGCATTACCTACCTATTTAACTATGTATAATGCTATTAATACTTTTTTTTCAGTCACGTCTAACGGTTTTGTCGGTCAATGCCGTGGCGGCACTCGATCTTCTTAGAGTATTGAACTATGAAATAATATTGTTATGTAAGTAACTAAGAATTATCTTGGTTAACTTAGATTTGTGGAGTATCTAACTGTTTATGTGCTTTTTTCAAAACATAAAGAAGCACACCTAGGTTTTCACCGTAGGTGCACAAGGTAAGAAGACCGCCTTTATACAGTTTTTTTTTTGTGTACCATCTTTATTCCCGCTTTCCTGCAATCTGTGGGAGTGATTTCGTTGATTTGACCAATGAGCGCGCGTGGTGCAAGAGTTTGCCATCAGAAACGACCTTGACGAGGCCCCGCCCCCTTTAATTAATGGCGTGTGCTAGCTGGTATATAGCAAATTATTTAATTTAATGTTTTGTGTTGCGTAATGTACATTATTTTGCACAAGTTTTTCTAACTGAACAGACAGCTGTGCTGCTGGGGAGTTTGTTGCGCCACTTCTTCTTCCCAGCGACAGCACTAGGAAGTGGTGAAGGGTGGACGTTTTTGGGGGACTGTCTTATGTAATTTTGATGTTCGAAAAGTGCTGATTCTCAGCCAATTTTGCATAACTGACTTTTGAAATTTGAATTTTTTGGGATTTATTGAATTTTAATGTTGCTTATTACTTAAGTGAGATGTCAGATGTTACACATCATATGCGACCACTGTAAGGCTCGCTCGTTTTGTTTTACTTGTGCATAAAATTGAATTAATAAATAAATAAGAAAAGCTCTTCAAAATCTTAAACGGAGTGGATTTGTTTTTCAAACTGACTGACAATATAATTATGCAAACAGTCGATAAAAATGGGATGATAACAAAAGCGGCATTATCATCGTTGCACTAAAAGAACGCCATCACACGAGGTTACTCTATCTTGCATTTTCAGATGAGTGCACAAAATCGATTACAACTGGAAAATTGTCTTAGGTACTTATTTTTCCCCAAATGACATGGAAATTATCGTCTTATCAGCTGTTTGATCACGTGATCAAGAATTCGTTCAAGAAGATGACTCAGAAGAATAACTCTAAAGCTGAAATCTATAGAGCAAACTTTGACTTTGCTGAAAGGCTAGCTACCTACAACAGCGTTTTATACGAAAATCAACCTGATTAATATAAAGTCAAGTGGTCGTAAGGACTACTGCTGAGCATGAGGTCCTGGGTTCGATTCCCGGGTATACCAAAGTGTTATTGGGTTTTTCTATCTGGAATTGGTCAGTAGTAGCCCGGGTCTGGATTTGTGTCGGATTAATAGCAATAGGCTCGCCCCCTATTACATGGGACTTAACAAACTGGCGAAATGTGGGTGTACACCTGTGTCTATACCTTCGGAGATTACAAGCGTCATGTAAAGTTAATATTCATATTTGTATGAAACGCCTGATCATAGTCGCTTTTAATAATATGCATTCCTATACGCGACTATGATCAAGCGTTTCATACAAATATTAAACATACACATACAAATAAAAAACGGGGGTGGATGCATGGATGAAATTATGAGACGTATGGCGATAACTAAATCATCAACGGACAAACTAAAAAGACTCTGGAGGAACAGAGAGCCACGAAGATCCGGCTTGTTCAAACACTCGTTTTTCCTATATTCCTTTACGCTGCTGAGACGTGGACGCTGCGTGACATCGAGAAGAAGAAGATAAATGGAAATGTGGTGCTGGAGAACAATGCTTGGGTTATCGTGGATGGAGTTTCGCACCAACATCTCTATACGCCAAGAACTCGGCATCAAAAAGAGTAATTCTGTTCTGGTCCAAACGCGCATCCACAAATACTTTGGACACGTCTCGCGGCGTGAGGGTGGCTCTATAGAGCGCCTTGTCGGTTGTCGTGCAGGGCAGAGTGGAGGGCACTAGACCACGTGGACGATCACCCATGAGATGGACTGACCAAATCAAATCCGCAGTGAGCGAACCCGTATATGAGTGCACTAAAAACACCAAAAATCGGAGTAGATGACGAGAAATCGTGAGGCGAATACCATCAGGCCCTGGACAAGAAACTACATGAAGACCACGACCGCTCTGTCAAGAGTGCTACGAAAAAGAAGCAGACAAATCAAATTTAAGTTAGCTCTATCGATCTCAGCGTTAGTATACGGTCTACTAAAAGAAGGGTTGCAAGTCTGAGGGAGCTATCGCTAATGGTCTTAACGTTTACCGCACTCTTCTGAGTGTGGAGTCCTGAATTCAATTCCTTTGTCGGGAAAAGTGTTAATGAGGTTTTCCATTACGAAATTGTCAGTAACAGCCCAGAGTTTGGATTGGTGGCCGGTTAGTGTCAATGGAATCGAACCCTATCTTCAACTCTGTCTACGCCTTCGTAAAACAAGCGTGATGTTACTGATGCCCATGTGTAGGTATACATCTAAGGGCATTGACGGTGCGACGCGACTCAGGTAGAACAATGTCCATGAAGTTTTCATAGAAATAGTTCTCCAAGAATCGCGTCGCACCGTCACGTCGCGCCTGTTGCGGAAGCCTTTAATCCTTCAGACTGGCTAATCTTTATACCACGGATAAGGCTCGTAGCAGATGGCGTTCTATAGTGTCTACCCACCCCCATGGGTGAAGGGCGGGAATTTATCTATGAATGTACAAGAAACAAGTCGATACAAGACTACAAAAACACAATTTTCCAAAAGACGGAATCTAAAGACACAAAACGTTGATTGAAGAGCGTTCATCTAAAAAGTTGGCAAAGTCGCAAATAGCTGTAAAAATTTTACCTGTATTGATTAATTTGGCAATGTTACTGTATGGAAATAAGAAATATGGCTAACTAGTGAACTAGAATATTAATAATGGATGTTGTAACTGTTTTATGTGTAAAAATTGCATTTGGAAAGTTTCTAAATAATTATGTTACATCTAAAACTAAATATTCGGTGTTACGATATGAATTATTGCATTTCTTAATTAATATTCTAGTTCACTAGTTAGCCATATTGCTTATTTCCATACAGTAAAATAGCCAAATTAATCAAAACAGCGAAATATTTGACAGCTATTACCGACGTTGCCCACTTTCTGTAATAACTTCTCTTAACAAAATGATGTGCTACCCAAATTTTATAATAACCTCATTTCGTTAGGAAAAATGCTGTTTATTAAAACAAATTAATTCTTAGCTGTCCTTACTGGCATTATTTTTCAGGCGATTCAGTTTGATTGTGATTATAACAGACATAACGTTTAACATTACGCCTTGTTTGAACACCTGAATGAAACACACTCATATGTGTATTTTGAACTTGAAACCAGACATCTCATTGTACATAGGTTTAATAAGTATATTACAATAACAAAAATAACATAACATCACACCTGAATCCGAAGGGTTAAGCAGAGGTGCTGCACCTAATAGTACACCCACATTTCGCTAGTTATGTTTTTAAGTTCCATGTAATAGGGGACGAGCCTATTGCCATCAACTGGGCACAAACCCAGACTCCAGGCTGCTACTGAGAAATTACAAATGAAAAAACCCAATATGACTTTGCCCGATCTGGGAATCGAACCGCTTGCGACCACGAGAACAACGTAAAAAAGAAACACATTTTCACTCAACCCGGAAACCAACCACATGCGTTTTCTCCAACCACTAAGTCAAAACCTATTTAACAAAACAAAAAAAAAAACTAGCACTTACCAAAATGGCAGCAAAAATATTCAAAAAACTCCTCATGATTTTGTAAAACGGAAGACTTTTCGCAAAAACGTCCACTTCTTACTGCGTCTGAACCGAAACAATCGATACAGACGGGCGACTCCCGCGCACATTGAACTAAGAATGGTTGGATGCGCGAACGACGATCAACATCAGCCCGAGTAGGAGGGCCATGAGCGCTGGGGCGATTTGGGATTTACTAGGTCGTGCTATAGGTCATTTCTGTGAACAGGATAAATAGTTAAGGCATTATTTTTTTCGTTAATGGCCCACTCTTACGTGGCATGAGTTAATTTTATTGACTTTTGAACACGGTATTCGATCTGTTTATCTATCATAAGATTTTTTTTTTTTTTTTTTATAAATCATAAAAAAGGCATTATAATAATCGTTTCACGTAACTTACCATACTTGTACATAGGACAGAATAAATGAATAGAGATTAACTGTAAAAAAATAACCGCTATCAATGAACGGTTCGAAAGTAATATTCAGAATTCAGGTAATGATGAATTTAAAGTTAAAGTAATTTTTTTGCACTTTAAATGCTTTTTGATTATAACTAATTGAAACTGAAGATTCATCATAACATCACGCCTATTTGTCCCCGTTCGTTAGGCAGAGGTGTACCTATAATACCTTCGGCACATTTCACCAGTTTGTGTGTTTGTTTGAATCCCATAAAATATGTGAGGGCGTGCCTATGGCCATCAACCGGGCATAACTCCGGGCTTGGTGGTACTGAGAAATTCGTAATGGAGGGATCCAACAAAATTTTACCCGACCTGGGAATCGAACTCAGGTTCTCATGTCCAGCAGTTGCACTTGAGACCACTAGAGCAGTTTGCAGTCACAAAAAAATTGTTAAGATCAATAAGACATTTTTCTTCCACGAGACATTTAATGGGTATTTTATTACTTTATTTGCACTGATCCAAAGACATGTCCTATACTAAAACAACCCATGGTCGCCGTACTAGGCCGCGACCCTGCCGTCGCAGGCGCAGCTCCGTGCGCAGCCAACCAATTAGATCCATTGTTCATTGACAAACATTAAAGTATCGATATTTTTATTAAAGACATAGACATAGGTATCTCAGACACTTGACTGCCTTGTTACTTTAGTGGTCGCAATCGTTATTGCTAAGCATGAGGTACTGGGTTCGATTCCCAGGTCTGACAAAGTGTTATTGGGTTTTTCCATCAGGAATTTCTCAGTAGCAGCCGGAGTCTTAATTTGTGCCCGGTCGATACCAATAAGCTCGCCCCCCATCAAATGGGTTTTTAAACATATCTGACGAAATATGAATGTACTCTTAGTTATATAGGTAAAACTCTGCCTAACCCTTCGACGAAAACAAGCGGGATGTTTTGTTGTGTTATGTTATGCTATGAGAAACAAGAAATACTTTTTTATTTTTTGTTCTCAGAGAAGCTCTAGAAATGTAGGAGACAGAAGTATTAACTGCCTTCGTTAGTCAAGCAGTCACAGGGTCGGGTCCCTCGGAGAACTGGAGCTAGGGAATGATAAACCAGTCAGCAAAAATTTAAGAGAGGCTGACTGACGTGTTCTGACGTACTTACTCGATTGCTTAAGTCACTCATGTTATATCTCCGGGAAAAATACAGAAACGAAAGAAAAAAACAGTAAAGATGTAGAAAAACGTAAAGCGCAAACGTAACAAAGATAAACCATATCCAAGTTTGTTATAACAAAATGTCAGCGTTTCCTTTATCAAAGAATGTTTTTCTCCATTGTTCATTGATTCAAATAACTAATAATTATGCAGGTATTATCATAACCAAAGTCTTAATTTACAATAGAAATCGTTTAAACACTGCAAGATACTTTCCTATGTATGGGAAAGCATGAAGTTACAAAAAAAGTCTTTCAACATGGAAAGATAAGTGCGACAAGTGCGCGTGTACAGACTGTATTTTTTTTACACGTATGGACGTTATACTATTGCGAGATAAGAGGCCGTGCACGAAATCGACAGATTTTGAACAATTTTGTTCATTAGTTGTGAGAAATAGAAAAATAATTTGAACAAAACTATTCGTGATTTGAAAAGTCGAGTTCTTTGTTTTGCATGTGGCTGAAAGGGATTTTTCAAATAAGTTAAGTATTCATGGTAAATCACAAATATTTGTAACAAGTTTTCCAAAAAATGACACGAGACTGACGTTTGATCACTTTTTTACAAGAAACTGCTTTTGATTTTGAACATTTAAAAATATCATCAACATTTTTTTATGGTCTACTTGCATGTGGCTGAACCACTTTTTTCAACTTCAATACAAAATATAGCAAAAAAAAAATGTTGAAAAAAACCTTTTTTTTTTTTAAACCCTGTCTATAATATATTTTTTCGTAATATTTAGCAAACCATAACAAGAAATTTTAAAATCGCACATTAGTCTTCAGCTATTCTTGAAATACATTTTTTTTTTTAACTTGAGAGGTGTCAAGGACACCCGGATTGAACGAAGTTCAGAGAGAGAGAAAGAGAGACAGACAGAGAAACACGCGCACGCCGCACGGCTTACAACTATAGCAAAAAGTGTCGTTACAACTTTTGGTCTTAATTTTTTCCATCTAGCCCCCTTTCGCAACGCGCGATAAGGAACTTCGTTCCAATATATGATTATACAATACCTATATTCATTAAGTAAATCAAAGGCGAAATAAAAACCATATTTTTAAGAGCGCAAAAGTGATGCAACTACTAACAGGTGCTGTGACTGACGAATGGTTTAGCACCACTAAAACTGTACTTTTATATTTACATAGTTAATGTTTCAATCATTCCAAGCTTTCTTACAATTAGATAAGTAATTGACGAAAAAGGTTTTTTTTTCGTACACGGAGCGATAACGGGAAGGCCCTTCGTTAGTTACCATACTGTATAATGCACAAGATCATATACTGAGAGGGACTCGTGGCTAAAAGATACCAGCCGCACGGGTCTATCGAAGGTTAAGCTACGCTTGCCGAGGCCATTTCGTGGATGGGTTACCATCCATTACATATTGAGACCCCTCCATGCCACGGAAAGCACGTTAAGCCGTAGGTACCGGCTGTCATTCGTAGATCTTTTACAGTCGTTACGGGTAGTCAGAACCCAAAACTCTGACAACCAGTTTTACCAATGGGTATCCAGTTATCCAGTAACTGGGGAGGTTAAAGTTTTAATCACAATGTTCTGATTCAGCATGGTTTACATTGGAAGCGTGATATTATTGAACACTTTGTTTATATAATAGGGCGACTGGTAATTCGTGACCGATACTTAAACACGTGACTTTACTCATCATTATGAACAACTTTTAATATGGGACAAAACCTGAAATCGCGAAAAAAAATCTGCTGTCCCTTAAATTTATGTTCGCATAACTTGTCAAAATGTAAGGAATAGCAGATTTTTTTTTCGCCCTATCTATTGCTGTTTCTTTGATTTCGTGTAACAGGAGTCATATCAGCTCGAAGATAAAATACAGAATTGCATCAACACTCATCAGCGAGGTTTAAATAAACCTTCTTCTGTATTTTTTACAAATATGTATCAGTTTGATGACGATTTTTGTATTATTTTTCTATTCCGTTGGATATGAGAAGCTCAGGACCGGTCAGTGTTGCTTGGGGGAGGCCTGCGTCGAGCAGTGGATGTCTTAAAGGTGATGACGACGAGATGATTCTTGATAAAATTTAAACAAAGATTGAATATTTTTGAGAAAAAAAAGTAAGTGCCACGAGGTGTTTAAACGACATTGGTACCAAAATAATAATATATCTACTCTCATATCGTAACGGTGAAGAAATTATGAAATAAAAATAGTACCGTACCGATCGTCGCTCCATGTGGCTGGGGGGCGCCCTACACAAGGCTTGCCGATACGCGGTCTCCACTCCAGGACTCGTTTGTTCCACCGGCCATTGGGGGCTGGCCAAGTATGTCGAAGGACCGATGGCCGATGAATTGATTATGTCGTGGTAAAAATATTACCCAGTTACTGATGTATCGGGGCTCACTGCCTCAGGGCGCGTTAGACGTTCATCTACCTACCACCACTCGTGAAGACTATTTTAATTCAGTCCCTCAAAGTATGAAAATCAAATGATTCTTTCATTATTGACTATGATCTGACAGTAGTTAGATTTTTATTCCGATTACCAAAACGTATTATTTTTGCCAACACTCTTTCCAAAAAATAATCCTAGACACAAAAAAATAACCGACTGTGGCATAAAACGAAAATATAAATCCAAAGACACCGACTTCCAAAATTAAAGTAATGTTTCACAGTTTCTTTTCGGAAGTTGGTAATATTTTTCACTTTTTAGTTGTGGTCCCTACCTCACATAAATTACCACTACTTGCTATGTAAATATCAGTGACAGAAAGTTATTTTAAAATCATAAACATACAACCTCATACATAGTAGACAAAATACGTAATAATGAAGCTAACACAAAAACTAAAAAGCAAGCAAAGTAAAAAAAAATTAAATGGACCACCGCGCAAGCTTCTTCTACAAAATGAAAAAGATTTTTAACTGACTTCCAAAAAGGAGGAGGTTCTATGTTCGTAGCGTATGTATGTTTTTTTTTTTGTCCACCGGTTTCAATTGTGGACTGATTTAGAAAATTATTTTTTTGTTTGAAAGGGTATGCTCTCGAGCTGGTCTCATATAAATTTTATTAATTTTGCTTGGGCTTCAATAATACGTATTTTTACCACTTTATCTATAAAGATGATAGGATAAGTTCATGTCACTATTATTTACATAGCAGATATTTGAATTTGTGTGGGGTAGCTGTACCACTAAAAACTTATTACAAAAAAAAACTACCGACTTCCAAAAAAAACACTAGAAAGTGAAAAAAAAAAAAACGGTAGCCGGTGGCAAAAAACGAAAATACAAAAGCATTTTTTTAGTTTTTTTGAAAATCTGTCCACAATTTACAGACGAAAATATCGATGATTTTCATCGATATTATCGTCTGCGTGTTTTTTAATATTTATGTTTAAAAACACGCAGATGAATTGGGTTAAAAAGGATCACAAACTCACAATCCTTAAGAAATAAAATAGAAAAAAGAAAGAATATAAATTTATTTGACCAAACACACAAGATGAAGACGAAGGCTAAGTTCCAGCATTACCAAATCAGGTCAAACCTTTATGAAAGTTGTGCGATAATAATAGACATTACTACCACTCTAGAAGATCAGCATAATATTGACGTTGCTCGGATTGAGCTCCTCATACTATTACACAAAGGTCACAGAACTTACTTCTACTCTTCAACTTGTACCTACGTAGTTTACTAAGAAAATACGATTGAACTATAGTAGGGTACCCATCAATTGAGATGACAAAATTCGCCCCATATTACATGGGACTTAAACAAACCTGTTAAATATAATAGATACACCTCTAACTAACATTAATATTATCTATTATCATTAATATAATTTATTGGCATTAAGCAGTCACTTTTTACTAAATTTGATTTGTTACAGCTGTAGTGTAAATCATGTCATTTGGTTTAAATAGGTCTTTAATTTATAAATTTATCTCTTACATAGATTCTTTTCTTTTAAATTTTGTGAATATAAGAACGTTGTAGGCTTATCAGACTGTAGATCTGTGGACCATTTTATATTTTGCTAAGTACCTGGTACTTGATAGGCCTAGACCTATATCTTTTAACACTGTAATTTGAAAACATTGTAAAAATCATTTACTTTTAAAAGAGTAACCGTGGAGTTTCTTGCCGGCTCTTCTCCATAGGAAACGTCCAATTGGAACCGTGCAACTAGCTTCCGACGTTTCATAAGCGCCCATATAGGTTTATGTGAAATAATATATTTTGAATTTGAATTTGATAAACTGGCGTGATGTTAAGTGTGTGTGTGTGTTAAAATTAGTTCTTTAAAATCAGTCTCATCTACAATTTCTCAGTAGCAGCCCGGTGTCTGGATTTGTGCCCGTTTGATGGCAATATACTCGCCCCCTATTACATGGGACTTAAACATAACTGGCGAAACGTGGGTGTAGTACCTTTAAGTGTAATTCTGCCTAACTCTTCGGGGAATACAGGCGTGATGTTATGTTTATCTCGGATATTTCCAAATCCATAGTGACCCTAAAAAACAAGCGCTGTTATCGAAGGAATAACACAGAGTAGTTCAGACTACAAACATTTGTAAGTTTTGCTCAAACACTCAAAGTTTCACTGAACTAAAGCTTATAAGTTCCCACTTTTTATTGTCCGGGGAAAGTTTTTCCATTTGGACAAGTTATTTTTCTTCAATCCACAAAATTATTTCATAACTAAAATAGGAAACACAAAATATAAGGAAGTCAGTTACTTTTTAGGGTTCCGTATCTCAAATGGAAAAAACGGAACCCTTTAAGATCACTTCGTTGTCCGTCTGTCCGCCCGTCTGTCTGTATGTTAATCTGTCAAGACCCATTTTCTCAGGAACGCGTGGAGGTATCAAGTTGAAATTAATATCAAATACATAGATCTATGGTTGCTCGGAGCTTTAAAAATATCAAGTTTCTAAGTCAAAGCAATAAAAAAATAAGGCCATTTTTGTGACATATTTTAATACTCGCAAATACCTAAATCAAAACCTACAGGGCCCTAAACCTACCTACTTCTATTAAACCTACTTCTGTTGACCTAGAATCATGAAATTTGGCAGGAAGCAAGGACTCACAGCACAAATAAAGGAAAAACTCCGAAAATTGTTAATTTGTAGTTTTATCACATAAAAAAAAATACGATTACGAACTTATTTTTTTTTGGAATTGGAGAATTGACCGTGCGTGACGCCCGATGTGTAGAACATGTTTTTCAACTACAAAGTTACTTTTGTTTTTTGAATAAGTTCATGTCAACTACGGTCTTTTTTTTTTTTTTTTTTTTGGGTGGGAAATCATCAAATGACTCCTCCCGCTCTGGGCGGAGCGAGAGGGAGTGTCAGACTTTTACTGACTAAAACCCACCCGTGTTCCTTCCGTTGCCTGTGTGCCGGGGCCGCAATATCCCTTTCGGACAAACTCGCAACCCTGCCAGGCATTGGCCCTTACGGACCCCGTCAGTTGGTGCTGACATCTCTTTGAGGCGCGCGTGGAACACAACGCGCCGTCGACCCGGGCCTGGTCCTAATCGGACGGCGAGCTACCCATTGCCCACCGTCCGCAAGCCCGCGCCTACGGTGGCCGGAAGTCGGCTCGTGACTCCCGACGCCCGGGGCGTCTCCTGCGGCGACTAGGGGCGCGAGGGCGCGCATCTTGCATTTCCCTCGCGCGCTCCGCCTCCTCCTTTGCGAGCATTACTGCTTCGCAGAAGGAAGTGACGGCTTCCCATGCACTCTCGCTCCGGACCATGGCCTGAACCAGGGCCGGACGCGAGAGATCGCCGCTGCCGATCGCCTCCGTGAGGACACGGCGGTGCCCCGCCCAAGCCGGGCAGACCTCCACCGTATGCTCCACCGTGTCCTCCGGGCGATCCACACAATGGTAACCCGGGCGTTTCCTCCCGCTTTATCCTGAACAGGAACCTCCCGAAACAACCGTGTCTGGTGAGGACCTGCGTCAGGCGGAGGGTGAGGACGCCGTGACGCCTCTCTAGCCACTCCTCAAAGAGGGGACTTATCGCCGCAATTGTGGCGTGCCCAGCGCTGTGCGACACGCACTTAACCAATTTTTTTTTGGATTTAATTTGATTAATTACCTGAACTGTTACTAATCTATATCTAAAATGCCAAAGGATCCCATACATTGGAACTGTTACCTACTAATCTATATCTAAAATGCCAAAGGATCCCATACATTGTCCATATCTGCGCCAACCGTCATCTCAGTAATTATCATACTTCAGTTATAAAGTCAACATTCGTTTTGTTAAGGTTTTCCCAAATAAATAATAAAGATGTAAAAAAAAAAAAAGTTTGTTCGTTTTGGCATAACGCTATTTAAAAAAGCGCCATCTATACAACTACTTGGGGAAACGTTTTCAACACTTAGTTCTGCTACTCGCCGCTAGATGATAATAGTGAGTAACTTAAACATTTATTACTGCTTTTTTTCTCAGTTACAAAATAAATAATTTATTGTTTAAACATTATAACATTTTACAAGAGCCAGTTAGTAAGATTTGATTTAAAATCTTAAAAAAAAAAAGTAAAAGGATACTTTATGCTCTGTAGTAGTCACCGTGTAACCATGGCAACGCGATGTTTACATTATTTTAGTGATTCATTCATAGAATATACACTTTTTAGGAAATTCATTGTCGACGGTAGGTTTAAGTTGTGTTCATTTTCGTCGAAATGTCGAACAAAATAACCAGTTTTGCTATTCCTAAATGCTCAGTTGATCACCGTGCAAGGACTCCTAAGGGGTTTCCGCATACAAGTGCAAAATACTATAATAATGCGCCTAAGAAAATTCTTACGTCGAAGAAACCAACCGCTGTATGCATTGAGAGCAAAAGTTGTTCAAGCGGTGTTAGTGTCAAGAGGGGCACTGTAAAGCCAAAGAAAACAACCAAATCGGATTCTACAGTCACTAAAAAGTGCCAGGACAATGTTGTGGACTACTGCAAGAAGTGCGGTGATGAAAAAGATAACGGTGAAACTCGGGAAAACATCGGCTCACTTCTCAGCGCAATGAACGTTAAGTGCGTTAAAAATGATAACAATGTGAAAAAAGTTGCCAAAAAGATATCAAAACCTGTTCATCAATACTATAAGAATGAAAACTTTGACGTATACGAGGAATCACTCCATGACACTAACAATGGCAATATCACTAAGAAAGTTTCCCTAGATACTATCACAGAGATTCCAGAAAGGCGTACAGTTTCTGAAGACTCCATTTTCAGAATATATTCTGACTCCGAAGACGAATCAGAAAGTATTCTAGATCCAAACAGCGATGTAAACATCGAAAAGCTTAAAGAATTTCGACAGAAAAACTATTTTGAGTGCCATTCTGCGAAGTCCAGAATCAATAGTCGGGTCAGTGCTACCAGCTTGCAGGACCACAAATGCGTCTACAGGTTTTATCTTAACGAACGCTTATTTCCCGTTCCATTGAACACTGACTACAATAATAAGGTTCGTTGCGTCGAATGCCAGTTGCCAATGGATATCAAACAGGAAAAATCAGGAGACAAAATCAATGGTACCATTCAAGCCAAAGTTAAACTCAGTTCAGGGGACTCACAAGACATGCTTCTTCTACTCCCAGTAAAAGAGTCTCTCATAATAAAAGAAAGAAGAAACGAAACGAAGCAGAATAATGAATATGTTTACTTTGGAGTGATAAAACTAACTGCAGATGGTAATTCCATGTTCAATAGAACTTTGCCAGACAATTCTTTGGCATTGAAATATCAAAAAGGCTATCAGGAATACCAGGACCATGGCAGATGCAACTATAAAGAGATTCAGGATGATGATGTCATAATCATTTAACTTTACGTGAACGTAAATTTCTGGTTGTTTATAATACGAATCTTGCCATTCACCATTTAAAATTGCTGCTCCGGTTTCAACAAATACTTAAGTTGTTTGTGAACTGATTTCAAGGATGTTCAAAGGTATTTATTTTATCATTTACCGAAAGTACTGACTTCACTGTACATTATTGATTTCAATTGAAATAAACTTTATGTTCTTTCAAAATATTATGTATTTAGTATTATTGGCCCTAATACTACCTACCTACTTACATTTTCATATGTGTAGTTTTTGTATTAATTTTCATGCAGCTTGGTAAGTACCTGCGGAAGAAAAGCAACCCTGCCAAAATTTCCTTCAACTTTATCTAGATTATAACCAAAACCATAATAATTAAATCATCAAGTGTCATTCCTCTACCATGCTATTGTTTATCTTAAACAATGTTAACTTCCACTAAAATCAACATGAAAGTTAAGCATGTCAGGTAACAAACTATATTAACAAACCAAACCTTGTGTGTTATATCTATTTTTCTCACACAGGACCTGTCCTGTGTGTGACCTGTGAGAATCTCTTGTACGTTTCTAGAGCAAGAAAATCGTTGATATTTTTTTATTTTTTATTAAGGACAACGTTTATAAACATCTTAACTTTACTAAGAACTATGCCCCGCAAAACCGTTTTCATGGTTTGTCTGCGGGAACAGAACAAACAGTAATAGAAATAAAGTTTATTAGTGTGGACACTTAATTTCCACTTATAATAAAATACTTATAAAGTAAAGTTAGTATAGCTAGTCGCTTCTTCGTCGGCGGCAGGTGCCTTAGGTGAGCTAATTATGTTGATGTCAAGCAAGAAAATTCTAGTAGGTTCGTAAACATTAGATAATTTTTATAAGGATGGCTAAAAAAACGTAAAATTTTCCGATTATAAATAACACTATTTTTAAACGTTGTTATTGAGCGATGTTGAATAATTAATATAACTTGCTAATCAGAACAGTAAAAAAATACTTGAGGTTTTTGTTTGAAATTAATATTTTTAAATTCGTTGGCCTTGGGGGCCTATGTCATTGGCCAGCTGTGGACGTCTTTAGGATGAAATGTTGCTGATGATGAGTGGTCACCCTAGGCTGCAAGGGACTGTTGTTTTGCACTATACCCTACCTCATTAAGTATTCAAAAGCAGCAACCTAAATAAGCAAGATTTCGTTTTCCAAAAATAAAGGGCTTGTCATCATAACTTGTTGGCATTTTTCTAAATCCAGTCTTCCATACTACAATCTTTGTAATAGCACTTTTGAAAATAGTCACCTGGTTACCAGGGCTTGTGGCAAAATAACTGCACAGTTCGAGCTATCAAGGCTAAGATACGCTTGCTGCGGTCCGTAGATGGGTGACGCTCCCTTTCATACCGAGACCGCTCCGAGCCTCGAAAAGCACGTTAAGCTGTTGGTTCCGGCTGTCATTCGTAGATGGCTGTCGGCCGTTCCTAGGAACGAGTATCGCAACGGTATCTTTAGAAGTAGGTAAATTATAATGTAAGTCCCTTCGATCAATAATGCTCGAAGGTTAGTCCTAATATAATGTTTATCATTAGTCTTACCAAGGGGTATCGTGTTACCGGGTTATGAAGTTCTGGTGGCCTAAAACGGCCACTTTAGCAATTCTGCTAGAAGCGATTAATTTCCTCCATTAAGGCAATCTGAATCATATTTGGTGTAAATAATGCCATATTGGGGGAAATGAATCACTTTTAGCAGAATTGCTAAAGTGGCTGTTTTAGGCCCCCAGATAGGCAGTCGCTCCATGTAAAATACTGGTATTCTGCTGCATTCGGTTAGACTGGAAGCCGAGCCGATCCCAGTGTAATTGGGAAATGGTAAGATAGATGATGATGACGTCATTGTTACCAGTTACGATTGGTTAAAACTACATTCGAAATACTTCTTACAGCCTTCACTATTTTTATAACTTGACAGTGAAAGCAAAAAAATAATCGATCCTTTTGTGCCTCAATTACATAATTATAACCATCTTCCCTCTTTACTGAAAATCTTTTTTTTCTGTAGTGTATTTGCGTTAAAAATGAGAGAGGTTAGAAAATACTAAGAAATGTATACTTATTCTTGTGCCTAGCCTTTTCCCAACTAAGTTGAGGTAGGCTACCAGTCTTACCAGAAGCAGTATTTTACATGGAGCGATAGCCTGATTGAGATCCACAACCCAGTTACTGGGTAGCACGATACCCCTTGGTAAGACTGGTTGTCAGACTTTTTGGCTTTTGCCTACCCATAACGACTGTCAAAGATCAACGCAAGCACGTTATCCCGTTGGTCCCGGCTTTAATGACAGCCGGGACCAGCGGGATAAAAGCACGGGAAAGCACGGAGGCGTCTCGATATTTAATGGATGGTCACCCATCCACGAACCGACCGCGGCAAGCGACGCGGCCTTCGATCGACCGCACGGGTGTTATTATTTAGCCACGAGGTCCCCATCGTTTTAAAAATAAAACTTGCTTATTGCTCAAAGTTTTGAAACTAATATTTGGTTTTCAAGACCGGTTCATATTTCTAGTACCTAATTTCTGGAATGTTATAGAAAGATTCAAAGAGATGAAACATTATTGTTAAATTAATTAAACACTCTGGTTCCATAATCCTTCGTAATGTTCTAATACATAAAAACTATTATAACTTGACGAAATCCATTAAATTAGTCTACCATGGAAAATTACAACAATTATGAGACGAAATTGAGAAGCAATCATATTTCGCAACGATTCCCGCCTTCACGAATAAATATGGCGGCTTATTCGCGCGCGCCTCAGTCACAACGCATGCGCGAACACTGTCACTTTCGTTCGAAAACCGTGAATGTGTTTCAGAAAGTGAAAAATAAAAAAAATAAACAAAAATGTTTGATTCATTACTACTTGTGGTCTTTTTAACGAGTTTCGTGAATGCTGAGAATAGTTTACGTAAGTTTTTTTTATGGTTATATATTTTTTGAGTTATTATTCGTTAATGTAGTTTGGGTGTTAAGCAATAGGTAGACTGTAAATCTGCATGTCCTGTGCTTATCACAGTCGGTAAAGTTTAAAAACTTAACAGTTGTTATTAATTGTTACATTGGTTTGGTATACCTGTGCCTGTTGCGATATTAAAAAAACGTAAATAAATAATAATACCAGCCTATTACTGTCCCACGCTTGCGCAAGACGGGTTGGCGATTTTAGACCATAATTAATAATATTTTAAAATGTGCCTAAGCTCAAAATAACTCAGGAAGATGGAGCTTTTAACTATAGATATTGACCGAAAAAAAACCTTTTAAATTATTAACTGTCACTTTCATTTTTGCCTTTTTGATTTGTTATAAAACAGAATCACAATTACTTTTGTGGTTTATCCGACATTCCATGATGAGAATAAAAAATGTGATATAATCGTTAATTGGTTCCGGTGAATAGGTAGGTAACTAGGAACCTACCTACTTCGCGATAATGTAGTTTTTTTTTTTTAAAGTAGGATTGTTTTTTGAGTTGATTTGAGTACCCTTTTTTTAGGTACCTAGCCTAATAAAATTGAGTTTCATATTGTATTTATTTAATACTCTAAGTACACAAATGAATGGAGGCGGACTTAATGCCATAGGCATTTTCAACAATAACGAAAATAGTGGAATAAATATTTATTTAAATATAACGATAAATATATTCCTATGTAAAACTACTCGAGGTACGTACTCATTTTAAATGGCTGTGTTTAGAAAAACCTATACAAAAATAATACATATGTGAATGCCTCCTGTGAGAATTGAACTCACGACCCCTGGTTTACGAGACCAGTGCTCTACCACTGAGCTAAGGAGGCGATAGCTATGTGTAATTATATGCGCACCCCTTTACACGAATCACTCCATGCCTAGCTAATAATTACCGTATTCTTACTTGGTTAACATTTATATTAATTAAATGGTGTTGATTTAGTCACTTGCATCCATCAAGAGAGTGGTTCTATCCGTCATCGTCATACTAAGCAACTTTCGCTATGATACTCATAACCGATTAGTAAAAAAACAAAAAGGGTACATATAGAATATATTTCAATGCATGTGTGATTTTTTTTCTTTTAAATTTTGTATCACTATTTCTTTATCAGACAGTCAAACAACGCACGTCATCCGTAACATAAAATTAAATTCACACTTTTTTCAAAAAACCGGCCAAGTGCGTGTCGGACTACGCACAATGAAGGGTTCTGTAGTTGGGATGAATTTATCCCAAGAAAAAACTTAGCATTGTAGTTGAAAAACATGTTCTCCCATTATACATTCCAACTGCAAAAATAAGTTTATACGCAACATTATTGAGGGATTGACCGTGTTATTTTAACATCATAGAATTCTTATAAGTTTTCCTGTACCTAATCTATGAGTAAATAACCATAATCTGTATTTTTTTTAATTTTAAGTAGTTTCGGAGATAAGGGGGTGTGGTCAGTTTTCATGTAATTTCTTAAATATCTTAAAAAGCATTTATTTTAAAATTATAAAAAAAAAAGAAATTGAGATCCTCCCAACAAGCCTTTTCATTTAGTACTGTTAGCAAAACTTTTTTTTTTTTTTTTATTTGCCCCCTATTGTCAAAATTCGTTAATTTACGTTACACGTCCGTGTTAGGGTCAATTTACATGATGTGTACCAAATTTCAACGATCGGGAGAAAATTGGCTGTGACAGACAGACAGAGACACACGAGTGATCCTATAAGGGTGCCGTTTTTTCCTTTTGAGGTACGGAACCCTAAAAACAACCTCATTCAAACATATACGTATACAATATTTCTGAAAATTTAATTCATGCAGTTAAGCTACGGTTTCCTAGGAAAGCGGTTCCGTCATATATTAACGGCCATCATGAAAATGTCATTTCTAGCAGTATTTGACATTAAGGTGTCAAAATACGCTATGTATTTGGACAGCCATTATTGTGTGACCGTTCACCACTTTCTTAGGAAAACAAAGCTTTAGTGAACAAATGCATTGTAGCTAAGTAACTTTGCTAGGCTATGATCTTAAGTCCCAAGGTACTAACTAAAAACAGTTAGGGTTGTCACATTCTGATTTTAAACTCAGTCAATATCAATTCAAAAGTGTTTACTGCCATGTTTGGTGTCATTGAATGACTTGATATTGACAGATCGATTTTAATATTTATATTTCTTATGACTTTCACCAAATTACTTAAAAATGGATTACGAGGAAAAGTCAAAGGTTTATCAACGGCAATAAACATTATATCAAGAGAATAAAAATTAAATAAAGAAATATTTATTTTATTCCGCATTAATAATGTAGGTAATAAAATTTAAAATATGAATTTAAAGTATTTTAACTTAATTAAAATAAAACAAATAGTTTTACTGTGACATAATTATATCGACTTCACGAAGAAATACAACAGAAAACAGTTAAAATGAATAAAAACAAGCAAATTCGTCTAGACTCACTCCTATTGGAGGTGCTCACAACCCCTGGTTTACGAGACCAGTGCTCTAACACTGAGCTACAGAGGCTTTGGCTACACTCGTCTAGACTCACACCCCTATTGGAGGTGCTCACGACCCCTGGTTTACGAGACCAGTGCTCTACCACTGAGCTAAGGGGGCATTAGCTACACTGGTCTAGATTCACACCCTATTGGAGGTGCTCACGACCCCTGGTTTACGAGACCAATGCTCTACCACTGAGCTAAGGGGGCATTAGCTACACTGGTCTAGATTCACACCCCATTGGAGGTGCTCACGACCCCTGGTTTACCAGACAAGTGCTCTAACACTGAGCTAAGGGGGCGTTAGCTACACTGGTCTAGACTCACACCCCTATTGCAGGTGCTCACGACACCTGGTTTACGAGACCAGTGCTTTACCACTGAGCTAAGGGGGCATTAGCTACACTGGTCTAGATTCACACCCTATTGGAGGTGCTCACGACCCCTGGTTTACGAGACCAGTGCTCTACCACTGAGCTAAGGGGGCGTTAGCTACACTGGTCTAGACTCACACCCCTATTGGAGGTGCTCACGACCCCTGGTTTACCAGACAAGTGCTCTAACACTGAGCTAAGGGGGCGTTAGCTACACTGGTCTAGACTCACACCCCTATTGGAGGTGCTCACGACCTCTGGTTTACGAGACCAGTGCTCTATCACTGAGCTAAGGGGGCGTTAGCTACACTGGTCTAGACTCACACCCCTATTGGAGGTGCTCACGACCCCTGGTTTACCAGACAAGTGCTCTAACACTGAGCTAAGGGGGCGTTAGCTACACTGGTCTAGACTCACACCCCTATTGGAGGTGCTCACGACCTCTGGTTTACGAGACCAGTGCTCTACCACTGAGCTAAGGGGGCGTTAGCTACACTGGTCTAGACTCACACCCCTATTGGAGGTGCTCACGACCCCTGGTTTACCAGACAAGTGCTCTAACACTGAGCTAAGGGGGCGTTAGCTACACTGGTCTAGACTCACACCCCTATTGGAGGTGCTCACGACCTCTGGTTTACGAGACCAGTGCTCTACACTGAGCTAAAGAGGCTTTGGCTACACTCGTCTAGACTCACACCCCTATCCGTGGTGCTCACGTTACAACATACATAGCTGATATTCAAGCCAAGTTACAATCGAGAAACTGATATCAATGTGCATGATTGTTTATATTGCACATTATCTGAGTGAGACACAATACTTAATTCTATAATATTTCAAAGACCTCAATTTCGGTATATATATTTTTTTTTTTAAACGTTGCCCCACACGTAAGAATTTCTTCCTGTATCGTGGGTGCGTTTACAAACATAGAAACTCACATACACTAACACCCAGACCCGGAACAACTACTTGCAGATCATACAAATATTTGTTTCCTAATCTATAAAATACTGAAATGTACCTATCTTTAAAGTGTTATAGTAACTGCTTAATTGTTTTAACAACATAATTATTGTCGAAAAGTTAAATAATAATCTGAACTTTTCGAAAAAGAAGAGCAATCTCTTGACGAAACTAATGGTTTGGTTCTTTGATATTTGCAGCTTTTTTTTGTGAATTGATTCTTATCCTAAAGGGGAAGCAGTTTGTTACTGTACTTACCTACCTACACTTTTACTATGTAAATAGATTGATTACTAATTAGTAATGATTTGTGCTACACGGAAGACCTCCACTACTGGATCCAAGCCAAAGATATGGAAGGACTAGGAACATAGTGCATTGAATAAATTAATTATCAAGGAATGGGTGTTTTAAGTAAGTACTTAGTCTATTTCAGTTAGCTTAGGTTAAAAAAAAATACCGACGAAAAAAAGCAGGAGGTTCTCAAGTCGACGCGTGATTTTTTTTTTCCTAACTCTTTTAATTTTGGAAGTATGTGTTAAGCGCTAGCCTCAAGGCCACCCCAGAGCCCTGTAAATGTTTAATAGGATCGTAATTATTCTGAATTCAGTGGCCATTCCATTCCTTAGGATAGTATAATAATACCAGCCTGTTACTGTCCCACTGCTGGGCAAAGGCCTCTTCTCATACAGAGAAGGCACGAGCATTGATCACCACGCTTGCTCAAGACGGGTTGGCGATTTCAGACTTATATTAACTATAAAGTCCAGGTATCCTCACGATGTTCTCCTTCACCGATGTCAGTAATATCCAAGATAAACTCAGAAACTAAGGATAATAGTAATTTTAATTGAAACAATTAGTTTAACAGCGGCTATAATATTGTTTTTTCCGCATCTTCCTTTATTAAAAAATGATCTTATAGAGATTCTGTATCTTTTAAGTTTGGAACCTTATAATTTAAGCTATCGCTTTAATCAGATAGCCAGTGCAATAACAGACGAAACACACAATATTTGTAATAAAGCAACAACTTTACTTTCTTTCATCACCTAACTTCCAAACTAACCTCGCAATAATCAAATTGCAGTGTAAACGATATAATACAACTGCACACATAACTAGCATTATTAAATAGTGTATACTTACGTCGGCGATCATGTAATAACGCCATGTTTCCGTGTTGAGGCGCCTGCGCAGCTGCGGTGCGCCGCTGTTCGGTAAACGCCGGGATTTGCTTTCACTAGATAAA
Source organism: Agrochola macilenta (assembly GCA_916701695.1). Lineage (NCBI taxonomy): Eukaryota > Metazoa > Arthropoda > Insecta > Lepidoptera > Noctuidae > Agrochola > Agrochola macilenta. Next base: position 19,412,864 of record OU753573.1, on the reverse strand, counting down.
TAGAAGCCCTCGCTTTAGTTAAGAGCCCTCTTACATTTCGGCGCTGCGCTAAAGCATTCTTGCGATACTGAGCGCACATCGCCTGCGCAGTGAGATATATGGTACTTTTATTTTATTCATAAAAAAATAGAAACAGCAATAAAAATAAATAAAAAAATTGTTTGTTATTAGCAAATATTGGAGATTATTTTAATATAAATACTACGTATGAAAATGATGTAGAACTTCGGATATTCGGACTTGTTTCCAAACCTTTTTAGTAGAAAATTGAATTAGGTCCAGTCATTTTTTCTTTAAATATAAGTCATATAACAAAAATGTATTCTATTATTATAAAAGTATCGGATATGTTTAATATGAGAAAAATTGTTTTGATGAATTATATTCAACAGAATCCGCAAATTAGAGCTCTCAAATGAGCTCTACATGAGTTTTTGCCAAAACATGCATCAGGAGAACGATTATTGCTAGATAAATAAATAAATAATGAAAAAATCGCTTTATTATTATTGTAGAAGGGAAAACGAACTATTTTTACCAAGTAATTGTTATTTCTACTAACCAACGAATAGTATTCAATTTCAACGAGGAAATCATGCATCTACGCGCATTTTTGTAATAGGCCCCTTAAGTGTATAAGTAATAAGGTATTACGTTAAAACCTTTTCACTTCTCTCGTCTCCTCGAGTACTGTAGTAATAGAAGCTCGTAGTACTAATATTAGCCAGAGGACAAACTCAAAGTAAAATAATTTATTTCAAGTACGCTTTGAACGTCAAAATGTACAAGAAAATAGATCTGATTTTAGGTGTCCCTTCCAAAAGGTAATTTCGTTTGGCAAAGAATGGGCAAGACACTCCATACATTTTGTTTAAATCACTTCACTATACAAGTATACATATTATAGAACAAAGTCCCCCGTCGCGTATGTCTGTCTGAACGCGATAAACTCAAAAACTATCAAACGGATTTTCATACGGTTAACACTAATGAACGGAGTGATTCATGAGGAAGGTTTAGGTATATAATTCATTAAAGTTTTGTGTAAATTGGTTCAAATATGACGATGATTGTTGAACATGTCGGAAAACATCATGCCGACCGAGAGCTTCACTGGCGTGGTTTCCACGATAGTATTTCAATCATTAGTATTATGCTACTATTTGGATTTGGATAAAATTAAGCACACAGATTGTTTAAAACTTGGATTAACACATACTATAGAATACTTTTTATCCTGGTAGCCGCAGGCAAAAGTTAGTTAATGGAAGACGATGTATGTAACCTACATAGACTAAAATAAGCAATGACAGATAAATAAACTATGTTGATACAAATATGGTGCTTACATATTAACCATGGCTATAAGAGTAGGGAAAGACCAAAGAAAAGATAGATGGATGGACTGTGTGAAAGATGATATGGCCTGAAAGGGGGGGACTACCGAGATGACGCTAATAGAGAAGTATGGAAGAAAGGAACATGTTGTGCCGACCACTAATAAATTGAGATAAGGACAGGAGAGTGATTAGGATGGTGATGAAGATAACAATGACGAAACGAATGACGAATGAAGAAACAGCAAGGCTGATTCTTAGGACGTGCCATACTTATACCTATGGTTTGTTAAAAAATATCTGATGAAAGTGTAAACAAACCCTGTTCAGGTTGAATTCTTAGCAACTTATTGTCTTAGTTAAGGACATTACTGACACATTCATCTGTATTAAGATGGTTTCAAATTTATATCTCACCACTTTTTTTAAACATTTATTGTTTGACCTAGTCATCAACATTAATTAATAGTAATTGGAAAAAAAACTATAACCTCAATTTTCCACTGAAAAACAACTTTAAGCTCAAACTTAGAATTTCGGGTTTAGAATAATCAAATCAAAGCATTCAATTTATAAGTGACATTACATTTCTGATCAATTTGTTTACATTTTCATCAGATACTTCTGGAACTGACTATACATAGTAATGTATCGCCACTAGTGAAGGCTTTTATTATTGCACCCCAAACCTAATAAGACAAGTGGATTGGCATCACATTTCTTTAATGTGACAGATCACAAACTGCGATCAACCAGCTAAGCGTTGTGATTAGGTAAGGTCACCTTCGATTGTTAACTGTATCGGTCATTGGAAGGCTCCTGCTTAGAGGACGTTTTCGGGCTGATACTTAAGTTATGAATTAAGAAATAAATGATGTGCATGAAAGCTTAAGGGACTAGGTACCCACGTTTTCGGAGAACAGAGAAATGACAACATTTAAGACAAAATATATTGTCAAGTAACCCATTTTTTTTCAAACGTTGATATAAATGAGCAAAATCTAAGTATCTGATCATTCGATTTCGATTACCAAGATAAAACAATTTTGTAAAGGATTGAGCTCTTTTAGTAACACTTGGAAATCTCTTCGATAGCCTTGCTTTAGAAGCTTTCAAGGATCACATTGTTTTTCCCTTTTTTTCACATATACCTACCAGTTCTCACCTTTAATATTCGACTTCCTTAATTTAGCCCCCCAGTGTGGTCCACAGTCACATAAAACCAATAACCGCAGTCAATACAATAGATGCCCAAGGTCGCGCCGATGCCCACGCGCATACCAATGAGATAGGAGCCGATACAATGCAACTATTTACATGCAGTGGTCACCGCGGTGCACGCCTTGACCTGCACTAACGATGTGTGGAAGGATTTTTGGGAATAGATATTGGGTTTAATTGGAAACATATGGAAATCTGTTTAAGTAGAAGAGCTAAAAGGAAAAAATAAGTTAATTATCGGTGTTATTAGGTAGATAAATAAACCATATCAATGTAATGGGTATCATCTGATAGCACTAAGTGAATTGTGGGTTCCGTTGTAGACAGATCTCAATTTTTTTGTTTTTATTCCTCTGAGGGGGTCAAAGCAAAGTTGAAAGTTTCAGGACTTGCAAGCAATAACTAATCAAGGAATACCACGTCTTTCAGACATCTAAAAGTAGCGAAATGAACTAGGGTCATATCAAATTGATAAGAAGAACAAAGAAGAAATACCATGCACAATAGAAGGACAACGCAGAAGGAGCTTGTGGCTAAGTAATAACAGCCGCACGGATCGATCCGTTAGGTTAAGCTACGCTTGCCGGGGTTGGTCCGTAGATGGGTGACCACATTTACATACCGAGACTCTTCCGAGCCTCGGAAAGCACGTTAAGCCGTTGGTCCCGGCTGTCATTCGTGAATCTTTTACAGTCGTTACGGGTCGTCAGAAGCCCGAAAGTCTGAGAACCAGTCTTACCAAGGAGTATCGTATTACCCAGTTACTGGGAAGAAAGAAAAAGTACTAACCATAGTCTTGCACGTGTGACCATTAATTTTCTAGTCAGTAAGCAGCAAAATTGATTCTCAAGATTTGCATGTGACTTGTGATTTGTCACACATGTGATTTGTAAGTGAGTGTATGTTTGTGTCAAGGATGTTGTTGTCATGATGTCAGGTCATTATCTTAAGCATCTATCGTCACGTCAGTCCTGCTTGACAATTCAGGCTGTACATCCTAGCCTCGACCGAAATTCGTAAACGATTTGTCGGTTATACCAAAAATTATGTCTTAATTTTGTTGAGTGCCTACCTACTTACTTTTAAAAATTATAAAAATATTAAGTGATGTATGTATATCGAGTTTATGGTCTGCAAAGAGCTAAGGCAAAAAGGCACACCTCACAAGATATGTTTTAAGACATATATTGACAGGACATCATAATACATTATCATGGGAGGAAGTGTATCCAACATACTGACCGAGTTTGCTTCGTTTACCTACATACTATGAAATAGCAAAAATCTAATTAATCAGATGAGTGTTATAAATAGCACGGTAACTTACAGAAAGATGCTGCGTCTTATCATAAGGATTAATATAATTACAATATGCCAATAAAATATAGAAAACCCATCCATATAACTCATGAAAAATTTACCATTTAAAACGCAAAAAAATGCATATTTAGGTACGATGAAGGAATGCAATAATATCACAAAATTAGGCAGTTGAAATCAGTGACCTTTAGTGGAAGCCAGTTCAAATATTACCGGCAGAAATATCTCAGCGGCAACCATCTCAAACCTGAACCAGTACAAAAGCAACATGCAATAATATCTATATCTGTCTGTTTGTCAACGGTTGCTCAAAGCTCATGAGTGGCTCCGAAGGTCGACGAGCGCCTCTTTCACAAGCGCGTGCTTTTACCAATATAGCTGCGAAATCACTCGCAATCACCAACGATATGGTTTCATTCCATGATGGGTTTCTAAACTGGAGACGAAGCAGTTTGGCAATGTCTGTAAACATCTCGCAGTTTTGGTAATGTTAGCATCGTCCTCTTCGCTAACTGCTATTGTTTTCAATTGTGATCGCTTCTTAGTTCTTCAAGGGGAACTTTTGAAGGATCTTTTAAGCTAAGCATTGTTACCCTACAATGCGATCTGTAGTGTGGGACGTACAACACGTGACATAGACCTAAAGGAGGCGTTGGAAGGCCTCCCACAAGATGGACCGATGACCTGGTGAAGGCCGCAGGAATCCGCTGGATGCGAGAAGCACAGAACCGTTGAAGTAGCGGTGCTTGGGGGAGGCCTATGTCCAGTAGTAGACGTCTTTCGGCTGAAATGATGATAATGATAATAATTTTGGGGTCAGCGCAGCACGGTCTTCTTCTTAAAAAGACTGCCTACCAATTCACTTATTTACACTCTGAACTACATATCCATTAAACACACACTTCTTTATCACCTATATTTCACATAAATCTATTTTACAATAAAGATTACCATCATAACTGTCAAATCTATAAATTGTCGAAGTCACTGGAACCAGTCCGTCAGTTTCGGAGATAGCGGCACGCAAGCGAGCAAGACAGTCTTTCTACACACCGAGCCGAGGTAACCTTGGCCTTTCATTCGACTCGCCGATGTTTCCACAACGATACCGATAGTTCTACATGCAGTTACGATAGTGTTACGTTACCGATTACCTTTTATTTCTGACTAACAAATTTCATTATTAAATAAGTTTTATAATAGGTTATTTGCGAAGCATATGTGGTTTAACAATGAATGATAAGGCTGAGGAGTGAAACATCATCTTTTAAACCGCAACGTTGCTTAACACAATAAGACAACGTTGCGATTTAAATGTAGTGACAACAATTTAAAAGAGTACTTATGTTTAGATGGTTTGGTCATGTTGAGAGGATGACTGAAAAGCGACTAACAATTAGTAGATAACAATGGATATGTGAGTGAAAACGCCGGGAGGGGACGTCCTTGGAGGAAAATTTTTATAGTGCTTGACCTTATCGGTGATGTTCTTCAGAAAGGTCAGGTGCGTAGTACTAGCAACCGAGTGCGTGTATGACCAGATGGATGAATGTAAACGAAGCAATAAGAGCATAAGGAGTAGCAGGTCCCTTTCTGTAGTTTCTATCTACCTCCATGAGGAGAAGGTGTGAGTTTATTCATATTTTAGCAGGTAAGTTAGGTGAGGTTTACAGAGTGGTTTGGAAAGTGAAAGGGGAGGCATTTGCCAAACAATGGGAAACAGACTAGGTAAGTAAAAATTCTTTAAAAAGAAAATACAGAGACGTAACGTTACTTCTTACTTCCTTAATATTTATTTTACGTACTATGAAACGAAAACTATTAGTCTTCGTTTCATAGTAGGAAGAACAGACTAATAGTTTTCGTTTCATCGCATTTCGCGTTATGAAAAGAATATTTTGACTAATCCGCAAAATTTATTGAAAAAAATACACTAGTGTCGATAGAGATTTTTTGTCCTTTCTTCGTTCTTTTCCTCGATAGTACGAGTACCTACTAGACTTTGGAATGGGCAACTATCTTCATATTTCTGACTGACCGACTCTGTGTCAAAATTCTCGCCCGTTTCAAATAATTATATTATCTATATAATTATTTGAAACGGGCGAGAATTTTGACAGAAATGTCTAATTGAATGAATATACGCACATCTACCACTTCGTACCATATTTGGTCGCAAAACATGCGACCACGCGACCAGCCTTGGCCTTTCTACAGGTTGTTGTGCTTACAAATACGTTACTCGGCGGAAAATTAGTGTTACGCCAATGTTATGTACATACAGGCGATGGCGTACGATCGGTTAGCAATCATTATAGGGTTCGCAAAATTGTCTGTTTTGATTGATTGGAACATCTTTTTTTCTTTTGTGCACTTTCCAACTTTGCTGCAGTAGAAACTAAAAAAACATTTAAAAAATGTCTTTACGCCTCTTTAGCATGGCTATAGCAGCCAATGATTCCTTGAATAACCCACCTTAATTTAAGTACTAGAATTCTTTATTTCAAAAACTAAAATAAAGTCCGTTATCGTCCTGAATCGTGATCTTCACATGTTCCAATAACAAAAAACCATACTTTCAAATTTTATTGTAAGTTTAGGTTCATACGGAGAGATATCAGGGAAAGGGCATTGTCCGCTATTGCCACGCTTAAGTGATTCGGGTAGGTATATCATATTTTATCCTACTGGTAATCAAAAAGCTAGTCCTTACATATTATAAAACAAAGTCCCCCGCCGAGTCTGTCTGTCTGTCAGCGGTCTGTCTGAACGCGATAAACTCAAAAACTACCGAACGGATGGATTTTCAAACGGTTTTCACCAATAGACGGAATGATTCATGCGGAAGGTTTTAGTTTATAATTCATTAAAAGTTTTGTGTAAATTGGATGTAATATGACGATTATTGTTGAAGATGTCGGAAAGAATCATGCCGACTGGGATATTTACTCGGCGTGCGCCGCGTAAACCGTAAAAGATACAGATACATCTTTAAAGTTCAACAAAAATGTCCGCGATGGCATATGTCTATCTTCTAAGGATGACCCACAGTAACCATTATTATCTTTCAGAATTTGATAAAAAAATAATTGTTATTTCCCTGCTATACAAAATACTAACACCATACTATGTAAAACTACATTCTCACAAATAAATAAAATTCTAATTCTATTTTGGACGGTATTATATTAATCCAACTAAAAAATATATGTTATTAAAATTGGGCATTTTTTTTATTAAAATATGCCTTGACATCATATCATTTAATTAAATGAATAGTTTAAAAGATATCACAGATTCAAAATTACGTTTTGCAAAATAATTATGATTGACAGCTATGCGGGTGCAGCGGTCGGACTCAATCACCTTTTGGGAACCATTCGTCTAGTTGAACATGAACCCATTCACATACCCTCTCACCCACACCACACCCCACATGCACCTTGAACTCCACTACACTTCATAAAAATTTAAGATTTTATTATTATTCTCTTCCAACATATATAGTATGCCCTTAAAACATGAAAATGTAACTTTCGTTAAGAATTTTCTATTGTAATGTTTTTGATGATATTGTTGCCTCTAGGGTAGTATATAGAATAGTCCCTGGTGTCCTGAAATACAAGTCACGGCTTAGTTTAGGCACCAGTCTCCCACAAATGAACATTGTTATACATCATAATTATTTTTTTTCTGTTTATAAGTTATAGTTAATAAGTGTTATTTATGGAAGAAAAATAAACATTTTTATTATTTATTTATTTATTATTTTCCTCGGCTATTAAGTATGTAATCCCGGTAGTACATTCCCGTGGAATATTTCGCGACATTCACGCGGGCGAAGCCGCGAGGAAATGCTAGTTATTACATAAAATAACTAAGTAATACATAACTACACTTGCTAGCCCTTGCTTAGATAACAGAAGGTAAACTTACCAGATGTATTTAAATTCCAAACACGGCTCGGTTCAATAAGGAAAATCCAGACTTCAACTGGTAAAGCAGCTAGAGATACAACACCTTGCAGATAACTAAATCCTAATCCAAACTAACATTATAAATGCGAAAGTGAGTTTGTTACGCTTTCAGACATTAAACAGCTGAACGGCTTTGGATGAAATTTGTCACATGGGACATCGGTAGACTATGACCTGGGTTAGGACATAGCATACTTTTTATCCCGGTGTAGTCCAAAAGCTAGTCAAATATAAAGTACTATAGCTAAGCCCCGCGGTTTCACCCTTATAAATCTCGATCCCGTGGAAATATCGTGATAAACAGTTAAGTATTCTGTGTGTTAATCCAGGTTATAAACTATCTTTGTGCCAAATTTCATCCTAATCCATTCAGTCGTTTTTTCCTAGAAGAGTAACAAACATCCATCCATACATCCATCCATCCTTACAAACTTTCGCGTTTATAATATTAGTAGGATTTGCTATAAATTACCTATGCAACAGATACATTAAATAACATAAGTTAAACTAAAGGTTTTTTTACATCACGTAACGGCAGCTAAGTTCCTAGCTCCTGGGTTCTAACATACATACATAAACTCACACCTACTCCCATGGGGATAGACAGAAACTACAGAACGCCACCTGCTCCTCACACACTCCTTTCGCTTCGTTTACGTTCATCCATCAGGTCATACACGCACGCCGGTTGCTAGTACTACGCACCTGACCTTCCTGAAGAGGATCACCTATAAGGTCACTATTTATGTCCTTCTAGGACGTCCCCTGCCAGCGTTTCCACTCACATCTGCATTGTAAATACCTTTTGTTTGTCGTTTTTCCCGGATTCCTCTATATTCAATTTACTATTAAACGTACGACAAAAAACGGCCTGCCAGCAGTGAACGTCTTTTATGTGTCAGTGGATATCTGGATATCCACTGACACATAAAAGACGTTCACTTATATTCACTTATGTTCACGTATATTTAGATAGGTTTAGGCCCACTTTCGCGTTCATGGGTTAGCTAAATAACTCGGAATTTACAGCTAACTCAGGGTTAATCCAAAGAGAATTATTGGATTAATCCTAAGTTAGCTGTTAACGCGCAAATGGACCTTAGTTGTTTGCCAGCCTTCGTGCGTAGCATAGATATATATATTAAATAGTGCGTGACCGTGGGCCACAGCGGATGATCCCGCCTATGTATAGTTTCATACAACGCAGTGGGTGGGCAGTGTGGTCTGCTGCCTTTACACCACAATAAGCGGTATTACCGCGGGTCTTACGCTTACCGCATCAGTAGCGAAAATGCAATCTGTTTGAAAAACTAAAATTTTGACTCAGCCTGTATACAAACACCTAACATAATCCATATAATTTACAGCTCAATTATTTCGCGAGCAGTTGTAGTTGCAGTCACTACGACTGGTTGCACAACTAACCATCAGACGCTGCATTTTGTATGTCAGATGACACGAATTGCGTCCACAATGTAGAAACGTTATAGAAGTTCAAAATGGTGGATTTTTTTAATGAAACGTCCTAATATTAGAGTTACTCGGTGTCTCCAAGGTGACTTTCGGTGATACTAGAGTGACTCATCGTAACTTAAGGGTGACACTACTGACACTCAAGTGAGTTTCGGTGACTTTAGAGTAACATAAGGCACTCGAGTAACTTTGTAAACATGGTGACACTGGAGTGACACAATATGGTGACACTAGAGTGACGCTCTGTAAAATCTGCGTGACTTATGGTGATACTAGAGTGTCACACGGACACACCGAGAGAATATTTGTGGCACAGTAGCGAGACCAACTGGACAGACGGTGTCTCAATCAGTGGCTACAGAATAGCAAATCTGCAATACGCTGATGACACCACGCTATTTGTTACTAGCGCTAGTCATCTAGAGGAATTACTTCGTAAGATGGAGAGTGCGAGCCTCGAATTCGGACTTAGATTAACCGCAAAAAAACTTAGGTGATCATCGTCGACCGCGCTAACAAAAACTCGCTCGAAGTCTCTAAAATTGCGAACTGCGACGTGGTCCAGTCCTTTATCTTGGAGCGTTAATCTCAAACGGGAGGGGTCGTGGTGAAAGTCTGGAAGAACGGAGATATTACAAAAGCCACTAAAATCCGGCTTGTTCAAACACTGGTTTTTCCTATGTTCCTTTAAGCTGCTGAGTCGTGGACGCTGCGTGACATCGAGAAGAAGAAGATAGACGTTCTGGAAATGTAGTGCTGGAGATGGATTCCTGGGTGATCGTGAATGGAGTTTCGCACCAACACTTCTATACGCCAAGAACTCGGCATCAAAAAGAGTCTTTCTGTTCTGGTCCAAACGCGCATACTCAAATACTTCGGACACGTCTCGAGGCGTAAAGGTGACTCAATAGAGCGCCTTGTCGTGCAGGGTAGAGTGGAGGGCACTAGACCACGCGGACGCTCAGTCATAAGATGGACTGACCAAATTAAATCCGCAGTGAGCGAACCCGTGTATGAGTGCACTAAAAACACCAAAAATCGGAGTAGATGGCGAGAAATCGTGAGGCAAATCACATCAGCCCCTGGACAAGAAACTACATGGAGACCACGACCGCTCTGTCAAGAGTGCTACAAAGAAGAAGCGAGACCAAAGTGATTCACAAGTTACGGATGCTGCCTTGATACAATACAAGGCTGTTCAATTCTTTGACACTTTTTGGAACAATCTGTTTCTCAAAATAGAACATCACTGTTCAACGGTTATAGACTTCTGCCATAAAAGGCCACTAATGTGATTTGACGTGGAACACAATGCTCCCTTTGCATGTCCAGTAAGGTACAATAATATGGACGGGAAATATGTACGTGCTTGCAGCGGTCTGACATTGCATTAGGTATTGCATAGGTATCCGTTCATTGGTCTTAGAGTCATTTTCGAGCCTTGGAAGCACTGAAAGCCCTCGGTCTTGTTTATAATTGTGAATATCTATGAATGATGAAACGGGTAGCCACAGACCAATTTGTGCATAAGGGCCATTCATAAATTACGTCACACTTTAAGGGGATGGGACGGGGTCAATAAAGTGTCAATGTGTGACAAGGAGAGAAGTCATAAGATTCGTGACGAACAACTTAAAAATATTATCAATTCTATCAATATTATTAAGAGATATTATTTAAAATTGCAAATTCGTCGTCACACCATGCCATGATTTTTAGATCCCCTATCTAAAATCATGAAATTCGTGTGAAATGAAATGGCAAACATCGTCACCTATTACAAAGACATTCCTCTGCACTACTTATTTTGTGGCTCCAGCCTACAAAAGGGTTTGGTTGTAAAAGATTAAACTAAGGTCTTATGACAGGCACTCCACATAGAACTCCGAGATAATAAATAAATAATAAACGTTTATTTCGATCAATAAAAAATCATTGTAGGTCCAAAATTAAAAAGATTTCATATAAATATATTAGAAGCTGTGATTGCATCTGCTCCAAAGTTCGCCTCAACTCCACTACACTTACCTTCATTACACGTCTTACCTTGACCGACAACACGACACAGTTTACCCACAATTCTTCATAATACTGGACAAACTAGTATTTCTGCACATTGCCGGCGTATTGTCACATCTGCACGCCATCTATTTGTTACAAGGTCGGCACAGGCGTCGGAGCAGTTGCCAAACAATATGTAGCCGGCAGAATTATTCCATAATCGTTGGGTAACGGCTATTAATAAATATTTCCATACTATAAATGGATGGAGGAAATTAACTTTCTGCCAAGGACAGTGATGAAAGTTTTGTGGGGCGGAAAAATAAAGTTAACTGTTCATTGGTTGGTTGGTGTGTAGTGGTTGTTTTTATTGTTACAAAGCTCCTTGAAGGCCTTGTGTGACAATTCGTTCGAGGAGTACTTACGAGTACTGGGTTCTACTAACATACTTACTTCTGCTGCAGAGCAGAATTGCTGGTTTAGTTTCAGTGCATGTCAGCATAATAATATTTATTACATTTATTCATAAAAATAAATAAATCAATTCGATAAATAAATTTAAAAAAAAAACTATATTTAGGTGGTCGATACTTTTCATGATACACACCACTTGTTTAAGCGTTTTGACGACGTAGTATTTGGTATTATAATTCGGGTTGAGATGACTCGGGCCGAGCTGTCACTGACCCATTCCGGGTGATGGTCGCATTGCAAATGTCATGTAGTAGGTACGAGGGTATTGCCGTCGTGCTGTTGTTTTGTCGTGTAAAACTTGAGCAGAGGTTCTTGTTAAAATACTACCTAGTTGTTACATCAAGCAGTTCAGTCAGTAATTTTGTGAAATATGAAGTAACTATTTGGTTCTATGTAAAATATTGCACTATGCCGATTTTCTTAAAAATTTGTACCTACTGCAATCAAATTCACATTCACTTGACAGCGCATCCAGTCATGTTTAAGTTGTTTAACAGACATAAGTAAGATAGGTAAATTATATGAAGTTTAAAAAAAGATTTGTTTCTTTGATTACAGCTGAAGATTTTACAAAATGCAGACAAAAGGATTCAAAACTGAACGAATGTCTCAAAATGGCTGTTCCAGACGCACTCAGAAGGATGAAAAAAGGTAAGAAACATTATAAAATACCTTATAATAAAACATGGGGTTCTGCTGTTTCTACTTACGTGTAGGCTGAATATTGTAAATCCCATCGATTGTGTTTACTTTTAGATTTAAGAGAAGTAAAACCCAAAAAACCTGCAAAATAGACGCAACTACTCTGCTCGATCTAGCGACATAATTAATTTATCCAAGCTTGCAGTATCCGTTGTATTTCGCATTCATTCATGCAAAGTTGCACAAAACAATTGACGAGCTCACTGTGATGACTTAACAGTTTAACATGTGATTTGTGAACAACGCACGTGCTTTACGGATTTTTTAAGTAGCCTTCCGCATTTCTGTTTGTGGAACACTTGATTTTGACGGGCCCAGAACCGATTGATTCGCTGTTGCATTGCCATTCTTTTGGAGGGCATTTATGCCGTCCTCTCTTAGTTAGTTATTAGGCCGGTGCGAGGATAGTCAGAAGTTAGAAAATCGATATTCCTCAATAACTGGGTAGTCATGATCTCCACCATCATATTATTAATCCAAAGACTCCTAATGATGGATATTATTGATTTCATTAATTAAATTAAATACATTAAAAGATTTAAAAAAGAATCGTGATTGCTTGTTTGTATTTGGCCAACCTATCGTATCATTACGAGGAACTACAAAAGATCGCGGGGAAGACCTGGATGAGACACAGACAGACCAGGGAAGCATGGCATATAAGCGAGGAAGCTTTACTCAGCAGTGGGTGGAACAAGGCTGCTTGGTATGCTGATGATGGTAATGATGATGATCGTATCACTTACCATTACATTGACTTATCTGGCAAACTGAGGGTCTATCTTTCCCATATCTTTGGACCCTTCCTCTCTATAAGAATCAATTACACTTTGGAATGGGCAATTAGCTTCATCTTTCTTAATGACCGACTCCTTTGATAATTCAAAACTGCCTGTAAATGGTTTGATTGAAATAAATGCATTGAGTTTGAGTCTATGCTTATAATTCCAGGTATCCCGTCACTATCAGTTCCTGAGATGGAGCCTCTCCACGTGAACAGCATCAACGTAGACTCCGGCTCAGGGCCGGTCGTCATCACGCAGCTGTACAAGAACATCAAACTGCATGGACTGACCGACACCGTGCTCACGTTGTACAAGTAAGTTAATGATAAATAAAGGCATATATATTTTAATCAAACTTCAAACGTTTGTCGACACGGTTGGCGCAGTGGCTGAGCGATCGACTGCTGCGCAACGTGTCGCGGGTTCGATCCCCGCACGGAACAAATATTTGTATGATCTGCAAGTAGTTGTTCCGGGGCTGGGTGTTAGTGTATGTGAGTTTCTATGTTCGTAAACGCACCCACGCTACAGGAAGAAATTCTTAGTGTGGAACAAGGTTAAAAAAAAAAAAAAAAAACCCAAATCCCGTTTTGATTTCCTACAAATATTAATAGACACTAATATATTTATGCGCCTCTTCGCAGTGGTGGCCCAGTGGTAGCGGCCCCGGCTTACGAGTTGAAGGTCATGGGTTCGAACCCTAGCTGACAGGCTTTACTTTGTGTAAACTATTTCATCACCACTGCTCTCAAAACGGTGAAGGAAAACATCGTGAGGAAACCGGCATGTCCTAGAACCAATAATTCAAAGACATGTGACATCTACCAACCCGCAGTGGGCCCGCGTGGTGGATAGTCACATGCCCGCGTGGTGGACTCATGGAGGTCGTAGCCTCTCTATGAGAGGGAGTGCCTCTCATAGAGAGGAGACCTGTCCCAGAAATGGGAACATAATAGGCTGATTATTTTATGTTATGCTACTTGGGTGTAGCACAATTCTAACCTAGCCTTACTCATTTGATTGGAATGCTCTAGCTAAGGCAGCCCAAGAACTCTGAGAAAAGGCCCAAAAGTTAAAAAGAGCCTAGGACATCATTAGAATGTCAATAAGTTTTTAGGGGATCAATTAAATGTTTGCCATAAATAATAATAAATGATATGACTATAGACTTTTATACGTCGAAAATAAATAATAATACCTATATTAATAGATGAGGTCAGTTATTCTCTGATAAGATAACTCAGAGGTCACAGTCTCTTTTAAAGTCCCGACATTATCTTGGTAAAGCCGTATGACGATCATGTATATTACTGTCTGAAATCAGTTTTCGTGAAAGAACCACACAGATTTGAGTGAATCTGTCTGTCACGCATGCTCGTCTACCTCAACTTATTTTACTTTTCCAGGGCTGATCTCAGAAACTACAGACTCAGGACGGACTCGATCACGCCCAAAATGGAGTTCATAGCAGACTACATCATGAGGGGAAGGATTCTGCTGCTGCCAATACAAGGAAAAGGCATCGCTAATATTACAATGGGTGAGTGTAACGCCATCTAGTAGGGAGTACCATAACTAATAAATTAACGCCATCTAGTAGGGAGTAGCAAAACTAATAAATGAATACCATCTAGAAGGTAGTAGCTGTAGGTGTTTGCTACTATTGCGTGTCAAGTGTAACGAGTTTAATATTATTTTTATATTTTATCCAAATAAAACGACAGTCTGTGTGCTACAAGCGATTATGGTAAACATTTGTGAACTATTATGCGAAAAATGTAGGTATAGATAAAAGCAACATAGCGGCGTTAGTTCCGATTTTGGTCACGCACAAAAAGATTTTTTCTCAAACAGGCTTGGAAATTCGAACATTATTTTGACAACCTTCTCCGAGATAAATCGAAAATGCTGTAAATGGTCAAATAGATGTGAGCGTGAGCTCATAATCGTAGTGTAATAAAAAAAATAGGACGATCTTTTGACTTCGACACAATGGCAACCAAGGAGCTAACTTATCAAATATTTGATTAAATTTCGATTTGGCTTACAAATAGAGCTATCAAAGTAATGAAGAAACAAATGAACATGAATAAACGCGTGAAATTTTTTATCGTTGTTCGTCATTTTTGATTCTGGATTTTATAATAAGTATATTCTTTAGTTTGAGAAAAGTACTATACAAACCTTGGATGCAACCAGGCATTGATGGACTCACGTATGTGTGCCTTGCATTCGGCCACATTTTCAAGATGAAAATGAAATGATCTAAGACATTAAATTATTTAGGAAATTATAAAGCCCAAAATTAACTAGTCTTTTTTAGGGTTGCGTACCCGAAGGGTGCCAAACGGTACCCTATTACTAAGCCTCCGCTGTCGATCCGTTCATGCGTCTGTCTGTCAGCGGACTGTATCTCATGAACTGTAATAGGTAGACAATTGAGATTTTCCCAGATTGTCCATTTCTATTGCCGCTTTTAAATGGGGTCATACAAGAAACGTGTTTTTTTTCGGCGTTTTTTGCTAAATTAAGGTGGTACGGACCCTTCGTGTGTGCGTCCGACTCGCACTTGGCCGGTATTTATAATTTTTCATTCAAATGCTGTGTTCAAATGTCATTACTACACACCACAAATTTTATGAAATCGTAAGCGGATACAAGTAAAATATAAACAAATATGTTAAACTGCAAATAATGCTGTAAAGTGGTAATGTGCTACTGCTGAGCATGAGGTCCTGGGTTCGATTCCCGGGTCGGGCATAGTGTTATTGGGCATTTCCATCTGGAATTTCTCAGTAGCATCCCGGAGTCTGGATGTGTGCCCGGTTGAAGGCAATAGGCTCGCCCCCTATTACATGGGACTTAAACATAACTGGCGAAATGTGGATGTACTATAGTTACACCTCTGCCTAACCCTTCGGGGAACACAGGCGTGATGTTATGTTATGTTATAATTTTTGTTTAATAAACGTGGTGAGTATTGTATAAAGTTACTGCGTTGTAAACTGTGTGGTTGTGGTCGCAACCGTATGTTTGCTGAACGCGTGGTGGGTTCAGTTCCCAGCTCGAGCACACTGTTATTGAGTTTCGCTATGATGCGCATTTCTCAGCAGAATATTTGTGGAATTGACTGAACAAAAACTATGTTTTCAGAAAAATTATAGCAGAATATATAAACAATGTTTTTATTTCCTTTAAGATCAGTGCAAGTATAGTTCTATAAACATCCAATTCTATGGCGTGACAGCTTTTTTCTGATTAATGATGAAAATGTACCTATTTGAAAATCAGCGTTGGATTTTTGCTGAAATGAACTTACATGGCGCGGTCGTGAGGCACACATGAACCTATATTTTTAATTTATGTTGGTTTTTCAAATGTGTCCATTGCATACGGTACCTACTGTGTCAAATAAACACAATTATTTCTTATTTCTTTGCCTAAAACCAGTATTTTACCTTTCCAGTGAACCTCGTCGTGAAACACGACCTCATCGGCGAACCAGTCGTGAGAGACGGACAGAAATACATGCACATCAAAGACTATAGAGTGAAGTTCATACCGCAGAGAGTGGTGCTGCACTTCACCAACCTGTTCAACGGAGACAAGGTGCTCGGAGATAATATGAATGAGTGAGTTATCATTATTTTATTAAATTATTCGACCTGCCCTTGTTTTACGGCGTATTGTAAATCTAAATCCATATTTTTTTTCAGATTCCTGAATTCAAATTCGGATCTCGTCTTCAGTGAGCTGAAAGAATCCTACGAAAAGGCCCTGAGTTCAGTGTTCCAGAATGTTACCAATGAAATATTTGACAGAGTACCAATGAACAAAATATTCCTTGAAGATTAGGTTATCATTACAAAGCTATGTAAGAATAGCAAGACTTGTTTGCTAGTTGCAAGAATTAAATTTAAAACAATCCTTTTGGGTAAGCGAGGGACAGAAATACACCTTCAAGTATGTGGTATTTATTGAAGCTGCTTTAATTAGACTTCGTTATAATAAGTTACGATAAATTTTATATTAAATAATTTAGTTCTAAGTAAATAATTTTATAAAATGAAATGCCGTTTTATTTAGTTTTACGAATTTTTTAAGATTTACCGCAAGAATTTGGTAGTTGGGAGATGATGGGACCGCTTTCTTCGTGTCCGCATGGACTGAGGAGTCTTGTGAGCAGGAGCAACTAGAACATTGAGAAAAGCGCCATCTCTTATTCGTTTCTAGTAAATTTGTCGGTGCGTCGCCTTGGTCGGCTGGTGCAAGATGGGTTCTCTCTTTTTATTGCCGTTGCCGGGTCTCCTCTCATTCAGTTCTACGTCCAGCGCCTCGCGTTCCCTCATAGCTTGGTGGGCGGTCTTCAAGCAGACTGTTTTGCAGAACACTTCGTTTATTATAACTACTGAAATTACAATGATTGATTTTGATTAACATATTGCCCATAAGATGGCAGGGTAAATCAGTTTAGGGCTGCGTTTGTAGATTTGCGATTTATTGAATGCTCCAAAAACTTAACATCTTGACTTTCAGCGAAGCAATAACAATATTTTAGCAATGAGCACAGTCTATAATAATATACGTAGGTATTGGTCATAAGAACCGTTCAACTTGATTTTTAGCAGACATCAGTAAAAATGGCCCACCCGCTAGCAATCAGTTCACCTGTCTCCGAAGTCTGTAATGCGGCTCCATATCCTATGCGCCACTTGCTACAAAAATGGTACTTAATTCAAATGACACTTACATAATCCCACCAAGAGTAAGTATATAATGAGCCCCAATATTAAGGCATCGTACTCCATTTTCCAAAGATCTAGAAGAAGAAAAATAATGAGTTGGCTTTAATACCTTCTTGATGCAATGAAAATGCCCATTGCCACAGACCACACAAGATTTCTGTACAGATTGTTTGCGTCAATACTGATATTAATAAATAACCGGCTACTGTGCGGCTTGTTATACAGCTTGTTGCTACTTGGGAAGCCTTTTTGGCCATGACACAAACGGCCGGCTTTTGTTGTCTGCCAGGATTAATCGTATGCTACACTTCCAAAATGTACTTACTAGCAAGCTCTGTGAGGTCTGGTGGCTCTGATCAGTTCCCTAATGGAGCAGAACACAGCAAACACTATTACTAAAAAGATCGCCGTCTGCCAGAAATTTGCCACGAGAGAGTTGGTCATCCTCAAGAAGAGATGCCCTTCCTTGAATCTAGAACGAGTGATCATAGTTTACACATTTATATTTCATCACATTTATGAGGAACAGAGAGGATTTTTTTGGACATGAAGGGAGGAACCTTAAAAAGGTCTTCTCAAACGAGAAATTCTGTGGTTTTTATCGTTTTTAGGCTTCCTACATTCCCATAACAACTATACCAACGCTTCGAGTTATATCGCTTACTACCAGATAGTTTCATTTCGGATAGTTTCCGTTGCAAAAACTCTTCAGAGTAGCTTTCTAAACTCTTAAGCGTAGAGGATTATTTTACTTTTAAAGAACACATTATAACCAACTGTCTGGTTTTTCCCAATTATGTAAGGGTCGACTTCTAGTCTACCCGAATTCAGTTGAATACTATTATTTTACATGGAGGGACTGCTATCTGACCTCCACAACCCAGTTACTGGGTAACGCTATACCAACTGGTAAGACTGGTTGTCAGAATTTCGGGCTTCTCCTGTAAGGACTATCCAGAAATATACTAGATTATATAATATAAGATTATTAGATTTATAGAACTCACCAAGCTCACGAAAGACACGACAAAACGTTTCCTTGCGCATGCCTAGACAACCTGACGATTTCTCTAATGGACAGGAATGCGGCAAACACTATGACGAGGAAGAAAGTTGTGTTGAATAACTGACCAAGCACTAAAAGTACGCTCATCATCAGGATGAGCCCTGAGTTGGTTCATGGGACCATCACGGTAGATTTCACCTAACAAATTGACAGAGTTGACAGTCTGTGAGTCATTTACAGAACTTGGGCAGAAAGATGACACTTATTTTCTTTTTCGAAGTTTGAAGGTCTGTTGATATGAAAAGGTTTAGTGACCTGATTCATTCATTTGTTTGTATATAATAATATATTTACAACGCTACAAGGTTCTTTTGGCGCGTGGCTCAAATCGGAACTAAGGCCGCCATGCTCTTAAGTCAATACAATTTCTGTTACAATTTCACAGGACCTGTTTCACCACCTACGATTAAGTTCCTATTAACTTACTTGGCAGATAATTTCGAACAATTTCTGTTCCATTTTTTATTGTAGGTATTCTTTATATAGTGGCTATTCAGACATCGTGAAATAAGCCCATAAGCTTACCAACAAGGCCCGCTGTAAATGTCCTTCAGGCGCCAAAGATCCTTGTAGGTTGTAGCACGCCAAAAAGTCCATCATAAGCTACGTCCCCCACTTGTAACAAACACGCCAAATCCTTTCCCAACATAGTGACCGACATGTTACGCATAACGTGAACTTGTGGCTTTAAGCACTCAGTGAACCTCCAAACTAGTCCACACAAAGGCGCAACGACGGTTCGGGACTCAGACCATACTTTTATTATTGTGCTTAACTACAGCCGAGTTGACATGTCGTAGGCAGGGTTAAAGAACAGAAGATTTCAACGCGCGGATTAGCGCTGAAAGTTGAAAATGGGCGCTTTTATTTCAGCATTTATTTAGGTGCCCCTAGTGTTAGTGAAAACGGGCATGACGCTCCTTTCATAGAATTTTAATGTCGTCAGGGAAATAGACCATCTATTTTCAAGCGTGGTTAGGTTAATCGATTTCAGTTAATTACTTGATGTGTGTTATTCTTGTGATTGGGTTTAAATGGTAATAAAAACAACAATTTAAGATAAACTTATCGTTTATTTCATGAATAATAACAGATATCTATGGCATAGTCACTGGTAACATTACGTCGAACAGAAATAATGTAAATTAACTAAAATCTTAGCCTCTAAACTTTTTCATTGTTACACTATCATAAAAAAGACATAACCCTTCTTCACAGTCAGGTAAAGCAATATTTCAGGAGACTTTATTTTTTTTGCTATATTTTGTTTTTTTTTTATGATAGTAATATCAATGTCTCTGCACATTATTCATATTATTATAATATTGTGATGAACATCCTCCAGCTTTTAAAAGATTATACCTACTTAGATATAATAATATAAACTTTCATAATAAAATAATTGAGGATGTCCATTTTGGGTCATCTGTTTACCAAATTCTTTTTATTATTTCCGTTTTTTAAACTTTTTCTTTCTTTTTTATTATTCAATATTCTTGGTGTAATTTTTAATGAAAAATAAAACCAAAATAATTATTATAAATTATTTTTATTATTGTAAGTAAACAGATGACATATTTTTGAAGGCTTGAGCGTTATAAACATTTCGTAGGTTTTGACACAAATTAAAAAAAAGAAAAAGCCCTATATGACAGAGGAGGAGAGATATTACAAAAAAAAAACACAGTATTTATGTAAAAACATTATGGATCGTGTACATTACGGTATGGGACAAATCTGGTCCATTGTGTTTAAGAGCCTTGACATTTTAGCTTAAGCATAGCATTACAACATAGAAGTAACATTTGTGACATCTTATTATGGGTCTGCTTAAAGACCGAAAGATAAAAAATCGTAAAGATATTTTACTTACAGATAATTACTTCAATCATTAATTTAATTAGCATTAAATTATCTATTACAATGACAGAAGTAATATTTTAGTAAAATGTTATTTTGACCATCAGTTTTTCTTTTATGATGCAGCAATTATTCCAAACATTTACAAATGCAGACTAAATGTAAAAGTTTTTATTAATCAAAATAAATAAAAATGTGGCCAAAATAACATTTTGTCGATGCCAATCTACAGCTATGTCTTTACTACAGCTTTAACTTTGAAACGGACGGTTTTATGGCAACTAGTGACATCAAATGTTTTTTTTTTTTCATTAGTGTGCAAAAATATCTCTTTTAAAAGTAAACTACAATGAGGTATGAAAATGGATGTTCAAGTTTTTTTTTGTTGATAATTTGTAATGCCATATTATCATTTGGTTTTATTACAAAAACGCTACGTGATTATTTATTTCTTTTTATTAAAAACTCTACAGATTTCATAAGCTCTAACCTTTCACAACCTATACAAAATGAGATTACTTTTAAACAAAAATTGCTGAATATCCCGGCTACTCCAAACATGGAATGATATTTTCGTTAAATGCATAATTTCAAACGTCAGATAGTTAAGTAGATTATTTTATTTTAATTAATTAGTAAAGTTTTACCGGGAAGTTATAAAAAAGTAATTCTAAAACTTAAAATAAACTTAACTAAAACTTGTCATCTTGTAAAATAAACGTACTTGAGTACTTATTCTTAGATTATTACTATTAGTAATATTGTATTATTTTACTAATAGTAATATTTAAAAAGGGGTTATTAGAAGTCTGTAAAAAAAGACTGTACCAAAGTTTAACCTTTTACAAAAAAAACACAATATATTTCTTTTTACTGGTGTATCTACTTAATAAAATGACTTTCTATAAATTCCGATTTTCGGGTAAACTTTGGTCCAATTTGTGAACTAAAAACCAAATAAATGTGGGGGCCAAGTTTCACAATTACATAACTAAACTTAAGACTAAAAATTGTAAACAGCTTGTGATCGCATTTATCCAAAATAATTAAATTAACAATAACTAAACAATAAAATCTAATTTATTTTTGCTTAGCACCATATTTAACCGACTTTTAATAAAAATAGAGTGCTGTATTATCCGCTTCAGTTACATTTATAGGCTTTGAAGCTTTATGCTATGCTCAGGCAATCAGTTTTATAATTATAGGCTTTATTTCCTCTGAAATAAACTCCTGAAAATATATTTTTTTATCGCCGATCATTGAGTAATAGTATACTATAAATAAATTGTATTTTGCGTCAGCATGATTAAGTCAACACACAATTTCATAAAAGTCGGTTTCTATGCAAATAGATGAAAAAATGTGATAAATTCAAAATGGTTGATGTTACCATTGTGTTATTAAAAATGTTAGTACAAATTTTCTAATCGATAATTAGTACTAAACTATGGTTAAAATTCTAAAAATCGTCATCATTCTTGGACGAATTACACCATTCTAACTAACGTCTGGTGCAATACACGTTTTGGACAAAATGACTACTTCAGTCGTAGTTTAAGTCGAAGCCGGGTTTAAGCCGGTCTCGTGAGCGAAGTAGTACCCACGGCAAATACCCCACAAAAGTCTGGTCCATGAAATTCTGAACTCAGATTGGTTTAGGCCACTGAATTTGTGGACAGGTATCAAGTAAGTACCGTGGCTAATCGCTTGAGACCAGTTCTCGTCTAATCCGTTTATAATCGTACCGCTTATCGCTACATACACAAAGATATGCGATATTAAAGTCCATACATTTCCCGTCATATAAATATCACACTCAACGCCAATTGGCAGCAATCCTTCACTGAACTATCACCAATTTAATTTGACCTGTCTTCACAAACTAAGCACTACCATAAATAGTTCAATTATCACTGGTTAGCGTGTCCACGCTGTCGCCAGACTCCTGTCATGGGAATTGTGACGTGGATGTAGACCTCCTGCAGCCAATGGACACCGGTGCCGGTATCCGGGACGACCCATTCCTTTGGTCTTTCCTAGGAGCGGCCAACTGCCTTGTACTAGTAGATCTTTCTAATTTTCCATCCGACATTACCCAGGCTGATGTGAAGTCAGCGTAGTCTGAGTCCTTAGAGCTAGTTCTGGATAGAGAATCGTCTCCTTTTGAATATGTCCTAATAATCTCCTTCATTTTCTCAAGAACTGATGCATCATCCTTCGCGGCTTCTGTTGACCTTAAGATCTGTTCTAACAAAGGACTCAAAGGCTTTTGACTCGGTGGGGACCTAAGAGTGGCGCTGCTGGCTCTAAGAGGGGAATTCCTCTTGAAAGCATCAGTCTGTGGGGTCTTAGCCCTCATTTTGGGAGATTTATTCGGGTTTTCAAACGTGTCTGCTCCCAAAGTGGGCCTGGACTTAACTTTAGCCTGAGTTGGAGCTGTCCTTCCGCTCCATGTATTCCTGGCAGTTGGCGGCAGTTTTGGGGTCAATTTTGGTGATGTCTGAACCGGATTCGCGGTGTGTTTCGGGCTGGGTGTGTTCCCGCGGCTGGGGGTTCGGTTTCTGACTGGAGAATGTGGTATGCGACTGGCCTGACGGCTTCTAATGGTCTTCGTGGGAGACTGGGACGCTTCCCGAGTAGCCCTGAGGCTCTTGCTGGGAGAGTCGTTGTTCTCTGTTACGATGACTACGCGGTCTGGGCTGCCTCTGATAGACTTCTCGTCAATGGAGCTAGGTTTCCTGCCTCCGTAGAAGGTGTCTGAGAAGTCAGTCTTGCGCAGGCCAGTGTTGAGGCTCACGTGGGTGTCGACTCGTTCGTTCTTGTCAATGTGACAACCGTCGTCTTGGTCGAGACGCTCTGGAAATAGAGATAAGAAAATTGAGATGGAGAAATATTTTGATATAGGTTTGTCCACGAAAGCAGTGAGAGCAGTGGTGGCCCTGTGGTAACTGCCTTGTAGGTCGTGGGTTCTAACCCAGACAGGCGCTTTACTATGTGTAAATAATGTCATCACCACTGCTCTCAAAACAGTGAAGGAAAACATCGTGAGGGACACGGTCATGTCCTAGACAAAAATTCTAAGACATGTGACATCTACCAACCCGCACTGGGCCCGCGTGGTGGATTACGGCCCACTGCCTCTCACAGAGAGGAGGCCTGAGTCCCGACAGTGGGAATATTATAGGCTGATTATGCTAATGCTCTGTATGCATAATGTACACGAAAATGTGTTTACTTATGAAGTTCTAAGTTCCATATTAGTAAGTACAACACAGTAATTCAAATGTATGAAATTCAGATGAATTTTTAGCTTGAGCCAGTTATGATTACTTTACTGATAATTCCTGCATATCATGCAAAGATTTAACCATAATTGTCAACAGCCATTACGAGTAACAAACCAGTAACAAACCTGTCAAGCCTTTTAGAAAAATATTACAACACCTAATCTATCGCTTACATTATTTAGCACTATAATTAATATCAACAAGCTAGTTAGTGACATTCTCATTCATAACCCTTTGACTAACCCTCGGATCATAAAAACAGTATCTAATTTACAATGCCCATGTTTGGAGGATAATAACAGTTAGATTAAGTTAATAATTCTGACCATATCGGGCTGCGTCCGTGTCCATTTACAGACAGCCGGCGGTCGTGGTAAGGACTTCCCTTTTCCGCAAAACTTTGCTTGGTTAAGTTAAATGTTTATAGAAGAAATATTTTATGAAGTTGTGAGATTTTCACTAGTACCTGCACCATTTTTGTTTGGAAAATCATTTGATGGCTCATCTGATGACTATATGTTACTAACTAGAGGCGCTGGCTTCGTGACTGAAAGATTGAATAGGGAACTATGAGTCGTGTCGTGATTGATATCTGCATCTGCACGAAAATTATATTTTTCCTTCGAGTCTGGCTGTTCGTGCATGGAAGATTTATGTCTCTTACCGAAAGTTAATTACATAAAAACAGTTACTGTTTCGTACTACCTGCCACCTGCCACCCTTTGTTTCTAGAGGTTGACAAACCCTAAGTAAGTCGCAATACCAATGAATGTAAATATCTACAAAAGAATGCAATAGGCTGCCGATATCCTTGACTTCAAAGCTTCAATAGCCTTTATCTTTTCGTTCATTTTCACATCGTCACGTGCAGTCACATGTTTGATTAAACAAGATCGCAGGTGTTGAAGAACGTGGCAATCTGCGCGGGAAAAGAAGTGGCTCTTCTATCTTTTACCGTGAGTATTGTAAAAGGAAATTTTGTTCCCGGTTTCCGTAAAACTGATAAACATAAAAGTAACTACCTACTTAGTACGCTCAGGGCGCATATTATGTAACTGCTGTGATTGGTTGATCAAAATAACAATAAATTCAATCACTTCGCTCGATGGTTGACAAAAGAATAAATTATTTCATAGAATTAGGCCTTCAGAAATCGGGGGTATGGATTATTTTGCTAAAGGTGTTGGACATTCTTAAGGCTCTCGTAGACAGGCGCGACACACGGTAGAACAATTTCCATGTAGTTTTCATAGAAATTGTTCCACCAGAGTCGCGTGGCGCCTGTCTTTGGGAGCCCCTCTTTGCCGACACCGATAATAATTCGTTCCAAAGTAGTAATCCCTCAAGATGGACATAATCTTTACCTTTGGATGCCTGGAAAACCCTGTCCGGCTTATTGTCATCAGTAAATTCACGCTTATTTTCAGAGTCACGTGTGTGAAGGCGTGGGTACAAGTAGTTAAGTGACGGAGTGTTACACTATTAGATTGAGATCATTAGTGACACTTACAATGTTGTTATTACAAGGAAAAGTAAAGAAACAATGTTTATTTTGTCACAGAAACACGTGTATATAAAAAAAAACAAGTTAGCTTGAGCTATGTCATGGTTAGAAAATATCCAACTAACTTTATGACGGTCAATACTTGTTTGACCAACTAGTTAAAAGGCTAAATATGCTACGTATTCTCCTCAAAATCCAAACTTTTTTGTGATCTAATTATGACACTACAATCATTTTAAACTACCCCAACTTTTTTCAATCAAAATGCGCAAAAAGAAACAAAAATATTCGCGTAAAATACATTCAATTTCGCGTTAACTCTGGACTAGTTTCTTATAAACGTATTAGTTGGTCCTTATGTCCGCGCCCACATTCAAGAACATTTAGTTATAACAATGTTGTCAAGTCCATGTTGGGCGGAATGTCGTTCACTGCCTTGCAGGGTGAGCAGGAGTCCAGGTGACTAATGTGTGGGTTTATTAATATTATTAATGTGTGTTATGTGACATTTGTCTTTTGACCTTACACGGGAAAAGAATGCATGGCTTTGAAAAGGAATTTAGTTCACTTATTAATGACACAGCAACAAAGTATCTAGGCAAAAAAAATAGGGACTGACTACTTACGAACGTTAACGACACAACAAAAAAAACCAACTAAATAATGTAAAGTGAAAACACTAAACTTGTGTTAAATGTTTTGAATTTTATTTAAAAAGAGATTTAAAATAACCGCGAACAAAGCACGTCCGCTATAATTATACAATTGATTTGATTTCCTACATCCATACTCTTGACTACTAATACAAGGTGGCGATTTAGGGCAAAGAAGACTTGTTAACTGCGTTCAAGAGCTGTCAGTGTCAATATTCCATATCAATGATGACACTGACAGCTCTTGAACGCGGTTTAGATTTGCTGATCGCGTTTTATTGGTCAAAGTCGCCCTTAGTCGCCTGTATCCAGTGGAGTGGGGGTCCAAGGGAGTGATTCTACCCGTCACATTAAATAACTTTCGCTATGAAACACATAAGCGATGCGTGAATCGCCATCACTTTGTATAATTAAAAAAAAGACAAAATTTAACCACATTTTTCCTTTTGATTAAGTCAACATTCTTAGTAAAATATTAATTCTTCAAGATCACAATCAACACATACTCGTAGTTTCTATTCGTGTTATTTATTAGAACCGATAGCATCGCCTTGTACATAATTAGTGGCACTTGTATATAATTACAACTTTTGATAACGTAAATGGCGAATGCTTGTAGAATAAGATAAACCCCTGGCATTATCAACTTGTAACCGAGGAGTGTTGTATGTACCTACTAATGAGGTGGAAACGCGATGTGCTTTTATTTTTTTTCTTTGTTAGTTGTCGAAACTGAGTGAATTATTGGTTTATGACTCCTTACGTCGTTACGGGTAGTAAGAAACCACAAAATTCTGACAACCAGTCTTACTAAGGGGTATCGTGTTACCCAGTAACTGGGTTGTGGAGGTCAGATAAGGAGTCACTCCATGTAAAATACTGGTATTCAGCTGCATCCGGTTAGACTGGAAGCCGACCTCAACATAGTTGGGAAAAAGGCAGGCAGATTGATATTAATTACTCACACTCCTTGTGTTGAATGAATGAATGAATGAAATGCTCCGATCCCAGCGTGGTTTAACCAGACTCAATAAATCGTATGAACCCCAAGATTTGCATTAGCCCCTGGAGCCTCATGTTGCATGGGGCTACAGATCCCATTGTATATCAAGGAGTAGACCGGGTGGAGCGGTAATAGTAAGGAATACGTACTCTTAGGATATGGAAGGATTTGCGAGCCATACTGGATATGCATCCATGAGTAGGCAATGGTTCTAGTGGAGAGACGGGTGATATTTTACTCACACTTCGTGTTGTTAAAGCTAATAATCTAATTATAGACATGGAAAGACATATCGCAAGCGGGAATCATAAATAAAGGGAGAAATTTCTGTGGGGATTCTGTTATCAATTTAAATAAGGAGGTGGCTAACGTGCCTATGATCGAATGGGACGTGTTTACCGCCATCAGAACCTGCAAAGCTTAAGGGTATGCTGATAGTTTTCCGACTTTAAAGACAAAGAACAGTAATAATTCAGTACTCTCTAATTTGACCAGCACTCACAGCCTTTAATCCAGTACGGAGCAATGCAGCTTGGCGATAGAATTAGGAATCTTACTACTAGAGTATCAGAATATTAAGCCGAATCTAGTACCAAAAAGGCTAGCATCAATACGAATGAATCTAGCATCGCTTTTTAAGGAAGTGCTCATTAAAATCGGATAAGACGAGGAATAACAATTATGATTAATTCAATTATCATCCTAATCAAATCAATTGACGTAATGACAATTATTATTAATAAATAATAATGAATGGACACGCAGATGTGGTTGCTTATCATTCACAACAGTGTAGGATACCAAAATTGGTTGCTCAAGGACTGCCATTGTTGTACGCGAAATTTGACGCAAACGGTTGATGTGGTTGACCGCGTCATAATTAACATAACATGGAAATGTACATGAGACATTTAGTAAGTGTTCCTTGTTATTAGATTATCCAATATATAGGTAAACTAGAAAAATTATAACAAAAATTTAACAGCGTTATGAAGATAAAGCCCCAGATGCTGTTTGTGGTTGCATCCCGGCAAAATATTGGTTTATTATAAAGAAGGCAACATAACAATGGTCAATTTTTACCAAAGACAATCCAAAGAAGCAAGAAGACTTGGGATTAACTAATACTTTTTTAAATAAAAAACTAAAATTCGTTAGAAATCTAGAAGTCAACAAAACATTTTTATCAATGTAACCTTGCCTTTAAACAACAAATAGAAGTAACAAATATTTAATGCGTTTATTAATTATTCTAGACCTAAAGAATGCCTATAGATATCATAACGAGATACCTTTAATATTATTTCAACTAACTCCGATTGGAATGTCACTCCTGACAAAGAGTATTATCAAGCACGCTATGCGAATGTCAGTGGCTTGTGCAATAGGTACTGTGAGTGTATACATGTCCGCGCATGCCATTTATGACACATGACTATGATCTGAGGAATTTCTAAACATAGGACACATCTGTTTGATAGACTCGTGGAGACGGGGTTACGATTGTCTTTACCTGTGTTGTATCTAAGGATGTTTTGCTTAAGATACTGATGTCATAGACATGATTGACTGATTAATAGATAAGTGATCAGTGTATGATGGTACTCGTGGCTAAATTATAACAGCCGACCTTGTCGACCGAAGGTTAAGCTACACTTGCCGCGGTCGCTTTTTGGATGAGTGACCATCTATAACACATCGAGACATATCCTTTTCTCGTTGGTCCCGGCTGTCATTCGTAGATCTTTGACATTTCTTACGGGAAGACAGAAGCCCAAAAGACTGATAACCAAGTCTTACCAAGGGATATCGTGCTACCCACTGGGTTGTAGAGGTCAGATAGGCAGTCGCTCCATGTAAAATTATTCAGCTGCATCCGGTTAGACTGGAAGTCGACCCCAACATAGTTGTGAAATGGCTAAGTAGTCAGATTGATACAGGAGATCTCGCGCAAAGTCCTATCGCATAATATGCTGAGGACCAAGGTGTTGTTAAAAGTCTAGCTAACCCTTCGCATACTAGGTGAACGAGTATCGAGGATTACCTTAAATGTGATGGGTTGGCTATCCCCTGGCTGGCCCTTAGCTTTTTGATATAACTAGTCCTACCAAAGCGGTATCGTGTTACGCAGTGACTCTATTGTGGAGGTTAGATTGGCAGTCGTTCCTTATAAATACCTAAATCGGGTTAGACTGGAAGCCGCCCAAAATTGTTAGACTAGTGATTGATCAATTATGTTGTTTAATACAAGGAATATGCTGTCCATACTTTTGTCAAAGTCAGGAGAGTAACCAACAGATCAGGGGTTGATATTTTATAACAAACATTTATATGCTTTGACCAGTTTTCTTTTTCAAGAAAACAAGAAAGGGTGGTATTTAGGTTAATGTACAATACGTTTTAGCTACTCTATACACAAGGTAACATCAGCAGACTATTCATGAGGACAGTGCAATTTAACGGTACGCTGCGACCAGTTGCGAAGATAATTGCAGGATGTATGGCGTTAGTTATAAGAGTAAGCGATCGCTATAAATCTAAGTAATGAGAGGTAGCGAGAGTGGGTAGACATCGCTGCAAAATAACCAATGCATATTATATACTGTTTACTACGAAAATAGTTTCTGTTTTATTTATTTTTTTACCCATTATTCGCTTAATGCAACTATAAAGTATTTCGTATTAGATAATTACATGCTGTTGGTTTTTCAAATAGTAAATAAAATCTCGTGTCAATTAGTTACGTGTTGATTTATTTTTCCATTAACCGCAACTGATTTATCAGCTAGACTTAATGAGGCTTCCAGTATACGAAAGTAATTCCTCGTTATTTTTAAAGAAAGAAAAAGAAAGAAAGTCGGGAATAACTTGTAATGAATAATCGCGCTCTCTCATGACTTATGCTACATACAGTGTGTGCACAAAATATTCGTTCAGGTTGCATGTCTGTTTGCAGCGACGTTTCAATAACACTAGTAATGACTCTTGCTGAAATTTGCACAATACTACACAAATATGACTGTGTATTGTAAGTACACATTGTTGTACGGTACACTAGTACAGGTGACAGGAGTATTGCTTATGTGTTTGTTACTATCTATTTTGGCATTCATGCAGGTACTACTTACGGCTAACGATGCAGACAAATAAATCCTTATAATTTAACTGCAGTAGATTTAGAAAGGGGATTCTGATCTAAAGTGATTCGAAGACAATGATGTGACAATACTAATGGAATAAAAATGAAGCCTTACTACTTTAATTTGGAAAAATCATCAAATAGACGAAACGCTAATACTTTTAAAACAGACTTGCTACGTCCGTACTTAGAACTTGGGTGGGATATAAAAGCGTTTTTAGCCATGCAGTTTTCATTCAATTCTCTTTTACAATTTGCACGAAACGAAATACAGCTGTCACCAACATCCTATTTGCTGTTCATCTGCAGTATTGACTTTAGCAACAGTCACGTGTGTCTGTATGTCTATCCGTATGTTTGCACAAATGTCGAAACATCGCGGTGAGCGGATATTATTTGTGCAATATTCATAAAGAGTCAACAGAACACTTGAATAGTGCAAGTAATTACTAAATTGTGTATTGTGCAGTCGCAAAAGTTTTTAATCATCTTGTTTAGATACATGTCATGCTAGAATAAAGTTTTTAGCAGCAATTTACATAACTTCACCTGTGTTCCTCGAAGGGTTAGGCAGAAGTGTAACCTATAGTACACCCACAATTCGCCAGTTAGGTTTAAGTCCCATATAATAGAGGGCGAGCCTTTTGCCACCAACCGGGCACAAATCCAGACTGGGCTGGGACCGGGCTGCTACTGAGAAATTCCAGATGATAACACTTTGCCCGACTCGGGAATCAAACCCAGGACTTCATGCTCAGCAGTCGCGTTTGCGACCACTAGACTAACAAGGCAGCATTTCGTGGAAGTAAAATGATACATGTAAATCATACTTGCAACGGAATTCCTGTTAATCATACGCATTCCTATCAGTCACCATGGCAGGACCATAAATATTTATTATAAAGCCATTGCACCACTTGGTCATTAATTAGGACTGGCTAGATGGAATTAGTGCTTGTTGCAGATTCTAGACCAAAGAGTGTAACGTTCCCATTTAAATTGTCCTTAAATTGATACGAATAAGACCAATAATCTAAATTAGCTAGATACTGAATGATATTGGCCATGAGAGATTCATTGATGCAAGATAGTATTTTGACAAAACTTTAAGAGAAAACGTGTAAACGCCC
Source organism: Agrochola macilenta (assembly GCA_916701695.1). Lineage (NCBI taxonomy): Eukaryota > Metazoa > Arthropoda > Insecta > Lepidoptera > Noctuidae > Agrochola > Agrochola macilenta. Next base: position 19,381,184 of record OU753573.1, on the reverse strand, counting down.
TCTGAATTTTATACATTTGATTACAGCGAACTCTTTAGAATCCTTTGGATGCGAGAAGCACAGGACTGGCCGATGTGGGGACGCTTTTGGGAGGCCAATGTCCAGCAGTGAACGTCAGAAACGATGATGACGAAGCAAGATTTGTTAAGAATTTAATAAGACATAACTTACCATTAAATTCTGCATCTTCAATCGAGTTCTGGCTGTGTAATGAGTATCTGTTCGTAGTTTTCGTAGACGGAGACCCCTGTGTAGACCCGGCCACCACTCCCAGGCTCCTGTACCCCTCATCAGACACCTCAGATCCATTATCAGACGCACTCTCAGCTGCAGGAGCCGGAGAAACTGGTCTAGGACTCCTATTCCTGATCCCATGCGGGGTTGGGACTAAATGGTTAGATATTACGATCTTGGTCCTTCGATCTGGGGATGACGATTTCCTTGTGGGGCTGATTGCTCGAGGAGCCAAATGCCGTCTGCTTGGAGAAGCGGCTCTATCCAAGTCTCCTAAGTAAGGCAGACTGGTGGGAGCATCACTGAGCCTGTGATTAGACTGGTAGTGTCCAGATTTCGGTTCTTCATTATACATTTTGGAGTTGTATTGAAGAGACATTGGCTCATAAGTCTTTGGCTCAGTTTTGGTGAAAGGCAGGGATGTTGGGCCAGCGTCTGGTCGTTCGTAGGTGACGGTGGCGCCAGCCAGGTCATGCTTGGGGCGGGCGAGGCGGGCAGAGAGGGAGGTGCGGTGGGAGGCGCGGCATCTGCAGGGGTCGTGCTTGTCCAGGTAGTGGGCCAGTGTGTCCCAGCCACCTCCAACGCGGACCATGACGTGGGAGCGGAGGATCTGTGAAAAAAGACAGAAATTTAATTAAGTCTCTTTAAAAAAATATAGGAGTCACGACTATCATTTTATATAGGCGCAAAAAGCGTACCATCAAATTTTCATTGAAACTTTAATAAGGGCACTCTCATTCTCTTAACAAAACGTTCTCGATATCTCAACTATCTGATGGTCAAGCTGAACTACAGATCGATAAATAAACCTCACAGTACGATAGCTCTTACTTTAAAAGTTGCCACTAGAAATAGATTTACAGTACTAGAGAGTGCATTCAATTTGGAACCCGATCTCATGGTTCTACATAAAGGGCATGAGGCCGTTGTAGATCAGCTTATAAAGAACTACGTCTCGCTAACAAAAGGACCAGTACTTCTTGAGACCTCAAGTACTCGTTTATTAGAAATTCCAAATAAAGATTCACTGATACCGTGGGAATGCTACCTTGATAGTCCCAATCAATACATGTCTGGTGGCCTCGATCCGCCTTCGTTTACTTCTTAGCCTTGCATCCCTTAATATGGATCGATAGATAACATCCAACATATATTGACCCTTCCCTTCTAAACACTTGTTCCTAATTCGAGGTCTTCCTAAATTTGGAATAACGCAAATAGTCAATATAAATTGACCTGCCTCCTAATATAAATCATTTGCAACGAGAGGTCAGTTTTAAATAGAAGCTATAAGGTCGAAAGTCGTTTTCTACAATGAGGCGTCCATACGATTTGACCAAACAAGGAATCGAATAGAATGAATCATAGATCCGTCGTCGAGGGAATTGGAACACTATCTGTATGTCCATAAATGTGATTCTTGTTTGCCATTAATGACTGTTCGAATGTTTTTTTTTTTCATTAAGTAAATGGCGCTTGAAGATCTATTTTTAGTGCTAATGAATATAGCGTTCGTTGTTTCGTACTAAACCCAGGCTTAATGGTATTTTGATACGAAATCAAATCGTAACTTGTTATACAAATTGAGAATATTTAATGCTAGTTTCAAAAATTTCGGAAATATGTTTTTAATTCTACTCTTTTAATTTTAGACATTATAATTATGCTTGGTACATTGGGAAATTATGTTGTTTTTTTGTTTTTCGTTAAATTGCGATCTGCCAGAAATTATCTTTGTTTGCATAGTTCAAATTGCAGTAGAGATTACACTTCTTTCATCTTTAATTACTTTTCAGTAACTAACATAAACAAGTGTCATTCTTCTATAGATACCCCAGTATCCCTTTAGGTATCGAGAGTGTTTATTTTTCTCCCACTTTCCTCACATCTCCGAATTTCAGGTTAACTAAACGGTTGGATCCTTTGAGCCGCATTGTTTACAGAGTTTCGTAATGACTTCTTGCGACAGACCGTGGCGTGCGGCGCGTGCGCACTCGTCCTCTGTCCACTGAGTTACGGTCATTGTCTTTAGAATGTTATTTTGCGATCGTTTTAATTGGTGGACAGAAGTCATGGATTAAGTGCAAAATAAGTACTGATGTTTCACTTCTTTTATAAATTTGGTCTGAAGTTCTGAACTAGTCAATGCTTAACGGAAATATTTCGGGAATAACGAGTTATATTGAAAAAAGGTATTAAGTAAGTTTGGGAAAAAAACCATGAAGAAATATATTTTCAGTCAGAATGCATCACGATATCTGGCTATACTTATGAATCACCCAGCAATACAATTGAAGACCGTGTACTTTTTTCTCGTCCCAAGTGCTAGCGATATCAAAGCACTTATCAAAACAAAACGTGAACTATTCCCCAAGTCATGTGCTTTAATGGCACTGCGTCTAGACAGGAAATCTCATTTAGACCTACAACGAGAACAATTTAATTGATTCCCCCTTTCCAGACACAATTTCAGGGCTTTTTGTTTCTTTCTTTATCAATTTGCTTTTTATCATTTTGCCTATCTCGGATAATTCTCTAGTTGGTCCTTTCGAACGTAGTTATAGATATAGAGTGTCCTACGATTTAAATTCTCTATGGGTTTCAGGTAGCTTATTCCGACATATGCATAAAAAGACAATTCAACTCACCCTGACGAAGATCAGCATCCTAGTATCACCGATCCTGTATTTTCCCTCCGAAACCCTCACCATCGGGAACTGAGTAGGACAGGAGCACCTCTCCACGAGGTCCCTGACTCTCTCATCTAAACTCCTCAAGTCATTGGTCACCAGCTGAGGCTGAGGAGCCGATGGCACGAGACCTAATGCCGAATCATCTGGTCTCAACTCTTCTCCTGCCAACTCTCTTTCTATCTGCCTCTCCATTTGAACCAGTAAAGGAGCTGGCATGCCTAGCACTGCTCCTTTTCTAGCTACTTCTAGAAGACATAGCACCACATGTTTCTCATTCTTTCTCAGGCAGAGATCGTCAGTTTCAAAGAGTAGACATTCTAGGATCCCAAGGGCTTTTCGGCACCAATCTATGAAGTTGGAAAGGTTGTCTCTAGCGAAGAATGTGCCAGCCTTGGCAGCGGGGAGCATGTTGACAGGAGGTCGTGTGCGTAGGGCTCTGGCGAGAGTGAAAGCATCGTCGGATTCTGGTTGTGGTGACTCGAAGATCAAGCGGGCTGAGTCGCGGACTGCGTTCGCGTGCTGCAACAAGGGAAAAACAAGATGTTAGGAGACAGTTTGTATTATGAATGGGAAAAATGATCCCGAAATCAAAACAATCAACTTTCCCCCTACATTTTGTCGAATTCTGCAATCATAAATGTATGGAGCAGCTTGTTTTTTTTTTTCGGGAAACCAGGATCGTTGACATATTAAAATTGTTCATAATAATGAGTACCTACAATGTTTTAAGTTATTTTAATTACATCTTGTATAGGAAAACTTTGAAAAAGAAATGATTGAAGTAAACTATTTCTGGAAACCATAATGCTCTGTTACTCTGTTATAATTTATATGTATATGCACTCATAAGTTCGCTATATTCCTACGTTACGATGCCCTATGGACAAAAAGACCAAGTTTATTGAATCAAGTGGAACAAAAAGTTTAACAATTAACGATGACTTTGTAAATATTAGTCAGCAAATATAAAGGAGACTTATCGATCTTTACCCGTCTGTGTTTTGTTCTGTTTTCATGGCCATGTTTAAACTAGAGCGACGACATTGAAGGTCAGATACAGATAGCAGAAACAAGTGTACGTCCCCTTCTTCCGGCAGGATACCAATACCCTGAGTGGTTACACACAAATCAAATGACATCAAAACTATGATTTGTTGCTATAGTTGTACTAGGATCTTTTGACGCGTGGCTAAAATAAGAACTAACGCTGCCATCTAGTTTTTTTATAAAAAAATTGTGACATTTTCACTAATGTTTACTAATATCATCATCTCATTCATCGGCCTCATCATTCATCATGCATTGTCTGTCATTCGAAGGCCTAAAGATCCTCGTAGTCGTAGCACTCTTTATAAATATGGTCATGAAGAAAATCTTTGACTTTTTAATCTACATAATAAAGGAAGAACTCTGTCAATTAAACCCTATTAAGAACCGATTTTGACTCAGTTTATTTATAGAAGTAAATTGGAGTAGATTTAAGACGCACACGAATTTTAAATAAATATCTCTAAACTTTTGTGGTTCTTCAATTATTTTATAAATCCTTTTCAATACCTTTTAAGGAAAATATTCAACAATAATATCCTTTAACATTTAGCTCTCAACAGCCTCTTACACTCAATTTGTATGTTTACCATAACAACAAAGTATTGAGTGCGGCGACATTTGCACGGTACTGACTGTACGTTACCGCAATACTAACAAACTGTCGCATAACACTGTCGCCGTTGGTATAGTGTTATTAGTTCACATTTACTAATAATTCGCAACTGCTTAGGGTGTGGTTCTGTGTGTGCGTATTTTAGTTTTAAAAGATGTTTCATCCTTCTGTTCAAAGACTCGCTCTATCAGAATTTCTTTTAGATCTTCTGTACTTAGTTAGGGAAATACTATTGGTACGGAAATTCAGCTTGATATGAAAATTTAATAGCAGGTTATCCATAGGTCCTTACTCCTTTTTGTAAAACGAACCATTGTTTAGTAACAAAACAATATCGCCAAACAAAGGCTGTCGCAAAGAGGCGCGACGTGGCCCTAGTAGATCTAATCGTGTCGCACTGTCGCTTCGCGCCTGTCTGCAGGAGACTAAATATTACTACACTTCCCGCCGCATCGACATAAACGATACAAAACCTTTTCTAAACGGAACTTGCTGAATACCTAACTTTTCAACACAGCGTGAGCAGCTACTCTCGTATATCCCATGCCGCTGCAGTCATGAAAAAATGGCTTTCCTAAGAGTCGGCTGTAAGGCAGTTTTTATTTTTCATAAAGTCAGTAAGACCCTAAGTCTTACTGACTGACTGACTGAAAGGAGCTTTTACGATACAAAGCCCACACTAGTCACAACCTCCGTGGACACACCTTTACCACATTCAGAACGCAGTAAGCACAGTACGTCCGCGCTTTGCATAATATTTATATACAATGAGCTGCAAACAGAATGTCGCCACAGTATCCAATATATTTCAACTGCACATTTGTCACTGCTAACTGAGGACTCAATAGTTATTTAAATTGTTTATTTATGTTCATATGGTAATGTGACTTTGTTGTAAACTGTTGAGTAGTTAGGTTGTTGTTGACCTAGGGTAGAATGTCACAAAACTAGCTATTTCCTGCAACTACGCTTGCTTTTATTTTCTGAGACTCTACTTCTTGCGAAAAATCATCAAATAACAGACATTTGTATCAACAGATAGACAGGCTCACTTACGCATTTACTTTAGGTATATGCTCTTACTAAATCTTTTCTCAAAGCAATCAAGTGTAACCACATGAAATCAATCATGCAATATGTCACAAAAAAACAAGCGAAATCACGCGTGTTACCATCCAATCACACTGCACACATCAACAAACAAATAAATCAAACCACGTCTGTCAAACAGTTTTTATGCAAAATTACCAATGGGCATTCTGCACAATAAATGTAAATTATCACATAATTACACGTTTAAGCGCCAGTTAGTCGTTTATCACATTGTAACACGGGTATTACGCGTAATTGCCGTTTGGAGGCTAAGTTAAACTATCTATCAACTTTTGATTACAATGATCGGTGCAATCCGTCTGAATCTAGTTTTTTTTTTGCGTAACGTCTAGATCGTAAAGTAAAATATACAATTATGGTGTCTACGAATGATGGCTACATGTCTACATACTAGTTTGATAACTTATTTCTTAATATTATAGCTTTGCTTGACCACCGAAGGAGATTAAACAACATTAAATTTTAATATGAATTTAATAACTGTAGCAAAAAGGTTAAGGTGTTTCGAATTGTGTTTGCCTTAAATGGTAATTTTTTTACTTAAAATAAATTTTGGGTGTGTATACCTAAGGACCAATAAAACTTTGTCAGATATTTAACCTTTGAACACAGTAGCTTCTAGCTTCTTAGTTACCTACGTATTACCTAAACATCTTCAACCTTCAACACAAAGAAATCTATGAATGGAAGATGCAAATAATTTAAATCTTTTATTAGAATGGCCGGCCCGGTGAAACAGTCGATAACGAGGACGAGGCCTAACTAGAATGTCTGCCTACCCACTCAAAAATAAATGTCATTACACGCACATTACACATTTCTCTCAAATTCCAACATTTCGCAAACAACCAGTCATTTCGTGAAATTACCTTAACTTATAAGGCGATTTCACGAAATTGAGTTTTGTCTTGACAAAAGTTAATAATATGATATAACATGTTATTTAGCGAGTTGACTTTGTGTAGCATGTTATTTTTTTATTGTTTATTCCAATATTTATTGTTTTAAATGAACGCCTGTGGATTTTTATGGGTTTTATTGAGCGAGTTCGGAATTTTTCGGCTTGTTTCACTTGGGTCTGAGAGACAAGTTTTTTTTTTTTTTTTTCGTTTATGTTACTGCGAGTTTATGATTTCCCTGATTTAAATAAACTTTTCTTCTTGTGCATACGAGATCATGTTCTGCTTTACGTGATATGATAATAGTAAACAGAAAAAATAAATAAACAAAATATATAATTATTTATTGTTGTAGTGGAAAAAGAAGCTAAAACCTTTCCTTATCTCTACAACGTTAATTCGGTAACTTAATAAGAAACACAGCTCTATATATTTTTAGTCTCCCTTTAAGGACCCATATTTGAAACCTTTAATGAGAGATCTTATTCTAATAGTTAATTAAAAGCTTCGTAAATGTGTTTTTCCTGTTTTTTTATGATTATGCCAAATCGTTGGTCCTAAGAGACACCAACCTTTTTGTCTTAAAATGAAGCAGTTAATACCAAGGCCTGCCTACCCACTGTCCACTTATTAACTTCAATAGTATTACTCTTAACTACCATATTACTTTTAATTCCATGTAGGTGTAATGATATGTTGCGATATTTTATTATTAATATTTTTTCGTAATAATTGATTTGGTTGAGGAAGCATTTAAACTTTTTATTAAAGTATTTACTTCTGTGTACCTTGGGTGTAAATTAATAATCTCATTATTGTTTCAATACATGGCAGAATAGCATCTGCATAGCCTATAGTCATTTGAGTCTGAGATGAAACTAAAACTCTACGATAAACTTAGACTCACTGCAGCATCATAGATCACTAAGAATATCATCGCAGTGAGTTCATCAATTTGTCAACGAATAAGCCATAACACTTGCAGTCAAACAGAATTCAAAATGGAATTAAAACAGCAAAAGACCACTCCTATACGCTAATTTACGAGAAGGACAAAAATAAGGACCAATAAGTGAGAATAAGGATCACATACATTATCATTTGCCTAGCCTTTTTCCAACTATGTTGGGGTCAGCTTCCAGTCTAACCGGATACAGCTGAATACCTGTATTTAACATGGAGCGACTGCTTATCTGACTTCCACAACCCAGGTATTGGGTAATACGATACCCCTTAGTAAGACTGGTTGTCAGACATTCAGACTTCTGACTACCCATAACCACTGTAATGGACGGTTACCCATCCACGGACCGGCCTCGGAAAGCGTACCTTAACCTTCGATAAACCCGTGCGGCTGTTATTAGTTAGCCACATCCATGACCTAATAAAAACAGCTGATACTGACATCAGACTACGGAAATGAATCACACAGCAAACTGATAGTGAATGTACTCGTAAAACAAAAAACAATTGATCAAATTACTGCAGTATATCCGATACTTTAAGATAATTGGCATGTTGATCACCTGCAGCCGTGTTGAATGACAGATTGAAGATTAATAACTTTAAAGGGTAATAAGACTGGCGCCATATTGTCAGGAGTTGTTCTTTTTTGGAGGAGTTTGATGTCATGTTTACGGTGACTTCATTTTATCGTGTTATGGATCTTTCAATGAATGGTCGAAAACACATGGTCATTTTATTGTTTTTTATAAACTGTGTAATAAATTCATCATTCATTAAATTACAAGATTCTAGTCAGAACTTCATCCCTGTTTCCAATAAACTTAATTATTCCCCTTCTGCTCACAAACAACGTTGCTAGAATAATTCAAATCTAAAACAATCGTTTCTTTCATTTTCGAATCATGCATTGTTTGATAATCTAGTACTTAGATCCAAATATAAATAAAAAAATAAAAAAAAACAAACTTGCTTCAAATCCGAAACTGGTAAAAATCTATTTTCTAATGAAAATGGTAGCGTCTACATAGCTCCTTGATGAACCACAAAGCAACTGAATGCGTCATTACACAGCAAGCGAGGTGTCCCATTTTCCAAAACAAGCCCTATTCAAAAGTGGTGCAAAGCTTTTCTGCTCACTGTTTGTTTACTCCAGTGCATAGTCATGTGAAAACGCTAGACGTATCCAGTGCAGGTACATCTATGTGGGACGCGTAACGCTACCCACGTCGTCTATGAGCGTATGACGCGAAATTATGATGATTCATTATTATGCCATAAACATTTTATATCAAACCAAGTGTTCTTGTCTAGGCTGTCAGCAGTTTTAAAGGCTAGATTTTCTTTTCAAGACGACTGAGTCATCGGAAAATAGAGAGAGAACAGTGCTAACGGATGTAATTTAATTAAACTGGAATAATATTTTGTGTAGCACTAGTAGAACACAGAAGAACGAGAGTAGATGATACACTACCATGCGAGATGAAATCTAGGAAAGATAAAAAATGATTTATAATAATAATATAATAAAATAATGATATGATATGATAAAGGTAAGTGCCAAAGAAAACCCACGCTAAGAATGCTATCTAGACAAAATAGGATAATTCGCTCAGATAAGTAGAAGACGACTGACCTAGGTGGACATGTACTGATGAAAAAACACAAATAATATCAATAAAAGAAAATGGACGAGCTCCAAAAACAATAATTATAGATTAGGCTATAGTAATAAATGGAAAAGACCAGACTAAATGAATTAACAGCGAACAACCTACAATCAATAGTAACTTCAACCAATAACGTTTTGTAACAAGTTGCGTCAGGCGCCCATTTATCGGCACACGTTGATTCTGATCATCCATTGTCAGTCGAACTCTATCAATTAGTTCAAGGTGCCACCTACTACAAGCTATAGAAGACAATAACAAAAGATATAATCAGTTATCTAAATGAAACAGCTGATGATGATCAAAGGAAATAGAGGAAGAAAGTTAAAAAAAAATAATACGTGAGATTTAGAAAAGTGATTCGCAAATTAGAAACATCTAAGTGAAAATGCCGGATCTAAATCCTGACTAATATTATAAATGCGAAAGTGAGTTTGTTTGTTACGCTGTCACGCTAAAACGGCAGAACAGATTTGGATGAAATTTGGCACATGGGTAGAGCATGACCTAGATTGGGACATAGAATACTTTTTATCCTGATATTCTCACGGGATCGAGACTTAAGCGGGTGAAACCGCGGCGCATAGCAATTCTATAAATATGCAATACAATACGGAATATAAAACTGGCCGTTTACTAATGAATACTACAACTACAATTTTATTGTTGGTAAACCATTTATGACTAGGATTACATACTATCATAAAATTGACCTAACGTAATGACCCAATTAAATTCTCATGTGTCAGCTTCCGCGAAATAGGATATGCTCAGTACGCTCTATAACCTCTTTGATATTAAAGTATGATACAATAAACCAAATAATAAAGATTTATTTTTATTTTTAATAACTTTCATAAAATACATTGCATTTAATCAAAGCCTCATCTCGCATATTTTAATTAACCGTTCTGACTCACGACTAGTCGTCGTAAACTCCACTTAACGTCTGACAAAGTTTATCGCAACACATAAATTGTCACATTAAGCGCATCAGATGCATTTACATCGAGTGTACATACACTTGACTCAATTAAGGTTCGATACCCCGCCGCACCGGCCGCCAAACCGGAAAGATCGGAGGTTCAAGGCTGACGATGCTTTTCAGTTTCACTCTCGTTTAAGAGAAATTCCGTAAGGCTTTTACTTTTGTATAAAGAATCATTTTGAACAAGATCTCTATATTTTTCGTTTGTATTTTTGGCATCTGGGTAAAATACTCTTTCGTCAATATCTCCTTTTTGAGTTAACGGGAAATATGATTTTTCTTTTTTAATTGTTTACGGAAAGATATCGAAGGCTGATATTTTGAAAGTAATTTTCTGTTTCCTGAATGTACTAGTTTTTTTTTGCCTAGAAATTTAATATTGAAAGCTTTATTTATTGAACGGAAATGTGATAGGAAATGTTATTTTGACAACTTTCGCGTTGCCTTTAAAAGAGCAATGGACTAACTTCTAAACATACAGACAAATCCAAATATTATTTCTTGCTAGAGAATGTTTGTCAAAGTATTTCTCAACTTCCATATCCTGAGGCACTCACAATTGTCAATACAGACTTCCTATTGATAAGAAATGTCAGAAGGTCACGTCTAAGACTCTCCATCAATCAAAAGTGACAGGTTCTTGGTCAAAGCACCACAGCATGCGCGAGCGCCTCGACCAACAATACAATGATGATCCATTGAATTAAAAAAACAATATATCATTATAGAAGATTATTGATAAACTTGTCTTTGTTTTGAATTCTATTGTTTTGTTTCTTGATACAGATATTTGCGACGCAAATTATAGCATAATAGTTGCTTGTGGCATAGGAATACATTTCTTACTTGAATGCTCATCGAATCACAATAAAAATTCTTAGCTATATGTATAAGAAAGAATATGTGTGGAACCTAAAGATCTGAAGAGTTCAGGTGACCACGTTTATGATCAAGGTGACCTCAAATAGCTCCAAACCACAAGAAGTAAAACTACAACAGTTACAACGAATTCTGCCTTCATTACATTGTAATAATGTTCTTGACAAATGAGTTTCCTCAATTGTACAACTGTTCTGTAATCACCATGTTTCAAGTTTAATTAAAACAGTTTCGTCCACCGAAGCTCTTCACACGAACATCGGAAGATCATAATTAATGTGTCAAATTTTAATAACTTCCTCGAGGGAAGTCCTTAGTGGATACTTGGATATGAAGAGAATTAAAATGCTTATACTACTCATGCTTTTTAAGAGAAATGTATTGGTGGAGCGGTGCTTTTGAGAAATTGTTTTGAAATCGGTTCGTGTGAATATTTTTTTGGAACGAGATGATTGGTTTCAGGTTTGGCTTGATTCATCTTGATCTGTTGGAATAATAGACCGTTTGCAACTAATTCTAAAATAACGGGTTTAGTTTCTATAGGCATTTGCTCTTGAAGACCATGAACAATGAGAAACAACCCTTAAAAAAATATATCTATAAAACCCATAATCGAATCATTAAATCAATTTCTAAGATACACAAACAGATAATAATTAACGATGAGACGTATCATAAACATAGCCAGCTTAGGTAATAATGCAAATAAGAATATTAATTCTAACAATCAACCAATTAAAAAATCAATAAAATAGTCAAACGATATAATAAAACTCATAATAATATAAAATGATAAGCCACAAAGAGCACTGATGAATCACCGAATACGGAACGTTATGATCAACTAATCACAATCTGCTGGTCCAAGGTGAACTCTTGATCCGATCATATATGGTGATAACTGACTACCTGTCTCATGGCAAGGCTCAGATGCTAGATATAAGGCAATGTCATGGTCTTCTAATTTATTTTTATTATATGCTTCGGTATAGTACGTGATTGCTGTAAGGTCTAGGTCAGGATCTGTATCTAAGTTTGGTCAGAGGTAATTTGGATTACTTGTTTGTTGCTTATTGTTTCCTTGGTTTTATTTTGGTCATGTTTTTAGATTATTTGTGCGGTAATGAGATGAATTATTAAATTATTCAGCTGCATCAGGGCAGGAAATGTCTGCAGGAGTTAAATAAATAGCATCATTTGCATCGCGCAAAATGTGAAGATTGATTAGATTGGGGAGCCATTAAGCAAACTAGTTTACTTTTTATGTATTTAGTATAAACCATGTTAAATTGCACATAATTATTCTGAGCATACATCACATTGTTAAAGAAATTATTTCGTGACTGGTTTAACAAGCAAACATGCTCTTTCAAGCATAATCAAACATGCCTCGCGTGAGATTAAACGGAAAACTTCACTCGGCGAAGAAGACTAATTGATAAAGACGAAAACATTTCCCCTCCTTCCGAATTCTTTAAAACAAAAGTTTCGATTAAAGTGTAAATAAATAAGATTGATAGCAGTCAAAGACCGGACGCAAGGGTACGAGAGATAAAAATAAAAACAATTTAATTTACGATTATTTCATTCTTTCCATCCATCAACATAATAATGATCCTCATCGCGTCACATTAAAACATTTTTTTCTTCCGTATTTACGCCTTTTAGGGTAATCAAAGTCGTAAATCTCACTCGATAGTGTGAATTTTTATATGAGTCAGTCACCCCTCTTTTGCAGGCGTGTGACCTTGCGCGTCGTATCGGCCTCGACTGGCGCAGGGCGGCGCGGTCCAGCCCTTATATGGTAGATCTCGCGCCTGCGCACTCCGCACAACATGGCGCTTCCACGTCACGTGGTACATTGCATCTAAATTTTCGCATTTATTGGCGCTGAGTAGGAAATTGTTTACGTGGTTTATGTCTCCTTGAGTTTCGAGTAAATTCTTTAGTTACTACGAGCATATCTTATATTTCTTCCAAATTGGGGCTGTAATAAAATCTGATGGTTTCCTGCACTTGGCTCGCCAGTAAGTTTATCTAAAGCTCTTTTATTTATGTCAGTGATAAGGAACATGCAATAAAATGTCTAAATAGGGCCCTGTGTGCCCAAAAAGGGTCATTTATTTTATTAAACGTCATTGCTCCCTATCAGGGCTAGTTTGGCTGTGTTAAAGTCACAATCTGTCTTGAATCATGGTTGAAGAGTCACAGACACTTCCCTTTTACTCAAGACGCATTTAACCGAAGACTTCGGAGATATTTTGGACAAGTGAAGTCGAAAGATGTAGAACCTTGGTTTGTAGTGCAGCTTAAGACTGTTCTTTATCCAGCAGAGTCAAGCTGTGGGGATGGTGACCTGGCCTTGTACCAAACAAAATTGCAATAATCACAACACTTGGCAAGCGATGAACAGTGAACGCAGTATCTTTTCATCAGCAGGCAGAAAGACACTGCAATTTATCTTGGCAATGTCCTAATACCCACGACTTCCCACAAAAGACTAGGGAAGTGGTCCTTCATTAAAATAACCACATGGAAGCACTGTTCTTTAAAAGCTGGAATAGTATGTTGGTCTTCAACTGTCAAATCCACAGGATGGATGCCTTCCTTAACTTAACTCCTCAAGACCAAGGAGGCTTTGGGATCTTCAGTGGGACAGACCGGTGCAATTACTATAGAGTAGGTATATAGCATCTTTATTTCGATGCAGTAACGAACGGTTTTCCTAGTTCAAGTGTTACTACTAACTTTCTGTTGACCGTACGTAGCGGTTCCAACATCTGGAGCACCCAAAAGTGTACAAAAAGGGGCATTAGTCAGTAATTTGTGTGTAATTGTGATATTGTATGAAGTATAATTACGCTATTGTTTGCGGATGTGAGCAGGGTGATGACCTCGGTGTACCAGAGGTTTTAAGACATTTTATTTAAATATGTTTGTATGTGTAGTAATTGTCAAAAAAATGTGGGGCATTTCAATGTTTTTGAAAGAACAAACTGTGCTTAAATTATTTCTGTGAAAATTAACAATTTTTTTATACTTTATTGTACACCACAAAAATACATAACAAAAAAAATATTCTGATTAGTAGGTATTAAGCGCCTTTTACATAGAGATAAATAACAGTAAGTGCTAATAAATGCATGAATACTAAAGCAGTAGGTAATTCGCACAAGTATAAGTTACAATATACAGTTATTTTATTATTCTTGAATAATTTCAACTAATTTATATTCATTAGTTAATTTATTCAGATTTGATCTTTAGCAAGCCAATCATGTGCCTAAGTGATGTTGTAAGCTTATAATAAAACATGTAATATGTGCGGAAAATAAATTAACATTTGTAGAAAAAACTGTTTTTATAATCATAAAACGATGAATAACGTTGAATATACCGAAAATATCAATAAAAATCCTTATTGTAATAAAATGTAAAAAACAAAAAGATTCTGCGATGGCCGGGAATCGAACCCGGATCAACTGCTTGGAAGGCAACTATGCTGACCATTACACCACCATCGCAGCTGAAAGTGGCGTTGAAATAACCGTTTCAAACCAGCGTAACATTTTATCAATGTGACGTCACTTTATTGATAATTCTCAAGTTCCGTTAATTTATACGAAATTCGCTTCAAATGAATGTTTTGCTGATTTTTATCAAGCAGTTTTATCGAATTTTTATGACATGAATATTTTAATATCGTTCACATTTTTGTCTTGTTTCCAAGGAAAATATTCGAAGATGTTTTAACTTTCTAATCACGCCGCTAGGAGGCGCCACTAGTACAGTGAAACTGTCACAAGCGGATGTATCATTAGCGAACTTAGCTAAATCTATTTTTGTTCATCACTATCAAAACAAACTGATTGTGATGATTTGAACTGGTAACTAGCGTACGTGCCCATTTAAATTGTAACTTTCTTGTCTGAATCCATAAACAGAAAAATAACCCGTCCTGAGAAACTAAAAAAAAAGACTCCTCCACCTGGGAATCGAAGCCACAACTTCTCACTCAGCAGCCGCACTGTCAGACCAACACCGTAGTTCATTCAGATTAGTACAGTAGGTACAGAGTATGTTAACACAAGTACCTTCACATTGCAAGTACATAAACAAGAGATGCGCGCGCGGCGCTATTGTCGCACAATCACTTTGAAAATCGCCGCCGGCCGGGTCGTGATCTCTGCGATTTGTACGAGAACCATCAGGTATAGATTTACAGGATAAGTCAGACTGAAAATGTTTTTGGATTTCGTTTATTTTTAAACCAAAATCTAACATTTCATGATAAAAACTAATATATAAAAAAGAAGGCGATTATCAAGTTTTTGGTCAGTTAAAGAAAATCTCCATCTTATTGTCACAAAAGAAAATAATACTTATCCCAAGCGGACGCCCTTCTTACGAACGAACTGAACATTTTAGTTAGGCAGTGGTGGAGTGGTCTGTAGAAGGGACCGAATCTTTTTCATAGCATCGAGGATATTCATGAGAATTCTGCAATGATTTCCAGGAAACACCATGAAAAGTTTGCTTAAATTATAGTGTTCCAAGCCATATCCCAGGAGAACAGTGGTGGCCGAGTGGAAACAGCCGCGGCTTACGAGTTCTAGGTCATAGGTTCGAACCCTGACAGGCGTTTTACTTTGTGTAAACAATTTGTTCTCCACTGCTGTCAACATGGTGAAGGAAAACATCGTGAGTAAACCGATGCCCTAGAACCAAAAATTCGAAGACATGTCACATGTACCAACCCGCACTGGGCCCGCGTGGTGGGAACATTATAGACTGATTAATGTAATGTAACATCCCAGGTACCAATGTAGATACTTTTCACACGAGACATAAGGATAGTTAAGGAATATGCTGAACCCGTCAAGAGCTGCAAGTAATTAACTTTTAGCACTTGTCAGGTTGGGCAAAGTCCTTAGCCAATTAAACCTGTATTTTTCTTGCTTTTCCATTCGCCCCCAGTCAGGATATTTATCCCATGTAATTTTTTTGCCATGGTCACTGCAGTACATCGCGTGGCACCGTTTGTCGCGATAAACTCGCGACCCGCGGTAATTGCAACGCGACGGAGGCGCGGCGCGGCGCGGCACGACCAGGCGTGTTCCCACGACATTGTTAGAGGTGGTCGTAACATGTTATACTTACGATGGAAGAAAGGGTAACTAAGAATGGGTAAGGAAACCCCCCCATTAGATGGATCGAGGACTTTAAAAGAGGTAAACTGGATGCAGAACGCGGAGAACCGGGTGTTGTGGTGCAACTTGGAAGAGGCCTATGTCTGGCAGTGGACTGCGATAGGCTTTCACAATGGTGTCACTATCAGATTGGCGATTTAGTTGTCACATGTTCAAGCCCCTACAATAGCTAGTCGGTATTAAGTATAATGTAGAGGTGAACTCATTTCTATTACGAGTTTTACGGGATTTGTAGGAGGAGCTAACTGTAATACTAATAGCTAATGAGCAAGTGAAACCCAGATTGCATAACAAAATTAAACAAAATTCCGAAGAAGAATAACTCACTCAAGAGATCGAATATCTTCCAATATACATTACGATGCAATTAAAACCTTCACTGCGTCCAGTAATTCAATCTATTACACTCAATGTGGGTGCCCTAAAGTCTAGCAACCTTTGGGTAACCCAATCTGTCTTAAACCTACCTCCATAAACCTAACTCCGGCAAATTAAGCAACTATCACCGGTTCAGGACACATATATCAACTGGTTCTTAAAATGCCTCAACCGGGTACCGAATGCCGACACCCACACGTTGTTTAGTAAACAATTTTACGTAATTTTCGCCTGTCCAAGTCTGGGTTCTAGATTGTAAGCTGGATCAGGGCTGGCGAAACTATATGTAACTTAGTTAACGATTCGTCTTGAATTGAAACACTTGAAATGTGTATAAATAAATGTAAAAAGGTATGGCATATAGGTTTATTACTCGTATTGTAACCAAGATCTTTAAAAGAAAATAATATCTACTTTCTTTTCTCGAATTCACTCCTATTTGTGACCTTCATATTATTATTTATAAAAAAACCTTATGATAAGGAGTTTAGATTTTGGCAGTGTACTTTGCTGATGACTTGAATTGTATTTTTATCACAGTTTAAACTACATAATAATATGTTGTCATATAACTTGTACCGACTGGAGATCAGCAGTGATAGCCTAGTCGTGTGACCCTCGGACTGCCAAGTCATAGGTCTCGAGTTCAAACCCAAGGCACTCACCTCTGACTTTACGGATTCATGTGCGTATTTTATAATTATCACTTGCTTCAAAAACGGTGAAGGAAAACATCGTGAGGAAACCGGCATGCCTGAGAGATATTTCTCGAGGGCATGTGAAGCCAAGTTAGAGGCCCATGGGCGGCTCTGACACCAGGTTAATCAGTTAACACACGAAAAAGAAAGAACGACCGACTGGAGAAGAAGATGGTGTAAAGTATCAGGCAATTAAAACGAAAGAAAAAATGTTATTAAATTCAATGTTGCCAACCCTATAGCTACAGTATAATAATTTCCTATCTAGCTCATTTATTAAGGTGAAAAACGAATGGTCAGCTGATACTTCATTGGATATTGAGTAATTTTGAAATATTAGCGGAGCGAATTGTCAATTGAAGTGAGTTAGGCATGAGTTGGGGTTTCAGTGTTAGTGACGCAGTGAGTAACAGTTTATTTTAAACGGTTATTGGAGGAAATGTCTTCCTAAATATGGTTAGGTACGTCTTCCACTATGTTTATTTTAATGGTCGTAATAAAAATACATTGGGACGTTGTCGCTAGGGTGACTGCGTGCCAGCTTGGTCCTGCGGTTCTATGCAAAATTACTGTGAAAACTGTAAAAGTGGATGTCGCTGAGAAATCCACAGAAGCAGTTAAATAGCAGTCCGGGCATAAAATATGCATAAAAGTACTATCTGTTAGTGGCAGTAGGCTCGCATCGTATAACAGACTTAGAGAGAATTTCACCAAAGAAATTGTTGTGTAATATTGACACTGACAGCTCTAGAACGCGGTTCAGATGTGCTGATCGCGTTCAATCTGCCCTTACCTATTTGGGTGTCTAGGTACTATGCACCGCTGCCACTTCTTAGGCAAATATATACTGACAGACATGATGCCAAGTTATTTAAGGCCTTAACCAATTTCCACCAGTTTTCAACTTCCTCGCTTACACAGCAACCTGACCCCCTCACATTCCTTGACCGGCGACCTACTTGCATGACAAAAGAAGGAAGCGCTTGGTTGTCATCAACCGTCAACCATTGTCTATACACCCTGTGCGTAATAGCGGATGGGTGGCGTAACCGAGGCCTGGCGTGTAATGATACGGTTTGTGGCTACGGTGAAGAAGCTTAGGTAAATGGTATAATCATTATCATTGACATATTTTTCAAGTGGTAATCATGGACTTGGTAAAACGGAAATTGCGAAAGTAACAAAAGTACCTATCTTGGCAAAATGTCGCCACCTATTTTTTGTGGAAAATTATCATAAGAATAATCAATCTTTTCAGACAGATTATTGGTAACTTAACATGTTCACGAGCAGTAGGTAAGCCCAGACGCTTTACTTGTGTAAATTATTTCATCACCACTGCTCTCAAAACGGGGAAGGAAAACTTCGTGAGAAAACCGGCATGTCCTTTAACCAAAGTTCGAAGACATGGTGACATCTACCAACACGCACTGGGCCCGCGAGGTAGATTACGGCCCACACCAAGAGCCAGCAGTGGAAACATTATAGGCTGGTTGAGATTGACAAAATGTTCACGAATCGACGTTTTGATGACTACCAATTCGGCACAAATGTCATCTTCATGCACATGCATTTGTGAAAATTTAAAGTAATTTATAGTAAATTAGATTAAGTTAGGTAGGAGATAATTAGGTGGTTAAGGTGGAAACATACATTGATGAAATCTAAGCTATCTAACTCCTTCGGTATCTTTACACCTTTTGCTGAAGCCTATTGCCATTTATCCAAAATCTCTAGTCTATTAAAATCTAATAGGCAAGCCAAACCAGTCACAAACAAACCAATTGCCTCCATACATAGCTATATAAAGCTGTTCTAACATCCTACAACACACCGAGAACAACACATAACGGCATGTGTCACCTACTCGCCTGCCCTAGCGCCCTACTAGTAAATGTCGTTAAGTTTATGTCATCGGATGTGAGAACCACCTGATATGGATGCAATGGGCACTTTAGTGAACAGATTATCTACTGGTCAAAATGTGACGTTTTCAGGAGTGGAATCACGATGTCTTTGAAGGCTAGGATGTAAACGAAAAATATGAAAGTTTAGAGAAAATCCAGGACAATTTGGTGAAAACTAGTTTTTTTTTACTTAAATCAAACAGACAGATGGACAGTGTGTTTATAATAAAATGAAGTCGTACAAATGTAATAATATGTAAGCGACCATTAACTGCCGAGGTCAGTAAAAAATATTTTTGCAGCCTTCATTTTTTCAATACACATGTCAAGAGGCACGTGCCGTCATGCCAAGCGTTACAAGTATTAAAGAGTAGTTCCACTGCGAACAATATAGAAATAAAGCCATCTCATCAGTATCGAACATGCCGTTGAAACGTACACCTGGATCACAATGAAAACCAGAAAACTATGTCTTCAGTTAATAACCGATGATTTTAGGAGCCGCTCCTTTAAAAACTTTCATTATGAGATTTATCAATATTACAGAATGAATCTGCAGAAAAATAAATTGAATTATCTTACCTCAAGACAAAAATCAAGTTGTTAACAATAAGTATTTGAAACTTCTGAAAGTCTGATAACTAGTCTTACCACGAGGTCAAATAGGCAGTCGCTCCATGTACAATACTGATATTCAGCTGCATCTGGCAAGACTGGAAGGCGACCCCAACATATGGGAAAAGGATAGGTAGATTTGAAATTACTGACTTACACCTGTACTGCGGCACTCATATGCAAAGTAAAATTGGCACTTGTCACGAGATCATACGATTGACGAGAGTACTTTTCGTAAAACAATAAGTATTAAATATATTAAACATAATTATAATATACTCAATCTCTTATTTATTTATCGACGTGATTATGACGTCACGGACCTTGAGTGTGTTACTGAAGATCGACACATCGTTATTTTAGATAAGACGTAATTTTATATTGTAATTTAATAAAATAATGTTATATTAATTATTGCGTCCTGCTGCGTCAGTATTTTTTTTGTCCCGTGTGGTTCCAGCATCATTAAAATGAAATGGACACATACCTTGTAGTATTTTCTTACTTATTTTCTATTGAGTGATCAATTAAATTAATCTTTGTCTCCTGAAGAAGTTTAACTTACCTGTAACAACAAACAAAAATAATTAGCAAAACAAAATTATTAGAAAAGTCGCGAAAAATAATTTGTCCAACTCATTTCTATACATGGTAGGTACTCTCAGGGGTTACTAGAAAAGTTTGAACAACAGCAACCTCGCTAATAAAAACATCCTGAGATCACCAACCTTTCTGCGGAGTGTGGTGATTATGTCAATATCACCTTTAAAATTTTGTCATACTGTCCCCAGGCCTAAGATCAGCAGAGGAACTGGCGCCTACACGACAAGCTGATAATATCTATATCTATATATATTCTTATAAATAAGTCACCTTTCGTGTCTGTCTGTGTGACCGCGTTGTTCTTCTAAACTACGCGACAGATTTTGATGCAATTTTCACCATCATTTAGGGAATTTATTCCGAAACGCATTGTGTGCAATTAATTAATATTAAACTTACATATAATCAAGATATCTCCATGTTTTGTCAAGCCGAAAAACCGAGCGAGGCAGGGGCTGGTCGCTTGTTATAGAACATACTAAAATAGCATGTATATGTACGCATTGTTTCCTAAAACTAACCTAATCGATGTAACACAGATCGATATCTCGATAATTGTCTGAATCGATCCTTAATCGATAGTGGAGGTCGAGTTAGTCACTGTTGAGTAAACAAAGTCAGTATGTGTGTTTGTTTGTCTGTATGTATGTCCTTTATTGTTCAGTTGTTGTTTCTAGTTAGAATATAATACTATAAGGTAAATAAATAACTGTTTTGTATTGTGTTCAGAATGTGTGATTTCACAATTTATTGTTAACATTAACAATAAATTGTGTATTGCTTTTGTTTATGTGGCGAAGCACTGGGACTCCATTGTGTGGTATGTATTTCAAATATAAATCATATTATATGAATCTACTAGACTTCAAGTTCAAGTAGATTCATAAAAGAAAATATATGAATGTCATTCAAGTAGATACTATTTACGAAGAGATAACTAAGAACTAGTTTTTCCAAAAATTACTCTTATATCGTGGTCTATGAGCGCCTCTAAGGCTAGCACAGTTTGCAACGCATTGCAAAAATCCTCCTTTTAAAGGTTACCTTCCGTAGCTAGCAACACGTCGTGTTTCATAGAAATACATAGAAAACAAGCAGTGTCGCAGCGACACGTCGCCTGCTGCTGCTGCCTGCAGTCAGCTACGTACTTGTACATTTATATTTATATGTCGCAGCGACACGTCGCCTGCTGCTGCTGCCTGCAGTCAGCTACGTACTTGTACATTTATATGTCGCAGCGACACGTCGCCTGCTGCTGCTGCCTGCAGTCAGCTACGTACTTGTACATTTATATTTATATGTCGCAGCGACACGTCGCCTGCTGCTGCTGCCTGCAGTCAGCTACGTACTTGTACATTTATATTTATATGTCGCAGCGACACGTCGCCTGCTGCTGCTGCCTGCAGTCAGCTACGTACTTGTACATTTATATTTATATGTCGCAGCGACACGTCGCCTGCTGCTGCTGCCTGCAGTCAGCTACGTACTTGTACATTTATATTTATATGTCGCAGCGACACGTCGCCTGCTGCTGCTGCCTGCAGTCAGCTACGTACTTGTACATTTATATGTCGCAGCGACACGTCGCCTGCTGCTGCTGCCTGCAGTCAGCTACGTACTTGTACATTTATATTTATATGTCGCAGCGACACGTCGCCTGCTGCTGCTGCCTGCAGTCAGCTACGTACTTGTACATTTATATGTCGCAGCGACACGTCGCCTGCTGCTGCTGCCTGCAGTCAGCTACGTACTTGTACATTTATATGTCGCAGCGACACGTCGCCTGCTGCTGCTGCCTGCAGTCAGCTACGTACTTGTATATTTATATGTCGCAGCGACACGTCGCCTGCTGCTGCTGCCTGCAGTCAGCTACGTACTTGTACATTTATATGTCGCAGCGACACGTCGCCTGCTGCTGCTGCCTGCAGTCAGCTACGTACTTGTACATTTATATTTATATGTCGCAGCAACACGTCGCCTGCTGCTGCTGCCTGCAGTCAGCTACGTACTTGTACATTTATATGTCGCAGCGACACGTCGCCTGCTGCTGCTGCCTGCAGTCAGCTACGTACTTGTACATTTATATGTCGCAGCGACACGTCGCCTGCTGCTGCTGCCTGCAGTCAGCTACGTACTTGTACATTTATATTTATATGTCGCAGCGACACGTCGCCTGCTGCTGCTGCCTGCAGTCAGCTACGTACTTGTACATTTATATGTCGCAGCGACACGTCGCCTGCTGCTGCTGCCTGCAGTCAGCTACGTACTTGTACATTTATATGTCGCAGCGACACGTCGCCTGCTGCTGCTGCCTGCAGTCAGCTACGTACTTGTACATTTATATTTATATGTCGCAGCGACACGTCGCCTGCTGCTGCTGCCTGCAGTCAGCTACGTACTTGTACATTTATATTTATATGTCGCAGCGACACGTCGCCTGCTGCTGCTGCCTGCAGTCAGCTACGTACTTGTACATTTATATTTATATGTCGCAGCGACACGTCGCCTGCTGCTGCTGCCTGCAGTCAGCTACGTACTTGTATATTTATATGTCGCAGCGACACGTCGCCTGCTGCTGCTGCCTGCAGTCAGCTACGTACTTGTATATTTATATGTCGCAGCGACACGTCGCCTGCTGCTGCTGCCTGCAGTCAGCTACGTACTTGTATATTTATATGTCGCAGCGACACGTCGCCTGCTGCTGCTGCCTGCAGTCAGCTACGTACTTGTACATTTATATTTATATGTCGCAGCGACACGTCGCCTGCTGCTGCTGCCTGCAGTCAGCTACGTACTTGTACATTTATATTCGTATATTTTCTATGAACCAACGCACACTACTTTTAGCTCAGCCATTGAGCCTATCGAGGATTTAATCGTCCGGTAAATAAATATTTTCTGCGATTACAACAATATCGTATCATACATTGTAGCACGGACATTTTACAGTGATATAGGATAATGAATAAAAAGTGATAGTAGTGTTATTAAATGGATTATGTTGTAAAAGTCAAGCGAGGCGAGTAGGTTGGTTACCAGTTGAGCCTGTGGGCTGTGGGCGGCGCATGTCATTACGAGTGCCGTGGCATAATGTGCACCACGCACGCTAGCTGCGAATTACTATCGACACCTGATGAGTTCGGAGAAAATATTGCTTTTGAGGGAGGATTGGCATTTTTACCTAAATTTTAAGTAAGAATTCGTCGTTTCCGACAAGGAAAGACCATCTTTCTTTATAGGCGACTAGGGATCAGCCAGGTAAATTAAGAGTGGACAGAAACTACAAGAGCATCGCTCATACTTACGAATATCAGCCACAATACGTCAATTTCTACATATCTAAGGCTTTCTCCAAAAACGCTAAAACGACAGAACCTGTGATTGGTTTTTAGAATGAATGCTGCGTACAGGTGCAGTGTGTGAAATAGCTCACTCCATGGTGAAAATATTAGCCAATCAGCCAGTAAGCAAGTTCGTTATCGTGTCTGACTTTTCAGCTATTCAGTTACCTCTAAGGTCAATCAATCTTTGGTCAACATCTACATAACTTTTGGGATAGCTATTTATCACTGCGCAGGAGTGATATTTTGCTCTCTATCTAACACACAGCTGTGTCCCGCTA
Organism: Agrochola macilenta; assembly: GCA_916701695.1. Classification (NCBI taxonomy): domain Eukaryota; kingdom Metazoa; phylum Arthropoda; class Insecta; order Lepidoptera; family Noctuidae; genus Agrochola; species Agrochola macilenta. The sequence goes on along the minus strand of OU753573.1, from coordinate 19,357,049 downwards.
TCATCAAACGAACTCCTAATTGGCCCCTAAGTACTGAACAGCCAAATTGCCGAGCTTGCCAACTAAAAGAAAAAAAACGTAGTAAATATGAGCGGCCATCGAAGGCTGTGCGCGGGCGGCTTGTGGGCGGAGACTTGATACAGTTTTACTTGATAGTAGGGAGACACGGAGTTGTGGTTAGATTAGGACAAGTTACAAATATATATTACGGAAAAGAGACGCCTTTAAGACAGTTTCACTGCTTTGGCAGATGAATGCTCCAATAGGTAAGTACAGAATTTCAGTTTTTTTTTTAAGAAAAAACATTTTTTTATTAGTTATGTTGCTCTGACATAGCAGTGCGTTTTTCCAAGCGAGAAGGGAATGTTCCTACATAAGGCGGATTTTCTTATAGAAATACGGATATTTTTGACACACAACACGTTTTCTGTACAAAGGGTGGATTGGAGCAAACTTTTATACCCACAGTTCGTTTTTTAATACCAGAGTCTAATTTGACATTTCAAGTGATTGTTCTTTGTATTTTCAATTTGGAGTTTGACATTTGCAACTGTCAAATTAGTATCTGGGTTAAAAAAACGTAACTGTATTAAATAAACCGAAGTCATATCCTGCGAATAAATTTTGAACTTTTGACAGTTTTTCATACTTACAAAAACTGTCAGACGTCAATTTATTCGCAGGATGAGACATAAACTGCAGTAGCAAATGCTTACAAAACTATTTATCTAGTTTTTTCGCGTCTAGGATCAAAATATTGGTCACAGCGAACTACCGGCGCGGCGCCTATGCTAAAGGCAGCTTATTATCACATATAAATTGATATCTAATAACCGACCACGTAACTATGAGGTTATAGCAGCCGTCAGCATGGTCGGCGTACTGACGTTCATTTAAATACTGCAATTTAGGACTAAGTGGCTGTTTAGAGGCTGTAAACAGGTTACTTTGGTCAATGTATGCCTAATAAAACAGTTGGGGCTGATTACCCGTATTTAAATTCGTGCAGTTGGTCAATGCATGCTTGAAAAGTAGCATAAGATTCGTAATTCCATGTCTTATTAACCCCCAATAAAAAAAGGAGGGTGTTATAAGTTTAACGTGTGTATCTGTGTGTCTGTCTGCGCCATCGTATCTCCCAAACGGCTGAATCGATTATGTTTTTGTTTTTTTTTTGTTTGAAAGGTTAAGATCGAGAGTGTTTTTAGCTATGACTCAAGAAAATCGGTTCCGCCGTTTGAAGATTATCAGCTCTTTTCTAGTTGATGAATGGATGTGAGCACCTTCCACAGGTCTGATCGATTTGTTTGGTATTATGTTACTTCAATGATATTAGAAGAACATAGTAACCTTAAACTGATGCGGCAGCATCACCTGAAATTTGCAGGATACCCAACTCTCTTACCAAATTACAGCACAGGTATCGTGTTGGGGCTCATTGGAATGGTCTCAATGAATAGGTTATAGATAGATAAACAAGGTCTGATGGAGTAGGAAAGAGAAATGAGGAAATGTTTGTGTCGGGGGTGCTAAAAGTGTTTAATTCCTAAATAAACGTACCTAAGGTGAAACCAAGATTTTTTTTTTATTGCCACAGACACACGTACCTACATGTAAAAGAATGCGTAAAGTCGGTACAAAGACAAATCATTTATTATTTCAAACAGGCACTTAAGAGGCACTTATGAACTTCAATATTTACTAGAAAATGGAATTTGTTCTAGTTGCCCCTTCCAAAAGGTAGTTTATATGGAGAAGAATGAGTAAGTATCCCCTTAATTACTCTCTTTTTAAATGTTTAACAATATTTTGTATCCATAAAGTATATGATTATTTATACGATATACCTAGAAGTGGAGTTTCTTGCCCGTTCTTCTCCATAAGTACCTACTACGCTTTAGAATGGGCAACTAGCTTCATATTTCTGACTGACCGATTCCTTGACAATTCAAAAGTAAATGGTTTCATTGAAATAAATGCTTTGAGTTTGAGTTTGAGAATAAAATGACTATGGTGTACGAGTATAAGGAGATAAGCAGTAGAAACCTCGTCTGTCATTAATAAGAAGACTATAAAGCTTAGAAGTAAACCCGACCCCACCCAACATAATAGTTGGGTCAAGGAGAGCTCGTTACTAAGTAATAACAGCCGCATTTTTCGATCCATCAGGTTAAGCTAGGCTTGCCAGGGTTGGTTCGTGGATGGGTTCGTGGAAGGACCAGCTTTACATACCGAGACTCCTTCGCGCCTCGGAAACCACGTCAAGCCGTTAATCCGAAAGTCCGAAAGTCTGACAACCAGTCCTACCAAGAAGTTTCGTATTACCCAGTCACTGGGTTGTGGAGGTCAGATATGCAGTCGCTCCATGTAAAATACTGGTATTCCGCTGCATCCGGTTAGACTGGAAGCCGACACCAACATAGTTGGGAAAAGGCAGATTGGTTGAAGGATATATAATGTCCAGTTGTAATATGCAGAGAGTCGATGTTACTACGCTTTTAATGGGTATTTTGAATGTGGGAACTGACCCTAAAAAACATTATTAGACAAAATTAGATGAGGTTTGAATTTCAAAACACCTCTTGATTGCCACAAAGAAATAATTAAAAATATAAAATTTTATATGTTTTAAAAGTTAATTACCGACAAAGCAGTTTAAAGTTTCACAATCTTTGATTTAGCAATAATTATAATCATTAAAGTTATTCATTATAATTTAGTCATTAAATTTTTAATGCAGATATTAATCTAGCCTTTTCCCAACTACTATGTTGGTAAGCAATACCAACATAGTGGACATTACGGACTGCCAAACTGTTGCAGTATTTAAAAAAATAGTGAAATAACACTATCTTTCCATTGCGTCATAGTTGCGAAAGTATTTATATTGTTTTTTTTTTTTTTTAATAAATAAAAATTGTTACATTAAAATTATGGCTATTAATGGCTTTCATTTTGACAGTTAAACGACGTTCATTGCGTTATTTACGTTGTTGAGCAGACAAATTTTTCGAACATATGAAGCAATGGATTGGCAATATGCAGACCTCTATGCTCAGCTGTAGCGTTTCACCACCAGACCAACAAAGCGGGACTGTCACCAGCAGCCTAGTAGCCATAGATATTGATATCACAAGGTCAGGCTCGGTTTCAGGCATTTCCTAAGCTTAGCTTCTTTAAGTTTCCCATCCAAAATAAGGTTGAAGAAAGTTCGCTCAACCTTTTAATTGGACTCTAATTAACAACTTAATAAACGATCTCTCTCTTACTTACGAATTAATTAGACACTAAATAGTAATTAATCAATTAAATCATAAACTAACATTTTTATAATCAAAGTCAAAGATTTATTTGCAGATAAATATGCAAATGACAAATAATGACAAATATAAATAATAATATAATGAAAAAAAAAAATGAAAATGAATGAATGATATAGTATAATGTCAGTTTATTTCCAAAATAATCTAATTTGGTCATAAAATCGAAAGTAAACGCAGCGAGTATTAATATTAGTATATAAGCATGCACAAAACTGTTTAAACTTTCTAGCTGTGAGAACTTCTGTCGCGTGCCTACTGTCACGAACAGCGGTGGTTACGAGTAATCGATTTGTAAATATAACACGAGTTTATTTAATTACTCGAGCTTGCATTAATCGATTCGTAATCGATTTCATTATTGTGTATAATTATCGGTGGCGCCAAGGAGTGTTTCTCATGTAGTTTTATAAGCACAATTTCTTAACGCACTCTATTAGAAAATCGGTTAGGTTAATTATGAAATGCAGTTGAATTCCTTGAAAATAATTCTTAATCACGTCATGTGTAATTGTAATAATATCACTCTGTCTGCAAACTAAGGCCTCTTAAATTTTATAAATAGACCCAACAGGAGGAGGAGGAGGAGCTCGTGGCTAAGTAATAACTGCTGCACGGGTCGATTTGTCAGGTTAAGCTACGCTTGCCGGGGTTGGTCTGCGGATGGGTTACCATCTTAACATACCGAGACTCCTCCGTGCCTCGGAAAGCACGTTAAGCCGTTGGTCTTGGCTGTCATTCATGGATCTTTGACAGTCGATACGGGTCGTCAGAAGCCCGAAAGTCTGACAACCAGTCTTACCAAGGGGTATCGTATTACCCAGTTACTGGGTTACGGAGGTCAGATAGGCAGTCGCTTCATGTAAAATACTAGTATTCAGCTGCATCCGGTTAGACTGGAAGCCGACCCCAACATAGTTGGGAAAAGGCTAGGCAGATGGAGACCCAACAGGAGACAAAGATTTAAATAGGTACCCGCTATTGTATTTTTTTCATGTCATTTACTAGTGCTCTGCTTACCTTACTACGAGTAACACCTTGTGGTATTACGTATCACTTTCTCAGTACAATTAAACCTCACAAGAAACATAACATGTAAAAAGATTCATAATTACAAGCGAAAGTGTCGATGAATTATCCAATTGCATTGAATCGATTCTAACATCGATTCGACTCGGCTCGTTATAATCGATAATCGCTAATCGAGATACTTGTCCGTTGGCCATGAAAGTCGCTTCAGGCGTTCTATTCGATGTTTAATCGTTTAAAATATTTTCCCGCGGTTTATTATTATGTAAGATGTTTAATTAAATAAAAAATCGTGTGAATTCTGTGAGTGAGTGTTGCCATGTTAAAGTGCATGTTACTTGGATAAACAATTAATTTTACTTTCTACTAGCGAACGGTTATAATTTCTACTTATGGCAGTCATTTCCTGAGGAAAGAGTTTTTCTAAATTGGTCTAGTAGTATCAGATTTGATTGCATTCATTTCCATAAAGGTATTAGACGTTACTCGTTTGTAAGTACATAAAATTTGCGAAAGACTACGAACTAGAAATTAGAAGGATTTACTAGGACTTAGCCTAAGGTCCTTTGTATACACACGTTTTTCTTGCTGTGAAAAACTACGGTCTTTTCGCCGTGTGTAGGCTCGGTCATCAGTGTTGTTTGTTCACTATGGAAGCTTGTTGACGGACACGTTTTTTCCACGGCGCGGTTTATACGCCGCACTGATAGAAACCGTGCCGTGTAGAAAGGGCCTAAATGACATAATTAAAAAAAAAACAAAAAGGTTCTCTATTCAAACTAGGCTGAGAATTACCACTTTTCGAACGTCAAAATTTCATAAGACAGTCCTGCAAAAACTCCCTTCGCCACTTCTTCAGTAAGTTAGAAATTTTTGTTTAATTAATCGACAGAAGGTTTAATAAATAGTACTTTATTCTTATGAAACGTGATCAAAGTAGGTCACACACTCACAACTTCAGGTCTAGTCTTCTTCTAGTTTTTACAAATAATTTTTATTTACACTTATCCAATGCATTTAAAAACGATTTTGAAAGTAGAAATATTACGAAAAAGGTCCTCCTCGCCAACCGTCTATAGACACCTTAAGGCTATAAACCTTACAATGGGCAATAATACTCATATGCTAAATAATTATAAATTAAAGTCGTTTTTCGTGCGGCTTTTGATGCGGTTTTCACCATAACTTAGGTAATTTATTCCGGAAGGTTTACGTGTATAAAAACAATTATAATAAACTTACACTTAATAAAAAAAAACAATTTGTTGTCAAGTCGTAAAAACTACGCGAAGCTGTGGTGAGTTGCGAGTAATCAGAATAAAATAAACCACACTATGAATTAACCGAAATATCTACGTCCGTCTGTCAGTCACTGCGTTACGCCGAAACTGCTGGGCCGATTTCGATGAAGTGAACAGGAAAGTATAGGTTATTTCAATATATTTTTAGTTTGGGAATCGTAAACTGTGTTCTGAGAATACTGGGCGTTTTAATTTTAACAGTAACAAGGCCGTGAGTTTTATTCGACATTGGACCTCTTCACATAAATTAAGATAATAATTATAAATAGTTGATTCCAGATAAAAATACAAGTAGGTAAGTATGTTGGTCTCAATCGTGGTAAGTACTTCTCTTAACTTACTGAAAGCTTAATCTTTTTACTTACCATGAGTTGTACTCACCTCAACGAGAGGAAAATTCCTAGTAATCCCTTACATCACTAATCAAGTGAGGATCTCTTATTGCAATCGTGGATTCGAGTGCTTGCATTAAGAATCATACCTCCATAGGAACCTACTACGCTTTGGAATGGACAACTAGTTTCATCTTTCTGACTGACCGACCCCTTGACAATTCAAAAGTGCCTGTAATTGGGTCCCGGGACAAGTCTGTACCGACGTCCGACCGGTGTTGGTGAAATAGTCCCAGTGCACTCACACATAAAGAAACTGCTAAAATATGTAACCGTTTCTATCCGAAGACCAACTTATAGCGATCAGAGCTAAGAGTCGAACCCGAAAACCCAGTTTTTCACGCAAGCACTCTTACTCACAAAATGAGGCCCTTTCAAAGAAAGAAATCTCATTTTATTTTAAGTCCTGTTTTTCAAGATTTTCCTCCCTAAGTTTATGATAGTCTTGGAACAACAACCGTAGACTGGTTAAAAGATGTTGTGGTAATAAATAAAACCATCAATGTATTATTGACCCCTCCCCGCCCCGCGCCTGAGGCTCGATGTAGCGAAATGCACCGTGAAATACATGCGTCAAGGATTCGAAATTATATGCCTCGATAAATGTGAAGATTGAACTTTTTAATATGTGTGAATTTTATTGATGTAGCTGTCTGCATATTTTATGTGGAATTTATTGTATTATAGCAACTCCTGTGGGCTGTGATTCTGAGCTAAGAAATGGGTCACAGACTACAAATATTATCAGGTTTAAAAATAAATTCCCTGTATTTTATATTTTCAGGGTAAGGGAGACATTAAATTATGAAAAAAATTAACGATTTTGTCTTTCACAATATTGTGATTGTTACAATTAATTTTTCATCATCGTAGGTAGGTACTCGTACTAGTTGCAGTTTCAGGATTGAATAAGATTCCATCATACCTAGATGCTTTAATAGGGATATCAACAAATTTTTTTTTGTGTGTCAGATGTATTATTAAAAAAATATTGGACACGTATTTTTTCTTTTTTTACGTAATTAAAAGATTACGGCAATAAATTTAGTTAAAATGTGGCATGACGTCACTCTTCGGTAGATTTTATACCGAATTGTGACGTAGCGAGCCCCCACTCCCCAACTTGAATGTGTTTTTTCTAAATATTTTTTATTAATATGTTAAAGCGAAAAATACGTGTCAGATATTGTTTTATTATCGGACTGACAGACTTTTTTTTCTACCCAGGCAACATTCCTATTGTAAACCTATCTACTAGATGCTACTCCGTCTCAGGAGGCCTATAATGACCCAGAACATTATTATGCTGATTATGCTATCTACTAGAAAACTAACTTCTAATTAATTTTCGACAAAAAGTTTGCCTAATCACCTAGGTACCTATGTTCTAACACCTTGAGCAGTTTCTTAGCACCAGCATTTATTTCTATCTCAGTCAGTATGCAGACTTGACGCTTAATCAATTAATTGCTAAGACAAAGCTAAGCCGGGCCGCTTGCTTGGACACGGCGCGGGCGCACGGTCAAGGACGGTCGCGGTCCAAGCACGTTTGTTATTATTATTATATTGATTTATCATTAGTTTATAGATAATGAAGTAGACTGTATTATAATGTGTTTTCGTATATTTTATCTGGTAACAAGCCGGCCAAAAATGGCGGACTTCCATGCAAACTTTCATCCCCTTTTTATCCCTTTAGGGGATGAATTTTCCAAAAATCCTTCCTTCGTTATATGAAGAACTGGTGCAAAATTTCACGCAGGTACTTGGTTTATAACGATGGTGGACTGACGGGATGAATTTTCAAAAATCCTCCCGAATTTTGTAAATTCATCCCGCTAAAGAGGCAACTCACAAACTAAACCGCTGGTGATTTAGTCAGTGCGTTGTTTGTCGGTGAAAGAATGATTGATGATTTATCAACTGCTTTTGACCATAAAGCCCAACTACGTGGTATAAATGCCCATTCATCCATGAATAGAAGACACCACGGCATGAGCTATGCCGTGGTGGAAACTGAGCCAGTCAGCTAACTTGGTAGGAAAGTGAATGCCCCGGTGAAGCCCGATTTCTACTTCAGCATCGTGTGTTGAGATTTTCTACTTAAGAATAACCTCATAAAATATAAAATATATTTACAATTCTTTCAATCGCTGAATAACACTGGAACCAATGCTTCATAGGTTTGAAAAATTAGTCTGCTCTACACCGTAAATAACGCAATAGATGTGTCAAATGAACGTCAAAATGAAAGGCATTGGGATCGAAAGCCATTTTACATGTGTTACGCAATCACCCCATAGGATGCTAAAAAACGATGTCATAAGTAGATCTGTCTTTGTTGCAACTTTGAAATTGAACATTTCCGTGAGGTGACAACAACAAATACCGTCCTTTACATAAAGTTATTTTTCCCGACAATAATTACAAAAAGAACGGATGCATGTTTCCATTGTGAGGTTACACCGTTTTTGGTATTATTTCTTAATAGCCTACCTTCCTGCGGCCTCGTATCAAATACTTGTCGTTTCATACAAAATCTTAATAACGGTGCAATGAATTGGTTACGGTAAGGTCGGGGTCGTTTGGGAAACCGCGAATGCTGTTAATGAGCTTAAATTAGGTTGAAACGAGAAAAAAAAACAAGATTAAAAATATTGGAAAATTAAATTAAATATATGTACAAATTCAATGTTTTGCTTTTAAAAGTAGGTCAACTACGTGTGATTTTTCTTTCTAGATATTCTAAAAGAAGGCAAAAATAATATCGACATAGTTAAAAAGAAAACTTACCCTTTTCCATAGATTTGTGACTTTTATCTAAAATATGTGGTCAGTGGAATGTAGAATTTAACTTACCTGTAACAAAAAACATAAAACATAAGTACAACATATTAATTATAAAGTAACTAAAGAGAAGACCTACAGGAACGTTATAGAAGTGGTCCTAATTAATAAACCATTACCACCTTTAAAGGATACGAGCGGTGATCAAAGAATGCGGCAGCTCGGAGGTAATTAACGCATAAATCCATAATCTTAACTGTCTTTTCCTATTCCAATAGAATAGTCAAAGCAACTCGTCCTTCGTGAACTCATGAGTATTTTTATCATTTCCTATCATCAAAGCGCATTCAATGATGCGGAAAAACTTTACAAACAAGAATTTATTATCACGAATCATTTCACATTTTCCACATCACTAGAAATCTCAAACACAGGAAGGTGAAAACACTCATAATCGTCCTACAAAACCGAAATTCAAATATAGAACGAAGGAAGCGTTCGTAATTCCGATCACATAGCGTTTGGATGTTTCCGCCGAGGATTCGCGCGCGCTCGGCTGGTGAAATGGTGTGCGTGGCTCTCGGGGAATGCGTCGCATGCGCAAGTCGCCGACGTTTTGATGTCACTGTGTTGTGATTTAATTGATGCGTTATCACATTGCAGTTGGATGATTGACACTTGATTTGATATTTACTTTTAAAGAATTTATAAATACTTTGATTATTTGTTCGTTGTTTAGCACTTGTTCACGTTCGTTGTCAGTGAAATCAATGAAGTTGCGGTTTTCTACAGTAAAAACTTAATAAAAACATACGTTCACGTTACGTTATACGTGTAGGTATATTTTGATATTTTAGTTTAAGACTTCGCATATTTATATTTTACTCTTCTTGTTCTCACACACTATTGTCTACATTTCTTTCTCATTTCTCCTTTCGCAGGGCTGCTGGAAGAAATTTCTTAAGAAATAAGCAGTACCTTTGTACTCATAATTATGTTTATGTCGTATCTGTATCAATTTTACTGTGTGTACATAAATAATAAAATAAATAAATAAATAAAAAATATTTATAAATACCTACGTCAGTATTAAACTTGAATGAAATGGGTCAAAATCCCATAGCAACATTTTTCTGACTGATCTAATACCTGTACTTATTCGGGATTCAGGAAGACAATTGATAGCTAACAAATATAGAATGGAAATTCAGTCAAATCACTTGCATTTTTGTAGCCGCCTAAATAGTCATGCTAAATAATAAAATCAAATCCAAATGGCATCCATATTCATTGCCTTTACAATCTCCAAAAATATTCACAAAACCACAAAAAGAGGTAAGGTCACCCAATGTCATCGTCACTCATTATTATATCAGCTCTCCTTATATGCAACGATCTAATCTGAAGTCATAATATATATATTATTGAGTCGCCAACTTGATTATAACAATAAAAAATATAATATTGGAGCATCGTACTCAGTAGACGTGGGTGGAGGTTTATAGTCTATCGTCCACTGCTTTATTAGACGTAACACTTGGTCTTATTTCAATAACAATTTAGTTTATGTTAATTGACGAACAAAAAATCATGAGTCAGATGATTATAATGAATTGTAAAAGTCCAGTGTGGGATAAAAGTTTAAATTGAACTTGTAGATGCTGGGTTGGTAACCTCTCTGACTGTTTATGGTATCGGATCTTTGAACTCGGTTTTATTGTTAATCGATGTAGCTTTGGATAATGCAGAAACGTTTTATGAGAATGTTCGGCTTGAAGTGAAAGAAAGAGAAAAGACTTTGATTGTTTTAGAACACGACACTAATAATAATATTCACCTAAAGAAAATGGTTGATATTGTATTAGTGGAAAGGTAAAAACCTGAAAACTGATCACTAAATAACACAGTTACAAAAAAATACATACCATATTTGCCAAATACCGTTGTTGCAACTATTAACAAATCTGAGCAAGAAAACCGAGACGCAAATTCTCATAGTTCCAACACATTGCTCACTTTAAAAACAAAAGAGTCTCAATTAAACCATAAAATCCACAATTATTTCACCGCTGTAATTACTCAAAATTGCCAAAAAGTTTGTAGAGAATAACCTTCTTATGTCACTGGATGATGGACAGGCTGATAGCATCAGTCATGCAACAGTTACAATGTGGAATCAAATTAAAGTGCCCATTTGAAACAATTAATTTCGTAATAAATGTGAGAAGTTTAGAACAATGGCGGAATTCACTGAGTCAGTTAATAATTGGGGTGCTACTGTTGAAGAAATTGCAGGTGTAGACACGAATTTGGACCGACTTGAGGAAAATATGGACTGGACCAAATAGGAAATGAAATATTGGTCTACTATTGAAATTGTGTGTAATGTAATGATGCTTTTATACCATGAAACTGTAGTCGTCTCAGCGAGAATAATAATTTCGATGCAGTAATTAATCAATGAATGAATGAAGAAAAAGATACAAATGTAACAGAAAACAACTCTTCATTGTGCCTATTGCAACTCTCCTGTTACATAACTTCCCATGCGACTATTTGAAAGTTTCTTCATTTATATATCAGAAACTTGCTCGGTACGTCCTCCCTTGGCTGAATCCCTCAATAACCTTAAAACAACCTAGATTTTTGCTCTATTACCATTATCAACGTCCTCTAACTTAAGCCAAGAGTTATTTAATAATGTGTCAAGTGCAGTACTTACATGAAGTAGCGTTGGGTGCCTACCACTCGATGTAACCTCATTGTTTGTGGCTGACTTGAGTTTGTGACGTCAATCATTGATCGGTGTTGTTTTATTATAGGTACTGACTAGTTGGTTAGGTGTAATTATTGGATTAAGTTTGAATGTAGGGATTTTCCTTTAGTAAAGAACTTTGTTGACAAAGGGAAAGAAATGCTTGTTAATGCTTTATTGTGATAAACGGTACCTATGTTCACCATTACTTTAATAAAGCTACTGCAAAAGTATGTATATTTTAGTACCAACTTCATTTTCTTCTTAAAATTGATGAGTAATTTAAACAATTAAATACTGTTTTACATTAAGAAAATAGTCCTAAGACAACAATTGGTACATCCACCCTAACCGCACGATTCGGAGATTCAAATCTCTAAGAAAAACCAAGTCACAGACGATGTGTAATAATGTAATTCTTTCTAATAACTGTTACAATCTCTTGTAATGGATTTAGAGTCATTTTGTTCACTTAATTGATCTTTCAATTACGCAATATGGTAATTTTTGGAGGAAATGTTATGTCGCAATTATTGTCTTTTATGTAACCGTCATGGGTGGAAGGGTTTGGTTGGCAGAGTATGTTGTTTTATTTCAAAGATTTATGGTTTTATTGTGAGTTTTTGCTGAATAGGTATATTAAAAACAAGAAAATTCAAGTGACAAGGTATTGCTTGTAAAGTGTACCTTACTTAATACTTGCTTAAAATCTTACCAGATGATTGATTTGACATCATCGGAATCCCCAAATACGTTTGCCATAATACACCATTGACCTGTCTGTCTGTCATGCAGGAAAAACATCACCTGACAACCAAGTTTGACGTATTAACAATAGATTGCGTCATTGATAGTATCATACGCGACAATTGGACTGTTATACATTACTACGGACAACAGTTTTGAATGATGATAAATAATTTATGTGTTCACACCTGGGGTGGACCCCTAACATCATGAGGTGACACATTAAACGGCGAACAATGTATGAGTGAGGAGGAAAAATACTGGCAGGAAACACAGGGAAAAAAATTATGAACAAACGTTAAAATTTGAAATTAGAATAGGCTGAGGATAGACTAATTCCGAATTTGGCTATGCATGTTACGCATACCGGGTGAACACGGTTCAATTTTAGTTGAACAGCTTTTGTTGTTCACCAAAAAATACTTTGACTTCGAAAAATAATTTGATTTAAAGTCTGTTCAGATGGTTCAAATCGCTTTCGACTTAGCAGTTGATCAATTCAAATCAAACCGTTTGAACCCGGTTTAAGGGATGGCGAAATTAGAGATGAAGGCGCATAAAGTAAAATAGCAGTAGGATTCACTGAGTCAACAGCCAGAAGTTATGAAATATATCTCAAAATTAAAACAACGCTAGACAAAGGAAGTCTATGTATGACAGCGGACGCTTACAGACCGTTTCATAATTTTTAAATAAGAAACATGTAATATTTGTTTACTCTAAAAACTACGGAAATAGCGACAGTTTACTAGCTACCTAATTTCCCAATCTCCGACCCCTAATGACAGTTTTAAACAGAACTTTTTACACTTTTACGTTCGCAATTAGGAGCGGATATGCCAAATCTGGTTAAACTTTCAAAATAGAAGAAAGTGTTCCCAAGTTCGCCTAAGGCGCTAAGCATTTAAGAACACCATCTTAAGATTACGGCGTATTGTTTGTGCTAACAATGAGCTTGCGGACGAATATTGCGACACTTACTTTCTTATTACATTACCTTTGAACGCATATGGCATAAATAAATCTTTGTTTTGCCATAGGGGGATAGCAATGTGCAGTATTGTGCAGTATGCATGTGCATTCCGATTGCAGCTCCGAATAACGCCCCCTGTCGTCAAATATGGACGATAAAAGGTGCTAATAAATTTTAAAGGTAACTGTTTGGCGGATGACCACTTTCTTTTTCTTTTTCTATTCTAGAAAGTTCATATATTATAGTAGCTTATTAAACACCGAATTCTCAAGAACATTGAGTAATTTTTGATTACTGTTAAATCATAATTATCCGCAGATCCAACCCAAGATTCAATTCAAATCACTTCCTTAATAACTTTTACTTTATAAGTATTTTTACCACTAATTGGCTTAAAATCGCAAGGAAAAAACGTAAACATTCGTTTACAGTCAATTATAAATCAATACAGTATTAAATTGCTTGGACAATCATCTCTCTTTTATGGTAATAGCAGTAATGAGGCGGCGTGTACAGGTGTCGAGTACCTGTCAAGAGCGCTTCCTGATCCAACCGATGACAATTGGCGTTTTTACCCTAAGTTTTTTTAAATAATATTTTACTTGATTGATGGATGGCAAGTGGTGTTTTTACCTTACTTTTTATAATTTTCTGAGATTTATGATGTGTTTCAATTATTTTGAGCTGTTCTTTAATTTACTTTTTATTTCGAACATTAAGACTATTAACAATTCCAGGAAAACGCATTTAAAGAATACTTATGTACACCTTTTCATCATTTGCGTAGTCTTTGCCAACTATGTTGGGGTCGGCTTCCAGTCTAACCGGATGCAGCTGAATACATTACTTTACATAGAGCGACTGCCTATCTTACCTCCACAACCCAGTTATCAGGTAATCGTCAGTGAAGTTCTAACAGTACGTACGTCAAAAATTGCTACTTTACAGTAAAGTGAAAAAACTGTATGAAATTAATGTAACTTACGCTTAAAGCGTTATTGTGGTTAATTAATAATACAAATGAACTCTGTGATGATTTGAACCCGTGAAAATCCCAATAATTTTTTCCATTGAAGGCATTAATTATCCAATGAAATTCAAATCTCAAAACACTCATAAAATTATTTACGCACTGTTAGAACTTCACTGACGTAATACGATACCCCTTGGTAAGACTGGTTGTCAGACTTTCGGGGTTCTGATTTATAGTCGCCAGCACGTAACGCAGAATTTTCGCTTGATTTTCATAACAGACATGTTCTTAAATAAATTATGGCATTAACCATAGAATACACAGATGCAATAAAAGTGTAAATTTTTTTGATGCACTAAGTGTACACGCGCCAACTTTTACTCCCAATAAAACCAAAACCGTGCCAAGTTACGAGCCAGCTGTAGCCGTAGCGACTGTCAAAGATCCGCTTTAATAAAAACAAAATGCGATCATCAATCCCTTGGTGAAAAATGGTGAAAAGTGAAATACTTGAATTTTCCCTTTGAGCTTTTTCACTGAAAATAAAGACTTTTACTAGCTGATTATAGTCATGATATTATATTTTATTTTCTTTGTTACTTTCTCATCGTGCTATACATCTAGCAAACTATTCATAGATAAATATAAACAAGCGGTTACCGCTTAACAATTCTATTTATGGTAATAGCTATAATGAGGTGTATGTAACTGTCAACTGCACGTATGTCACTTCCTGATCGCTCGACGTGAGGTGACAGCCGACGATTGGTGTTTTTACCTTCTATATTTTTATGGTCGTGATCTTATGAAATATCGCACAGTGCTGTCAACAAGAAAAGTAGATTATTACGTCAGATTTATTAAATCAATAACTTGAAGACTATTCGAAGATTTTATTAATAAATAAATATCTTCACTTGGCTTATGAGGATGTCGAAATATGTGTTGTGAACTCTCTGCAATCATTGTGCCGAATGGTTTGCTAATCAAAAATCTCGACCAACATCTGAGGAGGCTCTTGTTAGGCAGCTGAATCAATTCAGAAAGCAGAACTCACGGCACAAATTGTAAGAAAGTTCCACTCTCTCTGGAGCCCTGACCATAGACAAAAAGCTTAGACCCTGTTCCCGAAGCCTATGGGCGACTATTTAACCGACTTCAAATGAGGAAGATGATGTGTATTCCATAGGGCTTAAGACCTATCGCAGAACACTAAAATAATAATAAAGAAGCGCAGATCAGAAGATCCTCATCATAATATAAATCTGCCTAGCCTTTTCCCAACTATGTCGGGGTCGGCTTCTAGTCTAACCGGATGCAGCTGAATACGAGTATTTTACATGAAGCAACTGCCTATCTGACCTCCACAACTCAGTCACTGGGTAATACGCTACCCCTTGGTAAAACTGGTTGTCAAACTATCGGGTTTCTGACAACCCGTAACGACTGTCAAAGATCTACAAATGACAGCCGGGATCCACAAATTCACGTGCATACTTATAAATTATCTTCATTACTGTACCTAGCTAAGTACTTCCTGACTAAAACAAATAGTGTTGTCTAACGATCGTCACGCGGTTCGATTCCCGTGTGAAAACATTCGCGTTTCCTAGACATGATATACTTATGTCATTACTTAAGTGTCTCTTGTTAAAGATAACGTGAGTCATGGAAAATTGTCTATGACCATGGATATTTTTTTCTGTCAAAAGTTTTAAAGAGCTTTTTTACGTGGAAACTTTACTTTTGGTGGATGGAAGAACAGAGTGGAAAGTTTTCCCATTGAAAAAGTGGCTACGAAGGGTCCCGTACCACTGTAAATTATTTAACACAATTTTTTTTTTTAAATCTTATTAGCTTCCTTTAATGCTGTGATAGCCTAGTGGTATGACCGTCGGACTGCCAAGTCATAGGTCTCGAGTTCGAACCCAAGGCACGCACCTCTGACTTTTCGGATTCATGTGCGTATTGTATAATTATCACTTGCTTAAAAAACGGTGAAGGAAAACATCGTGAAAAAACCGGAATGCCCGAGAGATATTACTAGACGGCATGTGAAGCCAAGTCAGAGGCCCATGGGCGGCTTTATAACTCTGACACCAGGTTAGTGACTAACCACACGAAAATAAGAAGAAGAAGAAGACCCCTTTACTAAGTTCTTTATTTTATTATTTTATTTGGTTTACCGGCCATTGTAGTACACACTCTGTGAAAATTTCAAGTGTCTTCTTGGTACGGTTCTAAAGATACAGCTCTGTGACAGACGGATGGACGGCCAGCGGGACCCATAGTAATGGTCCCTTTGGCACCTTTTGGATAAGGAATCCTAAAAACAGAGATTTTTTTTGACCAGGCAGGTGTCGTGTGTGGCTGTTGTTCTTGGGTTCCTGAATCCCAGTATTTTTAACACAACACGAGATATTCTCATACTAGCTGCGCACCGCAGTGTCATCAGCATAAATCTGGATCCCGTGGGAATATCGAAATAAAATGTATCATGTGTTCTTCATCAGGTCATGGTCTACCCATATGCCAAATTTTATCTAAATCCGTTCAGCCGGTTTAGCGTGAAAGAGTAACAAACAAACAAACTTACGTTCGAATTTATAATGTTAGTTAGGATATTCTCTTAACAGAGAAGAAATTACTAAGCTTTCTTTGACTCCAAAATCATGTCTAAAGCACTTATTTTAATTTTATTTTATAACACCGTCTTAGAAATTTCATGATAAATCTCTACGAATATCAATTTTGCTTTAGGCATCTTTTTACCCGGTCTGATAGATATTTCTTGACGGCATGTGAAACCAAGTCAGAGGCTCATGGGCGGCTTTAAAATTCTGACACCAGTACCCTAATTGCATAACACACGATCAATCAGAATCTGAATCGTTTTGAAACGGATTGCTAATCCATTGCTGCACAGGTTAAAAAAAAATCTGCTCAACAACGTAAATAACGCAATGAATGTTGTTGAACTGTCAAAATGAAACCGATTAGTCGTAATCGTTTAACTGGCTAGCCACTATAATAACCATACGAAAAGAAGAAGCTCAGCTACGCGCACAGACTGCATTAAGTTTGCGGAGCGTGAGTCGCCGACGGTACGAAATGTTCCCATTTAAAATATTATATTTTATTTAAACATTTAGGACTAAGTATTCATTTTGTTTTATTTTATTTTTGTCATATTTTGATATTTCACTATATGCTACACCGGTTGACGTCATCACGTCAACGCTGGCAGCGCTGGGGCTCTGTCTCGCATAGGGTCGCAGCATTATGCTGACCGATGGCCGTTTTGCGTGGATGTGACGCATATTTTCCCCCAAATTGATTATTTTCGTGTTTTGTTCTTACCTTGCGTCATGTGTACCGCAAATAAACGTATTTTTTTTTTCTTTTGTTTTTTTTTAAGAAGACCCGGTGTCAAAAGTCGGAGGTTTTTAATCCGTCGGAATCTTTTCATCGTCATTAGGTAGAGTTATAAAGCAGACAT
Organism: Agrochola macilenta; assembly: GCA_916701695.1. Taxonomy (NCBI): domain Eukaryota; kingdom Metazoa; phylum Arthropoda; class Insecta; order Lepidoptera; family Noctuidae; genus Agrochola; species Agrochola macilenta. The sequence goes on along the minus strand of OU753573.1, from coordinate 19,339,273 downwards.
CAAACAAAGTGATATGACGCGAGCAACAACGACAAACATAATTATATTATTGTTGTACATATATGTAAGTATGTGTGTACGTTATGTCATTGTGATGAACGTCATAGGTCATAGACCAAGCTGGTAGATAAACGTTGAACTTAGTTAGTACTCATGGTGTTATATCTAGACTACTATGCAAGTAAGGTCAATGATGGCCGTTTTGCGTGGATGTGACGCATATTTTCCTTCAACTTGTTATTTTTTTTGTTTTACGTCATATTTACCGCAAATATACGAATTTTCTATCAATTTTTTTTATCAAAGAAATAATAATATACATATATGTATATGATGGAGTAAATGAGTTATGATTAGGTACCTAAATGTGTTTTTTGCTCTATAGATTTCCCTCTTAACCACTACAAATAATCAAAACGACTGTAAGCGGTAGGTATTAAAAGTTTAAGCAAGAGTTTTCTTGCCGCGACTGTACATGCTGAAGTTACCTACTTTCACATTTATTATCTTAAAAATGTTGTGTTCTAGGCAAACTAGACCAAATACAGGCAAATTTCGACCATATACAAGTGAAATTAAAGGTATTGTTGTACTGATTTTTGCAAACAAAGCACCGCAAACAAATGAATCACTACACAATAACGGACCAGTCAGCTCTATTTATAGACCGTCTAATCCTTTTTAATAATCTTTGACCCTAAGCATTCACAGCGTGTCGCTGTACATCCTGACATCTAACTAGCTAGATTAACTTGAGCTCTCCACACCGAACAAACGTTAGGAAACCTTTCACAGGATAGAGGCCAAACTATACTGGACGAGAGTAAGGAAGGAGGTAGCCATATTTGGCAAAAAATTTAAATCCTTTTTATTGAATTTTGAACTTAGTACTCTTGAAATAAAGTTTGTTTTTAAGTGTATGGGATAAATAAGGATTGCATAGTATAATAGGATCCCATTTTGGTGTGTCGCATTATAATTTAGGCGACATTTTAGGTTTAGATCTCAGATAGTGACAAGTTTTGTTGGCTATTGTATGCAAAGCGATTTAGAAGGACGGATTTTGGTAAGCGCCATTTATTTTGAAAAAAGAAAAGTGCCAGGAGTCAGAGAATAGCTTTGAATAAAGAATGAGTCCGAAATATTTATTGTCTATCGTAAAAGTTTATAAAAACATTTGAAATTGGAAAATCCAGCGACATATTAAATACTAATTTATATCCATAATTATTTACAGCCAAAACTATCTGAAAAGAGTACCTATAAAAATTATATTGGAATATAGACAATGTAGCCTTGAAGATTGCAACCTACCAATGGATTTAGCGGTTTTTATGTGTAAATTAACAAAACAAAAAAACGATTACCTATGTTTTCTATGTCGCTATAGTTAGGTATTAAATTCTTTGTTATTTATTGTCGCATAAGTTAGTTCCTGACGCGGTATGAATAAATATTAAACCAGTTAATCTAGTTTTCTTGAGACAATACCGAAGTAACCTGTCTCTGTTTGTGCACATACCTTATCTACTTAAATAACTTAATACAACGCTAGAACCGCACACAGAAATCTCATAATAATTATTAGTAGGTATCATAAACTATACCACAGATTGAAAAAAAAAACATAAGCGACCTAGCATAATTCAGAACTACTTATTCGAAAGTCCAGCCTACAATTTTTTTTTGTTAAAATAAATAATCCTTTTCCGCCTCGTTGGTCTTGTGGTCGCAAGCGCTACTGCAGAACATGAGATCCTGGTATCGATCCCCAGGTCCTGGTAGTGTTAGATTTTTTCATCAGAAATTTCTCTGTAGCAGCCCGGAGTCAGGATTTGTGCCCGGTTGACGGTAATAGGTACGCCCTCTATTGCATGGGACTTAAACATAACTGGTGAAATGTGGGTGTACTACAGGTACACCTCTGTCTTGTTATGTATGTATTATGTACATAGTCCATAAAAAGCAATAAGACCAACGTAGGTTAACATCCAAAGCTATGGCCCAAACATATCATTCCCATACACGTCAGCAAAAACTTTACAATTGAGACTCATTCATCACTTGGCAGACCTTCAAACCACGTAATTATAATTATGAGCCCTAATGACTGCAGTATAAGGAATTAATTACGCTTTTAAAAACATTTTATTGTACCTCTAATTGTCGATGGTACACCAATATGGCGATCTGTCACATCTCAAGTAACAGTGTTGCCAGCCGTGATATTTTAATTCTGTCCAAGAATTCGTTAATTGAGTGGATATATATATAAATAGTCGTGCTTTATTTGTGGTGAGCGAAAGTTGAGATGTGTCAATATTAAATTCTTCGGCTTGAATCAAAGATAACAATATTAACAATGAATATTTTAGACCACAACTTTCCATTCATCTTATATGAAGACTTGAAAGATTCTGATAAATAAAAGAAATATCCACAACTTTATGTGTGACTCATGGTCAAGATAGAAATCTGACAGCATCCTCTTGTCTGCTAATAACACTGTCACCAATGGTCAAGCTTGCAGCGACATCTGCAATTTTTTCCATGTCACTTTTTGGGCAGATTCATGATGCATGTTTTTTCTTCTATTTCTGGCAACTCCTTCAAAAGTCATAGCCAAAATTCATCTTTATAAAACCCTTTTACATTTACGACACTTTATTCCAATTGTTATTTATTGTTTTTATAATTTATATATATATTTACTTTATGCAAATGTTATTGCCAGCAACTATTTAATTGCAATAAAATTATTTTTAATTTCATTCATAATTGGTAATGCAAAAAATATAGTTATGGAGTGAATTTCATATTATTATACACAGTAGTCATATCTGTCAAGGTTGGAAACTTTTAAATTGACATTAACTTCAGAAATGGTGATCGTTGAAATATATATCTTTGTATTCTTGGATCACATTGTAAAGAAAAACAAATACTGCAACCCAATATTTTATTCAGTGTTATAATTCAAACTCAAACTCAACTCTAAATCAAGCATTTTTTTTCAATTAAACCGGTCGGTCAGTCGCAAAGATGAAGCTAGTTGCCCATTCCAAAGCGTATTAACGTTCCTATGGAGAAGAACGGGCAAGAAACTACACGGACACTCATTTATATTTTAAAAAAAATATCAGGCAAAAAGCTACAATATTTTAAGTCTACAAGAAAATTAATTCAGAAAAAATAAACTTTCCTGAAATCCACCAAATTGATTTTAGCGTAGTCAAATCAAATCAAATCAAAATATTTTATTTCACATAAACCTACAAGGGCACTTATGAAACGTCAGAAGCTAGGTGCAGTCCTTTTCAATAGTAACAGTATAATATAATAAATATAAAATCAAATTAGACGGTTATCGTTTCGATCTTAAATCAACTCGAAGCCGTTATTAACCGAATGCTGTCAAGTTAAGGTCAAATCTGAACCTTATTCAAAACAGTTAAGTCCAATTACAATTGCTTTACGAAAAAGTAAAGTTCAAAGACGATTGACACTCCTTGCGATTAAATGTCACACTACCCATGATAATGTATGGTTAAGGTCGGTTTATATTTGTACGGATGTAATCGAGACACGGGAATTTTGGAAAATTGTATTTTTGGTCGCAAATGTATTTCAAAAAGTTCCGTTATTTTTGACCGAGGGATATTTTAATGAAGCCGAAAACGAAAATTTTTGGAGACTTTTCTATTCATATACTTATTAATAGTGGCTATGCCAAAATATTTCACATAATTAGTAAAAAAAACGAAAGATTTCCGTCTATTTCCGAACAAGGTAGTACAAATACCGTAAATATTTAGAATTTGCTTCCGTTTCTTGATAATTACTTTGATAGCATATTTTATACATACAATCACGAACCCGTCATATTTTTAGCATAAGAAGTAGGTATGTCTTATCGAACGGAAAGTATATGAAGAATGTATTTTTTTAACCTAGAATTATAGCTACCTAGTAATCCTCAGTAATGAGGACTAGAATTTAAGTAGGAAAGATTTATTTTTAACACTTCATACGTTATCATTCTGTCTTTTTCTTTCCTATGTTAATAAACACGACTTGGTCCCACCGTCTCAGTTCAACAAATTCTGAGATATCGAATGTACCGCGAGGAGGTTGACTATACCAGTCTAGGTAGTCAAACCTTTTACCTATTGTAATGTACCAACTTGCAGAATTTCTTATTGTAACTAACAATAAAATTAATTATTCGATTCTTACTCTCACTTTAGAAAGAGTTATACTATGTAGTTGTAGGTACAGTCAGCATCAAAAGTTGTTGACCATATTTAGATTTTCAAAATCGCTGTATAGTGAAGTGCTAATAGTGAATACGGTGTACAGCGATTTTGAAAATCTAATTGTGGTCATCAACTTTTGATGCTGACTGTACCTATGTATTATATAAAGAAACTTAAATAAAATTGTAAAAGTAACTCACATTGGTTAAGAGTAGGAAGCGATCACATAACTTTTACTTTTCATAATTGTCGGACACCTGTGGGCCGGCAAAGTGTAAATCGCCCTTAACGACAAATAAATCACCAATTTACGTGCAAAGTGGGGAAGTGAGCAAGTTATGGACTTTTTGCATGTTTTCGCATAAAAATGACAATTATATTTTGTCGATCCATAATTAAATCGATCGAAATCTCTCGATCGAGATAATATGGATTGATTAATTAATTATTTATACTGGCAATTAGCGTTTCGTGTTTTTTTAAGGTTTTCAACCTTTTAGTTGAAAAATTGCTGCAATTAAATGGAAGAGTTTTATCTTGCAGCCACTATAAATCAAAGCCGAATATCGGATGCCACGTAAAATAGAAAAGGGTTTGCATTGGGAAAACACCAAAGCTTACTAAAAGCTTTTGTCACATAAAAATCCAATGTAACTTCCGTGTTGGAAAATAGAAATCCTTGCCAGGACCTTTTTGCAATACCTACAAACCGTAAATGTTTCATTACAAAATATCCCAATTACACTTTGGTCTTACTTAGGAATGAACTAGACAATAATGATATACCACAAGACAATGCAGGACGATTAAGGTGCTAACTATTTGACCTAAAGTCATGAAGCCACTCCTAGCACCAGTAAGTAAGTCTATGGTATTTGATCGTAAACGCTATCGTTTAACACCACCTGTGTGACCCATATTGGATCTTTTACGACTGGTGTGGGTCGTGTTGTCACAGTCTATTAATTTGAACATCGCTTTTTAATGATGTATGTAATTGAAACACAATATTGCATTATTGAATGAGGATTTGAATCTACTCCTAGGTAATGTACCTATGAAAATGAAAAACTATATTATCAGATGTGGGAAATTTTTGAGCTTACCTACTCCGAGGCGGTCGCGAGTTATGTAATCATTTTCTGAGTAAAAAAATTGCAGCAAAACCAAATTATGTCTGACTGAATCACATTAATGACTGATTAAAAACTGAATCTACTTTTACAATGTTTGTAAATATGTGAGCACCATGTATCTATCACATATTTAATTTATCTGTCGTTGCTTCATTTTTAATTCGTTTTACCTATTGTGGTATAGTAATTTTATTCTAGGAGCATCGCCTTTACATATAATTATATAACTAATGAAAAAATACTGTAAAACATTTTGAAATTATGAAAAAAATATTGGAAAACATTTTGAAATTATGAAAAACTATTGTAAAACATTTCGAAATTATAAAAAAATATTGTAAAACATTTAAAAAAATTAACGGTGGAGTTTCTTGTCCAGTCTTCTCCATACGAAAACTACCTTTTGGAAGGGGCGACTAGAATCAATTATTTTTTTTGTAAATTTTGACGTTTAAAAGTGCCTTATTACTTGAAATAATTATTTGACTTTGTATGAAAGAGTAGGTCAACAATAATGCGGATTAATCTACTAATAAAATAATATTTTCAATTCAAAGGATTCGAGAAGTCGATTCTCTTTCACAAGAGAATCGACTTGTTTAGTGGCAATTCCATTATTAGGAGCTCTAATATCAAGTTCATGTCAAGCTAATGTCAAGTTTTCATTAATAAGGTTAAAAGTGCTAAAGAGGAACATTTTCTTAATGTAAACAGTTAGTTGCATGTTTCATGTACATAAAAAGAAAATTACCCAAACCCAACACCTTAACAAAATCCTTACAACCATAAAAACACAACCCCAATAGATGTTCCCAAATAATTTCGTTCAATCCACTCGTGATTTTGCTCACCTCCAATAACAATTTTACGACAAGTTTCACACGACGATGTCATTCATTCATTCCACGTACATTCGTTCGCAGTGAGAGAGACTCACAGAATTTGAACCAATACATCGAATATTGTGATTGAACGCGAACTGAATCGTAATTATGTAAAATGTCTTTAACAAATTCCTCAGGTATGTCTGTCCATTGTTTTGTGATTGTATTTCAAATATTTTCGCAACGTACGGACATGGTATGTTTTAGATATTTTTGTTGAAAAAATATTTATTTGGTATTATTTTTGGATTTAAAAACGTGCATTGTGCAGTTTGGACTGTAGCCAAGATTTTCAATTAAAACGGCTTGTTTGACAAACTAAACCATCCTTACTTTCCCAAATTCAAAATAACATCTTAAAAATCGTAAAACAATAACATAAAGACGAAGAAATAACTACCAAAATCATCTAGTAAAAGCTCAGGATAATAAAACAACAGCTAAACTTATCTTTCCTCCACAAATCAAGACATAAACTAAACTAACAGTTCTAAACGCAATCAAACAATAAAGCTGGTATGTAAATAACTTAATAGCTTGGCCACCCAAAAGGAAACGACAGAAGTCGCTAAGACCATTAGAAGCCGCACACCACCCACTACTTCAGTGTTATTCATTTGCAACCGGCCAGCTACATCTTCATCAATCCAAGGTCTGTCTATTATTGCTTCTTCTAATTTGCTTTGTTATCTCTTTGATCAATAAATCAAGATATATTCCGCAAAATCTTCTTTTCTCTTATCTTCTGCAAAAATGTTGTTTGATTCTTGTGTATGAAACAAACATTTTAGCAGCAATTAGCATTTTATAGAGCTTTCATTGACCAATTTCATACTCTCGTCTTTACCCCAATTTATTCACAAAATGTCTTATTACTTATTTTCCCCTTTCCTAAATATTCTTCCCCTTTCCAACCATATAATTTTTCGCACAATCCATGCATGATTTAGCTCACATTGTTGGTTATTTTAATGGTTTTTCTAAGTGAACCTTCTATTTCGATATTCTATGTACCAAAAGCGCTAAGCCACCTGCGCCGGCGCCTCCGCCCGCGATCACTGTAATTACTGCCGATGACTATCGACAAGGACGATGTGCCGATAGTCCGCTTAGCGGCCGATAGTAATGTCTGTCGATGATTTGATAGTGATGTTTAGGAGTGTCAGTGTTATGGTGTGATTATACGCTTGGATGGTTGATATGTCATTAGTTACAGGTGTGGACATGCTCGGATGGTTTAATAGCAGAGTTTCAAAGTAAGGGTTTGCCCATGTAACGATGTCTAAATATCTCATCATGTTTGGCTGCATTGACCTATTTAATTACAGGGTTAGAATCACCATCAGCTTATAGCAATGTATGCTGGACTCTCCAACTGCACGTCATTCAGCAATTCAATGGCAATTCTCATCCAGCTGCTACCAGCAACCCTGCGAGGATCGTCGCTCCATCTAGCCCGAGGGAGTCCCACCTTACGTTTGCCGATTCGCGGTCTCCATTCAAGAAGCCGTCTACCCCAACGGCCATCGGTTCTACGGCTAATATGGCCGGCCCATTGCCACTTCAGCTTGCTTATTCTGTGTGTCACAGTTGTAAAAGCGCAGTAAAAAGACGGATCTGTTCATCATATCGATCACAAATTCTAGAGATTATAGTAAGATTTTCCGCTAATTCATTAAGTGTTCTACGAAGACATCCATGTCTATTAGTGGTTAATATAATGATTTATTGTCTGATGCATCTTTGAATCATCGTATAAGATCATCGCCATGACGATTAATAGCTTCCTAACCTCTTGACATAAGGCTCTGTTTATTAATACAAAATACTAGATAAGTAGTCTGAACGTCATCAGACACTCCTAGCTCAAAATATTCCACGTTTTAAAACTAAAGTTACAAAACCATTTAAAATTCCTTGTAAATGTATATGAATCACGATGTGTGAGGTAAATGTTATACTAACTGACATTTACAATCAATACTTACTGATAAGTATCGGCACTCACGTGAAGTACTTGTTACAATACTGTTAACATAGAACAAGTAATTTCTAGCTTAGCTCCGCAAACCTATTTCCAGCTTATCTCCGGTCAAATTTTCTATATATTGGATGAAATGAAGATATAATTATCGATTTTCTTATGATTCGGTCTATCAGGAAAATATCTAATAAGGATTACTTTCAGATGTGAGTATGTAGCAAAAATTATTAAACTGGTATTGCAAGAAATTAGGCTTAACCAAGAAGGGTATTAGAGAACCCGAGTTCAAAGCAAAAAAGAATCAAAATGAAGCAGACTTGGCAAAAATAAGTTCGAAATTATTCTCATCTCTACGTAGCTATCATATAATCTCTCATCTATCATACAAGTCCGTCTTCAGTACCCAGTGCTCCTCTCAAATCCCTTTCAGATCCTTTCACTTCGCAGAACCTCGATTCAACAAACAGTTATCTCAGATTTGGCTATCAGTTTGAACTTAGATCCTCAGATAAACATTTTATGTATTTCTATTGTGGAATAATGATTAGGTTTTTATTACCTGACCTCGATTGTAATGCCAATAGATTGTATTGATGTTATTAGCATTAGTACCTACTTAATATATCTGTCTATGTGTGGTGCAATTCCTTTATGGACTATCGTTTATTTAGTCAAATTCTAGGACCGTCACATACACCTTCGCTTTTTTTTCTCTGGCTTATAAAATTCCCTCCTTATAGATTAATTGATGTTTGATATTCTCCCATCTCTTTAGATTCTTGATAAAAAAGTTATGCTGTTGTTTCATTAACTTCATCATCATCATTATGTTGTACTCTAGTCTTCAGTTAAACATGTTCTTCACTACCATTGAATATAGGGTTAAGGTATTACTTATATCAACTTCTGTTCTCCGTCTCTATCCATCTTTCTTCATCAATGGTCTTTTTTACATTAAATGGCAATTCCAACAAACTATATTTTACATGCTAAACAAGCATGGATCCTATTCCGTCATAAATGCTAATATCCCTTTTACTACACCGATCCGCCTATATCATGCAACAAACTTGCAAGTTTTCAATTAAACCTTACTTAAGAATACATTAAAGGAAACAAATTACACAGTTTGACTGAAGACCGTAAAATTTGACTAAAAGTGAGCCTAAAATATGACGTCGTTATAGAAGATATCTTCTTAGAAGTCATTAATTTTGCATTAAAGGCTATGGGCATGGGATTTCTTGACAGCAGACATTTTAATGATAAGTTTTTAGCTTGTAAGGACAAGGTTATGGTGACCTACAGTGTCTTAAGAAGCGACTAATCGACTATATCCGATGGAGCAACATCTAGCCACAAAGATAGAACCATCCTATGCCCAAATTCCTATTTTTGAAGACCTATTATCCTCCACTGATGAAGAAACAAAAGTCACAATCACCCGCCTGAAATCCACAGAGGGTTAAGCAGAGGTGTACCGTTAAGTGTATTTCGTTACAACCAATAGAATATAAACATTAAAATGCTATTAATTTGTAAAAACGGTCGCAGTTATAAAACTAATAGAAAAAGATGAAACAGAAAATCACAACAATCATGAAAAAAAATCTGATTCAAAGCACCAACTCGCACTTGAAGACGTACTGAATCACCCTCATCCACATTACAATTCAAATAATAACAAAGATTCATTGAGTCTTAAAAACAATACTTATCAAACACATGTTCTTACAATTGCTAGGCCGGAAGTTTTGAATGACTGCTACATGACTAACAGCTTAGTGTGAAAACGTTGAAACTCGACCAAAGTGTGTGAATCATGAGCTAAAATAAAGGGGGTTAGTGAAACAGCTCCATTGATAATTCTCTTGAACGTGTGAATAATCCCGAGTGCAACTTAAAAAAAACGATTTCATTTGGGTCACTCTTTGAAATTGTGATCGAAGAAACGATGGATGGACTGTATGAAAGATGATATGGCTAGACAGTAGGTGAGTACCGAGATGACGACTGATGGAGAAGTGTGGAAGAAAATGGCATGATTTGTCGACCACAAATAAATTGGGGATACGGGTAGAAGAAGGATGACTCTTTAAGATTGTGTTTCAGTCAGCCGTTCAGTTTTTGCACTTTTCTGGATGAAACTTAACCTTAGTATCTCTGTAAATCAATAGCTTGGAACAAAGATTTCAATCGTAGATTTGCCCTGCCGTGTTAAAAGATGGTCACGTTTCTGTTTCGTTTTGACACCTCTGACACACAATATCGCAGACACTTAACTTGATTGTCATGGAAACGCCATTATTAATGTGCGAGGTCACTCTTCTCAGTGTGGGCACTTTTTCGCGCGACGTAGTACGGTGAGGGCACATCTACGATTTAAATCTTTGGCTTGGACCCTTTGATCCTAAACATTTACAAGTAAAATTGCCTTTAGTGTATTTTCAAAGAACCAGTTAAGCGTCATTGAAAGATTGTGTTAGCTTGTTTTTCTAGATGTGTTTTTGTTTGTATTTCCTCAGTATCTACTCAGTCCACCAATTTAATTATAATGTTCAAAAATATTTATTTATTTAAACTTTTCACTCTCAAAAAAGTACTAAGGCGGACTTAATGCCATAGGCATTCTCTACCAGTCAACCAAGGGTGGTGAAGAGATTAGATGGCAGGTGCTCTATTTGAAAGGAACAAAGAAAAAAAAAGAAAAAAAAAATTCTAATGCGTTATAACTAAAATAGGTACAACAGTACATAAATAGGTTACAAACTACATACACATACATAAATAATAATATATATCTATATTATATATATTCATATATACGAATTCAAGGGAGAGAGGTGTTGAGATGACTTTACTCTATTCATTTTGAAAAATATTCTTCTAAAATCTTTTATTGGATCCTCACACTAAAATAACACTAAAGGTAAAATAATGACAATTCCTATACATTTTTGCGAAATTCCTTCAAGCACAGAGGTGTGCCTTGAAGGTTACTTGCGACAAACATAGCCAGATGTTACGACTTGCTAATGAGGTGTCACAACACTACTCTTGACCACTCAAGGTCTTGGAGTATGGAAGCGTTTGAGAATATTTACTACTTTTTGAGATAATTATTTTCAAAAATGATAGAATTATTGTATGTTACTTTTTGCATGGAACAACATCTCATCAATCTATAATTCTGCTTTCTTCGTACTGTTTTTATTATTTCGATTTTTTAATTTTTTATTTAAGTTTGATGTATGACAAGATTCTTCTTTTCATATCCGTACGAACGTTTTGAATAGCTCATTAATCAACTCGGCCCTTCTCAGTCCACTGCTGGACTCAAGTTGCCTCACCACACCTGGTTCTTCGCCTTCGGCATACAGCTGGGGGACTTCTCAATAGGCTCAAGATTTAGTTAAATAAAATATGCAAATATAAAAATTCCATAGTTGACGTTTGATCTAATTTCAGCTTCACAGAAATTGTATAGGTATTGGGAATTTTACAACAAAATGAAATGAGTAACGTTAGCATAAACAGGATAATAAACAGCTTTACGGTTTAGTCACTATATGACTCTAGTTACATAGTATTTATTATTTGCTGCTCATTCAATAAATATATCTGAACTAAAGTATACTTACATAGTTTTTTTACTTAGTTAATAACTAGAAAAGTTCTGATTGCGGCCTTTATATGTTTTCTATCACCCTATGTCTGTAGATACTCTTTTAAATATGGGCTACCCAGTAAACGGTCAAAATGAAATTTCCATAATCAGCATTGGAAATCCCAGTTTTTTATCATCATCATGTTTTATCATTTTTTGTTTTTCAGAACAGTTCTACGCATTTAAGTATCTACTTAATTGATTAAGTAGGTATTTTGTTGTGAATCTTTACTGATAATTTATTTTTAAATACTCCGTACGTGTTTATGTAGGTACATTATGTTTATTTTTAGAACGTATTAATGTGGTAATGGTTTACCAAACCGATAAGTTATCTGAAGTAAATTGGGCAACAGGGCGTATTGTTCATAATTTTTTGTTACTTTTTCCTTTTAAGATAACTTGTATTTACAGCGATTGTATTTAGATGGCTATATTATACGCCATCTGGTGGTACTAGCCTTTTGGTGGCGTCAAAGACGACTTATAGAAAACCCTGTCTGTCCCTGACTTTCCTGTGCCACGTCTACGTGCCTCTTTGTCTTGCAAGCATGGTGAATACGTGCCTCCAAGCATGATGATTATTAGGTGGTGATTCTTTTGTGCCCTATGTTCTATGGTGCAGCTTTAAAGCCTAAATGAAATTGACTAAGTATAAACAAAACGCTGATGTCAAAGTGCGTGTAATATTCAAAATGGCAGGTGATGCAGTGATTTTCCGTTTCTGAGTTTAAATGGAAACTTTATACCGATAATAATTTAAATATGAATTATAATTAACATGTACAGTTACAAATAGGGTTTATCTTAATTCGTGACTAAGTTGTTGTTCGATTTTGTGAGCTAACCTTGAATTTGAAAATAGCTGTAGGTTGATATTAATTCCTTTAAGCTAATTATTCAGTTTCTATTGTTGTAATGCAGATAAAGTCGGTTAATTAATTTATTAAAAGGTTGTTGTGACAATAGAAAGTTTTCATTGATTAGCTAACTCACGATTTCAATTATAATGTAACAGCTACTGTTTTGAGCCTCGACGACTAAAGTGTTATTGGGTTGTCGTTAGGCAGTTGGATCAAGTGCTTCATTCAGAAAGCGGTTTTCCTGGACACGGCTCGTATTCTGAGAAGGTTCCTCGTCTTTCTGGAACCCAGATCTCTAGTAGTTTAGACCTTAGTTTCTTTTTTTCTGGTAGCTATCTACCTACTGCTTGCTCAAGTATCTAATTAATACTTAAATGGTATTTCACAATAAATGTAATGAATTTAGTAACCATTACTATATCGGACGTTAATCCGACATGCAGTTTAGTGACAATTATGTAATTACTAATCTTGATTGACATTACAGCAATGTTTAATTATAGATACTACTGCAAGCGAAAGAGCTTTCTCGAACAAAGAAGAAGCGAGGATTGCTCACCACGTATTGGCAAAGAATAAGGGTTAAATACTTAAACCCGAAATATTTAAAGTCGATAATTTTTTAATTACATTTTCACAAAACTAGTTAAACAATAATAATGGTAATGGATGGAAAAAGTGGTGAGTAATAAAGATGAAACCTTTTAAATGCAGGTAAATGTGTTATATAATTCCCTTTATAAATTACATTTTAACAAACTTAGTTAAACAATAGGAGGATGGAAAAAGTAGTGAGATATAAAGTTGAAAATAATAATTGTTGTAAATACGAAACCTTGTAAATGCAGGTAAATGTGTTTTATAATTCCCTTTAGTGAGCGATTACGTAAGAATTTAATCTGAACAGGGTTTGTTTACACTTTTATCAAATACTTTTGCCAGGCTATTTTGGCTACTTATTGATGATTTGAGTTTGTTACACGTTACTTTTGAGTAGCGTCGTGGACAACGGGCCTTATTCCACGGTGTTGAAGATTTCAAAACAAAGAAAATTAAAATCTAGGTTTCCTTCCTCCAAATAAATATTGACTTTCCAGATAATTTTCCTTCGCCTGTCATTCCTTTTAACTCCAAACTGCTGAATTAAAATTATCAGACATGTTTTGAAATACAAATAATGGTACTTATCTAAGTAGATGATATTGAATCACGCTAAACAGACAGACGATCACTTGAATTCAGTTAGTCGGTCAGTCTGTACTTACCTTATCTTATCAATTAAGCGTCTGATAGGGTTCTGTTTACCTACCAGTTACGATTGGTAACCGACGAGGTTAGGAAAAACATGTTTATGTTTCACCTAATCAAATGTATTATAATAATTAAGACCTTCTAGTATGGTGAATAATTAAAATGTAGTGTCACCTTACAACCTTTGTTAGCTAGGGTAAATTAACGTGGAAGATACGCAGCTGTATGACAGTAGCCGTCGATCTATGTCCATGTCCAGCCAGTCTTTTCTTTTACGTGAAGTGAGCATTAAGTGAGCTGTCAATCTCCAGCGGCAGATGCGCAGCTCACTTCACTTTAGTTTTCACGGTGACTTTTTAACTTTTTTGCACTATAGCAACGCACTACTGTAAGCTTATGACGATCATTATGAATTTTTGAATTGATCAGCTTATGGTTAGAGTCTCATATCCGTTCGACTCCGAAGATAGCCGAGTTTTCCAAAAGATTTACCTACATTAATTAAACCGATAATAAATAACCTTCATAAAAATTACCGTCGACATTTTGTATTTATATTCTTATCAAAATAAGTACCTACACTATTTGTCCGTTCCTTATCATGACCACGTTACTCTAGCGACCATGGGAGCTAAACTCGAAACTGCGGAAAGTGTACAAAAATATTAATAAAAGTAAAAAAAGCCGCGAAACAATCTGTCAAACTAGTTTGCAGTGGTGATAACTTGATATCCTTTCAGTGCCGTATCGTACGGTCAATGAACCCCAGCCGACACCTTTATTGTGGACTTTATGAAATCAGGACGATTACGTTTTATATGGATTTGAAGAATGGGCCGAGTGTTCCTAAAAGATAATCGACAAAAATGATATTTGGATTTGTACATTTAAAATTAGTTTCCTATGTTTTCACCGCATTTCAAGATAAATACTAATATAAACTCGATAATAAAAACTAGAGACGAAATTAAGTAAAGTAATCAGTAATTCAGTGGGAAAAAAGTAGCTACCTTCTATTGAATGTATATTGTAGTTTTAAAATCTTTTCGGGAAACTTCAATATACTCGACATTTTCGAAATGTATCTGAGCAACTTTCCAAAGTTTAGACTTTATTAGAGAGTCAGAAATGGTAGATACACATGATTATGATCTAATATATTATATGCAGTACATTTCTATAGGTTTCTTCATAATGATTAGTTCACATAGCTAATCTGAAGTATTCATCGCTGATAATAAATTATTGGCCTCTTTGCTACGATAATATTTCAGGAAGTTAGTACTTATTAGTTTTACCTATTGATGACGCAATAAATGTAATGATATCATGTACTACGTACTGTATCGTAGGTGCCAAAGAACAATCAATCGAAGAGAAGGAAGATTTGTAACAAAAATTTGGTAGAGATAAAGTCAAAGACTCCGAAAATGAGATGAGTAACAGCTTAAGTTTTTCAATAAATTAAGGTTTTTCTCCTGTTTCGTGGGTAGGTAATTAGCAACGTTTGCATACACAAATCTCATATACAGAAGCAGCAGTTTAGAAGGTCGATTAAAGACAATCTCAGTGTTATACTACATATAAGCCTTCATTGAGCGAATCCTCTTAGAAACGAATCTTATCTTTTCTATGTCATCCACTTTATCTGATGACTTCCTGAATAATCAAGTTCAATTATATTATAACTAGCTGCGCCCCGCGGTTTCACACCCATAAGTTGGATCCCGTGGTAATATCGGGATAAAAAGTATCCTATATAATAACCCAGGTCATGGTCTACTCATGTGCCAAATTTCATCCAAATCCGTTCTGCTGTTTTAGCGTGAAAGGATAACAAACAAACCAACTTAATTTCGCATTTGTATATTTAGGCTATAATATTTCCATGAACACCAGAAGTACCTACCCTGGATGTCTGCGCACGTGACTTGTTTACATAACCTATGTAATAGCCCCTAATAGTGCAGGATATCCTGACGGGTTATGAGTACCAAGAGTTAAATTATTTGTATTATGTTCCTGTTTAAGGAGGGAGCAGAATCTATAACTTTGAACTACTGAATGAATAAGGTGCATTTATTTGTGTAAGTATCAAATTACGTGAAAACATCATCAAATGTTTTCAATAAATGAATCGTATTTGAAAAGTCTGATTTTAATTTAGTCTGAAATATTTTGACAATAAATGAATCTTATTTAAAAAGTCTGTTTTCTTTACTTTTAATACAGTAACCGTGGAGTTTCTTGCCGGCTCTTCTCCATAGGAAACGACCAATCGGAACCGTGCACCTAGCTTCTGACGTTTCATAAGTGCCTTGTAGGTTTGTTTTTTTTTTTCTTGAATTTTGAATAAAGTCTGGATAAATTATAAAACATTACTGCCGTAACTAAAAAAAATTAAGATATAATCAGAACTAAAATCAATATTTCCGAAATAAAAAATACATAGCATAATAAACTATACCTACAACATTTGAAATCACCATCTAAGCAAACGGTTTGGTGACCATACAGGGACGATCAGCACCGTTTATAGTCACATATTTATATCAATGACGTATTCGAACTGAACTTTAATTATAATATATTACATACAAATAAATATTACCCCACCACCGTTCTTAGAACCGCTACAAACAGGTAAAATACTAATTTATTCGGAAACTAAGGTAAAAACAATGTCATCATACTTTATCTATTGGTAATCTAATAAACATAGCGGTCAACTCAGTTCTTCTGTAATAAGCATAATGATAAGCAGGTTTTAAGCTAGATTGGTGATATCTGTATTGTTTTGTGATAAGTGTTTATTTTACATATTTTGTCGCGTCTCTGTTATCATAATCTATGATGCTAAGAAGACATTTTGCTTCCTGTAAACTTAAGTTCACGTTAGCTGTCAACAAAAATACGCAAATACATACGAAGTAACATACCTAATGATGTGTGGCTCGCGTAGTTATTTGACCGTAAGTGCGAAGTTTGAACACAATATTTTGCACTTACCATCCTGTCTTGCAAAATTTTCAAACAATTTAATGTTCAAATGTTTGAAGCTATGTCTGACACCAGCTTTAAGCTAATCACTTGACTAATCCAATGTCTAGTTCCATAACTAATTATCCAACAATTTGGACATAAAGAACATCATATTCAGCAGGTTTAAAAAACAATCAAGAATCAAGAAAGAGGTTTTAAAACTCACCCTGCACAAAGCGACACCCGTATCCAGCCTATCCAGGAAATTATCTGCAGTGATCCTGAGTTCTGGGTAGAGAACAGTCAGCCACTCTGCCAAGTCCTCCTTCATCGCGTACAGGTACTCCTCTGAGGACTTGAAAGGCCTAAAAGGCCGGGCCTCCAGGAGGACTGCGCCTGCGCTCGCCATTGTGGAAGGATTCAGGGCTAGATGGACATTACTGGTCTGTAACAAGAGAGAATTTGGAGTTAGATAGAGAGAAAATTTGATATGCAAAAAATTTTTTATGTTTATAAACATGATTTTGTAATAATTAGTTTCGCAATTTTTTATTTTTTATTGTAGACTGTACATGTTTAGTTTCCATGCAATATCAATTAATTTTTGATCCTATATTTAAGAGCGTTTATTCTGAAAGTGGGCAACGTTGCAAATAGATGTCAAATATTTCGCTGTTTTCATTCATTTGGCAAGATTACTGTATGGAAATAAGAAATGTGGCTAACTAGCGAACTAGAATATCAATAATGAATTGCAATGATAGCATTGAATTTGATGTTGTAACCGCTTTAGGTGTAAAAAAGGCATTTGAAAAGTTTCCAAATTCTTTTTTTCTTCTAAAACAAAATATTCGGTGTTACGATATTAATTGTTGCATTTCATAATCAATATTTTAGTTCACTTGTTAGCCACTTTTCATATTTCCATACAGTAATATTGCCAAATTAATCAAAACAGTTAAATATTTGATAGCAATTTGTGACGTTGCCAACTTTTAAGATAAACCCTCATAACAAAAATTAGTTTAAAGATTTCAGCAAAGATTCTTATGATACGAAAAGAAGTATTTCAACAGCTTAATTGTTAATTAATTATTTGGTCTCGGGAACAATGTATGGCACTCAATGCCTGTACTGACCATTTCGTCTTAAATCATGCTCAAGTCAATAAAATTTGTGATAACTATCTCACAAATAGCTCCGTCAATCGAAAGAGCCCATAAAAATATAACCTATTAACCCTGGACTTATGACAAACATCCATTTAATTTTTTATCCCAATTACAGATTTCGTAACTACCACATAACTACCATAACTATGATAAATGCTCTAAACGTCAGCTCATTCATACATTATGCCCAATAAATGTTGAGCTGTCACAATGGCGCCACTCGCGAACACAAACGTCAACCATACGTCAAATTCAGTACATTTAAAGTTAGTTCCGTATTAGTAGTAGTATTAGTCGCTGTCAAAATGTTTTGGTGATGCAGTAGTTTTTAAATACTACATCCTTGGTTGTCGTCGAGTGATTTGACAGGCAACGGGCAATTGTTTGTAATTAGCCAGGCGACTCTATTTGATCCTGTCAGGAATCTGACTTGTCTAGACAAATGTTTTAAAGAGCAAAAAGTGTGATTATGATTTTGATGCAATCATTAATCTTTGTGAAGTTAATTGAAATGGTTTGTGATTTTTTGTCATTGACCTTCTTGGTGATGTCTTTTAGAAAGGTCAATTGCGTGAATTAAAAGATGCGGTAGGTTCCTAAATAAAAATAATAAACATGGTATACGTTATCAACCTAACCTATGTGCCAATCGTCATCAAAAAAGGAATCACATAAAGAATTGTGTAGTCTTATTCTGTATTATTTAGTCCAAGTACTTAACTTAGACTAAATCATTCAGGATAAGACTATTTTTTGGAATAAACTAAGATTGGAAAATAGTGGATGAAGTGCGGACCTCACCAATGAAAATGAACACGTTCAGCACATCTAAACGCGTTCAAGAGTTGTCAGTGTACAATATTCCATAACAATTATGACACTGACAGTTCTTGAACGTGTTTTAGAAATGCTGATCGCGTTCAGTTTCGTTGGTATTGCATTAAGTCCGCCTCTGTACATTTGTGTGCTTAAAGTATTAAATAAATGACATAATAAATTGAATGAACTTGACCAAAATGAATAATGACGCGATTCACAGTTTTTCAATAATATAAATAGCCTTATTATTAATGTTTTTATGAAATTAATTAATTTTAATGCAAATCTAAGTGCTAAAAACTAAGCTGCTTAGTTTTTTATGCATTTTTATGAGCAAAAGAAAACGAATAGATAATATCGTAGGTACATAATATTTTGATCTGATCTGATGATCTTAGTAATTTATTATAGATATTGATTACACTATTTTCTACATATAAATCTTATTCAGAATTCCACAACGGACTTATAAAAAGGCATCTGGCATAGCCAAATGAAACGATTGCTAGGCAATATCAACATAGAGTTCGCGCCACCACTAAAGTCCTTATGACGCAGCGCTGGTGTCAAGTCATTGCATAAAATTGCATTTAAAAAAATGTAGTTCCACAATTTTCCGCCGGACTTCAATGGTGGCACGGAGTCTGCTTTTGTTTGACCATTAGTTTATCACCTTAAAGCCACCATAACTATCCAAAGAACAACAACAACAAAGGTTTTATAACATCCTACATTTTGAATGAACAGTAACAACTAACTATTTCCACAAGTGGCGACTAGTGGTGATCGATCACCATCATTCATGTACACAGTGGTGACACAGTTCATTTACCCACACGCTCGGTCGCGTTCCGCGGCTCAGTGCTCGCTTTCGCGGGTTCCACTCCCGAGCCGAGTAAATACTAGTTCAGACTGTGTCTGTTGTTTAGTCGATGGTTAGTGTTTGCAGCTGTGAATGTGCAGGCATGACGGCAGTTCAAATTCTGTGTGATAATTTTGTTACAGTAGATCTTTCGTGAAAAGGGATTTCTGAGGAAGAAGCTAGCATCATGGGTAATTTATATTTCGGTTGCCATCAATAAGAATTTCTGTGTTCTGAAGAGTATGGTATTAACTGTATCTCTAAGATTTTCAATCAATACTTTCGGTGTTTTTTTGGAAGACGTTGCAGAGCTGTTGGCAGCTGGGGCGACGTAAACGACAACCTCGAACTTTTTTAATAATTTCATGTTATATTAGGATCCTTTAAAAAATGGATTGACCCAATCCCAAAGTTAGTAGTAACTGTCTTTTATCTTAGGTCATTGCGAGCGCTTCTAAAGGTGTTTGCCCAAAATGGTAGTTGGCATCCTCGTTGTTTACTATTCGATAGGTATCTATTATTTCATAGGTTACATGCATCGAGTTGCACATACGCTCCTTGTCGATGTACTAGAGAACGGGCGCCAACCAGTCTAGTCACACTTCATACATATAACTCTTACTGCTAATCGCCTGATCATCACACATAATTGTTACATGCGCATATCTCACGACTCATTAATCACACAAAAACACGATAGTTCTGTGAAAACTGTAATTATCAGACCGTTGACGATCTAATGTATTGATAATCGATTATGTTGAATCTTGATTAGTGTAGCGCATTTGATTAAAAGAGCCTCTATGAATGAAGGTTCGCCGCTCACTAGAAAGCCAGGCCCGTAACTTAGCTTGCTGTCTTGGCTGACCTCTGTGTCAAAGAATACGAAATCAAAATCAATCTTCCTTTTCCTTTTCCCAACTCAATTTTCCTTTTCTCAATTTTCCTTTTCTCAATTTTCCTTTTCTCAATTTTCCTTTTCTCAATTTTCCTTTTCTCAATTTTCCTTTTCTCAATTTTCCTTTTCTCAATTTTCCTTTTCTCAATTTCCCTTTTCCCAACTATGTTGGGGTCGGCTTCCAACGTTACCGGATCCAGCAGCATACCAGTATTTTACATGGAGCGAATGCCTAAGTGACCTCTACAAACAAGTTCCTGGGTAACACGATACCCATTGGAAAGACTGGTTGTCAGACTGTCAAAGATCTACGAATAAGATCTAAGATCAATGGTTTATGTTCATGCACTGTGGTCAGAAATACCTTGTCAAGTGGTGATCATCACACTTTAGCTTTACTGGGGATGGGAAGCGTAAATTCGGCAGTTGAAAAATATGACAGTGAGTTATGGTAAGTATAAAATGAGCGGAGCAAAAGAGTAATGAATATAAATGTTGATAGTTGGAGAGGGAGAGGAAATCCAAAGAAAAGATGGGTGGACCGTGTGAGGAGTGATATGATATGAAAGGGAGGCATGACGGTTGACAGTTGACAGGGAAGAATCGAAGAAGAAAACGTGTTTCGCGGACCCCAAGAACAAGAGACAAGAAGATGATGATAAAATCAGCGGTGGAATTTCATGAGTAACTAGCCTGTAGTTTTCAATAAAAATATTTGGAAATCCGACGTCTAATCTCGACCTAGAAATCAAACTGAAGTCAGTTTAAACCCATATAATCCAGTAGGTAATCTAACATAGAATAGGCCCATCAAATGCCTATGTTAATCATGCAGGAGGAACGCGAACTATTCAGGTGTAGTAATCCTATATAGTTAACCTAGATGTCTGTGACGTGACCTAGGCAGTAGTTATACTACTAGGAATTCGATCGCGTCATTTATGATGGAGTGGTGGAGCTATTTCTTATACCTTGTAAAAAAACCACTTCTAATGGCCCACTGCCTACAGGCTAAGACTTCAAAGAAGAAACGAGGCTTTCATGTTTTAGACAAAATCGCTAAAACTCCCTGAAAATTATGAAAATCTGAGGAATAACCCTAACTAAAATTATAAATTCGAAAGTGAGTTTGTTTGTTTGTTACGCTTTCACGCTAAAACGGCTGAACGGATTTGGATGAAATTTGGCACAGGGGTAGACCTTGACCTGGAGAAGGACATAGGCTTTTTTCATCCTGGATCGCAGACGAAGTCGTGGGCAACAGCTAGTTAGTCGTCGAGAAGACAAGGATTATTTTCACAAATCTGGTATGATTTAGCAATTTTCTTAAACATACAAACATATTTACATACATAAATGCTTGACAGATGTTCTCTTACAATTTTTTCTCTCATCTAACTTGAAGATACCCATAAATTTTAAAAGGAGGCCAAAAAAACAATTGACTCTAAATCAAAACAATGCCCGATGCATGCACGTGTGTACAAACATCGCGGTAGGGTCAGCAGCGACAAGACAATGGCAGATCCGCCGCGGTTGCGCAAGCGCACGCTCTGTTGACTTCCGTTGTCGCCGAGTTGTAGCGACGGCAGATAAAATGAAAAAAAAACTTTTTTGAAATTTTTTCATTTTCATTTCTTTTTCGTAAACTAAAATAATAGCTATGGGATGATATGCTAGGCACATGTGTCTTCGATACAAAATACCATTGGCTTTTTTTTTAATACAATGTCAATTCTTTGGGCACGCAATAGGTAAGCAAAATAAAGATTAAATGATAGAGATTAAATAATTATCTGACATTCCGGTATTATTATTGCGCGTAATATAGTGATATGTTATTTTAATCGGTCAGCAGTAATTCTTTTACGACCACAATTAAAGACCTATAAACATGATTACTTACACGTTTAGTAAAAAACGCAAAAATAATTGGTAGTGATTGGCAATTTTTTTTATAAAAACGTACGTTATCTTTCTTTGCGCTTGTCGATGGATGAATTTTTTATGTATTTAAAAAAAAATGCCATATGCGCACTTCCCCACTCTCAAAGTACCTACGTTACGGTTTTTTTTTTCCAAAATTTTAATTTTTCTCCAGCCAACTATACCGTAGATTGAGTATTCGTAACCGCATCATTGATAGTTTTGCTGTCTCTACAGTTAGTAGGCTAATCTGTTTACAGCGCATCACACACGTCGCGGCGGTATTTATTTCGAGTTCGCCACTCAACGCATTTCGTATGAGATGACTTATATTTTTGGAGTTTGACTTACGGGACAAAAGTATACCAATTTTTTTTTTTTTTTTGAAGTTGGAAAACTGTCAAATAACTTCTCCCGCTCTGGGCGGCGCGGGAGGGCGTGTCAGACTTTTACTGACTAAAACCCACCCGTGTTCCTTCCGTTGCCTTTGTGCCGGGCCCGCTATATCCCTTTCGGACAAACACGCAACCCTGGCAGGACAAAAGTATACCTAATATTATACTTTAATGATCATCAAAAGGTGTCTCGAGCAATCAGACATGAAAATAGTGTTCGTATTTAATTCGTCAATAAAGCACGGTTGCAGGTGTCATTTTTCTATTACGGCGAATCTTCCCGTTTTTTATTTTAATTCAATTGAGTAATAATACCGGCTCACTCTATGCCATCCATACAAAGATAACGGCTAACTCGACTTGACTTTCTGCCATGGCAGCCAATCTCAGCGGAAACTAGCCATCGACGCGGGAGATATTATAGTGCGCAAGCGTGTGTGCGCAGATACAGGTGCACTGTCTCTTCCATCACTCTCATAGTCCAATGGGACGACAATCCGACACGACCGCCGAGAGATCAAACGCAGAAACGACGGCTTAACGTGCTTTCCGAGGCACGGGGGTACACACCGCCAACTTCCAAACTCCGGGCCGTTACTAAGAAATTCTTAATGGAAAAACTCAATAACACTAAAATGGAATAAAGCATTCTATTGTCATGAAAAAACGTACGTACTATGGCATAAGAAAGATTTTCACACAAGTATGGCAGAGATGATGCAGAACAAAGTCGACTTTTTCTAAAACTAGATTTGCATTTTTACGGCTGGGAACTATATCATTGTAATAGTACATCTCTGAGCAAATCCCAAGGAGTACAAAGCTTCTTGAGGTTCAACTAAACGCCAATGCTTCCTTGTTTACTGTTAGTGTTAACTCCTAGGGCATGAGTGTGACGTAGCCTTGTAACGCGGAAGTGACACGACCTCGGACACACAGGATAAATTGATAGCAACGATTATCGATATGTAATTGACGATATATAGCTTATTTGTCAATTTAAGAGCAAAAGATATAGCGAAACTAAGAAATTAATAGTAGAGTTTTAACAAAAGAGTATTTAAATAGATCTGGTAAAAAAACTATAAATGATGATGATGATAATAACAACATCAGTAAAGTCACTGATAATGAGCCTTCTAATGACGAAAATAGATTACCAAACAATATTATCCTGGAAAACGAAAATGGTGTACCAAGCGAGTCTTAAAGAAGACAAGCATCACTAGTACACAATCTCACTAAGGAAGACTCAACCATTTTCTTTTTGGGAGTTCCCATCATTCTTGATACCGATACGGCTGGACAACGAATTTATGACCAATACTCAAACCCGCAGATCTATCTCCCTAACGACTATATTAATTGACTAACGAGGAATTTTTGGTAATTATAAATGATTCACTGTTTCCACATAAATAAAAGTGATTTACTGTTGATTTTCTTATCTACAAAGTGTTATTCCGGAGTTCTCGGCACGAATTAGTCAACCATGAGAAATGGGTTGGGTTTGTGTCACACTGATACTGTCGTCTTTCTTTTTTGATATTCAAATGATCATTTTACAGCATCCAGTGAATGCTTTTTGTATCTACTAAAATATATTTAAATTAGCTTTAATATTAGTATTGATACCCTATACTCTTTTAGATATATCGATTCTCATTTAGTATAGTATTCTTAATGAAAATTAAGACTATCATGATAAAACCTAAAAGTGTCAGATAATGACCTAACTATGACCAAAAACAATAGGAAAATATTTCGAAATAAATCTCAATATTATAACAGCAGCTCAATATAACAGCAGCGCAGAAAATTTTCTTGGAAATGCAAGAAATCGTAAAATCGATAATGCTAAAGGAGCTTGAAGTGAAAATAATACTATGTTAATGTACAAATAACAATGCCTTTCTACCGTGTGGTAGGAGATAAGAGCTATCGGCTCGATACCAAGTTTTATATCGATAACAAGAAAATGACATAAAAACCTTTCACGGTATTTTTCACTTTGAGATTGAAGAAGAAGTAAAAAAAATTGTCAGTGAAAATGGTTTTAAATGATTTTCTATTGAGTAGTCCATACTCTACAATTCACATTCTTCACTACAAGTAACGATGGTAAATGATTTACTTTATTGTAATTGATTGTATTGGACAGCATCAAGCAAAGTAACGTCAGCAAAAAAACAAATCAAAGAGTTAAATTAAACCCGCGTTCTGTTTCGTTTAAAAATGCGGACATGTATAAATAAACATTTGCCAAAACGCGAATTTTATAACGGTCCATCAATTTCTGCGAATAAAATCATTAATTTTGCCTAAAAACCGGAAAGCGTACATTTTTCGGTTCAGTAATTTCGTAATTACTTAGTTCTACAGCATAGGTTATGTGTAGGTGAAGGATTTTGGTCGTAATGTACTAAAATTGCAGTTTTTTAGAATTCTTCAATAATTGTTCCTCGATCTTTCGGTAATTATTGGTGATGTCAGTGTTGGATTAAATGTTTCAAATTGTCAGTACTTGCTGTAAACCTTGAACCAATCAGGGTAATGGTGTTTTTTGGCACAAATAACTGTTATGATTGGCAATCAAAATATCAGTAGTAACATAGTTAACTCAATATTTAAATTTTGTTAATAGTTCAACTCGTAAAAATCAGATATAAGCCCCAAGAACTATATTATTTTATAGATTCGTCTGATTTCCATAAATGACAAAGCTTGGACAACAGTCAATGGTTATATTTAAAAAAGAAAACCCATTATCATTTTATTTATTTTTGCAAATTCCATATCCAATAATCTAAATGCGACAGTAGTCTTAAGAGCGTTTATTCTGAAGGTGGGCAACGTCGCAAATAGATGTCAAATATTTCACTGTTTTGATTGATTTAGCAATATTACTGTGTGGAAATAAAAAATGTGGCTAACTAGCGAACTAGAATATTGATTATGAAATGCAATCATTAACATCGTAACACCGAATGATTAGTTTTTCCAAATGCGTTTTTTACACCTAAAATGGGTACAACATCAAATTCAATGTTATAATTGCAATTCATTATTAATATTCTAGTTCGCTAGTTACCCATATTTCTTATTTATATTCAGTAATATTGCTAAAGGAATCAAAACAGGTAAATATTTGACAGTTATTTGCGACGTTGCCAACTTTTAGGATAAACCCTCTTAAAACTAGACAAAGAAGTTCTCATAACAATAATACCAAACATAAAATGGCAAGCGCAACATGTGCGCGTATTTCATCTTTTAAATGTAGAACAAATTAGCATCTTAATTCATTTGAACTAAACTCCCACGCGTAGTATTATAAATATGCTACTCAAAGCCCTAACTAAGGAACAACTTGTTAACATAAACAATTATTCTACAAACAATGTTGATTCAAGTAATCATTTGGATAACCTGAATGTTAAACTTAAAACAATTTTGATTTCAAGGAACAAGAAACTTCTAATTTTGAATTTAAAAACTTGGGGCATTTCAACGACTTTTGGTGAAATACTAAAATGTAACATTCTGAACACGTAGACAGCCATATATACTCTTAAAATAACATTGAAGAGTCTTAATGCTCGCCTTTGAATACCAAGGGAAGCGACATTCGAGATATTTCAGTGCGCATACCACTTGAACTGGTGCTTTTCTTTTATTTTAAATTATTTAACATCTGCCTGTTTTATCAGCAGTCTGACCAGACTGAAGTGTTTGTAAAGACACCGCTTCATTAAAGGCTGTTGTTATATTTCTTTTTGAACTTGATTCTGAGAAGTAGTTAGAATTTTTTTCTTCGCAAAATTAATTCTGTGTTTACGAGCTTCTGTTTATATTGGGTGTCAAGTTTATACTGTTTCAGTTAATAAATACGATGGATATTAGTTTTTCATTTCTTTTTCTCGTTTTAGGCATATACTACTGATTACAATTTGTATAACCTTTCGAAATCCGGTGATACTTGAAAAGACTAAAAATAGTAGTTAATAATGTTAGTGTTACCTATTCATCTGATTCGTTCCAACTATTCGCCTTTTATATAAATGTTAAAAAGTATTAAATGGATTGAAAAAAACAGTTTTCAATTGCATATCAAATGAGCTATATCGACTTATAAATAGTTTTTATATTCTTGTTTTCCTTAATTACATAGGGAGTGTATGATATTAATATTGAGAGCATGTTATTAAAATAAAACAGTAGGTAGGCATGCATGTAATGGTTATTAAATATTATTCCTTTTTTCTTCTAACCGTACGATCGTACACGTTTGATTTATAATGTGTCACACGCAGTATTGTCATTTTACATTTTTATTAAGTTACTTTCAAGTTTGACTATAATAAATTGTTTAACTTTATTTTTACTTTATTTTGTTTATCTTTAAAGTCACATGATTATGATGCTGTATGAAGACAATCAGTTCAAGATTTGAGTAATTTTTTGTAAAAGTTTATTTTCGTCTTGATTCTCGTGATTATCTAAAAAATAGTCTGGAATAGACTATCTAATATCACCTGCTACTATACAACTAGCAAAATACTATTACAAATAAGTCCCCAAGTGTTTGTGAAATTATGACATAAATCCCAAGACTTCATTACGACTGTCCACAGGGAGTATCGACGTTTACTGCCCATTTATCGATACTCGATGATAATGACGCAGTACGTCACAACACGCAAATACTATCGATAAGACGCTATCGATAAATAAATATGTAGTATAAAACTGTCCAATTGTATTTAAGTAGATTATCGGTTTTTAAGATACGATAGTGTTTTAGACGTCATTGTTTTTTGATAAAAACTTGATACATCACTGTAGGAAAGGCATTGCAGCTGCATTGTATTAAAACCGGACTGATATTACACAGTTTATTGTCATAATCATACTTTATAAGCTACTTGCTTATGCCCGATTCCTATAATTTACGGACCGTTATTGGTTAAAATTAATACTCTTTATCAATAATTAAGGAAAGACCTCATAGTTTTGCGTAGTAGATCCTCCCATATGGAAGCAGCTATTGCAGCTAAAACTAACATCCGAATTTATATATATGCCCAGTTTGGCAATAAGTAAAGTAAAAAGATTCGTTTTTGGTTATAGGAACCGAGCTTAGGTAAGTGATTATGCTGCGTAAGGGTTTGCCACGATACAGATATTTTTGCGCATATTTAATTTCTTATTCTATATTTTGCAACGCATTTATGTAAAATAATAATGAGTGAATTAACCTTTTTAGAATGTATTTATTCAAAAAATCTATTAAAGTTGGTTGTGTTATCTTAATAAGTAAAAAAAATCTAATTAGAATTTATGAATTAATTAAAACTTAATATAAATATTCAATAAAATTAATGGAAATCAAATCGTATCCTTTTTTGCAGGCATTACTTAAAAATAATGTTCTATTCTTACAAACTAAATAAAATAATTGAATAATCAAAGAGCACAATATAAAAAAACCGTTACCACTATCCAATAAAAAACGAACCTTAACAGAAAAAAAACCTCGCCTCGTCCAAGTCGTCACACCACTATTTTATAACAAAATCCTTTTTTCGCCAAAAAAAAATAACACTACACTGGTTTTTTATCGAATTGATCGCGGGCTGCGCTATGCTATCGATGCGTCGATAAGCCGCGAGCGAGCGCGTCTGACTTCCACGGGGGTGGTGGATCGACTGACGCCAGACGCATCGCAGCGCGCGTACTTCGATGCGCAGGCACACCGTACCGTCAGCAACGCAACCTTGAATGCAATTTCGAGATTTATCTTAAATTATTCCTTTTCTCAATTATGACAATTATGTAGTCTGAGTATTTAGATGACCATTGGCTAAGTGGGTTCTTTAAAGTTCTGAAAATATTTTAATTAATTTTGTTTTCTGCCTAAGTAATCTTATAAAATTCATCTCACCATAGATTTTAACGCTTCCGTATTTGTAAATAAGTTAAAAATAGCAGTTGATTCTGATTCACAAACAAATGCTTTATTTATTTATAATTTCTGAAATGCTTACTTATAGGTACTTGTTAAGATTAATTTGGCTTTCGTAATATACAAAAGTCTGACCATGTCATGTTCAGTGTTTATCTCATGTGTTTACACATGCACCATAGATATAACAATATGGCGGAACAGCATGAGTGAGCATGCCCCCTTGCCCTAATGCACGAGAGATAGGACGTTAATACACTTTGTGATATCACAGAGATACATGAGCATCAAATACAACAGGAAGATAGAAGCCATGAGTTTTTGCTACCATACATTTTGTTTTTGTTTGTCGAATGACTCTTAATACTTTGGTTATGTTGGGGTTTGGTTTTACTGAATTTGATGTTGTAACCGTTTTAGGTGTAAAAAAGGCATTTGGAAAGTTTCCAAATACTTTTTTTACGAGTACATCTAAAACTAATTATTCGGTGTTAGGATATTAATTATTGCAATTCAATATTAATATTCTAGTTCGCTAGTTTGCCGGGGTTGGTCCGTGGATGGGTGACCATCTTTACATACCGAGACTCCTCCGTGCCTCGGAAAGCACGTTAAGCCGTTGGTCCTGGCTGTCATTCATGGATCTTTGACAGTCGTTACGGGTCGTCAGAAGCCCGAAACTGACAACCAGTCTTACCAAGGGGTATTGTGGTACCCAGTAACTGGGTTGTGGAGGTCAGATAGGCAGTCGCTCCATGTAAAATACTGATACTCAGCTGCATCCGGTTAGACTGAAAGCCAACCCAAACATAGTTGGGAAAGGCTAGGCAGATTGATACAATATTATTGCCAAATTAATTAAAACAGGTAAATATTTGACAGCTATTTGCGACGTTGCCAACTTTTAGATTAAGCCCTCTTAATAATAAAGCAGGCAACACACCGAACCCACCGGACCCACCGAATTGTAAGTGGCACCGACAGCCACCGCAGAGCGTTGCCATCTTGAAGAAAACGCTGAAATATCTCATTTACCTGAAATTACACCGGCACCCGTACTCTTCAAACCTTTGGAACTCTCACGAATACACGAACTCGCGGAGTAATGTGTATGGATTTTACAATTGAAATTGTTACGATTGTAATAGCAATCATGTCATTTCGTTTAAAATTAGTTTTTATTTTTATAAATTTATTTATATTTTATATATGTAGATTCTTTTCTATTTTGTGAATTTGAGAACGCTGGATGGACTGTAGATTTATTGAACACCTTCTATTTTGTTAAGTATCTAGTACTTGTTCAAAGACCTACACTGTCCTCCCATACCTATTAATACTGTTATTTGAAAATATTGTAAAGGCCAATTATTTTTAAACGAGTAACCGTGGTGTTTATTGCCAGCTCTTCTCCATATAAGGAAACGACCAATGGGAACCGTGCACCTAGCTTCTGAAGTTTCATAAGTGCCCATGTATTGTTATGTAAAATAAAATATTTTGAATTTTGAAAATACTTACTGCGCACTTTAGTTTTAAAACTTTATTTCTATATATGGGCGATAGTAATTATGGTTTTCAAATCAATTTAAACCTAAATGCTAAATTATAGTTTTATTTTTGATTCTTAAGAATTATAACAGAAAATCAAACGACTTAAGTCGTTTGATTTTCTGTTATGTTTACTTCGCACGTCCGTGCTGAGGCATCCGAAGACAAAAACCCATATAACCGGCAGAAATGTGCATGGTGGTGGTATATCAGTAGAGCTCACAAAGAGCTCTTCTACTACTTTCACAGTCGCCTTTTAACGATTCTTGTATGCGGGTGGTCTAGCCTATGCCGAGAACACACGGTACCATAAACCCGCTTACTATAACAGTAAGCATTTTCTAGCAATTTCTACGGTTCTGCTAAAACACATAACCGTAAGATTTCCTTTTCCCAGCGAACGATTTTCCTCGGTAACGCGACGTATTGAAAACAATAACACGACATGACTTTCCCGAAAGAAAGGCGGTGGTGAGACTGATAGCGGTAGAAAAGCTCCGATAGTATTGAGCCCAAATATTTAAAAAAAAATCGTAGAAATATAAGAAATAAAAATGCCCCAATTGATAAGCTTCACTTTTGGGTCCTGGAAAATCATAGCTCACATTCTTGGGCATTCTAAAAGATAAAAGATGACGGCAAAAAGATGGGCAGCAACATCTTCCTATTTGCGAAAACAGCATGAAACCAGCAGATCACCAATCTGCCAAGAGTGATGATTATAGCAATTTTTCCCACTGACTTTTCATTTTGGCGGTCTTCGAAAGACCCATATTCAACAGAATACGTCTAAGATTTAATGGTGATGAAAATGAAGTACACAGCACAAGAAGTCATGACATAAGATAATTCTCAGTAATGCGTCTTCTTGGATATTAATTAGGATTAAGGATTGGTTTCATATCGTATGGGAGCCATGCATCGGCAATAACATCAATAAACTACCATTACGTCAACACAGTAAGAAACAAAACAACAATTATGCAAATAATAATAATGAATTAACATTCACGATGCACCTTGATCCTAAGATCATGTGCATCTTATGTGTGCATGGTAAATGTAGCAGAGGTTCAATTAGAGCCAATCTCAAAGAATTAATTAACAAGTTTCACACAGGTGTGAGTTACAAATTGATGAAGTTGCAGAATGTAATGAGAAGGTCCCGAGCAGCTGATTCCTGTTCATAAACTCAATATGTAAAGAACAAAATAATATCTCATAACTAAGCGTCGTTGGTTTTAACTATTTTAATTGACGAAATAAAGAAGGTGGTGCGAGGCGGAGGAGGAGGGATATTTTTTATTATAAACCACATAAAATGTATGTGTCCTTGTAATGAATATTATTTTTTTGCCTACTGTATATATGTTGTAATAAAATCAATATTCTAAAACTGGAATCATAATTATCATGACATTATTCAAATATTTTCTTTCAACGTCATGCCAAAAATAACATCTAACAAAATTAACTAAGTCACCCGCTAATCGCTCTCACTGCAACCTGTCTCAACGAATCAACACCAAACTAGTGATAAAAAATTCAAACAATTTTAATTGAATCAGTTATTGACTCAGTTAGGAATCCAAAACCCCTCAATAATGAATAATGTTATGATAAACTGTTTGTGTTTGATTTTATATAGGTTTTTATTCTTGTATTTAAGTTTTTTTTATGTACAAGCCTTCATTTGGTTTATTTGCCGATTCTCACGAATAGTCACTTTTAAATGGGTCTACCCTTTATAGCAGAACTTTTCATGTCATAATATTATTTTGCATAACAGCGGATAGCATAAACTTCCTTTCGGAGAAAATCGTTTGGCATTACACTCACTTATCATACATTCAAAACACATAATTTTGTAAGTCAGAATCATCTTTAGGTGTAAATTTAATATCCGTAATAATGAAAAAGTAGAACTATCATGTCGCAGAAAGGTCACACAAACAAGCATACACAATGCATGCAAAATGCAGCATGCAAGCGAGCAAGCAACATGCAGCAGGCATGGTTTCTGTCACGGCTCCAGCGCTCCGCGCCTATGCGGGCTTAAATTACACTAGGGTAGGGCAGACAAGACTACGTGGAATCGGTTTTGCAGCGATGCATCAGTTACAACAATAAGCCCTTCACCAGATACCTATAACGGAAACTTATACCCGAAATTTACCCGTATTCTTGCAAATAAATATTATTCTTATTCTCGTCTAATAAAATACTTAAAAAATTAGGGGTCCGGGAAAAATAATTATCTGACACTGAGATGAATATTATTAAGACCACCATCTACTCTATTTTCAACTTCCTAAAATGAAACGTCCAACAAATAGTACATTACTGTCGCGGCCTGCAACTAGGGCATTGGTAGACGATCGTGAAAATGTGCGCCGAGGCACACGCCCGTGCGTCCATCAATCCTGCCAAGGCTTGTATAGTACTTTTCTCAAATAATGCGTGGAAGTTCAAATTAAGTAAATTGATTATAAATTCCAGAATCAATGATGAACAGCGTTAATGTTTCACGCGTTAATATGTTCATTTGTTTTTCTTTACTTTAAACAGATCTATTTGCAAGCCAAATCGAAAGTTAAAAGTTACCTCCTTGGTTGCCATGTCTTGAAGTAAAAAGTTCGTTCCATTTTTAATTAACACGACAGTTATGAGTTTTCATCGCAATTTATTTGGCCGCTAAACACGACAGATGAATTTTCATACATACATTGTCGGCCGACTACTCACTTGTTTTTGACCAGTACAGCAATTTCGATTTATCTCGAGGAAGGTTGTCAAAATGATGTTCGAATTTCCAAGCATGTTTGAGAAAATGACTAAATATCTCGATAATCGCTGTCACTGCGACCTGTCTCAACAGATCAGCACATAACCAGTGATTATATTGTTACCAACAAACTGACAAGCTTTTACCATTGTCATCGATTAGAAAACATTACTAATGTGGGAATTTCATTAGCTCGACAAGTGTTCAGCTTTTTATCAAGTTACCGCTAACACAGAAGAGCATGTGAAGCTATTAGTGTTATGTATTGAAGCTGTTATATATTATAAGATTATAATCGTAAATAATGGTTGTTTATGCAAGAGTTTTTCCGGAAAAGTGCTATCACCATGCTTATGTGTGCCGTTTGTTATGTTCCAGTTTGAAGGGTACACTTGTCTATGGCTCGAACTCGTTGGTGGGCGAGACTGATATGCATGCTAATTATATATTTATTTAGTTTATTTATTTTGTGTAATAGACGATGATTTATAACGAGCTCGTAAAATTTCATGAACATACCTTTGGGCGTATAGATATTATGGAAAAACTACTACATGTATTTACTCAAAATAAAATTATTAGAACTATTGAATAAAATATCTATCTCTGTTTGTTTTGCCATTTTTTTCTATATATGTTATTTAGTTATGCCTAAAGACGAGTTAAAGTTAGTGTTGAAATATTGGAGTTTCGACGCTCATAACTTCCAAACCAATTTTTTTTTCCAATTCTGCTTCTGTACAGGGCTAGATAATGACAAGACAAATTGATTTTTTTTTTAGTTTTGAACGTACACCGTCAAACAGACGAGTTATCACCATACTACGTTTGTTTGGAAGAATGACCGACTAGCGTACCCTGAAATAGGTTTTAGTGAATTTACAAATAAAATATTTCTACTACAATTATTTTTTGCTGGTTAGGCTGGAAGCCGACCCCAACATAGTTGGGAAAACGCTT
The DNA here is from genome assembly GCA_916701695.1 of Agrochola macilenta. Taxonomy (NCBI): domain Eukaryota; kingdom Metazoa; phylum Arthropoda; class Insecta; order Lepidoptera; family Noctuidae; genus Agrochola; species Agrochola macilenta. Next base: position 19,304,917 of record OU753573.1, on the reverse strand, counting down.
GCCAGATTTATTTATTTATTTTTAAGTTTGGCAACTTATTGACAATCTATTTAGTGTTATAATATTGAGTTAGATGTCTTAGGCCCGTATTAATAAACGTTACTCAGCCCAAGAGCTCGCACTTGATACCAATCTTAAGGTCTCGACCGTATTAATAAACATAAGAATTGATGTACTCAAGTTACGGCTTACGTTTACGTTATCAGCAGAGTGATGGACTGATTAATAAACGAAACTCGACACATAAGTATACAATAGGTGAGTGTACTCAACATGCTAAAACCTGAGTGTAGGCAGTACGCGACTTGGGGTCGTGATTAGTAGCGCGAAACATGGATTTTGAAAATATTTTAGTGAAATTAATTATTACGATCAAATAGAGTAGGTACTATGACGATATTTTATGGCCATTGCGATATCGTTTAGCAAAAATATACATAAGGGCGACCTCAAATCCTTTTGAGTTAAAAGTGTTTTTTTTTTTAAACAATCAGATTTTATCAAGAGTCCGTGTTGTATACAGTAACAGAGGTCTTTTAATTTCCCCAGAAATAGTCGTCATATTATCTTTAAAAGGTTTTATGCTACAGCATCATTTCAGGTACTACCTACCAATGTAAATATTGTAAGTACATTTATTTAAGTATCATTTATTTAATTACTATTTATATAGATGTAAGGATGTAACACATAAAGACATTAAATCCGCATATGTTGTCCGCCACTTATTTAGTTGCATAAAGTCTAATAAATAAATTTAGTTTAAAAGTAGGTACCTTATAAACCAATTAATCTAATATTATTAGAAACAAACCCAATATACGAGTATTCATATAAAAAAGTAATCTAATAAATTTATATTATTTCATCCTTTTTTTGAGACTCGTCCTTGACCCTCCAGACGCTTTATTGCGTTATGTTATTTGTACCTGCTAAGTTGAGTAGTAAGCATTTCTGTCATATTTAGAAATAATTATACAACATTTTTAACAATTTAAGGTTTTCTTGGGAATACAACAACTTTATAACGTGATACAGCGCTATTCATATTTTTATTAACAAAAAACAAGTGTTTCAATAAATCTTACGACATAACAATAACGAAACGTGATGAATGTTATTCTAAACTTCGGTCAATGTATGTGTAATCGTTCACGAGATCGGCATCAAGTACAGCGCATTGAGGAGCTGATCTTGGTAACTGAGATACTGTACTCATGTGTTTATTAATTAGCAATGATCTTGAGATGCTGATATCGTAATAATGGCGTATCAAATGATAGCGCACTTAAGTACGTTGTTGAGGGACGTTTATTAATACGGGCCTTAGGGCGGCAGTAGCCACTTAGTACAGATGGCTTGTTTACTTGAATTGAATTACCAACTTTTCACAATAATAAATCCTATGGATTGCATGGAATTTTTAACTTGATGTCTACTTATTTTTATTTTTTGTGAACCTATATTGTGTCCCACTGCTGGGAAAAAGGCAAATATAGCTAATAGCGAAGGCCTCCCCTTTTCCTCCCACGAAAAAGGGGAGGCCTTCGCTATTAGCTATATTTTGTGCGATCTCTAGTCATGTTACCCCGAAAACTTGATTAGAACGTCATACCACCTTCGCCATGGTCTACCTCCATGACGATGTCCTCCCTCAGGCGTTCAGTGAGTCGTCACTCACTGAACGCCTGAGGACATCGTCATCGTCAAGAAAATTAACACCATCTAGTGGTTTTAATTTTAGAACACAAGGTCAAGGCTTCGCTCTTGATCTTGTCTCAAGCACCATAGACAAATGGAGTTATTTGTCTATGGGTGCTTGACAGTAATTTGTCTATGGTGCTTAAATATCATTTACCTATTTAAAGTATTCATGAATAACATAGCGTGGGAATCCTGAAGGTTGTCACAAGTTCTGTGCTCGGGTGAGTCAAACCGAGGCTTTCACGGAATTCGGCAAGTACTTGTAACATGTGTAATGCTGTTATTTTGGTTATCAACCGAATATTTACAATGTTATTGCTATATTTGGTTATGGAGACTGAAGACAGACGTGTTCAGGAATGTTCGGAGGAAAGGTGACTAATGGTTATTTTGAAAAGTTGGGATTTATGAAAAAGGTCGAAAAAGATCATTCTTGGTGTATGGTTGTCAAGTAAACAGCCTCTATGACTGTGTGGTGTCTGTGTGTGGTGACTAACGACATCTATACATACTACATACAAATAAAAAAATGTCTGTTTGTAATGTCAAAATAACAGCCTTTTCCTAAATGCATATGAAAGTATAATATACGCTATTTGAAACAAAAATACCTTTAATTTTTATTTTTGCCTGTCTGTGTGTTTGTTCCGGCTAATCTACGAAACGGCTCGACTGATTTTGACGGGACTTTCACTGGCAGATAGCTCATATTATAAGGAGTAACTTTAATTTTAGAAAAAGAATTTGGGACCACGCGGGCAGCAGCTAGCATAATATAATTTAATAAAATACAGGAATCCCTAACACGACAAGCATGTCCTATACATGACATTACGTAAAATGTTTAGGATTGGCAGGTTCACTGTCCAGGCTCCAGAGTGGGAACTGTCCATAAGTCCAGTTTTATTTCATACCCGATATAAAAATAAAAAAAGACGTGAGGCACTCGGAGACTGCCGCGGTAAAGCTATTGCATAGCATTTTTTATCAACTTATGCAATTTGTGTCACAGTGATGCGCGCGCATCTAAAAATTTCACTCTATGGGGGTGTTAGGTTATTTTCGTTACGGAATTTCTGGATTCGATCTCCACGCTCAAGGCCCGCGATAGAAGCTATGCAATAGCTTAAAAAACGAGTATTTCCCTGTGTCCCATCACTTTTTATAATCCTTATGATGTGTCCTGCCAAGTCCGCATTGAAAAGAGACTTTCTTCTTACGTCCACAGTGTCAGATGGCTTAGAAATTGTACTGGCGAACAGACCACATACGGTCTGTGGACTGGTATGGAAGTGTTAGTTATTACTCTGAGTATGGAAGTCCATCTACAGACCGTATGTGGTCTGTGGACAGTGAACCTGTAAGTCACTTTCTGTTTCTGTCACACAGTTGGACAAAACCCGTGACACATGTCACCACACACTCTAGACCGCTAGGTAATGATCGTGACTAAAACAAAAGGGAATAAGCAGAACAGATAACGACTGGGCGTGTCCTACCATGATATACAAAGTAGGTACACTTGATAACAAAACGGAACTAGATAGTGGTTCACAAGTTTACACAAACATTGTAAACAGTTTATAGGGGGGATAATTTATGAAGCACCTGCCTTTATCATTGTTTTTTATTTTTTCTTGTTTTACAATATTTTACTGGTTTTGATTTCGACATTAGAAGAATCCATCGCTTTAATTGACATTTTATTAATTGTCTTTACTGACTGACTATAGTCACCACGACACTTTCTTTCGGCAATAAAAAAGATTTTTAAAGGGATAGGTTAAATGCGTTGTTTTATGTCATTGGACTAGCAAACGTAGAAATAATATAACCCATCAATAGCCTAGCCTTTTCCTAACAATATAGGTGTCGGTTTACAGTTTAACCGGATGAGCTGAGACTACCCATCTGACCTCCACAACCCAGCGTTACTGGGTAACACGATACCCCTTGGTAAGACTAATTGTCAGACTTTCTGCCTTCTAAATACCCGTAACGACTGTCAAATGTCTTCGAATGACGGCCGGCACCAACAATTTAACATGTTTTCTGAAGCACGAATGGATATCAATATGTAATGGATTACCGATCTACGGATGGACCTCAGCAAGCGTAGCTTTTACCTTCCGCTGTTAATACCTAGCCATGAACCCCAACTCATCATTCCAGCCGATACACGTCCACTGCTGAACATAGACCTGCCCCAAATGGGGGGGTTTGCCATAATCGCCACGCTTGCCTGGCGGGTTGGCGATCGCAGTCAATCTGCCTAGCCTTTTCCCAACTATGTTGGGGTCGGCTTCCAGTCTAACCGGATGCAGCTGAATACCAGTATTTTACATGGAGCGACTGCCTATCTGACCTCCACAACCCAGTAACTGGGTAATACGATATCCCTTGGTAAGACTGGTGTCAGACTTTCGGGCTTCTGACGACTCGTAACGACTGTCAAAGATCCATGAATGACAGCCGGGACCAATGGCTTAACGTGCTTTCCGAGGCACGGAGGATTCTCGGTATGCAAAGATGGTCACCCATCCACTGACCAACCCCGGCAACCGTAGCTTAACCTGATGGATCGACCAGTGCGGCTGTTGTTACTTAGCCACGAGCTCCTCCGGGTTGTCCTCCGGGTTGGCGATCGCAGTATGGTGTTAAAATGCATAGAGAACGCTGCTGCCCATTCTCTAGTGAGTCCCTTAGTCGCCTTCTACGACACCCACGGGAAGAAATGGGATGGTAGTATTCTTTACGTCCGGCAGCACACGGAACCCCAACTACTAGAACCCAATCACAAAAAAAACGTATTCTCTTCTAAATTTAAAACAAATTACACTCACAGTACCTTGAAATTCAGAACCACGGACACATTTTCCTTTGTCTCGAAACTCGAACAAGGGTACTGCTAGAAGTACGTCTACAAAACAACTGAGTCAACGTACTAGAAAATCGATTAAATACTAGTTAAAAGAAAGCTGTTATTAAACATTTATACGCTAAAAGTTCGTTGTAATAAGTAGGGCGGGCGGTGAGTAATACACAGAACTGGGCGGGCGCATACCGACGTCGCGACGCCAAATGTATTAAAAAGTTCTGACTACTGTCGGAATGTAACTAGGTTTGTGAAATGAAAAACTTGGTTTGAGAAAGTTCTTTGTTCTTGTACTTACTTTAATAATAATTGTGTCGTGAATATACAAAATGTTACGTATTTTCTTCTGCGAAGGCTTGTCATGATTTCTTCTACTAAAATTGTTTTACGAGAGGGTGATATTAATTTATAAAATAACTCATCGGTTGAAAGTTTTTTTCAGGTATTTTTCAGTTGACCATTTTCGGTGTTTACAACGATGTCTTGAATGATTGAGATCCGTGTTTTTACTTCGTGAGACACACAAGAAGGCGCTAGATATGTCGTAATGTTTCGTTGGTCTCAAGTTTACTGCTCGTAAATAACTTCTAAAAAGTTGGTCTTTAGTACTTCTAACTCACCTTAAAATCGAATTCGGATTATATTCTGTTATTAGAAATAGCACATAGGTAATACACAACCCTAACTTTTGGCACGTCGGGAAACTGTTAATTTGCATCTAGGCATATTACATTTCATGTGAACTGTGAAATGAGTCGCCGGCCTACTAATAAATTGAGCGGAGTCGGAGCGGCTGAACCGTGAAATTATAGTCGAGTTTAATTTGGAAAGTACCTAGTTTGGAAAGGGTTTTTTATGAAAACGATACAATATTCATTCTTCTTCTTGTTTTCGTGTGGTTAGTGACTAAGTTTTAAAGCCGCCCATGGGCCTCTGACTTGACTGCACATACCGTCGAGAAATATCTCTCACGTATGCCGGTTTCCTCACGATGTTTTCCTTCACCGTTATTGAAGCAAGTGATAATTGCACGACTCATAATGCTAAGCATTAGAGAGTGCTTTGCGATCGGAAAATTTTCTTTGCCTCCTTTCTGCAACTGTCTTTAACCGACTTCCAAAAAGGAGGAGGTTATATGTTCGACGCGTATATATGTGTTTTTTTTTTTATGTATGTCCGTCGATTTCTCCGTCAAGAGTGGACCGATTAAAAAAATTTTTTTTTTGCTTGAAATGGTATGCTCCCGGATTGGTCCCATATAAATTTTAATAACTTTGCAGGGATAGTTTTTGAGTAAGCTTCAATAATACGTATTGTTCCCACTTAGTATACTGTGGATGATATGATGATAACTTCCTGTGACTGTTATTTACATAGCAGGTACTGGTATTCGAATTTGTGTGGGGCAGGTACCACAACAAAAAACTGTTAAACTGTTAAATAAAAACTTTTTACAAAAAAAAAACAACCAACTTCCGAAAAAAAACACTGCAAAGTGAAAAATAACTTTAATTTCGGAAGTCGGTGGCAAAAAACGAAAATTCAAAACCCAAGACACCGACTTCCGAAATTAAAGTTATTTTTCACTTAGCAGTGTTTTTTTTCGGAAGTCGGTTGTTTTTTTATTATTATTACACTCCTGCTAGTACATAGAACCTACTTAGTTTATATACCATTGTACTCGTATATATAATTTAATGGAGATTAATTCTGTACTTTTCAAAAATTTATTTAACTTTATGAAACCCGAAAACATTGTAGCTTGCGAAACATAAATATCAATTAATTGAGTCAATTTTTTTAATAGATTCGTTTCAGCCCTAAGAGGAACCTTATTGAAAATGGCTCTTTTATTCAAAGTAGTTTAATTATAATTAATAAAAAAGTAACTAATATAATATCTACATAATATTTACAATTTCAACCCTCTTCCGTTGCCTAGCAACCAACAAAGCAAACGTAAATAGTCTTTGACAGTACGTAAAGATTGCGAGGTGACAAATTTTACCCATATTGATGGGTAAAATTTTTGTCGATAAGAGGCGTGCGCTTTTGGATTTTCCAAATATTATACAATACGCACATGAATCCGAAAATTCAGAGTTGCGTGCCTTGGGTTCAAACTCGAGACCTATGACTAGGCAGTCCGATGGTCACACCACTAGGCTATCACTGCTATAATTTAATTAATAATTAGTACCTATATTTAATCGTGGCTAGAATCGGGCTGGCAAGACACGACAGTTTTAATATTATTCCAGAATCAGTGGATCAGTATAATCCATCATTTAACAAACATACTCAAGCACTGCTTTGATACATATACGTTTTCTAAAGATTGAATCATGTTATACGTCAACTATTGACTATTGGCAATCTCAGTTTATCTATTTTTACATCAGAACATAATTAGAATATTTATTTATTTATTATTAAAACACCTTCAATCTAGCTTTAGAGGTTGCCCTAATGCGATAATTAAGTACACATATAAATCTACATATTTTTTAGTTATTAAAATATACTATTATAAACTAAACTCATAATCAAATTAACAAATATAACACCTAAGTTTAATTTAGTTAAAACATAAATAATAAAGTATTTCAGTGAGCAAGAAAACAAGTCTATTCAATCAGCGTTCATGTTATACTCGTAACGTATTATAAATGATTACATAGCTATGTAATATATATATGTAATCACGAACGAAAGATAGGGGAAATCGCACAAAATTCACGCAATGCAGTAAAACTCATAACTTCATAGCTTCAGTGAGCATTTCCGTGAAAACTCACACACACACACACACGCTTGCACTGTTACTCACTTCCCCACGGATTTCCCCATTATTATCGCATATCGTATATCTATTAGATGATTAACGATGTTTTTACTAACATTTACGTGTTAAGTTTGAGTGCTTCATGGAATTAGTGTTTATCTTCTTAATTGAATATTAAATCAGACAATTTCCACTGCAGAACACAAGACTTTTTAAAATACTGCTGTAAGGAGCTGTAGAAAATATTAACTTCGTAACTAGCACTTGGCAAGAAGCTCTCTACTTTTCAGCGTCTGAAAAAAGGCTTCTGAGTTTATAAAATATTTTTTTTGTTTTTCCTTCAGTAGTTTCGCAGTGTCAGCCCGGAGTCTAGATTTGTCTAGACCCGGTTGATGGCAATAGAGTCGTGCGGCTTACAAGGAACAACATAACTGGCGAAATGTTGGTGTTCATTATTACACCTCTGCTCAACCGTTCGGAAAAACAGGCATCCTCTTATGTTATGTTATGTTATTAATACAAATCACTTGAAATAACCCCCGTCAACCACAGCAGTTAATTGCATAACAGCCGGTCATTGCCCGGACGTTAACGCATATTATGCATGCTTCGCACCTCGTTACTAACACCTGGCCCACTGCCAACCCTGCTTTAGACGCTGCCGTGAAGACTGGTAATTATGTGTTTTTCTGACGAAGAGATGACTATGCAGTGAGGCTATAGGATTCTGATGGGTTACTGGAATAGTGGTCCCTGCAGTTACCAGCAAAGAAAAGGCCCTGTCAATGACTGCTGATAGAACAACCAGCGCCAATCCAAGTGCCAACATGAAACATAACTACACAACAACATTTAACAGTGTGCGATGTAGATATAGTCCACCCTATTTTATTTACCAGTGTCTTGTAATTTTATTGAGAGGGTTTGTGAGCCTTTTACCATCAACTAGGGCCTTGGGCACAAATCCAGACCCTCAGACCGCAACTGAGAAGTTCTTTACTCTTCTTCTTTTCGTCTGGTTAGTGACTAACGTGGTTGTCAGAGTTTTAAAGCCGCCCATGGGCCTCTGACTTGGCTTCACATGCCGTCAAGAAATATCTCTCAGGCATGCCGGTTTCCTCACGATGTTTTCCTTCACCGTTTTTGAAGCAACTCATAATTATAGAATACGCACATAAATCCGAAACGTCAGAGGTGCGTGCCTTGGGTTCGAACTCGAGACCTATGACTTGGCAGTCCGACGGTCACACCACTAGGCTATCACTGTTCTTTACCAAATGGTCCTAGTAGTTAGATAAGAAGGTAAAGGATCAAAATAAATGCTAAAAATTAAACGAATATAAATTAATTTAGTTTTAAACACACTGTTTCAACTAGCAACATTTACAAATAATGCAACACTGTTTCTGATAAGTCATATTGGCTCTACCTTTAGTTCCTTCACGGTGGGAATCTCTCAACAGGAGCCGCTTCGTTGACCGCTTAGTATTTATGTTATGCGCGCACGCATAGCGCTCTCGTTTAGCGCCTGAGCCCTGGCGATCTGCCAACCATCTGAGTACTCCTGTCCTGACTTGTTCACGATGCCATCAGATAGGTTTGGTAAGTATCTCAGACATTAATTAAGATGGCTGCGAATTCAAGGTCTTGGGTAAGTCTACTCGTTCCTATTCTCGGAGTTTCTTCTAGGGTTAAGTTCAAAACAAAATATCCGGGAAGGCTACTAGCTTATAAAGTTACCAGTAAGCAGAAGTGTCATTGAATTGTTCTTGTTCTATGAAGGACGTCAGTGGAGGCCAAGAACAAGGTGAACCGACTACCCGATAAAAGCTGCAGGGAGACTGGATATGGAAAACTGAGACCGAGGTGTTGTGGTGCATCTTGGAAAAGCTAATGACAGCGGTTGACAGCAGTGACTCGTGTTGATTGATTTAAAAACCAAGGAACATAATCTAACTTTTGTATTGACTTTTTTTAGGGTCATTGAATCAGTTTACTGCAGTTGGCTGGCTTGCAAAAAATTACAAATATATGAAAAAAGAACTCGTTATTCCATCCATCATACTTCCTAAAAATGCTAACTGACCTATCTCAACTCCTAGACATAATAGGAGTCATTGACCATTTAATGTACAAGAATACTCGACATAGCGCCGCTGACCTGGCTCTCTGCCAGCCCCATTAATACCTGTCGTAATGTTCACGCGATATCATTGATGTGGTGTGTGAGTTAAATGGCCACTACGGTCGGTTTGTGAGGTTAAGCTGCGATTGGTCCAGTTAGACCTGAGATGGGTGACCGTTTCTGTCACAATGTCACAGTTTTATTCAGACTACTGTCTTTATCAACATTCCGGTACTACCATAATATTTTCCAAGCGTATCGTATTTCCATAACGGAAATATACATTGATCTACGTCAGCAGACGATTGCGCTCTGATAATGGTGACATAATCCTACCCCAACTGGCACGTATGATGGCTTACTTTTGTGACGGCAGACCATGGTGGACACACTGTCAAAAACAAGGAAGAGTTGCCAAAAAATCAGGAAATCGATGGCATTTTGTGGTTCTTGTCTGGATATTCGAAACCCGTTGGATTTGTGAAATTATGCCATCGCATATGCGCAACTGTCAAGAATATCTACGAGATAAGGCGCTGTTTTTCGTATTTGTCTGTGTAACTGCGTTGTTCTTCTTAACTACGGAACGGATCTTGATGCGGTTTTCACCATCTTTTAGAGAATCTATTTGAAAATGTTTATGTGTATAAAACATTAATATTAAACTTATATATGATAAAGAAATCTCGATGTTTTGCCTAGCCATAGAAACCGTGTGAAGCAGGGGTGAGCTGCTCGTTGTCAATCATTTAAATAAAATAATTGCAGTTTATTTATTATGTTTTCATAAAGCAGGCATGTAGTAAGTGTAACTGGCCATATAAATGGATATACTCGTGCAATAAGACAAGTACTTCCGTAGGTACCCACAGCACATAGCGCCACTCTCGTCACACTGCCTGGCCGTCTGCCAGCCCCATTAATACCTGTCGTGTGGCGTACATTAATGCGACTTCCTTGCAGGCCGGTATTCGTTCAGCGTCGACTGCAGTACGGCATGTCATTTCTGATGCTATTCATATTTTAATGCATCAAAATAGCCTGAAATCTTACTGAAAAGTACGTAAATACGTCCGGCGCACCCTGGTCAATATACGTTCCATCAAAAAAGTTCATATCTAATCAGTTTGAAAACAAAATCCCGTGAAAGGATGACCACATATTTTACTGGCCCGGTTCTATCGGCGCCGAGCGCTGCAAGCAAGAAAGCAAGAATAGTCCTGACGATGGTTAGTTATGAACTTCTTTGATGGTTCATACGTAACTGCCAAGTATTTTAACCAAATCTGGTACTATGGCATTTTAACACCAGTAGGAGACTTAGTGGTTGATAAGAGTAGTCAGTCACGGTGGTCGTAATTATCCTGGATAAATCTTTGAATTGAAGAGCCACTTTAAACCTCCTGTAACTTTACAAATTTCAAGATTGAGCCCCCCACCTCCGATCCACTCACCCCACCACTACCTCACTCTCACGGGCCCCCTACTCATGGTACTGGAACTCACAGTGGGGTTTTAGTCGGTAGGAGTCCGACATAACCGTCTGTTCTTCCCAGACGTAGGGTATCCATGAGGATTTCAAAACGAAAACAATTGTAAATAAAATTAAATTTATTGTTGTTGTTGCCAGTTGATCAAATTTAGGTTTTGGTAGTGCCCGACAACAAAATAAAAATTACCGATGCTACATTTAGGGAAAGAATAAACATAGTGTTCTGTTGGCACCATTATGTGGGTTCAAAACCCAGAAAAGCAATGACACTTCCAAGGTCAAGAAAATAATGTCAAGGCGTCAATTTTTCTGCATTACACAACTTTTACTTTCCACCTACGCAGTGAACCCACGAAACATACGCAAAATTCACCGTTAGATATAATATTTAACAATATCTTAATACCCTAATGCAATATACCACAATGATATATTGATATATCTCGATAAACTTATGTGATCAATCAAATAGTCATTTCGCGTAATGGCCGCCCGCGGCGATGGTGCGCAATACCACTTTTACCAAACCATTATTAATAAGACTTTTGTCAAAACATCATTATTAAGTTTGCGTATTTTCGCGTAGTAATATATCGCCCGAGGATTAGAAAGAACTGAGACGTAAAAGAGTTCTTTGTTATTTTTCGTGACATTTTAGTTTCTTACGTAAGTGTTAAATCGATCTGAGTAATCCTATGTCAAGATTATAATCTTAAAGTAAAAAAAATGTGAAATCGCTTCCAATGCATGATCAGACTACTCTGGAGACCTTTCTAAATACTAGCCTGTTATTAACCCCCCCCCCCCCCCCCGGGAGCAGCTTGGTAGTCGCGCCATGTAAAGAACAGGATACCTACTCAGCTGCAAGACAACCCCAGCATAGTTAGCAAAAGGGATGAGGAAAAATACCTCTTAGGCGCAGAACACGAAGAAACATATCGTCTAGTTCCCGATTCATGGTAGTAGAATGGAAATTTAACATAACCCTCTGTACTTTACAGACGGCAGACATCGATGTGGATTTCTCCCCGAAAAGGATAAACTTTAACACTACACAAGAATTTTAAAATCTCCTCGTAGAAGCCTGATTTAGATCTCCCAACGTCACAGCGTTTTAAATCTCCAGCCTACCTCGAACACTAAATAAAATCAGTCGCACATTAACATGTAAACAGTCACTAGAAATGTCAAGACATTCCATTCAGCACCTGAACCCCACCTTCAAGTTAATAAGGCTTAAGAATACATTAAGCATTCATTCTTTAGATAGCCGTCACGACAATAGAACGAACTAAACGATATAATTGCGACCGTTCCCACGGGTCGAGTAACAGTGGGGGTTTAGTCAAAAGTTTAGAATTAATTTAGATTTTGACCTACCTGGTAGTGGACTTAAGTTTGGGTTTGATTACGTGTTGGTTTTAAAAGGGATGGCAAGTGATTTATTTATTGCTATGCATTTTTTGTTTGTTTCTTCAGAACAGTGATACATCCTCATTTTAGAAATCAACTTAAAACAAAATTATGGAAACTAAATCCTGAAAAGTTAAGAAAAACTAAAAGGGAGAAAACATTTGCCTCCCGGGCGTGATCTGCAGTGGCCTATAAGGAAAGCCCTCAATCGATTGCGTACCCAAGTAGGCCGCTGCAGACACAACTTGTCGGGATGGAGGATCAAGACCTGATCTGACCCATCCAATACCCAGTGCGAGTGCGGTGCTTCTGATCGGACCATGCCCTTTTGGAGTGTCCTTAGTGCCCGTTCACCTGCACATCGGATGACCTAAAGAACGCCGTAATCAACGTAGCCACCTACTGGGCTCATACAAAATAAAATAATATTTTCTTTAAACATCGAAAAAGAATACCATCGACACGAAAAGAAGAAAAACACGATTACATTTTATAACAGATCATGTAAAACTGTATCATTCTGCGTAGCGGAACTCCAGCTTACACAAGTTTCCACTGAATGAAATCAAACATTAAGTTATGAAAGGAAAATCTATTACCTGAAAAAAATATTTGAATGAAAATAGTCACTTACAGAAAGTTTGTCTATGAAACCTTTCCGACCAACAGGCGAACTCCCTGACAACTCAAGAACCGTATGAAAACTCCGTAGCAACTGAATCAGTCTACTTCAAATAAAGCCCAATATTTTGACTGGCATATGAATCACGTCTCGTGAGTCACAGTCGTTTGCATTGTCATAACACTCGTTACTTATTACAATGGCGTGTTACGAAAATATTTGTTTTACAGAATGCAGTCCATATTATGTACGGTCAACTACAATATCACTAGGAAAAGCGCCCTTATAGCTACGAAATAAAGGTACTGTCAATGTGAAACTGTTACCATGAATGTGTGGAGTTGGCTGTACACCAGCTGAATGCAGCTGCAGTCTTATTTGAATATTTCTGTTAATTACTTATACTTGAAGCCAATTAAATCAATCATAATCATAAATTATTAATCACATTAAGTAGCTCGACTTAGCTTGTGGCAGTTGAAAAACAAGAGTCTTAGGAATTTGTTTCGAAATTGTCGGTTTTATTTTGCACTGCGCAAAATTATATGTATTTTTACAATCTATCTAATTAATTCAAAGAAATTCAAAACATCGCCCTGAATTTTGTGTTGAAATAATCGTAAAAGTCTATAAAACTGGTGTTTAGTTTTTTCGCATGGGGCCTCTTTACGATTAATAGGGATAGCAACTGTCACGTCCAACACGTAATTGTACTACATATCAGTGCCAATACCTCATAGCATCTCAAATGGAAAGTGAGCTATTACCATTGTCGCAACCGATCTATAACACATGACCTATGACTTATCTAGTGGATAGTAATGAGCTGGTATCATTCAATCGGTTTGCAATCGTACTATTGGATAGATTATGCTAATGTATGGAGTTATGCGAGATGGAGATTCGTACAGTCGAGTTTGACATGTGTATGTGTAGTGACCTAAACTTACTTGGTATTTATGTCAAATGATTAAACTGTTATATCCTGGGGAAGACCAAAGAAACGATGGATGGGCTGTGTCAAAGATGATATGGCTAGACAGGGGGGACTACCGAGATGACGACTGATGGAGAAGTGTGGAAGAAAGAGATATGTTGCACCGACCAAAAATAAATACGGATAAGAGCAGGGGATGATGATATTGGGATCATCATCAAGATTCCTGTAAAAGGACAGTGATTTAATTGTGAAAAGATAATCTTTAAAAAGAAATCATAGAAAAATTTGGAACGATAATCATCGATTAAGATTACAATATTAATCAGTCCATGGCAATCTAATAATGTTTACAACTTTAAACATGGCTACTAAATATTCACAATTTATTTATGGGGATCAAATATAATCCGAGATACAGGTTTACCAGCTAGTTCGGATGCAGATAGTCCCAAACTTTGTATAATATAAAATGTAAGCCATTATTTACTGTTAATTGTCAAATTTTTTTTTTTTTAATACGTGTTCTTATTTTGGTGATTTATTGTCGTCAGAACCCCGAAGGTCTGACAACCAGTCTTACCAAAGAATATCGTATTACCCAGTTACTGGGTTGTGGAAGTCAGATAGGTAGTTGCTCCATGAAAAATACGGTATTCAGCTGCATCCGGTTAGACTGGAAGCCGACCCCAACATAGTTGGGAAAAAGCTAGGCAGATTGATTGTTCTTATTTTGGTGAATAAATTATATTAATGTCAATGTTATTAAGGTTAAAGGGAATAGAATATTCTTTATTACGTACACCACATACAATACAGACATAATTGTAGAAATTTTACATAGGGTGACACAATGGGCGGTTTTAGCGATCTCTTAAAAACAACCTGTGGATGGATTAGAAGGAAATCCTATTAGGAAAACAGGCTGATGTATGAAGCACAGAAAAAATCGCACATTTTGTCATATTACCACAACATTAATTTGTCAATTTCTCAAAGAATAAGAAAACAAACACGTAGTAAGTTCAAACATCTTAAAAGTGCTCAAACAAAACACTGTTTTAAACAAACGACATGTTCTAGACAATATGTGACATGTTTGTTTGTCGGCGAGCGCGAATTGAGTAGACATTAGCGAAACAAGTGGCACAACAGTACTTTGTTCAGGCGAGGTGACACTGCAAGCGGTTGCAGGTATAATCCAGAAGCTTGTGGCTATATGCCCAAAGGCTGGACGGATTCGGAACGAGAAGCTCGGAAGCATAAAGGAAGAGACGTTTTACCCAGCACAGAGACAAGTTTAATAAAAAATACTGGAATAACGCGAACGAATTCCTGAACTTGATAGCTGAGAGACAGGAAACCACGGCTCGAATAAGTAGCTGGTGACGCAAGAGTCATGAAGTTTATGAAATTGAGATACTTTAGAGCATGAATAAGTATTCCACCTCTATAATTGCTTTTATTCTGCAATTGAATAATCGCATTCGTCTTTCTGGAAGCTGCTAAGAAAACGATTGCCTTTAAAGACAGTAAGAACGCTAACACACCGGGACGCCATGGCGACCGCGTCGCTGGCTACGTATCCAAACAATTCGCATTGAAATGTATCGCAGTTAACTCACTTGGCTATGGTCTGGCGACGTCGCCAATTTGGAAGCGCAGCCACGACCGACCGGCCCCTATGAGGAGACTGGATACTCTGGCGACCTGGTGACGCGTAGCCAAGTCGCTAGTATTTCGTGTACAACTAAGTTACGCCTCCCTCACTCAGTGGCCAACTCATCGCCAGGACGGACGCCCGCGTGTTACTGGCTACTTATTTGGGAACCTCATTTGGCTACGCTACGTAGCCAAAGGTAGCCGAGCTAGTGCTCTAAATTTAGCTCCTCCGCTTATCGCCAACACTGTGACCACAACCCCCCAGTCCTTGAACCGTTAACTAACGTGACCGGCAGTAAGTCCTTTGGTTTGCAAACAAATAACTTTGAGGTTAAGTACACGTTAAATCTTTACTATTCTTGTATGTCCGACTTTTACAGAATTTATCACACTTTTTTATGTTTATGGAGGATTTTAAAAACGTTCGTTTTCATTAAAGAATTTGTGATTTACATTTGACATGAATAAAAAATGAGCAGGTGACATCCTAATATATTTTGTGAGCATCCATTGGAATCAAAGGAACTTAATTCTTCCATCGATGTTATAGAAAATGTATCCTTATAAATCACAACTGACTATTATTTATGGAACCTGGACAAAATGGCCAAAACAGGAAGAAAGAAATAGGACGTCCTGCAGCCTGACGAGTTGATGACATCAAGCATATCGAGAAATACTAAGACTGGCCCAGGCCGAGGTAGATGGCATGCCAAAGACCAATCCATCCAAGAATTGGACCAGAGGTAGCCGAATATAACGATGATGATGGTGATAGCTTTAAAACTAGCTAGCTTTTAAACTGATAGCTTAATGATGAGTCTGTTTAATCACCCCTTTTTTTTTGTTATCTTTTATTGTCCCACTGCTGGGCAAAGGCGTCCCTACTCTCTTTCCACCTCTCTCTGTCTAGTGCCGCAAAGGACCAACCTTTATTAAAGGAATCTAGCTCTTAATCACCCCTTTACAGGTTTCCTATTATTTCCATTACATTTTGCAGCTCCCATAAAAGTAACAGAATAGAATAGATTAGAATAGAATACCCTTTGCACACCATAAGAATTATATCATTTAGGGCAATGACTTCACGGAAAATTGGTAAAATCGCGATATCTTTTAATAGCTTCTATGATTTCAACCTTGGGCTTTTAAAGTCTTTGAACTTTTTGCCACGAAATCTCATCCTTATCATTATTTGCTATTTTTTTACCTAAGTTTACATTACCTACAATCATTCAAGCACACAGTTCAGCACCGCACACAGTCGCCCACGCTGGCCCACTATAAGTTACACTATGGCCGAGTTATTGCGATATAAACGTAATCGGGTCTAGGTCGAGCTTTATAGCATTTTTGTTACTAATATTTATTATCTGGGTGCATGGAATATTTTTGAAGGGAACAGTGGAATTTTCTTTAAGGCGAAAGCATCAGGGTACCCCGCGAAATTACGTATAATTAGTCAAGTTACATAAGCTACAGTCTTAAAATAATAATAATATGTTTTTTACTTCTTCAAATACTTGCAGCACGTGGGCAGCGAGGGTAACCATAAAATAATTACTTAAGGCTAAAGCGGCAGGGTAGCTCGCGAAATTCAAATTTTCTGACGTTTTTTGTAATTTGCAGGTCAGTGTCCGGTTGTATCTTGATTAAAATATGATTCGCGACCGTAACAAATATGGCTTTACAGAATTATAGATTGCTGATTCTCATGAATCAGCAATACAACTCCCTATGTTAGAATAATCCTAAAATGTCCTGATTTCATGAAATAGTCATTCAATAGGATTATATGAACTTAGAAAGTTGTATTGAAGATTATTATGATTAGTATTCCATAAATAAATATTTGATACGACCGCGAATCATATTTAGATCAACATACAACCCGATCAAGACCTGCAAATTGCAAAAAACGTCAGAAAATTTGAATTTTGCGTGCTAACCTGACGCTTTCGCCTTAAGTAATTATTTTTTGGTTACCCTCGGCTATCCTTAAGCTGCCCACGTGTTCCAAGAATTTGATGAAGTAAAAAACATATTTTTATTATTTTAAGACTGTTACCTTATGTAACTTATCATCACACCTGTATTGCCTGAAGGGTTAGGCAGAGGTGTACCTAGTAGACCCACATTGCGCCAGTTATGTTTATGTCCCATGTAATAGGGGGCGAGCCTATTGCCATCAACCGAGCACAATTTCAGATTACAGGCTGCTACTACGAAATTCCAGATGGAAAGCTCAATAACACTTTGCCCGACCCGGGAATCGAACCCAGGACCGCATGCTCAGCAGTAGCGCTTACGACCACTAGACCAACGAGGCAGCCGTTAGCTAGCTAGCTTATCTACTCGTATATATATAAAAAGCAATATATAATAAAAATGAATCCCTATTTCC
The DNA here is from genome assembly GCA_916701695.1 of Agrochola macilenta. NCBI lineage: Eukaryota > Metazoa > Arthropoda > Insecta > Lepidoptera > Noctuidae > Agrochola > Agrochola macilenta. The sequence continues at coordinate 19,286,898 of OU753573.1, read as the reverse complement.
CTTGATCACGTCATGACTTGAGAACGGCTGCACCAAATTGGATAATTATTTTTTTGTTGTCTTCGTTATTCTCAGGATAAGTTGGTGAAGGGGTAGGGTAGATATTTAAGTAGGTATGTAAGTAGGTAGGTATGTAGGTAGGATTGGTGGGTAGGAAGGTAGGTAGTGTAGGTCGGAAGGGTAGGTAGGTAGGGTAGATAGGTAGGTAGAAAGGTAGGTAGGGTAAGATAGGTAGGGTAGGTAGATAGGTAGGTAGGGTAAGATAGGTAGGGTAGGTACCTAGATAGGTAGGTAGGGTACGTACCTAGATAGGTAGGTAGGGTAAGATAGGTAGGGTAGGTACCTAGATAGGTAGGTAGGGTACGATAGGTAGGGTACGATAGGTAGGGTACGATAGGTAGGGTAGGTACCTAGATAGGTAGGTAGGGTAAGATAGGTAGGGTAGGTACCTAGATAGGTAGGTAGGGTAAGGTAGGTAGATAGGTAGGTACGCCGTAGATAAGTACTTAGAGCTACCCGTGCGAAGCCGGGGCGCGCTAGCTAGATAGTATATTATGAAAATATCTAGTTCAAAATATAGAAAAGAAAAACTATCTCGTGTCATCACAAACTATAATTATGAGAATAGATGCCGTGGTCAACAGATTAACCTCTCAGCAAGGTAAGGTTGCTATACCTTCTCAGTACAACGTGGACCCGGGGTCGCGGGGAACTGGGGTCGCGGGTAAGTCCGAAAGGGATACCGTGGCCCCTGGCAACGTACAAGCTACTGAAGGAACACGGGTGGATATTAGTCAGTAAGAGTCTGACACGCCCTCCCGCTTCCAAATAAAACAGTTAACCTAATCCTTCAGTGGGGCATAAGTACCTGTTATTATATGAATGTGAGAACGTTGTAGGCTTATGGACTGTAGATTTATTGACCATTTTCTATTTTGTTTATTTGTTAAGTACCTGGTAATTGTTGAAAGACCTGCACTGTCCTCCAATACCTATTAACACTGTTATTTGAAAATATTGTAAGAGCCAACTATTTTTAAAGGAGTAACCGTGGAGTTTCTTGCCGGCTCTTCTCCATAGGAAACGACCAATTGGAACCGTGCACCTGCTTCTGACGTTTCATAAGTGCCCATGTAGGTGCATGTGAAATAAATTATTTTGATTTCGATTTTTGCTTGTTTTGTTGTGAGGATATTTTATTCCCACCTGACTTCTTGAACCCGTGTCATGTCAAGTTTTGATGCTCCAACACGTTTTGTGAAGAGGGTCTTCAAAAGATACCGAGAGAGACAAAAACTATTCTAACACCTTTTTAATCGACCTTGACCATTTAGTTAATAACTTGCCTATTTTTTGAGTTCCTTTAAGTATTTTTAAGTCAGTAAAGAACTGAAATTAGAGAAATTGCTTGCGAAGTAAGCGTAACGACACACCTGTCTGTCGTATTTAATTTAGTTTACATTGAACCTACTACGTCCTGATACAATGTAAATTACGCTTCGTATTTTTGGCCTGTTTTGGTGCTGATATACATTTTTTTTTTTATCATTGGAGTCAGTAAACACACCGAATTTCCCTCGCGTACCTTTTGTAAGGTGTGTCGCGGCTACGCTTAGCAAAGTAATGTACGTGGCGGAAAAATATTGTTCTAACAGAATGAATAAGTCATGAGTTTCCTCCATTCGTGATATATAACCATATCCTGATGAAAAAACAATGTCTATCAAACCCGAAATCATGTTAAATCAAGCACAACACAGCACATGCTTGTAACGACGATGATGTGATCACATGATGACACTGCGCACAAAAACGCGCTTATTTCAAGAAGGTCATAAGGCCATTGTCAGCTCGTTTCTACGGTCATAAATGTTTGATAGAAAACTGTCGGTGTGTTTGTATGTAAATTCATCGCAAACTGTAAAACACAGAAATATTATTTAGTTCTTTGTGGGACAGGATCGGGATGCATAATATACAATTTGTTTTTTAAATTTATTGAATTGCAAACAAGTCACAGATACCTACTTAACCTACTTAAACCACCGGCCACCTGATGGTCACTGAATACCAGAGGCATTCCAGGTGCGTTTCCATTCAAGAGACATAGCTGAAATGTACTGGCACCCACATCCCTTCAGACTGGAACACAGCACCGCTGCTTGGTGGCAGGCTTGTTCAAATAAGGCTGGAAAAATCTGCCTACATCTGTTTACCTCCTGCCTGATATTGGGTCATCATCATCAGCCTACAGTAGTTCACTACTGGACATAGGCCTCTCCAATTGCACGACATTCAGCTCCATTCTCCGCAACTCTCATCCAGCTGCTACCACCCACCCTGCGAATATCGTCGCATCTAGCCTGGTGATATTGGGTAACAGTTCCAATATGCCATTATTCTTAGTAGCTATTTAGCCAAGCACAATATAATTTTAACAAGGCTGAAAATCTCCAGTAAACTGAATACCTCAACAGGGCTATTATTAATCTTCTTCAAACTGACAAGTCCTGCCACATGAGAAGCGAAGTTCTACGTTTGATAGACAGCCGAAACGTCCAAGACACTAGGAAGGTGGATGTAATGATGTCATCTTCCAGTTACTGTAGGTACACATTGACTGCAAAAACTAGATTGATTGTATTGAGTAATGCTCTACAAAAAAAAACAATATTGTTATATACATAAAAGGTAATATAGAGTTACAGATTAATCATTTATCATTTTGTTTCTTTTGTTCTATGGTGCCTTACCTCCAGCGGCAACAGCATGGCATCCTGTTACTAAGTCGATGTCTGTCCGTATGTCATAGGGCATAATCTTAGAAGGTATCAGAGGTAGCCAGATGTTTGCATATTTCAGTAAGTGTCACTATAGATAAATGCCATAAAGGCCATCTGGTATTAAATATTAAGCTCTGCTTTTGCAACTGCAATCATTTTTTAAATTTATTTTTTATATAGATTCTTTTCTTTAAAATCTTGTGAATGTGAGAACGTTGTAGGCTTAACAGACTGTAGACATTTGTGTGTGGACATTTTTATATTTTGCTAAGTACCCGGTACTTGTTGATAGGCCTACACTGTCCTCTCATACTTTTTACACGGTAATTTGAAAACATTGTAAAAACCTCTTACTTTTAAAAGAGTAACCGTGCAGTTTCTTTCCGGCTCTTTTTTATAGGAAACGACCAATTGGAGCTTCTGACGTTACATAAGTGCCCTTGTAGGTTTACGTGAAATAAAATATTTTGAATTTTGAATACTTAGTTCGTTACGACTAGCTAGGACGTTCCACACATTACATTGCGCTCACCATTCAAGGACAAAATTAAAAAGCCGAAAGAAAATAAATGTATTTGACCCAGGTAATAAGGAGAAAAATAAAATTAACGGTTGTGAAGCAAAGAATTGGATTACTGAAGTGGAATTGGGCAGGGCATTTGTGTAGACTGGAAAGTACTAGATGGACAAAGAGGGTAACAGAATGGAGCCCATTAGAAGGTTAAAGAAAGCCAAAGAAAGAGATGGCGAGACATATTTACCCAACGTTGTAGACCAGACGATGCAAAAGGCGCGCGATAGAAGCATGTGGAGCAATTTAGGGGAGGCCTACGCCGTAGAGGTGACTGCTACGAATAGCGATGGCAAATAACATATGCAACAATAAATAAATAAATAAATACTAGTAAAAGAAAGGAAAAGCAAGAAGTAATTTATTGAGAAAAAAGCGAATGATTTATTTTAGAAGTATTAGAAATATTTAAACCTGTTAAACACTTAATCATCTTCTAAATTGTAAGTAGTAGAATAAAGGGTTTATTTAATTTATTTTAAGGCCCATAATATGATCCGGTACTGCCGCCCCCAAACTGGAAACTAGGTACAGCTTAGCGTCACAAATTCAAATGGTAGAATGCAACTCTTCTACTAGAAACTTAGGTACTTGACTTATCATTATCATCATCACCATCCACAGCAGGACTTCACCCACTGCTGGACATTGGCCTCTATTTTCTTGTGGCAACCCCCACGCTCCTGTGCCAGCCTCATACAGGTTCTACCCGCGATGGTATCAACGTCGTCCGCCCACCTCACCACCGGATGGACAACCGACACGTGCACTTTAAAATTAGGTCAGAATTCAATGTCCTTTTATAAATGACTTGCTTTCATGAGCTTAGTAGCTAAATCCAGGCATACTTTCAATATTTTTTGCTTGACGCAAAGCACAAGGAGATCAGTGTGTGTGCCGTTACACAAGCGGTAAGCGTTTCGAGCTACAAAGCGGGACAAGCGAAGCGACAACATCCGGCTTTCAATCGCACAATATATCGGGTGTCCCCTTTTGTAAAGATCTTGGTATAGAATATCTATGAGTAGAGGGGATATTTCTTTTGTAGTACAACTATTAAAAACAACTATTTGGTTCCGTGTGGTGCCGGACGTAAAGAATAGTACACCATCCCATTTCTCCCCGTGGGTGTCATAAAAGGCGACTAAGGGACTCACTAGAGAATGGGCAGCAGCGTTCTCTATGGATTTTAACACCATACTGCGACCACCAACCCGCCTGCCAAGCGTGGCGATTATGGCAAACCCCCCCATTTGGGGGAGGCCCATGTCCAGCAGTGGACGTCTTTCGGCTGAAATGATGATGATGATGACAACTATATTTTATTTTTAAATTTTAGTCGTGATATTACGTTGTGTTTAATAGTAAAGTAACGATAGGAAAATAAAAAAATTCTTCCCTTTCGTAACATTTAGTAAGTTTCTTGCCTGTAGCATACAATTAAATTGAAGCAACAAATGACTTGCATCGTCTAAACACTGTTTACACAGGCAATTAGATCGCACAATGTAAATCAAGCTTAATATTCAGATTTAGCTTAACTCGCGGTGTCCATAGAAGATAGACTCATAATTAGGTGTTTTTATAAATTCTTAATTAGTTCTTGCGACACATACGGAAGAGCTTGAGTGGTCTATTCCTGGCCACCAACGGCGCCACAACTTATATAAATAAATAACTAAAATTATAGCGCATTCATTTCATCACGATAAGTACACGACAGATATACACTAAGTAACCCTTTTATTTATAAAGGCGGGGTAAAATTACATCCAGTAATATCTTCAGATTTACTTACCATAAATTCTTCGAGGTTTGAGTTTAGTATTTACTCTGAGTTTATTAATAAGGGGCTATTTGTTCAATAATAGCTCTTCTATATGGGAATTTCACTAATAGGGCTAAACTTTTTCTTTTTGTTTTAATCCTAGGGATTCTTTACGGGCCAAGCTTACTTCATAACTGGACTTGACGACCAAAAAACTAACTTTCTGACTGCTTTAAAAAGAGCCCTTAGAGTATTACGCAATAATGTCTTTGGTCCGTGGCCTTGACAGCAACCAATGAAAAACATTGTTTTACTTTTTATATTTTTATTTATTGGTTGAACACGAGACTTTTGGCTACTTTTGTAAGTGTGTATTTTATGTGTTTTTGTCTTTGTATGTGCGTTTTGTTTGTGCAGAATATAAACAATTTTTTTTTTTCTTTTATCCCTTGTTACCTGGAATATATTGTTGATTGTTTGTTGTGTTAAACCAGCCGGTCTATTCTGTAATAATTTCACCGTGAAAACTTAGGTGAAGTGAACTGTCACTACACCGGTGATATTTTTACTGAATACACCGTCTGATAATGATACATGATTTTATTTATGTAAGTAGGTTTGTACAAACACTTTTACATCGGACGACCTCGACACCGGCGTTTCTTATCTGACTACTAGAGAAGAAGGGCCGAAACAAACTCAGAGGTCACAGTCTCTTGTTAGTCTCTTTTAAAGTAATTTTTAAAGTCCAGACATCATCTTGGTCACATCTTGTGAAGACCATGTAGATTGGTGTCTGAAATGGTCTTTTGAGGAAAGAACCACATAGATTGAGTGGACCTGGACCTCCAGTCAGTGCACGCATTTGTCAGTGATCGACTTAAAAAATACCAAAAAAAGGACAATTGGGTGTGCCGCATAAATTCCTCAAACTGCCAGACCATGATTAAAACAGATTAACAACAAAAAAAAAACCGGCCAAGTGCGTGTCGGATCACGTACAGTGAAGGGTTCCGTAGTTGGGATATATTTATCCCAATAACAAACTTAACATTGTAGTTGAAAACATGTTCTCTCATACGAAATGTATGAGAGAACATGTTTTTGCAACTGCAATATAGGTACTACTGTCGTGATTTTTTTCACATATCCAAAACCAACCATTTATTTAGCTGGCAGGGGGGGGCGGACACCAGACTCTAAACAAAATTTGGAATTTAAAGCGTAATATTTCACACAAACGGATCCCTGAATCCAAAAATGGTTTTCACAAATTCCCAATATTTCCGACGAACGACCTTTCCAACGACAACCCACAATATGAGATATATGAGAAAAAAAATAAACAACCCCACTTTACGTGTAGGGGAGGTACCCTAAAAAAAACAAAATGCTAGGGCTGCACTATTGACAGCTCACTTCACCTAAGTTTTCACTGCGAGATTTTATAGAATAAACCGGCAAAAAACAGTGTTATATGGGGCGGAAATAGGATAGGCATGATTGTTCATTTCTCTTGATCGACACATCACACCTGCACTTCCTTAACTCATAAAAGGATAGCAAGTGATTAATTTCACCTACATTACGCTAGATAAGTTAATAGTCCCATGCAATAATTCGCGAGCCTATTACCACAAACATCTTAATTACTTCACATCTATATTTAATTTTATTATATGGAAGTCAACATCTGCAACTTTATCTATGTGGGCATGTGGACAGATATGGGTCAGATCACACATGCATGCTTATCTAATCTGATGCCGAAGTCAATGACCGAGCAAGTGGCTGACAATGCTCCTCGATTTGTAATGTGTGTGGAGTTCCTCTGACCCGATTTATTCCAACGAGGGGAGTTCGATAGCCCCGCTGAAAGATTGCTCCATATATGAAGGGGGGCTAGATTTTTTGTGAACAAATTTTAAAATTGGATCAGTTTTTTGGTGTCTGGTTTTTTATATCCAGAGGATGTTTAGTGTCCTTTCTACTCTTAAGCCCTGATTAAACTACTTAATTTGTAGTGAAGGACTCATTTTCGTCTTCCATTGAAAGAACCGGAATTTTTAATTAAGATTATTTTTATACATATTATTTTTATATTAAACACTAGTGCACCTCGTTAGCACTTTTCTAAATCTCAGACTCTGCTGTTATTAAAATAACAACATTATTCTTGCTTAATAATTTATTAAATAAATATTTCAATCAATACACTACCAACAATTGCTTAACATTTATCGAGTGCATGCGCTTGACTCGCTCCGCGCATGCGCGTTACACTTTGATGATAACAATAACTAGAATATAACCCTTTCCTAACCTATTATGACACCCTTCGTATGTCGCACGTGGCTTACTAACCACTATAAAAAGAATTTAAAACGTTATTCTGATAAAAATAGAGTTAAAAATACGTAGACAGTTTCTACAGACATCCTAAACTTCAACGCAGTTTAGTACGTAAAGTAAAGAATTTTATATCTTATTGTTGTGAAGATAGAGTTATAATTTGAAGATAGCTACTAAAAGTTAATTGAAGTAATATTTGTTATGAAAAGCATAAAAGACGAAAAACTTATTACGCAGCTTTAAATTAGTTCCCAAATCATTTTCAACTCAATTTTCTTAGAGTTACAGTTTGAAATTCATTAACACTACAATTTTATACAGGTTGAGGGGAAATGAAACATTAACGTTAAAGACATAAGGTGTATTTTCGAATGATAACATTAAGATGCGTACACGCACATGTTCCCCTAATAACAACACGTGTTTGTTTGTCCCTAAGTTTGTAACGATGCGGGCGATGCCCGGCGGCTGCGTAAGTATGATCGAATACACAAGTGTCATAACGGTTTTTACAATAACTTCCCAGTTTTCAGTCGGCTGTCATTGTATTGCTAATAAATCGTGATGGCCCACGAGGAGTATCGCTATTTATAACTGTTTGGGAGACTCTAGGAATTGATTTAACCTGTTAAGCTATTGAATGATGAAACATCAAACTTTCTGCCTCACCAATTAACATTTTAGGTACATAAACTACTTTTTATTATAAAAAGTTTTTTTTTTTTAAATTATCTTGTATTATTATTGTGTCTATTTGATTTTTGTAATATTCCTGCGCGAGTCCCACTCAATAATACTTTTTCCATAATTATTTTCTTTAATTATGACCAAATTACTAATTGCATAAAATAGTTTGTTGTGTTTGTTGTTCAAAGCGTTCGTTGTCTGTAGTTTAATTGCCGCCTGAATGACACGGTCAGGGGGGCGTCGTTCTTAATAAACATTTGTGAAATTGTCACAGAAATGGAATTGACAAAACAAGATGGCGTCGTAAGTTCCGATTTTGGCCACGCGCCAAAAGAACCTTGGAGCGCTTATGTATAACCAAATAAAATAAAATAAAAACTCTTATAACCCTGATGGTACCCGATTGTACCCGATCTATTTGTCGAGGGTTCGGGTGGTCTCGGGGGCAACTAAGTTAATTCCGTACAAGCTTTTTATTGGGTAATAAAAGTTGAACCCCCTGTTTGTTGATGTATTATAGGGATACGATGGATAAGGCGGTATGGTGATGTTTATGAACATTGCTTTTCAAGAACAGTACTATTTTTGGGTAGTTCTTGAAACTACAAATCTATCAAAACACTCATAGTTAGTAACACGTCGTGCGCCTGATGGGATTTCTCATCTCAACTCCTTTAGGGGTACAATAAAAAAAAATGCTTCGTTCTGTTCACTTTCGATACAAAAGGAACTCTTGCGCAAAATTTCACGCTTCTAGAGCCAGCGGTTTAGGCCGTGTATCTGTGAGTGAATTTAAGATTTGTATTAAGTAGAAGATAGTTAAAGAACTTCTTCACTAAGAACTCTATTTTTAGTGAAGAAATTCGTTCGTAGTAGTAGGTACTACTGCCATTCTTTATTTCTGCCGCTAATCAGTGCTGCTGTATTCCGTCTCCAAGGGGGATTGGGAATAAAATTAAGGGCCTGCTGGATTGCTACCCAGTTGGTACATATCTTAAAATTTTGCGAGTACTTTAAATAAACTTAAAGCTCATAAGGATTGATAGGCTTGCATGCTTCCGTAGTAGTGTTACGCATTATGGCATTACCCCAGATCATAAAGACAAGATAAGATAATTTATTTAAACATTGTTACAATTTTTACCTTAAAATTAGTACATAATAATTCTATCTGAAACTGTTGGTGACATTCATCATGGTGGTCGGTGGTCCCCAAACTAGGCAGTGCCTGTATCTTGGGGACCTGAGTTGTGATACATATTTTTTTTGTTTGTGTGGCATTTGGTAATTAATTGCAAACAATAAAAAAAACTAAATTAAAATTTGAATGAGATCAAAAATAAAGCATAAACTAGTTTTGAACAAAATAAAAAACAACACTTAAATTGTGCTAAACAAAATAAGAATTTGGACTCAAGGCTAAAAACTAAAACTAATAAATAAAATAATAAAAAGTAAAAGATGTGGGTATGTGCGTGTGGAGTGTAGTGAGTAGGTGTGTGGGGTGTCTGTCGTGTTAGTGAGATTCCGAGTGTTACTTATGATATGAGAAAGCTTTCGGATTCGTCGTATGAAAGACCTAAGAGCCATTTTTTTATCACTTTTTTATATGCAGGGAAGGTGGAATCTTTTAAGTCAGAAGGCAAAATACTGGTGACCTTGTAAATAAAGAACAAGTCTAACAGTTGTCAGGTGTCTAACTATCTGTTTCAAAGTCGATATTTCCTTAAGGGCAAGTTTCATAATGCTTATAAGTATATGATCAACAGCAGTAAACAAAATCAGAAAAATATATGATATTTTTCAGGATATATGCTAATGACGAGTGTTTTGAAAACATAATAGGTACAACTAATTTGATACGATAGAAAAAAAATACGAAATACCTCAAAAAAATATACATACATTTTATCTTTTTTTTATGCAGTCCGACATTTACCGTGCTTTAAGTGTTGTCAGCCTCTTAACAGAATAACCTACTGTTCTGGTAATTCGACACAGAGACGAAACCCAGTTAACAGACCTAGTATTTAAAATAACTGTTATTAAAGCTAGACAGGTGCACTAGTAATTTCAGTTGGTCAGCACAGGTAGACTAATGCAGCCTTTAAAGTAATCACCAATTTGCTATGGTGGCAAGCGGCGAGAAGTATGATCAAAGAGATAAACAATTATTTTAATAATACATTGCAAAAATCAACAAACCATTTATTTATGCAGCTCTGGTATAAACCCAGAACCACTTACCAAACGTGAAAAAAAAAAAACTACCATCAAATCGACCACCTTCTCCTAGTGAAAAGAGATAGGGCGACAAACTGGGGGAGTTTATTACTATATAAATAAAAGGGTTTCTGGCCCAAAAAATCTATATAAAAAATTGGCAGTGCTATAATCATCAAAACAAATGGTCACCGAGGATTATTGTCAAAGCATACACTGTTTGAGTATTTTTTTTGTATTTAAATCGTGGACTGTAAGTAGCAATAACTTTTTATTTTCCATAATATTTTCTAATTACTCACACTCTTGGCATCAAACCCAATGATTCACATTCAAAACATTCGCTGATCACAACAAAGGAAGTCAATCAGATAATGATCATGTAGGCAAGTCATCGGTATGTGGTCCGTGCGCATAGTTGACCTGCTGACTGGCGCCAGCGACGAGGACATAGACAGGGGATCAGCAGAAGGGTAGATGTGGCTTGATGTTGGCATATGGTAGGTTTGAGGATGAGGTGGAGAGACCTGGCAACTGGTCAAGGGATCCTTGACATAGAACTTTTTAGGAAGTACTTAACTAGTATCTTTCCATGGATGGGAAAGCAATTTTTTTTATAGTGAGCTTTGTACCACCATGAGGATTTTGAGCCGGTCTTTTCAAAGTCAATTGTGGTAAGAGCAAGTATCCCATGCCAGACAAAAATAATCTAGAACGTTCGACTACTGATTGATGTAACCATAGGATTTCTGGATCTTCCTCTGGGTTATTATTTAGAGGTAAGCTGAAAATTAAATAATATCTAACCAGTTGATCGCATTTGTAAACAGGAACAATTCAGCAGACTAACCAGTTGATCGCATTTGTAAACAGGAGCAATTCAGCAGACTAACCAGTTGATCGCATTTGTAAACAGGAGCAATTCAGCAAACTAACTAGTTGATCCCATTTTATGAACAGGAGCAATTCAGCAGACTAACCAGTTGATCCCATTTGTAAACTGGAACAATTAAGCAGATTTTTTTTATTTGCTGCACCAAAAAAAAACACATTTTCTCTGCCTAATTCTTCAGTGAATTGTATGTTATGTTTATGTTTAAGTAATAAGCCACAAAGCCTAAAAGTATACCTAATGTGTGAAACTTCTACAATTTCCCTGTACGTTACATACGCCGTGACCCACAAGTTGACATCGCCATCCATATAAAGACTCCTTGCTGATTTATTTATAACTCACCTTATCCAGCCGATAACTGTCTGATCTCAACCGAGACAGGCTAAAATTGTGCGCTAATTACATTCCTGCACACATAGAATGTATTTATTCGTTTATCGACGGATGCGGACTGAAATAAACGCAAGATAATGTTGAATTTGGTATTTGTGTGAACGATATTTATACTTGATCTTGGGGGCAAAAAGATAATGGACCTTGGTATTGCGAGTCTTTAAATCTATTGTTTTATTAAAGTTTTAAAGAACAAGGTGGGGTTTTTACTCGTCGGGGATAAAGGGATGTAATGGAGGCCATCTTAGCGGAGACGGAGGTGTAGAGCTTGACGTCCGCGGAGGCGGATGAGGTGGAAATATACAACACACACACACACACATATACAGACACGCGGACTACATTATATTTTACTTTTTATTGTATTTCACACTCAATTTCTTTATTTTATTTTATCTTTGTATCTATCTTTCCGTGACATCACTGCGGGCCCTATCAGAATACCAGCGCGACATTTATTTTTTAAATGTCGTAGCATTATGCTGAGATAGGAGCCTTTTGGCCTCGTACAGGACTGCATAATTTTTTAATTTTACTTTGTTTCTTATTGTTTTGTATTTTTTATTTATGTTTAGTGTTTGGTTTAATTTGTGATTTCCTGTGCGAGTCTCAATAAATACTTTTTCTTTCTTTCTTTCTTTAAATATAAAAAAATATGTTTTGTTTATTTTTATTTTTTTATCTACAACGGGAAAGCTCTTGGCATTCATATCATCTTATGGTAAATGATAATCAGGCCGAAGGTGGAAGCGAGTTTTACCTGGAAACCTCAACCACAGAGGAACTGGCTATCTTACCTCTAACGGCCGAAAAACAACAATGCTGTTAACATTGTTGTTATAGCGACTGACTTAGATAAGATGGTGCTAGCTAGCCAGGTGACTTAGAACAAGCCATACCACCAAACAAACCGAGCAGAAATTGTTTCCTCCACTGGGAATCGAACCCGGGACCTCTGGGTCTGAGACAGGTGGTCTTACCACTAGACCACAGAAACGGTTAAAAATTAATTAAACATCTCGTAATATCTATTTTAATTGCATTGACATTATTTTATTGTGATTGTACTCGTATATGTTAGATTTTATTTTATGTAATATGGGTTTTGCCTGAATTCAATTTATTTTATTTTATTTATTTACTAGCTGACCCGGCGAACTTTGTTCCGCAATCAATCAAATATAAAAAAACCCTACCTAACTACCCTACCTACCCTACCTACCCTACCTACCCTACCTACCCTACCTACCCTACCTACCCTACCTACCCTACCTACCCTACCTACCCTACCTACCCTACCTACCCTACCTACCCTACCCTACCTACCTACCCTACCTACCCTACCTATCCTACCTACCCACCCTACCCTACCTACCCTACCTACCCTACCTACCCTACCTACCCTACCTACCCTACCTACCCTACCTACCCTACCTACCCTACCTACCCTACCTACCCTACCTACCCTACCTACCCTACTAAAAAGTATCCTATGTTAGACTCTTTCTTTTATATATATAGATTAAGGAAAAATGGACCTTGTTAATCAAAATTTAGAAGAGGTAAACTTCCACAAAAAACTGTGTTGAGGCTATGTCATCTTCTAGACGATTTCTTAGTAGTTCTTAAATTGAACCGACTCCACGAAACAGTTTAAAAGAATCTGTTGAAAATTTTTTTTTAGATTTCCACGAATTTCAGTCAAAATTCGTGAAACTAACTCGGATGGATAGATTTTCGGAGAAAACCGATCGTAGAAACAGTCTGGCACTTTCATAAATAACTACTATGATAAGTCTAAGATTCCTGTCTTACTTCGAAGCCATTTTCATGAACCCTTCAGATATTGAAAGTGTCAAGTGCGTTCATTAATCCACCACACACTATGCGCAAGAGAACGCGTGCGCGAGTGACTCACAGGCGGGTAGGATGGCCTGCGCGCGCGCTGGGTCAAGGTGCCGCGGTGACCTTCCGTGTGTCACTATACTGCTATCTAACGACCGGCCGAGAATAATAGTGGTTACTGGGGTTATTTTAAAATATGCTGGTGAGTTTTAATTTAAAACATTAAGTTATTTATTCACGCCAACGTTTGGAGGAGCTCGTGGCTAAGTAACAACAGCCGCACTGGTCGATCCATCAGGTTAAGCTACGCTTGCCGGGGTTGGTCAGTGGATGGGTGACCATCTTTACATACCGAGAATCCTCCGTGCCTCGAAAAGCACGTTAAGCCGTTGGTCCCGGCTGTCATTCGTGGATCTTTGACAGTCGTTACGAGTCGTCAGAAGCCCGAAAGACTGACACCAGTCTTACCAAGGGGCGTAACGTTTCCTTGGCCTCCCTCGGAGACGACTCCCGTCGATGACGATGCGTTTACGGGAGATTGGCCAGACAAGGCAACATACAAGGAACAGTAGAAAGTTATGGGGGACCTTTGCCCAGCAGTGGGACAACCAAAACTCTGCGAAATAACAAACTGCAATTTCACACGAATTCTAAAGCACAAAATAGGTACTTAGATACTTTACTTCATCTGTTGAAGATTAGGATGCCACAGTTCTAACCTAACCTAATCGGGGTCAATTTAATTCAATTCAAAATATTTTATTTCATTTAAACCTACATGGGCACTTATGAAACGTCAGAAGCTAGGTGCACAGTTCCAATTGGTCGTTTCCTATGGAGAAGAGCCGGTAAGAAACTTCACGGTTACTCTTTTAAAAGTAAATGGTTTTTACAATGTTTTCAAATTACAGTGTAAAAAGTATAAGAGGACAGTGTAGGAATATCAACAAGTAGGTACCAGGTCCCCTCGCTTAGTTACTGAGACTAACTGTGAGAAAAGGCCAGACAGTTAAAAAGAGGCTGTTTTATTTAAAAAAAAAGCGTAGGTACATCATTAGAAGGTCAATAAGTTTTTAGAGGATCAGTTAAATATTTCCCGTATTTTACTATCACATTATGTACGGATTAGCTGCCGCCAGCGGTCTCGCCGCGTCTTTCCATTCTATACAAGGCCAGAACGCAAGGGTGTGAAACTAATCGCGTATAGATTGGAAATCACTTTTTTACTAAAGTCTTCCAATCTATACAAGAGTAGTACGCAAATACTCGCGTATACTTCGTAGTGACCTAATTAACTGACTTATTCCAAAATATACAGTGCCAGTACGCATACGGACTAATCGTGTATAGATTGCGACAAATTGTGAACAGGTAGCCAACTCTTTTGCGACGTAATGCACCTTACGCTAAATAGCCTGCCTGGCTGCGAGCAACTTGGAAGTAGCGCTCGCTCGGCTCGCACGCGGTTGACACAGTTCTAACCTAACCTAACCTAACCCATTTCATATTCCGTTATCTGTTCCATTTCACCCAGTTCACATTATTTTTTTTAAACTATTTATGTTTAAAACTCATTTCAAGCGTAAGTAATGTAAGTAAGTGACGCGCGAGTCCTCCTGGTTCCAAACTATACTTAGTTAGGACTCGCGCGTCCACGGCCACGTTACAAACTATACACGAGCAGTTCGCACCAAATTCGTGTATACATTGTAATCACAGAAAAAAAAAAAAGGATTACAATGTAAACGCGAGCAGTTTCTTAAGGTTGCGTTCTGGCCTTGTATAGATTGGAAATTAATAAATAAATTCTTCATAAATTATATCCTATGTTACTCAGTGATATAAAGCTTTCCACTAGTGAAATATTTTTTTAATCGGTCCAGTAGTTTTTGAATTCATTCATTAAAAGGGTTCTGATGATGTTTCTTCTGTAGAAAAGCTCTTCTTTTCTACAGAAGAAACATCATCAGAACCCTTTTTTCCGATTTTACTTAAAGACAACTTAAAGGCTGTAATCTATCTTTATAAATAAAAATCTATTGCAGCATGAATGAAAGATCATCACTTTAGAACACAGAGCGGTGATAGCCTAGTGGTGTGACCATCAGACTGCCAAGTCATAGGTCTCGAGTTCGAACCCAATGCACCTCTGACTTTTCGGATTCATGTGCGTATTGTATGATTATCACTTGCTTCAAAAACATCGTTAACGTGAAGGAAAACAGCGATAGGAAACCGGCATGCTTGACAGATATTTATCGCCGGCATGTGAAGCCAAGGGCTTTAAAACTCTGACACCAGGTTAGTCACTAACCACATGAAAAGTAGAAGAAGACTTGAGAACAAGGATAAGATTTGTATGATATATTTTTTTGGAAAATTCAGCGAAAATATCGGAAATTCACCCGAGCGACGCCGAGCACGAACAGTTGTTAATAAATTAAATGGCCTTGCGTTAGAATTCTCAACAATGGAAATTCCTTGGATTCTTAAAACAACACAATACTCGTAAACTACATATTCTCAAAATGTATGACTAGTTAAAAATAGTTCTAATTAACAGAATTGTTACATTGCTCAATTTAAGCCTAACGTGAATCAATACGGTGCTCATGAATCGTATACCGTCAGCGTCACTTACAATGTTAGTTGATTACGTCAGAGTCGGTGTTTTTCTGTAAATAAGCAAAGGAATACACCTTTTTTTATGTGGATTTTCTCCCGGAAAACCTCCGTTTGAGGAAAGTATAAAAGTGCCTGACTCTTTCAGTCAATACATTATAATATTTTCTGAAAAGTTATCTCTCAGATAACTTTTATCGAAATGGCGGTTTGACATTTTCTATTCAAAAGCTTACATGAGGGAGAAATCTGATGGCATCAGACGATTGAATAGTCAGCCCTTAAGAGTCTATAATACCCCAAATTGTAAAAAAAATACCTTAACTATCGGCGCCTTGGAGCCTTCTCCCCGTCGCTCAGTCTCGCTCTCACTCAGCCCGCGAGCAGTAGTGTACGAGCAAGATAAAGAGTGAATATGAGCTGAGGTAATAAAGACACTTTTCACAGCGATAGTTAATATTTCAATAGTAAAATATTCTTTGCAGGGGCCTATTTAATATAACCGGCAGGTGACAGGTGACAGGACAACAGTCTGACAATTTTCTAAGATTTCTTCATAGTTTTCCGTTTTAATAAACAGTACCTGTCGTCAAAGTATGACAATTATGACACTTTTTTAACAAATATGTCGCATTGTCAGTTATATTAAAAAAGCCCAGGAACTTCACTACCAAATTGTAATGCGGGCTATTAATCCGAAAAACTTTCAATTTTACCTACTTCACCAAAATCCGGAAGCCTCATAATCAAATCACTACTATAATAATTTCCTATAACATTTGTCTCCCACCTCACCCTTCCCCCCTCTCGCCTTCTGTCCCCGCGACCTAGATTAGTCAATTGTTTACAGTAATCCAATTGATTAAGTGTAACTGTATTGTAAGTACTTACAGTAGGTAGCAGTAGGTACTGTCAGCAGTGAGTCACGTGCCGTGTGTTTTATGTAATTAGAGAGAGTTCGGGCGAAACGGACGTGTGCTGTGTGTCAAAGGAAAAGGGTAATGTGATTTGGAGATCAGCAGGAAAAATATAATATTAATTAGGGACTTACTGACGAGAATAAAATCTAGAGAAATTCGTACGTGAAGTGTTACATAATGTGTGTGATACGATTTATAACTACAATGTTCTTCTGGCGAGCTAGCAAAATCGAAGCTAACGCCGCCATCTTGCTTCGTCAATACAATATTTCTGAGATAATTTCACAAATGTTTACCAACAACCTGGCTGTCAATGTCATTCAGATGCCAAAAGATCCTTGTTGCACTCTATGTTTAGTAAGAGTCGAGTACTTTAAGCATGCGAAACTTTCTGAACATCAAAATAATTGCTACTACCGTAGGTACCTTTCTGTGTTTAAACTCAGAAACAGCTGATGACAAAAATTATGTAAGTATGAGTTTAAAAACATCAACAGGGAAACTTTATGGATTGGAAAGCTTTTAAAGTATAATCGCAAAAAAAAACAGTAGAAACCTGTACTTTTTGCAAAAAAAAATTATTTTTTTCGTGTTTCCCATGCTTAAATCTGATAAGATTTTGATGAAAAAAATAATGAAAAAAATAAAATGTCAAACCCATAACTGCCAGCTGATGAGAGAGGCATGAAATGTCGGTCTGAAAAAATATGTACCTACACATATTTTTTCAGACCGACAATTCTGTAATGCGTGATGTACGAATGGATTTATTATTTATTATTAACATATTATCTCTATCTAACTATCTATCTAACATATTATTATCATATTAATTATTATTAACACTGAAAATGTAAAACTTGTGAGTGATCAAAGACAGCCGTTGCTGCATCAATGTTTAAAAAACCTGATATTGATAATGATAAGAAAAATCAGCATTCATCAAATAGTTTATAGTGCAAAATAAATATAATATCAACCTGATGAGGTCTAGTTTTTCCAAATTCACCTTACACTGCACGGCTGCCACCAAACGCGGCAACTCAGCTTGACGCGGCGCGGCGTGGGAGTAACAGATACGACGCACTGATAACATACTTCAATGTACTTCATTTAGACAGACAGCGTACAGTCAACATCAACCGTACGTCACTGACAGCGCACTTAAGTCCTAGCTGTAAGGGCAGTTTTTGCAGTTCAAGTGTTACCGTTGAAGTTGGACTGTACATCATTTAGGCTGAATGCGTGCCGCAAGTGAATTTGGAAACTTGATCCAATTTGGGGTGACATTTCGCAAGGAAAAGTGGGTCAACGGATTTGGCAGTACCGCGGATTGATTTGGGGAAAGCTGTATTTTTTTACAGGCTTTTTGAATAGAACGTTTGTCTTCTTCTCTTGTATCGGCACGAACTTAATAATAGCTCCTTTAGGGCAGATTTTTCAATAGTCAGATATGGCTGACTTGTATCTGAAGAATAAATATGACATTTTGACACAGATGTCAAAAAGGTATGCTCAGATGGTTTGGTCATGTTGAGAGGATGAATGAAAGGCGACTAACAAAAGGTACAAGACAGATGTGAGTGGAGGACATACAGTGACCTTATCGGTGATGTTCTTCAGAAAGGTCAGATGCGTAGTACTCGCAACCGGCGTTGTATGAACGTAAACGAGGCAAAAGTAGTATATAAGGATCGCAGCAGGTGTTGTTTTGTAGTTTCTGCCTACTATAAACTATACAATAAAAGTTATATGACTATTGAAAAGTCTGCGCACAGCAGTGGTAAACAGAGCCACCTTGCTGCAGCAACTGCAAGGAGTTAGGTACATAAGTTTCTATAACACGAGTGGGCTAGTTATGTTTAATTGATGGGCAATTCTAACAGCATAATTTTTCATATTTTCCTTACTAAACCATAAGAAACGACTTCTCCAGGCGTTTGTGGATTTTTATACCTGTACTTCTTCATAGGAATCTACGTTTTTGTATGGAAAAATAACTTTCTTACTAATTTCTTTATCAACAAACCGAACGCCCGCCATGGGATTTGTCATCGACAAAAACGACAAACTTTCATATATTCATCCCCTTTAGGCAATTCATTTTCAAATATCCTTCCGTAGCTCCTTTTCGTTAAGGAACTCTTATGCAAAATTTCATTCTTCTAAACCCAGCAGTTTGGCTGTGCGTTGTTTGTCAGTGAATTTAACATAATACGTACTTAATAAGTCGCCCAAAACTAAGTTAAAGCTTCAACCGTTTCAATTTAGCCCCAGAGCTTCCATGGAGGTGATTGGCCGCGGTTAACGCTCGTTAGATTTGATAAGATTCGGCAGTTCTGCGAAACAACGGTTCGTTTATACATGACAGACCGGTATGTAGGTATCCCTGCGTAATACTGGCATGGTATAGTATAATCTTGATTTTGGAGACAAGGAAAATAACATTATGATAAAGATACATACAAATTAGAACAAAAATTGTGTTTCGCGGGTCCACCAAGAGTGCGACTACTCCACCCTCCTCCTCCTCGGTCCTAAATAATATAATTTGTCCTAAAACTACGACGAAAAATGGTTATAAACTAAAGTTCGGATAACTTTAGTTTAAAACCATTGTTCGTAGAGTTCACATTAAAGTATAATACTTACTAATACCATGTTGCCGGCGCGTTGCTGTCACTGACCATATGCGCACGCGCTGCTCGTAAACGAGTCATATTTAGTTGTCACACTTGACGCGCTTCTTTTGGCACCGGAATATAATAAAGTTTATATTTAATTTAAGTTTATTGAAGTTTTGTTTTTATTTGTATGGTTTGCGAGTCGCTGGGTCGTGGGTTTGGACCCAGAATGCTTTGTGGATTTTTTTTCTTCACCACTGCTATTAAAACAGTGATGGAAATCATCATGAAAAAAAACTTTTTACAAAAAAAAACAACCGACCTCCAAAAGATACACTACAAAGTGAAAAACAACTTTAATTTCGGAAGTCGGTGTCTTTGGTTTTGAATTTTCGGTTTTTGCCTTTTCAGTTTTGATACAGCTACCCCACACAAATTCCAATACCACTACCTGCTTTGTAAATAACAGTGACAGGAACTTATCATAATCATCCACATAGTATAAGTGGGAAAAAATACGTATTATTGAAGCTAACTCAAAAACTATCCATATAAATTTAATTCATACAAAAAAAGAATTTTCAAAATCGGTCCACAATTGACGGAGAAATCGGCGGACAAAAATTTGGGCCCGTGTGATGGCTCACGGTCTACTCCCAGAGACTCCTCTCATAAAGAGGAGTGCTGAGTCCCAACAGTGAAAATGTTATAGGCTTGAACAATGTATGATACAATTTATACATCATCATCATCATCAGCCACTGCTGGACATAGGCCTCTCCTATTGCACGCCATTCAGCTCGGTTATCGGCAATTCTCATCCAGCTGCTACCAGCTACCCTGCGAAGATCGTCGCTCCACCTAGCCTGAGGGCGTCCTACCTTACGTTTGCCGATTCACGGTCTCCACTCGAGAACACATCTACCCCAACGGTCATCGGCTCTACGGCTAATATGGCCGGCCCACTTCAGGTTGCTTATTCAGTGAGCTATGTCGACAACTTTGGTTCTCTGCCGGAGTACCTCGTTCCGGATTCTATCCCTCAAGAAGATTCCAAGCTAAGCTCGTTCGATAACTCGCTGAGCGACCTTGAATTTATGGATAATTAATTAAAATTAATTATAGGTACATAGATTATTATTATTAAGGCAGGTATCCTATCATTGTCTTTATCGATTGAAAATACGATGTTTTAAGGAAGCAGATCATCCTAGAAAAAAAACGGTCCAAAAAAAGTTCACTACGGATCAAAGAGGAACCTTCAGAGAAGTTCAATGTCTACATTCAAAGGTTCTGGCCGAATAGCACGGAAGTGGCCGAGCTTTGCCGAGCGTTGCCGAGCGGTCACGGCCCTTAGTTAGCTGTTCACGGGCTACTATGTTTGGGCATCAAGTGCTGCGTGACTCAGAGTGGGCAATTATACTTGACGGGCATGGAAAACTTTAGGGAAGGAGTTCTGGGCATGTTTGGACGTACGATTTTGGTGCATAGGAAAAGTTTGTGAGGGTTTAAACTTCCTCGTGTTATAAACATCCTTTTATGGGTGCCTACATAATTATATACATATTATAAAACAAAGTCGCTTTTCGCGTTTGTCTGTATGACCGCGTTGTTCTTCTTAACCACGCAACAGA
This sequence comes from Agrochola macilenta, assembly GCA_916701695.1. NCBI lineage: Eukaryota > Metazoa > Arthropoda > Insecta > Lepidoptera > Noctuidae > Agrochola > Agrochola macilenta. Next base: position 19,265,581 of record OU753573.1, on the reverse strand, counting down.
TTTTTATGTGGTTTTCACCATCGTTTAGACAATTTATTCCGGAAGGTTTATGTGTATAATACGTTAATATTAAAGTTACGTTTACCTAAGAAATATCGATGTTTTGTCAAGTCGTAAAAACCGTGCGGTGTGCCTGGTTGATGACAATAGGCTCGCCCTGTGCCTATTACATGGGACTAAAACATAACTGGTGAAATGTGGGTGTACTTCATAATTATGTACACCTCTGCCTAATCCTTCGGGGAATACAGGCGTGATGTTATGTTATGTTTATGTAATCGAAAAAGAATCTTTATTTTACAGCATTTGTAATAATGGAACGATCACTGATCCATTTTCCAAGGATGATGAACGTCAGAACGGAGCATGTTTACCCCCGGCGTGGTGATTCGCACGAATTTACTGCCTGAAACGGGCGAATCGACATTTTTACATAATATTTTTTTTCTTGAGGGATTCGCACGACGTAGGCGAATCGACCGGCGCCAGGACTCAAGGTACGTACACACATAAACGTAGCGTTACGATTGAAGGTCAATAGCGATATCATAAGCGATCACCTGCATAAGGCCAGGTTCTGAAATATTTGCGGAAGCGCCTTAACCACAGCTGTTTATTAGTTCTTCACGATATGACCATATTAGGGCATCGGAATGCGCGTGATTCACTTCATAAACTGTCGTATTCTTTACCGAGTAATGTTTGTACTAGGTCAAATTATTTTCAGTATAAAACCCTACTGGTCTTGTATACTAAAATACTGTTAAGTAAGTCTAGACTGTTCAAAATAAAACATCGTGAGGAAACCGGTGGCGGATGTCCTAGAACCAAAAATTCGAAGACATGTGACATCTACCAACCCGCACTGGGCCCGCGTGGTGGATTACGGCCCACTCCCTCTCACCGAGAGGAGGCCGCAGTCCCAGCAGTGGGAACGTTATAGGCTGATTACGTTTATGCTTATTATAGAAATGGTCTCTATTTTTCCCTAGTGTCCAACTTCCATTATTCCCAGTTTCAACCAATCCAGTTATTTTTCAGTTTTATTTGGTCGAAACTACTTTTGAGTAGCGTCGTGGAAGATGGGCCTAAATGTGGTCGTTCTAAAATCTGGCTAGATTCGTAATATCTGCAAGAAAGATTGTATCAATGCAATAATGACACAGAAGAATTATCAGGGTAGTAAGCAACTTATTTGAATTTGAAAATATGCAACTATCAAAATTTTTGTTCTATTTTTTTATTTAATTCACTTAATTTTTTAAGCACTCCTTTGACCTAAGGTGTACCAAAGTTGTGTTTAATAAATGAATATTATTACAAAATTTTCTGTTTTGTTTCAGGCTTGTTTCCAAAAACCCAGAGTTTTCCTAATCTTCCTCAATCTTATCGATTTCTAGCAAATTCTGAGATTACAAAGGTGCATCTCTGCCTACTCCTCGAAGCACTAGCCGACGACGTGCCAGTTGCAAGGTACATCTATGTTTGGGCATCAGAATGTTCATGATTCATCACACCGAAGTGTCGCAGTCATTACGAGAATACGATGCTCAATGGGTCACATTCCTTGGAACTTATGACTTGGTGGGATTGTTTACATTTTAAGGTAAGTACTACTGAAGGTACAACCTTGATTGAAAGAATAGACACAGTTCTTTGAAAGTATGATACGTTGTTGAGTTTGTAGAATTTCTTTAGACTTGTTGTGAATTGTAGATCTATTTTCAAATAGTGATGTCGTCGTGGGGCAAGTTGCGGCAAGACAAATAAAACTTCATTTTTCCTCATTGGCTTCATTCCATTCCCTTGTTTCCCATCTTTTTCAATCGCTGCGGATTGAAGAAGGTGGGAAACAGTGTCCGCCTTTCTGCTAATAATGAGCTGATTATGGTAATATTCCTTTTAATTTAAGAGGCAGTTTAAAAGCTGATGTAAAGAAATAAATAAAAAGTATTTATTGAGACGCACACAGGAAATCACAAATTAAAATAAAAACACACTAAACATAAATAAAAAACAAAGTAAAATTTTAATTTTAAGCAGGAAGTCCTGTACGAGACCAAAAGGCAATCTCAGCATGATGCTGCGACATAAAAAAAAATCGTAGCACTGGTATTCTCACGTCCATTATGTCTAGCATGTAAGAAAGAAAGAAAGAAAAATAAGTTTATTTGTCACAGAAAAAAGGGCATTAAAAAAAGATAATAAAGTAGAGTAGAACAATAAAATAAAACACAATAGATTTAAATTCACGAGCTCAAAACAGAAATAGTCGGTAGCTACTGGCACGTCATGACTGTGACAAGAAGGCTTCACACTCAGCATGATGCTGTGCTATGGGGAATTGGGGACCCACAGCACAGCGCTGATTTTCAGTAATCACCCAAATTCTATAATATGAACCGTTATTTGGTCAATTGTACTTATAGCAAAATAATATATAAAATATTGTTAAAATATGCAAAACTCTATTTCAACACTACCCAAACATCAAAAGCACAAATCCCCATGTTTTTGGCTTTTCCTTCGCAATTATCAATTTGCATCATTTGCGTACATTTCGGTACAAATTGCCAACATTGCGAACGTTGCGATAGCTGCTGGAAATCAAAACGTTTTTGGAAACTATCAAAATGGTATGTTGTGCACACGACACACTGAGTAGCGTTGGGGTGACCGTGTCGTAGGAATTTTCTTGGATTTTTCCGGATTCGTTTTTCTTTTTCTTTTTAAGTTATGATATAAATGATCATAAATTACGAGTATAACCCGTAACACAGGTATTTTATTTTGTCTTTTCCGGGCACCAGTCTCTTACAAATGTTGAACTTCCTTATTACAAACACTTCCTGTCAACAACAACATTTGTTATTATTATAGGAATCTTAATCATTATTTTACAATACTAATGTTTTCTTTTCGCCGTCTTAAAACTGTGTTAATATCATCTTTTTTCAATGCAAGCCTGAAAAAGTTAGGTTTAATGAAAGCTTAGGTGAAGTGAGCTTAAAGGGATTGACAATATTGACAGCTCACTGTCAATTAGCCATTTATAGAATTAGCCATTATGAGAATTAGTCCATTTAAGACTCAGTTGCCATTTTGAGAATTGGGCATTTTGCGCCTAAACCATTGAAATCATTCTGGGCGTGCGTAATCATAGATACGATCGTTTTAAATTATCTAACTATGTGCGTACTGCTTTGTTGCCATCGCCCAGAAATATTGAACAGTGTCACTTGGCTGTTATTAAACACGTGTTGTTGTCAAACAGCAATGCTGTTTATTGGGAAAAAAGATTTGCGTTATCACTTCCCTGCCCTCCACAAGGACCTCTACTCCTATTCAACTTTTATGCATTTGTCCTATGTTTACACCATCAAGATGGCGTACCTACTAAAGCTCATCGTATCTTACCGATCGTCACGTGCGGACAAGTAAACAGAGTATTATGGGTGCGCCGAGGATATTAGGGCGCCCACTGGAACCACTGATATGGTCACAACGGTCTGACGATGTCAGGTGAGAGTCAGTGGGTCAAGTACGCACGATGTTTGAAGATCAGATTTATGCTGGATGAAGGAGACGTATGTTGATGCTGACAATTGAAGTTCACATGGAAGTGCAGAAACAAAACGAAACCCAAAATGTGTCCATTTGAAATAAGATAAGATATTTAGACAAACCTTTTATACAGTCCGTTCAACCGATTTAGACTTCTATAATAGTAGGCATAAAAGGATGGCATTAAAAGCAAAAAAGTGGTTACAAAACCAACTGTTTACTGCAACTGCCATTTGCCATGCCACCAACGCAATAGAAGTCAAAATCGGTTGAATGGACTGTAAAAAAAAAAAAAAAAAAATTCTTATTTCATTTCTACCCAGTTAGTTCTTACTAAAGTATATTTAGTCAAAATACTCGTACAGACAGATTCACTTTAGAATTTGTGAAACATGTCCCTTAGATGCTGCTGTAAAATATAAATAGCTAGGCAGAGTCACACAGCATAATTATACACATGAATAAATAATCTGAACAAGACTCTGATCCAAAAGCCCATTAATTTTCTAATAATATTTGGTGTAATCCCTTTTAAGTTGGTTCACGATGAAGCTTACTAGCGTACCGTGGGACATTCCCCAGCCGGACCGACTGTATGCGGAAAGCGTACTCCCAAGTTGCAAAAACCTGGCGTTTTGGCAACTTGGAGTAGCCTACATCCAGCAGTGGACTGCAATAGTCTGAGTCGATTGATCGTTGATTAAAACTCACTAATACCACTAAGCTATACTTCTCCATCTCCCCTGCGTGGTGACAAATCCCCGTGGGTGTCTCGATGGCATTCTTGCGGTTTCGCAAGTTGTCCAGTAACAGGCTGCGCGCTTGATCTAGCCGAGATACTGGCAGCGTGGAGGACATCTTCATTATCATAACATTTGGTAATGCTGATATTAAGATTGTCTATTTGTGTGTGCTGCAATACGTGTTGTTGGAAATGTTAGGAATAGTTGAAGTCCTTGTGAATGATATGCCATTCCCGTCTCCTGTTTCTGCAGTGACATTACCTACGTTGCATGTGACTTTTATTTTTTAACTCTAATGCTGGCCATGCATTCTCTATTCCTTTTGTGTTTTTCCAATAATCTTGTTGTCACTCAGTTGTTTCCATTTGCCCTGTAATCGTCTATCATAGATAATATGATGCCAGATAAGGTCAGAGTCTTTGTGGTGCTGAATTTTCAACGCTCAGTGCAGTTCAGTGTCGAAAGTTCTCCAACAGCGTACTTTTATTTAGGCATTTATTAAGGTTGGTGTTAGTAAAAACGGTAAGTAATCTCGATGTATGTATGTGGGTCGACAACCAACGACATAAAGTCGACTCGACTTTAGAAACACTGTCCTTTGCAGCAGCAGCTTACAATAGGGAGAAGTGTTAGGATGTTAGACAGATGTTTTCCTAGCAGAAAAACAGCTAAATCTGTTTAATAAACTCGCTCACAGATCTGGTCATCAAGCTCGTTAATTAACTGAATCATAAACAAAGTCCTATTCATCATAATATCATAAACATAATTAAAATAAAGCTCTTAATAAACGCGTGCGCATGATAAACACTATAAACAATTAGCTGAGTGTCGCATAAGGAAGTGTTTACACTAGACGCGAAACGTGGACCGTCTCGCGTCTGTGCGCACCGCTATTAATTATTATATTATTTACAAGTGTTATGCAGAATAGAAGCACTCGTTGATTAAATACATAAATGTGGGATTCGTAATATATCGATAAAACACAGTTTTAACATTAATACCTAGCACAATAAATATAATTTTCTAGTATATGCGAGCAACGTTTTTTCGTTATGCCGTCCAATCATTCTCCATGTGATTTTAAATTAAGACGCCGATACATGCCAGCGGCTTTGACTGGTTAGCTTGCGTGTTCTGTGCTGAGCTCACGCAACGCGTCGTACGGCCAGCCAGCAAGAGCACTCGCGCATCAAACAGCGCTGTCCCAAATTAGACGCATTGTTAATTTATTTTACATAAATCAAAAGGTATTTTAATAAAACACGTATACTAAAGATAAATAATTATATGATCTTCAAGATTGTGAAGGTATCAATCAGCTTTCAGAAAAATACTCTTGATAGTTTTTGCGTGATTCTCAGTTTTTTATCCGCACGTTTAGACATAACTTTACAAATTAATTACACTATGTAATATAAACATAATCTTAAATATTCACAGACTAAGTTATTAAGAAAATGCTCTTATTTAACATATATTTTTTCCAAATCATTAACACTACTCGTTTAGACGTGATCTTCAATATAAATCATTAAAAGTCGCTTAGTGTCGCCTTTATTCCTGTACTGCCACATTGCATCCGTTCGGAAACATTCATTCATCTTACATTTCTACAGCGATCAGATATCACACACCCAATCCCACATAATGTATATGCTACTGTTTTATGGTCTCGTTGATTCTCTTCACAAAAAATGTTTGATTTCCAATTTCTAAGTACACCTACATTCTTAATGAAAAACATTTGAGTAGGTACTGCTGACTTATAAGCACTACTTGCCCATGAAAATGTTCAGTGTTTCTTAATGCTTAGCATTGTGGCTGCAACTGGCTTACCTGTAAGGAAAAACAAAAAGCACGTTAATAAAGTCCAAGTCAACAACATTTAAAAAAAATATCTAGGGCAACGGTAACGGATATGTGATGGCCTCAGGAATAAGTAACTCCTTACTTATTCCTGAGGCCATCACATAACCGTTCGGTAAGTTCAAAATAAGATACCGTAAAATCAAACTTTGGACAATTAAATAGCAACATTCTTTTTTGGAAATCAGCAATCCATAACTTCCATCCCTTATTATAAAATATTAATAGTCAGCAATTTTGACAACGTTGGTTTCCTTGTAGATAAATCTAAGTGGTAATTCTAGCAACATCTCACATACTACCATTCTCTCTCCACAAAGGGACCGTCTCCCACTCTAAGTTTTTGCGCATCGCCTGCGCACCCACGCGGCCATGTCTAACTAGTAACTACTAATTTATGTACTAATGGACTTGTTCGCAATTAAGTACCTACACTGTTCATCTTTGGTTGGACATGTTTCTGTTGTGTTAAAAATTTTTTGTTTGTCTGTTGTTTACGAACCCAATTTTAATTTTGTACATTTTTTCTGATTCTATTGCTGATCAATTTCGATATAGTTTTTCTAATTTGATCATGTAGATAATTTAATTTGGGAAAACACTGATTACCTCGATTAAACCTGAACAACAAGCATAAGTGAAGTTGAGCATTGCTCTTCATAAACAAAGAAAAACTGACCATAATGTTGACTATGGTGTTCTATTGTGTTGATCAAAAAGCACCCGGTTATTCTTGACAAATGGTTAAGGAAAATTGAGAATTCTAATACCAATGTAAAATCGGCTAATTAGAATTGAATGCGAGTTCCTAATTTAGGAGCAGATAAACTTATAAGGCCAGGCACAGCCATGATGATGACAATTTATGCAAAATACTGTAATTGCCCCACTGCAGGATAAATATTTCTTGTTGTAAAATCAAGGGATCGAGCAGATTCCACCATAACCACTAAAAGTTAAGACATTACGCGTTTTTGCGTCGACTGTAAAGTGAAAAAAACGGCGAAGTGCGAGTCGGACCACGCATAATAAAGGGTTTCGTAGTTGGAATGAATTTATCCCAAGAACCAACTTAACATTGTAGTTGAAAAACATGTTCTCCCATAAGGAAGATAATGTTATATGGGAGATAATGTTTTTCAAGTTGGTCGATTATTACTCGTTAACCTGTAAAGCTGATAGTTTTTCTTTTAACTTCGTTATATATACTACTGTTGTGATTTTTTTCACAAATTCAAGTACAACCATTTAGCTGGCAGGGGGGGGACACTTGACTCTAACAAAAAATTGCACTTAAAAGATTAATATTTCGCAAACGAATCCCTGAATCGAAAAATGGTTTTAACAAACTCACTCAACCAAACAAATACTGTAGAGTTCTGTGCAAGAATCACAGCACCAACCGTGCCATCAAAGTTATTCGCAATAAAATCAAGACAACATTATTTGCCTAACAAACAACATTTTAATTGAAACAATACAAAACACATCAGAACAGCACCAGGACCCATTCATTACAATAAACGTCGCCGCCGCGGCGCCTGCGGCCATGCGTGCTCATACATCCTCATACAACTGCATACATAACGACCGGTGTGATGTGTCAATTGTATGAGTTAAGAGTAACTGATATCTGAGATGCTGCTGTAAACAGATGAGGTCATGGAAGGTTGGAAAAGTTCCTTAATTTCTGCATGTTTTTCTAGCTGGAGTCTGTTTCTCCGGATAGCTTTTGGGAGACTTCATTCGTCACAAGTGTAGGTATGGGTTGCTATGATTAATAAGTGCAGCTCTCTAACCGACAAGACAGACAGCGTAGGCTTAGTATTAGGGTAGGTAATAGAGTTTCACCCGTTGGGTAATGAACCCTAAAAACCTAAGATAACAATACCTGAATGGTCTGAAATAGTCCACAACAGAAGATAAGCTATGTTTTCCTACTAATATATATATAATAATATAATCCTACTATGTATATACAGGGTGTCTAGTAAATAGCACGACATACTGCAGGGGGTGATAGCTAGGGTCATTACCTATCAATACAACACAATATATGTTCAGCAAAATCTTACGGATTTACAGTTTTACAAAATTTACCGAAATATCGAAAAGAAAATAGTTCTGTGCAAATTTAAACAAAAAATAGTATTTCTTGAAAACATTCTTGTCTTTGATAGAAAAAAGACTTATCAATGAGTAAAGTAACTATTCACGAATAATTTGATGTAAAAAAAGTACTAGAAAAGGATTTTTTCATTACGAGATGCTTAAGAATCTGTTTCAAGGTAGAGATTTTTCGGTATTTCGGAAATTTTTGTAAAACTGTAAATCCGTAAGATTTTGCTGAACATATATTGTGTTGTATTGATAGGTAGTGACCCTAGCTATCACCCCCTGCAGTGTGTCGTGCTATTTACTGGACACCCTGTATATATCCTACTAATATTATAAATGTGAAGGTTGTATGTTTGTTACTCAATCACGCATAAACGGCTAAACGGATTTAGATGAAATTTGGCACACAAATAGTTTCTAATCTGGATTAATACATAGGATAGGATTTTTATCCCGATAGTACGTTCCCGAGGGATAACTTCCAACAAGCACGCGGGCGAAGCCGCGGGCGAAAGCTAGTACCTATATAAATAACCAAAAAAGCAGAAACCAATATTGAGAAGTGCCCCGCATAGCTAAAAGATTAGTGATCACAGCACGGTGATACAGCAAAAGAACATGAGCTACTTATACATAAAGAAAAGGGACACAACTGGCGAAATTTTGAGTGTACGTATTATAGGTACACCTCTGCTTAGTCCTTCGGGGATTATGATTTAAGATATGTTTGAAAAAAGGGACAGTCTAATAGTTCGTCACTTCTTGTACATAATTACCCAGTGACGTCGGCCATAGGTATTTGCATGAGAACTTTATACATCCTCGTTGCAACTGCATACAATTAAGGGTAATTGAGATATCTGACACATGTTAAGTAAACAGATGAGATCAGACCGTTTGAATGTGTGGCGCCCTTTACAGATAGTGCTTATATACTCCTTGACTTTGATCTTGAGTGGTTTTTAATTGATTTGGAATAGATCTACTTTATTCATAGTAGAGTGGTTATGAGGCTTTTTATTGATGAATCAGAGATATTTGATAAGCTTAATGGTACTTGATATGGGACTTAGGCTGATGACTGGTGAGGACTGGGAAATAAGAGGTCGTGGGTTCAAATCCACCCAGTGCTGTTACGTGAACCCACTCTTAGCTGAAGCATAATAATTAAGTAAAGCTGAATGGGTAACGGGGATCCAAAAGTCACCCAAAAGGCAATGGAATTTCCCGACGTGATCGAATCAGAAATGAAGAGATCCGTAGGAGAACCAAAGTAACTGACATAACCCGAAGAATTGCCAAACTTAAGTGGTAATGGGCAGGGTACATTGCTCGCAGAACCCGATGAGACATGAGATGGCCGATGGTGTCGAAAAGTTCTGGAGTGGCGACCGCGTACCGGAAGACGAAGCGTTTGAAGGCCTCCCACAAGATGGACCGATCATCAGCACAGAATCTGTCGAAGTGGCGGTGCTTGGGGGAGGCCTATGTCCAGCAGTGGACGTCTGTCGGCTGAAATGATGATGATAATGACAACGGGTAACAGGAATCATGATATTGTGCAGCACACTGCAAGACATTTCAATGAAAAAACAACAATGACATTACAAAAACCGTAGGTTCTCGCCTAGTTTTCCTGTGATATGTTTCCTACACATCACTGACACTAGGTGGGTATAATTAACTATATAAATAAAATGAAATACTGTTCGTTGGTAAGCGCATCACTTGAGAACGGCTGGACCGAAGTTTTTATGAAAAGAAAAACTGAAAAAGTTTACCGGGAAATTTTGAAATTCGGGAAATACTGAACGACGAATTGTCTATGGGATTAAAGACCGAGATAAGACCGACCATATTGAAATTTGAACAGGATAACGTCTGTCGGAACAGCTAGTGACTAAATAATTATTCGAGAATGAAAATATTACGAAACATTGACTTAATCAATAATTTGGTGACCAATACTCATTCTTCCACGATTTGAGAAGAACTCTTTGCCCTTCAAATAAAAAGCAATAAGCATAAAATATTGACAAGCCAATAACAAAATAGAGAAAAAAAAAAAGTTATTTGTATTGGGTTTTGAGAACCAATGAAAGACAGTTATAAGTTCCACAAAATTATTTATTATATTTATTTAGCAGGAGAGGTGTGTGCGCTCTCGCTTAGTCCAGACGGAACACTAGCATCTAAACTATAATTAAGTTATGCACAATATAAGAGAAAGACTCTCTAACTACTTAAGTGGGACCGATATATTTTGTTGTATTCCAAAAATTTGTTGTACTTAAAAGAACTTCATTAATAGGAAGACCCAAGCTTCTTCAAAACTGCTAGAAATATCACAATTATGACGTTCATCTGCAATGCAAACGCAACCAATCGGAATGCATTCATATAAATCTGTCTTTTAATTACAGTTGATTGGTAATTAACATTTGTATCAACTGCGCGTGCGCGGTTGCACGTGATCTATCATTCAATCGGTTAATTAATTAATTAAAAGGTTGGCTATAGAGAAGTTTCAATGTACGTTGATTAAAATGTGTTTAATCTTTTGTAGTATACAATTAAAACTTCGCGCATTACAAGATATCCACTAGCAAGATTTATTGCAAAACGTGATTACAACCGACTTACAGATTTGTAAACAAAAAAAAAAACTATACTAATAAAGTCTTGTGTAATTAAACTCACACTAGGCATCGAGCTTTTCAGATATATTTTTTCTTTTTCTTAAATTATTTACCGCGCAATTATATTCAAGCAATTGCCCATCCATAACTTTCCTATGCCGATAGTAGAAGGCTTGTATTAGAGGAAGACTGCAGCCACATTCTTCTGATTACACTACACATACTGCCATCACCAATCTGCCAGTGGTGATTCTTCATGATAGTTCCCTTCTTTGCACGCATATTTTCCCCTTTTTGTTCTTTCTTTACGTCATGTTTACCGTAAAAAAGGGTATTTAATTTCTTTATTTTCTAGAAGGTCCATTTTCCACAGAGAATTCCATGTCAAAGTCAAAGTCAAATGACTTTGACTTTGACATGGAATTCTCTGTGGATTTCAAATAGGCCTCGCAAGGCACTTTTGAACGTCAAAAATTACAAAAAAAATAAAAAAAAAACTAGTCGCCCCTTCCAAAAGGTAGTGTGATTTGTGATCCTTTTTCGGTCAAATCAAATCAGGAAGAAATTCACAAACTTAATTCTCGCAGATCTACTTACGATTCTCGAATCAAATCGTGGTATGTATGTACCTATTGATAACCTGTACGTTTATTACGAGGTACTTTACCGCGCCTGCCACGGCATGGAATGGCATTTCAGTTATATTTACATAAGTCACCGCGTTATCGGGGCCTGATGACTGAGCCAGGAATGTACTGGCAGGGGCAGAAATGATATCGGGAGATGGGTGATTGAATATCTACAATGCTATACCCGAATCGCTTTAGCGTGGCAATAGCGGTCATTGACCCACCCTCATTTTCTAGCATTGTTTATTTCAAAAACGGATTATTTCAGTTTTTCAAACAAAGAATGCTAGAATATGAGGGTTCGAGTTCGTTCCAATAAAAAGAGATATTAGGGAAAGGCCAATGACCGCTATTGCCACGCTAAAGCGATTTGGGTATACAAGGATCTCTTGACGCGCGAATGACGTTGACAGGGGGCGCTGTTTGGCTGTTGTTGTTGGGCGCGTTTGTGCAATTGTTTTGTGAAATGTTACTTGAAAAACAAGATGGCGGCGTTCGTTTTGATTTAGGGTACGCGTCAAAATAACCTTGTAACCCTACACAATGCAGATCTTGGGTAAAGCTGAGATAAAATGGGAGCGGGGAGGATCTTAAACAAAATAGCTTGGACAATGCGACCTCGTTAATACTTTGTGGTTAGCAAGTTAGGTCAAAGGCAGCAACTTAAGTTTATAGCTAGGTAACCCAAACCAGGGTTAGCACACGAGGAGTTAATTCTATTGGATATCGGCCGACGTGTGAATTTAGTTAAACAAAATAAAAAAACAATATTATCCGCACAAGATTTAATATTGCTGCTTTCAACTTTTTCCAATTTTACGTACCTACCTTAGGTACGTAAAATTGGAAAAAGTTAAAAACCGCAATATTAAATTACCATGTGTAGAGTCAAGATGACCAAAGTGCATACAAATCGTGACCATCTTATATTAGCACCAACATCTGGTGAGGTTATCTACAATCTGTGAAGTCTTCGTCTAACACTTGTGCCTCCACCTGTACCGGTCCTCAGCGGCATGGTATAGGTAACGTTATACAAATACTATCGCTGATAAGCTATCGATCCGTCAACTGGACACAATTATACCAAGTTTATACTGACGCAGGAGCATTCATCATAATGCGGAGAGATTGGATTACAAGATGGAATAATTTTGACATTAGTCTAGGCTATGAAATACCTAAAAAGAGACTGGAGCACCATGACAACCCTTTCTAAGAGAATATCCATAAATTACGTCAACAAAGTATGACATCCTGTGATAAGGAGAGTCATGCTTCGTGCGTCACATGTATCAATCTAAATCTCTAAACTTCAACTTCACCAACTTTAAAATGTTACCAACTCTATCAATATTAATATATGTTATCAAAGGTTTCATTTAAAATTGCAAAATATGTGACGTGACACACTAGGGGAGGAAGGGTTTCACAAATATGATCACCTGTGACAAGGACGGTGGTGGACTCCAAAAATCATGAAATTCGTGTGACGTTGTTTGATGGCCCCGAACGAAGGGTACTTATGAAATTACTAAGTACGTGATTTCATTTGTTTTTTCTGCAAAATTATTTTCGTTTATGATTAATTTCGCTGCGGGTCCAAGACAGTTGAATCATTTCCCTGACTGAGACCCGTTGAGCTTCATTGTCTCGACGCTTTTCTGAAAGCTACACAATGAAAACTTTGATATTATTTCTATACATAACTGCTAGACTTTTTAATTATGTAGTTTTCACGTACCTATAAAGAATTTTCGCTGTTTTCTTTGTCTCGCAACCGATGCTCTCAACAAATTTTCCAACAGCTGTTTTCCTTCCATTCTCAGAACTCATACTTCCACAATGATGAACTACTAGCAAACCAAAGTTTTCGTGAAACATGAATCACGGAACAATAACATTCCTTTAGAATACTGTAGATAGTATCGGGCGATGCGGAGAACTCAACAAACAAAGTGACAAACAATGTTTATTTATTATTACCTCGTACCCCACATACTTGGTGGACAACGAATAGTATTAGATTCATTATCACAGATAAATACAGATGAGTCTCTCCGCATTTTAGACATGAAGCTACAAGTAGGTACGCGGCGGGCTCGACTTGTCGAATTCAGTGGGCGTAACGTAGTCAGAAGATGAGTTGTGCGATAGAAAGAGAGGTAACTTCTAAGTGAAGATAACTGTAGGTTATTAAGGCTGTGCGACCTGAATTGCACTGTATTGTGTCGTAGCAATCAATCTGCCTAGCCTTTTCCCAACTATGTTGGAGTCGGCTTCCAGTCTAACCGGATGCAGCTGAATACCAGTATTTTACATGGAACGACTGCCTATCTGACCTTCATAACCCAGTAACTGGGTAATACGATACCCCTTGGTAAGACTGGTGTCAGACTTTCGGGCTTCTGACGACTCGTAACGACTGTCAAAGATCCACGAATGACAGCCGAGACCAACGGCTTAACGTGCTTTCCGAGGCACGGAGGATTATCGGTATGTAAAGATGGTCATCCATCCACTGACCAACCCCGGCAAGCGTAGCTTAACCTGATGGATCGATCAGTGCGGCTGTTGTTACTTAGCCACGAGCTCCTCTCCATTCTTCATTCTCCTCTCCTCTGTATTGTGTCGTAGCATAGCGTAGTAGTATTTTCAGATAATATGTGGTATTACTAGAGTTTCTTCACATCTCTAACCGTATTGTGGTTTTAAATCGGCAAGCTCATCTAGGCTAGGCGGATTTTTTAAGAGCTTAGACAGATTGATTCATCTTTAGTGCAAACGGAACAAAAAAGGTAAATGCAATAAAAAATCGTAAATTGAGTTAAGATAAATGCTATAGCACAAACATTGACGTAAATAACGCAACGCGTGGGGTTCGAAATGTTCTCCTGTGTTAAAAGAGTTAAACAAGGCTCAGATTAGTTTAAGTACGCTTGGTATTGTTAAGGGTAGGTAAAGTCAAAAACACTTTAGGGTGCACTCAACAGAGGTGTACCAGCGTATTGTACATACTAAACAGACTACTTGCAAGTATCACGAATCATAATGGAAACGAGTCATCAAGGAAAACAGACACACCTTAACCAGACTTCTTCGAAATCATGATTTCCAAAAAGATCACAATACGATATGACTCCAATACACAAACGGAATACTAATGGATGTCCAGGAAAACTGCACTTTCCATGGTAGTCCTTTACTGATGGAAAAACACGTGGACACTCATTTAAAATTTTAATTAGTTGCGCAATGTGAACTTATGTTACAGCATTGTTTTACATACTGAGACAAACAACTGATGCAATACATTTAAATGTATTCGTGACATGTTTCTTTAAAAAGCTTAGGATCTACTGCTTCTTTGTGGCCTCTATAAAGCAAGAGAAGATACTGCTGCTGCGGCTGCCTCCGGTGTAGGACAACATTCATTAAAAAATTAAGCTGGGCAAAGACATTCTGTATTTTTGTTTCAGCCAATAGGGGTAGCAGAGATAGTCTAGTGGTGTAACCGTCGGACTGCCAAGTCATAGGTCTCGAATTCGAACCCAAGGCACGCTCCTCTGGCACCTCTGACTTTTCGGATTCATGTGCGTATTGTATAATTATCACTTGCTTCAAAAACGGTGAAGGAAAACATCGAGGGGAAACGGCATACCTGAGAGATATTTCTCGACGGCATGTGAAGCCAAGTCAGACGCCCATGGGCGGCTTTAAAACCCTGACACCAGGTTAGTCACTAACCAGACGAAAATAAGAAGATGCCAATAGGAACTTTGGATACAGGTGCATCCAAAGTTTCTATTAGCATCTATAGTACAGATGTACTGGAAGAAGATACATAAATACTGTAATAGACCCAAAACATCTGGGAATGGCCTAGCAACTATAACCTACTTCATCACAACATCAGGGGTAAAGACAAGGCGATCGGCGACAGTGATGTCTGGCCCTGGTCCAGGCCATGGTACGGAAAGAGAGGGCGTGGGAAGCCGTCACCTCCTTCTGCGAAGCAGTAATGCTCGCGAAGGAGGAGGCGGAACGCGTGAGGGAGAGGGAAATTTCGTGCCCACACTCCCCTAACCGCCGCAGGAGACTGCAGGGCCCTGGGCGTCAGGAATCGCAGGCCGATTCCCAGCCACCGTAGGCGTGAGCAGAATCAGAATCAGATCTGATTCGGACGGTGAGCAATGGTAGCTCACCGTCCGATAAGGACCAGGCCCGGGTCGACGGCGCGTTGTCTTCCTCAAAGAGATGTCAGCACAACAGAAGGGGTCTGGTAGGACCGATGCCTGCGGGGGTCGCGGGAAAATCCGAAAGGCATATAGGATACTGTGGCTCCTGGCAACGTACAGGCAACTGAAGGAACACGGGTGGGTTTTAGGCAGTAAGAGTCTGATACCCGCAGTCCCGCTCCGCCCAGAGCGGCAGAAGTTATTTGATAAATTCCCACCAAAAAAAAAAGGGCTAAAGACAAAATATTGCTACAATCAACTTAGTATGCTGCACGTACCTACCATAACGTAGAATACTGCTTCTTACCATCTCAACGTATTCCTTATTTTCCTCATGTTCTAATCAATGATTTACTACTTTGAAATTATTATTAAGAATACCAACGTGCGTTTAGAAGTAATTAGAAAAACAGAACACTAATGGAATCAATTCGTTATCTGAACGTCAGTCTGTCCGTCACTAACAACTTTATGGGTGTTACGCAGTTAATATTTCGACACTTAGCTTGGGTTTTATTTAAAAGTCAGCCCAGAATCCAGACGCAATTAGGAATTCTCAGTGTTCTGACGAAAAAGTTAGATTTCAGACCTAACAACAAAATGGCAGACAGCTATAAGCATCTGAAGATTTATTTCACAAAGGAGTGGACCTTTCGCAACTCATTTCAGAAAGGACAAGACCCTATTATTTGTATTTTTTTTTCTTTTGTCTCTACAAAATAAATTATAAAACATATTGATGATCGAAACATACGGACCTAATCTTCTTAGGGCCGATTTTTCAATCTTCAGTTACCTATATCTATGGAATTGCTGTTTGACAGCTTTTGTAAAATATGTCAAACCGCCTTATTTATTCTTCAGATAAAAAATATCTGACTATTGAAAAATCGACCCATAAGGTAGCTACACCCTAAATCTTGCCACCGTATTCCATGTGACTGAAGTACAATGCCTATGATGAGTCAAAGAAAAAGTTTTTATGCAATCACGAAGGCGACATACCGGCAATCAGTTTGGTGTTGTTATTGTTCCGAATTTGAGTTCACCACCATTTAAAAAGTTATAGAATTCTTTACAATAAGTGCAGGTTGGCGCGATTTAGGAGTCCGGGAGAGTAGTATGTATATGAACTTTTATTTCCCGTCAATCACATGTAGTGGACTAAATCACTATATAATGAATTGTAGCAACAAATAGTCTTCTATATTGTGTAGTATATCAAGGGTATGATTCATAAACATGGAGGGTGAGCAGAAGTAAAGCACCCTTTTTATTGTCTTCCCACGAGCACTCCTCCCACCGTCACTACAATTAGCCATGGTAAAAGTTTATACACGCTGTTGACTACAGAATTTTGATTGTGATTTATGTTTTGGGAAACGGTAGTAATTTTTTACTTTTAACACATGTTTTATTATGTTGATATTTGACAAACCAAAGAAGTGTACCTATGATGGAACAGGCATCTTCTGGGTGCGCTCATGTGGTCAAAGGCTATCCATTGCTTTCTATCAGGAGAGATTGTGGATAATAGTGAACCAATAGATAAAAATTTAAAAAAAGCTTTTTGTGTCTAAGAGAAATGAAAATCGACCTTTTTTTTAAACCTATCCCACGAAAACGATATCCATTTAAACCCATCACCAGATTAGCTTAACAACATGGGTGTAAAGTAAAGCCCTTCCCCCCTGATGAAATACACCCCGCCCCTTCCCCCCTGGACTATGTGGACGTGTGCACAGAAATACATCGCCATCTGCAGGCCATAACATGTTGCGTAACATGATACTGCAGCAGGGCTGGCTCATAAGTGACATAGAGAAAATGTAAATAAAGGGCTAGATTTGACTGAAGAGTTTGCTTTATTTTTATAATGCAGAATTTTTACTGTCTCAATAGATTGCTAAGTGAAGAGTAGACAAAGTGTCATTCCATCAGCGATAACGATGATAGGGAAGTCAAAAATTCATTAGATTGACATGTTAAGCTACCGAGAAGTTTATAATGATGTCAATCCTGATTAAACTCGTTGTACAAATATAAAAAAACGTCTGGATTTCCCGGGTCAGGCTAAATCTTGTAGGGGTTTCCGTAGGTTATTCCCCAATAGGCTATATACCTAAATAAAATAAAAAGCGCATCACTTGAGAACAGCTACACCTATTTGGCTATTTGTGGTTTTTGAGGAGCTCGTGGCTAAGCAACAACAGCCGCACTGGTCGATCCATCAGGTTAAGCTACGCTTGCCGGGGTTGGTCAGTGGATGGGTGACGATCTTTACATACCCTCCGTGCCTCGGAAAGCACGTTAAGCCGTTGGTCCCGGCTGTCATTCGTGGATCTTTGACAGTCGTTACAAGTCGTCAGAAGCCCGAAACTCTGACACCAGTCTTACCATAGGGTATCGTATTACCCAGTTACTGGGTTGTGGAGGTCAGATAGGCAGTCGCTCCATGTAAAATACTGGTATTCAGCTGCATCCGGTTAGACTGGAAGCCGACCCCAACATAGTTGGGAAAAGGCTAGGCAGATTGTGCTTTTTGAATGTTCATAATAGTCCGAATTATGTTTTTATGGAATGAAAAATTTGAAAAGTTTTCCGGAAAATATTATAATTGGGGAAAAACTGAACGTTCTTTTTTCAATGAAATTTTATATGTACTCAAGACCATAACTCTCGATTGGAACGATGGATCAGCGTGATTCTTTTTCGTTTTTTTTTTGGTCACAGAAAAGTTATCAGGAAACAAAAATCAGGAGAATACTACCCAAAACTAATTCTACGATCACAACCAAATGTATTGTTTGGACAGGACGTCTGTCGGATCAGCTAGAATTCTAATAAAAAAAACAATATAAACACGTTCAGCCCTACGATCGACATCTGCCTTTTAAGGCGTTCCAAAACGAATGCACATCACATGAGGCAAGCGTGATTCTTTTATAACGTTATGTGGTACTTTTAGTGCCAGTGCATCCTGCCCGTTGCGACATGGTACCGAGAGTTACGACCAAAATATTAGGAAACTATACACCGATGAATGAGTAAAGAGAGTGAATGAGTGAGTTTTTGTCAATTTTATACATAGGTACGTTTATATAAGTGGAAACTTGTAATTGGCTTTCTTCTACATATTACTACTGTCAACTCGAATGTATTAGCTGTAATTTTTCTTAAAATAAATAGGTACCTATGTCAAAAACACCATATTACAGTTGGATCTCTGTAAAATTGTGTTTTTATAGGTATAGTGTATTTAATTCAGGAGATTATAAGCATTGACTAAAACTTACGTGCAAGACCTAAGCCTGAGTGATATTTTTACAAAGTAGAGTTGAAAGAAAGTCACTCTACGTGTAGAGGTAGATAAAACAATTTTCCGGGTTCAAAATCTGCGTTCAAGACATGAAAACATGTATTTATTTAAATAAACATCATATATTCCTCAGTATGACAGTGACCTTTTGTGCCCAGCAGTGACACTATTAGGTACTGGCTGATATAATTTTACACCAATTTCCAACACATTAGAATACAATGAAATGATCGTACTTACTCTCGAGAAAAGATCAGGATCGCGCTGAGATGGACATTTAAAACACGAATAAAGTACCTAACACAAATATTTTGGTACTAAAAAAAGCCGATACAAAATATACACACATCAACACGGTCTAGGGATATTTTTAAAAAAGCGAATTACTCAATGCGAATTAATCAATGTGTTAATTATTTATGTGACATGTATATATTTAAAAGATACGTTATTTAATATTCTACCATTTTTTAATAATGGTTAAGGTACTTCGATTAAAATTCCAGGATTTTATGGAAAAAAAATGAAGCATAGACGGAAACCGTATATGAATTAACTTTTAATTTATGAGTAAAAACTGAAAAAAATAGAAAAATCATTTAATTTGTGTTTATAAACTTGAAGTTAGTAGTCTGAGAAAGCGCCCATGATGTTCATAACACATCGGCAACGATACTCAGAACAAGGTTGTCAATGTCTTGCTGCGGAATATTGTGTCCATGTCCTTCTGAGGTGCGCAAAAAGTTGATCTTCTGTAGCCAGATTTTCAGGAACTTCCTTCAGAGCTCTTCTTTGCAGCATATCCCACGCATGCTCAATGGGATTTAGATCTGGCGATTGAGCAGGCCAGTCTAAGGCCCTAACATTGTGTGTATGTAACCAAGCTGCTACCGTTCTCGCCGTGTGTGCCCGGGCATTGTCGTGCATGAGCAGGAAATCTTGCCCTATTTGTGTTCTGTGGGGCAAGATTACGGGCCCCAGCACCTTAAACGCACCCAAACGAGATCCGTCCGTCCTCCAAGACGGATTCCTGCCCAAACCATAATTGTTCCTCCTTGGTATGGGTGAACTTCCTGAGGGTTCTGAAGACGGCTTCATCGTCCAGGAACTCGCCAAACACGCGTCCTTCGTGAATCTGGATGGAAGCCGAACCTGGATTCATCCGTGAACAGCACATTGGACCATTGCTCACGGCCCCAGTCCACGTGGTTCCGAACCCATTCTAATCGTCGTCCACGATTGCCTCTCCGTAAAGGTGGGACCCGGAGTGGTCTACGAGAGCGTAGATTGCTTTCATGCAGTCGCCTTCTTACAGTTTGGTCACTCACAAGCACTTGGTGTTCCACTCGCAGCCTTTGGACCAATTGAGTCGCCGTTGCATTTGGTTGAGCTCGCGCAGTAATTTGCAAAAATCGGTCTTGTCTGGGGGTAGTGATGCGACTTGGCGGTGCCTCTCCGCTACTTCACCTGTGGCACGATAGCGTGTCCACAATCTTGAAATTACATTTTGGTGAGTCCCTATGGCCTCAGCAACATTACGCTGAACAGACGCAGCTTCCAGCATTCCCACAGCTCGTAACATCTCCGCCCTCGTCAAATGTTGGCGTTGCATGGCTACAATACCTCAATTTTAACTTTATCTTTCGTTTAAAAATGAAAAAAAACTGTAACTAAACGTAATTCGTATTGTTTTCTAAATTTCGCACATATGAAAATTCCCTCTCCTACACATCAAGACATTTTTATGCCACCGATACAAAAGAATTTTCAAAAATTTGAATTTGGAATTAGTCTGAGATAAATTACAAACAAATCGGTGTATAAAAGATTCCAATGCGGCCAGTACTTTTCGAGTTATTTAATTGAGTATGAAATATCCCTAGACCGTGTTGATGTGTGTATTTAGCCGGGGGATGTTTGTCAAGATAAACACTACAGCCAATGAACAACACTTGCTTAAAACACGGAAGAAAAGGACGTAAACGCCAACAAACACAAACAAGCCAGGAATGTGGCTTTGTTACAAAATCCACAACATTTACAGTATCTGAAAATAGAGACATAAATACAACCTAAATTATACTTAACCATTTCAGACATAAAGTTGAAATTACGTTGTCATGTTTCCTGAAATTTGCCTATCCAAAGACATTCAAAATTAGAACTTAGGATTTGTGAGCTAAAGTACAATTTCATTTGTAAATGATATTGTTTGTAGAGAATAATGTTTAACGGCTTTTGCTGAAGGTTGGAGGATATTGAATGGTCCCAATTTGGTGTGAATCGTATTTCTTCCTTACAGGATATATTGGGGTATAAATAACGTGAATTTACGGTGGTCCAGCTAAGATTAGACTTGAAGAAAGACAAATGGGAAAAATATGGAATTAGTTATTGAAACAATGATTGATTACTTTTTCTTCTGATTTTCGTTCGTCTTAAACAGACACTTGAAAGTTCGGGAAAAAGTTTGTTTCTTATGCATAATATTCATAACTTCTATAAACTGTTTTCACGAAAAACCTATAAGAATTCCAGTTTTAAAAATATCAAAGAAAACAAATAGTTCATTGAACGATTTAGAAAACGTTTGAAGAAAATCTGAAATACATCCCTTTGCATTTATTTACCACGCCCTCCTCAGAAACATGATAACACCAAACATCACCAAAACCACTCCAACGTTCAACATTAAACCATAACTAAATCTATACGAGTATTTACCATTAATTCTCGCTATAACTAAAACTTCTATCTACCCTCTATTTGCGAGTCGAAAGCTAATAAAGATCGGAACACACGATGTGATTCATGGCGAGATGCGCTAGACGTGACGAGCGACGACGAGTCGCATCCCCTGTGGATACACGGTAGGGATGGGACATCGTTGTTTTTTATATCGATAGAAATGGAAAAATAAGTTTTTTTTTTTTTTATAAGATTTCCAATTAATAAAAATAAGTTTGGAGTGTACATGGATTAAAAATTTTACAAAAAAAATATATTACAACTTACTAAGTAATTCGTTACTGAAAATCGGAGTCCAATGTTCTTTGAGAAACACACTTATTATAAATATACGTATATATAAAAGGAAAAAAATATGTATACCTACCTGTTTTGTGAATAAATATAAATGTAAATTCAATGTAGGAATTAATAGAGTTAAGAATTGATTATTAATATTATTATAATATATACGAGTACTCGTACATTGAAAAAAAGTTTGTTAAGAACTATTGCATTACGAACTAAGTTAGTTAGTTCTTTATAAAGCAGCAATACTTTTTTGAAAAATTATACTTAGGATTTAATATTTCACGTTTTATCGTGAACTTTTCTCACAAGGAGGTCAAAAATAAAATCAAAATTTTATTTTTGACCTCCTTGTGAGAAAAGTTGGTAATTGTTGAAAGTCTAACCTCACGCGTATGTCCGTTGCCAATCAGCATTTGAGTTCCGATTTAAAGAATGTAGATGAGTCCTTGCAGAGTTTGTTTAACTTTATCTCTAAAATTCACACTTCGAGCATAGTACTATGTTCTATTTACCAACACATACCACAAAAAGATATCACCGCAGAGGTCAAACCAAACATCATTAAAAAAATACGTACATCATTAAAGCTCGACCACACCTGCTACTCAACAAGACAAATATGGCGAAACATCGCAATCACATATTACTCTAACAGTTATTACCAAACTATGAAATTACTGATTGATTTTATCAGTGATCTCCGAATCAATCGAGTCATGCAATCGAATCAATGCTGACAGGTACTGATGATTGATTTGCATATCACTTGCCTTGTGAGGTGACGAAATGTCAGGTGGTTAAGTATGTATGTGCTCACTTGAGTGGAGGTCGCTTTGAGTTTTTATAATAAGTACTGGTAGTGGTCTGACGCTAAAATATTTATTGAATTATAGTGATATTAATAGAAATATTGACAATAACAGAAACACTGGATTTAAGGCTGGTTTTGCTCAGTCTGGAATCCTGTTTTAAAACTAGATTTGATTAGTAGATAAGATTAGTTATGAAATCTGGCATTTCAGAATACAGGTCTAGGACTAATAAACCTACGCGTTTAGGTTGAAAATAAGATAGTTCAAAAGGTGACGAGAATTTTAAATAAACATGATAATTAATCGGTACTCGGTACTGCGATCTTCATTCTATGTCGTATACTTGGAAGCGATTTAAACAACATTTACAAGTTACAACGATCAAAATAATTGTGCCAAAAAAATAAATTGACAACTTATCAAAAGACCAATCTACAAATTAAGCATTTATTGCGTTTGAATAAACTCATAATCGATCGCTAAACTTTTAGTCAATTGATTTGCATTTCTGTCACCTTGCAAGGTGATACTGTTAGGTAGGTGTTACACTTGTAACTACAAATGCATTGAATTTTACGAATAATTCGAAGCAAAAACTTTAATAAAATTCGCATAATTCTTGCTTTTTTAGAAAGTTCTAAATAGGCTTGCGATTCTGACCTCGTAAGCTTTTTCAGGCATGTAATTCGGGTACAAATTGTACACTTATAAATCTTTTCGACTATGACAAACCATAATAAGCCTTCACAAACAAACGCATGTAAAACTAAATCCCGAGGATTACAAAATAATACAATTCGAAAGCTGTCAAAAGCACAACAATGCATCAATGAGAAATAGTAGTGTCAAAATACCTTCGACGATAGCTAACGTCCTCTATAAAACCTGATAGGCCCTATCTAGCAGTCACTGCATATTATCAACGTTGCGTCAATGGGTGGCAGTCTTTTATAACTAGTACCATTTATATCTATTGTACTATCAATTTATACTAAAAGCTTTGATTGAGATATGAGAGTCCATGTTTATAAGCTAGAATGCATAATGTGTTATGAAATTCTTGATTGTTATAAATTTTGATAAGAGTTTGGAATGTGTCAAATGTTTATCTCAATTTTATGAGTTTAACAAAACATTATTCGTTTTAAATACTTTATCATACATGCTTCACTTCTGATAGTATTGTTTTCTATAAGTATAACGTCTTGAAAATTTGTTCATATCCAACTTACGGTAGGTACTTAAAAAATTGTTTTTTCTGCAAGAAATCTCGTCTAAGTTCTTTTAATTAATACATAACTTTATGTCCATACGACAGGTAGAAAGCATTTTCTTCCATATTGTTAACTTTCCAACTGATTGATTCCGTAGAAGGTTCTACAGAACCAATCATTCTTACTATCGGATTTAATCCAATAAATTGTTTTGACAAGTTTCTTAAATTAACAAAACTATGAATCTAATAAAAGCTCTCAAACAATTGAAAAATACAATCAGACTTACCTATAAATCAACAAACAACAATATCACAATGTAAAAGCCCCCTTAACCAGTCTTGTCACAGACGTAGGCCGCTCTAGAAGCATTAATGAGCCAACAATGAAATGCCTGGCGTGGGTGGCGCCGACCGGCAGTACAGTTACCAAGCAGCCATTTGAAACACACTTTAATTATTAAATGGAATCGTAATTGAATATTTAATTGTGTTACTGTCAAGTTGATGTTTTGTGTATCAAGTTGTTTTAAGGTATACTTAGATTCACGCGTACCAGGGGCTTATGTTTACTTTACAAGGGATTTCTAAATTACATGTTGTATGAGGCTGGGTGTTTTCTTATCTGTGCTTATTCAGAAATGTCATGTCTTAAGGCGTGGCATCCGATTACTATACTACAACATCGATATCGATGACGAATGACATTGATAGGTGGCGCTGTTGGTAAACATTTGTGCAATTGGTTTGTGAAATGTATTGAAAACAGAAGATGATGGCGTTAGTCCAGATTTTGGGCGCGCGCCAAAAGATAAAACACCATAATTATCTGATGATTAACAAAACATACGTTTTAAACGGACATCCCGTTCAAAATTATGGCAATCTTTTTACCTCGATCTTATAGGCCTTAGGACCACCTATTACAACAATAAAATATAACCAGGGCAAGCTCGAGAAGTCCAATACTTGATCAAGATACATAATACAAATACATCAAATAAATCTAAGTATGCAACCATTTCATCATTCATCTTGTCATTGAAATAAACCCCAAACTAACAGCTAATCCATTCAAATACGTATGTAAATCTGTTTAGAACTGTCACTTGGCATACAAGCTCGCCCCGCCGCTTCCCCTGTCACTCAGAAGGTAATTATCATTGATTAACATAAACTTGTCTTCCTGCACGCCCGCTTCCGCATCCGGTATTAATATAATATAATAATTATGATAAAGGACAAACTTTTCGTAACTAGGAAAGTTCATTGCTTTATATTTTATTTTATTGGGTTTAAGAAATTCATATTTCAAATTGAAATTCAAAATATATTTCATACTTATTATTCTTATACTAGTATAAACTTGTATTCCTACTGGTGGTATCATATGAATCTAGACGATGATTTTTATCCGAAATTATTTCTTCCTCATGCTACGTATGCAAATCATTAAATTAATTGATAAATAAAAAAGAATAAAGAGATTTATAAATAAAACGAACAAAAAACTCAAAACGTCCTTTATTTTCTGATGTAAACACTGCAATATATTAAGACACATGAATCACTAATTTATATCAATGATTAATTATGTATACAATCGTTATAAATATATATATCGGTAACAAATCTATCGATACATCGGAAGTCGCGTGTTCCATCCCTAATGTTAGTAAAACAGACGTTAATGAACTTGGTCTGTTTGAAAATAGAACGGTGCAGGCGCCGATGCGTTGCTCGCATCATATTAGAACTGAACTACAGAACATACATTGATTTTATGATCAACATGCATTTTAATGTGGTTTCAGGAAGCTGAAAAGTTATTTTGGTCAAAAGAATTGTACTTAGGACTATGAAATCTTGCACTGTGTACTCTTTATCATATCGGACTTTAAACCCCGGCAAAGCGGAAGAGTTAGTAATACTTATTTAAGATATTTTGAATACATTTTGTGTAAAGATATTTGACAGACTAGATACGGAGAACGGGGTATTGAGGCGAAGCGTAGCCGTAGGAGAGGCCTATGTCCAGCAGTGGACTGCGGTCTGCGATAGGCTGAGTGGATAAGGCGAAGGTTAACCATCCCAGACGTATCCCATCCCTTCAATTTTCAAATCGGGAAAAATCTTAAGCGCGTCATTTTCGGGAAACTCGATTTTTCCCACAAGATCTTTTCCGCACGTGGTGAAACGTGTGGTGTCGTATGTGCTTACCAGCACGTAGACCCACAATTAGTGAACAGATAATGAAATTATCGCCATTTTATAATACACCACTCATTTTCGGCAACGTTATCGAACGATAGCGATATTATAGTTATCTCCACAATGACTAATCTGTTAATTTCACTGAAGACAGCGGAAATTAGGAACTAAGTTCTGGCTTAGCAGACTTATAAATAGACTGCACTTTTAAGTAGATAATAGCTAAAAAGTATTATATTATCTGTGGCTAAGGTATCAAATGATAGCACCGGTATCGGTCCAAAATACTCGACTCGACGACGTGGCTTCTTCAAATCAGGAAATGTAAACCACCAACTTGACGGTGAGAGAAAATATCGTGAGTAAATTAGGACCTATAATACTGTCTAAAGTCTACAACAAGCAGTGACCAAGCTTTGTGATCAATGCTTGATTCTCTCTTACTGAGTGCTACAGGCCAGTGCTGCAGGCCAGTGCTGCAGACCAGTGCTGCAGGCCAGCGTACTTTAAAGACTATAGCTATCGTACCGTACGTAAACAAAAAAGTTACTTAAGTAGGTCGTGATTTAGACTAACAGAATTCACATTTTATAAGTATTTCGTTCGCCAAAGACCTTATGTTGTACCCCACAACCTACTTACTAGTCTTCGGTTTTTAATAGCCTCTTAGCGTTTAGCCTTTTTCTAAGTAATCGGTCAGTTATATACCTCAGCGCCACCTATCACGTTGATAACGTAAACAGTGATAAGAATACATAACCGATAGTCATTCATGTACTCTAAAGTAACCTATTTATCGGACATATGTAGTGCCAACGATTTTTATCACAAATCCATAATAATGATAGCTGTTCATTATCTACTGTTCCGAAACAAAAGAAGAATTTAATCGCATTTTTTATTGATAATAATGATATATTTTTTATTTACCACTGTGCGGTAGTTAAAGGTAGTTATTGGTCTATGTACTACCCTGTTACGCCCGCTTATATCATAGGGAACAGGTATAACATTGTTATTGCGAGGTTTTTGCTGAAAATCAGCGCTGTTGACGATAGGTTCATCTGATGTCACAGCATTTTACTGAGCAATTACCTATTCTTACACAGATGCGACGCACAGCTTAATTTGTTCTTGTTATTGTTGTTTGATTGTTACATAAATCGTTATTCTTCCACTCTGCAATCGGCATTTTGTTTATATTATGTTTTGATTGTTCGTTTGTTTTCATTTGTAAATTGTCTTTGGTCTCTGGCCCTGACATCAAGCGGACTACGGACAAAATTTTAAATATTGAATACGAGGCTTTTGGCTAATTTGTAAATTAGTATTGTAATTTTTTTGTGATGTGCGTTTGCTTTTTTTCCTAGGAGAAAATAAATACTTGAAGTAACTGAATAAAAATCATCCCGTGTTATTCTAAGACGTCGTCTGTCAAGGTGCCAATTTATTTCTGAATCTGGACAGCAGTTTATGCGTGATTGAGAAACAAACATACAAATATCCAAATATGTTCACAACACACAAATAATATTTATGGGATACTCATTATTCTCTTGCCCTTATCTCCCCATTTACTTGGGTTCGGAGCCGCATCTCTTATTCTATATTTCTCTATTAGTCGTCTCAGTAGGTACAATATGGCCGATATAACTTGGCAGTTCCGAACCTCGCGCAGAAGGATGCGCAATAAACTTTTTTTTAGGAACGAACTGGTGACATGAGGCGAGAGTGAGAGTATGCGCGAAATTTCGTAGTGCCTATGTTCAGAACTGCCAAGTTATATCGGCCGCCTTTCTAGCCATACTTATCATCTTTCTCATAGTCTATCTGTCGTGGCCAGATCTTAGAAGCGTGCCGGCGAGCGCTACTTCCAAGATGATCGCTTTTCTTAATATCACATTTGGAAAACCAATAAAAGTCCATCGAGTATCTTTGCGTGGTCACTCTACTTTGTTTGATTTGTTGTTTGCCGCCGCCATGATGCACAACAAAAATAAAGCGACATCAACGCCTCTACCGGTGGTAAATATAACTATTTTACGATATGATCACTAATGTTTGGCCACATCACGTTGAGTATGCAATGATCTGGCCCGACTACATCATGATGTTACCAGCAGTCGATGTTGATTTCATGAAATGATCAATTCTAAGATCTGGCCACGACATGTCCATCGTTTCTTTGGTCTTCCTGTATTCTTATTTATGGGATAGTATTCAAACTAAACTTTTGTTGGTGATTTTACCAATTACCTGAAATACCAAATATGAAACACTAAATGGGGGGCTCGTGTCTAAATTACATTACATATCGTTTTCGTATCGTATCCTCCGTGCCTCGGAGAACACGTTAAGCCGTGGCGTTGGTCCTGACTGTCATTCGTAAATCTTTGACAGTCTTTGACAGTGGTTACGGGGTAGTCAGAAGCCCAAAAAGTCTGACAACCATTCTTACCAAGGGGTATCGTGTTACCTATTAACTGCGTTGTGGAGGTCAGATAAGCTGTCGCTCCATGTAAAATACTGGTATTTAGCTGCATCCGGTTAGACTGGAAGCCGATCCCAACATTGTTGGGAAAAGGCTAGGCAGATTGACCTGAAATAACAAAAGCACGACTCTCCCAGTGTACCTTTCAAACTCTATAGATAACTTCGACTTTTTATTCATAGTTATGCAAGTCAATAGTTAAAGACATTACTACACGAGGGAAGAATTCTCAACAAACTTATGGATACTGAAATACTAGCTGTATTACAGTATATACAGTATAATTATTCTAACAGTTTATAGCTAGCTGCTTACGAAGGCAAATGAAAATTTTAATTCAGTTTCTTACAGCCGCCTGGTGCCAAGAAATACTGAAAGCTCTGTAATGCCTCTTGTGTTCCAACAGACAGCTAGACTTTTTAATATAGTCGTGTTTTACCTTAGTACGAGTATATTACAGTTTTCTTTTTATTTGAGGTTGGAAAGGAAAATGGAAAATATTTTGCTTGTGTAACGTTCATACATTAATGTAATGAAAATAGCTACGAATAATAAAAGAAATAGTAATCCAGCAGAGCCATTCCTTTTTTAATGTTATTGGATTTCCCAAGACTTATAATGAAAATGAAATTTGTGTAACAGAAAATGTTACTGAAATAATGCTATTGGAAACTTATGTGACAAATGTACCTTATTATCTCATTTAGAAATACTGTACGTAGTAAATCGAATGGTTATCGTTTCGTAAGCAGTAAATCTGATTCTGCCTGAGAGGAATTGATTGTTCTGGTGCTCGCAAACAATGGCAATCCGCATTATATCACAGAGTATTGTGTAAATGGAGTGTTAACACGAGCAAAGAGAACAGAAATAGAAAATGACATCTGCCACCGAAGATGCCGTAGAATTGGCGAAGTGTTGGGCGAAAAAATTTACTGCTATTCAAAGTGTTACTATACCTACTATTTAGCTTTTCAACGAAATAAAAGTAAATTATCCATTCTTACTATAGTCAGTCGGACCTCAGACCAAATAAAAAACCAAGACTTAGCGCTGTTAACAGTGACGTGAGGCCGGTTTTGTATACATGTGTCCACCTAAGTGAGGTGTAGTTTGATTGTAAAAGGTTGTAAATGTGTGCGTGTGCACGTGTATGCAAAGAGCGGAGGTGTAGTTTTGGCATGCTTCACTGTATTGTTCTCAGCGCTGTCTTAGTTTTTTTTTTGTTAGACTTTTATTTAGCTGCAGTAAAATGACACTTCTTCCTGTCATTTCATCAATAACATTTTGACATGACAGTAACAAGTGTAATTTTACTGCAGCTAATTAAAATTCCGACTGAAAGCTCCTCGTGTTTTGAAAACGTAACATTTATCAAAAGTTAACACTCCATATTGCTACTGCTTAAGCGATACATCATGCAGTCGTCGATAACCTTTCCTGTGTTTTGTACCAAAGTTAGTAAAACAAGACATTATGGAATGCTGTTGCCAGGACCATTTCAAGGAGGTATTTGGCACATTTAGAAGGAATCGTGATACGACACGTTACCTTTTTGCAAAGGGCTTAAAATTCACACATATTTCCATGTCTTCCCGTATGCGGTAGATGCGGTAGAATCACAATACCTAGATTCATTTCCACAATTCAACAATTTCCATTGCGTAGAACTTACGGTAGAGTGAAGCCGTCAGAGCAGTGGTACTCGTAGTTTAGTGGTGTGCCCGTCAGACTGCCAAGTTATAGGTCTCTGAGTTTTCGTATTCATGTGCGCATTGTATATTTATCACTTGCTTCAAAAACGGTGAAGGAAAACATCGTGAGGAAAGGCAAGGCCTGAGAGATATTTCTCGACGGCATGTGAAGCCGGCGGAGGGCGGCTTTAAAACTCTGACACCAGGTTAGTCACTAATCACACGAAAAGAAGAAGATGGTAGAGAGGAGGAATTCCTAAAGATATGAAGCGATGACTACTTTCAAAACGAAAGCTACTTCCATCTGGAATTTCTCAGTGGCAGTCCGGAGTCTGGATTTGTGCCCGGTTGATGGCAATAGGCTCACCCTATTACATGTATTACACCCTATTACATGGCGAAATGTGGGTGCACCTCTGCCTAAACCTTTGGGGAATACTGGCGTGATGTTATGTTATGTGTAAGCTACTTATTTATTGAAATTTATTTGACTGTTTGCAGCACAAAAAACCCACGGCTTATATAATTATAATTTCTTTAACAATACACATTGTAGTAGGTACTGCGCATGCAGCTGCAACACTTCATATAAACGACCCTGCTATAAAACACTTGACAGTTAAAAACAATTAAATATCACCCCATAGATCTCCGTGTCCCCCATTGGTTCAGTTAATAGCTTAATTATTGAATGGTCCGCATCCCCCATGTCTGACTACCAATAATACTTAATTAATTTGGATGAATTAACTGTGACCAAATACATTTTAAAGTACTTACGTCCATTTACACGACCTTAAAACTGTACAGATGTAAAATTTTCATAAGACTATTTCTGAAGAAACTTTAGATTATTGCTTTAGGACGAGGATTTTAAAGAGCATTTTAAAGATATGGATATTCTTCTGATCTCTTAGCTTTCTACTTGTTATCTAATTTGCTATGCAACACAGTGACTATGGTGTACGGTGTACGTACATGGTTTTAAAATAAATTATGTATTTTTGTTGCAAAAATAAATTATGTATTTTACTTATGGAAGTACATTGACATACGACGGAGCCTAGATGATGCATTTTTGTACATAATTAAATTAGTGTTTAATTAGACGAGATTTGAGTCAGACAACTTGCATTTTTATTTAGATTAATTCCCGTTGAGCATTCATTGACATTCCTTGCATTTTCTTGACATTATCTGCAAATATTTTTTTTTCTTTTGCATTGACTTTAATGTTTGGCTAGTACACCGAACAAATGGCAACACAGTGTTGTAAAATCTAAAAGTTCCGCTTGCGCCTACGCCACGAGACTATAGCTCTCTATCGTTATTATAAAATTTGACCAAGTCCAGCTTACTCTTAACAACTTAAAATCAATCAACTCACCCTACATCTCCCCTATTTATTTAACAAATCAGATCCAAACAATAACATAAGTAATAAGTAAATCGCCTGCATCCCTCGTCTGCTGTACACTTGAGCTCAGTTGACCCGGCGCCCATTGAGATGAATTCTCTGCTTCCGATTGGGTTGGGACACTGCCGATATGTTGCTATCGATAAATGTTGGAAATAGGGATGTTGACTGGGGGAAAGAAAAAACTATTTAGTCCGTCAGTCAGATAATAAAAAAAAAATTGCCACGGTATTTTTGCTTTAACATCAATCAATCTGCCTAGCCTTTTCCCAACTATATTGGGGTCGGCTTCCAGTCTAACCGGATGCAGCTGAATACCAGTATTTTACATGGAGCTACTGTATTTTAAATTTTTTGCTTTAACATATTAATAAAAAATGGTTAAGATAAAAACGCATTAAAGTTTGGGAGTGGGAGCTCGCTACGTCACAAGTCAGTATAAAATCTACCGGGGATTCAGATTCAGATTCATTTATTTGCAAAAACATGTGTAGATAATATACATGGTATGATGCTTATTATAGGTGTTACAGTTTTGTTTGGCTCAACATGTTTGACCATGGCTTGTATGCGTCAAGTTTACTGATTAGTATATTATGATCCACATAATCAAAAGCCTGTGACATATCGCAATAAATAGCACAAATGCACAATAGGGAGTGATGTCATGCCACATTTTAACTCAATGTATTACCGTAATCTTTTGATTACATAAAAAAAGAAAAAATACGCGTTCAATATTATTTAATTATCTACCTGACGGACTAAACATTTTTTTCAACATCCCTATTAAGCACGTTTACACCACAGAATAACAAAAAGCGGAAAAAAAACTTTTTCTCTGATTCTTTGGGTCCGCTCATTGTTACATATTCAGTGAGTTGGCTGTAAAGACGATAATCAGACGAAATTATAGTCCAACGTGCGAATTAGATTTTGTGTTTATCCATAATTGCCATAAAATCTAATTCAACAAGAGTATCGATACGACAAGGCACAACACTACTCAATCAAGCGGGTTGGGCGCAGCGGAAATGCGCGTATGAATGCATTAACGTGCTTAACTTGCACTGTTGTACTGCAGCACTGTTGTAGGAACTTGTGTACAGCTTGTACTTGTGTAGGTTCAGTTTGTGCTAAGTACAGTCACCGGATGAAACACTGTTTGTATATTGGTACAGAGATTGTATGAGACAGTTGCCTAAAGGCGATGGCTGAAGTGAGCCAGCGATTAAACAGTGAGTTTACACCATTAATAATTTGACGGGAAACCATTATGAGTGGACTGTACGATTGATAACTAAAATGATTTCAAGTTTTCATAATAGAGCCGTGTGACGTTCTAAACGACGTCATAAACCCATCATCATGAAAACTTAAGTGAGGTAAGCTGTCGTTCCACCTAATGCTATAGGGATCGACACTAGTATATTGACAGGCCACTTCAACTTCTCTTTTTGAGAGAGAGACTCATTTTTGGGCTCTTTTTTGTCTTTTTCGGTGAGATTTTGTCTGTAGTCAATAGTTCGGTAGTCAACTTTTACACACTACACACATTTACTAAGAACTAAAGACCTGAAATTTATGCCTTATTTGTAACTTAAAATAGATAGATTTCTGGTTTGTGCTCGTTTCATCATCATCATTTTCCTGCCCTTGTCCCATGTTACTTGGGGTCGGCGCAACACGTTTTCTTTTTCCATTCTCCCCTGTCAACTGTCACGCTGTCATTCACTTCCTTCTCTTTCATATCATTCCTCACACAATCCATCCATTTTTTCTTAGGCCTTCCTCTCCCGCTCCATCCATCAACATTTATATTCATAACTTTTTAGTCACATGCGTTTCCTCTCTCCTCATCACATGCCCATACCAGGCCAAACGATTTCCTTTCAACTTTTCTGTCAATGGCGCAATTTTTAAACTTCCCCTTATATACTCATTTCTTACTTTATCCAGTTTCGTCACTCCACACATCCATCTCAACATTCTCATCTCCGCTACATGCAATCTTTTTTCATCCGTCTTCTTCACGGCCCAACATTCCGATCCATACAGTACGGTTGTATCGATCCATACAGTATGGTTTGTGCTCGTTTATTATATTAAAATCTATTGTGGTTTATTTTATTGTTCTACTCGAGTTTATTATCTTATCTTTTCTTCTTTCTTTCTAGAACTTACCATTTACAAAGCAAGAACGTACTCTGTATAAAGATTTATCAGAGCCGCTGCTGGGTCACATCAATTTCATATTCCCATATTCGTCGTAAAATCTGGAGCTCAACGTGAATCGTTCGTTTATGATTGAACATCCTCAAACTTCATATTCGCATGTAATATTGAAAACGACTTGGCATAACCGAGAGAGGACTTATGCAAGAGAGAATCAGAAATTGAATTCATAAACTTGAATTAACATTTTCACGATCATTCTGATGGAATTGAATTCTATACATCTAAATCGAGCTCATTTAAAGATTTTACCGATAAGAGAAGGGCAGAGCCAGTGTTTTCGATAAAAAGTTATCAAGAAAGTAATAAAAGTTATCGGGAAAATGAAGTTACAAAGTTCAAAGTGATGAAATAAAGGAAATTACTTTTAAAGAAACTTATCGCTCTTTGATCTTTTGTACTGCCTCTTTGTCTTATTGTCGCAAACACGACTACTAAGCGTGGGGTCCAGGATGCGATCCTCGAGTCGGGCAAAAATTCTTGGGTTTTTACATGTACCTAAACACTCGCCTTCTTCTGGGTTTTTTTTTCAATTGGAATTCCTCAGTAACAGCCCAGTGTCTAGATTTGTGCCCAATGTATGCCAATAGGTTCGCTCCCTTTTATTTGGTACCTACTTAAAACATATTTTTTTTATGTGGCGTAAAATGGGTGTGGTTAGGAACTATACTTTTCTGCCTACTTCTTCGGGAAATACAAGGATAGTACAATATTTATTATTAGTATAATAAAAAATATACTACCTACTTTCTTGCTGGCCCTCGTATCCCGCCAATATTTTTATAACACATTTAAAACCATAAAGATTCATAACACCTCTAATTTAACCCTGAACAACCACTTACATTCAATTTCCAACTAACCCAAATTACACTGTAGACTGTAGCGCATAAATGGAATGAAAAGAACTAATCCGATTCGCAGAACAGTTGCAAGCTCCACAGAACCGTCTGCTGATTCTTTTTGTTCTAATTAAATGAGCTCGACTCTAAATGAATTTGAATTCGTTACGACTAGAACTGTCACAGGAATGCTAACGAAGTTACGAGATTAGTATTAGATTGTGGAAATCTCGTTTTTAGGCGTTTTCGGAGAGCTCGTGCAGAGTTACAGTTATGCGAGAGTTAATCAGCTGTCGTCTGTCAGTACCTACAATGATCGCCCTTGATCTCGCACAAAAATAAAAAGGAATGATTTATTAAAAGGAGTAGTAGTATCGTGTTACCCAGTAACTGGGTTGGGGAATCCAGGCAGTCGCTCCATGTAAAATTCTGGTATTCAGCTGCATCCGGTTAGACTGGAAGCTGACCCCAACACAGTTTGGAAAAGGCTAGGCATATGATGATGGGCACCAGGTTTATAAACTAACTAATATTCTAAATGCGAAAGTGAGTTTGTTTGTTTGTTACGCTTTCACGATAAAACGGCTGAACAGATTTGGATGAAATTTGGCATATGGCTAGACCATGACCTGGATTAGGACATAGGATACTTTTTATCCCGATATTCTTATGGGATCGAGATTTATGCGGGTGAAACCGCGGGGCGCAGTTAGTCTATAATCATAATACTGCAACCAGGAACCCATTCTTCAACTGTAGTAACAATATAAATCATTCTTCTTTGAGCATCAAGTATTATCTCAGAATCTTAAGGATTGATTTCACGTTTTTTTTAGTTTAAAAGCCATGTTACAGCTTCTGAAAATATCTTCAGCAGGCTACGTCATAGACTATGTGAATATTTAATCTGCAAGCTGAAAGGCTTGATCGGACGGCCTTGGACTCATAAATATCTAAACCTGATCAATATTGTATCGCTTATAGTACTTAGATAGCTGAAGAGGTTCTTAAAGCTCTATATCAGAGCCTCACTAAATAGCTTGCTTTTAAAAGTTTTTGTGATTCTTCTGTGTTCTCACATTACCATGTTATCATAGGATAGTACAGTCTGCTAATTTTTAATAACAGGGAACTGCTCTTATTAAGCTCATTTCCTCTTCTTTTTAGTCATTTTCCTTTTTTATTGTAAGACTTGCTTTTGCCCGCGGCTTTGCCCGAGTGGATGTCCGAAAATATCCCACGAGAACGTACTACCGAGATTTAAAGTACCCTATGTGTTAATCCAGGTTATAAACTATCTGTGTGTCAAATTTTATCCAAATTCGTTCAGCCGTTTCTGCGCCAATCCGGAACAAACATCCACACAAACAGATAAACGGACAAAAATTCTTCGTTACAATTTTATTATATGTACTTATAGATAAATCTGTTCAGATAGTTCATGTTCAGCAGTTTGCTTTTACGAAAATAATTTTCAAAACTAAATCTGAAGGTAAGGGATTCGCTTTTAAAGGCCAGGTTATAATCAGTTTAATTTTAGCCCGAGTGCTCTGATAACTACATTAAAATCAACTTACTACACTCAAGACATTTTATAGCTCTACGAAGTATATTCGCTGCGAAATACTTATCTCGTATCTGTCTACTTACTAAATGTATTCAAATGCTCTTACACAATTTACTAAATTAACTCCATATGTTAGCCAAACATCCCATATCACGACTTCACGACCTTTTCCTTAAGGGGGAGTGATCATAAACAATCATAACTCTGTCCCCCTTCTAAAGCCAGTAATACACATGCACAATGGCATCTAAGTATTACTATCCCGTACTACAACAGTTTTACAATCCACTACCACCATATCTGCCCCATTTTTTGCCGTCAAGCAGCGTTGCTGCGTTGAGTATTACAGGCGCAAGATCCATTTTAGCTTTGTGTCAGGGATGGGTACCTGAAGGCTGATGACTTTGGGTGATATAAGTAAGGTCAATAGTAACCTCGCTAGTGTCCAACCAATAACATTGAAAATTGCATACAATACGGATGTTAACTAAAAATTGGTTTTTGTCTGTCACGTAGATGTACTAATTATAAAGTAATAGTGTACTCATTGTTGAAGAGCCTAATAATAAATAAATAAATAAATAGATTATTAAAAAATATTGGACACATATTTTTTCTTTTTTTACGTAGTCAAAAGATTACGGCAATACATTGAGTAGGCAATGCGTTAAAATATGACATGACCTCACTGGCTGGTAGATTTTATACTGACTTGTGACGTAGCAAGCACCCACTCCCCAACTTTAATGCGTTTTATCTAAACGATTTTTTATTAATATGATAAAACAAACTACTACGGACTAAACAGTTTTTTTTTGCCCAGTCAAAATTGCAACTTGGCATTCAGAGCCAATTCCTGTGTTTTTTAGAATCAAAGACTCTCTAGACAATCAGCTGTAAAAACCTGTAAATTTCATAATTTTTTGACAAGTTTATGACATTCATGTTAAGTAGAGATTGTGAGTTGAATTTTTTTTAGGTATGAAATTTGGACTATTTGGCAACCTACCACCTGCAAGTTACTAGCTCGTATATTCCCGGCTTAAAGCGTCAGTCGTGAACATACAACACTAGACTTTCAAGCGACACTCAGCCGTTCATAGTGAGTCAGTGCTGCAGACGACGATTGCGTGTGTAACCCACCCTCGCTCCACTACGCAGGTTGACTCATGAAAAATACTGTAAACTTTTACGTAAGGGTAACGTGAAATCCATTCATTGGTTGGCAGACATACAGATACGACTAACAGGCATATTAATTCACATTCGCGTTAGCATAATCACTTTATAATAATTAGTTTTATCCACTGCTGCGTGCTTAAGTGTTCACTCTAAGTGGCCTCAAACTTTGCGTAAATCTACGGGCACCTTGGTAAAGAGACGAACATTGGAAAAAAAATGCTTGTTTACATCATCAATCTTGACCTTACCCCAATTTATTTGTAGTCGGCGCAACATATATTTTTCTACCATACTGCTCTATTAGTGGTCATCTCGGTAATCACCCCCTTGTAAGCCATATCATGTTTCACGCAGTCCAAAGCAAATTTAAAGAATACACTATAACAGTGAAACTAACTATAAATAAAAAGTCTACAAGTAAAAGTGTCTATAAAGTACAAACACAGACCAACAAACCCCACAGTGCGTTCGAGTACCCTCCACAGCCGCAGACAGTCGCGACTAGTGCCAGACACAATATGTGCACAATCGATTCATTGAAAACGATACCAGACATTTTTTATCCCGTGGGAAAACCCCAATGGAGGAGTGCTTTAACTAACGCCAAAAATTACTTTATATGAGAGGTAAAAAACATATAACATTACTTAAATCTAAATAACCGCTGGCAATTATTAAAAAAAAAAAAAAATGTTTTTATGTGCCAAATCTATCGTGGTCGCCTAGGGAGGTCTAGGTAACGGTGGCTAGATGACTCAGAGGCGTTTTATGGGAGATTGGCCGGAGAAGGCGCCTCACAGGGAAGAGTGGAAGACAATGAAATAAAATATATATCATGACTGGTCATTGTAAAGGATCATATTAGTGACGGTGTTAGATACCTACGAGAAAACCTTATCCAGGGCTGACGGGGGTCAAAAATATTTAATCACAAAAGTTGGTAGAATAACTGACGGCTAGTGTCGGCCTTACATCCTTCAGTATCTTAAATAAAAATAAATCCAGATGAAAACATTTATGAAAGTTGCAAAACTCTAACCCCACTGAATGGGGAAAGTATTCAACAAACACACACGCAGACCGACAAACACTTAGTTCAAGTGTTTCTCTCAGCCGCAGACGGTCGTGTGTCTGCCGCCCGCCTAAGTAAGCCGCCCGCCTAAGTACGCCGCCCGCCCGCGCCCTAGCAATACAATCAATGCAGTTGATTACTACTGGGACTTATCGAAAAACATAACTTTACAATAATTTCGTCAACTATTAAATTGTATGACAAAAATTCGTTTTTTATTTTATAATAATTAAAATGCTTTATTTCGGAATATAACATTTACATAAAAGCTATGAATTACAAAAAATATTTATGCCTATGATTCTATTCCCTCTTTTTTTTTAAAGGTACATCATGTACATATTATTATTTAAAGCCTGTTAGCCAACTAAAATAAACTCTATTCGAACTTTTGCATATGAAAGTAAAAGTTATAAATTTTGTGTAGGTATAATATCTGCCCTAGACGCAGACGGTTGCGTGTGCCACCCGCCTTAGAGAGTCGCCTGCCTCGATCGATGTCAGAAACGTAGCGACGATATACTTAATAACATAATTATAACATAATTATAAAAGTTTAACGACATATAAAAAAAAAATTACTCCCTTACATGTTTACTTTAGTTAACTGATCGATTACATTGCGTTTTATTGTAAAAAAAAACGTCAATTAAATAAAAAAAAGCATCTAATAAATAAAAATAAGAAGATACTTAAATAAATAAAAAACATCCTAGTTAAATTAAAACACTTATGTATGTTTATTTATATTTTCATGGTTCTACATGCTTTAAACATTTGTACGACATTAATCACGATAATTAATTCTAATTTTATCTGTAACACAGATAACCGGATGACGTCACCCAGCAAACAAAAATAACATTATTGCTCGGTCTAAGAATAGAATCGATCATTTCGAATTCTCATACACCGGGCCTTGTGGCGCAACGGATAACGCGTCTGACTACGGATCAGAAGATTCCAGGTTCGAATCCTGGCAAGGTCGCAATATTTCTTTTTGACATTTTTCTTTTTTTTAATTTTTGTAAAAAGCCATTGAAATTTTTGTGTGAGATTTTTGAGATTAGCGGATCTAAAAAGGCCAAATTGACCAATTCATCTGAAAGCGAATCATTTCGTGAATTCCCAGCAAATCGTTAGCAATTCCTCTAATATTGAACTGAATCGTAGGTAGGTACTCAATTCACTTCATATCAGAATCAGACACATATTTGGTGTAAACATTGCGGAATTTAAATAACATTGAAGATTATTTTAAGATGAGATATTCCATTCGCAACGTTTCTGCGCTTGGTGAGTAGCGTAACTCGCTCGAACAAGTCGTAGAATGATCATGCAGCGTGGCAACAAGCATCACGGTGGGCATTGCAATAGTAAAACTATTGTTTTTTTTCACTAAACTAAAGGCGACCACTACATGACTGCTAAAATAAAAGCGTGGTGTTGGATTTTCAACGCTCGGCTCAGCAACGAAAGTTAAAAATTCAACAACGCATAATGTCGCCTAAGTGTTAGTGAAAATGGGCCGCGTTGGTACGCTAGGAGCATCACGTAGCGAAGCACCCAGCTTTAATCTTAGTGTTGCAGGTGACTAAAGATGGCGGTGACTTATCCCAGGTCTTTCCATGATTACATTTTGACAGATTTGCCATAAATCTACTTAAAATCTGTCAACAAACTCGCAATGAAAAGACATCACAACGTTTGTAAATTAGTAGATTTGACCCCCTATCAGTCTCAAAAATAACGAAAATAGATTAGGTATCTCTGGGGGTGATGCGTCTCTTTATTATGTAGATACACCATACAATAAATTACTGATATGAATATAGAAATGTTACATAGAGTGACATAATTGACGGCCTTATCACTAAAAGCGATGTTATAAAGACAACCTTACCTTCCTATACCGAATGGTTTTGAGACCTTACCTAATCTAATGACCTTAATTCGACCTAATACTCTTCCAATAAATAGGAAAAAGGTCGCTATCCACATAAATAAGGCCCTATTATGAAAATCGATAGTCACCCCAAATTATGGCGTAAGTATAATTGCCCCTAGACTGTACATAAGGCTGAATTATAGCTTTTATGGGATTAAGATGGCTTATACAGTGAATTGTGATGGCGGAATTAAAGCCAGGATTATGTTATGGGACAATTTGATTTTGTTTCTAAAGAGGGGTCTTTTTCTTTACAAAATGTGGGTTAAGAGTTCGAATAAATGAAGACTTTGCAAAACTTAATCATAGCCAAAGCAGTGAAACTCGCTATCACTTTGGTGATCGCTGATATGTTTACCACGTCGTCTTGGCATGAGCAATTCTCAAAAAGTTTCGTTTATTTCGTGCTGTACGAGAAAAGAACAGCCCGTCTATTCTGTTAAAACTCCGCCAAAACTTAGGTGAAGTAAGCTTGAAGACAGCTGTCAATGCTAGGAATTGACACTGCGTACTTAAAGCTGAGACTTTTACATATCGGCAGGTAATAT
The DNA here is from genome assembly GCA_916701695.1 of Agrochola macilenta. NCBI lineage: Eukaryota > Metazoa > Arthropoda > Insecta > Lepidoptera > Noctuidae > Agrochola > Agrochola macilenta. The sequence goes on along the minus strand of OU753573.1, from coordinate 19,224,188 downwards.
CGCTCTAGATAATGACAACGCTATATCTAGTACAAAATTACCATCATAATATGCGTTAACCAAATCTTTTACCAAACTAAAATTACCAATTCGACCCCAGACACACGACAACACATCACAATTCAAATCGAAATCGATCTTTTATCCACCACATAGAATTTTAACTACCACATAATCTATTGTCCTACCGAACCTTCCACGAACAGCCTTCCATTACAAACCCATGAATATATTGAAGATACCATGAATAGCTACCTACATGGTGTAGTGTATGGTGTTTTAATGGGTTCCATACCGCCACGGAGCCGAACAATGACGGCAAAGGTTAAAGATGTAAGGGTTTTGAACTACCTGCTTTAATGTCAGAAGCGATGAGCGCTTTGGGTCAATGGTTCCGTTCATAGGAATTTTGTTGTGACGAGGTTGGAAGATTTTTAATAAGTACACGTAGGTACTTAGGCAGCATTTTTCCTACCAACATTTTGGTTTTTTAGTTAGCCGATTATTTTTTGTGATTAGCAATTTCAGATTCAGCTAACTCTAAGCCCTTCTTTCTTTTATACCTCCGAAGGGATGCTTATACTAATTCAATACTGAATCTAGGATATATTATGCGTCAGTATTATAAGAAGTCATCATGATTTATGATAAAGATCCTTGTAGGAACATGGATCTTTTGGCGATCGACTGACGTTGACAGGGTGGCGCTGTTGGTAAGATGGCGGCGTTCGTTCTGATTTTGGCCACACGCCAAAAGATCATTGTACACCACTCCCTACCGTACACAATGTGATGTAGTTAGTTAACCGTAATTAGATACTTACTGAATCCTCAACTTATTTGATGAATTCACCTGGAAAACTTTCAACAACAGCCTCGGAGCCGAAGCTATTCAATCGTCGGTAGTAATAATAGTACTGAAAGCAAGACCAACTAACGGCCAAAACAATCGATTGGATTCGTGGAATCAAAGCATATGAATAAGTAATATAGTACCTACCTACCGTTCTACACGCTACCCCATCACGTGATTTAAAAAACTTAGTTGTCGTAAAAACACGCAAGTAAGAACAGCACACTAATTGTGTCACAATCCGAGATTTACTAATCCTTCATAGGTTTGAAAAATTCGTCGTCTGCTCAACAACGTTATTAACGCAATGAACGTGGCTGAACTGTCAAAATGAAACCCATTGCGATCAATTGTAATTTTATGTGTGTTACGTAATTACCCCGTTGATCTGACGTTCTACATAATTAAGTGACAGTGAGTTTATACGGTGGCTGAATAGATGCTGGCTGGCGGTAGGTAAGTATAACCCCAAAATGTGTTATTTAAAAGTAGTTACTTAAGAGGCCTTTGCCCTCCAGTGGGACAACTCAGGCTGATCTATTTATTAATTTCAGAAGCGAAAAAGATATAATGTAGGATAATTGCACATCCGTTATCCTCAAATAAATTGCCATAAGAGCAGAGAATGAAGATGATGAACTGCACATCAGCAGCAGGTAATTTATAGCTAAAAGTGGTCCTTTTGGCTTAGCAATCGTTGAACCAGAAGCTTTGCCATCCAGCTACCCTTTACGTTAAAGGGTTTATTTATATTTACAAACGTTGCTTAAAGTTAAGTAATGATTAGCGACTGTTTACCATATTTTTTTTACGTTTGAACGTCACTTAACTTTAATCAACATTTATTAACTCTTATTAGCGATTCATGATTCAGGCATTTTTATTTTTCATGACATTAGATTGGAAACAATTATAGGTCCATTTTTTGTCGAATTAGGGACGAAGGATAGTCTGCTGTAACTAGAGGACATTTTGAGGGTGCTTGTGGCAACTCACCATTTACCCAAGGAACCATAAAACCTCATCCCAGACAGGAACGTGCCATCTCGGGCGCAGATCGTCTTAAAAGTTTAACAAAAAATGTAAATAATGGCGTCTGGGACCGACCAGAGAATAAATCAACCACTTTTTTCTGTTTCTGTTTTCGACCTCAAGTTTTATTTGATTTTTGTTAGACGAGGTGCGAAGTTTTGCGAATTCTTACGATTTTAAGAATTTGTCCAGCTGTTGAGTATTGGAAAGTTGATTTGATTGATTGACCTTAATGTATGGTCCAGGGCCCTAATAAGTTCCTACTTACCTATCCATACGGTGCAATCTCACTCACATTTAAGAGCGTTTATTCTGAAGGTGGGCAACGTCGCAAATAGATGTCAAATATTTCACTGTTTTGATTAATTTTGCAATATTACTGTGAGGAAATAAAAAATGTGGCTAACTACCGAACTAGACCATCGATTATGAAATGCAATAATTAATATCGTAACACCGAATGTTTAGTTTTAGATGTAGAACAAACTATTTGGAAACTTTCCAAATGCATTTTTTACACCTAACAAGGGTACAACATCAAATTCAATGTTATAATTGCAATTCATTATTAATATTCTAGTTTGCTAGTTAGCCACATTTCTTATTTATATTCAGTAATATTGCTCTATGAATCAAAACAGGTAAATATTTGACAGTTATTTGCGACGTTGCCAACTTTTAGGATAAACCCTCTTAAGTATGCCGGTGTATGCCAAAGCTAAGCTTATACCTAGCCAAATGCAGTAACTACCTAGTAAGGCACATAATCTAGATTTTTGTACCTAATTACCTAACAAAGTATAAGATTCCTCGATATTAAAATGACACGTAAACAAGGTGCATTGCAGGCATTCATGCGGTTTTCGGTTACCAGTGTACCAAAGATGTTTACGAAATTAATCAGGGGCGTTACAAAATAGTACCTAGGTACTTACTAACCTACCTTTTGTAAAAGCAATGTTTGAATATCATAAATACATAGGGAAAAAAACAAATGAAGCAAAAAAATAAACACAACAACATTTCTGCTCACAGAACTACAATGTTTTGTTTTTAATTCATTCGAAACCCTTTTATAACAGATTTACCATTGCATACAGCGAAGCTGAAAAATTAAAACATCAAAACTCACCTCCAACAAAAAGAAAACCTAAAACGTCACAGCACAGAATCTAGATTGTTTTTTGTCTAGCACTCCACTGAAGCGCGAACACTGATTAGCGAACCATCTAACAAAAATATTACACAACAAAGCCCCGTTTTACCGCCAAAATTATGTCCACAGATAATAAACGTACCATAAATTATATCTTTTCTAAATTATAACCTCTTTTTATGTTATAAATGTCGATTTATTTTGTAATATTGTCGCGTTAGGACCACCCCGGCGGATGACAGCTGACTGGCGAACCGCGGAATTCGGGCGGTGACGTCGCGCATGCGTGCTGCAAAATAAGGGGACGTGAGGGAAATATTTCGCAGACACGATATCAGCTGTTATCCCATACCTTCAAGCTATAAAGGGTAAGCAGAAGTGTGGAAACGCCGAAACGGAGACTACAACTATGCCGTTGTTTTTAGGTCTTTCGTATTTGGTAACTGAGCCGATGTCAACTTTTCTGCCAACGTCATGTGGTGATAAACTAACTTGCATTCGAAATATCAATAACTAGCTGCGCCCCGCGGTATCGCCCGCATAAGTCTCGATCCCGTAGGAATATCGGGATAAAAAGTATCCTATGGCTAACCCACCTCATGGTCTACGCATCATGTGCCAAATTTCATCCAAATCCGTTCAGCCGTTTTAGCGTGAAAGCGTAACAAACAAACAAACTCACGTCATGTCGGTTAGGATGTCTATTCCAAAAGTTTCCATCATCTTTCTAATCTTCATCTGGAGCACATCGTTCTTGCAAATTTGTTTTTTTAAACTATCATACAGTTTTGAAATGCCTGAAACTCATTATAGCATTTCTAACAATTCTGTCAACATGGGATAAATCATCGAGGTATGGTATGGCTTACCAGTAGGTACCTAATACCTACGTAGGATATGCTACATAATCTCATTAGGAACAGCACTATACTCAAGGCCATCGAATTTAATTATCCCCTAAGGACACGACGTCGGACCCTGTTAGTTTAATGTATAATCTCTTCCACGCCGTCGAGTGCGAAATCTGTGAATTATGCCTCAATCAGCCCTCACCGAAGTTTGGACATTAAATCGCGATGAAGAGATGGTGAAAGAGAATGTTTTAAAGTGTTTATGAAGAGACCAAGATAATGAAGACTTGATATTGTGGTAAAAGCTGCATTTTTTATGGTTTATAGGCTGTTCATGATAATACTACTCGATTACCTAACTCCTAATGACACCCGACTTTCGGGCGTGTGGGATTGTTACCTTACTAAAACCATCCCGGTGGTCACCATTAGCATCCGCCTGGCTAGCTACCACCATCTTGTCTAAGTCAGGCGCCATAACAACAAAGTTACAAGCATTGTTGTGTTTCAGCAGTTAGAGGTGAGATAGGCAGATCCTCTGTGGTTGAGGTTTCTGGGTGAAGCTCGCTTCCACGTTCGGCCTGATCATTTACCATCAGCTGAGATTCAGGCCAAGAGATTCCCCATTGAGGTTAAAAAAAAAAACCTAAGACGGCGCAGACCTATTGGTCGTCTCTGGCAAAGATAACACTAGCTTTCTCCGAATCCAATATTAGTTCTCATAGCAGACACTTACAGTACTTACCACCTAATCCTTTAAAAAGTATTTCCCGCTGAACGGATTTAACAAATTAATGCTGCTTTAAGCATTGATCCTGGATAATTCAAACGTCACACAAGGAAGTCAAGCCTTATTATAGGTATTTGACGTTCAGTACTACAATTTTATCGTCATATTTAGGTTACAGGGAGTAAACACAAAATTTTGGTTGATAATGTTCTGGAAAAATTCGCCAACCCATAATAAATCTACCGTGTGCCGTAAAAATGCCATAACGAGGGAGGGCACACCGTAAATATCGTTATGAGGATGCTTGACTCTCAATGAGGAATACGTGCTAACCGCGTAAAAATTTTGGCTGATATTCATATTCATATTTATTTTATTTTTGATAGTTTCGTTCTATCAAAATGGACTGCGATGGCAAGTCAGCACTTTCCAAAATTTCGAAAATACAATAGACAAACTCTCATCCTCGAATTTGTATGTGCCCAATAGGCTTTCTGGAGGCTATGGAAGAAGATGCCTATGTTGAGAAGTGATACAGTTTACCCCGTTAACCAAATACAGATAGTGCAATTCACGAAGACGCGCCCCACTCCGCGATAACTGTACTGTAAGCTGTACTTTAGTACGGAGCGGAGCGGAGTGGGGCGCGTCTTCGTGGATTGCACTATCTGTACCTAGGTACCTAACTACTAATACTATTAAAATTTTACTAATAAAAAAAACCTTTTACAGTGCATTTGCTCGAAAAGAGCCTTTTCCAAGCAGTAAATTAGTGCGGAAAGTGTCACTTTTTTTCACTAGTGCTTTTTACTTTTCTGTTTTTTTTTTTTTTTTGTGGCCGTCGTCAGCCCGTTGCAAAGAGTTTTTATTATTTGAGAAAAGTTTTACAAATCAGATTATGATGATAACGATGACGATGGCGCTGGCGATGACGATGGCGATTAAGATGGCGATGGCAATGGCGGAGTCAAAGTCAAAGTCGAAGTCGAAGTCGAAGTCGAAGTCAGAGTCGAAGTCGGAGTCGAAGTCGAAGCCGGAGTAGAAAGTCTAAGCCGAAGTCGAAGTCGAAGTCGAAGTCGAACTCGAAGTCGAAGTCGAACTCGAAGTCGAAGTCAATGTCGATGTCGAAGTCATGAATGTTGTTTTTATCATTTATACGTCGTAATATGTAGATGGTAGGTAGTCGCCTATGATGTGTACATCATATGCGACTACCGTAAGGCTCGCTCGTTTTTTTTTTATTTCCTCGCACAATGTATAGTAAAACGTTGTATGATACACGTGCGTAAGATGATTTCCGACTCGTGTCGACTTATACACTCATCGGATATCACATATCTTCCGCACTTATAGCATAAATAACTATTAAACTACCATAAATTCCTACATAGAACAATTTTAACGTAACTAATTATTCCATCATGTCACTTAAATAGTTAACATCATTGTTTATTATTTTATTTATTTTCGTCTAGTTATACATTTATAAAACAAAGTCGCTTTTCGCGTTGTTTTCCTAAGCCACGCAACAGATTTTTATGAGGTTTTCACCATCGTTTAGAGAATTTATTCCGGAAGGTTTATGTGTATAATACGTTAATATTAAAGTTACGTTTACCTAAGAAATCTCGATGTTTTGTCAAGTCGTAAAAACCGTGTGACGCAGGAGCGGGCCGCTATTACCTATAAAATTATATTATTCTGATAAGATTAAAACAAAATAAAGTTTACAAAAAGAATGTAGAAAAGGATTAAAAAATATTATGAAAATAACTAAATACACACCTGAACAAAATCTTAATTAAATTTGCCGGCATTAACAAAACAGGCATGAAATATAAAAATGGCGGGCGTCTCATGAAAAAGTAATGAAGCGTGACAGATTACGCGCGTCCTCCGACCTCCTTGTTAGTGGATGTTTGAGGGAAGCCTGTACTGGCTTAGTTAAACGCCGCTGTTGACCTTTATTACTTACACTGTAGGTACTTGGTTACCTGGTTGAGGCTTTTGTGGTGGGAAAAAGCAGATTTTATTTACAAAAAGTACTAACAGATAGGAAAGTATTACTTAAACAATAAAGTTTAACTAAGTATTGGGGTTTCCAGAAAAAATTTAAAACTGGCTGTGACATAAAATCTAGATGACGGTTTTCTGCTCACTGTTCAGGTTCTGTCTGCATCTTGTGAGAGACGAGCGTTGTGGTGTGATGACAAGCAGACTGACACAGACAGTTTCATTCCTGCTACAATAATTAATGTCCGAAATTGTGTCCAAAGCAAAGCGAACATTTAATTTTGTTTCATGAGTTGCATCTTTAAACTCATCGCGCTTATATACTTAGGTAAAATCTCTAACAGGCCGCATCCCAAATGGATCGACAACAGTTTTTTCCAGCTCTAAAACTTTTGAACTTTGAAATTTTTATAGCGTGATTCGGTGAAGTAAAATACTTTACTTGTAAAATTCACAAACAAGGTTACTAATAAACAATACTAACATAAAAATATTAACATTCAGAAGTGGTAGCTTATTAACTCGATACAAATAAGGTCACGTTACATTTCTGCCTACCCTGGAGCCAGGAGCGTGACAGTGAACAATAACCACGATTTACCGACAAACGTGGATGGAGACGAGGTGCTACTGAAAGCGGATTTCCTTTAAAAAATTACAATAATTATGAGAGGGGAGGGGCTTTTGTGTGCCCATGTTTGTCTTATGTGCCTAGGAGAATCTCCCTAACACCTAATGGCTGAAAAATTAAGTATTTCTTATATATTTTAGAAAATAATAATAAAAAATGTCAAGTATTTCTTATATGCCCATTGTTTCCCCAAGAGTTCTTTCAAAATCTGATTCCTGTAGTATTGGGAAACCAGACTATTTAGAAGAGAACTCCTTAAGCATTATCGTAATAGGTAATAGGTAATACGGGCTGGTATCCGCAACTCCACGTCTAAGCGCGTATTTTGCGTACGGGTGGGAAAAATCGGTTATTCGATCCACCCCAGCTCTTCAAAGAAGGCCAGCAACGTCTTGGTGTCACTGATAATCTCACGTAGGGTACCTGGGTTACCGAAGTACTTTGCCCTGTATGCGGCGACCGCCGGGCAGTATAACAGCACATGAGCTAAGCATTATCTTATAATTATGATGCTTTCTCCATTATTGTTTTATAAAATCCGCATCGCCCACACTGCCACCTAACGGCATCTATAACAAGGTGTCCGCGGACCGGCGCCGTCCGGGACGCTTCCGGCACGCGTCCCCGTCACGACACGGGAACCTGGCGATACGGACACGTGACATGTTCGCTTTTGTTGCAGTGGACGTGTTCCAATGGAATCGTGTCGGCTGATAATGTGAGGACAATACAATGAATAGCTAACTAGGTACACTAGGGAGGTACAGTTTATACTGTATTGCTTTACCATTGTCTACTTTGTCTACATTAAAATTACAATCCTAAAAGCAGTCGTTTTGATCAACAAATCGAAATGTTTGTGGTAACAGGTTTTTTTTTCTCAAAAATTTCAAATATTCAACCAATAAATCCATCAACATTTTTTGTGTGAAAACTACGGATACCTTGCGATCTGTCGGTTGAAATGAGCCTGAAGTACAGCATCCTGAACTGTCGCATGTCGTGAAAAGCTCCCTTATTAAACTTAATACTAAAGCGCACAGCTGAAACAGATTGCTATGAGATATCTGAAAGGTGCCGAGCCGAACAAGAGAGCTTATTTTCTCTGGGCCTTCAGTGTTAAAAATAGTTATACATATGGTTCTTATTAATCTTTCTTTATTTAATAACTTACTACTATATCAATTCACGATCGACTATACAGGGTGGATTTTTGAGACTGAGCAGTAAGGGCAGGTACCCTAACCTTAGTAGCTACAGGAAAACGGTCTTAGACTGTCTAACTTTTTAAGATATTTTTTTATTCTTATATGAAACAGAATCGATTGGCATAAAAAAACAGTGTTTGTGCATATTGAATTGCCCAGTTTCTTCATGATTGCACTTTTTTTTCAATATCTGTGAAAGGGTATAAAAAAAATAAGAACAGTCTCCTAAGACCGAGAGTTGAACCCGCGATCCAAGACTCACCATTCGAATACCGAATCCATTGGATTATTACCGCTTGTTGTGATATTTGAATGTCTTCAAGTTAGGAGTTGGCTAGTTCAGCAGCTGCTCTGTTTTCAATTTCCGGAGAGAGGTATTGTCGTTGTAAGGAGCGCTCCACCTCCACCGAGCGAAATAAGTTCCTGTATAGATGTAAGGTGTTAGAAAGGGGGATATGGTCGTGCTGTTGGAGTCTCAAGGACTCGTGCACCGCCGCCGCGCCGGCACCGCTTCGCCTAACCATGTAGATAGAACGCTGATACGTCGCCGGCGCACCGTCTCCGCTTGATTTTGCCATATAACTGTATATTTTTAGTTATAAACTGCAAGCCACAAATATCACACGTGTAGCAAGATGAACATGTGGAGATTAACTAAACAAAATAAGTTTGTGCTTGCATATTACACGTACCATAAAAGAAGTTCATATCTCATATCATACCAGTTTAAAAACAAAATCCCGTGAACACGATGATCATCTGTTACCGGCCCGGTTCTATAGCCTCCGAGCGCTGCAAGCAAGAATAGTCCTTACGGTGGTTAGATATGAACTTCTTCAATGGTATCTACAGAAACTGGCAAAATCAAAGAAAGAAGTCAAATATGTAATCCGCGTTCGCAATTTATTTACCTAACATGTAAACAAACTCCAGTTTTAGGAAAAACAACTGTAGTGCCTACACATAAGGTTCAGTTTGCGCTACAACTTCATATTAATTATGACTTTTTCAACAGTACTAGTCAGTCTAAAATCAACATTATTTACACTTACATAGAGTTGATTTTTGTTTAAGTGGAAATAACATCAATAGGAAACAAAGATAAAAATAGACCGTAGAAGGTTTTGGCACGGCGGCGGTGCGGCAGCGGTCTGGCAACATTACATACACACTGCTTACAGGCGCGGTAGCGGCGCGGCAACGGTGTCGTCGCCCTGAGTACTAAGGAAGGTAGAAATCAGGACGTGGAAAAGAAAAGTGGGTACTTCCTACAATTTATCTATTACCATCATCATCATCTCAGCCCAGAATCACCCAATGCTGGGTATAGACCTCCCTTTTCTTCGGCCATACTTCCTGGTACCGTGCGTCCGTCATTCAGGTGTTTCCCGCGACTTTGACGATATCATCAACCCAACTCGCTTTTGGACGGCCCTGGTTTCTTTGGCCTAACCGTGACCGCCATTTTTTGGGTTCGGTACCCGAAGGATGCCAAACGGAACCCTATTACTGAGCCTCTGCTGTCCGCCCGTCCGTCTGTGTCAGCGGGCTGTATCTCATGAACCGTAATAGTTAGACAGTTGAATTTTTCACAGATTTTGTATTTCTATTGCATATAACAACAAATAATAAAAATTGAATAAAGTAAAAAATTAAAGGGGTTCACACGCACTTGTCTTTCAACGTGGAAAAACAAGTGCGACAAGTGCGCGTATACAGAGTGATTCTTTTACGTATCAATTGCTTGGGTAGTTTTTGAGTTAAAGAAAGACACCGACTTCCGAAATTAAAGTAATTTTTCACTTTGTAGATTTTTTTTTGGATGTCGGTAGTATTTTTTTTTTTTTTTTGTAATGAATAAACTTAAAAACTACTGGACCGATTTAAAAAATTATTTCAATCAGTAGAATGCTATAATATCACTGAGTAACGTATGCTATAATTTATAAAAAAAATCACGTGGCCGAACCCGCTGGCGGAAGCTAGTATGATATAAAAAACCTTGGAGATTCAACAATATATTTATTAAAACATAACAAGTTGAAGCTTAGCTACTTAATTTAAATGATATAATTATACATAAATAAGTAGATAACTAATCTATGCGATAAGAAAACAAATTTACTTAAATCTATTTAAATGTTAGCAGTCTTACCGAGGTTCGTCACAGTTTAATACAGATGGGACTCCACAGTTTAGGTATGAAGCTACAAGTATCTACTCGGCGGGCCCGTCTTGCTGGGTCAAGTCAGTGAGTGTAACGTAGTTAGAAGATCTAAGAGTCACGCGATAGAAAGAGAGGCAACTTCTAGGTGAATATAACTGTAGGTGATTAGCGCTGTGCGACCTGAATCACACTTTATTGTGTCATAGCAAGAGTCGCTTTTTATTTAAATGATTTTGCGGAGTGTCCCGTCCGTGTTAATCTGTGGTATCGTGTAACTGGGTTGGTATACTGGTATTTAGCTGCATCTGGTAAAACTGGAAGCCGATCCCAACATAGTTGGAAAAGGCTAGACAGGTGATGATATTTAAATGTTTAACTTACTAATGAACGAAAGAGTAACTATAGATAGAGCCATTCACAAAGACGGGCCCCACTCGGCTCCGCTTCGTACTAAAGTGCAATTAACGTCTTCGTGGATAACACTATCTCTAATTGCTTTCGTTTTTTGAGAGCCGCAATTAACATAATTTAATGCCGCATAGTAAAATAAGCTTGTTTTTCTGTCATCTCTAAATAAGCAGTAGGAAGGTACAAATAATGATTCTTACTACTTATAATTATTATACTTACTCAAATGACTACAATAAACTATACAATTTTGGCAACGTACTTAATACACTGGCTTTTTACATAAAGACCAATTTAAAACTGTAATACATACTCTAAATAACAATAACATACTAACCTATGAACATAGTTTTTACCGTCATGATAATCATTAATTATTATTTAGTTAGGCCGTAAATACACATGACATATGCAAGTTACAGCACAAAAGTATGCAAGTAGAATGCTGCAAGGATCTTTTGGCGCCTGAATGACATTGACAGGGGGGCGTTGTTGGTAAACATTTTTGAAATTGTGTCACAGAAATTGTATTGATAAAACAAGATGGCGGCGTTAGTTCCGATTTTAGCCACGCGCCTAAAGAACCGAAGCGTTGTAGGTTGCATGTGAATTGTGCCAAACAACTTCTGATTGCTAAATGGCATTTGCAGTTTCGTATTAGCTACAGGCATGTGTATTACACGTGCTTTAAATGAAGGGTTTGCAACAGTCTCTTTGAAAATAATAATAATTATCTACTACATAATTTATACATAGAATTTGAATAACTTGTCATTCTCAGTAGAATTTGGACTAGCCTAGTATAATGGCAATATCAAATAATTTTGAGCTTGATCATGAATATGATAATATTTCACAAAAGCAATTAAAAGTAATTTTCACACCAAAGTCACAAAAGAGAATGATAAAAAATACAATTTTCTTCCTCGTATTTAGATTTATTCTTTAATAATTTTATTATTCTATTCAATATAATTCCCATAATAAACATTCATCACCACATTGCATCCCTTATCCTCCAAAATTCCAGGTTCCACTTTACCAAAAATTTCAGACTCCAATTGTACTTCACCAGAAATTCCAGACTCCACATCCACTTTTTCAGAAATTCCAGAATCGACATCTACTTTCCCAGAAATTCCAGACTCTACATCTACTGTTCCAGAAATTCCAGACTCAATATGCACTCTTTCAGAAATTATAGACACCAACTCTACTTCACCAGTAATTCCAGAGTCCACTTCACCCAATTCCAATTCAAGTGGCTCTGGAATTTCCCAGCACTAGCTATCTACGACTTCGTTCCTCGCGACCCACCTTTCGAAGAGGTGCAGCAGTTCGAAGCAGACCTCTGCTAGAATGAGGGCTATGACCATCCACTCTAGACGGACGTGGTGTCGGTCTGCTGCCCAGGACGAGAGCAGTTCTAGAAGTTCTACGCAGTGGGCGAGACGTTCGTTTAGGACCTGGCGAAAAGGGGTATTTTTTGTAAAAATCCTAGGATAAATATAAAGATCATTTCAAATTCAAAATTCAAAAGTCATTTATTCAAACTAGGCTGAGAATCAGCACTTTTCGAAATTTATTTGTATTAACATGTGTGACATGATACATAGAATGCACATAGGATGGAAAGGAGTTTAAAATTGCCGGTTCAACATGTTTTGCCATATTCGGCGTACAAAATAGTTCATAATAATATGTAATTGGAATTATAAATTGGGAAATAATTAAATTATAGTCAAAATTAAATCAATTCAAATACCTAATTACACTCAATACCAAAAATACATTCAACAATAATAATAATTAAAACAAAATTAAATAAAGCCAATTAAAAGCCTAGCAAATCCTAGCTCTATCAAATCTAAATTGTTGATTGTCATTAGGTAATATTAATATCAAAAACAAATTATTCAAATTGTGGATTTAAAATGTGATAATCACATCCAAATCTTTGGGAACAGCCCTTAAACCATTTATGTTTTCCTATTCCCAGAAATGGTGCAGCAAACTGCTCAAGAAAACCTACTGCTACCTTCGTCTTCTCGATAAAAATAACCATAACATTCTGACTCTGCTGACTGAGTTATGAAATTAACCGTTATTTGTGTAATAGGTATCGTTTTAACTTGGTCTACCGACATGAAGTAACTAAGTGACCATTATAGCCTGTTCTGTCATGATAAACTCACCCTAGTCCGCCGGGAGATTGTGAAGTATGCCACGGTTGAGGAGTACAGCCGCTCCAGCTGCTCCTCCTCCCAGTAGAAGTCAGGAGTGTCCAGTAGGTCTGACTCTACGTTCAGCACGTGACGGAGAGCGAATAGGTCGCCTAGTTTGCGAACTATCTGTAAATAAGATTTTTTATAAGTATATACATATATATATACTAGTCGTATTCATTTTGTTCTAATAAATGATATTTAATAGGAATATTTCCAGGAATCCGCTAGATGCGGGAAGCACAGAATCGGTCCAAGTGGCGGTGCCTATCTCCAGCAGTGGACGTCTTTCGACTGAAATGATGATTACGTTTTAAAACTAGACCCGAGAAGAAACACCGAAACAAAATCATAAAACGAAACATCTTGGTCAGAAGTTGTGAGGACCATTACCATTTCTCGATTTGATTATGATATTGTTGTTGTTGTCCCTAGGTCTTTGCGAATTGGAATATAATAAAGTATCACGCCCGTATGCCCCGAAGGGGAAGGCAGGGCGGCATAGAGGCCGGTACGCAGAGGTGCACTCCCATGTTGTGTTTAAATTCTATGAAATAATCGCACGATGTAGCATGAGCTGCTTCATAATTAGTCTAACGTAACAATACAGTCGAAACACCGGTGCTCTGTTCAAAAAGTATTTGATGAAAGTCTAAACATATTTTTACGACTTGACAAAACATCGAGGTTTCTTAGTTTTATGTAACTTTAATATTTATTCCGGAATAGTTATGTGTATAATACGTTATATTATGCACATAACTATTCCGGAATAAATTCTCTAAATAATACTCTCGATGGTGAAAACGTCATGAAAATTTGTTGCGTGGATTAGAAGAACAACGCGGACATACAGACAAACACGAAAGCGACTTTAATTTATAATATGTATAGATAATCAAATCAAAGCACGAAATTTTATAAGTGGCACTACAAATTGGCATCGACAGGTACGTTTTCTGATCCATTTGTTTACATTTTCTTCAGACACTTTTGAAACAGACTATATGTTGTCCATGTAACAAAACTTCCGTACCTACGTATTTTAATACCAAATCAAGTCTAACTAGCTTTCTTTGCTTTTCAAAGATCATAAAATATGTAATAGCTACCTCTTTCTTATCAACATGTATCGCGCCGTCCTGCTGCATAGAAGATGTGTGCGAGCTCACAGACGCTGCTAAAGCCTCAAGCCTCGACTCCCAAGCGCCGAGGCGGGCTGACTGGACCATTGCGTGGCTGGAATCCATACCGTAGCTTTAGTTTTGTTTTACATGCAATGGGATGTTTTACATAAAAATCTTTCTTTCTTTTTCATGACGATAGGAGCAGAAGCGACTCTTGCTACGACACAATAAAGTGCAATTCAGGTCGCACAGCGCTAATTACCTACAGTTATAATCACCTAGAAGTAGCCTCTCTTTCTATCGCGTAACTCTTATATCTTCTGACTACGTTACGCCCACTGAATTCGTACTACTCTACTCGTAGCTTCATATTTAAAATGCGGAGTCTCCCATCAGTATTCATCTGTGCTGCTACAAAACCTAAGAAATCCCTCCTATTTTTACCCCAACTACAGAGAAAGGTGCCTAATGTTTGTGTGAACGATGGGCGAAGCCAGGAGCATGATATAAAAATTTCACTCACCTAAATGTATACCTCTCTAATGAGTTATCTCTCTTTGGCACCAGCACAAATGACGACTCCTGTAAGTGACACTTTTTCCTATAAACAAAAAAGGCAGAATAAAATATCATGTTTCTCAATACCTTATATAATTCAAGAAACAAATGGCTATAGGTGCTGAGCACACTAAGCGGATGAAGAACGCTGTGGTTGCAAACTCCGCTAGTGTATATAATAATAATATTTTTTATTATGTTATATATGTATTATATTATTATATATATATATTATTCATAATAATAAATATATAGTACCTTTTTGCTTTTTGGGTCATCAAATTCTGATAGCTTTGCAGTAAAACAGCACAAAAAAGACAAACAAATGCTTACAATAATCATCTGCTGAATGTGCATAGCCCCTTTAATTTTGAAAACACACACCTGCTCCCTTTAGTTGAGTTAGTGACAGCACCGGATTGAGGTCCAGACTTCTTAGACCGGCTTGGGTAACAAATAAGTCAGCATATTTATTTATTCTCAATTATAGCCCAACTTTGAGAAATTGTTACTTTTTTTGTAAGAATATAAATATGAAAGTATTGGATTGAAATAGATGGAATGAGTAATGACCAATAACTGTCTCAATCTTGAATACGAAAACGACTTTTCACATCCTTTTAAAACTATCTTTATTAAATTGTACTGCAAGCTTAGGCTACAGTTAAGAATTTTATAAGAAGAAACCCAATTAGGTACTGTCTATAAAACACAAGCAAAGCATTTGGATAAGTGCGTGCACATTATATAGTATACTTAAAATTAGGATTAAGAGAAAAATTGTTTTACATTTAAATAGGAACCAAAACCATTAGTGTTTGTATCCCACCGGTCACCAAATCTTTATTTCAATATTCACTCAAATTGGTATTTTGCACCAGCACCCTATTAATCAGTAAAAATAATCTGCGTTCGCAATTTATTTGCCAAACATGTAAACAAACTCGAATTTTCTACTTAGACAAACATCAAGTTTATGAAAGTGTAAATAAAGTTGATTTTAGACCGACTAGTATTGTTGAAAGTCATAAAAAAATATTAAGTTGTAGCGCAAACTGAACCTTATGTGTAGGTATTACAGTTGTTTTTCCTAAAACTCGTGTTTGTTTACATGTTTGACAAATTAATTGCGAACACAGTTTAATTGTGTAACTCACGATCAATCACAATCTGAATAATTTTTGAGGATATTGCTAATCCATTGCTTCAAAAAATTTGTCTGCTAAACAACGTAATTAACGCAATGGATGTTGTTGAACAACCAAAATGAAAAAAATTGTGATTGATTGTGTGTTACGCAATTAGGGTGCTGTTTATTTGCAATATCACATTGAACGTACTTGCTTACAAACTTACAAAGCATACACTAATATGTTTGTGATTAATTACTTACGAATTTTGGTGATAAACATAGGTCATCACTTCTCTTTCTTTCTCCACCACTTCTTTAGGGTAGCTCTCTATTTCATAGCTGAAATAAATACAATAAAATATAAACAAAACATAGGTACTTAATTCTTAACTCATTTATTTGGTTACTATTGTCAGGTTGTTGTGTTATGTCTGTGTCAGCAAAAAATAAATAGGACAGAACATATTATAATATTTAGAATAATGGATTAATATTGATTCACCTCTCAGAAACTGTTTTGAGAAGGAATACCTTTTACATAACTCTATTAGATGTTTTTAAAACATAATATATTGTTTTTGAAGAGAAGACACCAACCATTTGGGATGGTGCCTTTCTTAAAATAAATTTTAAATATGTTCCACCTTTTTGTTTTATTTGGCATACAATAAAGTGTAAATAAATAATAATTTGTTTACATACGGCCTCACAAAATCCAGCACATTACTAGCTTCCATCTCGGTGCAGTTCCAGAAGACGATGCCACCTTCTCTAAAGAATATAATCTCCCTCGGTTCAGCACCAATGCTGTACACTGCGTTGGCCACCACCACATCTCCTATTTCATTTGATTTAAGCCTGAATGAAAAAATCGACTTTATTTGTAGAATATGCTGACAGAATAAGACTGCAATACTATCACAACATTTAGGAATATATTTCTACTACAAAACAGATTGATAGATCACCGATAGCTTTGTCTTACTTTGTGAGAAATCGTTTGTTTTGATTTGTTTATGTTACCTGAAGCTGCAGCAAGTATTTAATTTTTAAGTACAATTGGTTTTTTTTTCAAAGTTTTGTAGAAATTTTCTACTAACGTCACCAGAGTTTTTCCTCTTACTAAGGACATTGCAGTTTCTTAACAACTATTACATCATTCGGTCAGTGGGTCTTTCAAGTTGAGAGCTAATTTTGAGTAAAACTACTTACGTTCCTGGCTCATACAATTTCTGTTGAACGAGGGCTTCTTTCAGACTCTTCAAGTCGTAGGAATTTGCTGTGGCATAGGCCATAGTAAGGTAATGCCCTTCTTTGAATGTCAAATCTGATGGGCTTGCCTTCTTATGAACACTCTTCTTTTTCAACGGTATTGTGCCATTTTCTATCGGCACAGTCGGTTGTATCGCATCATTAGCATAATTCCTTACCATTGCTATCCCTCCGATACTAAATACCTCGATCTTTGGCAACAACAATCGAGCTTTCGGCGCGACAAAACCGACAACAGAATTCGCTGAAAAAAATTGTGGTGTCGCGCACCGAATCGTATTAAATGCAATTCTTGATAAATACACGGTCATGTTTGAATCGTGGTGTTTATAAAATAAATAAATAACTTGTAATAATGCAGTTCTAATGCGCTTTAGAAATAATTATTACATAAAGTTTGAGGTTATGTTTAAATTTACTGTTTTGACATTTAACAGTTTCAATTTGACTTTGGGTTCTACGTTTTCTGAGCTTGGATAAGAGTCTTTTTGCTAATAAATGCTGTAATCAGCCCATTGTAATTGTAAGCCATTTTATAAGAACTCAACTACAGATGGGCTAGATTTTAGATAAGACTTCAAATAAGTGGTAGCAATTGGTCATGTGTTTAATTAAACAAACTGTGATTTACACGAAAACGAATTTGTCCATCTTGCCAAATTCCTTATTATTTCCTATATTATTATTATTATATCCTTATTATATTAGACCTAAGTTGCTACCTACAAAAAAAAATAAAACAATGAACATTAAATGGTAAAGTGTTTATTGATAATGAGATCAGTTTAGGCACCTTACACATCTACGAGTAGGTGTTCGTTCAAACTTATATAAGCTACCGCATCAACGACGACGCTACGTTAAATGCGACAGCATCCTTATTCTATGACTTGGTCTCCATCTGTAGCCGTGAACAACGTGTGGAGCTTTCGAGCGAACTCGGGTCCAACTCGCCGAGCCCGCGAGCCGACCACTCCTGTACGAGACACACCTATGTCCGCTAACTGGGTGATACTGTCCGATGATTGTAGGGACTGAAAACAATTAAACAAATTAATTAAACAAAAAGCTTGACGATATGTACGTGAATTCTCGGTACAGTAAGTAGATCGTTATGAAACAAAAAACAAATGATATGTTTGCAAAAGGCTTGCGTACATTTAAGCTTCGGCCAAACCTGCGCGACCACAATGCGGGAAGCGAGAACGTCAACAACGCGAAACTTAACCGTACACACCTGCGCGACTACAGCGCGAACCACGAACTCGACTCGACTCAACTGTCGATTTGCCTTTAGAAGTCGATAACAATAAAAATTCACACACATCTATTTTAGTGACAGTAAAGCTCATAATAATATGTAATTTTAGTAATCATGTTTTTTATTTATGTTTATACACAAAGATTTTTATTATAATCCGTCCGGAAATGATGGTGAAAATAACGGTGATGATAAATTCCCTAAATGATGGTCAAAACCGCCTCAAGATCCGTTGGGTAGTGTAGAACAACAACGCGGTCGCAGACACGAAAAGCGAATTTAAGGTGTATTCAGGGTGGCAGGGACATCGACGTGCAACCTGTTACCTTGCACTCGGTACATGATTCCGAATCCCCAAACTTTTCGTTGGTTGTGAATAAAACATATAGATAACGTAAGATGTTACCTCATACAACGCAAGAGGCGACTTATACTGCGCGCAGATCGCTCGCGACGTCTCTAGACTGGACTGCGGCAGTATCGCTAGCATCTGCTGCCACAGCCTGCCTACGCCGACGCCTGAAAATGTATGATAGAGAATTGAAGCATGTGTTATCATGCCTGTATTTACTAAGGAAGACTTTGATGTTAAACATAAACAGGATACATACATTAGGCATAAAAATATGTAGAGCAGTTTAAGCTCGAAACGCAAGAGAGTGATTCTGAATGCACTCGGAGTGGTAATTTTGCCTTTACGAGAGGTAGTTATTGTATATGTGTCTATGCCTTACGATTTTAAGGTGATAACTTATGAAATGGTGGAAGCCACCGACACAATTTTTAATTTTGGGTCAGTTTGGATTGGATAGCCGTAAACAGACTTGATACCACTGAGCCAAAATGTATATGTATCTGCTACATTTTCATCTTGTCCCATACATACAAGTACATCAAAAACAGTATAACTGACCATTTTTATCGACACCAACACAGTTTTTGTTGTCACCTCGCATATAGAATCCTGCTTTGTCGTCGCAAGCACATTTCGCTTTTCTGAAAAATTAAAGAAACTGAGTTTTTTTTAACTAATAATATGTATGTCATAGTGTTTTAGTGTATTTCTTCAAAGTACACACGGCAAAATAAATAAGTATGCAGATAACTAGTGACCTCTACATGTCAACTTGGATGTGAAACTTTTACAATAACATATACAATTTACGATTGAATATGGACCAATTCCTACGATATTATAGATTTATTTATACCACATAACTATACATTAATATTTCAGTTATTTATGTTGTTCAGTTTGCATAATGTAGCTGCTTTGTTCCTTTTTAAAATAAAAAGGTTTTTTGGAATGTTTTTTTTTATTTATTCTACCTACGTGCAAAGATTTACGCACATGGTAGGATTGAGTTTAATATGAAAAAAGAGTTCAATGAAAAATCATGATTAAGTACGTCCACGGTGGGCTGCATAATTAGGAAAAAAATAAAAGTTGTTAAACTCAAACCCAACTACGACAAAGAGTCATCTAAAAAGATATAAACAGGACCACACAGACAGACAAATAAAAATTCCGGAGTCACACAGTGTTAGGACATAAATCGAACACATTACGAGTGACTCCGGATTTTTAATTTGTCTGTCTGTGATGTCTTGTTTACCTTTTTAGATGTCATTTTTGTTCTTTTCTCACTGACAGACAACGCACAGCCTATAACTGAGTCTAGAAGCTTGAAATTCTGCTCAAAAGTTCCTTATTCAACGAAAGTGAGCACAAAGGAAAAAATATTTAAAAATTCATCCCCTCATCATCATCATCATCATTATCATCATCATCATCTGCCTTGAATTTTCCCAACTATGTTGGTGCCGGCTTCCATTCTAACCGGATGCAGCTGAATACCAGTATTCAGCCCCCCAAAATTCATCCCCTAAATGGGTTAAATAGGGGATGAAAGTCCGTAAGGAAGTTTGACATTTTTATCTGAGGGGAATCCCCATCCAGTGGCGGTCCCCCCATAGAAGCCGAAAAGCCCGGCTTGCCTTAAAAAGTGAGCCCACCAACAAAAAAAAAAAAATTATAAAAGCAACCAAGTCAATAATCATCTCGCAAGAATTGATAAGAATAATACCTAACATTAAACTCCGCGCTGCACTGTGTCAGCCGCGCGCTTTATAAGCTACGATGCCAGGTTTACGTACTCAAAGAATAATATTTAAATTCCGCGCCGTTTTGCATCACGCACCGTTGCCAACTATCTCGGATGCAGTTGCGATCTCGCTCTAACACTATAGCGATAAGTAGGACGCGAGATCGCATCGTAAATGAAAACATAATTTTTATTCTTTCTCGCTCGCACTTGTGTTGGCTTTTATGAGGCTTTTTTACCACTCTTCTTTCGCATAGAAATAGTTAAGTTTGTTGATACCATTAGTATGTACCTATTTCGCAAAATGTTCTAAATATTAAGCCCGGCTTCTGATTTTTTTATGAATGGAACGAATCGTGCGTTTGATTATGAATAGTAGGAGTAATGACGTGGCAAATTTGTTCAAATTTGTTTTGAGCGGCTAGGTACCTGGTGCACTTTTTTTCGCTTTGATATTTTTTCATTTTCTGTGAATTTAAGTGTTGTGATTAGTTTTGAAGTGATTAAAAAGTTTCTTATCATTGAAATGAATTCGGAAACGCATGCAATTGTTCCTTGTGAAGGACTAAAGTGTGCAATCCTTACTCGGAAAGGTAAATACTTTGAGTTTTACAGACAAATA
This sequence comes from Agrochola macilenta, assembly GCA_916701695.1. Lineage (NCBI taxonomy): Eukaryota > Metazoa > Arthropoda > Insecta > Lepidoptera > Noctuidae > Agrochola > Agrochola macilenta. Next base: position 19,202,837 of record OU753573.1, on the reverse strand, counting down.
TAATCTCGATAGTTATTGTGGCGATTTCATTCCGCGCTTTTGTTAGTGATTATAGTGTTATTTTATCATCAAAATGGGAATTCGGAAACTGTGTTCGAAAAGGTATGTAACTTGAGTTTTTCGACAATAAGTAACTCTTTACTTTACCGTAACCAACCTCAAATTACTGTAGATACTTGTTTCTCGGAAATAAAAACAAGTATTTTTGTCAGTCGAAAAATAGATTGAAATAGGCATTCGATTGTTTATTAGACAACTTTAGGTAGGTAGCTGGTGCCATGAAAACACATAATTAGTGTTGTTTGTATGGCATTTGTAGTTTTGGTAAACCACTGAAAAACAAACCCTATGTCCTATTATTATAATAACAATAAGTTCTCATTGAGATCACAAAACACAATAATTTTCGTATCGAAGAGAATCTTCATAGGTGTTTTGAAATAAAGATAAGAGTTGGCTATTGTCATTATGATAAATTATAAAAAGTTATTTTGGTATTATCTCATGTTAACATTTTCAATTAAACTCATAAAATTATGCGTACGGCAATAGAACAACAAATCGATCATTTGTTGGGAGCCATCTAGTGGATTTTGATTGAAAATTTTAGCATGTGACAAGTGCATATGAAATAAGGTAAAAAGATTCGGCTAAACGGTGTGTTTACGCGCATTCATTCATATAGATGGCGCTTATGAAAATTACATACTAATGCTTGATAATACTTATTTAGAACTCTTCGCATTTTATAAAGGTTTTCTAATAATGTTGTACCATGAACAACATATGAAAAATCTGTTGGCTTGCCCTAATTTTGACGCCATGGCACGCCGCTGTCCACATCAGGCACACGGCTTGTATAATACTAACTTAGCTGGTGCTTCGGCGATAGCTTTAGTCAATTGCACGATACTCGAAGCCAGTTCACTTGCTGTGTTTGCAATAATTGTGTCGCAGTCAGCCGTTACCAACAGATCTGAAAAAAAAACAATTATAATTTATTACTTATTACAAAAAATCAATCAATCTGCCTAGCCTTTTCCCAACTATGTTAACTATGTTGGGGTCGGCTTCCAGTCTAACCGGATGCAGCTGAATACCAATATTTTACATTCCACAACCCAGTATCTGGGTAATACAATACCCCTTGGTAAGACTGGTTGTCACACTGTCAATGATCCACGAATGACAGCCGGGACCAATGTCTTAACGTGCTTTCCGAGGCACGGAGTAGTCTCGGTATGTAAAGATGGTCACCCATCCACGGACCAACCCCGGCAAGCGTAGCTTGACCTGATGGATCGACCCGTGTGGCTGTTATTACTTAGCCACGAGCTCCTTCCGAATACCTCCGAATTATTACTAAAAATATTAAGATTATTTTTACAAAAAATACATGCCTAAATTGCCAGTTATTTTTTTCCGGATAACCGGAAGATATAAAGCAAGATTATTGGCATACCTGTTATAGCTAATTCAAATTCTATTTCAGTCATGGGTGTTCGATTACTGTTCGATGTCCTGCGCCGCGGTGCGCTGTGAACAGAGGGTTGAGTGCTACGACCTTTCTTTCTAGATCACATGAAACAAAAGAATAATATAAAGTAAATAAAATATTTACAAAAATCATGCACATCTGACGGAAGATGCGTCGCGTATCGTCGATCTCGTAACGCCAGAACGGATAAGCGAACCTTACACACTCCACCGATGATGCGATAGTGCGTCGCGCGTACTAACGAAGTTACGCCCAGCGCATTTTGCGTCAGATGTGCGACCGCACTAGGTATACATTTTCGGATACCCAGTAAAAAAAATAAAATACATAATTAATTAAGTACTTTCGACAATTGTGAGCTGAACACTCAGCTCACAATTGTCGAAAGTACCAGTAAGTGTGAGCTAACTATCTCACAGAGCTCCGCGCTAGTATAATGTTACAGTACGCACAAGCAGTACTCACTTGAAGTAATCGTTCACATTGAACACTAACAGCGTCAGTCTGCAGTCACACAGCTGTCTTATCTGCGACAGATGTGTACTGAGAGTGTGTGAGCTCACCATCTCACAGAGCTCCTCTGCGTCGGCTACGAAGAGCGCGCGGTCGCACGGTTCTCGTAATGGACTTAGTTTTACCTGGAAAATACATTATAGTAATTGTTGAAGTCACAATATTATTATTATTAGAGATCATACAATTTTAAGTTACTACCTAAACACACATTGCTATAAATGATTTGAGTATTATAGAGAATAAAAATTGCAGTAAAATTTAATTTTGCCACATAATTATAAAAAGCCAGGAAATGCTACCCTTACTAGTAGGTTGGTTAGCAGCGTGAGACCTCTGGTCACGAGCACATTGTCCATCAATTGTTTGAGTTACTTAGACCTCGTCAGCTGCGTTGGACATGGTCATCCACTTAGCCACACAAAAATATCGCTTTACATCTCTTTTTATTTATCCACTAAGTCAAACTAATGGGAAAGTAGCATCCAAAGGATTTTTTTTAATAAACACATTTGTATATATTTAAAAAAATAAAACATGATTAAGTACATTAATTTAAAAGCAGCAAGCACTTGTGCATACAGTTTCGTGCCAGTTTTTCTCCTTAGGAACCTACTACGCTTAGGAATAGACAACTAGCTTCATCTTTCTGACTGACCAACTTCTTGACAAAACAAAAGTACCTGTAATTGGTTTATTTGTAATAAATGCTATGAGTTTGAGTTTGACTAACCTGCCCACCCTCGTTATCCAGGGTCCTGGGTATAGTCCTGGTCCACACAATAAGCGCGGGGTGGCACAACGTATGTGCCTGTATGATGTGTGCGCCGAGCTGTGACACCTCGTTCGGCACGTTTGCCATATACCAGCGGGCCCACAGGCTGGGGTGACCCTCTATGTTCATGTACTGCGGATTAACAGGAGAATGATCAATTATATTTCCCATGTAAGTTGATTATTATAAGACAAAGGGAGACCTATGCTAAGTGAGACAAATCGGGCTGTTGGTGATGAAGAAGTTGGTTATTAAAAAAAAAACATCTAATCTGATCTTAAAAAAAAAAAACAAATGTGTGCTGGAACACATATTAGAAGTGAAACTTCAACGGACAAGTCGAAAGAGCCCCTCTGCGTTGAAATTTTTCGTCGGTTATTAAAAAAAAAAATCTGCTGTTTCATAGAAAAGTGCAATACCTACGCGTTCAAAATGTATGGAACAGCTGTTTTTTTTTTTAATAAAAGACGAAAAATTTCAACGCAGGGGGGCTCAGAATCATGTACTGAATCCATGGTAACCGGCTTCGCGTCGATGTGCCTGCCACCCTGTATAGAAGTTTCACTTCAAAAATCGGCTATGAGCCTGTTGCCTTAAACTTCGCACAGATGCAGATTCCGGGCTGATATAATATTTTTTTTATGAAAAAATAACATGACACTGACTGATGGTACCCATCTCTCAACAACATTAATTGCGACATTTCAGCTACAACAGTGGCTTGCGTTATATAAAACATCTATACTAATATTATAACTGAGTTTGTACATAAGAGGTAATCTTTGGAACTACCGATCCGGTTTCGAACATTATTTCACTGATCGGAAGCTACACGGTATCGCCGAATGTCATAGGACATATCAACTGTTTACCTTCATACATTCTCCTGGCTTGTATATCTTGTTCATTCCAGCAGCTGTCTTCTTAGCAGCCTTCTCTTCTGCCAACTTCTGCTTCTTTATTTGCCTCTCTAACGCTGCATTTGATGTCTTCTTACTTTTGCCTTTTGGACTACCTACAAGTTGAAGCTCATAGTATTACTAAAATATAATTGGTGACAGGAACAATTATGCTTATTCTTAGCTTGTATGAAGATATTTATGCATTAAAGATGAAGGTAATTTTTGAAGCTTATAAAAAAAAAAAAATGTTTTAGTGTTTCTTCTTTGAAATGGATAGCTTTTAAATAAAGACAAATAATTGTTACAGGAGTTGTTATTAAACTTTGCATGATTTCAGAGTAGGTGTTTGCCTGCATACTTAGTTATTTGGCTGACTGTAGATTTGTAAATTGTTTAGGAATATCCCAATCAATTATTATTGTAGATAGGTAATTAATATAAAAATATTTCATTTATTGACATAACAATAATTAGTGCTTTATTTAGAACTGAAGGAGAAAACAGAACAAGGCTTTGCACTGCATATTAGGGAGCTTCTCTCTCTCTGAAATATTTTAATTCTAAATTGCCTAAATGGCTTATAGCCTATGAGTCACCGTTTTTGTACCTACATAGTGTAAAATAATATTTTGATAAAAAAGTAAGTGATAAATATTGTTATTGATTTATTGATATTTAATGAGATACTGCTTAGATTTAAAACTGAATAGACATAGTAAAAATGTTTGAATTACAATTTTTGAAATAGTGTTGTAAACATGTTGTAATAGCAGATAGAATGACAGGTCAACTACACTGTTATTATTGATGCTAGGTACATAATTATAACTTGTTTTCTTTAAAATATTTGTATGCCTCTCCATGGCGAGACATGTAGATCATAGCCCTATTATTGTACCATGTTTTAATGTAAATAAATATATTCTTTTCTTTTGCATTTTTGTAGAATCTCAACTTATTGTTCGTACTGAAAAAAGATAGAAGACAATAATAATTGCACAATTACAGTAAAAAATAAACTAACTACACCAACCTGCGCTTTTGCGTTTGACACCATTTTCTGTTGATTCCATTTCAACATCCGGACTACTGCTGCGATCACTGGAGGCTAAGTCAAGCACCTCATCTATTGCTAACAAAACATTCTTCTATTATTATGGTTATTTGACCTGTTTATTGTTTTTTTTAAAGATTCAGTATGTCCTTTTGTTTTGTAAAAAATAAACTAGTAATCAGCCGCATCCAGTGAGACTAAATCCGACCAAACCCAAAATAGTTGGAAAAAGGCTAGGCAGATTATGATTAATTTTTTGTTGGGAAAATATTATTTAAATTGTAAGTATATAATATTGTGTGATGTAAATAAATAAACTAAACAACTATAATCAGCAGCATTGCAAGCTGTGATCATCTTTCAGCTGAGATGATGATAATTGTTTTTGTTAATAATGAACCGATGATTTATTTTTGATACTGTATACCTCAGATCGAATAAAAAACCAAGACAGAGCGCTGTAAACAATACAGTGAAGCATGCCAAAACTACACCGCCGCTCTGTGCATACACGCTAACACGTACACATTTACAACCTTTTAAAATCAAACTACACCACACAAAGTGCACACATGTTTATGAAACGGGCTTCATTTCACTGTTGACAGCGCTATTTTTTTTTTATTTGATCTGGGCTGTATACTATAATCTAAAACATACAAGCATTATTGTGATTCAGCAGTACCGCGTCCAGGGTAATTTCACCAACCAGGCTATTATCATTGACAAGGTTATTTTCTCCAACAGACTTATTTTCAAGGATTGGGGGATTGTCATCATCCATGTCAATCTCACAGGGAAGGCTCCGTCCATTAAAGTCAATGTTAGAATTTGACTCATGATCCATTAAGTCACCTGAAAATACATTGTCATGAGAAATTTTACAGTTATTTACTTTAAAATTGTAAAAGCAAGTTATTTAAATAAAAGTAACTGTTTTGTTTATTGCCAGCTCTTCTGCATAGGAAACAACCAATTGGAACCATGCACCTAGCTTCTGATGTTTATGAATGTAGGTTTAGGTGACCTAAAATATTTTGAATGTAAATATAAAATTAATGCAATACATAAATCACTTAAATGGTGGAGTAAGGAACATCTTCCTTACAAATCCAACTGTAGTAGTACGTAAATGCTTGATATTTCACACAGGACCAGAGCCCAGAGCTATTTTAAAGACCTTCATTTATTTAATTCAACTCTTTTTTAACATGACTAAAAAAACAATCAGATTTCTGGATGACTAGAACTGGCCTGCTTTTACAAAATAATTTTAATTACTAATGTTGTATGTATAGTTGCTTTCAAAGTTTCGAATTGTGATTGTTAAGCAATAATGAAATCCGCCCCTAAGACGACCCACTGACCCAATAATGAGTAAAGAGATCAAGTCTTGATGAGGTACAAACCGTTACGATCTTTATATGTTCTTTTGTCTCCAATTCCTTCCAGCGGCGGTATGCCATCAAAGTCATCATCGCTCTCTCCAGAACTTATTGTGTATATTAATGGCATTTTAATTGACTAATTAATTTTAGTCTGTCGTTGAAAGCAACATCCTCCGCATGAATAGTGTTTGTTTGTTTTTCTTTTTCCCCGTGATTTTATTTACAGGATGCGGCTGTCATCTGTCAACTTGACACAAAGGCTGCGTTCCGAGTTAGGCTGTAATCGATTTGAGCGTACCAACACCCGTACCGAATAAGCGTGAGCGCGATAACGATGTCCCGTGAATCGTCATAGATGACGTCATAGCATGCTCCATCTTGCGATAACGCCGACCATGCCTTTTTATAAATAACACAGTGAGCGCTGTCAAAAATGACAGTTGTGTTGTTTTGTTTTGTTTTGAGTCGCAACATAAACATAACTTAGTTTAGACTAACGTGGCATTTTCGAAATTATGCTTCTGGCTACCTTCGCCACCTAACCCAAGAAGAAGAAGAAATTTGTGGACTAACACAAAGGAATATGTACAAGTTTTGACGTTGAGCGAGCACTGTGAGCGCGTCTTAGAGCGCGTTCACGAGCGTTCCGTATAGTTGGCAGCCCTCAGCTGTCTTAACTAAATCGGTACGCAAATTATTAATATCAGCGCTGTGAGCGATTATGTTCTAATACGGCCAAAATCAAATGTGGTACTTGACAGTGACGTTTTCGTTCATCAATTTGTTACGTGTATGCCATTTATTTTTTAAATATTTATGTTGAAAATCCTTGGGACCATAACCGGTCAATCAAGCCTCAATCGAATCAAGATCAGCTAACCGGTCGAGCCCCGCCATTACCATTTGGTAATGCAAACACGACCCCCTTAGAGCCCCGCCATCGCCATTTGGCGATGCCGTATACACGCGGCTTTAATCTCTATTTCTATTACTATAAAGTGCTAATCTGGACTGTGGATTATTTCTCTATGGGCCTGACGGATTCTCGTCGACTAAATCATTGGCAGACAAAAATATTCATGGACAAAATTGCAAAAAAATGTTGAATTTGACAGTTCACGCACGTCAGACGCGAGTCAAACTACGCTGGTCATGAGTGCTCGGTCCGCATGTATTTCGTTATTTTAAATGGTTTTCTTGTGTAAATCGACGGGAAGTGATATTAATTGCATTACTAAGTAGTTTTTACATCGTGGTGAATAATATGAACACTAAATAACATCGTTTGATACCTATTTTGGGCAACCAAAAACATGTGAGCAAAAGTGTCTGTGGAAAAAGTGATTGTGGTGTTGTTTTGTGTTTTGTGAGTGATTTGTGTCTGTAATCGCTGGTAAGTGCTTATTTTCTTTCATATAAATAGTTCAAATATCGTTATAAACGATAAATGAACTAAAATATAAACATCGTAAATTTAAAAACACGAAAATAGTTTTACGTAAACAGACGGTTAGTACCTATTCAAAAGTAGTAATTTTTCGTGTTTTTATTTACTGTGTTTATCTGTAAAAAATGCTCTCTTTATATAACTTATCTATTCATAATGTACCCTGCAAAATTTCGTGTAAATTGGAACAGTAGTTTTATCACAAATCGTCTTATCACTAAACGGCGCAGCCGTCGATTACAATGCGTATTTATGAATTCAAAGGGTTCCACTCGACATTTCTAAGTATTACAAAGAATCATTTGTCTAAACACGAACCCAAATCAACTAGCGATAACACCGGAGGCGAAACAAAAAACCCCGAGTGTTTTGTTTATTTAAGTGCGGTCGTAAATCTGTCACCGCGGGGGGTCGTTCGGTACTCAACGGGTATGGCACGCGCAGCGGGGAGGGCCTCTAGACTATTTACAACCATTCGATACGCTTCCATGTCGAAAAGAACATCAATCATGAATCAATGTTATTGAAGAAAATGTGTCATTTTCGACTCGGAAGCCTGTCGAATGGTTGTGAATAGCTATGCACGTCTTGATTTTGATTTATATCAGATGGGTCGTGTAATGACAGGGTGACGCTAAATAATTTAACTTTTTCGCAATCTTCGAATAAGGATGCACTGTCTAACAGGCATATTTAATCAATGTTTAGATAGCGGTACGTTTCCTGATTTAATGAAACATAGTAAAGTAGTACCAATTTTCAAATCAGGTAGTAAGAGTGATCCCTCTAATTATAGACCTATATCTGTGCTACCAGCATTGAGTAAAATTTATGAAAAAATCATGCTAAACCAGATGTTTGTTGCGACATTTTTATATATATTTATGGTTTTTTACTCTTTATACATTTTGTTTTAGATTGTGTCAAAAATTCAAGTTAGTTGTGTCAGCGACTCGTAATTTTAATAACTATTAAAAAATACAGTCCACATTTTGCCTACATTTTAATGTTGTTTCATTTTAATTCAAATGGGATTTTACATAGTCACCAGTTTGGTTTCACGAAAGGTAGGTCGACGACTGACGCAGGAGTAAAACTCATTAGTCACATTTTGGAATCCTGGGAGAAGTCACAGGATGCAATTGGCATTTTCTGTGACCTCTCAAAAGCGTTTGATTGCGTTGACCACAAAACCCTAATCTGTAAATTACACCACTACGGAGTTCGTGGACAAGCTGCTGATCTTGTTCTTTCCTATCTATCAAACAGGCAGCAAAAAGTATACGTTAACGGGGCGACGTCCTCAGGGTCTCTAGTTAAGATGGGCGTGCCTCAAGGATCAATTCTTGGCCCTTTCCTATTTTTAGTCTATATTAATGACCTTCCTTACATGATGGCCAACTTATCAGATATAATTATATTCACTGATGACACTTCTCTAATTTTTTAAATAGATAGAAAAGATACGGATGTCTTACATGTCCACAATAGTCTGGCAGTGCTTTCTAAATGGTTCGCAGCTAATAATCTTTTACTTAATACGAACAAAACTAAATGTCTTAAGTTCTCTTTACCAAATGTACCTCCAGTAGGTCTAAATTTAAAACTAGATGGCAATAAACTAGATGCTATTACGGAAACTGTATTTCTAGGAATAACCTTAGATTCGAGATTGCAATGGCGCGCCCACATTAGAGCTATTTCAGGTAAATTAAGTTCAGCTGCATATGCAGTAAGAAAAATAAGGCAGTTGACTGATGTAGCCACAGCTAGGTTAGTATACTTTGCTTATTTCCACAGTATTATGTCTTATGGCGTTCTGCTGTGGGGATCGGCAGCTGATGTAGATTCAATTTTCATTTTGCAAAAGAGGGCAATTCGCGCGATCTATAAAATGGGTCCTCGTGAGTCCCTTAGAGAAAAATTCAAAGAAATTGATATACTTACTCAGCCTTCTCTTTATATATTGGAAAGTATTTTTTATGTTCGCAAAAACTTAGGATTTTTCAAAATAAGAAGCGATTACCATAATATAAATACACGTAGTAAACATGAAATTGTGATACCCAAATTTAGATTAACAAAAACTAGTAAGTCATTTGTTATAAACAGTATTCGCTTTTACTACAAGTTGCCAAAGTCAGTTACAGAACTTAGCGATGGAAAGTTCAAAACCCACATCAAACGTGTCCTTATCAAAAAAGCATATTATAAGATTAAAGACTACGTTGAAGACAAGGAAGTTTGGCAATAATTCCTTCTGCACATGTGGCTTCCCTGGTACCTCATTAACGGCATAACTATGTAAATGTCTATTAACTTCTCCCAAACGATTCTACGATAATTATTTCATTTTACCCTTATTTTTACTTTTTTACATCCATGACATAATCTTTTTATTATTTGACCTTATATAGGTTCTTACAATATTCTAAGTATATATATATATTTTTTTATTTTTTTTTTATTAAATTTGTTTTGTTACAGCTGTAGTGGCAATCATGTCACTTGGTTTAAATAGGTCTTTATTTTTATATATCTTTTATAAAGTCAAAGTCAGTCAAACAATTTATTTCAATTAGGCACATAAAAGGCACTTATGAACGTCAAATTTACAAAAAAAATAGGATTGATTCTAGTCACCCCTTCCAAAAGGTAGTTTTCGTATGGAGAAGAATGGGCAAGAAACTCCACCGTTACTCTTTTAAAATGTTTTTACAATGTTTTGTATACATTAATTATATAATTATATGTGAAGACGATGCATCTAGAATAAGATTACTATACCACGATAGGTAAAAAAAAAAATGAAAAAAAAAATAAAGAAAAAAAAAATCAATTGCAGATAAATTAATTATGATAAATAGATACATGGTGCTCACATATTTACAAACATTGCAAAATTATACGATATTCCTAACATTTTAACAAGTAATACTAATAAGTCAGTGTGTGAGTTCAAGAAATCAGAGAATGTAAAATCAGAGTTATAAAAAATAACAAACTATATAATTAAATAAGCAACCAGTTTGATTTTGTCTAGACTCTAAATTGTCCTATGGAGCAGGACCAGCATGTTTCCAAGCATTCTTATCTTGGATATAATCCTCTAATTTGTAATATGCTTGTTTACAGAGTGTACTTTTAATATGAGTTTTAAATTTTATTTCATTTAATTGTAATATATCACAAGGTATTTTATTGTAACATTTAACACAGTACCCCATAAAAGATGTATGTACTTTAGATAATCTGAAAAATGGTTGATCTATTTTATCTTTATTTCTAGTATTAAAATTATGTCTATCACTTATTTTATTAAAAATATGAAGATTTTTTCTTACATACATAATATTTTCATATATGAATTGGCAAGGTACCGTCATAATATTAATCCTTTTAAATAGTTCCCTGAGAGATTCGCGACGATGTAGATTATAAATGGCTCTGACAGCTCTCTTTTGTAAAATAAATATGGATTCAATGTCAGCAGCCCGACCCCACAGTAAAATGCCATACGACATAATACTGTGGAAGTAACTAAAATAGACCAAACGCGCGGTTTCTACATCTGTTAACTGTCTTATCTTTCTAACAGCATAAGCGGCCGAGCTTAGGCGCCCCGCAAGAGATGTTATATGAGGTCCCCATTGTAATTTCTCGTCTAGCGTGATTCCTAGGAAAACCGTTTGATTACTAAATTCTAGTTTTTCTCCATTCAATATGATATCACATTCGCTACTTCTAACATTAGGTAATTTAAATCTAATGCATTTGGTTTTTTTTTTATTTAGTACCAAATTATTTACCGTAAACCAATCTTGGACTTGAAGAATAGAGCTGTTAACGTCGTCAAGATTTTGTGACCGTCGGTTTATTTTAAAGATCAACGATGTGTCACCTGCAAATAATACCATCTTCGGTTGATTTTGAAGTAATTGGGGTAAATCATTAATATAAACTAAAAAGAGGAATGGACCCAATATCGAACCCTGTGGAACGCCCATTGCCATTTCAGACCCCAATGAGTTTACGCCGTTTACTTGAACTTTAACTTTTCTATCTTTCAGGTACGATCTTAGTAAATCAAGAGCTGTATTCCTAATCCCATAGTGCTCCAGTTTCAGCAGAAGTGTTTCATGGTCTACGCAATCGAACGCCTTCGAGAGGTCGCAAAAGATTCCAATGGCATCTTGTGCTTCTTCCCAGGCGTTAAAAATGTTCTTTATGAGGGTGACACCGGCGTCAGTGGTACAACGCCCTTTGGTGAAACCGTACTGTTGTTCATGAAAGATGGAATTTTTATTAAAGTGATGTAACATTTGATTCAGCATCAACTTTTCAAACACCTTGCTGAGAACTGGCAGAATTGACACAGGCCTATAATTGTTGGGTTCCTTACTATCACCGGATTTGAACAAAGGAACTACTTTACTGTGTTTCATGAGATCCGGAAAGACTCCTTGGTCTACACTGGTGTTAAATATGAAAGCTAAATAAGGCGCAATAGTTTCGATGATACATCTACAGACTTTTACAGACATTCCCCATAGATCTTCTGTTGATTTAATTTTAAGATCTTTAAAAGCTTTTATAACAGCCTGGGGGTTTATATGCTGAAACCTCAACTCCAAAGGGCATGACTTTACATTTTTTCTAAGTAAGGCAGCAGAAAGCGCGGGTGAGGAATTTAAAGTTTCCGTAGTTTTAAGGGGAATATTAGCAAAAAAAAATCAAATTCCTGAGCTATTTCTACATCTGAGTTGATAGGGCCATGTGCAGCAGTATATACCTAGTTTCTTCAAAATTTTGTGAATGTGTGAACGTTGTAGGCTTAACAGACTGTAGATCTAGTAGACTGTGGACCATTTTATATTTTGCTAAGTACTTGTACGTGGTACTTGTTAATAGGCCTACACTGTCCTCTCATACCTTTTAAAACTGTAAAAATTTACTTTTAAAAGAGTAACCGTGGAGTTTCTTGCCGGCACTTCCATAGGAAACGACCAATTGGAACCGTGCACCTAGCTTCTGACGTTTCATAAGTGCTCTTGTAGGTTTATGTGAAATAAAATATTTTGATTTTGATTTTGATGAGGACGACGACAATTTTTTTTTTATTCCGTCTTTGAGGTTATAAAAACATATTGGACACATATTTTTTCTTTTTTTACGTAATCTAAAGATTACGGCGATACATTGAGGTAAAATGTGCCATGACGTCACGAGTAGGTATGTAGCACTATAAACATACTAGTGACGTAACGACCCCCACTCCCCAACTTAAAATGCGTTTTATCCAAGTATTTTTTTATTATTAAGATATAGCAAAAAATACGTGTCTAATATGTTTTTATTATCTGACTGAAGGACAATTTTTTTTTTTTTTACCCAGGCATCATCCATAATATCTGATCTTCACATTTATTTCCAGGCATCATTCGCCTAACTATAACGACCAATCTTTTATTTCTATTAGACACATCGCTTATCAATTGGATCTATAGTCACTAATCCTACCTACCTACTACGAACTATTAACGACCGACCACGATAACACATAAAATAAACTTCACCAACCCATATCTTCAAAAAAGTGCCCATTTGTGCACTGCCAATGGTGTTCCAAGAGGGATACCTACCCAAAAATAAATAAAAAGCGCGGGAAACAACATACACAGATAAAAAACCGACCAAGTGCGTGTCGGACTACGCACAATGAAGAGTTTCGTAGTTGAAATGAATTAATTATTAATCCCAATAAGAACAAACTCAACATTGTAGTTGAAAAACATGTTCTCTCATAAATTCCAACTGCACATGTAAGTTTGTACGCACAATATTGAGAGATTTACCATCTTATTTTAGGACCATAGACCTCTTATAGATTTTCCTGTAATCTATGAGTAAAAAACCAGTCCTCCCAGTTTTTTCAAAATTTTAAGCTCAGTACGTAGTTTCAGAGATAAGTGAGCGAATGGTGAATTTTGATCAATTTTCTTATACATCTTTAAAGTATTCATATTAAAATTATGAAAAATAAAATATTTGAGATCCTCGCAATAAACTCTTTCATTTGATATGTTACAATTCGCAAAGCTTTTTTTTTTAATTTTCTTAATTGCTTCCCAAAAGAGACCACCTTAATCAAAATTTATTTATTTACGTTACACGTTCATGTTTGGATCACAGAAATACTTAATAAATAATATGTATACCAAATTTAAACTTAATTGGTCCATTTGATTCGGAACAAATTGGCTGTGACAGACAGACACCGAGCCAGCCAGCCAGACACAGAAGGCTTCCGTTTTTTCTTTCTGAGGTACGGAATCCTAAAAATGGCTTATTTGACAGCCCGACACGAGCCAGACAGCCTATTGATTTCCCATAAAGCAGTCATATAAATCATGCTTATAACCTTTCAGCGCTGTTTTCGCTGTAGAGCTGTGTTCCGTTAGATGCTGCGATGGTGGGCCGTAGATTAGAGCTCGGTAGTTAGTGTTTGTTTAATTAATTATTGCTGGGAATTGTATGTATCGTCTGCTCTATCAATTAGCGCTTTCATGTTTCCTATTAGAGATGATTGTATATCGTGTTACAGAATGCGGCACACCTAGTTATGTATATAATAGATAGATTTTAATAGAGAGGTAGTTTTTATTCCTGCTACAGTTTCGTGTTTTTTATTAATAGCATCCTAGATAATTTAATTAGGTAAGTAAGTATTTAGAATAATTTGCGCCACAAGCAACTGGATCATTATTTACATGAGTTATCCGAAAAGACTGCCTTGTTGGTCGATTCCCAGGTCTGGTAAAGTGTCATTGGGTTTTTCCATCAGGACTTTATCAGCCCGGAATCTAGATTTGTGCCCAGTTGCTGGCAATAAGCTTTTAGGCGCGTTATGGAGATGAGCTAATATCTTTTTACAATCAGATTCAAAAATCCTCTCGTCTTTTATGAACCATAGACTAACTGCCTAGACAAACTAGTGTTGCCAGGGTATTATCTAACAGTGGGAACCATCTAATAGATAAGTAGTCGCCACAAGCTCACCCCATTACATGGGACTTTAACTTATCTGGCGAAATTTGGGTGTAATATGTACGACCTTCCGGGACTACAAGCGTAATGCTATGTTATGTTTTAAAATACTACCTATTCCTTTTCCTCCTATTCCACACAATTATCTTCAAGCATTAATATTCCGCTGTAGCGCTGCGCGATAAACAAAACAAATTGCACATGCGTGCAAGTTGCCAATTTAAGCTTATCGTTTCTTTAGGTATCTGTACATCACTCACAGAAAAGAAGTCTTAAGTAAAATAAAGAAATGTAATACAATATTTAAGCTTCGCCACATGCAGAAAGGCTGCGATGAAATTGTATCCTGTTCACGTTTTGTTTGCTCTTTTTGTCACTTTAATTAATTTTTAGGGTTCCGTACCAAAATGGTTAAAAGGAACCCTTGTGGTGCGACTCAGTCTGTCTATCACAGCTGGATATCTCAAGAACTATTAACTTGAAATTTGGAATATTTTTAGATGATGTTTACCCAACTATTTAGCAAATAAGAAAGTTTTTTTTTGCAACAGGGACTGAACGGTCTTCTTAAAAATTCGAAGTGGGGTTACTAGGGCATGTGGGGTATCATATAAAAAAGCGCTATTTGCAAATTCTCAAACATTTTTTTTTAAGGGTGACTTTTGACGAAAAATTTAAAACCTCCCCCCCTTATCTCTAAAATCTGACATTATTCTAAGTTTATGTAAAGATTACAGGAAAAAAAAAACAATGTCTCTAAATAGCACACTTAATCAGAAATCATCAAAAAAAATTACATTAGTTTCACTATCGGTCAAGACATGGCGCTGACCTAAAACTGCAATATTCTACATCACAGTATTAAAATTCTCTGACGAATCTAGGCCTCGCCGATGAAAATTTAAAAACAATTCACGGTTCACAACCAAAATGTGCTCCTTCCTACCTACTCACACGTTGCTTTGGGTGAAGCACAGTTGTAGTTTTTTCTCGACACAGAGCTTTGTTTTTGGGATAAAGTCATCCCAACTACGGAACCCTTCGGTGTGCGTGGTCCGACACGCACTTGGCCTGTTTTTTTTCTTGGTGATGGAGAGACTTAAAATTATAGCTGGAACAGAAACATCTGCCGAGGCGGCGAACTGTTACTAAGCCGACCCCGTTTGTCTTTTTAAAAAGAAAACAATAATTCTACTGGAACCACTTTAATTAACCACAGTACAAAAACACAGTTATACAAGTTTATAGGTACTTATATTTTGGCAATGTCCCTCTTAATTGATCCCTTAATTTGGGTACACTAGATAACGCGACGGCGTCCAGAATCTAACTAACTTAATCATACATTTTATTTCTATGCATTGGGTAAAAATGCAACATCAGTACTTTAGTATAGGAAAAGTACACTGCTTTATGTTAAAAGCTGACTTAGGCTTTATTGCCTTGTAATAAGGGTTATAACAGCTCCCCCTTTTAAACGAAGCTTTATCTCATCAAGATGAAGCGAAGTGAGATTGAAGATTTAGCTATTAAGAGAGACACTTTACAGCTTTTATTACATTATATATAAAAGTTACACAATTTTGAATAAAAATTGACAACATAGTGAATTAATAGTTTTACAATACATTAAAAGTTAAGGTTTCTATTTGACGAGAATTTGACTTTATTAACCTTATTAGTAGATTTATAATTTGGGTAATGAATAGGCAATGACTGAACTGACTTGTTGTCTTCTTCAGAAGTTGAAGATACTTCCGTCATCTCAATACTATTTGAAATTTTGGACTTGCGTTTGGTATTTTGATTATAACATTGATTAAATATTTGCACGCAGCATCCAGAATTAGAAGAATTTTTGTTCTTAAAATACCTATATAATTTATAAACTAAGTATAAAAATAAACACACAATTAGAATATAAGTAAAAGTAGAATAGTAAGGGCCATATTTGATAAAATGAGATTCCTTTTCCAAGTTATTCAATTCTTGCTCTAAACTATCCATTTGGTGAGTTGCATATTTGAGAGAATCTAAGTTAATTTTACTCAAAGAGATGGGCGACAAATGTGGTAAACTTTTATTAAATATGTCCTTCTTACAGCAGTCATCTGCTGTTATATCAAAGCTTATATCTAAAGGAGACTTAGTAAATAAAGAATAAGAACTAGTGGGTATCAATTGAACAGTTTTAGAATAACCAATACAATTAGGCGATAGTTTTACAATTCCTGTACCTGTAATTGAATGGTCATCAATATTTTCATCACACTTAATAGTTAACTTATTGGTATTTGATTGAACATATATCCATTTGTTATTTCTTAATTTTTGCCAAATATCAATTTCACCATATAATATTTTAGCATTGCATTCTGTAGGTAATGACAATGTTACCTCAGTTAATATTTTAGATTCACAATTAGGGTTACTTATACATGAGTATATAGTATTTAATTCACAGATAGAAAAGTTACTACTTATTATTTTACATTTGTCAAGAGTGTCCAACATAGCATAATGCATCCTGTCATCACTTAATGCAATATAAGAATTAGAAGGTTGAATTAAAGCAAATGTGTTATGTGAGTCATCGTGAGGTGTAGGTAGTGGTATGTTTTTATAGGTCATGAACTTATCAGGAGTGATCAATGGGATCTGTAATATAAAAATGACCTTATTATTGTAATAATAAGAACTAAATTCAGAAACATCAATAATAGAATGAATATTTTGAATCGTTAAGGGAACTGGAAAATCTAACCTTTTGCTTACTTGACTACTATGCTTAGTTAATTCTAAATAAAGATTTAAGGGACTTATAACACTAGGATGTAGTACATTAACCTTAGAAAATAAAATAGCATTTAGTGTAGTATCTAGTAAATTAGTTATAGCAAGTAAAGAACCTTCGATAATGTTAAGAAGGTTGTTTAACTTTGATGTATATATTAATTGGTTATCGGTCTTCGTAATTTGGGAAAATATTTCATTCATCTGATTAATTTGGGCGTTTAGTTTCATCTCATTTTGATTAAGTTTGTAAATAGTAGTGTTAAAATTATTTATGGTAGACTTGACAATGTGAATGTTATCTCTCATTAAACGAAATATTTCTGTTTCACTCTTTTTGCATGATTCAATTGCAGCATCATAGTTTCGGGCGTCATCTGCATCTAATGTGCCGAAAAATAACTTTAAGATTTCACCTCCGAATTCTAAAGATCGTTTAACTTTACTTGTCAATTGATTAGAGATGATATGCGATAATGATTGTAATTTGATAGAACTAGACTGGATTAAAACTTCGATAGGGCTAGACATGTCTTTGCATGCACCTAACTCTTGTGGTTGAATCTTGTTGCACAAATGTAGAGTGTCGTGTAACAGAGATTCGATTTTATTAAGATAAGGTTCTAAAGAAACTAAATCTACGTGGGTGATCACTTTCCAATGATCAGTATAAAAATTAATATTAGTAGTAGGTTCAAAATAAATCCCGGGGCTATGATAGATTGGGATGATGCTTGATTCGGTGCGGCTGAGGCATAAAGTGCCATGGCAGCACGTTATTCTGAAAATAAATATAGTACATAGGTTAAGAAGTAGAAGGCTTAATTTCGTTGGTGTGGTATTTAATAGCCTTGCGACCTACTTGTAGAGTTACATTGTGCTTGTTATGAACTTTGATAATTTTATAAGGGCCTTTCCATATAGGCGATAAGGCTTTACGGAGCCTATGATGTTGTTTGAGATAAACCATATCTCCTACCTTATAAGTAACGACACGGGAGTTTGTATCATAGTATTGTTTTGATTTTTCTTTACTATTTATAATGTTTTGAATGGCTTTCTCGCGACTAAAGCGCATTCTATATTGTAAAGCTCGAATATATTCGTTGTATGTATTACCAGAGCTTTCGTATAACGAGTTTGGAATGGATGGTTTATAACCATATAATAACTCGTGAGGAGTAAAGTTAGTCGTAGTATGAGGTGTAGTATTATAAGCTAGAATTGCAGTGAATAAGTAACAATGCCAGTCGTTCTGGTTCTCATTAACAAAGGATTTTAGATATTCTTTTAAAGTAGCATGTGAGCGTTCAAGAGCTCCATTGGTTTGTGGATGATACGGAGTACTAAAAAGGGCTTTGACCTTTAGTATTTCGGTCAATTGTTTAAATAATTCGGATGTAAAACATGTACCTAAATCTGTTAGAATGGTTTTGGGAAAACCGAAAAGAGACATAAAATGAACAAGGTTTCTGGCTATTTCTTCACTAGTAGCCGTAACCATTGGGTAAGCGCTAGTGAATTTAGTTAAGTCATCTTGTAAGGTTAAGATGAATCTAAAGTTTTGATAGCCTGCATCGGGTAAAGGACCTACGACGTCAAGGGCCAATCTTTCAAACGGCCTAGTGGATGTGGAAGTTATCTCCATCGGAGCTTTATTTGATTTCCTTAAAGGCTTATTAATTTGGCAAAGCTTGCATTTCTTTACGTATTGTTCGATGTCAGACCGCATGCCTTTCCAATAGTAGGCAGCTTTAATACGCGAATACATTCGTTGTGACCCTGGGTGACCAGCTATAACAGAGTCGTGGTTTTCTTTTAATATTTTAGGAACTTCTACAGGAGTAGGATAGATTAATTGATTTTTATATATGTGAACTTTTATATTGGTATCGTGGAAAATATAGGAAATCATATTATAGATTTTAGTAAACGTAAGTTTTGAAAATGGGTCCGTGAAATCTGGTAATGCAAGGTTGGTAATATTTTGGCAATCAATTAGTGAGTTTCTAAGCTTAATTAGTAAGTTATAAACATCTTTATAATTAGTTTCTTCATAGTGATGCACTTTAGTAAATAGAAAATAGTAGGTTTTATTTTTGTCATTAACACATTGTATTGTAAGCGGCTCGCGTTCGGAATTTAGTAAATCAGCAGAATTATCGAGCTGCGATAATATTTCTTCGCAATGAGGCATAGAGCAGTCAAAGTCTAAAGAGACTGGACAAGCAATTATGTTTAACTTAGATAAGTGTAATCCTTGGATACACTCTTCGATGATAGTATCTGGGACTGGGAGTTGATTTGTAAATTGAGCCTTGAAATATTGTTCGTAAGAAAAGTTATTTAAATTGTTTACGTCAATAGCATTGATAGGGCAACGGGATAGCGCATCGGCGTTAGAATTGAGACGACCTTGCTTATAAATGATTTCGTAATCGTATTCCTCAAGTTTGAGGCGCCAGCGAATGAGTCTACTACCCGGATCTTTTACATTAAATAGCCACACTAGGGGCCTATGATCTGTTATTATTTTGAATCTATTACCATATAAATATGGTCGAAAAGTTTTAACGGCGAATATAATAGCTAATAACTCTTTTTCCGTAGTTGAGTAATTACCTTCAGGCTTATTTAGAGTGCGCGACGCATAAGCGATCGGCTTATCTTTGCCGACGGGACCTTGAGACAGTATTGCGCCAATGGCAAAGTTACTTGCATCAGTAGTAACATTAAAAGGCTGTGAAAAGTCAGGGTACTGTAGAAGAGGGGCAGTAATTAATTTTTCTTTTAGAAAATCGAATGCATGTTGTTGTTCTGTGTCCCAGTGAAACACAACATCCTTTTTTAATAGAGACGTAAGTGGTTTAGTTAATTTAGAAAAGTTTTCAATGAATCGGCGATAATAGCCTATTAGGCCTAGAAATGACTTAATGTTTTTAGGATTTTTAGGAACTGGAAATTGCGATACAGCGCTGACCTTTTCAGGATTCGGAGATACACCTTTATCGGTGATAATATGGCCAAGGTAAGTTACTTCATGCCTTAAGAACTCGCACTTGTCTGGTTGGAGTTTTAAATTGTATTCACGAAGTTTGTCGAATACTAGTTGTAATTTTTGTATATGATCTTGTAGATTTTGACTGTAAACTATACAATCGTCAAGATAGATATAGCAATGAAGGCCTTGTAAGCCTGTTAACACAGTGTTCATAAGACGCTGAAATGTGGCAGGGGCATTTTTCAGCCCGAATGGCATTCTGGTAAATTCGTAATGACCAGACATGTCTGAATTTGTATTAACTGTGAAACCTGTTTTAGGCGCGTCCTTGGGACAAGTTTTCAATTGATGAAAACCACTTGTGAGGTCTAGCGTGCTGAAATATTTAGAGTGACCTAATTGGTCTAAAATATCAGTGATAAGAGGCAGTGGATAAGATTCGGAAACAGTGACGTCATTAAGACGGCGATAGTCAATAACTATCCTCCACTTTTGTTTGCCGGAAGCGTCCATTTTTTTCGGGACTACCCAAACCGGGGCGCTCCAAGGCGAAGTTGAATGTCGAATAATATTTTGGTATAGCATTTTACGAATTTGGGAATCGACTTCCTCCTTGTGGCATTCAGGGAAACGATATGATTTGACGTTAATAGGTGGAGCATCACCTGTGTTAATAGTATGCTCAATAGCATTCGTGAAGGTTAAAGGTTCACCTTCGACATGAAAAATATCCGTGTAGTGGGAGCAACATTCTAAGAGGGTCTTTTTCTCTTCATCGTTTAGATGAGAGCAACGGATAAGATTTAGTACTTTATTTATGCGATCAGTTTTCGAACAGGAAATAGCATTAATATTATAAGAGTTAGTAAATGAACAATCAAGTTCAAGGGGCGTCGCTGTTACGTGATAATCTTTTATTTCAATGTCACACTCTGTAGTGTTTAAAATGGTCACGTTTGTTTTCCCATTTGGTTTAATTGAGACAATGCAATTAGCGACATAAACGCCTTCGCGTAAGATATGATCTAGTATGAGAGCTTCATTGTTATGATATAGTTTGGGGGTATAATTTGATACAGTGCACTCGATAACTACTTCAGATCGAGCTGGAATATTGTATGAAGGTTGAGTATAAATAATAGGAATAGAATGATTTAATATGGAAATTGATTTTGAAGAGTAATCGATATTTGTTTTAAAATAACTGCAAAAATCGCTACCGATAATTCCATCATAATTAATAAGATTGATGTCATCTTTAGTGACATGGAACTTGTACTTATGTATATTACCCGATAAGTTGAACTCCATTTGGAAGGTACCTAGAGTTTCAACTGGAGTTTCAGAACTATTAATGCCCTTTAATTTGACAGTTTCGGTAGATAGACTTGGAAGTTTTTGTAAACAGGATTCTTTAACAATACTAATGGTTGATCCTGTATCAATAAGGAAACATAACTGTTCACGAGCGTGATAAGTATATAGATAAGTATGAGGTAAAGCTACCTTTTTGCAGTAGTCAATAATTTCGTATATAGGTTTAGAATTAGTATAAGATGCTTTTAATTTTTCGCTACATAAGTGACATTTTATTTTACGAGTATCACTAGGCGTAGTCAAACTCAGTTTAATTGACTGAGATGAAGATTTAGTAGGACTCATCTCTTTAGGATGAGATGCGAATTTAGTAGAACTCATCTCCTTTGGATGAGATGCGAATTTAGTAGAACTCATCTCTTTTGGATGAGATGCGAATTTAGAAGAACTCATCTCCTTTGGATGAGATGCGAATTTAGTAGAACTCATCTCTTTTGGATGAGATGCGAATTTAGAAGAACTCATCTCCTTTGGATGAGATGCGAATTTAGAAGAACTCATCTCTTTTGGATGAGATGCGAATTTAGTATAGGTTGTGTCATTTATAACTCTGTTCGATTTTGGCAGACACGGTACCAAAATCTCGTTTAGTTTAAATTATCATCGTTAATTTTAGCCGTACTTTCACACGTGTGTGTAGGTGCGTCATTAGAGTTAGTAGGTGCCGAGTTACGGTCACGTTGTGCATTGTCAGTGGCTTGCCGTTGCTTCATATTATATTGAAGCTTGCGACACTCTTTAATTACGTGACCAGCATTTTTACAATAATTGCAAGTTTTAGGATTACTTTCGAGATTAGTATTAGAATTAGGAGACGGTGAATTATTGAAAATTTTTGAATCTCGATGATACTTTTTATTCTTAAAACATTCTGATGAATTATGACCCGGCTTGTTGCAAGTAGAACACTGTTTAGGAGTTTTTAAGTTAGATCTAGATAAGTTGTATAATTTTTCTTCATCAATAGCATACTGTATAGCTTCATTGAGATTAGAGGGATTTTTGCAACGGACAATAGTCGATATGGAAGGGTTTAACCCTAACATAAAGGTGTTTAGGGCAAGGTCCTCCATGGCTGCTATTCTGCCAGGCAGTTCCTTTTCATTTTTGCAACTATAATGTATGTCTGACTGTATACGAGTCAATATTGACTCCACCCTTAAAGAATAAATAGTGACATCCTCATTGGATAATTGCTTACAGTGTTGCAAATCTGATAATAAATGTGTGGCGTGCTTTTTCTCCCCGAAAGTAGCCTTTAGGAAGGTCTTTAGCTCCGACCACAATGAAAATGACTTAAGGCTGCATGCAACCTGTGCTTTACCTTCTAGCTGTGAAATGACGAATTTACATAACACAGTTTGTTGGTCTAGAGAAGCCAAGGACATGGCATTCTCACAATTTGTAAGAAATGCAGGGAGGGTTTCCCTGTCACCATTATAAGGTTTAATAAATTTGGTTAAAAAAGATAATGTAATTTTGTCGGACATTTCTTTTGATTCAGGTAGCTCTTGTTTAACAGTCATATAAGATTATGATGTGTTGGACAAAATTAAGTTAACAGTTAAATAATAAGAAATAGAAAAATACAAAACAATTAAAGTCAGTGAAGATAGAAATGCACAATTTAAAATTATATATTATATAGACACTTTGAATTAGGAAAATGGAAGTTCACAAGAAACACTCACAGTAACACGATAATTGCTGACACCTGCATTATCGGGTGCGCAGTGGGAACTCGGAGTCCGGAGTCACGTTGCGCTGTGACGTATCGGAGTTGACTTTCACACGGTTGGTTTACTGTGGAATTTCTTGAGTTTGAGGTGGTGAGTTAGACCTGGGGCTGCTGGTGATGTTGATGCCGTCTGGAGCTGACTCACACTGTACAGTGGAGACTGGCTGTCGTCCAAGGGTCGATGTGGCTGGAGCGGGCTCAAGCTGCAGAGCTGAGGCTGACCGTCGTCCAATTATTGATGTGGCTGGAACGAGCTCAAGCTGAAGGGCTGAGGCTGACCGTCGTCCAAGTAGTGACGCAGGCTTGACCTTGGGTTAAGTCTTACTGTCGGTCAATTGAACGGGGGGCTGTAGATTCGGAATGCCAGTGTCTGTTTGACTCAACGTCGTAAGACTTCGTCTCTGGCATCCCACTTCTGACACCAATTTGTTACTAAGCCGACCCCGTTTGTCTTTTTAAAAAGAAAACAATAATTCTACTGGAACCACTTTAATTAACCACAGTACAAAAACACAGTTATACAAGTTTATAGGTACTTATATTTTGGCAATGTCCCTCTTAATTGATCCCTTAATTTGGGTACACTAGATAACGCGACGGCGTCCAGAATCTAACTAACTTAATCATACATTTTATTTCTATGCATTGGGTAAAAATGCAACATCAGTACTTTAGTATAGGAAAAGTACACTGCTTTATGTTAAAAGCTGACTTAGGCTTTATTGCCTTGTAATAAGGGTTATAACAGAACGATGACACGAATAATGACTTTATCTTAGTGATATCTTCATAATGGCATCTATAAGAATAAAAGAGTAGGTACTTAGGTAGTTAATTATAACAACAAATTAGGTACTCGTAGTAGTAAGCACAATAATTTATCAATTCATTGTCAATCGACAAAGCCCCAACGTATTATGTTCAGCCGTAAGAAAAACGACAATAAAAACAGTCCAGACAGACGAAACTTCGCACATAACAATCAGTGTTCCTCCTTCCTCTGTCCAAATAGAAACAAAACACTTACGGATATTGGGATCCGCTTTTATTATCTTTCGGGCTTCACTAAACAGGGTGGAACTATCTAACTACGTCCTACCTACATGGATACTCTCGATTAAGGTAGGTAGGTAGAATACCGACGCTCGGTTATAAGGGTTTTTTATTTTTAATTAATGGTGACCATACATACACCAAAATAATATACTTACCTACAGAGTGGCAGGGAGGGACATCGACGCTAAAACTGTAACCATAAATCAAATGAAATCAAATCAAAACGTTTATTGCAAACCATAATGTAGGTACTTACAATTACAGGAGGTAAATAAAAATATAATAGAAACAATTATGGGCACAGCAAATTTTTAAATAGGTAGAGTACATAGGTTCAGTAGTAAGGTTTTTGGTTAAAATCCCCAAAATGGCTTAAACATCGTCTTCCGTCACTGGTGACTGATGATGCCACGGCTTCAACTGAACATAGCTGCCGATTGGACAGTTTGAATTGATCGTGTGTGGTGTATATGACTGAGCCGCAAATTGGATCAAGCCTGCAGCGTCATGTCGATTGAACGATAAGCGTGGTGTATGGCCACCATAAAATCCGAACCAATGCTGCTAGAACTATATGCGGCGACGTATGAAAATTCAGTGGCGAGTAGGGCAACCGTGGGCGGTTGCCCTACTCGCCATTGAATTTCACACCCCAAGTAAAAAAAAGTTAAAACTTTATTATTTTTATCCTTATGTAGGATACAATAAAATAAGTTGGGTTTAAAAAGTAGATAATATTAACGATATTAAAATTAACCATCAGAGTCTTGACGATTAGAGCGGAGAACTGAATATTATGTTGTTTATTCAAGCATACGAAGGAAACGACAACATTATGACATTAAAAATTAACTGCTGTGTACTCAACTATCGGAGTAATCCTGAGAATGTTATAAAATTCTCGAAAAACTCCTTTCTGCAGCAACTGGTGTACCTACCAGTTGCATCTGCAGAACGGAGTTTTTCCGAGGTTAAAACTTATTTGAGGAATTCGTTGATACAAGATCAGATTTCAGCTCTGGCTGTTCTCTCAATTCAAAATGACGTAGCTCATTCGTTAGATTTAGGGCCTATGGTCCTGGGGCCCTAATCTCGGGAAGAATCTCGAGAAGTAGGTACTTATTTATTTATTTATTTAACAGTTTATGTACACACATATAAATAGACAAGAAGAAAGGAACAGAAAAATACGTACAAAGGTGATGCTTATTTCTAAAGAAATCTCTTCCAGCATACCTGCGATAGGAAAGTAGTTAAAGAGATGTAGACAACGTGTGTAAGATTAGAAGAGAAAATAATATACATAAAATAAAAACTCTTAATTATTCACTAATTTAACCATAAACATACAATATGAGAATAAACTTACATAAATACTTCTAAACTAAATATCACTAAAATAAATATACTTAAATATAATGTAGCATAAAATAATAAATACAAAATATGCAACTATGACGAAATGGACAGATAGTGTTCTTTCACTCTTCTTTTAAAAATTGCAACAGTTCGGCAGTCCCTAATGTCAGGCGGAAGTGAATTCCACAACCGAACCGCGTGCACGCTGAAGGAGTAGGAGTAGAAGTCGGTTGAGTGGGGAGGAGATTTAAGGAGATTTCTAAGATGCGACCTGCAAGGAGCATCAGAAGGACGGGCGTAGGAAAAGCGTTCCCGCAGATAGGATGGTGTTTTAGGGTTGTGAAGGATATTAAATAGCAGACACAATATCCGAGAGTTCCTGCGAAGTCGAATAGGGAGCCACTTGAGTATTTTGCGAAAGTTAGAAACGTGGTCATACTTTTTAAGGTTAAAAACAAAACGAATACAGATGTTTTGCAAACGTTCAAGTTTATTTAAAAGCTCCTCGGTGGCATCCAAATAACAGGCATCAGCGTAGTCAATGATGGGCTGTATGAGAGTTTGAGCAAGGGAGATTTTGGTACTAAAGGGCAAGAAGCACTGGAGACATTTCAGCGAATGGAATGTGTAGTGCACTTTACGACTGACTTGACCAACATGGGCAGTCCACGAAAGGTAAGAGTCCATGGTAACCCCCAGGTTTTTAACGGTGTTTGCGTATTCAATCTGAACTCCATTCAGACAGAGTGGAGACAGCGACGCAACATCGAGCCTATTCCGCATATACCTGCCGCCGATAATGATGGCCTGGGATTTCTTAGGATTGATTTGCAGTCCAAAGGACCGTGACCACTCGCTAATCAAATCCAGGTCACTGTTCATGGCAGACACTGCTGCTTCCGCATCTTGCCTTAAAAAGTGAGTGTAAAGCTGCAGGTCGTCCGCGTAGAGATGGAAGTGGGAAGAGATGACTCTGGTGACAGAGTTAATGAAAATAGAAAAGAGAAGAGGAGAGAGAACGCCACCCTGCTACCCTGCGCCACCACACTTACTTTATAATTAAAGGCTAAAATATGATGCTCTGTAAGTAAAAGGCAGTTTATAGTTGGAGTCTGTTGGAGGACCCCTACGTACGATTGACGTGTAAAAGAGTTTGTAGAAACTACAAAATTAAATACAAACCTAAATACAGAAATAAAATCATTTAATATTTACATGCAAAATAGGGGGGGGGGGGGGGACGTAGGGTTCGAGCTTGCTTCGTTTGCTCTTGCATCCTTAAATTTCTTGTTTCTCAAACTTTTCTACATGAGTCGATAAAGATACTCCTATTTCTGTACGCGCGACGTGACTGTAGTAGAACAATAATTCTATGACAACTTCATGTAATTGTTCTACCAGAATCACGTCGCACCGTCGCGCCGCGCCTGTCTGTGGGAGCCTGTAATGGTCCGCTATAGTTGAACCATAATAATAGCTAAGTACCAATCGGAATCGTCCAGATCGAACATGTAACCTATGCTTATCATGTCGAGTTCAATTGAAAATTCAGGACACACAATCTTGTCACTCCGGAAGCTCAATCAATCATTCAAAAAAACCAAGGCATACGACTACAGGTATGTGTCTAAGCCCGTAGGTAGGTAGGTACCTTCCTACAAATCAAATTCCGGTCGCATTGCGCGGTCCTGCCCAAATTCCGGATAGGTTTAAAATCGGTCGTAGTCAACTAAATTATTCAGGAGCTCATTAAGTCAGTATAGTTTCACGTACTAATGGAGCAATATCCATCGGTACCAAACAACGAATGAAGGATGGATCGTGAAATAAATTCACAGCAAATTGAACAATTCATGATTTAATAACATAACTACATAAACTACTACTATACTATATACTACTTATTACTTAACATAACATCACGCCTGTATTCCCCGAAGGGTTAGGCAGAGATGCCATAGTAGGTACAACCACATTTCGCCAAAAAGCAGGACAGTATCAGGTTTTATTTTGATCTAAATATGATTCGCAAATATTTACGAGTATGTATAGAATT
The DNA here is from genome assembly GCA_916701695.1 of Agrochola macilenta. NCBI lineage: Eukaryota > Metazoa > Arthropoda > Insecta > Lepidoptera > Noctuidae > Agrochola > Agrochola macilenta. The sequence goes on along the minus strand of OU753573.1, from coordinate 19,174,833 downwards.
AGAATCTCAAAAATCAATATAGGTACCAAATTACCTCTCTAAGTTCATATAATCCTATTGAATGACTCTTCCATGAAATTACGATATTTGACGCCAATTCTAACTTAAAGAGTTGTATTGCTGATCCTAATGATTATAATTCTGTAAAGCCATATTTGTTACGGGCGCGAATCATATTTTACTCAACATACAATCTGACGCTGACCTGCAAATTGCAAAAAACGTAAGAAAATTTGAATTTTGCGGGCTACCTTAGCGCATCCCCCTTAAGTCCCATGTATGATGATGATGTGATGGTGATCTCGTGGTGATTGGTGATGTGATTTAATATGATCATAATTTTCCCTTTTGAGGAGCTCGTGGCTAAGTAACAACAGCCGCACTGGTCGATCCATCAGGCTAAGCTACGCTTGCCGGGGTTGGTCAGTGGATGGGTGACTATCTTTACATACCGAGAATCCTCCGTGCCTCGGAAAGCAGGTTAAGCCGTTGGTCCCGGCTGTCATTCGTGGATCTTTGACAGTCATTACCTACGAGTCGTCAGAACCCCGAAAGCCTGACACCAGTCTTACCAAGGGGTATCGTATTACCCAGTTACTGGGTTGTGGAGGTCAGATAGGCAGTTGCTCCATGTAAAATATTGGTATTCAGCTGCATCCGGTTAGACTGGAAGCCGACCCCAACATAGTTGGGAAAAGGCTAGGCAGATTGATTGATTGATAATTTTCCCTTTTGCAATTGATTCGTCTGTTTGTCGGCGTAGAAATGTATGGGACATTTCTATCTGCCATCAAGTTACCTCCTTTCTAGCCATAAATCATCTTTCACACAATCCATCCATCGTTTGTGATTATTGAATGTTAAAATTATGCAAATTGTGTGAATTTAGAACACGTCTGTTACAGCACTTACAGCCTACAGGCAGGCACACTATAAGTAGTTTTTTGTAGTTCTTAGGAATCAAATTTAGCTGCATTGCATCATCAATGACATAATCAATCAGAATGAATTCGTGATTGTGAGATTTGCTGGCAGGTAGGTATCTACCTACCTAATCAGAATGCAAAAACAACTACTAGATACCTACTTAGTACAAAATTTGGCACTTACCTGTACCGATTTTTTGGTAGGTAGGATAGGAATATTAGTTACCTACGAGAACCGCATATTGGATTTTAAATTGACTTTATTTATTTGAACTAGGTTCCAATACAGGGCCAAATTTAATTAGCTACCAAAACTCCGCAGACGTGATAGGTATCAATATTCTAAACACGATAAAAAAAAAACAAAAAGATTTGATTTTCTTTTTTGGGGGTCAACGACCGCTTGTAGAATTGTTACTTGAAGTATGAGTTGTAAAATCTGTTTTATTTTGTTTTATCATATTTAGATATCGATACCCATCACGTCTGTTGAGTTTCGCTAGCTAGTTTAATTTGACCCTGTAGATAGGAACGTACATTGATAGCTCTCTGTGATCTAACTGTTTTGGATCAACTTCATCATTCCGCCGAAAATCATCCACTACTGGACATAACTCTAGCCTTTAGGCATCTCCCAAGCATCGTCACGTAATGGCTTCTCTGGTTCTCGCATCCAACTGATATCCACAACCTTCACCAAGTCATCGCATTCCACCTTGTGTTTTTAGATATATACGTTTTTTAAAGTTCCTGTACCTATCCACAGGTACAGGAGTCGTTTCAGGTTTCATCTTACAAGAAGACAACTAGGTATTTCATCCAGGTAAATGAAATAAATCTTCGACTCATTCAGATTCCTGTAGGGACATCAAGCAAGAGCGTGTACTTGATGACTTCCCTCGCAGTCTCTTCATTGCAGTACTTAATTAGAAAATTATTCAATGAAGAAACTCAATTGCCCACAGGCACCACAACAACTGTAGTGCAAATGTCAGTGCACGTTTAAGTTCCTACTACAGCACAAGCAGCGGTTAGAAACCGTGAAAAGAATAAAGAAAACATAAATGCAGACAGACTGGCCCACTAATTAAATCTACAATCAAAAATAGACCTATCATAAAGGAGGAAAGAGTCAAATACTCAAGATCGCATCACAAAACGCCGTACGACTAAAGGCCATTTTGGGAGCAAATAAATCAGGCGACAACGCTTAGGTATTTACGCTCAAACAAAACAAACATGAACGAAGCTTTTTTTGATCTCTCGTGTCTGTTTGTTCTAAAATGTTTGCTCTATGTCTGACTGAGGGCTACGCGTTCCCTCCACTCCAGTCCGTCTTTGTTTACGGGGGCGAGCGGGCGTTGCACCTCCCGCCACACCGACGCGCACGCGTGACTAATTTAAAAATAAAACTTATATTCACTGCTGCACATCCTGTGTTCCATGACTAAACTGACTTATAACTTATTCCCAATGATACTTATTTCTATCAAAGTTTAAGTTTTAACTAAGTTTGTGGCCAAACAAAAAAAGTTTTGATTCGCATTCCATTCCGCGTGCAAACTTGTGCTAAATCTCTCAGTATTTTTTATTACAAGGTTTATAGTGCTATGCAACCAAGTCTGCTCCTCAGTGTAAATATTTGAAAACCGAACATAGATAAACAAACAAACTCTTTTTAGTGCACACGTGTAAAAGTTATGGATGTGTATCCGAATTTCTAAATCATAAAAAAGTAAAAATGGATTGGCGCGAAAAACTGTTTGGGAAGGTGTTGGTCAAGTGTGAATCGGGGACTCAAAATGGGAAATTCGAGAATATAACAACATTGGAGGCTTTGTCCGACTGTGTGGATGAGGGTGAGGGAGCAGTGTGCGGAATATACTTTTCATTCGCGAATATAAGTGATACGAGTGACGATTTCGGTGTTCGTTTAGAGGATGTCTACAAGCGGGTGCATCCTCGTTTGAGGATTGTGCAGGTGGTGTTATGGGCTCATGTGGGCACACCTGAGGGACTGGTGGAACGGGAGGCAGGGTTCCGGAGGAGTTTGACCGGGAAGCCGTGGTTTGCTGTGCCCTTCCACGATGTTGATACAAAGGCAAGAATACATAGAAAACAAAATAATTTTGAGGGATAACATTTATATTTGTCTGTGTTTTCAGCAATTTAAAGACCTTTCGTGCCTGATAAAGAAAGGACGAGAGTTTAAATAGCAGCTACTATAATAGACTCGTTAGACAACGTAGAAACTTTTCAGTTCAAAATATTGGCCCCAGATGACCATAAGTCACGATAAGAGTCGTTTTGGCTCTGCACTTAGTCTGGCGGTCTGGCCACACTCCAAAGTGAATACAGACATGATTCATATAGAAATGGATCCCCAAACGACGTTGAACCTTGACCATAGAACTAAGGAACTTTCAAAACTACATATTTTATATGAAACTAGCTTTTGCCCGCGGCTTCGCCCGCGTGGATGTTAGAAAATATCCCACGGGTACGTACTACCGGGATTAGTTACATCATACCTAATATCCGAGAAAAAGTCGTTGATTCCTACCGCTGCTTCCGTGTTGTAATCATAATTATTTTGTCACGCGTAATTTTGAATCTGTGATATCTTTTAAAGTATTCATTTTAATGATATGATGTCAAGGCATATTTTAATCTAAATTAAATGCCCAATTTAAATAATATATTTTATTGGATAAGGATAAATAAAATACCGGTCAAAATAGCTTCGGAAATAACAATGAAATTTTTATCAAATTCTGAAAGATAAAAATGGTTACTGTAGGTCATCCTTAGAAGATAGACATATGCTATCGCGGACTTTATTTTTGAACTTTTTGAGATACAATTCTGTAAAACATAAATTTGATGTATCTCTTACGGCTTGCGCGGGGCACGCCAGTAAAGCTCCCAGTCGGCATGATTTTTTCCGACATCTTCGGCAATAATCGTCATATTTCAGCCAATTTACACAAAACCTTAATGTATTATACACAAAAACTCTTGAATCACTCTATCTATTTAAAAAAACCGCATCAAAATCCGTTGCGTAGTTTTAAAGATCTAAGTATACATAGGGACAGACAGCGCGAAGCGACTTTGTTTTATACTATGTAAAGATATCACTGATTTACGGTATAATTCAGAAGAGCAGCGTAGTTCCCATAGACCACAATAATTCCATTGCCATTTTGCTATTGCGGTCAGACTTTCATCTTTGTTAATGCGCGCAAAACATTTTACAAGAAATAACCAACGTTATAATAGAAGCCCTACCTACACGTAAAATAACCTAAACCACTTTTCAATTTCGTGGTTTTTAAAATCAGTGTGTACTAAATAAGTATTTGAAACCAACCATTCGTTCACACTCGTGGCAACAAAACTCAAAAGCATATACATTAATGTATACTCGTATGTTCATCTTCACTAATTGATGCTTTAAAACTCGCATGATGAAACCACTAATAACCTCTTTTAATCTTCGACAGCTCGAAAAACAAACTTTGGAAGCTTTCAAGCAAATTAAACAAATCTTAATGAGAAAGCAAAATATCTCAAACGTTAACTGCTTACTACATCAAACGCTTGAGTTAAAACTTGGCTCAAACACTTGAAGATATACCTTTAATAAAATTTTACCTTTGATACTTTGTGGGAGTTTGCTTGCGGGTTTTGGTTAGAGGCAAGTTTATTTCGCCTTTTTAGCTAATGGTAGTTTTAAAGTCAATGCTAAATGGTAATAACTTAGGATAGGTAAGTAATTTGTCTGTTTGGAAAATAATTACATTTCCTTCCATTTATTAGGTAGTAGGCGAAAATAACAGGTTTCAACTATATTTAACATTTTACTGCACCAGGAAACTTTCTCAAACCCAGAATATGACGGACCCACGAAGTCGAACTCCCGAAAGATTTAAAGTGAAACGAAGAATTTCATAGAATTTAGTCATATACAGATTGAACATTCAGCTATTATCAAAATCAAAGCGTTGTCCTGACAAAATCTCGTTTATACTTTTCCATATCCACATTAGCATTCTTGTAAGACGAAAGAGACTAGTCTCCACGACACAGGGAATCCTAGTGTGGAGGCTGATATGAATTCTGAAATGCTCTCTTGAATAATAAAGTTATAATTTATCCATACAAAGCTCAAAATATCCATACCGTTATCCGTTGCATCAACTGCAACAAACCTAACTTCATCTATATATAAATCCCACAGTAACCAATGTCAATGGACATCACAATATTATCATGCCTCTCTTTGTCGGTAATTTTCAAACACTCACAATTTGCCGCTACCGACACGCGACATGCATCGCTATCACACATTATTATGACATTTATAGACTTTGTTCCTGTCGATAACAAACGTATAGTTTCTGCGAATGCGCCGGTAGTAATAAATAATGATACAATGTTAGCATATATTATGATGTTACATTAAAATCTACCTACACTACACTAGCGTTTGCCCGCGACTTCGTCCACGTGAAATTTCTTGTTCCCCTGACCCACCACGTCGCGTATGTCGAATGATCGAATCGCATCGCCCGCCCGCGCTATTTGGTACTTCGTTTCCGCTTAGCGTTCTTTCAGACTTTTTTCTTTTTGCTAGGCTCCTAAGGGTCGTAGTGTTATGTTAAGCTATAGCCTTTAACCTTCCTCGAGAATTAGGCTATCAAATCAATCAATCAATCTTCGTTGCCTGTTCCCAACTATTTTGGGCTCGGCTTCCAGTCTAACGGGATGCAGCTGAATACCAAGCGGCAGCCATACCATGCAGGCGTTTCGGAGACGAGTCCTCAATTACTTTAGCCACCGCCCAGAGGCGAGCACAAGAGACGCTGCCGCAAGATTCGGAACGAGCCAATGGTTTATTTGGCGATTGCTGTATGCTGAAGGAAAGCATCCGTTTAAATTCCAAAGGGTGCAGGATATCGTGTTAGCCGATTATCCTAGAAAAGTGCAGTTTTGTAGATGGCTGCTGCAAAATCTACACTTGAACATTTTATGGACCGACGAGGCAACATTTACAAGAGTAGGCATGTTCAACGTTCACAATGAACACTGGTGGATAATAATTGGCCGATAAACGGCCATATCGTCGAGCAACTTTAACTTTTATAATTTTTTTTTTTTTTTTTCTATAGCTTAGTGAAATCAATTATATTTACAATGTACCTAATAACATAAATATTATTAAATCATATTAATAACTATGTACTAAATAAAACTAATTATACAAATAGATACAAAAAACAAAAGTACACTTAGGCGTCGAAGTATTCGTCCGCATCGCTGTCATCCGGAAACGTGCCCAGAAGACTGGCAGCATTGCCACGTTGAATGGCAATGCTAATTCTTTGGCCAAAGAACGAGCCAGCCCTCTGGTCGCGTGAAGTGTCGACCAGTCGGCGAGTAATTTCCTTTATAAAATTAAAATTGACTGTCATTAAATGTGTCATAACTGCCAGTTGACGTTAGTTTTTGTTATAAGGTAACCATAGCAACGTCATTTTCCGGAAAAAGAGCGGACAGTCATTGGTTCACCGAATTTGTTGTAACGTGTAACCATAGCAACATCAGCTTTCGGAAAAATCGAGGTCTGTCATTGGTTAACCGTTTATGTTATTACGTAACTGTAGCAACGCCCGCCTTATTGGTCAACAGAGTTCGTCAAATTCGTGAATCCAGCCTCGTAAGAGTTCGTCATTGTTGTGATAGAGCTGACAGAGTTAGACAAGCATGACGTCATGTAGGTTAGCCACACTTGGGACTGGGACATTATTTTTATTATTATGTTTTGATAGACAATTTAAGATAATTAAGGAAAGTTAACTTTAACAACTGAGTTAATGTAATACACTATTAGCAATGAACTGAATCAGAATCAAGTATTTTGTATTACCAATTCGAGGTCCCCCTGTATAAATATAAATAAATAAATAGAACTAATGAACTTCGATAAAGTACTAATTGGACCATTGTACGATATCAAACTTTGAAATCCTTTTAAAGTTCGAGACGCAACAAGCAAATGATAACACCCATAATGATTGATGATTATGGTTTCTCATTTGATTCAAACCACTTTGCCATTATCATGTATATGTTGGACTACCGAAATCAAAATTGCCTACCGCTGCCTTTCAAAATAACATGGATCCAACCCGTTTCCATCCCATTAGATAGTAGAAGATCAATATCGTACTATTCTAAGTAAAGACAAGTCATTAATCACAGACCGCTTCCGCGTTCATCCGGAAATTAAGAAAATAGTCCATCAGCATTCAGCTGGTCAGTCCCACGCAAATTGTCAGTCATCAGGGCGAAACGATCGAGGTCGTCAGTAATGGATTGAATCTGTCATTATGTAATCCAGATGTCTCAAAACCGAGCACTGATTATATTTGGTTTGGTAGCGAGATGATATATCAAAGATTAAATGAAGGAATACTACGAAATACTCGTATAGTACCTACACCATCTTTTGTAGTATCTTGAAATTGGACGACTTCGCGAAATGCATGATCAAATTGATCAATGTAGTAACTACTAATAATACCATAATACCTACTGTTAGCATATTATGCAATATAAAGACGAAAACGATCATGACAGTACAGTTATATATATATTTTACAAATCACATCGTTATTTCAAAAGTCATCCTGAACGTATCAAGAAAGATGCAAGAAATGCACCTCACGCAAGCAAGAACGTGAAATCCCCTCTATAACTACCAGGCGTTCATAAAATCCAAGGAATGAATACCTTGTCCACATCTGCATAACTACTACTACGGACTACCTTAGAAAGTTCCTAGGTTCATTGAAACGGGGGCCCCTAGTAATTAAGGGTAAGAGCCGAGGGTTGCGCCAATCCCATGTATCACCCTAAATTACTCTCTCCACCCCACACTTTCGCTTAGAGGGGCTTTTTTACATGTACACAGGTGCGTTTTGATACATTAACGTCGCCTGTTTAGATTAAACTAGCCTCTACCAGCACAGGAATAAAGATCCTTTTAAAACAATACCCTTCTTACCGTAACAAGATTATTTAGAAAAACTCGTAAAACTTTTATGCAAACCTTCACTTGAATCTAATTTCGTTCCAAGAGCCATGACAAGCACGTTCTTTGTAATTTCTTAGCTGTTTCCATTATGTAAATTAAAGGAAACCTTACTGAACAAGCAATTTCACTAATGCTAATAATTGTATTAACTTGGATCGGATTTATCGGGCCGATAGCCAGAAAACATTGAGGTTTTTTGCGCAAACAATCTTCTTTATTTACTTGGGAATGTTTGTCTACGAATGTTTCAAGCAATTTCATTTCATCTACATTTTTATAGATACCAATTTGGCAACTGGCGGAATCCTGTAAATAAATTCAACAATTCAGTCTGTTATTTCACCCAATTGTTCCCAGGTCTTCAATTTGGGTCCCTACGTAATAAAAGCTCATGTATTTAGATCTAAAGATTTCGTTCGGGCATCCAACGGATCCCATTTACCCGCGAGCACCCATTAAGTGAGGAATTTCTCGGAATCCACTCATGAAAGAGGGTGCAAATGATACTGACCCAGCAGTTCAGCCTTTCATTGGACGGCACAAATGATACGAGCATAAAATATGGGATGAAATAAAAACTGATGAAAGCCACGACACTTTATGATTTAAAAGTAGATGAACCTTACGATGAAATGAGAACTTGCTGATTTTAACAAGGGTAAGATAGCTTCAAAAGGAAAGGTGATAAAAAGAAAAACGTCTCCTTTACTTATCTCGAACCCATATACAGGGTGGCAGGGACATCGACGCGAAGCCGGCTACCATGGATTCAGTACATGATTCTGTACCCCCCTTTTTTTTTTTTGGGTGGGAAATCATCAAATGACTCCTCCCGCTCTGGGCGGAGCGAGAGGGAGTGTCAGACTTTTACTGACTAAAACCCACCCGTGTTCCTTCCGTTGCCTGTGTGCCGGGGCTGCGATATCCCTTTCGGACAAACTCGCAACCCTGGCAGGCATTGGCCCTTACGGACCCCGTCAGTTGGTGCTGACATCTCTTTGAGGCGCGCGTGGAAATCAACGCGCCGTCGACCCGGGCCTGGTCCTAATCGGACGGCGAGCTACCCATTGCCCACCGTCCGCAAGCCCGCGCCTACAGTGGCCGGAAGTCGGCTCGCGACTCCCGACGCCCGGGGCGTCTCCTGCGGTGACTAGGGGCGCGAGGGCGCGCATCTTGCATTTCCCTCGCGCGCTCCGCCTCCTCCTTCGCGAGCATTACCGCTTCGCAGAAGGAAGTGACGGCTTCCCATGCACTCTCGCTCCGGACCATGGCCTGAACCAGGGCCGGACGCGAGAGATCGCCGCTGCCGATCGCCTCCGTGAGGACACGGCGGTGCCCCGCCCAAGCCGGGCAGACCTCCACCGTATGCTCCACCGTGTCCTCCGGGCGATCCACACAATGGTAACACCCGGGCGTTTCCTCCCGCTTTATCCTGAACAGGAACCTCCCGAAACAACCGTGTCCGGTGAGGACCTGCGTCAGGCGGAATGTGAGGACGCCGTGGCGCCTCTCTAGCCACTCCTCAAAGAGGGGACTTATCGCCGCAATTGTGGCGTGCCCAATTCTGTACCCCCCTGAGTTGAAATTTTTCGTCGGTTATTTTAAAAAAAATCAGCTGTTCCATACATTTTGACCGCGTAGGTATTGCACTTTTCTATGAAACAGCTGATTTTTTATTAAATAACCGACGAAAAATTTCAACGCAGGGGGGTTCAGAATCATGTACTGAATCCATGGTAACCGGCTTCGCGTCGATGTCCCGGACACCCCGTATTAGAGATAATCTTCATGATAGACCACTGCCTTATCATGACTTACTACTGATTATGCAAAAACAAATCAACTGAAAAATAATCTCCTGTAACTTCATCATTAACGGAAGATTGCTTCCCACTTTACCATCTGAAAACAGCATCAACACACACCCTGACATGGAATGGTCTCAGACCGGTCAGACGGACTCACACATTCGCGAAAACGATTAATGTATAAAGGCACACGTGTTCTTGATGGCTGTTTATACGTAGATTTTATTATATGGTTCAGTGAGCTTTTTGTCTTTTTAGGGCTTGAAAGAAATGTATTTGCTCTGCTGGAGCGAATGAAGTAATCTAGAAATCAGTTTGTGATGTTGATTTAGCAAAACCAGTGCCGAACTGAGATGGCTTTTCGTCTATAAAGTATAAATATATCTGTAACTAGCATCTACCCGTAACTTCGTCCGCGTGAAATGTCTTGTTTTACCATCCTTATTCCATCCTATTGTTTTAACATTCTATGACACTCAGCAACACTATAGCTTCCCATTAGTGAAATAATTTTCGTAATCGGATCTGTAGTTTCAAAGATTACCCTAAAAATACAAAATCACCTTACAGATGGTATATCCACAACTAAATTAGTAGTTGTCCAATAAATTCTCATAGTAGGTAGATATAATAATATATGCGTGTACTTCAGATACTTAATTATTTTGATGGATTCATTACACGAAACAGTTAATTATTTCGCAAACAAAGCGAAAAGACCAATAATCGATTAATGAATTGGAATGACAAATCATTGATCATTCTCTCTATACACCTATCGACAACTCATTGACACTGTACCACTTCACATCAATTAGCATATTAGCTCGAACGAAATCTGTGTAAGTACTTATTCTCGTTATTAAACAATTCTGTCAACTCACAACCTAAACCACTGAGAATGATTCAGGATTCCGAAATCAACGAAAGGATGAAATCACGAGCAAAAAGTAACCTATAAAGCTTTCAGTCCTGCCACAATGTTCTACAAATGTTTCGCCCAAAAAAGAAACAGTATTATTTTGTAACCTTCCTGACGTTAAGTGAACACTTACTGAAACATGTACGTCCCCAACTCCCGGCATTGTTATTCATATCCATTGTCAGAATCTCATTTGGAAATATGCAGCCAGTAGTAAATATTTTGTTGAAACGGTTGAGGATAGGGATGGCAAAATGTAACTAGACTAGATTTATAGGTAAGGCCAGGCGTCTGGGATGGTTATTTGATCTCTCCAGGGTTTTCAAGTTTGAAACTTGAACGATAATGTTTGTGAAGTTCTTGGAATCTTGAATCTGTTACTATAGAAACTAAATCTATAGTCTTAGAGCTATCAGGCTTGTAGGAATCGAGAGTTATATCTGGCCTGATATTAAATTATATATAAACTGACCCTTTTTTCGCATGGGGTAGCCAGAAACTACAGAACATCACCTGCTATGATTATTACATACTCTTTTTGCTTCGTTTACGTTCATACATCGTCTGTCTTACGTCATACACCTTTCTATTTTTTCATAAGGGCTTAAATACCGAATATTTTTGACTGATTAATTTATAATTTTCCCAAAGCTCATTATTTTTGATGTTTCAACCATTTTGCTCTGAGCATAAAATTGTTCTTTTTAACCGACTTCCAAAAAGGAAGAGGTTATATGTTCGACGCGTATGTGTTTTTTTTTTATGTGTATCCGTAGATTTCTCCGTCAATTGTGGACCGATTTTGAAAATTATTTTTTTGTTTGAAAGGGTATGCTCCCGGATTGATCCCATATAAATTTTATTAACTTTGCTTGGATAGTTTTTGAGTAAGTTTGAATAATACGTATTTTTCCCACTAAGTATATGTGGATGATATGATGATAACTTCCTGTGACTGTTATTTACATAGCAGGTACTGGTATTCGAATTTGTGCGAACAAAAACACTACAAAGTGAAAGATAACTTTAATCGGTGGCAAAAAACGAAAATTCAAAACCAAAGACACCGACTTCCGAAATTAAAGTTATTTTTCACTTTGTAGTGTTTTTGTTCGGAAGTCGGTTGTTTTTTTTTTTGGAAAAAGTTTTTTAATGAGACACAGTCATGTAGGTACCTACCGTTATTGAGATTATTTTGTTAATCCCTTCGATTATTTTATATCGGAGTTTTAGGATTTATGCAGTGAAGGTAATTTCTTTCGTTATTTATTTTTCATTTGTCAAGATTTGTATAACTCGTGAAATGTTTTGGCTTGCGGCATTGCAGTTTTCTATAGGATGTATATCTAATGTAGCATTCTAATAATAATGCGAAAGTAACTCTGTCTGTTACTTTTTCACGCCTCGCCCTCTAACGACTGAACAGATTTAGATGAAATTTGGCACATGGATAGACCATGACATGGGTTAGGACAGGATGGGATTTTTATCCCAGTAATACGTTTCTGTGAGATAATTTCCGACCTTCAAGCGGGCGAAGCCGCGGGTAAAAACAAGTATTACCTTGGCATAATTTGCCTAACTTATTAAAATATATTTTATGTAAAGACCAAGCAATATTTTACGTGTGCCATCACAACCACCTCTTATTGTTTCGAAGTACTTACTGTCAACCCTACAAACATCTTTACGACCCATTGTACAAAACAGCAACACCAGCCAAGCATTGTCTTGTTACTGCAACTTGAGCAATGATTATTTATCACTGCTCTGTAACATCACTGACCTGGAGAACAATAGCCGAGTTGTGGGGAAACATTGTTGAGGAATCCACGCTAGTTGAAAACGTAAAAGCAACGCCTTATAAGGTACTCGTCTCTTTCTGAGAACTATCTAGCAGCTTGAAAAATAATTAAGTATAATTATGTTTTTGCAGGGTAAAGTCATCCTTTCAGTACCTTCGGCGAAGCGTTTATCATTAGTGCACCATGCTTGCATAAATTATTTATCTCAACAATGATGAAAGTAAATCAGTCGAGTTCAATATTTTATTACGACTAACTATCCAAGTTATTCTTATGGAAAAGTGAAAATACGAAACTACTTGAAGAATGATGTGAAGTCAGACACTATAGGTATGTGGCGGGATCTACATCGCCACATGGGAACTACGCATCACACTGACGTCACGCAAAATCCTGCATCGCGCAAGCAAAGTTTACCGCGCCACTAGCACGCAACGTCGCGACAACACTCGTCGTGCCCACCAGACACAACACCCGTCTGGTCGGAGGATCCTCCCTTATCTATGGAGGATGAGTGAACTTTTCACCATAATGATGAACATCATCACCACCACTCTTCTGCCCTTTTCCCATTTTGTTTGGTGTCGGAGCAACATATCTTTTTCTTCCATACTTTTCCATCAGTCGTCATCTCGGTAGTCATTCCCTTTCTATCCATATCATCTTCCACACAGTCCATCCATCGTTTCTTTGGTCTTCCTCTACTCTAGCCATCTACATAATAATGATGATGAATACAGATGATAATTATCCTCTATCCGCCTTGCCAATGGAATCTAGGTGGTATAACTTCTAATTTTCTTGCACTAGAATAATTGAAATCCTAATCGTAATGTTCACGCTAAATCCGGTATTCCTCTCACTCTTTGTATGGGAGACTGTGAGTGAAATTTAGCAAAAAACTTTATTGCTCCGAACTTGGCGTGGGAATTGTTTACGTCATCAATCTCCGTCAACTAGAAGGTAGGTACCTATACCTATGTATACATTTCCCTCGAGGACCCAACCACTAAAACTTTCAACCTCGACGACAGCTTATCTACCTGAAACAGTTGGCTGTATAAGTTTTAAAGTGATTCTAAATTTAATGGCAAAATTGTGAAAACTATTTTTGGATTCAGGGATCCGTTTTTGTTGTGTCTCCCCCCCCCCCCCCCCAGCGGTTGGTTCTGGATATGTGAAAAATTCACAGCAGTACTTAGTATACATATATGTCACGAAATTAAAAGGAAATCACAGCTAAGTAGGCTTTACAAATTAACGAGTAATAATCGACCAACTTACATTTGCAGTTGCAAAAACATACATTCCTTAAGGGAGAACATGTTATTCAACTACAACCATGCTTTCCCAGCACTAGGATGTGATGAAGGGCGCCCGGAGTTTTCGCGGTCTGTGTTATATAATTTTGACGTTCAAAAAGTGCTGGTTTTGATTTTTTTAAGTATGAAAACTATTCCTTCCTCTATTCCTTCAAACCTTTCTATATTGCACAATTTCTGTCAATTTGTGGCTACCTCATCACCTAGCTTTACCCAACTACATTATTATGCTGAGGTCGCCTTCCATTCTAACCAGATGCACGTCAATACCGGAATTTCTGTCGATCTCTGCCTTGCAAATACATCCATATCGCTGTACACATCCCAGTCAAAACAAAATCCTTTTTAATCTCTGCCGGGCATCCCTGGTCCGCTGTTTACACACGTTCACAAAGGATAGGAGTCACTATCGCATTGTTCCCGGGGGCATTATCTCGATCCGCGACCGTATCGGAGCCCTGTGTGGGCCTGTGTCGCCAAACAAACTTTACATGCACTCTAGATAACATGGACGCTTATTGGTAGCGTTGGTATTTTTAGCAATTTCCCTTTTCCTACTGATGTTTTGCGAATGTGGATATGAGGTAGTCTGCTGATGACTCTTGTATGTTTTAACGAAAGAATTACTGATACTGATTGACATTGATGGAATTCAACGAAGAAATAATTGAGTTGGGTATAGATAGATAGATAGTTAGAATATTATAATATTATATTTTCACGAAGCAATGATTATAGTGCATAAAAAAAAGATAATATGTTGAATTTTGCTCACAGTAATGACTAAAATAACTTTAATGCTGCCATGGCAGTAAGTAATGCAAAAAACATACCTTACTAAATTAATATTTTTTATTTGAAGTGGCAACACTCACGGATTGTACCGATAAATTAAGTAAAATCTGCGTGAAATGAGGGTAGATGAATAAGGTGTGACCGTAATCCTAAGATTTACAAATTGAGGTCTAACGAAAGTAGAAAGATGGGATCTTTTGGCGGAATTAAATGAAATTGAATGAGTAACATAATCCTAACTAATATTATAAATTCGAAAGTGAGTTTGTTTGTTACGCTTTCACGCTAAAATGGCTGACCGGATTTGAATGAAATTTAGACAATGAGTAGACCTAAGCTTGACCTGAAGAAGGACATAGGCTACTTTTCATCCTGGATCGCAGACGAAGTCGCGGGAAACAGCTAGTAATTAATGGAAAGAAGAAAGAAAGAAAATAAATTTATTTGACTCAGGTAACGCACACGATATTCAAAGAAAAAAAAAAACTTAAAATAGTATCATGTGCCTCACGGCTGCACCAACTAGGCCCAGTTCAGCATACATGCCAGTCTTGTGTCTGACGCTGGTTTTCAACTGAACCTTAATAAGGTTAAGTCTTGAACCGTTAATTCCTTTTCTATTCATGTCAGTGGAATTGCTTTAATACAATGACTCTAAGAACGTATACCTACTTAAGTAGGTAATTTTCTGTCTGTAAACACACTCCCTTTTGCGGCGAAATTTTGCTATTGTCACTTAGGGCCCTACTAAATAGACTGTCAAAAAAAAAAAGGTGTCCCGTCTCCATTTCTACCACAATTTTCAGAATAGTTCGGTTTTGACATTTCACTTCCCTTTGCCATCCAGTCCTTCCGCTTTGCTCAGTGCAGCAATGTCAGCAATGTATTGTTCTGACAGCATTGTCTGAACTCGGCTATCATGTCATGTTACCCCCAATGCATGGTACTCGGAAGAGGAAACGGGAAATACGCGAAAACGGAAAGGCGGGATAGTTGTGTCAAAATATTAACCAAGTTGTCTCTAATATTGCCAAAAGATTTATTTTTACGGTGTTCTGAAATGTTTTTAAGCCGATGTTATAGTGGCTGCTGGTACAACAAATCACTAAATGCGTTTCGCTCTAAATACAACCTATAAAAAAACTTGTCCGGTCCGGGTGTTGTTATGTATCGTACTGAGAGTATATTTACGTGGAAATTTACATGAAAAAGAAAAAAGAATCCGCATTTTTGTTTCAATGAGGAATTTTACCGTTATATTTCATTGGACGCGGGGGGGATCGTCGTTTAGCGGAAGTCGTAACTTATGTTGAGTAAATCGTTTATTTTTTATTTTATCGTATTTTGATATCGATACCTATCAAGAAAGAAAGAAAATGCGTTTATTGGCATTACGGCAGAAAAATACACCTTATAACTATAAAAACAGATACCTACTTAACAATTAATAATGTCAAAAGGGCCTGAGCTCAGCATAATGTCAGATGGCAACACAAAGTGTACCACCTGACGCTGATTTTCAGCTGCAACCCACGAGTGCCATACGCTAGAATATTAAAGACAGGGAAGTGTGTGTCCGTTTTTATAAATTAAAGGTAAGTAGTAAAAGATAGGATAATATGAAAAGCTCACAAAATCAAATAAAATGTTGTGACATACATGAGTGTGTACTTACACAATATCTGTGTCATATTAGCTACATTAAAATAAAAACTATCCTCTATACATATATAGAAAGTAGCTACATACCTTCAAGGCAAAAAATCGTGTCATCACGTCTGCGGAGTTTTGCTAGCTAATTCTTTTGACCCTGTTTAAACTAAGTTTCCTAGCTGGAAAACGAGCGAGGTGCCTAGGTACAGTGGATCATACTATATAAAAAATCGGGAGGAAACAAGGACTCAATTGGCTGAAATTGTCAATACCTACGCAGTGATGAATGCTCGTTGCTTCTCTGTGAGGAAATACATCTTGCGCTGGATCATATCAACTGTTTCCTGTCGTTTGTGATCTAATGAAGACTGAAAGCTAGTCTATATCTAGGACGTCCACTAATTGACCCTTAGTTCACTCACATTTCCATATCGTCTTATACCTACTGCATGACAGCGATGCGATGAGTACTTCGACGTCTATGTGTTTTTGTATTTATTTGTAAGTTAGTCATTTAATTTAATGCATAGGGTAAATAAGTCGTTTTATAATAATTAACTATTGTATATACCTAAGCATTACTCCTAGCACAGGTATATATTTTATTTAAAAGGAGGTCCCTATGTAACATTTACTGTAAAAAAGTTGTACAAGTTTCTGCAATAAACCTTTTTTATTACCTATTAATTAATTAATTACTGCATTCAATATCAAACTTGATATCTACCGCTATACCTACTTATAATTCCACCTGTTTACCTAGATTCTAAGATTTCACTTCAGCGAAAAACATGCTATGAAGCTTACTTAGCAAGTTTCCCAGTAATTCTATCTTAACTTTAAACTTATAATAACAGCTGATATTGGGTTTTGCACAAAGTACTCTGCTTATTGATGAAATTAATAACGCAAAGAGGAAAATTGGTTTCTAAAGAAAGATATGGTTTTCACATGAATGAAAAATCTTCTCAAAAAATATACCATCGCGCTTTTTCATCCTAATCCTAACTAATAATATAAATGCGAATGCGAAATGAGTTTGTTTGTTTTTCACTTCGATCAATAATGCACTAGATTCCCGGTAAGCGCTTCAAAAACGGAACGAAAAATAAGAGCACATTTTCGGTTGTGGTCTTATTTCAAATTAGTATGGTCCAATCATAGCCAACGTTAAGACGTCAAAATGCCGCAGTACGCGTTCAAAAAAATTGTAAATAACCACCGTAACACCAAGATTTTGGAAGGAATATTTTTTTTTCGGTAAGTTTATTATCAGTAAGTGTTTTTCATAAAATAATAACAGAATTAAATAGTAAATATAAATCAATTAGCAAATATTATGATTGTTTGACCAATGTTTGTGACAACTACCAACTATTGTAACAAACATCGACTGTTCTGGAACAGGGAATGCATGGTGTAGTATTGTTATTTTATATTTTGTTTCTGTTTGTAGATTTCCTAGCGACCCATTTCGTTATGTAGAATGAATGAGTATCTGAATGAGAATGAGTATCTATTTTCGCGAAAGCAAGAGGAAAAGAAATATATAAGCCTTATAAAATTCGACAATTTGTTCGATTCATTTTAATAGATTGGACATAACTGGATACACGCAAAGGCGTAGATTACTAAAAACAGTATAACAGTAACAATAAGTATTTTTGAACTTATATAAAATTGAATTTTTATTTTCAAGCGACATGACATTATAGGTAATTATTTGTTTCTCCGATGACAGAAAAATTTAATTTTGCCATTGTAATTAAATATTTGTTTCTCCGACGACAGAAAGATTTAATTTTGCCATTGTAATTTAAATAAATATTTGTATCTCCGACGACAGAAAGATTTAATTTTGCCATTGTAATTAAACTTTATGTTTGAGTGGCTTATAATAAACTGAATTTGTTAGTATAATTTTTTTTTTTTCTGTATTTCATAGAAAGAAATATAAACACATTTCGACTCCACTCATTCCTTGTCCAAGTGGCGAGCCTCTGTCATAAATTTTTATTGCTTTTATTAGCACTTTGTAATTCGAACTTTAAAATAAGCGTGTAAGGCTGAATTTGTTTTGATATGTTTTACTTTTTTGTTTTTTGTACATAACTTTGTGAATACAACTTTAAGCATTGCATTTAAGGTTGAATTTACATTAATGTATATTTATTTAAACTAGAAGTACGTAAACACAATTGGCGACAGTTTTAAGAGAACTTTTGTATGGGATAGTGTATCTAGTGCATTATTGATCGAAGGTTTTTCACGTTAAAACGGCTGCACGGATTTGAACGTTATTTGGCACATGGGTAACCATAACCTGGAGTAGGACATAGGATACCTTTTATCCTGATATTTCCACGGCATCGAGACTTATGCGGATGAAATCGCGGGGCGCAGCTAGTAAATTATAAATTCATGATACATAAAAACGTTTTACAAAAAATACGTATTATTGAAGCTTACTCAAAAACTATCCAAACAAAATTAATACAATTTGTATGTGACCAATCCGGGAGCATACCCTTTCATACAAAAAAAGAATTTTCAAAATCGGTCCACAATTGACGGAGAAATCGGCGGACATACATAACAAAAAAAAACACATACATACGCGTCGAACATATAACCTCCTCCTTTTTGGAAGTCGGTTAATAAAATGGTTCTTAACTACACGCGAACTACTGTTATAGTTTGACCGAAACCGCTGTGTGAATGCGCGAATGTGCGGCGAGGTTGGGTTACACGCCGCGAGCGTTGACGAATGAGCGACCTGCTCTGCCCTCCTCGTCTTGCCGCACACATACCTAAAGCGCGGTACAGCGGTTTCGGTCAAACTATAGCAAGATACATACCAAAGGTCAAAATAAAATAGGTAGGTACTCTGTCGTTTAATTAATAAAAAACCCAATAATACTTATTCCCCAAACCCCGGATCAGCATTGAATTTAAAAAAGGTCTCCAACAACCATACATCGGCCGGCACACCACTGCAAACCGGTACCTTGCATTTTTGAACAATCGGCGGCAGTCGGCCGAGTTCACTCGCCTCGCAAAAATCGCGCCATTGTTATGTCATGGAGGACAACGTGGACATTTTTTCGTCAGTCCATTGTGGACTTATAGGAATAAAAATGATGTTAATAAAGTTTGAAGGGAGGGAGAAGTACTTGACGTAACAGGGGATGATGGTTTGAGTGATAGAATTAGGAGTTTATTACTCAAGAGCTCCTGTAGCATTGTGTTTTTTGACAATGTTAAACTTAAGTAACCGATCTTTGATCCCACTAAGTATCAATTCCTAGCATCGGGTGGAATGACAGCTCACGTCACCTAAGTATTCACGGTGAGATTTTTCTGGTTTGAAACTGTGACAATGATTCAGGATGAAAGACCTCCTACCTATCGGTAGGTATGAAAAAGAGGATCTGGTGTAATTACAGGTAGATGATACTTTTTGGCAATTTTCATGCTGCAGGTCGCGTAAAAGTAGGTCCAGGATATTCACTTTCCATCAGATTAATCGGCCTCTTTGCCAAGCCAAGCCAATTTTTATGAAAAGGGCACTTGCACATCTATCAGAAATACACCCAAAATAATTTTGCTAATACATACCTATCTTCTTCTCCATAAGAAAACTACCTTTTGGAAGGGGCGACGAGAATCAATTCACACAATTAAAAAAAATTGTTGATTCTAGTCGCCCCTTCCAAAAAGTAGTTTTCTTATGGAGAAGATCCGGCAAGAAACTCCACGGTTACTCTTTTAAAAATATTTTTTTTTTTACAATATTTTCAAATAACAGTATTAATAGGTATGGGAGGACAGTGTAGGTCTTTTAACAAGTACCAGGTACTTAACAAAATAAAAGATGGTCAAAAAATCTACAGTCCACTAAGCCTACATCGTTCTCACATTCACAAAATAGAAAAAAGAAATCTAAGTTTATAAAATATGAATAAATTTATAAAAATAAAAACCTATTTTAAACGAAATGATATGATTACAATTACCATACTCTTCATTGGATGTACAACACCATACAAGTACCACCCTACACCACTTCCATAGCCGTTATCTTTCAAAGATCATATCGAATTCCTCAGCCCCGTCAACTCCATAATAAGACATTGTTCCCAATCAAAGGCACCAAATAATAATTAACATAGCTTCATTATCGCCGATCGCTATCGGGGCGTCGAACCCGCACTCGTTATGTGCACAACTCACGGCAAGGTTCACTGAACTACCGGGGAATGTATTGAAGAAAATCAATATCTACCCTCTTCGTTTAACTGGAAAATATGTTACGGTTGTCTTTTTAATGGAATTGTTGAAAGGAAAAGTGATTTTCTTTGCTTTCATGACGGGTTCTTTTGTCAGAAATATTTTCGGAGATGTAATCGCTCAGGATTCTATATCCGTACTTTATTGATTGTCTATTTACTATACTAAGACATCTTCCTTTGTTATTTATTGACAAGTAAATCGATGGATATCAAACAGATGAATGCTTATAGTTATTATATTTGTAACAGTTGTATGCGAATAGGTTCATATTTTTTTTGTATACCTATCAATGTTCTGCTTCTGTATATGCTTAGTCCTACTTTCTCATCTGCTCCCAACAAAACAAGAAAAAGAAATTACTAGGACTCATCATCACCTCTTTTCCCAACTATGTGGTTGGGGTTGGCTTCCAGTCTAACCGAAAGCAGCTGAATACCAGTATTTTACATGAAGCGACTGCATATCTGACCAAAATGGCTAGGACTAGGTCGACTTAAAAGAGCTTAAAAAGAAAAATGGCGCCTAGCTCATGTTAAACAATGAACAGTTACCGAACCTACATAAAGAAGACTTCATAAAACTCAACCCAGACACGGAAAATAGCCTCCATTCTCTGCAGAACCCACACTTAACGACTGACAATTTAATATTTTACCAGCATCTGTGACGCCATAACACAAGTACATAACCATTTGTGGCAGGCAAGACCGTTGGTCGCAAGAAATAACTTAATCCTTTGTAACGTATCGTTGCTGGCAGAATCTTAACTTAGCTATAACTTTAATCTTACTTTAAAATTATTAAATGCAATTAATGGTGTGGCGGTTCTTCGAACACTAGTAAGATACCGTTTTCTTTCCACACAAGATTTTCTGAAAAGGAACCCTGGAAAATCCCATAGAAACGTCATATAAACGAAGCAAGGCGCTTGCTACTGTTGTAGCTAGACGAGGTAGGTTGTCGTCACGACAAGGGCCCTCAAAGCCCCTTGAAAGCGGCCCTACAGCGCTTTCTACAGACATTTACACTGCTTTCAAGCGCTACACCCGCTTTAAACACGCTTTTTATTCTCTGTGGCAGAAGAAATGACGCGGTCGCAAAACCGCCATTTTGGATTTTATAAATATGCGTGTGTTGCGGTTTGAAGGCTTCTTGCAAAAGACTTATGATTATGACTGACTTGTATTAAAAGTAGCTGTATCTTATCAGTTGACTCAATAAGTTTTTGAATTATTGAATCCATCCACAAATTTTGGTAAATACCTACTACAAAGAATGTTATACTTACTTTTCCAGTTCCATATTTCGTTTATCATATAATTTTCCATTCCAGTGGCTTTCGTAATAAAAAAAATCCAGGCCCGTTGTTTATCTAAAAAACAAGCTCAAAATATGTTTCGAATCAACTCTGCAATTTCCAATTACTGGCCAAAAGTACAGCAAAATTCATAAACTTCGCAGCTCTGGAGAGCAATCTACAGTTCCCATCTACTTTAAGACCGATAAAAACTTGTTCAGACTTCAGATATTGTTACATTCACCCAAAAATAACCCTAAAGGATCCAATCTGCATCGTAGCGTATCAAAAGATATAAAGTTACTTGTCTATGGGTTGTAATCGCCTGTAATTTGCGTGGGGTGGCTAGTCTTGCGTGACACCCCCTCGGTCTTGGGCCACTCGGCCGAAGAGCTCCTTAATCTTGGTTATTTGGTTGCTGAATGACTTAATTAGGGTTTCGGGGTAAGAGCTTCTTGTTTTGGGTAAGGGCGTTGAATTTTGCTGTTGTATTGTAAGAACCCTACATAAGCCTCCTGGACAAACAGATTCGCTAGAAATCTTTGTGACTGATTCACCAATATCTTATCGGCAATAGTAGGAATGCCATGGATAACTTTACAGCGTAATGTACAAATCGATTAAGAAAGAACGGACTTATCTAAAGTCGCTCAGACGAAAAGTGCTTAGCCAAGATGGCTACTTTGTATCTATACGAGTTAATAAGATTCAGAGTCACCTAGTAAAAAATTACGTTGCACTTTCAAGTGAAAAAAAACCTAAGTAGAGGAAGAATGATGAAGGTAAAAACATAACTCTTGTCTTTGCTGTTGTGTGGTAAAAAGAGTAGGTTTATATAGGCAAATCCAAAGCTTACAAAATGTGGACCCTCATCAATGGTGATTCTTGTTGCCACACGAGTTAATTAAGGTTTGGAAAATTTATTTCATCTTTCAAAACTTGTCCAAATATTGAATTCAGCTTTAATAACGGTTGTTGATCAACAGAAATTGAAATTCCACATCAATCAAATAAAAAGTACCTACTTAACGAATTTTCAATTAGATTTGAAAACCAATGGAATTAACAGCTAAAGTAATAATTTTCTTCTGAACATTAGAGAGATACTAAAGACGAAGAAGAAAGCTGTTAATCATTTCAAGAAATTAGTGAAATATGTTCTGTTTATTTAGTGAAAAGGGTCAGAGGCTGTGGCAGACAAGCGATATATCACTACTCGACGCCTTGTCTGCGAAGTGCGCCAAGTTTCTTACAAGTACTTTATACTTCGTTCAAGCAAGTTCTTTATTTTAATAAGTAGTTAATTTACAAGATAACTAACCAGACAACACATAACTCTCAGCGTGAAATCACAATATTTTCGGTTTATCCGTTACAATATTCTTTTTATTTTCTTATTATTAAAAAAAAATCTCTACTACATATCTTTAAGGTGTACACACCTTAAAGATATGTAGTAGAGATTTTTTTTTTTAATTTTCCATACTTTTTCTGTTACCTACTTGTAGCAACAACCATTTATTATAATTTCTATTCCACAAGAATTTGTCTATGGTAGGAATGTGTGTGCTCGGACTATTCAGAATGCAGTGAATTGAAGAAAAACTTATAATACCATCAGCAGAAGGTAATCAATCGGTATCAATAGGTTTGAAAAATGGTTTGTTAAATGAAGCCGCTCTGTGACTTCCACATAAACAAGTGGTTTCTCGAATATTCACACAAATACCACGTTGTTTTTGTTTTTCTTTCTTTGCTTCTTCTCATTCTGATCAACACAGAAAGTTCCCTAACATTTCATCCAAAGGATTCCAATTCAGTTCCCTTCTAAGTTTGGGGACCAACAATGAAATCTCCCAAAGAATGCCTCGGGTTGCCTACGTGAGGTGAAAACTAAAGACGGTGTTACTTTCCCCTATTGTATGAATGGAAACTAGGTGATCGAGAAGGTAGTTGAATGTACCTTTGGAAACATTACATGGTTATCCCTGAGTAGTATAATGACGTTTTATAACCAAGTTCTAAAAGGAGGGTTCTTCTTGTTTATTTATTTTTTCCTTTGGGTTCTAACCTAACACTAAGTGACTAATAAATGAATGCCTAAATAAAAGCGTGTAGTTCGATTTTCAACGCTCAACTCAGCACCGAAAGTTAAAAATCCAACAGCGTGCTGTTAATTAGGCATTCATTTATCTGTCATCTGTCACCTTATGTTAGTGTTCACGGGCATTAGTGTCTTGTTGCTGTAGTTCATAAGCTTGAATACGTCGATCGGTTTCCATTGTTTTGTATTGTGGCGACAAGAAATTACCAACCATGCAATAAATTACAGCAAATTATCTGTCATGCGGTGCATGAGATGCATGCAAGTCGTGTAGTACAAAACACTTAACAAATAGCCAACATCATAGTATGTTCGTGGAGCGTGGATTTTCTCACGACTTTCTTTCACTGAAGTGAGAGTTTATAACTGACGGATAATAATAGTCACTAAGTATTTGCTGATAAAGCATCTGAAATCATCAACATCATCATTTCAGCCGAAAGACGTCCACTGCTGGACATGGGCCTCCCCCAAGCACCGCCAGTTCGGCCGGTTCTGTACTTCTCGCATCCAGCGGATTCCTACGACCTTCACAAGGTCTAGGAATACCGGTGTCAATTCTGAAAATCAGCCTTTTGGCATAGTTATCTAACTTTTAGGCTCCTTTCAAAGCATTGAAATCTTCTCAAATCTTGACAGAAACTAACAAAATGTCTGAAACTTTATGCGTCTGCAATACGAGAGTCATGCGAGTCCTGCCTACATCCGACCTGACATCTTGACACCTCAAATCCCACATTATCATATCTCCTTTTAGTAGTATAAGTATCTACTTGACCATTTAGAAACAGAAACAGGAACAGAACGTATTTGTCTAGAAACATTGATTTGACTAGTTTATCTCCTAAACTTTAGAACCAACTTAAAATAAACCAAATTCTACCATAGGTAAAATTTGTTACAGGCCCCGCGTTGATTTAATCCGGCACTGTACACAATATCTACCTACTTAATAAAAGTCTAAATTAACTGACAGAACGCACAGCCTGAACCACTGGGTTTAGATCTCAGTTTAGATAGAATATATTATTCGTAGAGATAGAAGCATGAAATTTTGCAACAGAGTTCTTTTTATAACGAAAAAGGATTTTTTCAAAATCTATCCCTTATAGGGGGGGTTAAATAGGGAATGAGTGTTTGTATGGTAAAATTTGCCGATGAGAAATCCGATCTGGCACATGGCATGGCAATACATGGCTTGACAATGCGCAGCATAAAGCGCTGAGTATAGAAGCTAGAAATTTTGCACATGAATTCCTATTTATCGAAAGTGAGAAGGAAGGATTTTTGAAAATTCATACCTTAAAGGGGTGAAAGGGGATGAAAGTTTGTATGGAAGTTCGTCATTTTTGCCGACGGGAGATCCCATTGGGCATGCGGCTTGTGTTCCTATAACATCATACGGGCAAGCCAGCCGAGCTACCGATCCACAGTCGTGG
Organism: Agrochola macilenta; assembly: GCA_916701695.1. Taxonomy (NCBI): domain Eukaryota; kingdom Metazoa; phylum Arthropoda; class Insecta; order Lepidoptera; family Noctuidae; genus Agrochola; species Agrochola macilenta. The sequence continues at coordinate 19,149,367 of OU753573.1, read as the reverse complement.
TCCATTACACCATACGTCAAATGACGAAGACAGCTTTTAGCATGATTGGCGGCCGGCATTGTGTGCTTCAATGGCCGACGCTTATTGTGATGGAAACTGAGGCTCTGTGTGCAATGACGAGTGCGTGGGGTTATGAATAGGAGTGTTTTTGAGAGCTAGAGGACGGAGCGAGGGACTTTCGATAACCTTAGGGCGATTTTTTTTACGCGGTGATTTTTTACCGCGCCTTGGATTCTCAATGCTCGGCTGATCACTGAGAATTGAAAATACAGTGGGCGATAAAAAATTACCCGTAGCCCGGGGAATTTACGCCGAATTTTAGGCTAACTTTGCATTAATTTAAAACAGTTTTTTTTTCATTTAACGTGTAGGGTATGGACAAGGGAGTATGTTAAAATAAAGAACGCGAAAAATTCACCCCCGCGTGTACGTATTTTTTTAAAGAAAAGCAGGGTGAAAGATATATTAACAGACATGTTTGTATGAAGTGTTTGTCGAAGAAATAAGGATCTCTTGATGAAAAAGTAACCGACGAAAAATTTCAACGCAGGGTTCAGAATCCATGGTATCAGTTTTCGCGTCGATGTCCCTGCCACCCTGTAGATAGATATTTTACGGTGTTACTTACTTTAAGAACACAGTATTATCATTATATGAACGTCTTTTCTCAAAGTTAGAAATTTTTTTTCTCGAGAAAAAGTCTTGTCAATTTTGCGTAACTGTAAGGTTTACTTTCAGACAGAAAAACAAACAGATTAAGAGCTTTTGCAATTTTAGTTTCGAATCTATCAGCCCCATTTCCCGTGAGGGTTGCAATGTCAATAACTGGTCAACATTTTCAATCAGGGGACTCAAACTGTTTGGCAACTAAAAACTTTTAACAAAAGCACAGTCTAATAAAGCTGAAACCAATATTTTTTTCAAACCTAGCGAGCTTTTCGCCTAGCTTTGTTGCGTCATTCTTTTTACATATGTTTTTCTGTCTCGCAAACTTGGCAGAGATTTTTACACACATAAATTCAAGATAACGGCACCGTTCATGCCACGTAAGGCCCCAAAGGATATGACTGCAGAACTATAACAAAATGCTGTGTCTACAAAGTTACTGTAGAAGTGTAGGCTGTTCCAAAAATATCTGACAAAAGTATAAACTATAAAAACTGTAAATAAAACTGAAACTAAAATTAACCTCGATGGTCAAATTAAAAGCATTTTTAAAGTGAAATAAAATACGAACTTCGGGTTTTTAACTCTTTCGACTCCACCCATTTTGCCGTACATATTGCAAGTTGACTCCAGGAGGGTCACCGGCAACACGTTTACGTTAAAGTTAACCCTCGAGGAGTGTCACCGGCATTAGGTTTGAAATCTTGTTAAAATATACAACTGATTTTATTTTCACAGTTTACAATGCAGAATTCGCTAAAAAAAAACCTACATTTAAAATGAGCCCTCCGCGAGGGCTTTCGGCATACCATATGCCACTTGAGTGCCGGGAGCTATCCTGGAGGGTGTTAAGTACCTATTCAAAAAATCAAATCCAAGCACTCGATTTGTTAATTAGTCTACAAATTGACATCCGCAGGTACCTACGTTTTCATATCCATTTGTTCACAATACATCTGTTACTTTTGGTACAGACCATACGACCTACTACGAGGTACTATGCAGGAATATTTCCACGTCACCGAATTTATTTATACGCTCAACAGAGCGAACCTTAAATATCATAATCCTGCCAAGAAACGAAAAATGTTTTCTGGTTGGAAGCTTTTAAACTAAATGGACGTGAGAAAATAAGTAATAAAGTGCCTGAAGATAACACGGTCAACTGCGGACATAGAAATGACCGAAATCTGAAAGCATAAAAAAATAAGCTGACTTAAGCAGCTTCTAGTTTCATTAGATTATAACAAGGTACTGAAGAGGTTGTTTAATTTTTTGTTTTTTGGTAAACATAGGTGACAGACAACTTACAGTACATTGGTAAAGACAGGCTTCTTCCCAAATAGTTTGCTTACCTGTGCATCTTTGACATGCTCCCAAAGACACACCACCTGAACTCTACGTGAATAACAATGTGTACACGGCTGAATTTTAAAATGTTCTCCAATGTGCACATAGCATGCACGTTTCCGCGTCACCGGCCTGACGTAGAGGGAGATCGTGCTGGATACCTTGTGTGTAATATTTTATGTGTGCAACACCAGGATATCATACTTTGTAAAAGTAAAGAGGATTTTGTTTGTTGAATTAAAATATTTGGAGGTGAACGGTTTTTGTTGGCAAAATGTGGTTGCGATATTTGTTGTGTGTTTGAGCATCCTACGAAATGTCTCTTCTTCAATCCGTTTTAATAATATAATAATAATAATAATAGTTTTGACTCTAGGCTGGCTGGATATTAGGTCTGTCCCTAGGATTTATAGAACAGTGAATTATGACTAGCCAGCTTTTTAACTTAGGAGAAATAGCGACAGTTTCATACGACTTTGGATGTTGAAAAAAAAACTAGCCGAGTGTCCGGCCACGCACGTTGAAGGGTTGCGTAGTTGGGATGAATTTATCCCAAAAACAAACTTAACATTGTAGTTGAAAAACATGTTCCATTAAAAACATTTCACAAAATTTTGCATTATTAGGTACAATCTACTAATCCATTTCTTCCATAAAAATAAATAATATTCCTCCATTGCCGAACTGAAGGAAACTCCATATTATTTATTGTAACTTCCCACTGCCGGAAACTTCGGGTTCGTTGTATTTCGCTCACAATAATATTCTGAAAGCTTCGTGATATTTAATGCGATGGAAATATTTTATATCAATTTAAGAGGGCGTATAAACCAAGAAAAAAAAAATCACCTCTGCGCAATCTCATCGTCACCAAACACGACGAAAACAAAACACAATCTCTTCGCGCCAGCTGTACGTTCATTATTTGAATGAAAATGTATGGAATCATATTGCCATTCTGATCAAGGGACTTACATACAAAATACACTCACGTCTTTTTCCCAGAGGATAGGCAGGAACTATAGAATGCTACTTAATACAATCCTTACATATTTCTTTTGCTACGTTTACGTTCATATAGTCATTTGGTCCTACACGCACACGGAAGGGACTTAGGTAAATATCTGAGCCGGGGTCGCGGGAATGTCCGAACGGGATACCGTGGCCCCTGGCAACGTACAGGCAACACTGAAGGAACACGGGTGGGTTTTAGCAGTAAGAGTCTGAGACGCCCTCCCGCTCCGCCCAGAGCGGGAGAAGTTATTTGATAACTACCCACCCAAAAAAAAATTATAAATATCTGAAAATGTCAATAAGCACAGTAGCAAGATTTTTAATAATCCTGTTTTTAAATTGGCCTCAAAGTAGTGGTTATTAGAAGACTCATCCTCTTCTATTCCACTTAGTTTACGATGTTTCAGATATTAATGGAGCGTTTGTATTTTTGGATTACGACAAGCTGCCATAAATAACCTTATTGATCAAAGACAAATCAATAATTTGGCCATTATTCGAAATTTATTTGAGTGCTTATCGTGTTAAACATACCTAATAATGTACTCAATCAATCAGCGTGATGGACACGTTCTAAATGCTAGATAGGCATGTTCGATACTTGTACCATTCAATAGGTATAATCAATCCACCAAATGGATGCAATCTATCGCGAATGATTACTTACTGTTTAATAATGTATTGTAACTGACATCAATGATGGTTGAATGAAAATCGCTGATGAACCCTCATAAAAGGTTTTTAAGAACCTAGTAAACCGCTAATAATGTATTTTCTTTCTTTCTTTCTTTTCTTTACCAGCACGCTTAGCATGACCACAATATAAAAGGGTTTTGTCGACGGAAAAATAGACAAAATGACAGATTTATAAACAATCACAATCTGTCATTTCGTCTATTCTTCCGTCGACAAAACCCGTAGAAAACCTGTTTCTATGGTTGGCATGCTACGCGTGCAGATATTTTTGGGCCGGCTTGGCTTTGACCAGGATTATGCAGCTTACCCCTATTTTCGATGGATTTCTGAGTACGCAAGTATTATTAATGTATTAGTTACGTCATTATGATGTCATGAAGTAAAAATAACAGCAAAAAAAGGACCACAAAACCAAATCCAATATATTTCGCCATTTAACTTATCTAATACTTCGATAGGAAATTAATATATTAGTGGATCATTCCCCTCACGTACGACCAACCTCAGGTGACGCTGCCTGCATACTAACCACTGTGCGTATAAATATAAGTACATTTGTGTACAATAGGCCCAATGGAGGGGAACTCCAAAACTGTCGGAACTTTTGCTTGGTAAAATTGTTACGCTTCGACGGTGATTTTTCGGTGGGAAAAAAATGTGTGTTCTGTTTTCGGGTGACTTTGTTTTCGGGTTTAAAGCGTATTATAAGACCTAAGGACTATGTAACTGTTAGCATAGGCTCAACAACCCCAGACCAAAAACAGTAACAGTCCATCAAATTAAAGTGCTACACGGATCTCTTGGCTCTTAAATGACATTGACAAGGGGGCGCTGTTGGTAAACCTTTGTGAAATTATTTCGTGGAATTGTATTGAAAAAAACAAGATGGCGGCGTTAGTTCCAATTTTGGCCACGCGCCGAAAGTTCCTTGTACAAATGTAATTAGGTAACTAGGTGTTTATTAATGAACAAACCATGACCATTATTGTTTACACTACTTAAAACCAGGGCCACACATCTCACCAAAGTTTACCATAAAATAAACGCACCTTGTTAATAATTAGTCTTCTAAATATAGCCGGGGCGGCGAGCACAGGAAGACGCACGTTATTCCTAACTCAAGTGACAGTAACCAGGCCCTTTGAGTTACTGACCTGCCTCAATTACTCTGTGTGTTTTTAGTTTGTTTTTATTTTGGGTAGAGGCGTGAAAAATGAAGTGTGTTTAACTTTCAATCTATGAATGCTCTTTTTTTTCCTTTTTCCACATCGCGTGTTACTGCAATCTGTCTCGAAAATGGAGGCGTCAATGGATCTCTGTACCTACATACAGTAAGATGTAAACATACTTTTGACGACACGGTTGGCGCAGTGGCTGAGCGATCGACTGCTGCGCAACGTGTCGCGGGTTCGATCCCCGCACGGAACAAATATTTGTATGATCTGCATGTAGTTGTTTCGGGTCTGAGTGTTAGTGTATGTGAGTTTATATGTTTGTAAACGCACCCACGATACAAGAAGAAATTCTTAGTGTGGGGCAACGTTTTAAAAAAAAAAAAAAAAAAAAATAACTTGCATAGTAAAACGCCTCTTCTGAGTCCAAAACCACAATGTTTTGCAAGCGATGGTTGTTAGTAACAAAAATTACTGATGATCATCCTCGCTGATCATCGCAGTCATCAGTGGAAAAGGAGTTAATGAACTTTAAGATACCCAAAAATAAAGAATCTATTTCGAAAATGATACCTTTTCGATAGGTAAGTACTCAATTTCTTTTTTTTTTTCGTTACAGCGCCGCTTGACCCAAAAGTACAGCATCGCAGTGGGAGTCCCGACGCTGGTCATCCGCGGCCGGCACGTGCGGGATGCCCTCCTGGACGATGCCTTAGGGGAGAGGTTCCCCTGGCCCCCGCCTCCCCTCACCGAAGTCCTAAGAGGCGTACAGCTGCAGGGCGACGGGGAGAGTCGGCTGTATGAGCAGCTACCTGCTGATGCTGTCAGGGTGTTCTATTTTGCAGCACATTGGGTAAGATAGAATTAATCCTGTTTCGCTATATCTTCAGAGTTTTTAATCTCGTTTCTTTTTGAAACGATAGCTTGTTTTGAGTTGAGATGTCTGAAGCTTTTCTCCCATAATATACAAACAAACCTTTTGCCTGTAATTCTCATCTGAATTTTAGACTTGTCAGGCTTTTTGTGACTCAAAATTAAGAGAACTTATGTCCCCAACTTATCTTTCCGTATTCCCTTAGGTTTTCTAACCCTATAGTTTTTGTACCAGTGCCCCCCCTGCCGGTCGTTCTCACCGAGCCTGTGTGCGGCGCTGGCGGCGGTGCGTAAGCGACGCACCAAGTACGCGAGCACGCAGCTCATACTGGTCTCCAGCGACAGGTAGGCACAAGACAGTAGGCACTTATGAATTAAAGGATTGGGTGATGGCTGATGGGTCTCTCAAACTCTAAACATGTATTTCAATTAAACCCTTTACAGGCACTTGAATTTTCAAGGAGTCAGTCAGTTAGTTAGAAGGTTGAATCTCTATGGTGAAGAACGAGCAAGAAACTCCTTGGACACTCTTAAATCAAGTTAGGTATTACAAAAGCCTTGGCAAAATAGTCACTTAGACCAGACCCTGCAATAGCTGTAATGGGTCTGGTCTGGCTAGTTTGAAAGAGTTAAGGATCTGAATCTAGCGTGGTTCAGTGTCTGTCAAAAAGTTCTAAGCTACGCTAATAGGAGCGTTTATCCTAAAGGTAACATAGCAAATAGCTGTCAAATATTTATCTGTTTTGATTAATTTGGCAATATTACTGTATGGAAATATGAAATGTGGCTAACTAGTGAACTAAAATATTGATTATGAAATGCAATAATTAATATCGTAACACCGAATATTTATTTTAGATCCAAAAAAAAGTATTTGGAAATTTTCCAAATGCCGTAAAACGGTTACAACATCAAATTCAATGTTATAATTGCAATTTATTATTAATATTCTAGTTTGTTAATTAACCACATTTCTTATTTCTTTACAGTAATATTGCCAAATTAATGAAAACAGCGAAATATTTGACATCTATTTGCGACGTAACCCACTTTCAGAATCAACGCTCTTAAAATTTTGCTAAATCGTAATGAACAATGTTCAGAGTTAAAAGATCAGATCATCAGACTAACTTAAAGAGAGGCCTTTGGTTTAAGGAATACACAGTAAAAATCAGAAGTGGGTAGAGATTGTTTTACTTTTGCAAACTTTCAAAACCATGTTACATCAGTGAAAAATTAACCTAATTAAATATTACTATCAATGTCTTGCTATAAATGTGGCGTAAATAGGTACTTTAGCTTTAGATCTTATTTTGGGGACGCAATATTTTTCTATTCAATAGGCTCGTTCCTGGTACTATCATAGCCATAACTTTGTACCAAGACGTAGATCTTTCACAACAAGACAACTACTTTTGAAAGCGTCAAGAAAATCACTAAAGTAACTGTTTGAGTTTGCACGTCAAAACTTTCTTAAACTGCGTTCGGAAAACTAACAAAACAAAGGAAAATAAATCAGAAATCCAATCTAGTTGAGAGTAACTGTCCAAGTTTACTCAGTTATGATGAAACAACATGGCGCCGGTACCGCTGTGCCTCTGTTCCTACTCTAAGTCTAAGTCTCGGCAGGCTGTGGGTGTATTTGTCGGGATCCGACTGTTTCGCGTAAGCGTTGAATGAGTTTTGGGTAGAAATTGTAGCGAAAATTATTTATTAACATTATAAGCAGCAGTACAAATGCGGACTTATAATGCCTGATGCAGTTTCTACCAGTCAACCTTTGGGTGATGCAGAGACAAAACATGGCAGGTGCAACATAAGGGATGGATAGCTCGAAAATAACTATAAAATACAGGGAGCTCGACGCGAAAACTGATACCATGGATTCAGTACATGATTCTGAACCCCTGTGATGAAATTTTTCGGCGGTTATTTAAAAAAAAAACAAGGTTTCTCCCTTATTTCTTAGACAAACACTCCATATAAACATGTCTGTTAATATTTCTTTCCACCACACCGCGTAAAATTAAAATTATATGTTTTCTTTAAAAAAAATACGTACACGCGGGGGTGGACTTTTCGCGTTCTTTATTTTAACATCCTCCCTTGTCCATACCCTACACGTTAAATGAAAACATTTTTAGTCCGTTATTTAAAAAAAAATCTGCTACTACGCGGTTAAAATGTATGGAACAGCAGATTTTTTCAGAATCATATACTGAATCCATGGTATCAGTTTTCGCGTCCATGTCCCTGCCACCCTGTATATTTACTAGGGAATTAAAATGGGTTTGTGCTTTAAGCGTCGTCGTGCCAACCGGTGGGACACGACAGCGCGTCGCGGCTCTAACAAAACAATTTGGAAGAAAGAACAATTAGGTACCGGTAGTCTGCACGAGCCTTTAATTTGTGTGTAATTTCAAGGCTAAATTTGAAAAACAAGGGACATCTCAATATAATAAAGAAATAGTAGACACGTATTTTTTGCTTTAACAAATTTAATGAAAAAATACTTAGATAAAACGCATTTTAAGTCGGGTAGTGCGAGTCGCTACGTCACAAGTACCTAAGTATAAAATTCTACATACTCGTGACGTCATGGCACATTTTAACTCAATTTATCGCCGTAATCTTTAGATTACGTAAAAAAAGAAAAAATACGTGTCCAATATTTTTTAATAAAGTCTATGACGGTCTAAAAAAACGTTTTTGTCATCATCCGTATTATAGGCTGGTATTATAATCGTTACGAGTTCAAAGAAGGTTTGGATCCACTTTATAGAAATGCTTTTTCGCGTTTTAGTTTTCTAAACAGTTTAAAGTTATATTACGTCTTACTTGAATATTCTCATAGAGACGTGTTCAAGTTAGTGTGATCATAAAACAAATATGGCGCCGCGTCTGTTCAATTTAGAGCTCCTAATGAGTCTATTTGAGTTAGATCTCAATTGTCTGATCCCATTTATATCCCTTTGTTCTTATCTCGGCGATTAATGATAGACATAGTTAGTATATGGTTACTGGCACTGAATATGCATAAGGTTTAGCTAACAATATATTTTTTGCGACTTTTGGAGATAAACTTCATCATTGCGGATTCGTGTTACTTGCAATCGATTTCAGCTTATTGTAATTAGTAAAAGAAGTACTCTATACGCGTATTTAGATTCTCCAATGCAATACTAAAGAGAAGAAAAGTATCTTCCGTGTCTTTTCTTTCAAGAATCAACAAGATTTAAAAAATACGAACATCGACTCAGATCTCGAACGCAAGCTAAAATTTGCTATAACTAATTAAATAATGTATTTTTCTCAAAGAAAAGAAAATAGGTACTACTCCAGTAAAAGATAAACAGCTGGCGCGTTCAACAATGTTTTCCTTTCTTTTTCTTTTTTCTTTTATTCGGAATAAAAAGCGACGATTTCCTTTGTTACCAATCGGAATATTTTAATTAAATTATAGGATTTTTTTTTCCATTTGCGGACAATGAAATGGGAATTAATTTCTGTAGATTCTGCGTATTTTTATTATTCACACAGGTCTCCATTTAATTTTTTTGCTGACTGTGCTCGATGCTATAGTTATGTAACTAATAAAAAATCGGGATTAAAATGACCTTCTTTAAGATCTTCATGGCAACTCTCCGCGAAAACTTACCAAACTAACATTGGCAGGTCATAATGACTTTACTCATCTGAAAGCATTGCAAAAGGTTTTCTGATGCGTTGCCAAACTTAGAGTAAAGGTAGGCTTGTGCGCGAGGGAGATTGAAGCTGCACGCCCTCGCGCCCCTAGTCGCCGCAGGAGACGCCCCGGGCGTCGGGAGTCACAAGCTGACTTCCGGCCACCGTAGGCGCGGGCCTGCGGACGGTGAGCGATGGGCAGCTCGCCGTCCGATAAGGACCAGGCCCGGGCCGACGGCGCGTTGTGTTCCACGCGCGCCTCAAAGGGATGTCAGAACTGACGGGGTCCGGAAGGACCAATGCCTGCTGGGGTTGCGGGTCTGTCCGAAAGGGATATCGCGGCCCCAGCACATAGGCAACGGAAGGAACACGGGTGGGTTTTAGTCAGTAAAAGTCTGACACTCCCTCTCGCTCTGCCCAGAGCGGGAGGAGTCATTTGATGATATCCCAACCAAAAAAAAAAAAAAAAAAAGGTAGGCTTTACACATGGGCATTAGGTACATAAGACATTTCAGTCTTATGTGCATAATGCTTAAACATACATATTTTCACCTGTAGCCACTTTTAAACCCGAACACTACAAGGCTGCTAGGCGGCTGAAATAAATGAACCTATTCTTCCCCGACCCCTTTCACAAGGATCCCTATCTACTTCCTACTCCTGAAACATAAATAAGCCACTTTATGTACTCCTAGTTGTATGTATATGTTGTTCTTCCACCGGGAGTGAATATAAATAAACATTTGGGTATTATTTACTCCAATAAGACAGTTTGCATGCTGAATAATAAACGGAGGCTCGCCCCGGCTGCTCTCGAGTTAGATATTGTTAGGGTTGCCGTTTTTTAGACTTGACTCGTAAAAACACTCCAATATGTTCTTCAAAAAGATCATTATTGTACCATATTTTAATGCAATTAAAAATATTCTATTCTATAAAATTATAACGCGATTAATAACACACTACATAAGTAAGTAGGTACTCAATTTCAATATTTTCAAAAATTGAATATCGATTTATTTTGCGTCCAAAAGTAAAATAGGTAAAATTATATATTTATGTATCTTTAAATCAGCAAGCAAATTAAACGTATCAGAGATAAAATCGAAAAACCCTACAAACCAAAAAATTACAGGGGAAATCTCTGCTGAAGGGGGGAAAATGAGCCTAAACTTGATAAAAGTTTAGATTTTCTCGTCAAATTAATAGTTTGTTATGGCAACCCTACTCAATGCAGTATTCATAGGTAGGACAGTGTCGTTATAGCAAATTGAATCCGTTTGCTTGCCGGTCGATCGATCGCGAATTTTTACACGAAACTTCTTGCGAATATTTTCACTTTATTAAGTTGGAGTTTTTTTATTTTAGTACGGAGAATTTATACGGTAGGTTTTGAAGACGAAGTTTTCTTCCTATGAAAAGTCTTAGATTAAAAAGGCAAGTTTTTTTTTTCATTTTTCCAAAGCTGTGTGTGCTGATCTACGAGTATTAATTAGGTACATTCAAGACTTTTATTCTAAAATGCACAATGGTCAATAACACAAACCTTCAACTCAATTTAATTAAATCCAGTTTCCTCACTGTAAATAAAATGGAATAGTTGAAATCAGTTTCAGTAGCCAAAGGAGTTTGGTAATTAAAATTCAGTCTGGGACGGACGGTAGTTCTGAATTGTTCATAGAAAACCTTGCCGGCTGCGGTTTATAACTTACCTTTATGCTCTTTTAGACCTAAAGGATGAATTCATTGTGAGCAACAACTATTAATAAGCCTTTAGTAGAGGTATATTTTGCGAACTAGGAAACATAATATCCGAAATGGAAGGAAATGTAACATTTGTACATAAGAACCTATTTACCTACCTACAATCACGAAAGGTTGAAATCCAAGCAGTAGGCACAGTAACCCGTATTCCTTGGCACGCTTCCAAATAGTACGAAATCATAAAGCAAAGACAAACATGAGATTTTTTAAAGTTGTTGTTGTTTTTTTTAAACTCGAATCGTAGGATAAAGGCAGAAGGCGGCGACGAAAGACATTCATTGAAATAAAACCAAAGTTCCTTATAATTAATCTAGAATAAAAAGAAACTACTTACCCATAGACAAAAGTTAAAAACGATTGCACTCTCCCGCCAAATTAAGATCCCGGCCATAATCACAAAAGAATGACATCAAAGTTCCCTTTTTAAAATCACACCCTTTTGCACAGACAGCATTTCAGCTCTAATTTCAAACATCGAACGTTGATTACTGGCATCCGCGTCGAATATTTTACAGACATATACCTATCAGTTTTAGGTCTTCTTTAGCAAATCTATCTATTTGAAACTGGATCTCATTATGTTGTCAAAGGGGTGTGATCGTGTAGCGATTGCACTGAGTTAAGCACGTGCTTTCATGCTCTTTGATGTCACTGAAGTATCATTAAGGCACGTGCAACAAGTTTTTTTTTTTTTTTGTAGAGTCTTTGGTGTGTGATGCGTTTGAAGATTAGGATTTCTTTGGTATGGAATGGTTCGGAATTTGCTGTCGTTTAAATGAGGATTTGTCAGTTTGGTAGACTTTCTATATTCTGGAACTGAAGCTTGTGTCAAAGAAGCTAGTCTGGTCATACCTATACTTCCTTTTTAAAATCAACTTGAACAAGAATCAAGAATTACCTACCAGCACAGATAAAGGCTAAACCTCAGACGAGCCTAACCCCTCAGACATCCCATAAATGCAACAATGCCTGTTTAAAATATTTCATTTTAAATTCAATTTACCTAACCCTTATTTTATGCTCTAACCTCAACATAAACCGTTAGCCAGTCTAGTTTTTTTTTCTTCAAATTACTTATCGTAACGCTACCCACACTGTGGTCTAAGCGGGTTCTCATTAACCCCTCAAAGGGTCCTGACAGTCGCGTCATGATTACGTCATGCTCTGTTGGACTGTGGCCCTTTGATCTTGTAGTGAAGTCGCATAACTATGCATGTGACAGTTTTACTTCTGTTTTCTTTTGTGGTGGGCACAGACAATATTTTTGTGTGGAACAGCTTTTATTCAATTACTTTTGTCGTCCGTTTGTTAAGTGGAAATCTTAAGTTACTTGAAAATAATTTATTTAATTTAAGGATTCTAATATTTTTTATTAAACTACTAATATTCGTTTCGTTGATAGTACTTTTAATATTCATTACATGAAACTCTTATAATAAAAGATAGTTTTTCTTCACGTATGTGGAAAGCACTTTTACTTAGTCAAGCCATTTCTTTATTTTTCTTTGTCATTCACAGAAAAGTATCAATCCATGTCCTTTACTTTATTCGTTTTTTAGGGTACCGTACCCAAAGAATGCCAATGGGACCCTATTACTAAGGCTCCGTTGTCCATCCATCCGTCCGTCTGTCACAGGGCTCTATCTTATGAATGTAAACATTTGAAATTGAGAATCCGACTCGCACTTGGAAGCTTTTTTTACCTCTATTTTTCCAATAAGACAATCTTCAATCAACGTTAGCCTATGTTCTCTTCAAGATAAAAACCATTCTTCTAAGACCCTCCGATGGGAAATATAAAGGTAAAATAACGAGTCCCAGTGATTCAAATAGGACTAAAATAGACTGTATTAGGTCCTTATATTATCTCACAAATTGTACGGCACCTGAGGGAAATTTATTTGTTATTGAAAATCGGCTGGCTAATTTAAAAGCTTTCTTTTTATGGTTCTACCCTGTAATAATAACGCGATTTTTTGCTATTTTCACGATAGGTAGAGTCCACCACTAGCCACTGGGTATGAAAACTAGAGGTTTTTTTTTTTGGCTGGGAAATCATCAAATGACTCCTCCCGCTCTGGGCGGAGCGAGAGGGAGTGTCAGACTTTTACTGACTAAAACCCACCCGTGTTCCTTCCGTTGTCTGTGTGCCGGGGCCGCGATATCCCTTTCGGACAAACTCGCAACCCTGGCAGGCATTGCCCCTTACGGACCCCGTCAGTTGGTGCTGACATCTCTTTGAGGCGCGCGTGGAACACAACGCGCCGTCGACCCGGGCCTGGTAATCCCTAATCGGACGGCGAGCTACCCATTGCCCACCGTCCGCAAGCCCGCGCCTACGGTGGCCGGAAGTCGGCTCGCGACTCCCGACGCCCGGGGCGTCTCCTGCGGCGACTAGGGGCGCGAGGGCGCGCATCTTGCATTTCCCTCGCGCGCTCCGCCTCCTCCTTCGCGAGCATTACTGCTTCGCAGAAGGAAGCGATACTGTAGCGACCCTAGCGATGCGATATGCTGAATTACATTTTTGATATTGTAACGGAGCGCTAGTGGCGGCCCGTTAGTCGCTTACCTACCATCGGCCTGCCATGTCATATATTCCTGTATTAATTAACCAAGTAATAGTGGAACAAGATTAAACAAATAGTTTATCCAGTACGAGTATTCTTTATAACTTTATTCAAGACCTTTTAATACATAACACTCACAACAATACTATACATACAACACGTAACGAATAGTGCGCGTAGCAGTTCGTAGCGCGGTAGCTACGAACTGCTACGAGTTATTATTTTACTCTGTTTTGTCAAATAAATGCTACGTACATATAAATTTGATAATTATATACTGCTCACAGACATATCCACTTTATTTTAAAATCCGAAACATAGTCCCCAAATCAGTCCATAGCCCCAAAACAAAGAATGATTCTTATTTTCGTGTCGATGGTAGGTAATTTAAAAGCTAAGGTCAATCAATATAAAGAATGCTAAGGGCAATCAAGGCAGACAGCCGTTAGCCGTACCATGATAATGCTATAGACCAGGCAAAAAAAAGTACATGAAATGCCGGACGCGGGCCGGCTTGAGCTTTCGTTTTAATTTCCTTGCGAGTTCTGTGTTGATTTTTTCATCACAGATTTTTTTGTTTTTGTGTAAGTACTTACCTACTGCTAAGAAAATCAAATAGAAATAGCAATAAGAGACCCTTAAACCACTCCTATACCGCACTTACAGACACAATAGTTCCATTATTCGATTACTTTACTTACATATATAAGCTTTCCTCGCGTACATATCCACGTTCCTCATACAACGGGTACAAGAAATAGAAAACCCACCATTCTGTCAATACTCAGTGCACTGCTCAACAAATTGAAGAAAGAGGTACCAACCTAATACTTAATTCCTGTACAAAAAAGCAGTTTAACACTTGAAAGCGTTTCTTCAGTAAAAAAGAGTCAAGTTTAACCCTTTTACCCTCAGAAAATCTGTCAAATTCTCCATACACCGCTGATAGAATTGCACAACAATAATTGCAAATATTTGGCACTAACTCCCCCAGTAGAATGGTTGAGGGTGGCTGACGTCACAGACGGCAGTCGCGACAGGTAGCCAGACTAATGGAAGGGTGGCGATAGGGCTGTCGAGTTCGATCGATATCAAATGCAGCCACAATAAAATTGGTTATAAGTTAAAAATGTATTTTAAACTTATACCTATTTTTATTGTGGCTTCTGAACTACCTTCTGAAGCTTTGAAGGTTAGGCATTTTGTTTTAAAAACTTTAACGATTTTCGTAAATCGAAACTTATGTAGAGAATTACAAAATCTATTGTAGCTTGCTTTGGTTGCCAGTCAACGTTTTATCGTCTGTTTTCTGGGATGTTGTGTACTTGTGCGCTGCTTCACTGTAATGTCACTTGAGAATTATCAATTCTACGATCCGATCCTATCAACATCGGATCGTAGAATTGTAGGTAAACTGATCAATGTCGTCGTTGTGGTCAATAGGTACTACAAACGCTCTAAAGCATGTATCACAAAAGTGTAGCCATATTGAAGGATATTAAAGACCATTAAACTAAACAACTTTCTCCATGGGTTCATGGACTTTTCACCGGTGCTCGGACCTGACGTCTCAGTGCTGCCACCTAGTGAACTTTATTTCAGAAAACCCTAATTGTCACTTAGGCAAAAATATTTTAAGGACGCTCTATTTTTCTTGCAACAAATATTATTTAATTTGTTTTTGTTAGGTAGAGCCTGTAACAGAAAGGTGACAATTAGGGTCTTCTGAAATGACGTTCACTAGGTGGCAGCACTGACACGTCAGGTCCGAACACCTATCAAAAGTGTCAAAGCGCCTTTAATTCCTTTACTCGTGACTGAATGATGAATGAATGAATGTAACAAATGATTCATCATTTGTTACATTCATCGTATATTTTCGTCATCGTATGTTTTACGTCATCGTATATTTTATATTCATTGTCGAAATGGAAGACCTATAATGTCAAAGTGGCGCCAACTGGTAGCGTGAAAACTCATTAGTGTCGTGTTGCCAACCGAAGCTGTCTAGCACATCTATGGCAGCACAGCCCTCATTACTCTTTTCTGTAACATAGGCAAAACGACCATGCACGTTAATTGAAAGTCGACCATTACGCAGGACAACCGTCCACCTTTAATCCTTAAAAGCAATTCGCGCAAATTAATCGCTTTTGTTTCGACCCTCGCGACAGCCCTAATTAATAGGGTTGTCCGTGCGTCGGTTATTAAGCTTGTAGAAAGGAAGTGTACGTTCAGCCTTGTAATTTTGTGTGGTTGGCAGAATTGTGAAGTTAAATCTTGGAAAAAAATAAACGCTGAAATGCTGAAAGATGTTTTTCTGATAACGTAATGCCGTTTCGTTCATTTACGACTGAAAATTGTAGAAGAGGTCGTTTTATTTCTTTTTACTTATTTACCTGAAGTACGTAGGGTAGGTAAGTAGTCTAAGTACCCATAGCCTGTTAGAAAATAAAATAATATAATACATAAAGAAACATACTTAGGTACATATTATGGGTCTGTTGAATATTTTACACGACTATGGAAAGAAAACTGACCAATTTTGTCGCTGACAACATTGCGGTCTAAATTAAATATATTTTTGTTATACCATACAGCAGTGTTTCTTAACCTGTGGTCTGTAGGGGTCCGCGAGTATACGTTTGGAGGTCCGCAGTCTACTCTATGGACTATTTAAAACAAATACAGAAACAGATTACAAATGGAATACGATTTGAGAATACAACTTTGTATACAAAATCAACCCGAATATTTAGTTGCAAAAAAGCAACACCAACCTTCACATTAAGAATCGTATACATGCATCTTCTTTATCTTTACAAAGTATAAAACAAAGTCGCGCTGTCTGTCCCTATGTATGCTTTTTTTTTTTTTTCTTTGGGTGGGTAATCATCAAATGACTCCTCCCGCTCTGGGCGGAGCGAGAGGGAGTGTCAGACTTTTACTGACTAAAACTCACCCGTGTTCCTTCCGTTGCTTGTGTGCCGGGGCCGCGATATCCCTTTCGGACAAACCCGCAACCCCAGCAGGCATTGGTCCTTACGGACCCCGTCAGTTGGTGCTGACATCTCTTTGAGGCGCGCGTGAAACACAACGCGCCGTCGACCCGGGCCTGGTCCCTATCGGACGGCGAGCTGCCCATCGCTCACCGTCAGCAGGCCCGCGCCTACGGTGGCCGGAAGTCGGCTCGTGACTCCCGACGCCCGGGGCGTCTCCTACGGTGACTAGGGGCGCGAGGGCGTGCAGCTTGCATCTCCCTCGCGCGCTCCGCCTCCTCCTTCGCGAGCATAACTGCTTCGCAGAAGGAGGTATGTTTAGATCTTTAAAACTACGCAACGGATTTTGATGCGGTTTTTTTTAATAGATAGAATGATTCAAGAGGAAGGTTTTTGTGTATAATACATTAAGGTTTTGTGTAAATTGGCTGTAATATGACGATTATTGTCAAAGATGTCGGAAAAAATCATGCCGACTGGGAACTTTACTGGCGTGCGCCGCGTAAGCCGTAAGAGATACATCAAATGTATGTTTTACAGAATTGTATATCTTAAAAAGTTCAAAAATAAAGTCCGCGATAGCATATCTCTATCTTCTAAGGATGACCTACAGTAACCATTTTTATCTTTCAGAATTTGATAAAAATTTAATTGTTATTTTGACCGGTATTTTATTTATCCTTATCCAATAAAATATATTATTTAAATTGGGCATTTAATTTAGATTAAAATATGCCTTGAAATCTTATCATTAAAATGAATACTTTAAAAGATACCACAGATTCAAAATTACGCGTGACAAAATAATTATGGGCGCAGCGGTAGGAATCAACGACTTTTCCTCCGATATTAGGTATGATCTAACTAATCCCGGTAGTACGTACCCGTGGGATATTTTCTTACATCCACGCGGGCGAAGCCGCGGGAAAAAGCTAGTTTATAATAATAACGAAAACAAAATATATAAGTTTAGTTTTTTTTTATGATTTTTTTTTATTTTTCTGTACAAAACTGCTTTTTCTTTAACGAAGGTGAAAACTGCGCTTGATGTCTTAGGGGCTGAAAAAGGCTAGGAAAAACTGCCATACAATATAATATGAATGAAAATTTCATCAATAATTATGTAAAGTGCTCCATCAACTCCATGTCAGTCGTCTTGCCAGTTGCCAGTAATCAACCATTAGTACAATTTATCAAATTAAGAATTCTACCATAGAGAAAAAATTCAGCAAGCCTTTTTCCAAAATGGAATACGAAATTGGCGTATTTGTATTGCATCTCATTTGTCTGTGAGTTGGCAATGCCGGCACAGTAATGGCGGCAATTGGCAAATTCCGCATCAGTTTCCCGCCAATTTAAGCTGTAGTAATTTAAAAATGTCGTAAAAATACGAACCCAATGCGGTTTATTTAACTACTGAAAAATGTATGCAAGCAGTTAGTGCTGTATTACGAATACAAAAGACTTTTCACTTTAAATTAAACAAATAATAGTTTTCCGCAGTGGCGGCTTTTTTACTTGGCCTCAGTTCAACTGCGGTGTATAGGTATGGAAATTAATTTCAATGTACCTACTTGTACCGCTGGTCGCTTTAAAATTACCGGAAGCGGCCAGCTATGAATGGGCATGATAATAAAATTAAAATGGTCAAGGCAAACTACATAATAATCTACTTTTAACCTCCTCCATAGAGTAGACCATTCCATCATGTTTTTCAAACAAACAGAACTGCTTAGGAAAAGCGTACTTTCAACAAACGAAAAGAAAGAAACTCTCTATAAAGCTTACTAAATTGGCGACTACAAGACCACTAAAAACTTGCACCAATTTTCATACTTTGTAGTTGTACGAGTACACCCTAAAAATGATTACCTTCATAAACCCGTTTTTATCTCGCCGGGACCAAACAAAGTTTATACAGCCTTTTTCCCTCAAAAAAGATAATTTTCACATAAAAGTGAATGTCTGTAATAAACTCCGAGGGTTTTCGGAGCCTTCGCATTTTTTGTTACTTACTTGTAACTTTTCGAGTGGTCAAAATGTTTCTTGAAAATTGAATTAAAAACTCGAGCTATTTATGATTATAAATACTCTACGAGCTATTTGCGTTCGGATACAAATTATTGTTGTGGTAAAAGTTAGATTTGTTTTCTTGGTAACTAAGTGGGTAAAATTATTTTGCGGTAGATAAAGTTTAGTATTCTACGATATTTAGTAACTACATTGAAGGGTTGGAGAGTTAAATGATTTCTTATAAGCAATCGGTTATTTTTAAAGTTAAGGATTTTGAATAAAAATTGCTAATATTAATTCGTAAACCCATTTATCATCAAATCCATCAAAAATTCAAAATAAAATCCAACCAGAATCTGTTCAGTTCTCTCTCAACAAAATTCGTATAAGTACATTCAAAAGCGCATCCACGAAACATATTCTCACAGATCTTTATTACATTTCCTTCACACCGCTCCATTGCATTGGCATAATAAGCCAGCAGACATTTGCACTTAAAAAAAACAAACGTCATTCAGTGAAAAGAGCGGGAATTTTGCGCGGGAAGCGTGGTACTACGCACAGTCATCGCGACGAGGCCTTCTCTTCTCCCTACACAGTTATCGGCTTAATTTAATTGCGTAGCCCGTGCCCGTAGTGCCATTTTGAATGGCTTTCCGCCACCGCTTCATTTGTTTGTGTTGTAAATGGAATTTGTTGTAAATATGGCCACGTATAAACGCGACTCCAACATTTTGTTTTGGTACGAATGAATAGATGTTAAGTAGAGCCCTGGGGAATATTGCGTTGATTTGTTATGGAAATTTCGTAAATATGAAACTGGAAATAGGAAAATTCGGGAATAAAACCTTCTTAGACTGGTAAGAAATAATTATTTCGTTGCCTTTATCGTCCCCCATTCCGATTAACTTATCCCAAAAGTGACATTGGACAACATTTTTACAGGGTGGCTCTTTTATTGGTTGTAAATAACACAAAAATAATCGAGGTTGACCCAAACATTGATATCTAATTATGAACATAGGCCAAAGGACAAGGATCCCATTAAAATAGTGATTTTAGCCGAATAGCAGATTATGACCCGTATAACTAAATCTACCATTCTTCGACCAAAAATACGATTCGTTTGAGCCCCGGCTTTATTTCGGAAAAACCTTTCAAGAGCTGAGCCAACCCTAGATTATATATTTCCATATACTCGTAACTACATAAATATGCTAGCCTGCAGCACGCTAGATTTAAAATCCAAATGATTGTGCATAAAATGCCAACGGGCACCAAACACCATTCGAGTTCCCACGACTGAGTCGCACAAATTGCGATACGTACGTGATATAATAGCGGAATAGCACGGAAGTTATATTCCGAGATTATTATTTGTATCGGTATGGTATGGTCTAGTGCAGTGGTTCCCAAATTTGACTGGATCGCGACCCATCTAACAAAAACTTCAAAATTCGTGACTCACCTTTCGACAGTCATGGAGAAAAAAAGAGACATAAATATAGGTAGGAATGAAAGACTGTGTAAATAAGAAAAAACATTCAATCGAACATTTTATTACTTAGTTAACTACCTACTAGGAGTGCTATTTCAATGAAAGGGATGTATTTGTTTCTTATTTTTTGTCATTTTAGCTAGCTTTAGCACCAATTTCAATTTTAGTTACTTTTAATCGACATGAGTGCGATACGTCCAATTTATTTCGGTATTAAGTTTAAAATCATTTTTTCAAGGCCCATCTAATATTTGCTCGCAACCCATAGTTTGGGAACCATTGTTCTAGGTCTAGTGGATTTGTTACTGAAGTTGGATGCACACTAATCCGCAGGTGCAGACAATGTGCTGTATTTTTATTGGTACGTACCCTAAGAAAAATGGTCGGGTTGCTCATCCCGTGCTTATTTTTTAATCAAGTAATCATGTCATGTCATCGAAAGTTAACGTCAATACATCTTCTGAAAAATATGGACCTAAGTAGTAAAAGCTGAGTAGTACTTTCCTGACTGTACTTACCTACCTATCAGGTAAGTATTTATATTCTGGAGTAGTGCCAAGCAATACCTATTTGAAAACATCGATGACAATCGTTCCACAACGACTGCATTTGCAGTTTTCGACGAGACTCGAGATAAGAACTCTCCATCTTGTGTCAGTATCTACTATTGTGCATTCTTTGTAGTTTCTCTGCAATAAATGCGCGACATAAAGGTAACAAAAAGTTGGCAACACGACAATATTATTTGTAGATCGCATGTTTACAAGCACGCTATGAACAAGAAATCTAAGCATTGCTTTTTATATTGGTTTGATGTCGGTTCTGAATCTTTTCGAATATCTAAATCCACTACGGCACCTAGGTAAATGAAGTAATTTATTTGGGTAAGTAAATATTTCGTAGGTCTTAACACTTCAGCATCGTCAGAGAGGCATCATGAAAATTAAACTTAACTTAACATGACTAAGTATTCTTAAAAAAAATACAAATAACAACATGAAACGAAACGGGTTTTGAAACCGAATCGAATTATTTAATACCCAAGCCATTTAACCGAACTCAACAAAGCAGATACAGAAAACTTAATTTCCCGCATTCTAATCTCCTCATAGTATCAGAACAAGGTATCCAGCCAGCCCTTGAAATGATCCCGCTAAATTCTTAATTAAAACAGGTTTGGTAGAACAAACTAATGTAAATTAAACACTAACGGTAAGCGTATACTTTAAGATTTATCTTTCGACGTGTAATAAAGCCAAGGCGTTTATTATGGCCCATTTCCCGACGTTACGATGCGGGGTAGTGTACGTGTAGTTTCAAATACAACGAGAAACGGAACGTGATCGTGCGCTATAAAAAAAACGCGCCTATTCTGTAAAAATCTCACCGTGATAACTTAACATCGTGAAATGAGCTATCAATAGTAAATCATCAATAGTAGCATCCAATGCTATTCTGTAACCATCTCATCGTGGAATGGCAGCTTTCTTCAAGCGTACCTACCTACACTTCACATAATATTTATTTAACGGTGAGATTTTTACAGAATATATCGGTAGTTTTTCATTTATTCAAAAAATTACAATAAAAACAGTGAAGGTTTTTAATCTGAGTAACGTGTTTCACGGAAAAAGGAAAATCTGCGTGAAAGAGTAAGCGTAAAACACAACAACATTCCCTAAAGTGACGAATGAAATGAAGTTTTATCATTTGGAAATTTATGAATCTTCATTATTTTGGGGTGCAAGCAATACTGTTTCTGTGTTGTTACAGCCGATTGGGGTTCAGGCCCTCATTACAAAACGCCTGTGGGGAACCGATGAACCAAGGGTGGTTGGCAATTTATGCTTCAACACAATTTACCAGTAGCAAATAAATCTGCATGAAACGAAAGCCGTACCCTTTTCCTGCCTCTTCCAGTTTATTTATAGGTACCAATATAAGTATTTTTCTATTGGCAAGGTTGCCTTGGACCACTCTCTTACTTAATGGTAAGCGATGAATATGATGCCTTGATCCAATTTTCCTACGTTTCTTGAACTAAGCCAAGTATAAAAGAACTATCTACCCTGTGGATACTTAATCCCTTACTGTGCTAGGTCATACATCGCCAGAAACGATTGTCTTTTAAAGCCACACAGCAAAATACCAATAAACAAAGTTGGCCCTTAAGATTTATCACGGGCACAAGGTCCTAATAAACCCAGCACGCTTATTATACCCGGGTAACCCGTTACGGGGATACCCGGTTCGGTTAAAACGCCGATTACCTCGCCTGTGGGGTGCTGATAAACCACCCGGCCGTATAATATGCACGTTAAGAAGGGCCAGCCGTGCTGGGGTCTGCGTTAATTGACTTAGGTACGGATCTGATGGCGGTCGCTGCTGTAAAATACAGATATTTTGCCGCATTTAGTTAGATTGGAAACCGACTCCAATATAAGGAAATATTGAGGAAGTAGATCCACTATCAAATAATTCAAATATCTTTGAGAGACGACTCTTGTAAGTACTCGTATTGATATTCTTCCACGAGAGGCTTTTAAACAAAAATGCATGTAGGTATTTTGAAACCATCACATCTACTACATCACATATACTAATAAATCTTATTAAAATATACAACAGATTTTATTTCCCCAGTTTATTAATGCTATATTCGCGAATAAATACCTAAACACATACACATTTAAAATGAGCCATCCGCGAGGGCTCCGGGCCCGGCCGATTCCATATGCGACTAGGGCGAGCCCTCCAGGAGGCCTCCCGGCACTTAACGTGTTAATGTTGAGCAAAGTTCTTATAGAGAAGTCCAGCTCGAGCACAAACCTAAAAAATCACTAATAGCTGTCATCAAAGCTAGTGGGCTCTGATGACCTCATCAAAACCAATCATCATTTTATATAATTTTGTTGCTCTATCTTAGATGAAGCACTTGGAAATATTTCCACTTACTAAGAACTAAGAATATTTTCCTTAAAAAAAATGATATTCTCATAACATAGTACCTACATATAATGTTGATTTCAAGGTAACCTCCTTAGTTTTAACTTTGTGCAGAGTGGGTATTCTCTACCCATCTACGTAGTCCCCCACTTTGAACGTTATCACAGTTTTATGGCGTTAGCCCGCTCCGCCAGCGCGGCAGCGCCCCTTCGTGGCAGTTCATGGATATAATCCCGTAGAAAAGGGAATCAAATTCAATGGCCGCCACCGTGCTAGCTGACTACGTGATTATTGCTGTTTTCAACTGAGATTCTGGATGAGGAGAGCATTTCTAGGCCGCTTTTCATTGAATTTTCTTAAAACTAAAAACATAGGAGGATTAGGAATCATTCTTAATAAGTATGTTTTATCGTACCCTTAGTGAAGGGGGAAGCGTAATACGGCAGAAGAGGATTTAATTTGACAAAAAAAATAATTGACGTCATTTTCGTGAATGATTAAAAACTGTATAAGTAGGTACTTCATTTGTAAAAGAAGGAACGAGGAAGGTGCACCAAAAAAAAATCTTTGGTAAAATCGTGTTCGATCGTTCTTAAAAAGTACCACTTGGGGAAAGCAGTAAATAATTGAATATCAAAAAGTTCAAATTCAAAATAGTGTTAAAGTTTTTATCCTCATTTCTTCTACAAAAATATAAAACCCAAACAGGTCCAATACCCGCGCCGCTACCAAGATCTCTAAGAGAAAAATTCAATTACAGCTTATTCCTTGCAGCCGCTACATCAATGAAGACCACAAGCTTTGCTTTCAATTTTAAAAGCGAGATGGCGCTTTTAGGGTAACTACCTTATATCTATGGTAACTTCCCTTTTTGATGTTGTAAATTAGGTAAGTTAGTACCTACCTAACTAATTTACAACATCAATTGCAACCACAGTTTCATATAGTTTCTTATCTCTGAAGTCCACCCTTGGGGCTAGCTCAGCTGGATTAGATAATATTGTTGTAGTAAACTGTAGGTCTTCATTAACCTCGCCAGTATCTAAGTTCGAAGAAGTTCGTAAGCCAAAATATATTTTTATGACTAAAATACTAGACTTTGAAAGAAGATGTTTTTAAGTAGGTACCTAATATCTTCATAAATAGCATCACCGAACAAACTCTGCTCAAAACATAAACAATAACTTCCAAACACTAGCATACAGTAAAAGTAAAAACAATACCTAATGAATGTGGCCATTAATTATCTGGTAACGTGCAGGAGTTACTAACCACAGACCACAGGGCAACCGCCACGAATTTAAAATACCGACACTGGGTTGTTCTTCCTAGGTATCAGGTATTCAGGCGAACAGGATGGACTTACCGGAAATTAAAATCATAACTGAAATTTCTTTTTCAATATTGATGATTTTTTTCGTCAGTCACGAGAGCCCTATGCATATTGTAGAAAAAATAAATAAATTGTTGATCAGAAATAGTATCCGAACAAATACAGTTTACAGATAGCTTTTGTTACACTACACCTGCTCTTCACTTTCCTCTGGTGAAAACCGGGCCTCACGACTAACTTTCATCACAACAAACGGGTTGGTTAGTGATGTCAGTATTAAATCATGGGGACACAGGTGGTGGGCGCTCTCTCCATCCCTATTAATAATAATCCCTTCGTCGCTTTCCACATTACCTAAGCGAAATACAGTAGGCTGTTTCGTAATGTAGACCTACCCTCATAATAACTCACCCTTGGGCAAAAATAAAAAACATAAATATAGAATTATAATGCGTAAGGATTCGGAGCTAGAGAAAAAAATTACCAACTCATACGAAATATCTTATTGTGAAATGTGAGCACCTAAATATGTATGTAAATATGAAGTTTCAAGCAAATATTTTTTTTTTTTGCCTGATTTGACTGGCATGCACAGAGCACAATAGTAGATTGTTATACAAGGGATTAAAGGGACATTATTTAGGCACGAGAAGGTATGGCGCACGAGAACGTAGCGAGAGTGCCAATATTTCGAGTGCCTAAATAGGTCTTTCACCCGAGGTAAACACCCTGCTTTTCATTTCGAATATGACGAAAGTAAATAAAGAGTCTAAAGACGAAGGTCTTCTATCAGTGCGTCCTCACTGTTATGACTTACGGAGCTGAAACATTGACACTCACGGTACGGCTGGTCCATAAATTCAAGGTCGCTCAGCGAGCTATGGAGCGGGGGAGCCTGCCGTTGGACCGAAAAGATTTTGCCCAAATTTCACTACCCAAACAAATTTTAGCAACCTTTTTTTATACCAATGCAATGTTTGGAATGATTTTAGTACGCACATTTTCATTTGGTCAAATTTTTACTTGGCAGAATATTATCAAGGATAATGTCATTTAGCCATTTGGTCTTTAATCAAATGATTTATTACAGCAAACAATCTTTAGACAATAAACGTTTGGTCAGTTAGTTATGGAACTAGTTAGAGTAGGTTAATTATAAAAAAAAAATGGTTAGGTTAGGTTAGGCTAAAACAGTGACATCCTACGCACGGGCCGAGCGAATGTAGCGAGCGGTGCCGCGGTAGCGGCCGGCGAGTGCCAGAAACGACTAGATTTTATAGAAAAAAATATGGAAAAAAAACAGGCTACCCGAAACTGAACTAGTTAGACGAGATTAATTATTTAAAAAAATGCTACAAACTAAAAAAAAAAAATATTTTATTATTACTTACCTGTTTAGAATTTGTCCCAAGTGGAAAAAACACCCTTGTAATAAAACGTCTTTATTTTGCGTAAAATGAGTTATTCCAAGTGAAATATTTGACTAAATAAAAATTGGTAAAAGTACTAGTTGGTAAACAAGTTATTGTTTAAACGTTCACTTGCAAAACATTAGGTTTGCGTTACAATTATTTGGGAAGAGATTTTTTGCTAAGTAATAATTTGGCAAATTAAATTATGCGGAAAATTGTTTGGGAAGTGATAATTTGGCAATTTCTTTTCGATGAAACAAGGGAGACCCATGGAGCGGGCTATGCTTGCAGTTTCTTTGGGGCATCGAATCCGGAACGAGGTGATCCGGCAGAGAACCAAAGTTGTCTACATAGCTTACAGAATAAGCAAGCTGAAGTGGCAGTGGGCCTTCCTTAACCGTAGAACCGGTGACCGTTGGGGTAGACGTGTTCTTTTTTTTTTTTTTTTGAGGGTGGGAAATCATCAAATGACTTCTCCCGCTCTGGGCAGAGCGAGAGGGCGTGTCAGACTTTTACTGACTAAAACCCACCCGTGTTCCTTCCGTTGCCTGTGTGCCGGGGCCGCGATATCCCTTTCGGACAAACCCGCAACCCCAGCAGGCGTTGGTCCTTACAGACCCCGTCAGTTGGTGCTGACATCTCTTCGAGGCGCGCGTGGAACACAACGCGCCGTCGACCCGGGCCTAGTCCTTATCGGACGGCGAGCTGCCCATTGCTCACCGTCCGCAAGCCCGCGCCTACGGTGGCCGGAAGTCGGCTCGCGACTCCCGATGCCCGGGGCGTCTCCTGCGGCGACTAGGGGTGCGAGGGCGCGAATCTTGCCTCTCCCTCGCGCGCTCCGCCTCCTCCTTCGCGAGCATTACTGCTTCGCAGAAGGAAGTGACGGCCTCCCATGCACTCTCGCTCCGGACCATGGCCTGAACCAGGGCCGGACGCAAGAGATCGCCGCCGCCGATCGCCTCCGTGAGGACACGGCGGTGCTCCGCCCAAGCAGGGCAGACCTCCACCGTATGCTCCACCGTGTCCTCCGGGCGATCCACACAGTGGTGACGCCCGGGCGTTTCCTCCCGCCTTATACGGAACAGGAACCTCCCGAAACAGCCGTGTCCGGTGAGGACCTGCGTCAGGCGGAAGGTGAGGACGCCGTGGCGCCTCTCTAGCCACTCCTCAAAGAGGGGACTTATCGCCACAATTGTGGCGTGCCCAAAGGTAAGATGCAGGCGAGGTGGAGCGACGATCTTCGCAGGGTGGCTAGTAGCGGCTGGATGAGAGTTGCCGAGAATCGAGCTGAATAGCGTGCAATCTGAGAGGCCTATGGCCAGCAGTGGACTGCTATAGGCTGATGATGAAATAAAAACCTAATTAGTTAAACAAATCCATATCTGAATCTGATAAACTCATTATAAACAAATATCTGTATACATAAATAATAAGCACTCTGATCAGGTAACTTCAAGCGTAATATGAGAAATGAAAATTATTTTTGTGTCCGACTATCACGACTTTCAAACAAGCAACCAACAATACCAACATAAAAAACCGACACAAATACAAATTCAATTTTTATTCTTTAAGCAAAAGAAAACATTATGAATTCCCTAACTTTCTCAACAAGACTAGAGCTACTTACATCTCAAACAAAATTTCATTCCAACAAAAATTGAATCTAAAAGCTCCCATGGATATGCTAATCTTCTTTTATTACAAAAAAGAATTGCTTCTTTTCTACACAATGTTTTATTTTGTTATGCTTATTTTCGACGGGTGTCATGGCGCCGAAACGTAATGGCGCGCAAGTGAATTATGGCGGGAAAATATCGTCGAGGCGTTGTGAGAGAATATGGCTTACTTATTTAACTAGATAGATACGGTTGCGAATAAACTCGATTTTGGAGGGATAAGTTATTTTATTTGTAAGAAATAGGGATCTGGATATGCTTGATCCCGGGTCGAATGTAACTTGAAAACAAAAGATAACCTCGTTGCATTATTTATGGTATCTCTGATTCTCTGCGCTCTATGGTGTTCTGAAAATCTAATAAATACCTACTTGGTACTATTGAACAGATTTTAGTATTTTAGCTCAGTGTTAGTAATCTAAAGCCTGATCTAGAGTACCTAATTCGAGATTAGAACGTTTCTAGATTAATAACCTAGGTACTTAGTACTTACCTATATAGGTACCAAAATTAATTGTGTACTCGTAAGTACCTACTTCTAGCAACATCTTGGAAATAATCTTTCGAGTTTCCAAAGTTTGACCCAAAGCCTAAAACCAATATCGTCAAACTTAATAGCAATAAATTGAGCATGTATGCTTCTTCTGATGTAGTTAGGTAAAAGTTTAATTAAGACCGCCATCCGATACATGAATGACAAAATTTTCAACTGCAAATCGATTACATTTATTTTGGCCAGCTTCAAAACTATGTTAGTCCGTAGTTTCTCCACACTCCATAACATGAAGATCAAGTAGATAAGCCGTCGCTCGTCAGGAAGTCGTTTGTCTGCCTGTGCTGACAAACTTTTTACATTAAACTCAAGCGCAACAGCAGTTACAGTCATCGAGACTTCAGTGCCAACCGCGCGTTATAAATGTGTTTTGTTTTAAAATATTGCTTTCTGTGGGAACTTTGAGAGCCAGCCAATATTAATGTTGTTATGAAATATGTATGTAGCTAGACTTTCATGAAGAATTTCGATCCCATATCGACAATCTAAATCCAAGTTGTTTCTGCTGGGGAGTTTGTTGCGCCACTTCTTCTTCCCAGATAAAGCACTAAGAAGTGGTGAAGGGTGGGCGTTTTGGTGGACTGTCTTATGTCATTTTGACGTTCGCTAAGTTCTGATTGTCAGCCTAATTTTAAATTATGATTATTCATTTTTTTGCGACTTAAGAACACATCTTCTTGTTCTGGTATCATAATATGTGCGATAGTAGGTTGTAAAGATGATATTCAACGATTTTAATAGTTTCGAAAACTACTCATAAGTATTTCATTCTCTTTAAAAAATATTGTCATTTGTTTGATTATTATGTAGGTGCATAGTAGAAATTGGTGATGTTGGCAGCATCCTAACTAATATTATGAATACGAAAGTGAATTTGTTTGTTGGTTTGTTTGTTTGTTTGTTCGTTACACTAAAACGGCTGAACGGATTAAATTTGACACATGGGTAGACCATGACCCGAGTTAGGACATATGAGATACTTTATATTCCCACGAGATAAAGACTTATGCGGATAAAACCGCGGGGCCCAGTTCATTCCAAATAAAATCTTTGCGGCTGACCCGCTTCTTAAAACTTTAAATTACTTATTGTATTTTTGTCACCAGCGAAAAGACGAGGTGAGATCTATTCATCAATCTATAAATGGCTACTTACCACCACCCCCTGTCATCATAATAATGTTCAAAGTTTCGCTCGTAAAAAAGTAATGTGATCGTTAACTACTTTCTGCTGACAAGTGACAACGAAGAAGTAGGTTTATCGTCTTCCGTATTGTAACTAACTACATGTATTCGTTTTATTAGTTAATTATGTGCATTTAGCTTGTAACTGTGTTTATTTATAAGTTACAATTCGCTTTGTGAAATTACAGGCGAAGTTTGACAATACATCGGAAAATTCAAAAGTCATTTATTCAAACTAGGCTGAGAATCAGCTCTTTTCGAACGTAGAAATTATATAAGACAGTCCCCCAAAAACGAACGCCCTTCACCACTTCCTAATGCTTTAGCTAGGAAGAAGAACTGGCGCAACAAACTCCCCTATAGCACAGCTGTCTGTTCAGGTGGTAATCGACCCCTTTGGTAGTACATTACTGCTACCACATCCCATAAGGCCTTGTCCACACTCATATCATTTGAGGATCAGAGAAAAACTAAATACGCTACAAATTTTCCTACGACCCTCCAACAATAATCAGAATACAGAACGTTATGCAGATGTCACGATACGATATGGTTAATGTAAGGGAGCTGATTTTGGCACAAAACGGTTTCTGATACAAATTGGTCGAAATTGGCGTACATATTCGGATACGAAAACTTATTCGATCCGATGCGCCTGATTAAAGTTACGACAAGGTGATCCAAGTGTGGACAAGGCCTTAGGTGGACGATCGGCTTATCTATCATCAATTCATCAGCCACGAAATTGAAAACATTTCTTCAGCATAGCATTTTCCCCACGATACAAATCAATACAGACTTACTTACCTATATTTTAATCCCTATCGTAAATCCCGGTATATCCCGGGATTCGTCCACCAGGCACAACACTACAGCACAGAGTAGTGTCGTAAAAAAGCAATTTGATCGCTCCCGCCTCCGCTGACAGTGGCAGTGAGTGTAATTTATTGTTGCGCCAACTAACTTGATATTTGCGTGAATGCTATCATTTATATACAGGCGTTGGCACTTATTTTCACCCTCTTCCACCCTCAGTTATGTGTGACGATATGGAACGGACCGTAGGCGAGTTTTTTATGTTATTTGACGGCAAATGTGCTTGACCGGAAGTGGTAACTGAAGCAAGCTAGAGTCATACCAACAAGGATCTTTTGGCGCCTGAATGACATTGGCTGGGGGGCGTTGTTGGTAAACATTTGAGAAATTGTATGGAAAAATACAAGATGGCGGCGTTAGTTCTGATTTTGGCCACGCGCCAAAAGATACGATACACGATTACGACGATGCGATACGACGCTATTCTCTTCTGTATATTGTATCGTCATGCAAGAGGCAACGCCGAAATCTCTCATGTGTCAATCATTGCGATTTGCGATCATTTCATCTCAAATTCGTCAAAAGACGGTGGCGTAGTCGTTTGGGATATCGAAACAAAAACGTCATAGGTATCTTGAAGAAAAAGCAATACCATATAGGTACTTCCTTTAATCCTAGATCAAGAATTCACAACTAGCAATCCCGCCCTAATCCGTATTCATTGCACCCAACTTGGTCCGGGATTTACAAACACAATCCCGCACTGGGGCGGGGCTCGAGAATAACAATTTATTTATGTATGTTGCGATCAAGTTTCTTGCGAGACCGACGCAGAAGCTTGCCTGGCACTATTTTCTCGAGTGATTTATTTATTGCCTTTTTCCTTTCATATTGAGGAGAACTTCAATGTGCGCGTTTACATTATCGATAGTATAGTCTGGTCTAAAAGTATCTGATAAAAATGTAAACAAATGCATCAGAAAACGTATATACCTGCCGTGGATGTGAAAGAATTTAACCTGAACAGGGTTTATTTACCCTTTCACCCGATAGTTTAAATTCTAACTTGATGAGAACTCAGAGTCTGAA
The DNA here is from genome assembly GCA_916701695.1 of Agrochola macilenta. NCBI lineage: Eukaryota > Metazoa > Arthropoda > Insecta > Lepidoptera > Noctuidae > Agrochola > Agrochola macilenta. The sequence continues at coordinate 19,118,059 of OU753573.1, read as the reverse complement.
TTAAGAGAATTGACTTATTTTATTATGATACCTAATTTCAGCCTAGACTGTCACTAGGGTTACCAACCATACTGTTAAATACAGTATCATACTGTTTTTCACTCTAAAATACTGTTTACTGTTCAACAAAAACAAAGTATATGAATATACTGTTTTTACTGATATACCTACAAAGTTTTATCTAAGTACTACGTAGAGTAGGTATGGTAAGTATGTACGCGGTGGTTTAGCTAGCCTTAGAGCGTTTATTCTGAAGGTGGGCAACGTCGCTAATAGATGTCAAATATTTCACTGTTTTGATTAATTTGGCAATATTACTGTGTGGAAATAAAAAATGTGGCTAACTAGCGAACTAGAATATTGATTATGAAATGCAATAATTAATATCGTAACACCGAATATTAGTTTTAGATGTAAAAAAACTATTTGGAAACTTTCCAAATGCGTTTTACATCTAAAATGGGTACAACATCAAATTAAATGTTATAATTGCTATTCATTATTAATATTCTAGTTCGCTAGTTAGCCAGATTTCTTATTTATATTCAGTAATATTGCTGTATGAATCAAAACAGGTAAATATTTGACACTTATTTTCGACGTTGCCAACTTTTAGGATAAACCCTCTTAATTTCATAATGATGTCTCAAATTTTTCGGGACATAATATAATTGTTATTGTTATAATTGTTGTCAGAATATACTTTAGATTATAGTTAGTTCTGCCACCTCAATATTCACAGAATAGTGAATAGTACAGTGTTTTCAGTTTTGAATGCTATGGGATGACAGAAATAGAAAATAGAAAAACTTTACTCGTAATTTATTTCCCGTCAAAAATGGTTGCACGAGAAGCACTAATTAATTACCTATGTATCTATTTAAAACATTTGAAAAATACTTAAAATACTGTTAATTTTTCCGTAATACGGTTTATTTTCGCACTTTGACCATAATATACTTTATTTCTGGTACAAAAATTTGGCACACTAATAACTATGAATAATTTTTTATTTTAATAAAAAAAAAACTATTTAAATGTTTTCAATTTTTTTACCGTTTTCAGCTTTTTTTTTTTTATGTAGGGCATCTCGTAGCTGACCACTAAGGTCATGACTACTTAACCGGTCAATCCTGTGGCTGCCTTAAGCTTCTACACTCAAAGCCTCCAGCCAGGGGCAAAAACTATGCTAATTAAAACTAGGCAAACGCTCGCTTAGGGCACCCCCTGTGGGGTACGAACCTCGGCTTAGGGCGTTCGCTGGGGGGAGGACAGCAAGAGGGACAGGCTGGATAGAAAGTATATCATTATTATTAATCGGGGAATTTAAAGCTACAGGCTCAGCATCATCGACGCGGGCTGGCGCATCGTCGAGCAAGGGTCGGGGGGGAGTATCATTTACTCGGGAGGGTCGCGATCGCGGACCTCTGCGGCGAGGTCGGAAAGTATGTCGGTGTGTGTGTTTTCTCACTGTACTGGTTTCCCTATTGCTCTCCTGGAGGAGGGTGATGGGGTCGTCTGGGTCGGAAAGGATTTGCCTCGGGCGGCGGACTGTACTGATTTGACTCGGGACATAACTGGCGGCCTCGACAACCAGAGGGTTGCGATGGGTGGCGGCGGAATCAAAGAAACGCTTGGAATTGCGTTTGAGAAACTGGTGGATTGCGGGGAGTCTAAAGTCGAGGTGGAGGGTCTCGTTCCTACCGTTTTCAGCTTGAGCAATGCTTGCTTATAACGTCTATCACTGATAGGTATTTTTAGTATCTAACTACAGTCAAGCGAAAATCAGTGGTTACACTTGCGCTTCGAAAATTGCCCTACAACAGAAGAGCGCTGTCAAAGTCAAATTTTTACCACTGATGTGCGGTTGACTGTGCCACAATCTGCGTCGTCACCCAAGACATACTCTCCGTAGTTTAATGGTTATTCCGTCGAGCTCGCATGTCTGTCTGTAGTAAAGAACACCCATCTAAGAAAGGTAAATTTTATGATGTAGAGCTGCGATTCTCCTCAGAAAACGCCACGGACTATGTGAGAATAGCCGTCGTAAAAATATAACAACTCAAACGCCATAAGCTACACGCTCAAGCGACACGTGTTTTGGAACAGCGACTGCGGAAAAAGCAAATGAAAGAAACTTTTTTTAGAACTAGATTTTTAGAGCAAGCCACGACACAAGATAGATAGATAGATAAAACATTTATTCAGTGCATACAAAAGCCACACAAAAGCACAATTAAAAGATAACAAATTACATGAATATACATAAAAACATGATGCCAATATAAAAAAAATAAAAACATAAGTTTAGTACTTAAAGAAATAGAGTGACATTATGACATAGGTACTTTGTTTAAATGAAAAAAGGAAAAACAAGGTGCGGTGTGCGTCTCAAGGTTGCACCAAATGGGAGTCCAGCTCAGCATGTGTCAGGCAAATATACCTAACGCTGATATTCTGCTAGATCCCTGCAGTGACATACGGACGTCTAGCAGACGAGATAAATTGGTGTTGTGACAAAGTGTTATGCGCGTGAAAAAAGTAAGTATACCCGCAACTTAAATTATGGAGTATTCTACAGTAAAGTTTTGCCTTGGGAAACGTTCTTGTTCATTAATATGTTGATTGTATTGTTGATTACTTTATTATATATTGTATAGTCATATGTTTAATATTGAAATAAATAAACAAGTCACCGCGACGCGACTAGCGGAGCGACGACGGACGGAAACAGGACCCTAATAGCGTAGTAAACGATCAATCACAATCTGAATAATTTTGAAAGAGATTGCTAGTCCATTGCTTAATAAGTTTTAAAAAAAATCTGCTCAACAACGTAAATATCGCAATGAATGTTGTTGAACTATCAAATGAAACAGATGATAGACGCAATTAGCTAGCACGTGATGCGCGCGTCTCAAGTCGCGTCAGCGTCACAAGTCGCGTCAGCGTCACAAGTCGCGTCAGCGTCACAAGTCGCGTCAGCGTCACAAGTCGCGTCAGCGTCTCAAGTCGCGTCAGCGTCACAAGTCGCGCGCCGCTTGTGCTTCAAGCTCGTGGCAACAGGGGTAACGGGGCTTACTGCCAGTCATGGAGACAACTTTATAGCACCCATATAATAAAACGCCGAAACGAAACGTTTCTTTATTTATTGGTCTCACTTATCCCATGTTATGAAAACGTCATATTTTATTTTAACGATGGAATGAAACTTTTATGGGTCGTGAATACTGAAAGGGAATGAATTCGTAATTAATTCAGAACGCGTTATCGTAAATAAATTACCGTTTATTTAGGTACTTAGCAGGTGAAAATTAAAACGTAAATCATAATTTGTGTGCCTACGGTAATAAATAACTTATTAATGAAACAGTATTTTCCCAGCTGGGAACTGATTTAGGGCAGAAAAGTGATATTGTAGCGTTAAGCGAGGCAAATAAACATAAGCTATCCTAATCAGTGCCGGATTAGCCCATAAGCAAATTAAGCAATTGCTTAGGGCATCACGTCTCGGGGGGCACCATAAACAGCACCGAAAAACTATTTGCTAGCACATGAAAGGCAAGGCAGTTAAAAAAAAATAAAAAAATCCTTCTTACCTATTAAAATGGTTGTGTGTCATGAAATGGGCAGCTAAAATAAATTGGCCGTATCTTTAAACGTCAACGTTTAATGATATGTCAGTCAACGTTTGGTCATAATCATTCATGTAGGGTAGATATCCATGGTTTAAGACGCCGATAGATGCCAGTGGCCTTGAGTGGCTCTTGCGTATTCTGTGCTGAGCTCAAGCAACGCGTAGTACGTCCAGCCAGCAATAGGACTCACCCATCAAAAAATCAAGGAGCGCTGTCCCAAAATTAGACGCACTATTAACTTATAAGAAAATATAATTAAATTATCTTTCAAATGGTGAAAGTTTCAGAAAAATACTCTTGACAGTCTTTGCGTGATTCTCAGTTTTTTTGCCGCGTTAGACATAACTTTACAAATTAATTACACTATGTAATATAAACACAATCAAATATGCTAAAAACGTTAAACTTAAAAATCATTGTCCGCGAATTTAATGCATGTAAAAGTCGCAAGTCAATAAATAAAAAAAGGTTTGTATTGTAATAACTACTCCACATACGCGCATCTCTTTCGTCTTACGTACATATTCTAAGGTACGGAATGATCAATCTCGTTGTTATACATACCTACTTCTTTTTTTGTAACCTATACTAGTGGATACCGGGGCCCACAGGCGTGGATTGCATAGGGCATCAAGTAGTCTTAATCCGACACTGATCCTAATAGGTGGGCATTTTTTCACAATAAGGTCCTTCATGATTGGCCCATTTCGCTCTGGTTTTTGTCCACATCTTAACTAATCAGTACCGTCAGACGTTTTTGCAGTTTTGTGAGTACGATTCAAGGTAGGTCGGTATACACCGTGACATTTTAGTCGTCTTACAAAAGTAGCCCACTTCATGTATCCAACGACTACAAAACATTCATAAAAAAAATGGATATATTGTAACATTTTTTTTATTACTCGTAGAGGTATTTTGTGACCCTTTGTAAGACGACTATATTGTTACGATGTATATCATTTTGTTTTTACAAATGCTTAGTAGTCATTGGATACATGAAGTGGGCTGCTTTTGTAAGACGACTAAAATGTCACGGTGTATAGTTATGTCTGGATTTGTCAGAAGACTCTCCCCCGACTGTTGACGGATCAATTTTCTTATAAAGCTTTTAACCCCCAATTCCCTCATTTCAGGAGCGAGCAGTCCTACAACCGCATAGTACAGTCAGTGTCCTCCGTGGGTGCCCTCTCCGTGCCCTGGTCAGCTACTGACGCGCGCCTCACCATGCCGGCAGCACTCGGGGTCGCCGGCATACCAGCCCTGGTCATCACGGACGGGACAGGGAAGATCCTCACTGCGAATGGGAGGCAACATCTGTCGGCTGATCCGCTTGGATTTGTGAGTAATAACTAGGTACCTAATGATCTGACTGGGAGTGGATGGTGGAGATGGATATCGTGGCTCAACTTGGGCGTGGCCTATGTCCAGCAGTGAAGTCAGATAGACTATATTAAAACTTTTATTGTATTCGATACATAAAACAAGTTTTCGTGAGGCTGTTCTTCTCCTCCGTCTGAGGTTTGTATGATTCCTACCTACGCCGAAAATCGAGATGAGATCGTCCAGAGCCAGAGCACATTAGAACATCTCAGGTTTCTCTTGTCCTTCGTTTGAAAGCAGTTTGGACTTCCCGGGAATCTTCGGATATACCTGGAAGAAAATAGACTTTATTCAATTCTATATCTAATCTAATTTTTTTCGTGTTGCCAGAACTTCCCATGGGCGCAGCGACCGGTATCCATGCTGACTGAACAAGCGCTCCTGAAGATGGCGCGACACCCAGCAGTCGTCTTATTTATCGGTAAGATTTAAAGGTTATAAGTACTAAATAACTTCATCCAGCTTAGACTGGCCGTCCCGCCCCGCTAACCACATTGCTAACTAACAGGCTGGCTAGTGTCGTTACCATGGCATATTGAGATGATGAAAAGCCCTTCGAAAATTAAAACTATTTTAGTCCTAATCTAAATTCTGAACCAGCAACTCTCAGGTGCATTTATAGTTTACCATGAAACTTAATATAAAATCTAGAAGCCTGTTCTTATTTCACAGAATCTAACGCACTTACTCGTAAAATAATCACACTCCTTACTCCTTTTTCCAGATGACGAAGACTCAGAAATAGAATTCGCCGAGTCCGTAATAACACCTTCAGCGGAATCTTACTACGATGAGTGCAGCATCCAGTTCCCTGGCTTCTGTCCCTACCAGAACTCTTCGGACGACGAGACCATGGACTTCGACTACCCGACGTCTCGGCACTCCAGAATGAAGAAGAAGCCTTTCAAACACGTCATGTTTTACATTGGCATCGATGGCACGGACAGCGCAGATATGCTAAGGGAACATATAGGTCTGGATGACGCAGTTCCCTTGCTTACCTCTATAGATTTCCCCAAACAGCGCATGGTGACCATGAAGAATGGTGATGAGATTACCACGGACTCGGTCCAGAATTTCGTTGACGCCTATTTGAGCGGGAATGCTGATTTTAAGCCGTTGAAGCCCTATAGTGAGAAGTGTTAGTTACCGACTTACCGTAGGTTTTTTTGATGGAGCGATGCGACTTGGGCTGGGAAATAGGTGTTTAGATGCGGCCCAGCAAGAATGTATGGACTGGCGAAGCTAGAGCCATTTGAAATAATAATTTGCGATCCAACTAAGCTTATACCATAATCGAAATGTTTCCAATAAGTGGTTCGATCTCAGAACCTTTCATATTCATAGTTGGCCCACCTTCTTGAATGAACACTGAAAATAATCTATAGGCCCCGTTTCGGCAAGCAAAATTATTGCGATTAAAAAAAATATAAATTCGTTTTGACTAACTTTTGCCCGCGGCTTCGCGCGTGTGTATGTCGGAAAATATGCCACGGGAACGTATCCATTACTTATTTACAGACCTAATAGCCGAGGAAAAGGTCATTGACTCCTACCGGCCCTACCGCTGCGCCCGCGTTGCCGTCAACCATGATTACTTTTTACGCGTAATTTTGAATCTGTGATATCTTTAAAACTATTAATTTAAATGATATGATGTCAAGGCATATTTCAATCTAAATTAAATGCCCAATTTAAATAACATATTTTATTGAACAAGGATTAATATAATACCGGTCAAAATAGCGTCGGAAATAACAGTTATCTTTTTATCAAATTCTGAAAGATAATAATGGTTACTGTGGGTCATCCTTAGAAGATATGCTATCGCAGTCTTTTTGTTGAACCTTTTAAGATCTTCAATCCTGTAGAACATAAATTTGATGTTTCTCTTATGGCTTACGCGGCGCACGCCAGTAAAGCTCCCAGTCGGCATTATTTTTTCCGACATCTTCGACAATAAGTCATATTTCAGCCAATTTACACAATACCTTAATAAATTATACATCAAAACCTTCCGCATGAATCACTCCGTCCATTGGTGAATACCGTTTGAAAATCGGTTCGGTAGTTTTTGAGTTTATCGTGTTCAGACAGACAGACAGACGCGGCGGGTGACTGTTTTATAATATTAGTTTGGATGTTAAAATTTCGCTGAAATATTCATATTTTGGGGTAAATAAACTATATGGAACATTACATATTTACAAAAACTGTCAATTAGCCCAGTGATCGGCAAACTCATTAGTCAATAGATCCGAATATCAATACTATAACGACCAAGATTTCAGAGAGCCAATCTGTATCCAAACTGTCTCAAATTCTCAATACACTTTTCTTAATCCTTCTAAAACTCCCATCCTCTTTCACACCACAACGCTTCCTAAAATTACTTGCTAAGAAGTAGAATGCCTTCATCATCATCATCATATCGGCTGATATAATGATGAAGGCATCTTACTTATTAACAAGTTAACCTTGGAAAATGTTGAAAAAGTTAACCTTGGAAAATGTTGAAAAACTTTGAAAAACTTTGTACCTACGTACAGTAAATGATTAATTTTCGATGTCCTATTAATTTTTGGTAAAAATTCTTCGGAAATAAATCATTAAAATATCGTTTGAATTTTGAATAATACCGAAACCCCGACTCAGCTCACACTCATCGACATATTTTGTACATATAGAGCACTCTTTATGCCGAAGAGCCGTATGCGGCTCGGTAGCCGCGGTTTGCCGACCACTGAATTAGCCTGTTCTAGATTATTCTAAATAGGTAGGTACGTGCCTATACCTGGACCTGCAACTAAAATGTGTTATAATAATGCAGCAGGTATGTACTTAGGTACCTATAAACCCCCTTTTCTGAGATATCGTAAAGGCTCGTTCAGACTGGCGCGACTTGTAGCGCGACTTGATTCTGCGATATTATATCCGTAAAACAATTTCTACCAAAATGCGCGCGACACTTCACACATGAGCGACCTGTCGCGCCGCGACACAGATGTAAGGCTCCCGCAAACAGGCGCGACGCCACTCTAATAAAAGTCACGGTAGAACAATTACCTACCGGTGTCGCGCCAGTCTGTACGAGCCTTAATATCGCTGAATCATCACGCGACACGTCGCACGACAATTCCCGCCTGTCTGCTGGAGCCTTAATGCGTGACGTACTTGATAAATGCAGCTGCGTAGAGATCGTCTAACTTAAAATTGCACCCCCCTGCACTAAAATTTCTAAACATTTGAAATGCGTATGCGACAAGCAGTGGAGGGGCATGGTAATTTATTAGACGACGATCTCTACATCATACTAGAACCACTGCATAAAGTGTTATTTATTCATTGGTGTTATTATTGCATAATATTTTGTAACGATTTGCAATTCACCACAACGAAGGCCTAGTCCATACTTTTGTCACCACATCAAGTCGCGTAGGGGAACGTTAATTTGAACCTAGCCTTACATTTGTTATAGCAGTATTATTTCAATAATTATCTCCTGTAGAAATCATTGTAAAACTTGTTTTCATGTAAACTCATTAGTGATTAGTACGTAATTTATAATTATGTATTATTTTAGTATTAGTAAGTAATTTGTATGAACTGTGGACAAAACCTCATACATTTTTGTATGGATAATTTAAAACTCTGCTCCATGCAATTTACTGGAAGGCACATTCTCGGCAATCAGTCAAAAATGCAGTGTGCCCATAAAAAAAAAGGGCAAGGGTTTTTGACTGACCGCCGCCGCCGCCCATGGGCCACGTAACGCCACGTTGGTCCTTCGGCTGAGATTATTTAACCGTCTCCAATGAAAAGGATTTTATAATAAAAACAATGCGGACCTTCAATTAGGAATTAATTCAACTTTTACAAAAATAAATAATGTAGCACATTTCAAACTTGTTCTGATTTTTACCTAATAAAATTATGAGCAATAAAACCTATAGAAAGCAACATTTATTGTTTCATTTATTTAGACTGACTACGCTTTTTTCACCTCCTCTTTCTGAAGCGGTTTCTGACACGAAGTGGGCAACATTACAATAATTTCAATCAGTGAAGTGAAGAATCACCTTTCTCGAATTAAATCAGTGAACTAAAGGTCCTAGAAGACTTTAGTGGTGCCTAACGTTATTCTGCTGCTCAGAGTTCTGCTGTGAACCAGAAGTATTGGCTATGGTATTTTCTATTCCATAACCTCCCCCCCCCCTATCCTTAGAGTATATATCAATACTCTAAGCCCCTATCTAATAAACTAGTTCCCAAACTGAGGCCCCAGCACGAATTGCGACGAAGCAGATTTTGCGAGATCTGAAATCTAATTATTTAAGCATCTATTCTCTAATCCCAAGGATTAACAATGATAATAGTAACTCAATATTTATTTATTATTTCCATTTCTATATTATTCATTTGCACGTCATAAACGACGACCATTATTTCCCATCATTCACCACCATGGTCATTACATTTGGTTTAGCTTCATTACTATAATACAAGCTCCATTGAATTAATTCTGGGGCAAACCTATTATTTATGCTTTGTTTCACAAAATACTCAAGATTTTATATTACTATTTTGTACTTGAAAAAAAAAAAATTACTGTCAGTGAGCCTACATAGAATAAAAGGAACGGTGATACTGATGGCAAAAAGCCAAGGTTTCAATTTCCAGATTATGCTTGCTTTCCAGTTTCATAAAAAAACGTTGAAATTGACGCCAAAACCATAGCCGCCATTATTGTGAAATAAAATTTTCAAAATAAATTTCACGTGCTTCTAGACGAGCGCGGCTGATAGATACTACTTAAATAAGTAAAAAATCATTAAATCATGGCTGACAACGACGATCTTCTCGACTACGAAGACGAGGAGCAGGCAGATCAGCAGACCACTGACGGGGCGCCAGAAGCGGCGCCAAAGAAAGAGGTTAAGGGATCCTACGTATCTATTCACAGTTCTGGCTTTAGAGATTTCCTGTTAAAACCCGAAATATTGCGCGCCATCGTCGACTGCGGTTTTGAGCATCCATCAGAAGTGCAACATGAATGCATTCCGCAAGCCGTCCTCGGTATGGATATCCTGTGTCAAGCCAAGTCCGGCATGGGAAAAACCGCCGTATTTGTGTTGGCGACTCTACAGCAGCTGGAGCCCTCAGAAAACCACGTCTACGTTCTCGTAATGTGCCACACCAGAGAATTGGCTTTCCAGATTAGCAAGGAATACGAGCGTTTCTCAAAATACATGGCCGGCGTCAGAGTTTCCGTGTTTTTCGGTGGAATGCCCGTACAGAAAGACGAGGAGGTCCTCAAAACTGCATGCCCGCACATCGTCGTCGGCACGCCCGGCAGGATTTTGGCGTTAGTCAACAGTAAGAAGCTGAATCTGAAACATTTGAAGCACTTCATACTCGATGAATGTGACAAGATGCTTGAATCTCTTGATATGAGACGCGACGTCCAGGAGATATTTAGAAATACTCCTCACGGTAAGCAAGTGATGATGTTTTCTGCCACCTTGAGCAAAGAGATCAGACCAGTTTGCAAGAAGTTTATGCAGGACCCCATGGAAGTGTATGTTGATGATGAAGCCAAGCTGACGCTGCACGGCTTGCAGCAGCACTATGTTAAACTTAAGGAGAATGAGAAGAATAAGAAGCTATTTGAGCTACTTGATGTACTGGAGTTCAACCAAGTTGTTATATTTGTGAAGTCTGTCCAACGCTGCATAGCTTTAGCTCAACTGCTAACAGACCAAAACTTCCCTGCCATTGGTATACATAGGAACATGACTCAAGATGAGCGTCTCTCCCGTTACCAGCAGTTCAAGGAGTTCCAGAAAAGAATCCTAGTTGCCACCAACTTGTTCGGAAGAGGGATGGATATTGAAAGAGTGAATATTGTATTCAACTATGATATGCCTGAGGATTCAGACACATACCTGCATCGTGTGGCTCGTGCTGGCCGATTCGGTACTAAAGGCTTAGCTATAACAATGGTATCTGATGAAAATGATGCCAAAATCCTTAACGAAGTTCAAGATCGCTTTGATGTAAACATCACGGAGCTGCCAGAAGAAATTGAGCTATCAACTTATATAGAAGGCCGATAAATAACTAAATTACTCATTCCTTTTCTACCAGTGTTTCAACTTTTTGAATGCCATGCAACCTACTTGAACTTTGACTTAGAATTATTGGTACCGAGTCCAGAGCATTATTTGATTTACAATTTTATAAAATGATTATATCATGCAAATTCATATATTTTTTTGACATGGTAACATGCCAGGCATTCAGAAAGTACAGTTTTGTCAAAACAAGTGTGTTTCAAGTTATTTGACTAAGAAATGTTCACTTTCCTGGGATGTAGTGTTTTGTGTGGTTTGTTTGAACACAGATTGCTCATATCCAGATATAAAGTAACTCTAGGTTAAAGATTAAACTATTAAAGTAACATTCAAATGTATTGTGATAAACTGGCTTTTATTTTTCTTACTAGTATTTTGTCACACAGAAAAAACCCGTTAAAATGTGGCAGTGTTTAGACAGAGTGCCGGTTATAGTGCCATCAGCTTGCGGCGTGCTAGTACACCATTTCAAATATTCTATCGTGATGATATTATTGTGGACGTCCGGCGTCCACGTCACGATAACACAGGGAAGTAAAATGTATGGAAAAATATGAAGGCGCTATAAAATTCACGACCTCGCTAACGTGCACGGATTTCCATACATTTTATGGTCGTGGACGGGGACATCCACGATAATATCGTGACGTTAGAAATTATAAAAGCGCACATTCTCTCACGCCTACACAATGGAACTGCAAGATCCCTATCATTGATAGATACATTTATGCCATACCTTTGCATGTTCATGTTCATAGAACGTTATTGAAACATTCCCACTAGTTCTTACACCGTCGTCGATACTTAGCTACGCAATACGATGCCTTTTCGATTACCGATGACATTGAGCTTGATCTTGTTTTGTAAACCATGCTACTTTTACACCTACCTACCTATCAGATAACGCAGCGTAGACATATTATGTGTAGCGCATGAAGTTTTTTCTGACTAGAATACCTACGCCTTACGAAATTACATGGGTACCTACTGCGATTACCATGTATCTCCCAATTAAGTATTATTTTTATTAAATACCTACCTAAAAATTGTTTCGTTTTCAATATACTAACAGGGTCAATCTGTTCCCTGGCAGTCCCCATCGATGGATTGTACCGTAGGTAGGTATATTAGGGAATAACCGGTCACGCATTGCCAAGGGTGGCGCCGCCCGGTACCTACTCCTACTATCAATGTAATCAACAAATCACACCATCGATCGACAACTTCTGGAAAAACAATGCTAAACAAAAGCTATCTTACTTACCGGAAATCGAAACGACACGAAGAAACCTATGTCAAAGTACCTACTCTGTGCATATGTCATGATGGTTTTGATATTGTTTATTTTTTCTAAACACAAGTAGCACCGGTAGCGGTTACACCCGGACACCTACATTATAATAGCTTTACGCCTGTCTCCCCAATGGGTTAGGCAGAGGTTGAATTGAAAGGTGAAATGGACATGGTACACCCACATTTCGCCAGCATTATGTTGCAGTCCCAATCAGTCACATCTCAAAGACATTAAATTATTTACTTACTTAAATCTCTTTGTCCCATGTAATTAGGAGCTAGCCTACTGACGGTGTAAAAGTGTAGGTATAGGTACCTACACATGTATGTAAAACAGTTGCATGGCAGATATTCCACCGACCATGGTCAATCAAGAGCAGTTTATCGTGCCATCCTTAGTTATCCAAACAAATAAATGAAACAGTCACTAATAATAGTCTAAAAATATTTATTCTTATTTTACAAAACGTGGTAACAAATAGGTAAGTACATTAAAACACAATCTATTGCAATAATTTGGTTTCAAGTTTTGAAAGTAGGTATAAACAATGACGTAAGCATTTCTAAGAAATACTCTCAGATGCAGTGTAAATTTTATTCATCTGAGTAAATACTAGAATGGGCCGCTTTGCATCTCTCTTTGACAGCTAACGAAATACACTATGCAGAAAATAAAGACTTATTGTTAATGATTGACAGAAATACAATGATGTTATCTGTACTTTTAGATAGATGAGAATACATTATATGTATACCTAATGACAGTGAGCTATTCATTGTACATCATGATAATTACATTAGCTCATACAATGCAACTATTTTAAGGATACACAGTCTTTGTATTGAAAGGAAATATATTGTCTTTCCTTTATTTTTGTCTTTCTTGTATTTGGGGTAGACCCAATACATTTTGTCTGCAAACTTAACATGCTAGGACATAAGTACCCTTTTACCATCAAGACCCAGAGAGGTACCTACCTTGTCAACAATGGAAGTACAAGGTGGCACAAATCATCAAACCAGTGGAATTTTTTATCAGGAGTTTACACAGATCTTCACAAAATGACAATGTTACATACATTATTTACAAGTATTCTAATAAATCCTTAACAATACTCAATTCAATCCCAAGTAGCCAGCTTTTTTGGGGCCATCAAAAGTTTTCTCATGAGTAAACCGGGTGATCAGATCTAGTGCCCATTTAGGCTGGTCTCCAGGCACCATGTGTCCTGCATTCCTCACCAAGATCTCCACTAGTTTGCCAGCCTGTTTCACATAGCCAGCAACTTCCCCATCCACCTTCCAAACATACCTCTTTGCTGTCTTATATTCATCAGCACCAGTAAAGTTGAGGTTTCTGAGGTAGTTTACAGTTAAAGGGTATGCCACAATTATGTCTAATTGACCATTGTATATGACAATGTAGTAGTGATCAAGGAGTTCTGATATCCATGGTGCTACAGACTTCATAACATCCTGCTTAAGATGCTTTTCAACTTCAGTCCCATTGTTGAAAGTTAAGTTTCCAACATGAATCATTTTGCGTACCGCAGTCTTTTGTAGCATTGGTCCAAAATCTTCATACTGAGTGTAGTCTTTTGTGTGTAAGTAATTGAAGTAGAAATTAAAGCCTGTTAGGTTTGTGAAGATACTCTTACCGTCTATCATGTCACCATTCAACAATGCATCAAATGTGGTGAATGCATCGTCCCATTTTCCTTGTTTGATAAAGTTTTTAGTTTTGTTCTCATATTCTTCAAATACTTTAGCTCCATTAGAATCTATGAGACCTATTTGGTACAAATATTTTCCATATACCAACTGATGTTCTGGGTCACTCAGACCATTGCCAATTGCAATTCCTTTCATGTTAATTTTTAGCTTGGCAGTAGGATTTTTCTTATGTATAGTGTATGCTAGAGCCGGCACGTACTTCCCTCCATAAGACTCACCAGTCACAAAGAACTTATTCTGTTGCAGTTCAGGGAAGAGCTGGAAGAACTGTATCAATGTGGTGTACAACTGCTCACCAACCTGTGTCTCGTCCGTGCAGTAGCCTCGGCTGTCATTCGTGAAGCTGAACCCAGTACCGACAGGGTTGTCTATGTATATCATGTGGTGACTCAAAGCCCAGTTGTACTTCCTCCTCTCGAATTTATCTCTACGAACTCTAATCGGACCGTTCTCCGTGAACAGACCATACAAGGAGGTCGCGCCGGGCCCGCCCTGCAGCCACACGACGACGGGCGCGTGCTTGTTATCCGGTACCATCGCAGGGAAGTACCAGAAGAACTGGTTGGAGTCGTATGTCTTGTTCACAGTGAAATATCCAGCGTAACTCTTGATACGTAGACTTTCCGTGAAAGGCACGCGGGCGAGACGCCTGCCTTCCTCAATTTTCCCACTCTCGACGTACGGTGTGAGGAACAACGGAGGTCCTGGATCACCTCCATCGCGCTCGCCAAGTTTCAACGTCGGGTATCGATGAAAGAAACCCTCGGCATTCAAAAATACTTGAAATATAAGCAGAGCCCAGAATGTACGCGCCATCTCGAACCGATCCCAAATACTGACCCAATTAAGTCGGCTTCACCTTTTTATCATACTGCGAATTATTATAATAATAAGTTGTTGTTTAGCCGGCTTATCGTTGATTTGTTATTCCTTTTCGTTTCTGACGTGACCGTATTATCGGCGCGGCGGCGATACTCGTGCTCGCTTACTCGCAACGCAACCGCAAGGCAATAGGGATGGGATGTTTGTATTCATCATTGTTGGTTATAATATTATACGTTCGATTCGATTTTTACGAAGATTTACAATTTGCTTCAAGTGTATATGTACGACCGATATTACGATTTTATCGCGCAATGAGGGATAGTTTCGCTTTATCTGAATCTAGACACAAAGAAGTTAAGGCTACGTTCTACCAAATTGAAGAACGTAGACATAGAGTAAATCAATAGGGATACACAACACGACGTATTAGACATAATATAGCGTACCCATCATTGTTACTACGCTGTGATTGTACGGAAAGCCAAATGTGAGGTCAGTTTAAGCTGGAAAAGTGGAAATATACCTATTGCTTGATATGTCATTGTGTGACGTGACGATACATTTTGGCAATCAATGAATACACAGAAACAATGAATGAATACTTTTTTTACGGATAAGGTATCCAAATAAGTTCTCATGTCCCTTATCGAAATGGAACTGTGACCTTCGTATCGTATTAATTAAAAATAAAAGGTAATCGATAACGAGATATATAAAAATCGATTCGAAGCAAAAAATCAAGCATAACTAGCTCGCGGTTGTACGCACGGCTACACATCAAGCTATACATTTCCAGTATAAGCTGACCTCACATTGTACCGATATCCTATACAATGCGAGATCAGCATAAACTGGAAATGTATAGCTTGATGTGTAGCCGTGTGTACTGACGTTATATTTTGACACAAATCGTATCGTCTTGCTTGTCACTTGTGGAATGTGGAATGCACAGAGTACTATCATGTCTATCATACTGAAAGTGGAATGGGCCACGGAATATAAACAAAAACATTGAAAACTTCAAGCGTTTGAATTAAAATATTACAATGGTAGAAATTATATTATAAATGTTCTTATTTTGGCGAGAAATAAGACAGCTGATTGAACTGTATTTGTTATTTTAATAAAGGTTTTTTTAGATCCTGAGCTTCCGACACTATAATCAGGTTTTTGAATGAACTTTGACGATTTTCCGAATGATAGAAATGTCAAAGTCAGACGGTCAGTCGGTCATTGATTGATTGATAGATTGTTATCAATAAACGATCTGTCGAAACCGAATACAAAACAAACAAACAAAATCTAAAACATAAAATCGATGTCGTCGGTTTTATAAAGGTGACTTGATAATATGTTAATCTGACTATTGGCTGTATTATTTGATTAAAACACCATGACGACACAGCGTGATTCCTGCAAAATGTGGACACTTTTACTTGCATTGTTGAGTGCGCTTTCTGTGGTTAACGCGACTTTCTTTCCAAATGTGTATCCAAGAATAAAACTGAACGCTAAATCAGAGAAAAATGCTGGTGATCCTCTTATGATCACTCCGTACCTCAAAAAAGGTTCGATAATACTCGCACAAAATCTCTCGCGGGTATCTATTACGGATAAAATAGGATTCCGAAGTCACGCCGGTTTCTTTACGATCGACGAGAAATACAATTCAAATATGTATTTTTGGTACTTCCCGCCTTTTTCTAAGAAGGAGGAGGCTCCCGTCGTCCTCTGGCTACAAGGTGGACCGGGAGGAAGCTCGCTTTTTGGACTGTTCACCGAGCTGGGTCCCCTGATAGCTAAAAAAGAAGGTTTTGCTTTAAGGAAATATCATTGGGCTCTTAAGAATCACCTAATATTCATTGACAACCCTGTTGGTACAGGATTTAGCTTCACAGATAATGAAGCAGCATATTGTATGAACGAAGAATGTGTGGCCAAAGGATTGTACTCAACGTTAAAACAGTTCTTCCAACTATTTCCACATTTGAAGAACAATGCCTTATATTTAACAGGTGAATCTTATGCAGGAAAGTACATACCATCCCTAGGATTGTTAATACATAAAGAAAATGAAAATAGTTTTGAAAAACTCAATTTACAAGGTATGGCAATTGGCAATGGATACTGTGACCCAGCCAATCAATTAGATTATGGTAACTACTTGTACCAACTTGGATTAATAGGCAGTAATGAGTTGAAAATATTTATAAAGTATCAAAGTGAGATTGCAAAACAAATTAAGGAAGAGAATTGGGAGCAAGCCGATATACTTGTGGACCGCTTGATGGACGGAGAGTTAACTAATTTCTCATACTTTAAATTTTACACAGGCTTTGATTACTACTATAACTACTTACAATCATCAGGAGGTGAAGATGATATGACAGTGCTGACAGACTTATTGCAAAATGACAATGTTCGGCGGAGCGTGCATGTTGGAGGATTACCATTCCACGATGGGCTACAAGTGCAGTTAGCTTTATCACTTGACATGTTGAAATCAGTAGCTCCAGCCGTATCAGAATTGTTATCACATTATAGAATGATGTTTTATAATGGGCAACTTGATATAGTTGTTGCTTACCCATTGACAGAAAACTTTTTACGTAATTTAAAGTTTTCTTCAGCTGAAATGTACAAAACAGCACAAAGGGACATTTGGAAGGTTGATGATGAGGTTGCAGGGTATGTGAAGAGAGCTGGCAATCTAACTGAGGTCCTGGTCCGAAATGCTGGCCACATGGTCCCGCACGACCAACCAAAATGGGCCTTAGACTTGATCACAAGATTCACTAAGGATGATTTTAATTTATAAACATTTCATGCCCTTGTCTCATGACTATAAATTGTGATTTTTATTATTAGTATCGAAATGTCATGTTTAAATTAAAACCCCTAGGTAACTTTCTCTCCCTGCTGTTTTTGGTAATGTTCAACTTTTGTACATAATCGTAAGACATGGTCTATTTTGACTAGACGAAGCGAAAGCTGATTCCAAGTTTCGGTTCTACCAACATAGCTTGCAGCAACTGATGAGGCGATGGGCATTGGGCATATAGACCAAGACATGCCTCTATTTTCTCAACCATCACATTCTCACGCAAGAACCACCAGCCGTAGCGGAACGAGATCAAACGAGCCCACAGTATAGTAATACTATACAAGACTATTGGGGTAGACAAGACCCAATCCAAAGACGATGCGTGATAGACTGACAGCTTGAGAGAAAATATCAGTGTCGTAAATCTCATAAAAAGAGAAGCAACAAGGTTATGCGATATATGACATCCTTAATCTGTGCCACAGCGACTCCTCAGCCCAACCGATCCCTCGACCAACAGCAACCCCTTACGACGATCTGCGATTTCAAGACGACTTGAAATTAACTTAGAACCTCATTAGAATACCCACAATAAATACTCTACAAACTCCTTGATCGACGTCAATGTCGTTGTCATTAGCGAGTTGTGAAATCATGTGAAATTGTATCGGCTTGCACGCAGCACAGTGTTTCAGCATAATATTCCAAGGAATTCATATTTGAATAGTGTGGCTTCCATGTGTCTCATGAATGTTTTAGAACTATAACTAAATAATTGAATAGAAGCTGCACCCGTCAGGTGTAATAATTCTGATCTTATGTTATGTTACTCTCGATCACCGTACTCATTTTGTTTTCGTTCGTTAACACTATATTCTTACCCATCTATCCGAGGTTGAAACTGGATCCAAAACCAGCACATGAGGCAGGCGATCCACTGTTTTTATCACCCTATATTAAAGAGGGTTTAGTATCCCTCGCCCAGAATCTATCACGCGTGAATTTGACTAATTCATCAGAAATCGAAAGTTACGCAGGGTTCTTTACAATCAACCCGAAGTACAACTCCAATCTATATTTCTGGTACTTTCCGCCATTTTCTAAGAAAGAGACGGCGCCTGTCCTCCTCTGGCTTCAAGGAGGACCTGGTTGTAGCTCTCTGTATGGACTGTTCGCAGAAATAGGACCTCTCCAAGCCAAACAAGGACAATTGGTTTCTAGAAAATATCACTGGGCACTGAATTATCATCTAATTTTCATCGACAACCCAGTTGGGACCGGATTCAGCTTCACTGAAAATACCAATGGTTTCTGCGCCAACCAAGACTGTGTTGCCAAGGGACTGTATCAGGGCTTGCAACAGTATTTTCAACTATTTCCGCATTTGATAACCAATGATTTCTATATAACTGGCGAATCTTATGCGGGGAAGTACATACCATCACTAGGAATGGAAATCCACCGTGAAAATGCTAAAGGACAATTCCGAATTAATTTAAAAGGCATGGCATTGGGTAATGCTTACTGCGATCCTTTAAATCAATTAGGTTACGGTAACTACTTGTATCAACATGGTTTATTGGATGGTAATGAGTTAAAAGTATTTCGGAAAACTCAAATGGATATTTATGTTGCAATCAGGAGTAAACATTGGTTACAAGCGAACATTCTAATGGACCGCCTGATGGACGGAAGTCAGACGCATTTCTCGCTCTTTAAATTCTACACGGGGTATGATTTTTACTACAACTATTTGCGTACTTCAAAGATAAATTGTAAAACACCGTTCCTAAGCGTGATACACCAGAATGACGTCAGACGAAGTATTCACGTCGGGGGCCTAGCGTTCCACGACGGAGAGACGGTGCAGCTAGTGCTAGCACTCGACTTCATGCAGTCCGTAGCTCCGGCCGTCTCAGAACTACTATCACATTACCGAATGCTGTTCTATAATGGACAGCTGGATATTATTGTGGCATACCCTCTGACAGTCAACTTTTTAAATAATTTGAACTTTTCAGCGTCTGACGAATACAGATGGGTTAGCAGAACTATTTGGAAAGTGGGGGATCATATAGCTGGTTATATAAAATGTGTGGGGAACCTGACGGAGGTGATGGTACGTAATTCGGGGCACATGGTACCGAAGGATCAACCGAAATGGTCCCTGGATTTGATAACAAGATTTGTAAATAATGATTATGCGCAGAAAGATGATCCTGTAAAATCCGAGCGTAAGCCAGAGAATCTGTGAAATGATGTACCGATTGGCCGGATTTGGATAATAAAATCAGTTCAAGTTGGCCTCGTTTTATGCTCGTGACTAAGAGCTCCGTTGAAGCATGCAGGTCGGGTGAAAATAGTATTGAAAAGGAAATCTGAATGATTGAATTTTAATCGTCCAATAGTGGACTTTGAAAGTACGTATGTAGTGTTATGAACGTAAGTGATATGAAACCATTGCCAAGGCCTTTTACTTGCTTCTCTTGTATTCGAAAAAAATCAAGACTACTGAATCTCAGTTTTTTTTTTTAAGAATTCATATTTTAGAAATATTGAGATTGCAATCGTCACTATATTTATGTTATTTAAATAAATAATAAAACTTCGGATTATTATACTTCGGATGGGAAATAAAAGAGAGGAAAAATTGCTGTTGTAAAATCGATTATTTCTAGTGCACTGCAATATTGTAATATACGTAAAATGTGTTTTTTTACATCAAAGAAAATAAATTATTATTTTTTTTTATCATCAATTGTTTTATTTCATATTGCAACTATATCTAAATAAATATTATTAACTAAGAACTTATAATTAGGAACACAGTCACTTCTACAGAGAAGTTAAAGAACGGTAGTTGTTTTTAGGGGTTTTTTTTTTAGAGTAGGCATGTCAATTTATAGACTTGCGAAAGTTTGGCTTGAATGGATGCGTGCCCATGAATGAAATGGTAATTTTGAACAGGTAGGCCCCCCGCTCACGACCTCGTGCGATGGAACTTGCGTCAAGCGACGCGCGCAACTTCTGTCATTATTGTTTTCTCCGCAATCGCTGTCGCAAGACGCGTGTCGCTTGAGCGTGTAGCTCGTGGCCACGAGTAAGGCGGAGCTGAATACATTGATCGTGTATAGCCACAAGCTTTTAACGGTTTTGTTTAAAAAAAATCTAAAAGTTAAAAGACTTTTTTTTAGATAAAACTACAGTTCTTTTAAAATACTTCTCGCAACAATACACACGCTTAATAATTCTAGAAAAACATGTTTATCATAACTGGAAACCGATCACAAATAATTAACATAACAAAATACAGGAAAATTATATTGATTATTATTATATTAAATCATTAAGGAAAATAAGGATGACTTGTGAAAATTATTAATAGCATTTTGATATGAATTAACATTATTTACAGTACTAATTGATTATAATAATTATTCCATGTGATAGGCACTTGAATTGATATGGAATCATTTAAAAACTATGATATATTTAAATTTTTACTACATCAATTTGTTGATTTATGTCTGTAAACTTACTTATTTAAACCTACTTCATAAAAGATAATTCCTGTAACAAATGTCCGCATAACAAGAAGTTCATAATCGTTAACATTCCAGCTGCTTTATTTCAACGTTTTAATGCAATGACTTAACTTATGAGCTAGAATATTTACAGTAAGGCGCTTTGACACACGCTTGACTGTCGCATAGCTTCCGCCGGGTACCTGATAACTAGCAAAAGCCTGATTTACATGGTGCGATTTAGTTGCTGGTGGCATGCAATAAGTTTTAAACTTGGTGCAAGTCTAAGCAGTGTTTAGAGTCAGTTGTTGCTTAAATTTTATTGTATGCCACAGTCAAGAAACTTGCCTCGTGTAAGTGCTTTGTAATCCGATTGAATTGTGCTGAAAGACTATAAAGATGGCCGACGCATACCAAAGCAACTCTACTCAAACTGTGACTTTATGTGACACAGTATAAAGCTCATAATTCAATGGTTTACTTTGAGCTCAGTCCACGGGTACCCGGCACCGACTAGTACGCAGCCATAACGTGTAAAAAGACAGTGTCCTAGCTAGCAGCGCAGCGTGTCACTTTAAATTATAATATGTTTACAAAATTCACACGTGTTTGTCATGTCCTGCAATCATATCATTGACGCTATTTTCCTAATGCACTTTATTTGTCGTTTTTGCCCAAATATTCGCATTGCTTGGGTAAGACAAATTATACCCTTTATGAATAAGAATGCAGTTTATTTTGTATTATTGAAATAACGCGAATTTTTGCACAAATACGCAAAGTGCTAGCATAAGAAATGTTGAAGTTATATTATTATCGTTCCGGTGGGTTATGTAATGTATGAAATGCGAACGATTCCACGACGCGTTTTTTGTAGCAAAACAACGATAAACTTGATATTTACATGATACAAGTCGACTTTAACTTATACATATATAGGCACTATTCTACAGACTTAGAGTTTGTGTAAAAGTAGTACAACGCTTGGTGTTTGGAACGAAAATTTCCGACGCATTGTGTTGTTTGTCGTTCCAGAAACCGGGCATTACTGTCTTTCAAACGTTCTGGTTGCCGGGTAGTTGGCGCCATACCCGGGTTAATTACCTCGGCTGCCCGGGTATCTAGAGCTCCATCGGCAATCAGATAATGTGAAGAGACACTTCTTAGTTAGTCATTCGTGATCACGTACAGTCAGTCTCAAATAGATGCATAGATACATAAAAAAGAACTCATTTGACGGTGTGGCCTAATTTTATCGAGCGTGCGTGCCGTTTGTCGTCACGGCATACCCCCAAGACGCGCTATAGATGTTTCATGAATTATATTGTCGATGTCATGCGCCTTTTTGAGGCTGACAAGTTCACAGTTATTTCCTAGCTAGTAGGACACCGACTTCTATCGAACCCTTCACTATGCCAACAAGGCAGTGAGCGCGTCTAAGAACTGCGCGCGCTGCGCCAGCGGCAGCGTGATGACGGACGAGTCGACGTGCTCCAGCGACACGGACGCGCCGCACTTCGTGGCCGCCTGCTCGAAGGCGGCGCCGAATAAGCTGGGAAGAGACAACATTTAATCAATTCAATGTGTATTTTTTTTTTTTTACGCTAAACTTCGCACTTCTTTTTAGCGTGTCGATAGCAATGGTAACTAGAACCGGCCCAAAGTTTGGCTACGAGTTTGGCACCTTCAGTAGCATCCAGTTCTTGTAGCGTGTAGACAACAGGACACATTGGACACTACACGTGTCCTATTGTTTGTGGAAGTTGGAACAAATCAACTAATATTGTAATTTTAGCTCTTATTGAAAAATTATATAAATATTAGCGCTGTGTTCACAAAAAAAAAAATAAGTAAGATTGTATTGTTTGAAGAGTCAATTTTTTTTTTTAAATTTGTAAGTGGATTGTACGACATATGGCTTGTTTCAAAAGTATCTAATGAAAGTATAAACAAACCCTATTTAGGTAATTTTTTTATACATTCATTCGCTAAACCGATTTACTAACAAATTCATCTGTAAGTTTACTTTATATATTATCTCACCACTATATACAACAATTATTGTTTGAATCAACAACATTCAATTGTAATTAAATATCATAAACGAAAATTGAGGTTATAAAATGAACCTCAATTGTGAAATGAAAAACATCTTTAAGGTGATTTAAAATTGGAATTTCGGGTTTAAGTATTCAAATAATCAAATCAAAGCACTCAATTTGTAAGTGGCACTGCAAATTGGCATCGACAGTTACGTTTTGTAATCTATTTGTCTAAATTTTCATCTGATATTTTAGGACAGACATTAGGTTTATTTTTATAGCTAGCTGCGCCCCGCGGTTTCACCCGCATAAGTCTCGATCCCGTGAGAATATCGGGATAAAAAGTATCTTAAGAACTAAACCAGGTCATGATCTACCCATGTGCCAAATTTAATTCAAACACGTTTAGCGGTTTTAGCGTGGAATCGTAACAAACAAAAAACTCACTTTCGAATTATTATAATATTATTTAGGATTATTCTAAGATGGTTATTTCGTGATCGTGACTCTCCGATTGCATCTTAAAAAAAATATTAAGTCAATACTCACTTCCTAGGCTCATGCTGGTACCGCGGCGGGATGCCCAGCAGCAGACAGCTGTCGTCGCCCACTGCCGCACTCGCGAGCACGGCCCGCGCGCCCGCGCACGCCGCGCTGGCCCAGCGCGCCGCCACCGCTAGCCAGAGCGGGCCTTTTACTAGGCGGGCCTCCGGAGTACCCTGGGACATTTTAGAATTAGGTTTAGTTACATTGATCTCGGGGAAGACCTGGGTGAGACCAGGGAAGCATGGCACAAAGGGGACGAGGCCTATACTCAGCAATGGGTGGAACAAGGCCGCCAGTGATGAAGTTAAATTGATAGTTTTGAAGTGAAAACTGTTTGATTATACAGATAGTGCAAATCACGAAGACGCGCCCCACTCCGCGATAACTGTACTGTAAGCTGTACTTTAGTACGGAGCGGAGCGGAGTGGGGTCTTCGTGGATTGCACTATCTATACACTTATGGAGTACTTCTATAGAGATATGAAGGGTGTAAAGTTCACTCTTCCTCTACAGAAAAGTGAGGATTCTCCAAACAGACGGGTGTTGTATGTTGTGTCTGGTGGGCAACTGCCCAACGATTGATGTCGGGACGTTGTAAAAAATACTAGTCGCGTCGAAGCAGGATCTTGCGTGACGTCAGTGTGATGCGTAGTTCACATGCAGCGTTGTAGATCCAATAAAATGGTGGTTTGCCTCAATCTTTTTTAGGGTAATTTATTGTAAAAACAAGACTGCTAATCCTACATCCATATTTGTTTATTTGCATTCCACAATGTTTATTAAAAGTTGTAACTTTGCGTCGTCTATGTCCGTACTCACAATGCTGTATCTAACATTAGATATGTATCTAACATATCTATAACTGTCGAAATTTGTGATGGAACTAGCGCGCAAGTCCGTCCCGCATTTGTCCGGTTTTTTCAATATCTGATGCCACAATTAAATATATTTTCACCTCCTGCACTATGAAGTAGCTGAAGGGCCCGGCGAGGTGCAGCTTGCGCGCACTGAGCGTGGCATGCACGAGCTTGGCCACGGCCTCCAGTGCTCGCTGTGCCGACAGACACCCCAGCCGTCTGCTCTCGTTCTCTCCGCTCTCCGTGTCTAGGGCGGCGAGGGCGTGCTGAAATCCTTCCGCTTTTGGAAACGTCTCCTGGAACAGAAGTGACAGATGATTAGCATAAAATTAAGAAGTATCCCACTGCAAGTTAAAGTACTTTCTTTCTTGTCTACATGTGTCTGGAACAAATTCTATAAAAGTCAAGTTCTTCCGCTATCTTCTCTGGACCTATCGTTTTATTTGGATGAGTTGCTTATCATAGGGTTTCATCCCGGTCCACAGAACTTTAGAAGAAGTCTTTGTCAGCAGTGGACTGCAGCTGATGGTTCATTGATTTTGGTTTATGTTTAAGTAAAAACTACTTTAAATGATCATATTTTCACCAAGTTGTAACTTTATGTATGTTGTAACAAACCAGGATTATGGAATGTTAAAAAAGATTGGTTAGGTACACTGTATTACAACCATAAAACTTGTGCAAATTTTGTTTACATGAAAATTTTGTCATACAAATGAAATAATGTCAGAATAATTGCTTTTTATGTTAATGTGTGGGCAGCTTGTGTTTGTATGTAACAGTTATACGTACATGTTCCACAAGCCCCATGATCGCGAATGCGATGTCCATCGCAGCGAGCGTGGGCGAGTGCACGCGTTGTAACAAGAAGGTGGTGTGTGTGGGTGTGGGCAGCTTGTGCTTCGGCGCCGCGGTCTCGAGGGCGGTCAGTAAGGACCGCCGGAGTTCCACGTCCATCGAGCAGAAGGCCTGTCGAGCTTGCTGGAGAGGTATTCTGAAAAAAGTATAATTCTTTATCACTAGCGACCCGCTTAATATTAATGAATTATACACAAAAACTGGGATGACGAATAATAGCGAAGTATGAAAGAAAAAGACATATTGTGATGATATGAATAGTAAATTCTCTAAGTGATGTTGAAAACCGCATCAAAATCCGTTGTATAGTTTAGAAGTACAACGCGGTCACACAGACAGACACGAAAAGCGACTTTGATTTATAATATGTATATTTCGCAGTAAGATCTACGAGACTAGCTTTTTCCCGCGGCTTAGTTCGCGTGGAAGTCGGAAATTATCCCATGGAAACGTACTACCGGAATAAAAGTATCCTATGTGTTAATCCAGGTTATAAACTATCTGTCTGCCTCATCCAAATCCTATAGTATAATAGTAGCCGTCATAATGATTGAATACTATCGTGAATTCATGCAAGCCTAGTACTTTTTGTTAGGTTACTGCTCAGAAATTGTGCACAACGTCTAATGATTGAAATACTATCTTTAATTCATGCAAGCCTAGTACTTTTTGTGCCAAGTTTGAAATTTATTAACTCAAGGAATATGATTTTTCAACAGAAATCCCCCCTTTTCGCCCCCTTATAAAACCCACCCGTGTTCCTTCCATTGCCTGTGTGCCGGGGCCGCGATGTCCCTTTCGGACAAACCCGCAACCCTGGCAGGCATTGGTCCTTACGGACCCCGTCAGTTGGTGCTGACATCTCTTTGAGGCTTAAGGGTGGAATTTTCAAAAACCACTTCTTAGTGCTCCCCTACATTATAAAAGGAAGCTGTGTGTGTGTGTGTGCTAGCCCCAGTAGTTTCAGCTCTGCGTTGATATGTCAGTCAGTTTCTCCTTTTATATTTATAGATATAGTTATAAATATGAAACCAGTTCATAACTGTCGGAGTGTCCTTTTTGTTACTGCGACCAATTTCGACAAAGCTCGTAGGTAGTTGGTCACAGTTCTAACCTATTTGGTCGGAGTGCTCTAATATATTACTAGATCGTGCTCGTATCTAGTATTTCTAATAATACTGTAATAGATTCTTTAAACTTTTAGACTCGACAAAAGAGAAGCATAATATGAATATTTTACTGTATCACCAAAATATTAATCGCTTCTCTGGCAAAATCCTAGACGTGCAATTGTTAATAGATAAATATCATATGGATATCTTATGTTTTTGTGAAACCTGGTTAAGACAGGATAGGATGCTGTTTAATGTAAATTATTTTTCAGTTGCCAGTGCGTATAACAGGTCCTCAATAGGGGGTGGTACCTTGATATTATGTAATAGTTCCTTTAGATATAAGGAAAGGAAGGATATCACTGCTTGCTCTGTTGATCGCTTTTGTGAGGTAGCATGTGCACAGGTTGAAGGCCATACTTTCTTATGTGTTTATAGACCACCAGCCTCAAACTTGTCATCATTTTTCATCATTATGGAAGAAATACTAAGTAAACTTTTTAAAGATAATAAGTTAGTTTTTGTTTGTGGTGATCTAAATATTGATCTATTAGTTAACTCACCCGATAAATGTAAGCTTATATCATTGTTTAAATCATTCAATTTAAAATGTATATTTAATGAAGCAACTAAAATAACAGCAACCTCAGCTTCATGCATTGACAATATATTTACTAATTGTAAAGTACAAGACTCATCATTAATTAGTGGCGTCAGGTCTGACCATACTGGTCAACTTGTATCATTTAACTTAGATAAAAAGTTACACCTAGATAAAACCATTGAATTAAGACCTCTCACTAAAAATAAATTGAAAATGTTTAATAATAATGTTTTTAGCAATCTCACAACTGCTCGTTTTGCACACTTGCATCCACAAGACCCCAATATAAGCTACACTACATTATTTTCGATAGTATGCCATGAATTCAATAAAGCGTGTCCCGTAAAAAAAGTAAAATTTAATGAATGGGCCACTGCTGGCATTAGAAAAAGCAGAGATATTTTATATAATTTGTACAACGAGAAATCATTGACTTCTGATCAAGCCCTTCTTAATTATGTCAGAAACTATTCTAAGATATTCAAACGAGTCTGCGCCCAAGCTAAATCTAAATTAATAAGTAACAAAATTAGTATTTCTAATAATAAAATAAAAGCTGTGTGGCAGGTAATTAACAAAGAAACTGGAAACATAAAACAACGAGATCAGAATGAATTGTCTTTAAAGATTGATAATGAAACCATTTCATCCGCGAGGTGGCGCTGTTAAGTAAACATTGCGATCTGTTGTGCTCCTACTAAAGTCCAATTTAAAAATATATAATTTAAGTTATAAGTTGTGTACAGTATATAATTATTAAGCCTAGCTTGCGAAATAATAGTGACAGTGTTATTAGCGAGTTTTAGTGAAAGACTACAAAGAAAAACGTACTATAAAAACTAAGTGAACAGTGAATTTTCAAATTTGTGACAGATTTTTATCCAAGATCTTTAGTGAGTCACATTTGTTCCCTGTGCATATTATATCCAAGTAAAAGTGAAATAACACTCATAATTAACTGTAAGTTGCAATCTTTGAACACTGACCGCAAAATAAATCGTTTTTTTTCAACAAATTTGAAAAAAGTTGCAAACACTGCCATCTAGTACATATCAAGTAAACAAAGTTACAACTTGTGTTACCAAACTTATAATAGTGTTGTCAGACTACTAAATTACCTGTTATTGATTTATTTCTGATGAAACTGACATCTATTATGTATACAACGAGCTAACGTGGCTACTGGTAATATATCACTATTTTGGAAAATAATCTTAATTGACAGCTGGTCTCGCGGTTAAGATATCCGCCTACAAAATCGTTGAGTCCAGCGTTCGAATCCAGCAACTTGAAATTCTTTTAGGATTTATTTTATCACCATTCTACATGCATTCTACTGATAATTTAACCTAGCAATATGAATTTCTTGGAAAATATCACATTCCGACGAACACGCACAAGATCGGAATGCAATGCTGACAACAGTCATGATGTAACTTCCCAACTGTTGGACTGTACCGCAAATTCCCTGCCAGAAATGTCCGAAGATGAGGATGAAGAAAAATTACACATATTAAAGAAAGAGATAGAAAGTTTAAAAATTAAATTACAAGGCGCGCACGAAGAAATAGATAAACTGTCTTTAGAGAATAGTAACTTGAAGCAGTGTAATGCGGAATTATTAGAATTGAATAAAACTTATAAAGTTATTTGTAACAGTCCCGTTAGAACCAAATTCAAAGTCAAGACTCCGAGGAAAAATATAACTACGAACCAAATAAAAACAAAACTGACCTCCTCAACTTCGGAAGATATCCAATCTATTCAAAACACACTTCAAATTGATGTTGATAGCGGAATTATTCAAGAAACTCCCCCACAAAATTGTAATAAAAGTAATAGTCTTAGTACATCATCCACTCCTTTGAAACGAAACATATGTGTCATAAGCAGTGAATTGTCAAATAGAATATATGCTATGAGTGAGGGTACTCACCTACGTAATTATAATATGTGTCATTATCATACGCCTAGATGTGGAATTGAGTATATGTTAAGAAATATTGAAAACAAAGTTTGTAATTTTACGTGCTCAGACTATTGTATTATTTTGATTGGCGAGGAGGATTTCAAAAAAACAAATAATTATATAGAACTAGTATCTTTAATACGTGAGAAACTTTTACAATTGAATCATACAAATTTTATTATATGTCTACCTACTTTTAAATACATGGATAACTACAATATCATGTTTAATAGCCGGATTGATACTTTTAACAATTTAATTTATATGGATGTTCAAACATACAACTATGCGTTTATCTTAGACTCAAATTTAAATCTGCCCTATACATATGACACTTATAGCAATTGGCATAGTAATCTCAATAATAAAGGCTTTAATATCGTAATATCTGATTTACAGGACCTCATCTTAGATCTCGATACCTTTAACACCGCGCAACCAATAGTTGATTGTTCCCAGAAGGATCAATTTGAAGTAACTCAAAATCCGTCTCAGTTTTTTCTATAATTGTTACCTTAACATTCTCCATCAAAACATTGCAGGACTTGTAAACAAAACAGATTCGCTAGTCGTAAAATTAGAAGAGCTTTACAGTAACGGAAATAGTATAGATGTAATCTGTATAACGGAGCATTTTATTGAGACAGGGTATGAGAATATTTTACATATACCTAATTTCTGCCCAGCAGCTTTCTTCACTAGAAATGTTAAACGTGGTGGTACTTGCATTTTTGTTAGAGCAGGGTTGCAGTATCGCGAATTATTGGATATTGCTAAACAGTCAGTGACAGGCGTTTTTGAGTGTTGTGGTGTTGAGCTGATATCTTCTAATATTATTGTTATATGTGTTTATAGGATACCCAAATATAATTACACCATATTTTACGAGAAGCTAGACTGTATCTTACGCAAATATTGTTCATTCAGAAATAAAAATATTATATTGGCCGGTGACTTTAATATAGATGTCTTAAAAAGGAATAAAATAACATTAGAATTCGAACATTTTCTTTTACAATATAATTTACGTTTAGAACTTCATAACCCGACTAGATTGAGTAGTAACTCCTGCATTGATAATTTTGCTCATTCCTACAAAAAAAAATGCAAGGGTGAAATAATCGACTTAGTTCTTTCAGATCATACGTCTCAGTTACTTAAGGTTCCTATTAAACAAACGTGTGCACTAAAGTATTGGAAAACTAAGAAACATGATATCTCAGTGGGTAATTTGGAAAATTTTAAGAGTCATCTGAAATGCATATCTTTCTCTCAGGTATACAAAGCCAAAGATGCGAATGAATCTTATGAACACTTTATGGATGATTTTTCATTATTGTATAAGTTATGCTTTCCGATTAAAATTGTGACTGTACATACTAATAGAAAGAATAAGTGGATATCTCGTGGTATAAAACTGTGTAGTCAAAAGCAAAGGCAGTTACTTTGGACATATAGATTTTACCCTAATACAAAAAATAAACTTGCTTTCAAAAATTACTCCTCTCTTTATAGAAAAATAATAAGATTAACCCAAAAAGCCCAAAACAACCACTACATTAATACGTCAAAAAATAAATCTAAATCTGCCTGGCAAGTCATAAAAAAATCACAGTTCAATTTACCCCAAGAGCCAATAGTGTCAATAAAGAAGGATAACTTAACTATTACACATCCTATGACTATTGCTAACGAATTTAACAACTATTTTATAGATGTCATTGAAAATAACATAAAAAAAGATAAAGGAACTTCAACCAATAATTACATGATTGAACATTTGAATTCACAATCACTATATATGCTACCTGTTTCAGATTCAGATATAATAAAAATAATTAGCAACCTGAAAAACACAAATACCGTAGGATTTGATAATATATCTACTAAGGTAATAAAATACGTTAAGGAAATCATAGCGCCAGTATTATCACATATAATTAACCTATGCATTTCTGACGGTTTATTCCCAACTAGCCTAAAACAAGTAATTATTAAACCGCTTTTTAAAAAAAATAATAAAACTGATATACAAAATTATAGACCGATTGCAAAAATATCTGTGTTTTCTAAAATTGTTGAAAAGGTAATTTATAATTCTGTTTACTCTTACTTCGAAAAATTCAATCTTTTTTGTAATGAACAGAAAGGCTTCAGGAAAAATACAAATATTAACATGGCTCTATTTGACCTGCTATCTACTGTAATGGCATCAGTAGATAAAGGTAATCCTGTGTGTGCTTTACTAACAGATATGACAAAAGCATTTGATTTCGTTGATCACAAGATTTTACTCCAAAAATTGCATGGGTATGGCGTAAGAGGAAACATCCTGAAGCTTCTGGAATCATATTTGAGTGACCGAACCCAATGTACTGAAATCACTAGAATTTGTCCTATCACTAAATTAGAGACAAAATACATATCTGAACCAAGACATGTAAAATATGGTGTACCTCAAGGTAGCGTACTGGGGCCACCCCTTTTCATAATATATATTAATGACCTCCCAAAAATCATAGATCATAAAATGGTATTGTTTGCAGATGACAGCACAGCTATTGTGGAATGTACTAATCCTAATAATTATCAAAATGACATATATAATTCTTTAAGTGACATTATAAATTGGCTTGACAATAATAATCTTGTGATTAACCTAAGTAAGACTAAAGTTATACATTTCCATCAGCGCCGTAAGAATCCACCAATTAACATTGCCTATAATAACTGTACAGTAGAAGAAGTAACAAATGCAAAATTCTTGGGTATAACCATAGACAGTAAACTAACCTGGAAACCTCACTCAGAGGAAATCTGCAAGCGTCTGAGTAAATCTGCGTATTTGTTATTTCAGTTATCCAAGAAAGTCAATAGTGACACTTTATTAACAGCTTACCATGGATTGGTCGCATCTATTCTGAGATATGGTATTGTTTTTTGGGGACAATCAACAAATAGGGAACTCATATTCAGGATGCAGAAAAGATGTATACGATCGATGTATGGTCTGAGAACGACGGATAGCTGCGTTCCTTACTTTAAAAAATATAAAATATTAACGTTGCCATCTTTGTACATATTGGAAACTGCAATATTTGTAAGAGCGAATCAACATTTATTTGGAAAATTTTCATCAGCTAAGAGAACACCAATCCGTGCCCAATATGAAAACTTATTATGTCAGTATAAATGCAAAACTGCATTATTGAGAAAGAGTTTCTTCGGTAATGCTCCAAATATTTATAATAAAATACCTGACATTATTAAATCTATGCCTATAAATAAATTTAAAAACTCCCTTCAGGGGTTATTAATTGACAAATGCTATTACAGCGTGGATGAATTTTTGAATGACATTGTTATTTAAAAGTCTGATTATGCGTTTTTATTTTTGTGTGTCTCCTATTGGTGTAATGTAACTGAATCTTTGGCATTATGATGTAATTTGATTTCTGGTCTTGTTTCGATTTTGACATGATTTAATTTTATTTTTGGAATTCTTTGAATTTTTATGACATTGTAATTTTAATTTATTTCTGGTATTTGTTTGGACTATGACATTATTATTTAATTATGTTTCTAGTATTGTTTGCATATTGACATTGTTTTTTTTTTTTTTTCTTTGTGTTGCTTTAATTTTTTTTTTTTTTTTTTTTGTATTATTTGAATTTTGCCATTATAATTTAAATTCTATTTTATTGTATTGTCTGCTTAGTGCGACTAATTTTGTACGCCACACATGGCAAAACATGTAGCTACCTAACTTACATAATTATAAGACCTAAATATTGTACTCATGTTTTACAAAATAAATATATCTTTTATCTTTATCTTTATCTTCAGATAAGTTAAAAGTTGCTGAGACACTAGAAAATTTCTTTACCAACATCCCAATAGAGGTCACGAAATCTCTCCATTCATCATCTATATTAGCTGAGTCTCTTCTAAAAGAAAACTTTTGTAAGGATATTCCAAGTTTCGAATTTAAGCCCATTTCTATTGTCACAATTAAAAAAGCATTCAAAAGTCTTAACATAAAAAACACTGAAGACTTATGGGGGATTTCCGTTAAGGTTCTTGGAGATATCATTGACACAATTGCCCCTGTCCTAACAGGCATATTTAATCAATGTTTAGATAGCGGTACGTTTCCTGATTTAATGAAACATAGTAAAGTAGTACCAATTTTTAAATCAGGTAGTAAGAGTGATCCCTCTAATTATAGACCTATATCTGTGCTACCAGCATTGAGTAAAATTTATGAAAAAATCATGCTAAACCAGATGTTGTTTCATTTTAATTCAAATGGGATTTTACGTAGTCACCAGTTTGGTTTCACGAAAGGTAGGTCGACGACTGACGCAGGAGTAAAACTCATTAGTCACATTTTGGAATCCTGGGAGAAGTCACAGGATGCAATTGGCATTTTCTGTGACCTCTCAAAAGCGTTTGATTGCGTTGACCACAAAACCCTAATCTGTAAATTACACCACTACGGAGTTCGTGGACAAGCTGCTGATCTTGTTCTTTCCTATCTATCAAACAGGCAGCAAAAAGTATACGTTAACGGGGCGACGTCCTCAGGGTCTCTAGTTAAGATGGGCGTGCCTCAAGGATCAATTCTTGGCCCTTTCCTATTTTTAGTCTATATTAATGACCTTCCTTACATGATGGCCAACTTATCAGATATAATTCTATTCGCTGATGACACTTCACTAATTTATTAAATAGATAGAAAAGATACGGATGTCTTACATGTCAACAATAGTCTGGCAGTGCTTTCTAAATGGTTCGCAGCTAATAATCTTTTACTTAATACGAACAAAACTAAATATCTTAAGTTCTCTTTACCAAATGTACCTCAAGTAGGTCTAAATTTAAAACTAGATGGCAATAAACTAGATGCTATTACGGAAACTGTATTTCTAGGAATAACCTTAGATTCGAGATTGCAATGGGGCGCCCACATTAGAGCTCTTTCAGGTAAATTAAGTTCAGCTGCATATGCAGTAAGAAAAATAAGGCAGTTGACTGATGTAGCCACAGCTAGGTTAGTATACTTTGCTTATTTCCACAGTATTATGTCATGGCGTTCTGCTGTGGGGATCGGCAGCTGATGTATATTCAATTTTCATTTTGCAAAAGAGGGCAATTCGCGCGATCTATAAAATGGGTCCTCGTGAGTCCCTTAGAGAAAAATTCAAAGAAATTGATATACTTACTCAGCCTTCTCTTTATATATTGGAAAGTATTTTGTGTGTTCGCCAAAACTGAGGATTTTTCAAAATAAGAAGCGATTACCATAATATAAATACACGTAGTAAACATGAAATTGTGATACCCAAATTTAGATTAACAAAAACTAGTAAGTCATTTGTTATAAACAGTATTCGTTTACAACAAGTTGCCAAAGTCAGTTACAGAACTTAGCGATGGAAAGTTCAAAACCCACATCAAACGTGTCCTTATCAAAAAAGCATATTATAAGATTAAAGACTACGTTGAAGACAAGGAAGTTTGGCAATAATTCCATCTGCACATGTGGCTTCCCTGGTACCTCATTAACGGCATAACTATGTAAATGTCTATTAACTGCTCCCAAATTACGATAATTATTTAATTTTACCCTTATTTTTATTTTTTTACATCCTTGACATAATCTTTTTATTATTTGACATTATATACTTACAATATTCTAAGTATATATATATATATTTTTTATTTTTATTTTTAAATAAATTTGGTTTGTTACAGCTGTAGTTGCAATCATGTCATTTGGTTTAAAGTCTTTATTTTTATTTATCTTTTATATACCTAGTTTCTTCAAAATTTTGTGAATGTGAGAACGTTGTAGGCTTAACAGACTGTAGATCTGTGGACCATTTTATATTTTGCTAAGTACCTGGTACTTGTTGATAGGCCTACACTGTCCTCTCATACCTTTTAAAACTGTAAAACCATTTACTTTTAAAAGAGTAACCGTGGAGTTTCTTGCCGGCTCTTCTCCATAGGAAACGACCAATTGGAACCGTGCACCTAGCTTCTGACGTTTCATAAGTGCCCTTGTAGGTTTATGTGAAATAAAATATTTTGATTTTTGATTTTGATTTTATCATAGTTATATTTCTAGTAAGACAGTTATGAACCGCTTCCATATATCTATAGTACGGTATATAGCTATATCCCTAGGGATATAACTATATCACGGCTAGAACCATCTTACTGCGCGACATATAGACATAGATCAAGCTGTTCTAAAAAAAAATACTTTGCAAACAGTCACAGACATTTCAAACAAGTAGTAAACTTGAGCTATCTAACAACAATGCAGGGTTAAAGATTATCACGTAAAGTAATACGTGACATGATTAGAGTCCGCATTTTTTTAACACAACGTTGTGCAATGACCCCGAATATGTTAATTGGGTGACCAACTATGACCTCTGTTTATGTGTTAGATTATCACTAGGTTACACTTCCTTCGTGGACGTGACATACCAAATGTACGGTTTATCGTTCCCGTTACATTACTTATTAACACAAGTTTGTTTATTATAGAAATAATATTTATTATATTATGTTTAAATGTTTAGGTTAGAGTATTTATCCTTACTTCACGCCTTACAATCAATCTGCCTAGCCTTTTCCCAACTATGTTGGGGTCGGCTTCCAGTCTAACCGGATGCAGCTGAATACCAGTATTTTACATGGAACGACTGCCTATCTGACCTCCACAACCCAGTAACTGGGTAATACGATACCCCTTGGTAAGACTGGTGTCAGACTTTCGGGCTTCGCTTCTGACAGCCGGGACCAACGGCTTAACGTGCTTTCCGAGGCACGGAGGCGTCTCGGTATGAAGAGATGGTCACCCATCCACTGACCAACCCCGGCGAGCGTAACTTAACCTGATGGACCGACCAGTGCGGCTGTTGTTACTTAGCCACGAGCTCCTTACTTCACGCCTTACAATACTTAGAAATGAACGACTTGTCAAAACATCGAATATCTTTTTACTATAATATGTTCTATAATAACGCTATGCCCGCGGCTTCACTCGCGGTCCTATTGGCAATTTACGTGAAGTCTTAGGGCTAGGCTGATCTTTTTATAGATACAGACTATGGATACAGATGAGTTCTGCGTTGGTCGCGTTATTACAAAGTTAGTTTAAGTCGTTTTGGTAAAATAAATGAAATAACTGATGATCTATCTTATCAAGTAGAGAGCTAAATACATGGATGTTTTGGCGTCTGAATGACATTTACAGGGGGTGTTGTTGGTAAACATTTGTGAAACTATATTGACAAAACAAGGGAGGAGCTCATGTTTAAGTAATAACAGCCGCACGGGTCGACCCATCAGGTTAACATTCGCTCGCCGGGGTTGGTCTGTGGATGGGTGACCCTCTTTACATACCGAGACTCCTCCGTGGCTCGGAAAGTTTGTTAAGCCGTTGCCGCGTTGGCCCCGCTTGTCAGTCGTGGATCTTTGACGGTCGATAAGAGTTGTCAGAAGCCCGAAAGTCTGACAACCAGTTTTACCAAGGGGTGTCGTTTTACCCTGGGGTGTGAAGATCAGATAGGCAGTCGCGCCATTTAAAATACTGGTATTCAGCTGCATCCGGTTAGATTGGAAGCCGACCCCAACATAGTTACGAAAAGGCTAGGTGAAGCCGCAAGGGTAAGGAAGGTAGATCCTATCAACCGATCAGGACCGAACTCTCGGCGCGCTAAACAAAACCCGATAACTCATACATACTAACTGACCATGAAACCAGTAAGGTCCTTCTCGAAACTCACTTCCCAGACTGTAGAGTTCTAGAGGACAGGACATGGAAGGCAGAACCAGAATGGACCTCAACGGATCAAGACTAGTCAAGAGCCCGCAACCTCAACATACCTCTCGCATGGCGTCAGGTGAAAGTCATCTTCATACCCAAACCTGGCAAAACCGATTATACACAACCCAAGGGTTATGCGCCTATGAATAAGCCTCACATCAGTCCTTCTGAAAACCCTCGAGAGACTCTGTGATAGGCACATCCGAGACGGACCTCTACGGCTCGACGGCTACGCCGATGACAAAACCATAATAATAAACGGGACCCACGAAAACACTCTGCAACCTCATACGTCAAGCCCTGAAAATAGTAGAGGAATGGTGCAACAAGCACCAACTATCACTGAACCCTACAAAAACCGAACTGATTACAAAAACAGAGAAAACTGACGACACTACAACTATCCCGATTCTTTGGAACAACCTTAAGCCTCTCAGTTGAAACCAAATACCTGGGCATGTTTTTGGACAAAACTGAACTCCGTAAAACACACTAACTATATCACTACAAAAGCCAGTATATCCCTGTGGCACTGCAAGCGACTGGTTGGCAGGAATTAGGGGATCAGCCCCGAGGTTACCCACTGGTTATACACCACAGTCATTTGACCAATTATCACATACAGCTCACTGGTTTGGTGGCCCAGGACAGACCTGAGCACAGCCCAAAGAGATCTCGAAAAACTGCAGCAGTTTGTTTGTGTTGCAATCATTAGCAGTATGAGCACTACAACCACTGCCGCCCTACAGGCAATGCTGGGACTGCCGCCTCTGCACCTCATCGTGCAGGAGGACCGGGAGTCTTCACACACGACTTGAACATAAAGATATCCAGCCCGCTGGGAATGTTCAACACCGTCTATCAGGCGGAGTGTGTGGACATCATACAAGCGGTCCACGCCCTAGAAGCAGGGACCATATTGGTTACCCATTGAAAGGGTTTTCGATAGGGTTTTTCTAAGCAGTTAGTTAAAAACCCATACGATGTGGGTAACCCTTTAGAACGGCTTAATTTAAGCCATTCAAATTTTGGTTACCCATTGAAAGGGTTTTCGATAGGGTTTTTCTAAGCAGTTAATCAAAAACCCATACGATGTGGGTAACCCTTTTGAACGGCTTAATTTCAGCCATTCAAAAGGGTTATACTTTCAACTATTTAAACGATAATAGCGTAACTTTCAGACTCGCAGCAATGTAATATGTTCTCTCGATGATGGGCATAGAATAGCACGCGTTAAGCGGCCACCGCGCCGCCTTTGTGCTTACTTACCGAGCGGCTTCTAAACAGGGATCTTTGATCATTATTGCATGTAAAATGGAGTTCATTTTAGCTTTGCTGGCCGGATATTGAAATTACGTATTATTATGATTTTTTCATGTCCGTACTTGTTTATTACTTTATTGCAGGCATTTGCAGGGACCGTACAATTGTAATTCTTGCTGTTTGATTTTTTGAATCCGGACGTCTTTTGCGATATTATTAGTCAGTGCGAATTTCAGAATTTTGAACAATCTATAAAGTGCCTAAACCAAAACGAGATGCTGTACATCGCTATTATTAATACATCTTCTATCATCAATACATAATACATATAAAATTATTTGTCCTGAATGACTGACTGACGGATCAACGCACAGCCTAAACCGTTGATCGTAGGGACCTGAAACTTGGAGGGTGTGTTCTTTGTATGACGTAGGCATCCGATAAGAAAGGATTTTTAGAAATTCTACCCCTAAGGGGGTGAAAAAGGTGGGCAAAGTTTGTATGGGACAATGTGATTCCTTGGTCCAATCTACTTCAAATTTTGCATAAACATTCTTTAACAGAATTAATGGAAGACCTGTTTCGTAGTTTATTGAAATTCATCTCCTAACGGGGTTAAATATGGGTAAAACGTTATTTTGGGAGTGATTTGCTTCCAAGTTGATATCAATACTCCTTAGTGCTTTTGATTTAAATTATATTTTATTTTGACACATGTTTGAAAAGTCAATCCGATTTTATTAAAAAAAGGTTGAACTCACATAAAGGCTTGGTGCTTGCAATGCAAATCCTCTTAAAAATTGGAATGTCTCGAAAGTCACCGTACTATACATATTACGAGTAGTACCGCATTTGAAGGTTTCTAAGCTTTACAGAGGTCTGTATTTATTCCTAGGATTCCCACCATCAAATTACCCCTTCGAATTCAAGAGAGTGCAGTTTCCCATCAAAGTATGCTTCGCAATGACTACAAACAAAGCTCAAGGTCAAACTCTTAAGGTAGCGGGAGTAGACTTAAGGGAAAGCTGCTTCTCCCACGGCCAGTTGTATGTGGCATGCTCCAGAGTAAGCGCACAGAGAAGCCTGGTGATTCTAGCATCCGAAAGAAAAACAAAAAATATTGTTTACAAAGAAATATTGCGGTAGGTGTAGTTTTCGATTTCGTTGTAAAAAGATAAAACACCCGTGTAACTTTCGCCAGATCAAAGGCCGAGCTTCGTGTTCATAAAATATATAGTTTTTTTTATTTTCAAGGTTAGAATTAATTAATAAGGGGTAGAATTTCGAAAAATACTTTCTTATCGGATGCCTACGTCATACAAAGAACACACCCTCCAAGTTTCAGGTCCCTACGATCAACGGTTTAGGCTGTGCGTTGATCCGTCAGGCAGTCATTCAGGACAAAGCACTTTATATGTATAGACTAGCTTTAGCCCGCGACTTCGTCCGCGTAGAAGTTGAAAATGGTTCTAATAGGATTTTTTATTGGTTTTTTACGTTATTAATTTTGTTATAACATATAAATTATTATGTTAACATTTTTGAATAATTATATAATATAACAATCTTTATTATAGTGTAGGGATATAAAGGATAAATAAACCTAAAAAAATCAAAAAATCTGGCGAAATTTACACGGGTGTATTATCTTTTTACAACGAAATCGAAATACTACAAATACCGCAGTATTTCTTTGTAAACAATATTGTTTGGAAAGAAGTTCCGAAGAACGAAGATCACGAGTTGCGAAAGGGGGCCAGACGGAAAAAATTTGGACCAAAGTTGTAACGACACTTTTTGCTATAGTTGCAAGCCGAGCGGCGTGCGCGTGTTTCTCTGTCTGTCTCTCTCTCTCTCTCTCTGTCTCTCTCTCTCTCTCTCTCTCTCTCTCTCATAGAAAGAGGAACTTTGTTCCATCCGGGTGTCCCTTGACACCTCTCAAGTTTTTTGTTTGTTTTGTTTGAATGGGTAACCCTTTCATTGGGTTTCAAGTATAGAACCCATTCAATGGGTTATCATGTAACCTTTTCACTGGGTTTCAATTAGAAAACCCATTCAATGGGTTATCCATATTGAAGAGATAACCCTTTTACTGGGTTTTAAGCATAGAACCCATTCAAAGGGTTACATTATGATAAAGGTAACCTCATAAACGGCTTACCCCTTCGAAAAGCTTAACTCTTATCCGGGGTTGTACGGTCCCTGCCTAGAAGCTAGGAGGGTTACGGATACCCACATACGTATACTCTCCGACAGCGCCTCAGTTCTCCAATCCCTACGGAAAAAATATCTTACCTCGAAGCTAACACTAGAATGTCACAATGCACTAGAACAAATAACGGTATCTAGCCACAACACGGTGACACTGCACTGCGCACTGGACAAAAGGAAACAGCGGATCGCTAGGTAATGACGCAGCTGACGAGCTTGCTAGACGAGGATCCAGCACGGCAGTCTGTGGACCCGAGCCTATCGTCCCCTTGAACCAAATAAGCAGTTGGCTACAGGAGTTCACCAACATATCTGGTGGATCTCGGGCCACCGGGCTGCAGGCAGTCCAAGGACGCTATGCCATCCTTGGATAGCAGGCTGACCAGGCGTTTATTACGCCTGGACAGGAA
Organism: Agrochola macilenta; assembly: GCA_916701695.1. Classification (NCBI taxonomy): domain Eukaryota; kingdom Metazoa; phylum Arthropoda; class Insecta; order Lepidoptera; family Noctuidae; genus Agrochola; species Agrochola macilenta. The sequence continues at coordinate 19,076,989 of OU753573.1, read as the reverse complement.
CCCGCCTGCGCCTGGTGACGGGGACCATCACGGGACACTGCTCGCTAAACAAACACTTCCACATAATAGGCATAACGGATAGTCTCTGTGCAGGGCGTGCGTGGAGGCTGAGGAAACGGTTTCCGCGCATGTGCTCTTTGAATGCACAGGCGTCACCCAGATTAGAACAGAAACCCTCTGGTCACCCAGATGTTTCATAGATGTTCTGAACAGACCAGGAGATTTAATTAACATCTGGAGGGAGGTCGGCTGGTTGGGATAACTACCAAATGGTCGTCATGGCCCACGCACAATAGTCCATCTGACGGACTAAGTGCGGAAACCAAACCCCATATTATAGAACATAGAAGGCTAGGCAGATTGATATTGACAAAATAAGATCGACAACCTTAGTTCCGATTTCGGGCACTTGCCACAACAATCCTGTCTCGCCGCACTCACCCAGTATCGGCCAGCAGCTGGCGCAGGCGCGCGTGGCCGGCCAGCGTGTGCAGGCGCAGCGCGGGCGCCAGCGCGGGCGCGTGGCTCAGCGCCGCCTCCAGCGACCAGCGCCGGTACAGCGGCAGGCACACGTCCTTCTCCAGCGTCACGCGGGCACTCTGCGAGGATTTTCAAATTAAAATTTCATCATCATGTCAGCTGGAAGATGTCCACTCTGTCTGTAAATTTCTATTTTTTATATGCACGTGTTTCTTTGACAATGAAACATTACAACACACGCGGCCGGGCGGGACGCGCGCCACGCTAGCTACGTGTGCATGTACTGTACCGTGCGGTCGTGGTCGGGCGGCGCGTGCGTGTGCGCGGCGTGCGCGTCCAGCAGCGCGTCGGCCGGCGCGCGCGTGTGCAGCGCGGCCGGGCGGGACACGCGCCACGCTAGCTACGTGTGCATGTACTGTACCGTGCGGTCGTGGTCGGGCGGCGCGTGCGTGTGCGCGGCGTGCGCGTCCAGCAGCGCGTCGGCCGGCGCGCGCGTGTGCAGCGCGGCCGGGCGGGACACGCGCCACGCTAGCTACGTGTGCATGTACTGTACCGTGCGGTCGTGGTCGGGCGGCGCGTGCGTGTGCGCGGCGTGCGCGTCCAGCAGCGCGTCGGCCGGCGCGCGCGTGTGCAGCGCGGCCGGGCGGGACACGCGCCACGCTAGCTACGTGTGCATGTACTGTACCGTGCGGTCGTGGTCGGGCGGCGCGTGCGTGTGCGCGGCGTGCGCGTCCAGCAGCGCGTCGGCCGGCGCGCGCGTGTGCAGCGCGGCCGGGCGGGACACGCGCCACGCTAGCTACGTGTGCATGTACTGTACCGTGCGGTCGTGGTCGGGCGGCGCGTGCGTGTGCGCGGCGTGCGCGTCCAGCAGCGCGTCGGCCGGCGCGCGCGTGTGCAGCGCGGCGGCGGCGGCGCAGGCCACGCTGGCGGCCCACACGCTGGGCCAGCCGCAGCGGGACACGCGCCACGCCAGCTCCAGGGCGATGCACGCACTCTGAGAATAGAAAGACAAAAATTCTAAAACTACAGTAAAAAGAGATTGTTTTAATATCTGTCTGTACTTTGTCTATCAGTGAATGATTTTTTTTTTTTTTATAAAGTAGAAGATAGAATGAAAATCAATAAACAGAAAAAAATTGCAAAATTCTGTTAGATATTCAGTGTAAAATACATGAACAGACTTTTAAGAACGAAGAGTTCACCCCAACCGTATTGCGATACCCACCATACTAGGTCCAAAGATATGCACACACTCTGACGAAGGAAGCTGGATTTGTTAGAGAGAAACAAATCATATTCTGCAAGGGTCTACATATTTATAATAAACTACCAGTCAAATTAAGAAAAACAAATGTTAGTATTTATTTAAAAAACAACTGTTGTACTAGAGAAACGTTATTTATCAATCCTACTAATATTATAAACGCAAAAGTTTGTGAGTATGGATGGATGTATGGATGTTTGTTACTTTTTCACGCAAAAACTACTGAACGGATTTGGATGAAATTTGGCACACAGATAGTTTATAACCTGGATTAACACATATGATATTTTTTATCCCGATATTCCCACGGGATCGAGACTTATGCCGGTGAAACCGCGGGGCGCAGCTAGTTAATGAATATTTTGAAGACACCATAGACTCTTACCTACTTTCTTTTTTACTAAATCTACATGTTCCTATTCCTATCTAATATTTCAATTACTCCCTTTATTACTTAGAATAAGTTTTTGTATACATACATACGTACATATAGTTTAGTTTTCTTTTTATCCTATCCATGTTAGAATATTCTTTTATTTATATACATGAAAAAACAGTTTTCACAATAAAAACAACAGAAGATGAAGAGAACTGTGTGTAGTTGAACATCAGCGTGTTTCTCCTCTCTTCCCACGTGCGGCGCTCGCGTCTCCTCTCCATCGCCTCCAGACCCTCACACACTCTGACAGCAGTACAACAAACATAAACTCACCGGCTTGCCGTAATATGAGAACTGTGTGTAGTTGAACATGAGCGTGTTCCTCCTCTCCTCCCACGCGCGTCGCTCGCGTCTTCTGTCCACCATCGCCTCCAGACCCTCGCGACCACTCTCTGACTCCTCATTCTAAAAGAAAATATAAGAAGGATGTGTAAGTAGTTTTAAGTCACATATTTAAGGTCTAATTTACTATTTTTAAAGTTGCCTTTAATTTTTTTTTTAAGTTTCAAGGCATAAAATAAGAAATTTGATGAGAACTCTTGGCCATGACAATGGTTACTAGGAAAATTAGACAGACAGTTTTTCGAGGATTCACCTACAAGGCCAAACTTATATATTATATTTACAAAAATTTGAAAAGGTTTGTTAAATTGATTATCAGTGTAAAATGTACTTCATAGTTTGTACACATTAAATTAAATAACATCACGCCTGTATTCCCTGAAGGGTTAGGCAGAGGTCTGAGAGGCAAAGGCTCTGCCTTTTTAGTTAGTAATTTTTATTTTTTGTTTTCACCTTTTATCTGCCATCAGCTTTCTAGCCATAATCAGATGGGCTCTTCGTGTGAGATTAGTTTGTAACAAGCAAAAAACTAAATCCATATTTTTGCTTATGCTTTGTAAAAAAATATGGAATTCGTTTCACAGATAGAGAGCAAACTCACCTCTTCATCCTCGTCATCGTCTTTGAATATATCATCAAAGTTGGGAATGTTTTCTTCACTATCCTTGTACACTAGTCTCACCTGAAATATTACAATTAATTTTATCTTAACAATAACTTGTAAGGTCTTGTAGATAAGCCTATAGATAGGTCTTGACGATACAGCCTTTAAGGCCTTTATGATGTACTAATAATAATAAAGAGTGAAGACTCTTTCTTTCTTTTGTATTCTACAGGGATTTAAGTGTCAGTGCATGAGAGATTTGTGTCTATTATTGCACACACAAGATACCAGGACCTAGGTCTTTATACATAACTGGTCTAGATTCTAGAATGATGCTTAAGCATCACTTTCTACATACTTATCTGTTTTCTATTCTAGTTTTAATATGAGGTTTGAACATTGTTTTGACCTTTAGTAGTCTTAGTCTTTATTATTTACTTTTTAATAACTTTGCAATAACTAGGACATGCACCATAATTTTTGCATGATTTTAGTTCACAACTACAGCTTATAAGGAGACAAACAAACATACCTGCCCATCACTGTAGACATTGCACACATCAGTAGGTTTGTGGGCATCCAGCACAAAGAACACAACCTCCTCCTCAGGCTGCAGGATGTCCACTAAGTCTATGGTCCCCCCACAGTTCACCAGCACCACGTACTTTATCTCTTCGTTGTTCTCTTCGTAGGCTTGCTTCAACTCCCCGATACCCCCCACAGGGACCAGGGTATACGACACATTATCACATTTAAACAAACTCTGCAGTATTTTACAAGTACATATAGCGTCTACGTCGTAATGAACTAGTAATAACACTCTCTGAAACAAAATAACAAAGTTTTTTAACCAACTGATAACAAAGTTTGGTTGTAAACTAGTAAACAATGCTTTCGAAATACTCACGTTTCCCAATAGTAAGTTGTAAAAATCGTTTTTAATATCTTCTATAAACATCTTGGCACGTCATGGGCGTAAATACCCGTTATTTATAATCAGGAAATCATAATTTTAGCAAATATAACTAGTTGTAACAAGGAACGAAACAACGGAACTCGAAAAAAAAACACCTGCAAATTCGAACTGTCAGAAGTGTCAAACAGACTATTCCCGCCAAATATATCGGTGCGTTCAAAAACAACGCGGGTATCAGTCAGCTGATTTTATCTGTAATAATTTTTACTATTTAGAGTAGTAATTAGTTTCTGTATTCAAATTAAATGGAATGAGGCACCAACCGACGATTATCCCTGTTTGCGCTATGCAAAGGCACCCAAGGACAACCCCCGGTTGGTGTAATACAATATGAAAACAATGATATTGAACTATGGGTTTGGGTGACTACAGTGGACTAGTTACCTGGAACTATGGAAGGACTATGGCCCCTGCCTGATCAATGTTTCATATGTACACGGATAAAATGGCAGGGGGTGACTTGCACACTCAATATTGGGCCCCCGGAAACTGTCACTAGCACATAGTGACGTAGCGACAAGGGGGCAACATGTCCTGAGGTGCTTGAGGAGTGGAGAGGTATTCCACGGCTTTCAGAACAATCCCAGAGCCCGGAAGATGGTTAGATCCCTACGAGCACTTTCTGGAATACTTTCTTCTTCCGAGCACGTTTGCTCTTGCGAATCTCCACTCAAGCCGGCCAATTAAGGCAAGAATGAGGTGGAAGCTCTTTTCCTCGTCAGTGTTCACTCCAGCCAGCCAATAAAGGCAAGCCAGAGATGAGGAACAAGATTTGTTCCGGGAGCGAGAGGGCATGTCAGACTTTTACTGACTAAAACCCACCCGTGTTCCTTCCGTTGCCTGTGTGCCGGGGCCGCGATAATCGGACGGCGAGCTACCCATTGCCCACCGTCCGCAAGCCCGCGCCTACGGTGGCCGGAAGTCGGCTCGCGACTCCCGACGCCCGGGGCGTCTCCTGCAGGGGGCTGGATTTGTATAACAGGGTGTTGACTTCACTCATCCCCCATAGAAAAGGGAGGATCCTCCGACCAGACGGGTGTCGTGTCTGGCGGGCAAATGCCCAGAGGTTGAAGTTGGGAGATAGTATATAATATATTGTGTTGTCCATCGCGCGGTAAACTGTAATTGCGTGATGCAGGATTTGTGTGACGTCAGGATGTTGTGTGAGTTTATAATTTATATGAATTTAAAGTGGTATGGTAGGTATGTACCCCACATTACCTATGCATTAATTTTTAGAAAAAACCGCGCTGCGCGGCATTTCATGTTTAATTTATTTATTGTACCTATCATGCTTAACCGACTTTAAAAATGGAGGAAGTGTTATGTTCCGCTTTTTTTTTTTGTTTACATTGTTCATCGATATTTTCGTCAATTGTGGACCAATTGTGAAAAATCATTTTTAATTTAAAAAACAAAAAAAACGATCCACAATTTACGAAAATATCGATGAACAAACATACAATAAAAAAAAAAACATCTAGACGAATATAGAACCTCTTCCTTTTTTTGAAGTCGGTTAAAAATACGCGAACGCATGGTCTAATTTATTATTAAACTATGTAAAACATGTGCGGGGCGAAATTTCTGATTTGCACAGTCTGCAACACCGCTCCGCACAGTCCGTAACTCCACTACGCTACTTAGCTCTGTATCAATGGACAGACACTGTCCGCAACTCTGCACCACTCCGCTGGCACGCTCCTCTCCGCTTCAATGGACAGGCACCCTTAGCCTCCGCCATTAGCATAACTTCAAGATTGATTCCATAAACGTACCTATACATACATACTCTCACGTCCTTATCCCATGGGAGCTGGCACTACAGAACACTACCTGGAAATGGTATTTACGTACTAAGTACAATAAAAAACAGAAATATTAATTTAAAAATCTTTATTCCTGGTTTACAGAACTAGAACTTTTTTTGTAATTTTCCGCGTGATGGGTTGCTATTGTATGCGCTATCGTGCCCGGTCGCAGCAAATTAGTACACAACGCTTGGAAATAGGATTGTATGAGCGACACGTCTGTTTCTTCAGGGTGTAAATATTCTTTTATCTCATAACATAGATATTCCTCGGGGCAATCAAGAGCTCTTAGACATCCTGCATACTCTGACCACAAAAGTTTACGCCATTTTACGTTGTGCTTCTGCGCTAACGGTACTAAAACACAAGCAGCGAAAGTAGGGTCACCGTAACTCACTGATTGAAACTGTTCTAAGAACTGCGTAAAGAAATCTTGGAAATTATATAATCCAACTAGCTGTTTGTCGAAATTCAACTTCGATTTCTTTTTGAACAAAATCTCTGTGCACTTCCTCAGTAATAGTTTTATATTGGGATCCAAAAATAAAGAGTTATCGCAAAGGAATACGCACATGATGCGGCAAAGTCTGTCCGTTACATCAATGTCGTTCAAAAGGTCAGGAAAGCATAGTTCATTGAATAAAATCCACTCCAAGCTACATCTAACGATAAATTCTTTCTCAGCTGCAATTCTCTCTGCAACTTTCTTTGCATGCTCTCCTTCGATTCTGGGACTGTTGCCCACCTCTTGACTCCTGCTATACAGTGTTAGGATCGGCAAATATATCCAGTCTCGCGGCAATATCGGCTCTTGCCAACTCTTGAACCTTATATTAGGACCTGTATCTCTGTAATTGATATTCACTACTTTGCTATAGCATAGTTTTATCTCTTCAATCGACGTCAAAGCTTTAGAAAAGCCGTCAGCATCCGTTAAGTTCACAAGATGTAACAATCTTTCAGCTGTGAACCAGTGCTTGTTGAATACCACATACCCAAACAGAAAATCTAGTTCGTATTTCTTATCATTCCTCAAAATGTAACATAACTTGTTGGCCACAGTATAAAGCAAGTCTTTGCTTCCTTCTGAGATATCATATTGTGTAGACAGTTTTATCAAACTGAAAACGAAATTCGTTTCCATTCTTGTAAACCAGTTATCACACAAACTTGGCACTTTATTGCTAATCTTACTTAAATACATCGAAAGGTGTCGTAAAAATGTTTCGGAGATTTCTTTATCATTCACATAAGTCAGTAAATTAAACAGTGAAGCCAAAAATGGCACAGGTGATGCAATATTCAAAATTGGTAAAACTTTCTGTTGTGATTCTATAACAGACCCTCCCAGGGACATCAAATTCTTGGTCAAGTGCAGGTCTTTATTTTCCAACCCAGATAATAAATTCGAACTGGGTATAAGATTTTTAACAATAATTTCAAATCCTTGAGATTGAGACAGAGTCCTCAGAGAATCATTTAGGAACTTCATCGGAAGATTTTCTATCAAGGTGACAGTCTTGCAGCAGTCTATAGCTGAACAAAGAAGGCGCAGATGTCCACAAGTGTAACTGCTAGCATTTGCCAACTGTCCCATCCATTTTTGCACACCTTCTTTTAGTAGGGGATAGATTTGGGTTTTGTAACTGTCCATGCCACCCAAGATACACCTTAAAAGTCTATTTACCAGTTGTAGGACTACTGCAGCGTGTGTTGCTGATAGAATTGAACACTCCACAAATATATCAGTCCCTTTTACATGCTTATGCAATGCAGTTACAATAACAGGAAACAGAGATATAGCCACCTCAGTTCCTTGTCCAAAACATAGTAAGTTTGACAGAGTACAAAAAGCTTCAATTTGTATTTTCAGGCCATATGTTCTGTCTACCCCAGAACTGATGTACTCTGAAATAGGTTTCAGAATATCATATTTGCTCAGTAAAATCCTGGTGACATCAATAGACTGCAGAGACATGATTCTAATGAACTTCAGTGCAGCCAATATAGGTTTTCCATTATACACAATGCTAGGATCAAACACAAAATTAGTGCTACTAACTGGAACAAAGTTTCTTATAATTGTTTTCATCAAGTGTTCCATTTCAACAATCTTTTGTGCTGTTTCAACTGAATCTCTTGCTAATCTGGACAGTATTTGCAATGAATATTGTACACAGTTAAAATTGGGTTTTATCGTTTCCAAGATATAGTACAGTCTCTGAAGAATTTCTGTTCGCTGCAGAGCTGTCATTATATCAATTTCTGCTAAGTGATAGTCTGTGAACTCTGATTCTTTTGACTGTAATTCTTCAATTTCTGATTTATCATTTTCCAAGCAAGGCTGCAGTGTGCCCTCTTCAAAACCAATCAAAGCATCTAAACTTGCTTCATCGATTCTGTTGTAAAGCAAATTCCTCATGGCTCTTAGGGCAGGTTCTAGGACGGTAACTCTGTTGTCATCCATAGCTATTCGGACAATAAAAAATAATTTGCTTACAGGTATTTCAATGACATTTTTGTATGTGCCTGCACTGTAATACTCTAGAATACCAGCTATTGTGTTGAGGGCCACAACTCTTTGTTGAGTGATAATTGATCGTGTCAGTTCCACTAGTTCTGTGATTGAGTACCCTGGTCTATCGGGTTCATCACCGTGATGGAACAATGGTTTTGTTTTTTCGTTGTAATCCATTGTGTATGGTAAAAGATATCCGTTAAAATCAAATCTTGCTTCATATGGCTCATCAGCTTTGATTCTCTTGCTCTCCTCTATACCTTTCATCCATTCTAGTTTATCTTTCTCCAAGGAATCAAAATGAAGCCATTTATTCACTTCAGGATGTGTTAAGACATCATTTTCCCATAGGTTATAGTTTTCATGTATTCCAACAGTAATGTCCATGTTTTCTTCATCAGTTGAATTGTCTGCAACTTTACTTACAAGCGCTTGTTCTAATTTGTTACTTGCAGACTTAGTGGCTTGTTGTCTTTTAGTTTTCAAGAATTCTACCAGTTTAGGATCTATGCCTGAAAGCAATTTTTTTCGTTCTTCAAGAATATCCTGTTCTGACATCTCACTTAGAAGGTTCACATTTTCACTATGAATGACATCAGCATCTTTTGAAGATACTATGAAACTTTTTTGTGGCAAATTGATGTTTGATGATTTCTTAATGTCTCTACTAGTTGATGGTTCATCGATATCCATATTTACAGTCTCGGTTTTACTTATATTTTGTATTGCATTTCTCTTACTGAAGATAGTTGATCTTTTAGTAGCTACAGGAAATCCTTGTGCAGGCATTTCTTTAGCATTCCATTCAACAAAATCTGAAATATTTTTTTCTACAATCTTGCCTAATAATGAAGGAATAACTTTAGGATAGTAAACTTTATCATCTTCAACATCCGGCTCAGTTATCTCTCTGGCTCTCTCAGGCTCTTCTATGTTCTTTTCAAAGATGTCTCCTACAACAGAAGCTTCCTCAAACCGCACTTTTTTCTCCGTCTGACCTTTGAGTCCTTTAGCCTGAGCATATTTTGAAGGCTTTCTAGCTGTCTCAGCATTGCTCGGTCTTTTTGTACGTTCTTGCGGGCGTAAATTAGTCACTGCAGCAGCGGGCTGTAAATTCTGTTTTTGTTTTTCTTTTAAGAACTCTTCTTGCATTCGCAGGATATCGTCTTCATCTTCACCGGGTTTTGGGCGTTTAAACATAATTTATTTTACAAGAAATAACTATTAACACAACTAATAAACACGGCTACAAAACAAAGAACCATTTATCAAGTATCATCAACCAAAACCAGGTTATTTGTTTTGACAACACTTTGGCAGTTTGACATGACCATGGACACGACTTTATTAAGGCCGCATTCCGAGTTACGCTGTAATCGATTTGAGCGTGCTAATACCCGTACCGAATAAGCGTGAGCGCGTTAACGAAGTATCGTGAATCGTCATAGATGACGTCATGACATGAGCCATCTTGTAATAACGCCGACCATGCCTTTAAATAATATCACCGTGAGCGCTATATATATACCGCACGGTCTCCCGTGAGGCGGCGAGCCTCCTTGCCTGACTACCGCCATGGGATCTGGAGGCAAAAGTCCTCGCGCACATGTGGGAGTTGCGCGAGGAGGCGAAACGCCGGGGTGTAACTCCGCTGCCGCGAGAAATCACGGCACAGCGGACAGAGCTCCGGCGGGATCTCATGGCGGCATGGAGAGTGCGATTGTCGCAACCCAGCGCTGGGCACGCCACAATTGCGGCGGTAAGGCCCCTCTTTGAGGAGTGGCTAGAGAGGCGCCACGGCGTCCTCACCTTCCGCCTGACGCAGGTCCTCACCGGACACGGTTGTTTCGGGAGGTTCCTGTTCAGGATAAAGCGGGAGGAAACGCCCGGGTGTTACCATTGTGTGGATCGCCCGGAGGACACGGTGGAGCATACGGTGGAGGTCTGCCCGGCTTGGGCGGGGCACCGCCGTGTCCTCACGGAGGCGATCGGCAGCGGCGATCTCTCGCGTCCGGCCCTGGTTCAGGCCATGGTCCGGAGCGAGAGTGCATGGGAAGCCGTCACTTCCTCCTGCGAAGCAGTAATGCTCGCGAAGGAGGAGGCGGAGCGCGCGAGGGAAATGCAAGATGCGCGCCCTCGCGCCCCTAGCCGCCGCAGGAGACGCCCCGGGCGTCGGGAGTCGCGAGCCGACTTCCGGCCACCGTAGGCGCGGGCTTGCGGACGGTGGGCAATGGGTAGCTCGCCGTCCGATTAGGACCAGGCCCGGGTCGACGGCGCGTTGTGTTCCACGCGCGCCTCAAAGAGATGTCAGCACCAACTGACGGGGTCCGTAAGGGCCAATGCCTGCCAGGGTTGCGAGTTTGTCCGAAAGGGATATCGCGGCCCCGGCACACAGGCAACGGAAGGAACACGGGTGGGTTTTAGTCAGTAAAAGTCTGACACTCCCTCTCGCTCCGCCCAGAGCGGGAGGAGTCATTTGATGATTTCCCACCCAAAAAAAAAAAAAAAAAAAAGGTACATTATTTAGGTTGTTATATGTAGTATGTTACCAGTAACTAGCTCGGTTAGATTACTTGGCTTGATGTGAACGGTGATGACTAGAGGCGTAAAAAAGTCAGTAGCAAAGGTCTGAATATATTTCGGAGAGGATAACGGTATCTTTTTAAACGCACCAGACATTTGACATTACGTTGACATTTAATTTACAAACGAAAACACGTGTGACGTGAGTTGAGTACACAGAAAACAAAACTCAAAATGCCGAAAATTAAGAAGGATATTGATAAACTGAAGCATCCAAACAGTAGGAGAACAATTAAACTCATAAGTAAAACAAAGAAGCACGAGAAGAAGGATCAGAATAAAGTAGGTACACACATTAAGCAAAACCTCATTGGAGAAAAGATTCTATGGTTCAAAGAACGGATACCGGAAGGGTGTGTGGTTTTAGATAAAGAACAAACTTTGGGGTTGATAGAGGAGTATTTGGCGCGTTTTGACGAAGAGTTGGAACAGATTGCTTTGAAGAACTCAATGGGGGGGCAAAGGAGAAACCGCCAACATGCTAGTAGGGAAGACATGATAAATATGACCAAAAAACAAGAGAAAGAAGAGTTTGAAACGTGTGGCTTGGAGATGCCTGACCTTCTAGATCGACAACAAATGGAAGTATTGAAGAATTGGAATGGTGAACTGAGATTCTTACAGCATTTCAAGCTGAAAAGAATAGCCAGAAAACATTTAATATAGCATTATGATGATTTAGCTTGTATTTTATTTATAGTAAAATTTGAAGTAAAAAAAAGTAAATTGAATACTTAATGAAGTAGCCCCATTTTACCTCACCATAGGTCTCCCCCAGTCCTAGGTGATTGTTAAAGGAAGGATTCAGTTTGTCAGTTAAATTTGCCTTTGGTTCTCTGCTGGATCACCTCGTTCCAGATTCATTGTTACTCGTTCTGGCACTCAACCTATTGAACTTAAATATTTTAAAGTTTATTGTAAGTACTGTGAGTGTGATACCTGTCCCACCCCCTGGATTTACAGGCGTGATATTTCATAGTTTTGCACTCTGCCACCTGAATAGCTTTGGCACCAAACGGTCTTTAGCTAATCCCAGCCCCGGCTCTATCACTTGATCAGGGTATAGCGAGATTGTCTTTCGGCGCCCTTTGATCAACGCTTTCACTTCACGTAAATTCTACTTTGTTTCATGTTAAATACCAAAATCTAAAATTTTTAAAATTCGCTAAGATTTATGATACTGTGAATTAAAAAGTTATTTTTTGCAGTTGCAGAAAATTGCTCTTATTTAAATAAAATACCTTATGTATATAATCTATTATAAATATTTTAATATTTGTTGATTAAATACATGATCTATAGAAGTTTCAAATTCCTAATTAATTTGATTAGTTGTTACGATAAAGCTCATACAAAAGTGGTCTAAAACTTAAAAAAATTAGGGCCCCTTATTTTTGATACTATAGTCGATGATTTCTAGACAATGACACCCACATAATCCATGCCAGAGAAGGACAATTTTTTTTTCAAAATCAAAAGTTTTTTTATATCCCCGACCCCCATTAATTTTTATTATTTGTTGTATTGGTAATAGAAATACACAATCTGAAAATTTCAACTGTCTACCCATTACGGTTATTGAACTTAATTAAATTCAATTAAATAAGTAGCTCTAATTATTATTATTCCTGCTTCTTTAACAAAGAAAGTTTTTACTGCTATTTATCTAAACAACCAGTCACTAAATAATAAAATGCGCCTCCATTTTTTTTTTGTTCCGGAAATTGTTTATCGCATTTTCTGGATTTTTGGCGTCCTTTGCCATCTGGCGTCTAGAGCGACCGCTCCACTCGCGCTTCTACCTCAGGGCCGGCGCTGGTTGATCCGTTCGTTCATAGATGTCGCTGTGATTAACTTTCATTTTTTTATTTTACATGTACAGTCAAAACCGTTTTTAACGACTTCGAAGGGACCGTGTCGGATTCGGTTGTTATAGCCGATAGTCGTTATAACCGGTACGTCGCACTGTAGATCGAAAAAAGGCTCTCTAATAAATATAGGAGCTTAAATTTTAATTCTTCGAGAGCCTTTTTTCGATCCACAGTGCGTCGTTTAGAGCGAAGTCGTTTTAAACGGGTTTGTCTGTACTTTAGCGGTTGCCTGCCTTCGCCTTCATTCATACGAACTTCGAGACCTGTCATTACATACGCGTATTTCCGTAAAATCATTACAGATTTATTATTATTAGTAGATATAGAATCCGGTGATATCGCTTTGACCGCACGAAAAACCCAAGTTCGGATTGTTTTCCGTCGTCGGAACTATACGACTCGATACGACTAAGTCGCACCCAGTCTGCACGCGCTCCCTTTGTACATAATTGGAAGGTCGGGATCGTTCGTGCGTGTTCGTACGTGTACGCACGAGTGAAATTCAAATTCGTACGAAAACGCATCCAATGTGCGCGCCGGCTGCGATAGGGTTGTGTCAAAGAGTAGAATATTTCTATGGTTGCATGGTCTAATAAAACAAGGTCTGGCATTCCGGGACGAACACATGCTGACGTCACTATCCAGTTGCCACTCTATTGCAAAAAAACACGATTAAGGAAAGATTTTCAGAAACCAAAGCTTTTAAATTGTCGTTTCGTGTGTCTAATCAAACGAAACAATTCAATTTAAACATAAACCAACGTAATTGTTAATTATAACCTCATTTTTTTATCGTATTCGCACAGGTAATAAAGGTGGTTGGGGAGTTATTATTACAAACTTCTGGTAACACAGATGTGATGACGTAGACTTGTGTTGCCCACGTGACCACTGTGTTTTTCATAGTACACCCACATTTCACCAGTTGAGGGGCGAGCCTATTACTTCAATCGGGCATAAATCCAAATTCCGGGCTGCTACTGCGAAATTCCAGCCCAGCACGCTTAGCATGACCACAACAGAAACGGGTTTTGTCGACGGAAGAATAGACAAATCACTCTCATCTGTCATTTTGTCTATTCTTCCGTCGACAAAACCCGTTTCTATGGTTGTCATGCTACCCGTGCAGGACGATTGTCGAACCCAGAACCCTCATGCACAGCAGTAGCGCTTGCGACCGCTAGACCAGCGAGGCGTGTAGCGGGTAAACCAAATAGGTAGATCCCATAGATTTATATTTCTATGGTAGATCCCAAAATAAAACAACAAGTTTGAAGAAAGATGACTAATTTATTTAATTTATAAAGAACTATTTACAACTTCCATATGTATAGAAATAGGATAGTAAATGGAAACCAGCATTGAACACAACCTAAGGAACAGTATATCAGCGCAAATATATACATTACAAGCCCCGATACAGCTTGAGAATGCGTAAGGAAACCCCACAGAGAAGCGCTATTTATAGAGTTGACGTCGAGAGTTACCTACTCACCGCCGTTATGCAAATCAGTTTAAAAAAATTGTGATTCATTCATCAGACCTCCTCTGTCAATTACAGTTTAAAAGTTATAGTAAATACTACGTATATCTCTATGGTAAATACAGAATGTATTTACTATAGCAGGTCGAATTTGCAACGTCAACAATTTCTATAAGCGTCCATCATTCATTGTCTGAGAAACCATTTCAAATAATATAAATAAATGAGCAATATGCTAATACCAATCACGTAGACATTCTATAATGGTAACTTGGCGTAGTTTCTGTATCACCGGTACAGTCAACCGCACATCAGTAGGAACAATTTGATATTGACCGCGCCTTTCTGTTCTAGCGGTTTTCAAAGTGCCAGTGTTTTCCTTATCACTCATGTGCGTTAAACTGTATTAAGGCATGAAGTTTCGTAATAATAAAATATTGCATCAAACCCGAAAGTTTTTCTATGATTTCCTCAACGCATCCTCAGAAATAAACATACTGATATGTCGTACAAAATCAGTCACTAATTATCACATACGAACAACATCTTAAAATAATATAAAATGAGCATAATTTCATGTTATTATAATATGCTAAAATAATAAATTGCAAATTTCGAGTTTCGTTGTAATAAAATTAATATAAGTTACAAATTATTTCGAGTTGCTTTATCAATTCATTTTGATTCAATCTTTGGAAAACAGGAACAAAACTCGATTTTTTTTTTTTTTTTTTTTTCTTCAGAAATGTAGGTAGCTAAATAGTAACGCACAAGTTCGCGACAATCATTCATTCATGGTATACTATAAATTGCAAAATCACAAGCAAAGGGTCTTAGATAAAAATAATTTTAATCTAGTGAACAAGTGGACTCATTGATAAAAATATCATAGAATCGAGATTAATATCAATGAGTTAACTTTATCTTATTACAATGCATTCAAAAATGAATATATGATCCATTTAAAATTATTTCCAATTGTAGGCACCAGTTTTCTTAGCGTTGCAGGATGGAAATCAGAGAACAGTCGTTTCTCTGATTTCCATCCTGCAACGCTTTACGACAGTAGGTCGAACGGGCTCTCTCTTTAGATCCAAGTACAATCAAAAATGTGAAGCTGATTTTTGAAATGAAAACTGAACCGTCACTTTCGGTGCGGTGACGCTGGATCGGGTATAATTGACTCCAGTCACACATCCTTATTTTTCCCACTGTACCATTTTCAAAATCTATGAATGCAACTTAAAATTTCACTTAAAGTTGTGGACGGTTTCCCTGTAGCTGCAAAGCTGCTTTTATTGCCCCATCTCTAATTTTCGCCTTATGAATTTATTGAATAAGGCGAAGCGGGACGGTTGGCAAAAACATAATATAAAAAAATGGACGGCTACTGAAATGATTTCGAAATAGTGAAACCGATAGAGAAAAATATTCTACGATATGTATAAAAATGCTAAGTGATTGTTACTTTACCATTTGTAGACGTATGTATAAATAGTTAGGTACATAAAATACCTAATGCAGTAGAAAGTTATAAACTCAACCAAGACAGACCGATTAGTTGACTAGGTGCCTTACATAAGAACCATAATAAAAAAAATAGAAACGTGTATTTATGAGCGCTTAATAGAGAAAAATAAAAAACAAAGCTTTGAATTTCATTAACGACGATTGGTCAAGGATGTCTTCCAATATTATTGTATGGAAGGCGCTTCTGTCTTACATCAACGCATAATTATGTTCGTGATCGGATATCTAATTGGGTTTTCTATCAAATTAAACAATCTATCTCAATTCAATATTGTGTTCTCAATTTGAGAGAAAAAACAAAATACTTTCTCTCAGTAAAGTGAACTCGATTAAAAAGTTTAAAATACAAATCCTGTTTTGGAAAGTAAGAGTTGTTCAAAACTTCACAAAAACAAATACTTTAAAATATAATACATCAATAAATTACGTTGTATCAATCTTTCTTGATTGGCATCTTAGAAAAAAAATATTATTTCGACAATGATTCTAAATGGATAATATTTTCAAATCGAATGAAAATTTTGACATATTTAGGTAGGTACTGATATTTTTGTTTAGTCGTAAATCACCACAAATCACTAAATATATTTAGCGCTAAAGGCATTTTAGTTATTTGTGGTGCAAGCGGGCCTAAGTCTTCCTTCAGTGGTAAGTTTAAAAAAATGAATTCGCAATAATATGTTGGCGGGAAATTAAAAACCTGACGGAAGCTCAAATCTTCTTTTAAATTAATTGAGATTGAAGTTGTAAATGCAAGTCAGTAGCTGGAACTGACTGGAGTAAGGTCCAAGTTCATTTAATTAAATTAACAATAACCACCAACAACACATCATTTTATAGATTATATAGGTACCTGCTCATCTTAGAATTTCCCGCCAACATTCACAATATCAGATGGGGTTTCGTGTAAAGAAGACGGTAGGTACTGCAATTCAAATCTCTACGTATCTATGCAACTAGGCACTTCAATAGTCTATAAATCTATCTGTCCATAAAATTATGTTTAAAATTAATATATCACTAGATATTTAGTTATCAAACATTTAAGTAGTTTGCAGAAAATACATTTATTTCTATCTGTCAACTGTTCAATACAATCTGTCAAATTGTAACATTTAAAATATTTTAACGTGGATAATATTTACATAGGTAATTCTGAAATATCGTAGGACCTCTGTATCCAAGCCAGTTTGTTTCTACTTCCACGGATACAGAGGAAATGCAGTATTTTTAATTATTGGATATTATCATCATTTATTTATTAAGGAGGACGATCTACGTAACATTCTAACACAATTTAAATGTAGTTTTTAATAAATAGTTCCTCAATATCATCCAACATCATATTCATAACATACCTACAGGAGAAGCATCTTTCAAAATAGATATTTTTTTCATATATTTTTTTAAATTTTAATTAGAGAAGCAATGTTACAAAACTTACCCTTATTATTCATTTTTTTGTTCAATATCTACATACCTACATCTGATCGATTTAACTTCTTTAGAGAGCAAAACAAAACAAACCGCGAAACAAACATCTCCAGACATGATATTCGGACTCCTCATATAATTTACACTCATTTTACAAGCTTACACAAACTTAAAAAGTAAAATAAATCAGGTAAATAACGGGAGATGGTAGAAGTCGTAGCCTCTCTGTCCCCGCGCGGCGAGCCAGATGTAGACCACGTGGTAGGCACCGGGGACGAAGCAGATCATGCCGGCGACGAAGAATACTGCACCTTGGAGGCCGTTCTCTGGCTCGGCGACGGCGAAGGCCCCCATGCCGAGGAGCCCCACTCCGACCAGCAGCAACACGACCGCCGCACACACGGTCTTCCAGTTCTCCCTGACCTTGGGATGGTTCCAGCAGTACATGGACTGCGTCGCCTCCACATACTCGTGGATCAGTGAGTCTGAATCACGCGATGTGGTGTCCTCTGTACATTTGTAGGTTTTGCTGCTGCAAATAGAACGAGATCGTTAGGAAATAGCTTATCAAATGGAATGTTGCATGATGGGCGATGGCCGTGACTAGCAACACTGATAAGGCTCGATGTTGTAAATAGTATTGGAAGTTGCGAGTACATTAAGATGATTAAGATTACACTATTGCGTGTTTAGCGTGATTTTCAAAATGGTATTTAATTAAATATTTCAGCACGCGTAGCATGAAAACCATAGAAACGGGTTTTCTACGGGTTTTGTCGACGGAAGAATAGACAAAATGACAGATTGTGATTGTTTATCTGTCATTTTGTCTATTCCTCCGTCGACAAAACCCGTTTCTGTTGTGGTCATGCTAAGCGTGCAGGTGTGAAGGGTGAAAGCTAGCAGTTTCTCTGTGGAAAATATCTATCTACTGATATAAAAATGTGTAAATGTTCATCTACACCTTGATACGCTGCGAGGGACCCCAAAACTTTCGAAATGGCTAGGTAGCTGTCGAGCAGGGCCATCTAGCTCTGGACAACTCCGGTTTTTTGTAAGGCTGCATGTTCGGACAATTCGAGAGTAGTGAGTTAGAAAACAGACATTCATCTAGGTATCGAGCTAACGCCCCAAAAGTGCGCTTGCGATGAAACGGTCAGCTTGATTAGCAAAACAGTAGGAATGGGAAACATGTCGCCCCACTTTAATTCCTTGCAGGGTCAGTATTGTAGACGATTATATATCATGGTACCTAAGACGGTTAGCCTATTAGCTGACTATACTGAGATTAAGCTTAGCATTGAACATAACCTTGGTGTAACATCGTTTATAATATTGATCACTTTCATATTTTTGTTGCGGATTTTATGTAGGCTTAGCCAATAAAATCTGAAGATTTATTTAACGAATTTAGCAAATAATTTTGGGAAAATTTTAAAATAGAGAAATTATAGGTAACACTCATGCATGATAGAAATGGATGTTTATCTTTATACAGGGTGGCAGGGACATCGACGCGATAACTGTTACCATGGATTCAGTACCTACATGATTCTGATCGCGTGGATTTTTTTTGTCGGTAATTTTTTTTAGAAAACCTACGCGGGCAAAATGTATGGAACAGCAGATAAAAAAAAAAATAACAGACGCAAAATTTCAACACAGCCGGCTTCAGAATCATGTACTGAATCCATGGTAACAGTTTTCGCGTCGATGTCCCTGCCACCCTGTATACATGGTGGCGATTTAGTCAGCGATTTATTTACCTGCATCCTTCAAGGGGGTTATTCTATTCGTCATACTAAACAACTTACGCTTTGAAACTCAGATCCGATTTGTGAAAAAAAAAAAAAAAAACTTATACAACAGTAGACAGACTACAGACTATTTCGATGCATGTATTAAAAGTTTTTTTTTACGAATCATAGCATATGAGTTTCATAGCGAAAGTTGCTTAGCATAACGGGTAAAATCACCCCCTTGAAGGATGCAGGTAAATAAATCGCCACCCTTTATAAAATATATTTATATACTATTTAAAACGTGGAAAACGTGAAAAACACGTTAGTTTACGTCACTGAACTCCTAAACGGCTGGACCGATTTAGATGATTTTTTTGTGCGTGTTGAGTGGGTTCCTGGACTTCCTGGATGGTTTAGATTCACAATTGGACTCGGTAGGTAGCGCTGCGATTTGTTTTATATCAATAAATTGCAATAAAAATAATAGCTCAGTACATTTTCCTTGGACCTTGATCCAATACATAACAGGCTGTTATCATTATCAATATTTAGTTTATTTAATTTTTTATCAGGTAAAGTTGTTGTGAGAAAGATTTCATTCATGCATTTACGTTTTTCTTTGCGTGCATTATTCGGTAATCATTATTGAAACGGAGCACTTATCTTGTGAGATCGCAAGACGAATAAAGACTTCGTTTGAACCCGAAACTAGTCGGGATATCCCGAAACTTGTGAGTGCGTAACACCGCACAATAATTGCGTAAATCACGATTAATCACAAGCTGAATAATTTTGAAGGAGATTGCTAATCCTTTGCTAAATATGTTCGAAAAATTTGTCTGCTCAAAAATAAGGCAACGAATGCTGTTGAACTGTCAAAATGAAACATCTTTTGTGGAAAAACAATTAGGGTGCTGGAAACAATCATTTAAATCTAAATGAGTTCTACACGTACCTAGCAAGTAGAAAGTTCTGGTATAATAAAATTATTACTGTAAGTAATTAAGTTTTTTTTTTTTTAAAGGAATGAAGAACACTGAAAGTATGTTAGTATTTAAGTTAGAATTAACATTTTCTAGATAGGCGATCGAAAGCGAACGTGTCTGCCGAACGAATTTAATGTACCTAAGTAAATAAACTGATAAATTGTAATCAAAATTTTGGTAGAAGCATTCGTTATTTAGTTGGAAACACAGAATGTCTCACGTCTCGTAACTTTAAGGCAGATTAGGGTTAACTTACTGTGCGTTTGCACTGGCGAAACATTCACAACAAAACATGTTGGAATCTAATAAAATGACAATTTTCCATACAATGTTTTACAAGAACTAGAGATTTCAACATGTTTTGTTGTGATGTTTCGTCATGCAAACGCACAGTTAAACAAACACACGTTTAGCACGTTTGTTTGTTTAACTGTGCGTTTAATACGACATCTAATGTCAGCTGAGAGCTAAAGCGGATAAACAAACAGTAATAAATAACTCGTAATCATGTTTCACAAAGGTGCAAGGTCATTCACACAAACCTGGCCAAATTATCAATATTGCATTAAAAAGGATTTACTATAAGATAAGAAGGCTCTATGCTTGATAAAAAAAAAGAATAAGGACCTGTTGTTTTCCAGACAGACATTTACGAAGATGGTATCAAAACTCTTTTCTTGAATGCACTTCATTTCAACACACTAAAACTACTTTTTGAACAATAAACCAGTCACTGCTCCAAGAGGATATTCTCAACTGAGTAATATAAGTTAAATGAATAAAAGGAAGACATTCGCGATGGTATTACTCATAGCTATAATTGATGAGTGCTCAGTACATTCATTAGACGCAAGATGTGCCAAGAGGTCGCAGGATCAGAATAAAAGATGGGCCCACTTTAATTTTGGGTGAATCATTTCATTTGGTATGATTAACATTCCAGAGTTATTTCAGATGAATTGACCAAGATAAATGTAACTCAGCTTCGAAAATGAATGATAGTTATCAAATAACATTATGCTTCTATTTCCTGAATAGAGTTTTAATACAATCAATTAATTTAATGAATTTACAGGAACTGCAAGAGGAATTGTGTGAGGAATGATAAGATTGAGAATGGAGTGAATGATGGTGTGACGGTTGACAGGGGCAGAATGGTAAAAGAAAATGTGTTGCTCCGAACCCCATGGAACAAGGGCAGGAAGATGATGATTTCAGATGTTTTGTTTTGTTGTTTTACGTCTATATTTCTCAAATATAGGAAAATGGTTTACAAAGAGAAGTTACATCATTCATCTATACAAGTGACTGATTGAACAAGGTAAAATGAGTTGTATGGGTAAATGAACCATAAAGGTGACATTAACATTAATATTAACAATTACCTACCTATTTGCTTATTTATTTGTGTAATTAATTGTAATTTCCTCATAATATCTTAAATAATATTATAAATGCGAAAGTGAGTTTCTCTATTTATTAGGTACTTTTTACGCTAAAACGGCTGAACAGATTTGGATGAAATTTGGCAAATGGGTAGACCATGCTCTGGATTACGACATAGAATACTTTTTATCCCGATATTCCCACGGGATCGAGACTTATGCGGGTGAAACAGCGGGGTGCAGCTAGTTACTTATAATTTATTTTGTCCAATAAGGACAATATGTAACATTTAAGAGATGATTTAAATATTTAATTTTAGTTACAGTTCAAATATTTATTGAGACAGCAGTGAATGGGGACGATGACAAAAAAATCATTTTTGTCCGTCTTTGAGATTATAAAAAAAATATTGGACACATATTTTTTCTTTTTTTTCGTAATCTAAAGATTACGGCGATACATTGAGGTAAAATGTGCCATGACGTCACGAGTATGGTTATTTTATACATACTAGTGACGTAGGGACCCCCACTCCCCAACCTAAAATGCGTTTTATGTATTTTTTTATTAATATGATAAAGTTAAAAGTACGTGTCTAATATTTTTTTATTATCTGACTGACGGACTAATTAGAATTTCTTTTTTTTTACCCAGGCATCATCCCTATTCATTTATTAATTTTAATCTAGAATGTGTTGTGATTTGATTTACACATTATTTGAGAATCTAGTACCAAGCTGAAATTAAACATATTCTCTTTGAACAACAACTGTTACTAAAACATCTTAAATGATGTTGAGGGTTTGATAGCACAACAACATTTTAAAGCAAATCAATGTGTAAACACATCACACACATACATGAAGTAGAATGAAAGGGTTTCAAAAAATATTTTCAATATTATACAGTAACAGAAATGGTATGCAAAAAATAAAGGTACCTGAACTTTTATTTTTGCAACTGCACCATAAAATACATATTTAAGTTATTGACTTGTGACATTTCTCACATACTAAAGAGAGAGAGCTCAAGGCAGGCCAGTTTGAACAGGCTCCTTAATTTGTGTTTGCCCATATTTGCAAAAAAAGTATGCATGCTGTTAAATTGGCTACAGGTTCATTAGTGATGCAACATTTGATTTAGAGTTGAATGATTGAATGTTTAATACTTTTTCATAATTGGCAGACATTGAAACATGGCCTCTAACTAAACATATTATAGTCTAGGTTTCTAGGACATGATTTCTTGGTCTTCAGTAATAATCAAATACTTTTTTAAACTAGAATTAAGCTACTAACAGAATCCAATTGGAATAAAAATTTGTAGATTATACATTTAGGGACTTAATGTATTGCTTAGCTCTATAAATGCCCCTATATCACATCTATGCAAACGCGCAGTACCACTAATTCATTGCCGCACATTTATCTCTTTATCAGGTTAACATTAAAAAAATGAGCACTATCAATACGGAATGGGTCAGCGTACACGATTCATTAGCGATCGCTAACAACTAATTAGCGCGGCCGTACACCGAACTATGTCTGTAAACCAAGTAACGGCTACCAGGTTCAACTGCCTGTGGCCCAGTAAGGAAATATGACTCACGAAAAGGTCACGAGCATACTGACATTTTAACACAAAGAAAAGCATTTTTATACCTAAAACTATGAGTGTGGATGAGAATAATGTTGTTTGTAGGCAAGTAAATTTTAGTTACCTGGCGATATATTCACTTCCATTTTTGTATTTGTTCTGTAAAGGCGATCTGTCTCCTGTGGCACCGTAAACTTTGATGGCTTCATCGGTCTCCTCTTCGAACGCATCGTCGATCGAAAAACGTTTATCGCTGTTACCGAACGGCTTCGTCATGGTTAAATATTGTTGTTAACTGTCTGGAGATGTAAAATAAACATCACAGCGAGCGTACAGGACAAAACACAGCTGTCAATTTGTCATATCAACATGCGCCATATTGATTGCAATGCCAATAAACGATTGGAAATCTGCAAGCAGTTTTGAAATTAAAACTTTGGATGTACAATAATAAAAAAAGATTGAATGTAAGTTATTGGTTCAGATTACTTCTGAGCAGTCTAATGAAATAATTAAGATTACCTATACTTTAACAAATGAAGGAACATGAAAAAGGCATATTTTAGATCATCAATCAAGTCCTCTGGTTTTTGAACGAAAACGACATAAAACTTTCACTTATTTTGATTCTTGTAATTATTACGGTTTAATGGGTTTAATACAAGATTAATTAAATAATAGACTTCTCCACAACTCTAAAATCATTGAAGTTCCAAGACACTAATTAATAAAACTGACGGGCTTTATCAGGGTAAAAAGACCATGTATTAGTATATTTTTTATTTGCAACAATGAATTTTATGTCAATGTCAAAGTAAACAAACTTATGTCAAACGTCAAACCCACATGGTGTGTTTATTTGGGCACTGGTGTGGAAAAAAATAGATATTAAAAATGGTTATCAAAGACTGGGCAAAAATTTCACCTGGGCTATCGAAGCCCGTGTTATCCTGTATTGAAAAACAGGGTTTTAAGGCTATGACTCCTATCCAGGCAGCAGTAATACCACTAATCATGTCTTGTAAAGATGTGGTTGCCGAGGCAGTGACGGGGTCAGGCAAAACCTTGGCTTTCGTTGTGCCAATGATAGAAATGTTGATAAAGAAGCAGAAGGAGTCGCCGCTTAGGAAAGATTATGTTTATGCAGTTATTATATCGCCGACTAGAGAACTGGCTTCACAGATTCATAAGGTATTTATTTGTCATAACAACATACAAATTGATTGGCGTTAAGAAACTGAGGGTCCTAACTAGTGTACCTTCTGCGTTGTAAGAATAATTTAGTCGGAGTCTCAGACCAAATAAAAACCAAGACAGAATGCTGCGAACAATACAGTGAAGCATGCCAGAACTACACCTCCGCTCTGTACATACACGCTCACACGCACACTTTTACAATGATACTACAATCAAACAACACCACACAAAGTGCACACATGTTTACGAAACCGGCTTCACGTCACTGTTGACAGGACTATGTCTTGGTTTTTTATTTAGTCTGAGGTTGGAGTAATAATAATAATAATATAATAATAATAATAATAGATTGAAATTAATAGCCTGAAATTAATAGATTTAGAAGAATCCGTTTATATCAACCTACAGAAAGCTGCCATCCTAAACACCTGCAGAATAGTTAGGAAATTCATGCAGTTGGAGGAAGAAAACACACCCTCATCTTAAATACACACCACACGCTGCATTTACTTGGCTTTGGCCCGTAAATGTAGCTAAAACCAGCCTAACAGCTGAGAAAAAAAAACACTCCCCAAAATAATAATAATAAAGAATTTATTGCATAAAACAAAAGCACTGCATACATTCAGTTGACGATATTCAATACAAATTTAGCGTAGGAGTACAGTAAATTTCAACTCTATCCCTTAAACTAGGTCAGGCCTGTATCTTAAGAGATAGGGTTCAGCCATTATGTGGACTAAGTTATTATATTTATTAAAAGACAACAACAAGTTAAACCAGTGACGATGTGGTACCTAAAAACGTGCATTGATGAAAAGAATAAAAATAAAAACGATAATAAACAAAACAAAATAAAAAAATAAAAAATAATAAGGTATGAAGGTATGAATCGGTTGCGTATATTTGGGTAGATGATTGTGTGGTGTTGAGTGTAGTGTATGTGTATAGTATGATGTGATGGTAGGGGAGATGTTGGGTATGTTTGAGTTTAAGAGATGTATGTCAGTAGATTTTCAGTTGTGATGTAGTCCTGTTGAAGTAGCCACTGTGTGATCTTGTGTTTTAGCGCGTATCTGTTAGAATCCAGTAAGTTAAGTTTACGGTGTAGTTGTTTGTATAAAGTTGGAGTAAAGCCAATATGTCCTTTTTTATATACTCTAATTGCATTCACTTCTTTCAAACTTGTTAAAACTTTTATATGTATTATTCAAAATTTTAAAGGCATTTATTCAAACTAGGCTGAGAATCAGCACTTTTCGAACGTCAAAATTACATAAGATAGTCCCCCAAAACGCCCACCCTTCACCACTTCCTAGTGCGTTAGCTGGGAAGAAGAAGTGGTGCAACAAACTCCCCAGCAGAATCTATCTAGCTACGATCCTGTTTGTTATCTTAAAAAAGATAAGTTGTCTAACTCACCATGAGGTAAAACTTACATTTAAATTATTCTTTTGGCGGCAAATGTGAGTAACATCATCCTATATTTTCAAGATCATAGTGTATGTAGGGATAATGTAAAAATAATTACTGTGGATTTGTACCTCTGACTTCTATTTATTATCAAGAATAATAATAGCCTATGTAATTTTATGCAATATTAATATTGTTTGACAACCCATTATAGTGGTTGTAACTTTATTTTGCTTTATTCAACTCACAATTTATATTTTGCTACAGTTTTTAATAATAATGCTCACTATGGTATTATAATGAAATTGTGAATTAATTTAATATAATTTGGGAAGGAATTGTAAAAATTATTAAAAAAGTAACTTACTTAGATCACTTTTTTAATTTTATTTCATGGCAGAACAAATGACAAGTGAACCAAGTGCAAAATATTTTGAGAAATTCATTTAACTTGTATATGTATATGAAAAAAATAATAATTTCGATTTTTACTTATACCTAATGTGATTTTTTTATTCTTTACATGAATATAATAAAATATGCATGTACTAAGCAAATACGCATTTTGCTTAATATCTCGAAACTTATAAAATGTCAGTTATATCACTTTACTTCTAAACTATTATTTAGCATTTCAACAGTGCTCAGTCAATCATTGTAATTTGAATCTTATGCCAATTTTAATAAAAGTCACGTATCACACGATCTTTCAAATTCTTATTCTTTATTGTACACATAAATTACAGAGACTTTGTTATCATTACATGTGCAAAGGTGAGTCTAACCCAGAATTGAAATTTTCTTTCAGCAAACCTCTATGCAACAGTAAAATTTGCTAATGAGGACAGACAGTAAATGAGAAAAGTGCACATAATCCAAAAATTTCATTGATGTACTTATCCAAATACCTGTATAGCATATAATTCATAAACATAATACATACAATATAATATCTATATAATAAAATAAAATAAAACATTCACTGACAGACAACGCACAGCTTAAGAGTCTATAGTACCTCAAACTGCTTAGCATTAGTATGATCCTCCATTATGTCGAAAATACTGCAGAATTAATTTTGAACTAAATATATGATAAATTTGAGGATTCATGTTGAGTACTGTGAGACGAAAACACGATTCCATAAAATCTCTACAGAAAAATATTACAAAGTTACGGTCTCCAAACCGAAAAATAAATCGCTACTATTAAAAAAGTACTTCAAATTTGATCAAGAAATTTGGCATAATAACTGAACCAAATTTAGAGCAGATACAGTTTTTTTTTTAATGGTGATTATTTTCTATCTCTATTACTTAAACTATCGGCGCCTTGGAGACTTCTCCACGACGCGCGCCGTTCAGGCTCGCTCTCACTCAGTCCGCGAGCAGTAGTGTGCGAGCGAGATAAAGAGTAAATTTGAGGTGAGGTATTATGGATTCATAAACCGCTGGGTTTAGAAGCACGAAATTTTGCACAAGAGTTCCTAAAAAATCCTACAGACCTACCTACATACTTCTTAATTTTCAGGTAATAGAACAGTTCCTGCAAGAGCCAGAGCTGTCCCACATAACAATAGCCCTCCTCCTCGGTGGCAGGCCGGTTGATGCTGACATAGAGACCATTCAGAAAGGAGCTCACATAGCCGTGTGCACTCCGGGCCGGCTCGGTGACTTACTAGCTGAAAGGAAGCAGCTCAATCTTTCTGGCAGATTGAAAGAACTGGTTAGTTGACAGTAGAATATCATAGATAACTTTTTGTTGTGTCAAAGAAAATAGAAGGTTTTGTTTGCTGCCAGAATAAATTGTTTCACGCCAACCTCATCTAGTTTTTAAAATATGATTGACATGTAAAAGTGTTACTTGCAGAATTAAAATCATTTATCATTTGCCCCAATGCCTGGATTTGTTGGTAATGTTCTGTCAGGGCCTGGTTACTTCAAGTCTTCTATAAATATATGCTAATAGGCCCAATGGGTGGTTGCAATCAACTATCTCTGCCAGAGAACCCTTAACCTTCAATGATATTTCCCTAGAATACACTGTCTTTGTTTTATTACTAGCTTTTGCCCGCGGCTTCGCCCGCGTGGATATCGCAAAATATCCCACGGGTACGAATTGAACTTTTTATGATGAACCATTCTGTAAAGCAAAATTGTTATTTATCATATTACTAGCTGACCCAGCGAACTTTGTTCCGCAATCAATCAAATATAAAAAACCCTACCTACCCTACAAACCTACCCTCTCTACTTACCTTACCTACCCTACCCTACCCTACCCACTTATCTACCTACCTACCCTACCCTACCCTACCTACCTACCTACCCTACCTACCCACCCTACCTACCTACCCTACCCTACCTAAAAAGTCCTATGTTAGACTCCTGGTTCTAAGCTACCTCTCCAGCAATTTTCAGCAAAATCGGTTCAGCCGTTCTTGAGTTATAAATAGTGTAACTAACACGACTTTCTTTTACGAGTATTATATAGATTAGAAAATTTACACGGCGCACGCTAATAAAGCTCCCAGTCGGCATGATTTTTTCCGACATCTTCAACAATAATCGTCATAATTATTTCAGTCAATTTACACAAAACTTAATGAATTATATACTAAAACCTTCCGCATGAACCACTCCGTCCATTGGTGAAAACCGTCAGACGCGCCGGGGGTTTTGTTTTATAATATGTAAGGATATATAGTAGGGTGGAGCTCGTGGCTAAGTAACAACAGCCGCACTGGTCGATCCAACAGGTTAAGCTACGCTTGCCGGGGTTGGTCCGTGGATGTCTGACCATCTTTACATACCGGGACTCCTCCGTGCCTCATTAAGTCGTTGGTCCCGGCTGTCATTCGTGGATCTTTGACAGTCGTTACAGGTCGTCAGAAGCCTGAAAGTCTGACAACCAGTCTTACTAAGCGGTATCGTATTACCCAGTTACTGGGTTGTGGAGGTCAGATAGGCTGACGCTCCATGTAAAATACTGGTATTCAGCTGCATCCGGTTAGACTGGAAGCCGACCCCAACATAGTTAGGAAAAGGCTAGGCAAGATTGATTAATTGATTGATTATTATACAGGGTGGCAGGGACATCGACGCGAAGCCGGCTACCATGGATTTAGTACATGATTCTGAACCCCATAGCGTTGAAATTTTGCAATTTCATAGAAAAGTGCAATACCTACGCGGTCAAAATGTATGGAGCAGCTGTTTTTTTTTTAAATAACCGACGAAAAATTTCAACGCAGGGGGGTTCAGAATCATGTACTGAATCCATGGTAACCGGCTTCCCTGCCAACCTGTATAGTAGGATAATGAGTGCATTCCACTGCTTCATCTTCATGAATCAATTGAGCATAAATACTTATACTTATAACTGTATAACATGCTTGTTCTTTTCTAGTTCTGTCTGGACTCTTAACTTACCGCTTAATTTCTTTACTCCAGGACATCTTAGTCCTCGACGAAGCCGACCGCCTCCTCGACCTCGGCTTCAGCTCAACGCTCACGACCATCCTCCAGTACCTCCCAAGACAGCGCCGCACCGGTCTGTTTTCAGCCACACAGACCAAAGAGCTGCAAGACCTCGTCAGGGCCGGCCTACGGAACCCAGTCGTCGTTAGCGTCAAAGAAAAATCAACCACCAGCACTCCAATACTCTTAGAAAATTATTACGTCATTGTTGAACCAGAAGACAAGTTTATTTTCCTTCTAAACTTCTTAAGGAACAGGAAGATAGCAAAAGGATTATTCTTTCTGCCAACGTGCGCATGCGTCGATTATTGGGCGGATGTGCTACCCGTGTTCTTGCCAGATATAAAAATCTTCGCGATACATGGCAAGATGAAGTTGAAGAGGAGCAAGATTTTGGAGAAGTTTCGCCAAGCGGATAAAACAATTTTGTTGTGTACGGATTTAATGGCTAGGTGAGTTGAAGTTCAGCTTTGCATACAAAATTTTGTAACACCTGTCTGAAGCCAAGGCCTGGCTGAAAAAAAGGAGGTGGTTCTCAATTCGACATGTATGTATTTTACTTTTATGTATGACCACGCATAACTTTGTTAATCATGAGTATCTACCTATTTTAAACAGGGATTTGTGTATGTTGGACCATTCGTTTTTACATTCGTTTCTAATAGCAAAAGTCAGATCATTCTCATTATGCACTTCTTTACAGAGGCCTCGACATCCCAGAAGTAGAATGGGTCCTTCAATGGGAGCCCCCCACAAACCCAGCCTCCCTAGTTCACCGAGTGGGCCGCACGGCGCGGGGCGGGGCCGCCGGGTGCTCCCTGCTGCCGCTACTGCCCAATGAGGACACCTACGTACCCTTCATCAAGACCAACCAGTTGGTGGAGCTCAAGGATTGGAGGCAGTCCAAGGATGAGATCAAGATTAGTCCTAAGTTGAAAGATAAGGTAGGTAGAGTTATAATTATCTACAAGAAATGTCATAATTTTATTATAATTTTTTATTTCGCTGTATTGTCCCACGACTGGGCAAAGGCCTCACTGCTCTCGTTCCACCTCTCCGTGTCTCTGCTATCTTTTGCTAAAAGAAAAATATAGAAGGAATTTAGACCTATCAACTGGAGCTTCTTTTAAAACCGGACGAGTGCGAGTAGGACTCACGCCCTGAGGGTTCTATCTCTGTGCCGCACAGTGGTTCGAAATCGACGCTCCGTGGACATTGAAATCAAAATTTCTTTAGACGAGAAATAAAAATCGGAATGGCTTTATTTCAGTATTATTTATAATATTTGGTAATATGACAGCTATAGACAGCACCATCTCCGAAAAAAAAAATATTTAATATTTTTTTGTATGAAGAAAAACACAAAAGTCGTTTTTTCTCATAACTTAATAAAACTTAAAGCCTGCGGCTTACATGGGGTGTTGTCCTACATGAGGCGATTCCGAAATGCTATAACACGCACACCCATGCGCGCCGCTTCACTCACAGCAGAGTGTTGAATGTCGAGAAATTCAGTTAGAGATTTTTACGTTGACTTATGTGTGATCTTGAAAATATACAAAGTAATTGACTTTAGTTTGCTAATTTGATTAGTTATAATGAGAAATAATGGAATATACAATATAAAAACACAAAAAAAAACACTCAAATTGAGACTTACAATATAAATAGATTTTGCAATCTTTCTTATAATAATTTAATTCGGTGTTAGTAGATACACAGTTTGACTTCTTAATTAACATTTAAAAAAAAAAAGTACAAAAACTTATAACTAATACAGAAAAATACTAAGAATAAGCAATTGTATAATTGAGAAATATATAAAATTTACACAAAAACATCAAACATTAAAATTTTGTCTACTGAGTTTCGTCATCGCTATCAAAGAATTCAAAATCAGAATCCATCATACTTGGCACCTCAACAAATTCAATGTTTTCCTTATCCATGGTATCCGGGTCAATTAAAAGAAGAGACTTCATTTCTTCAGTTAAATCATTTCTACTCTTATTTGTCAGTTTAGGTCGAATGCTTGACAAATATGGGTCTGAGGATACGATGAAACCATTAAAGATGTCATGGTTTGTCGCTCTGCGACAAAATTTCCGCGTATGATGTTCCCTGAGTTTTCTAAAATCTTTGTTTCGGGCCTCAGATGCCTCTTCTGATAGCTTTCCTATAGGCAAAATGTTGAAATGTTTTATTATTTCAGCTCCATGCAGCAGAAGTTTGTGGATACTGGAAGGCATGAAATACCAGCCATACAGTTCCACATACAGCTGCGCAGTTTCGTCGAGATAATTGGCAAACAAATCAATATTAATAGACTGTCCTGATGATACAACACGGAGAATAGTTGCGAATTTTTGGATGAGCTCCTGACTCAATCCAGTGATATTTGCAGTCTTCTCAGGTCACTGGAAACATTTTCTAGCCGTGTTGCCATCATTCGTGGTCCCAGCACCTTTATATAAAAAATACTGATATGAGAACATTATAAGATAAGTTTTATAGTATTACACTAACTAAAAAACCCTTTGATATTATACAAAATAAATAAATCAACTAACCTTGTTTTACGATATCCACCAGGAGTCCCATTTCCTCTCGAAATTTTCGCTGTATCGTCTGTTTGCGACTTTTCAAAGCTGCTTTACTAGCTTCATCTCTGGCTTGCCATTTTTTAAAATCTAATCGGTAAGCGATATGCAGCAGGCATTCCATGGATCTGATCCATGCATGCAAAGTCGACAAACCGTACTTGTAAATATCAGATGATACAGATTTCCTAAAATATGAATAAAAAGGTTAAAAGTGTTTTTCAATAAGAAAAAAATAAAAAAAATTAACATACATTTCCAATATTCAACTTACATGTGAATCTTCTCCAAATCATTCATTTCACTTGGTACAGCTTTACAGATGTCACATGTTTGCATCGAGGTTTGTGACAGGTGAGACGTTATTTTGCCATCTATCATGGTCATTAACATTGAATGTTTAACTTGTATATTATTTTCAATGATAGATGGCTTCAATGCTTTAATTTCAGCATCGATCAAACCCATTTCCTCCTTCATGTCCAACTTATTTTCGCTGACAAACTTGAAATAAATTGGTCTGCAAAGCATTGCAGAAGAAGGTTTTGGGTTTTCCCAGACCAAATCCTCACCACACATCAATTGCAAGGGTACAAAAGAGCTCATAAAAACACTAGAGTCGTCTTCATCTGCATTCATGCATTGCTTGTAGTTGCTTTGATTTGACGCACCATCGAAGCCCCATTTGCAGATTAAGATCAGTTCTTTATCTTGCAAATGGTCCAAGTTTAATGTTTTGGCAAGTCGAGTGACAGTGATGTCCAAAATAGCTTGAAGTTTTACTTTAACTCCTCGTTCGGTCACTTCAATATCGCTCTCAGGAGGATAGCATGCCTTCTTGGCATTTAAAACCGAATAATATGATGGGTACAAATCTACACCACTTTCTTTCGCAGTTTCCCTTAAAGTTATATACTGCCACTTCGACAATTTCAAAGAAATAAATATACCCAACGCTTTCTCTGCTGAATACTTGTTAGTAGTTGTCTTGCCTTTCAAAAAATTCTTGATCTCTGCTGCTTTTTCAGGATGCTCGGTAATATATTTTATTAAATCTTTCACGTCCTCATTCTCCTCACCACATCTCACTGCAGTAGCATATGCAAATTCCTGAGAGTCGTGCGTTAAAAGTTCTTCTATTCTTCTCTTCTTCTGTTTTTGGCATAATTCTGAGAAAGGTTTTCTTGGGCTCCTTTTTAGTGTTGTAGTGCTAACAGTACATGTAGTTACTTTGGACGTGGATGCACCATCATTTATACCACTAGCACTTGAGGTTGAAGGTTCAACAGTATCAGTAACAGAGTCGATTGATACCAATCCAATTTCTTCACTTTGTACAAATCTGTCTTTAATGAAGTTGGGCCATTTGATCTCTTTTTCTAGCCATGTCTCATACTTCTTGACAAATGTATGCATTGTTCGATTACACGATTTCCAATTTCTATGCAAAACACACATATACACTTGACAAAACTGTTTTAATTTTTTTTGTTCTTCTTCAGACAAATTTGTCGCTTTGGTTAGAAGTGCTTCTAACAAAATACTAGGCTGCGAAAAGCAACTTTTTGTTTTCACAAATATGAATATGTCCAAATTTGTATAAAATCCTTCCATGATAATAAGTAAGTACGTAAGCAAGAAGTTAATGTTATAGCGCGAACAGTTGCTGACAAAAACTAATGATTTTGACGATGTTGTCCCTATTTATATAAAAGTACCCTCTTAATCGTATCTTAATTAATAGTAGTTAGTTAAACACTTCGTAAAAATAGCCCTTAACTAATGTATCTTAACTCGTTAACAATATTTGCAACATGCACTAATGAGATGAGACTAAATTACCATCATAAGTTAATTAGCATGCATTAAGCATTGATTTCCTGCTAAACTTGAGATTACGAACAGCTTACATCAAACAATCATTACTATGTAATTATCGTTGCCCATTGGTATGTGCACCTATCCCAAAGATATCAAATAATATAGTATTAAATTCCTTCGAGAAATCCACTGAATTTCTTGAAGTTCATTACTCTGATCTGAGTGAAGTGGTGAAATAATATATTTCTCAATTATACAATTGCTTATTCTTAGTATTTTTCTGTATTAGTTATAAGTTTTAGTACTTTTTTTTTTAATGTTAATTATGAAGTCAAACTGTGTATCTACTAACACCGAATTAAATTATTATAAGAAAGATTGCAAAATCTATTTATATTGTAAGTCTCAATTTGAGTGTTTTTTTTAGTATTTTTATATTGTATATTCCATTATTTCTCATTATAACTAATCAAATTAGCAAACTAAAGTCAATTACTTTGTATATTTTCAAGATCACACATAAATCAACGTAAAAATCTCTAACTGAATTTCTCGAAATTCAACACTCTGCTGTGAGTGAAGCGGCGCGCATGGGTGTGCGTGTTATAGCATTTCGGAATCGCCTCATGTAGGACAACACCCCATGTAAGCCGCAGGCTTTAAGTTTTATTAAGTTATGAGAAAAAACGACTTTTGTGTTTTTCTTCATACAAAAAAATATTAAATATTTTTTTTTTCGGAGATGGTGCTGTCTATAGCTGTCATATTACCAAATATTATAAATAATACTGAAATAAAGCCATTCCGATTTTTATTTCTCGTCTAAAGAAATTTTGATTTCAATGTCCACGGAGCGTCGATTTCGAACCACTGTGTGCCGGGCTGCCCGCGGCTCCACTCAAGTGATACAATTTAAATTTCGAACTAAAAGGACAAACTTAACATTGTAGTTGAAAAACATGTTCTCCCATACATTACAACTGCAAATGTAAATTTGTATGCATAAGGTTTTCCTGTAGTCTTTAAGAACAATTTTCTGGTTTTTTTTCTTCAGAATTGTAGGCTTAGTAGTTTCGGAGGAATTGACAATTTTCATCTATTTTAAATCATATTATTAAAAAAAAAATGTGATCCTCACAACAAGTTCTTTCATTTGATATGACACGATTTGCAAAACATTTTTATTTTATTTTATAATTTGCCCCCCAAATTCAAAATTCATTACTCGTCCGTGTTTGGGTCATAGAAATTCATATGTGTACAAACTTTTAACTTAATCGGTCCAGTAGATTCGGAGCAAATTGGCTGTGACAGACGGGCAGATAGACGAGTAATCCTATAAGGGTTCCGTTTTTTCATTCGGAACCCTAAAAAGTCTTGTAAGTACATTCAACCGCAGGTCTAAGCTAACAATTTTACTTTGACAGCACCTTTACATCGTAGCAATATATGCGGTTTTCGTAGTTCAAATATAACTGACTTATGTGATGTGCGGTTGACCGGACCTATTACAACTTTCGTTCGTAAGATACAGCAAAGAACACTATAGTTTTGGAGTTGAATCGAGATATACTAAGCCCTGCTTTTTTCAGGTCCTCTCGATGCTACACGATCAGCAGAAGCAAGACAGATCAGTCCTAGACAAAGGACAGCGCGCCTTCGTCTCCCACATGCGAGCATACACGAAACACGAATGCAACCTATTACTACAATTTAAAGAACTTCCCTTAGGGCACATAGCCACCAGCTACGGGCTCCTAAAGCTACCCCTAATGCCCGAAATTAAGCAGGAACATAAGGACCAGTTCATAGGACCGAAGGACCAGATAGATTTTAACAGTATAACCTACAAAGATAAGCAGAAGGAAGTCAGTAGGCTGCAGAAGTTGGGCGAGTATAAGAAGACAGGTGTGTGGCCGTCGAAGAAGAAAAAGAAAATGGTGAGAATGTCCTTTGATTTCCCTTACAAAAGGCGCGGTTTTCATTGCCAAACAAATATCAACATTGCGGTTTTTATAATTAAGTTGAAAATAAATAACACATCCGCCTCTGCCTGCTTTGATGCACCCTCGGATTAATGGAAGTTAATGTATTTAAAACTTTTTTTCAACTGCGACTCTTATTTTATTGTGAATGCAGACATCTGGGTCCAGTACATACATATACTCTGTGCAGTATTTTTTTTTACTTTTTCAAGCTTATGTCAAATTTAAAATCAGGCACTGAAATCGGTATGATCAATACGGGTTCAGGAAACATTTATATTTTTACAGGTATTTTTAAAGGTTACCTTAAATTGAATACAACCAGCATTAACACTGGTTACCGAAATAAAAATTACCTCTATCTTACCCGTGCCATCGGCATTAGTCAAAGGGCGCGCATCGCCTGTGTGTGTGTGTACCCGGTAACCTAAATAGAGATAACATGTCTCTTCTTCTTGGTTACCCAGATAGCGGTAACCTTTGTCGTAGAAGTAACCAACATTCTTGTGATGTGTACCGTAATTTATAAAGGTTTTCGGTCCCACGTTAAAATATTTAAACTGATCCAAAATTTTGTATTTTAAGATGCAATCCGAACCGTGGGAACAAGCGAAACAGAACAAAGAAGAGCGAAAAGAGAAGCGGAAAAAGCGAAAAGAGCTGAAAAAGAATGATCCAGAGAGCGGAAAGAAACGAAAACGTAAAGCGGTAACACAAGAAGAGTTGAATGAACTTGCAGCAGATATAGCGCTTATGAAGAAGCTAAAAAAGCGGAAAATTACTCAAGAACAATTCGATCAGCAATTTGAAGTATAATAAAGTGTACTACAAATAGTTTATATGATCGTTATTCTTTCCTTAACCACAAAGCGTTTTAAAGTGATCAAACGTATCGTCAAGTAATAATCACTATAATCTGTCTCTGTGATCCGGGAATTAGGATTATAGGAAAGTTTTCGTATTTGGAAGTGACTACCGTGTCAGTAATAAACACGTTAACGGTACAAGCCGCGTGGGTCCATCACGTCCGTGTACCGCAAACGGTACACGCGCCCCTGCCTGTCTCTATGAGCTCTAACTTCATGGACTTGTGAGATAAGTTGCTCTAACTAACTTCATGGACTTGTGAGATACGTTGCTCTATATGTCAGGACTTGTCGGCAGGACTTGGAGACAATAATAGAAAAAATAATTTGGACATAAGTATGGGTTTATCGAATAATGTTGTATGGGGACAGATATCGTGAAGAGAAGTGAGTAGCAAATAAAAACGAGTTGGTGAGCAACTAACAGCGAGCCTAGCGAGCGCCGACGAGTGGTTACTCACTTGTATGCGTATGTATATCGATGGTTATTCGTAAACTCTTCGATCTAGATCTGAAATTTATCACATTAAAGTGTTTGTACTACATATGTACTATTTGTACCCAAAACAAGACATTTGTACCTCTAAAGGTAAAGAAAGTAAGTCAAGATGTCCCTGGACCCGCCACTTTGAGGTCAAAGTGGCGGGACCTTCTGGAAGCGCTACTCGGAGGCAGGTAATTCACACCCGAACACTTAGTACTACATATGTACAGGTATATACTCAATTTTCAATACAATTATAAGTGAGAAATTCAAGTTATGTGATAAAACATTGGCCCCGCCAATTTGACGATTCTTTTTATCGCTGATTTCATATGAAAATCGTTAGAGCTCGTGCAAAATCAAATAAGGAAACTTAGTACGTCCCAAGTACATGAAAGTGTGTAATTTTCATATGCATATCATAAGTACATCAAAAGTTATCTATCATTCATCGTCACCTTTAATGGACACATCTATGCAGAAATGAAACAAGCAAAAATGATTTTCATAATTATATACATGATCCAACTACAAATATAACTTTTGCCTTTAGTGTTCTAATGTTAAAAGTTACTTATACGAGTATAATAAAAAATAATTTTGATAAGACTTATTTTTGCGCATATATTAAACAATTAGGCAATATGTTTGACTCTTCTTAACTTTCGTCTCTAAGTCATCGTAGCACTCAACTTACCAATTATTCGAGAAATATGAGCTCGATAATGCCCGATGCCGCTAGGTGTAGTTGGAGCTATAAACTCTATAGCAGATAGAATAAAATAGCAATTCCCTTTTAAGACAATTTGTCTCGGAATTTCAAAAATGTTAATCTGCATGCTTCTACAAACAACATCGACAAATTTCGACTAATTAGCGAAAAAAAAAATTGTGTTATCAACATTAAAATCCCTGATTGTGGCCATGTCAGTGTCAGTCATACCTCGCCGGCGGTGTAAACAGTCGGCGATCACCTTTTTACTTACACGGGACCTACAATCTTTTGTACTTTTCTTGATTGAGAAAATCGGTTATAGCTAGTCGGCTCCTCGTCGCGTGTGGGACTGGTGCCTTATGGCTGTTTCACACCAACCAATTGTGTTTAGTTTCAGGATCTAATTAAGGTTCTGTTTCTTGTTCGATGTCGTATGGAAAACCAAATAATACGACCAATGAAAATAGTAAAATAAATATATATTTCTGTTCAACTTTCGTAGCAACATTAATGATCTGAGTATTACTTATCAAAACACAACAAGGCACTTATCACCTATTTAATATTTATATTGACAATTTTATGTAAAAGTTATACAATTTTTATATTAGCTCGGGAGCATTTGGCACTGTGACGATAGCACCGAATTAAGGCATAATAATCTTAGAGTGTATAAAAATGGATTACATTGATACATAATAAAATTGAGCTTATATTTGTTAGATTTGAAAGAGTTAGAATAACAATGCATAGTATAGATTTTATAAATTGAAAATGTTTATTAACTATACGAGTTATTGTCAATCGTACCGGCGGATTTTTTTAAGCAAATGTCGCCACATTTGTTTATTAAAATCCGCCAGTTAATGCGGGATGTTACCCAGTCACTTTGTGATATAACCGGTCATCAGCGATAGACTAATGTAGGCTTTAAATATTGCGGAGCCTATATCTTAACCGCGAGACGTTACTGAAACTAAAGTCAAAATATTGATCAACAAATAGTAGTCGTGATAATACTTATTTACTTACTTTCTTGATAGATATCTTCCCTACGGTAGGCTGCGACCAGATATTATGTCCTCAAAAGGTTTTTGGCAAGGCATATTGAGCATTTACCCCTTTTTTTTAGATTAGCGAGTGTTTAAAACCATTTTTGACATTTAAACGTATCTAATCTATTGAGTAAAAGACCCAAGATTGCACTCATTTCAAACTGATCCATATCTGGTCACAGTCTTTAGAAGTCCGTGCAATAAAATACACTTCATGACGAGAAACACTGTCATTATCTAGCACCAAATTATTCTACATACGTTTTCTTAGATGCAAATAATTACATTTTGATACTACTTTTCAATACAATTTTGAGTCTTAAGACCATCCAGTCTTTAACATTCTAAGGCAACATATTAGACAAAATTGTGCGTCAAATATTTTACTATTTTCAGTTTTCAGCTGTCACATTTTCTAATAAAAAAGTAGATATTTACATTAACGTGAATATTGCGATTTCGTTTTTAACTCGTTCATTTAAAGATAGTTTTTAGCGTAAATTCATTGTTCTCTGTGAGGCTCGATTTAATTATAATATTTCAACGAGTTTTGTTTTACTACCGTTTTGTTATGTTCTTCAGCTTTCCTTTTCTATCTTTAAACAAACAAGTCTAAAAAAACATTACACATGAAATACATTATTATTAGGGAAGCGTCTAAAGCGGTGGTAAGAGAAAAAAACACCATTACAAATTATTTAACGTCAAAATATTAACAGTCGAAATCCTAACATGGGGAAACGTCCAACGAATGTGACATGTAGACGAACGAACCCTGTACTTTATTCTCGTAAAGATTTGTCGCCAAGTTCGAGTTCGTAAATCTGGAGACATAGATATCTTGTGTTAACGCTAAGAACCGAAATAACAAAAGCCAATCAAAAATAGGCTTTCGGATATCGGAAGTTATTTTGTATCCCATAAAGTAAGCATTTAATAAATCTCATTAAATGACTATCATATTTTTTATGCGACATACCTGAGAGTTTGTCCTTCCTTATTATTTCATAGGTTCGATATTTCACGCAATACATTCGGAGGACAGTTCGCCTTCTTGTCGATTATAAAATTTACACTAAGTACATTAAAATAGCGCGTATTTATACATAAAAGGTTAAAAAATGCTAAGAAAAACTCGATTATGAAAAAAAATACAAAAGCGTCACGTACAAATTGGAGAAGTGTAGGGTGAAAGGACCAATTTTGTACCATGCCAAAATTGATAACTCTAAAATATTATTACACTTTTTTTTAAATATTTCTAAACGTAATGATTTAAGTATGATACAAAATATGGCTTCTACCATAATTTACACAAATATTCATAAAGGTAAAATCAAGCATTTTTTTCATACAAATTCATACATTGCTTTGTCATGATACTAAAACGAACTTCTAAGTTTACGCCATCATAAATTACATAAGAAAAATAATTGTCGTAATAATACTATTTAAAATTTAAACTATAATACTAACTGTCGAGGTGACAGCGCGACTTACTGTCAAATGTCAAATTTCATAACTGACATGACTAGCTGCCAAGGACCATAAAATGTATCCAATGATATGAAATTAATACTTTATATTGTGTTAATTGAAAACCTCGTCCTTTAGTTGACAATCCTATTAAATACCATTTTATTTGTGAGAAAAGAAATACTAAATACTCGAATGACGCGCTGGTGTGTTAAAATTCAAGATGGCGTCAGATTTCGGCGCTAAAATTACGAAAAATCTTACAAATCATATAATTAAAACAGCAAACTTATATTAACTAGAATAGAATAATAGTAGAAAATAATTATTAATAATGCATTGAGCCAGCAATTTGTTTAGAAGCATTGCGCCTTATGTTATTTGAAAATATAAAAGATATACAAAAGCACCAAGTTACTGGACTCTTAAGCCTAACTTACAAAACCTTTTCGAATTAGACTTTTGGAATTAGTACAGTGGTATTTATGACCGCGAACACGTTTCATTGTATATATTTTTTTTTAAATATTTCACAAACATTGGGAACTTCCAGTAACATACAAAGTACATGTTTGTCGCAGGTTCGCATCATTATAGTTACTCCAGAAATATTCCAACTGTCTAATTCGAGTTTAAAGCCTTATCCACACGGGTTTTCATATTTTATTGACAGTTCATAACATAGTACAATATTAAGATTGTGGGTTCATGAGAAACGTGTGAACTAGGGTTAATTCTAGTATTATAAGAATATGTAAACATTTTATAAGTTCAGCTGGTTAGTTCAATGATCAACTCGACAATATTTAAAGGAAATAGTCAGTTACGAATTGGTCCTTTCATCGTTGGCTAATCATAGGACTAGTTTTTTGTCTCAGGCAAGTAGAAATTGAACACTGAAATTATATTAACATCGAAACATTTTCTGTTCCTCTTTTATGTCAAACGTATGTCTGTTACATAACAAGAAACTTTAAATTCGCATATTTTTTATACTGTTCACATATTCGTGTAACACGTAAAAAATAAATCAAATTAGCTTACTACCAGCGACGTTTGTGTGCCTACGTTAAAACTATAATTGATTTGTTCCTACTATATTATTGTGAAATATAACATTTATATATATTTAGTTATTACGTTGACATCATATTATTTTCAGAATAATTCCCTTTATTTTGGTAGTCATAGTAAAATCTCATACACTTTGAATTTATTTGTGACGATAGACTGACAAGCTATTTGTTTAAGTTCAACTATCCTGTAACTAATAATGACGATAACACTACAAGCCCTGAACGTAGCGTTTAGTTTTAGTATCAAAGTAAGGACACAATATAAATATGGACACTATGGAAACTAGGCCTATTTGTTGAAATAATTACCTACGCTTCATTTTTAAAATGATCACGGCGACCACTCGTCTTGACACGGCACCCGCTACTGACAGCACCGCGACAATCGCTTAGG
This sequence comes from Agrochola macilenta, assembly GCA_916701695.1. Taxonomy (NCBI): domain Eukaryota; kingdom Metazoa; phylum Arthropoda; class Insecta; order Lepidoptera; family Noctuidae; genus Agrochola; species Agrochola macilenta. Next base: position 19,035,383 of record OU753573.1, on the reverse strand, counting down.
GTCTCGTCAGTGAGCGCGTCTGTGTGAGTGTGCCGTATGGAAGGTTTACTACGTATTTTCTGTCCTGTCCATATTTATACTGTGGTAAGGGCCATCAAAACTTTGTGGAGCAATATGAATAACAAGATTACATGTACTCATCGTTCGAGTGAGGTCTTTAAAACAGAATCCCTTCACGAGCTTTTCAAGTAAGAGAACATTTGGTCCTTTGGGATACAAAAATTCAATACAGTCGCCATTTAAAGAACTAGGAACTTGTCACTATGGTAACGTTTCCTAGTCAATATTTTATTACTAAAAACAGTGTTTTCAATTCCATTATTGCTCCGCTAGGCTACAACTTAGTCTATACATTACTACAGCGCATGCGCAAGCCTGTGGCTACACGGCTAAAGGCTATCGTGCTCATATTGTCAAAGCACTCAAAAATGTACACCACCAATTAATAGCATTATACAAATGACTTGTGACGGTAAATTATATAATTAAATGAGTTAAGGCACATAATTTTATTCCGCGTTTTTATCACTTCACTATACTTACTATTTACAAAATTATTTATATAAATAAATAGGGGGAGTGTACTGGCGGACAGGAACACACTTCTATCTGTAGTGTCAGGACTGATCGTGTATTAAAGATAAAGTCTGTATTACAATTTCATAAAGTTTTCATATTTACCAAAATTCCTCAATTCATGTACTTCAAGACTTAACCTCCCAAAACATTAGTATGACACTAACTAGATATTAAAAAAAATGTGGAGCGAATATTTCTGCCTGCCAGTGCACTCCTATTACGAAACAATGAAAATTCTAAACATTTTAATTTTTACAAGCTCTTACTGCATATCCCGATCCTAATTACGGTTTTATATTATTGTCAAACTTGATTGTATTATATCAAAATGTAGTGACTTTTCATAATTCATTTAGTTCGTCGATATTAATTCTAAACTGCTTTTATGTACTCTACTTATTTTTTCAGAATTAATGTGAGAACAGATTCAAATTAATATCAACACGTCAACTTTGTGTTTTTAATCCAGTGTTTTTTTTTTTACTGAATTGAAATAGAAGACATTAGAAAGTCTTTATAAATCGAAATATAAGGAGACAGACAAGTATTTCGATAGTAGCTTTTTTATCAAAATATTAATCATTTTTTAAAGGTGAGATATTGACCGCCTCAAAACATAATCGATGGTCGATCAATGAAGGTAATTCGGCTGTTATGAACCTCGCTGGATCGATGTCATCAGGAATTAGTTGTACTTTCGCAAATTCCATTCTTGTTAATGTAGTATTTTTTACAAAAGTGATCCATTTTAGGCTTTATACGTTGAGAAATATCACCATTGACAGTTAAAACAATATTTCCATCCCCCTCTGCCCCACCAGATTAAACAACACAAAGCTCGTTCGCTCCTGCCCGTCCCCTCAGACCTCGTCGGGCGCCATGGCGTCGTCGTCGTGGTTGTGGTGCGGGCTGGCGGGCGGCGCGGGGCTGGGCTCCGGGGCCGCCAGCGGGGCCGGCGACGGGGCCGCCAGCGGGGCCGGGGACGGGGCCGCGGCCGGCGCCGGCGCCTTCACAGTCGCCTCGAGGGCTCGGATACGGTTCTCTTGTTTGACGATCACGGATTTTAGTTTGCGGATCTCGTCAACTAGGTCTGACAGTTGTTTTTCCTAGGTTGTGAAATAGAAAATAATTTGTATTGAGATTTTTGTTTGTTGTAGTGAAGTTTTTGGAATTTATAGTTCTTAAAATGGTCCTTTTGTATTAAATATAAGTGATCGACAGGTATAATTAATCTAACATAATACTGATGAATTTAAAGATGGAATCATCGATGTATGAAGTCGTTTATCCTTCAGTATAAGTTATGTCACTATATAAAATATGACTTCTGCAGCTTAGATAGATTCGCTATTCGAAAACTCGAATAGAAAATTCGAATTGACTTTGAACACAAACTCAAAGCATCAATTTCGATTAAACAGGTGACAAAGATGACGCTAGTTGCCTATTGCAAAGAAGGTTCCTATGGGAAAAAAAGGGCAAGAAACTCCATGGACACTCTTTTAAATCAAACATCAACAACTGAAAATACATACGATAGCAGCACTAATCGCCGGCGGCGGTGTAGCAGACGCCGGAGTGCCGGCATGGCTGTCGTCTCTCTTGTGCGCCGGAGTGGGCGACCTATCCTTGTCCTTCTCTCTCTCCTTGGCCCCGGCGAGCGCGTTGGCCTTCTTAGTGACGTGCAGGTTTTGCGTAGCGCGGCCCGACACGTACCCGCCCTGCACAACGAGAGCGCGCTCCTGTAGTTTGGTTAGGGGGGCCCTACCTTATAGCATCTGTTTTGAATGAGACTGTTGGCTTTGGTGGAGGAGTTGGTGTGGTGTCTTTAATTTTAAATTTACCTAGTTTCTTTCAATATTTTGTTTGATTTGATATTGATGTAAAAATTATAGGTAAAAAATCACGTTATTTTAGTATAATAATTAAAATTACTTATTTGTGCTAAATCAAATTACTTTGTGTGTAAGGCCCACTTGCGCCACATACCTAGCCTAAGTGTACTTCGAATGAAATCATCTTATTGGTCTTAGGTACCTCGACGCACTTCACGTAACCCATTACGCATCGTGCATTTGGCCGTAACGACCAACTGGTAGCTGGAAGTGCCGTCCGCCTAGTTGCGGCCTATCTTTGTGTACGTTATTTTAATCGCCCACATCTTTTTTAATTTTTACAAGCTCTTACTGCTTAGCCCGGTACTATTTACAGTATAATATTATTGACAAGTTTTATTTAATAATATTCAAATATAGTGAATTTTCATCATTTAAGGCTGCTTAATACGCTTCGCGTATTTGGCCTTTACGACCAACTGGTAGTTCGAAGAGCCGTCCGAGTGGTTGCGGCCGAATTTTGTGCACTTTATCACATTGGTCGGAACTTCTGCCATCAAGGTAACTGTGACTGTTCCCTGGGCCGTAAAAAAAATCATTTTTCCTATGTTAAAATTAGTGTGAAGGCCGCTTCCCCAAAGAAAAGCAGAAGAAAGTTGTCAAGTTGCTTTAGTTATTTGGTAGCGTTATTGTTTGATAGAAGTCATTTGATTAAACACAAATAAGTAGGTACTATTCTTTATGATTAAAGTAGAATTGGAAAACCCAGTTTACTTTGTTTCAAATAGATACATAATTAATTTTCTGATTGATGAAATAGGTTTCCTATAGAATAAGTAATCCCCATATTTTATAAAATCTTAAGATTAACATTGAAATGGTTAGTAACACGACAGAAAAAATCTCAAACTCGATTAAAAATTCGCGGTTATTGAGACACAACACACAACAGACAAAATAAACGCAAAATACAGTCGTTAGAGCAAGCCAACAGGTACATTCAAGACGACACTTACTGGTCCTTGGGACCGGGGGTGATAGATATTCGTCACATAGTTTTGAGGGTAAATGTTAAAGGGTTAAGGTCTCTCAAAAAAGGTTGCTATCTATAGCGATCATCTTGCGTACTGCCGTACGCTACGTCAAGATGATCGCTATAGATATACAGGGTCAAATTAAATTAGCTAGCAAAACTGCAGACGTTCACTCCAAAAAGAAACAAAAAAAACTGATTTACTAAACTCATACTAAAAGCTATTGTTGCAGTCTTTCACTCCAAAAAGAAACATCAAATAGTTTTTTTCTGTATGTAAAGATATCGATCGATATTCATCACGTGTGCGAAGTTTCACCAGCTAATTTAGTTTCAACCTGTATAAATATAGTCTTTGAAACGCTCGTAAAAATATCCTGTGAAGTTTGTTATGTCACGGATCACGTTTATAGGAGACTCCAGACTAAGATTTTGATAAATTGTCTGGTCCTTCGATACAACTTGTCAAATAAAGTCTAATGCGAACTGTGAAGCTTCGCAAATTGGTATCTTTCGTTTGATGATAATTTCTACCAATAGCGGCGGCATTTTTATATTGGCAACATAATGATTAGATGGCCCTATCAGAATACCAGCGCTGCGACATTTATTTTTAAATGTCGAAGCATCATGCTAAGATAGGAGCCTTTTGACCTCGCGCAGGACTTTCTGCTTTTATTTTAATTTTACTATGTTTTTATATACTTTTTTTTTTTTTCTATTTAAGTTTCAATGAGTGTGTTTTAGTTTAATTTGAGATCTCCCGTGCTTGTCTCAATAAATACTTTTTCTTTCTTTGTTTCTTTCCATGCCATTTTACCGCCCGCCGTCCTTTTCGCTGTCGCTGTATAAAATGCCGCTGCGTTTGGTAGAAAAAAGCATAAATCGGAATATACCCATTATCGTAATTGCCCCAATACACCAGCATACAGATAGTGGTAAATCATAGGTCTTACTAGAAAATAAGTTTGTTTACAGTAACATAACCAGTAAAGATTAGACCCCCGGATTCTGAAAGCCAATCCAGAGGCCGTATTATGAAGTATTAACGCCATCATTATTCCAGTGCGAAATAAGGATGGTGCTAGCGGCCTTGTATAGCTCTGTCTCTCACTCACACTGGAAAATGCTGGTAAAAAAGCGTTTATTCTGAAATTGGGCAACGTCGCAAATAGTTGTCAAAAATTTCCCTGTTTTGATTAATTTGGCAATACAGTATGGAAATAAGAAATGTGGCTAACTAGCTAAGTAGAATATTGATTATGAAATGCAATAATTAATATCTTAAGACCGAATATTTAGTTTTAGATGTTAGAAAAGTATTTGGAACTTTCGAAATGCCTTTTTTATACCTAAAACGGTTACAACATCAAATTCAGTGTTATATCCGTTATAATATTCTAGTTCGCTAGTGAACCACATTTCTTATTGCCATACAGTATTGCCAAATTAATCAAATCAGGGAAATATTTGACAACTATTTGCGACGTTGCCAACTTTAAGGATAAACGCTCTTAATACATTATATTGCGGCCCCAGTCCGGCTCCAATCTGTTGTGAAATATCATGTCAAGTAATTTGATTGGCAGTTAAATTTTTATTACGGCTAACTAATCACAATGGTTAACATAGGATTATTGTCAGCGTGTAAGTTAATTTGTGTGTTGATCAGCCTTTCATACCCCGTGTGATCTGATGATGTTTAGAGCATTTTTGAGATTGTAAAAACCCGTAGCAGATAGTTTAAAATTTTAACAAAACATAAAAAAACGTTTTGAAGAATTCTGGCATTTATTCATGGCTTGTTTACATTTTTGATACCCCAAGTTTTTAGTTTACGATTGTATGAAAATAGTACAGCATGCTATGGATGTCAACAAGCCATTATAGAGTGACAGAGGTAATGAATTAAATATAAAAAGCAAACTTACCTGTTTGAAAAATTATTGCAAAAAAGAAAAAAAACTCTCGATTATACACAAGGCATGCCTATACACGTGTCATAGTAGAACTTTAAGCTACAACGCTAAAAGGTTCGTTTGGCGCGCGGTTAAATCAGAATTAACGCCGCGATCTCGTTTTGTTAACACAATTTCGCAAATATTTACCAACAACGCCCTGTCAATGTCATTCAGGCACCAAAAGATCCGTGTAGCACTCTATTCTATTATCCCATTAATTGAAATAAAGAAAATTTTGCGCATCACACACAAACGCGAAATTAAAGGCGTCCATTGAAATTGACGAAATTGGGATTTGGGATAACCCAATTAGGGTTTTCACCGAATTTGTTTTTCAGTGAGAATACCCGTTATAAATTAAAACACAAAACAGTATTTACTGAAGTTCTTTTTTCTGAAGTCTAACTAGTGAAATTAATACTGTCAGCGAAGACAGTCTCGTTAATTCGATACTTCTGCAAAGACCGACTGCATCAAGCATTGGGTTTAGTCTAGCCCAACCGACCTAACCTGCTTCCTTTAATTTGTCAAAGTTCGCCTGTGACTTATCCATTCAATCTTAACACTTTCATTGCCACCTCTATTTTCATGAAGTCCTCTAGCTGGGTGCCGCAGACACATACCCTGCGTCCTATTAAAAGCGATCTTCGTGCGAATACTAGATTGTCGCGTTCATTATGTCACTTATTGTTCGGAAAACCGGAAAGCGCCCTCTGTCGGAGCGACCACGCATTCCGGGTCACCGAATAAAAACTGACATTTATGATTGCGACGATCGCGTATTCGCGAGACGATCGCTTTTAAATAGTACGCGGCCATATAGGTACCGACTATCGAGATAAACACGCCGCGCGGGTTAGCGTCACTGCATGATGACATTATTTTTGCAACATAAAAAAAAATGTTTTTATTATACACTTCAAAAATCATCAATTTATCGCATAATTATTTAATTGATTTTGAACAGGAAATACAGCTTAATTTACTAAATATCACTGAAAGTTTCAAAACACGCGGAGCGTATCAGCAGCATTGAAAGTGTTAAACATTATCTTCTTCACACTTTCTTCCATCTTCCGAACTATCCTCCTACATAATTGGTCCTACACTTGATCGTGGTCCTATAGGGTACCTTGAGCGACATGGTGCAAGGCTCCGCGTCCTCTCCCGCGAGCCACTCATCAGCCGTGAGACTGGCTTCGTCGCTCAGCGTGTCCGGGTACAAGTCCTCTTGGAACAGCTCCGATTTGCGCGGCACTGTCATTGATACCACCTGTCAAATGTAATACACATGTCATATATATAATATCACGCCGATAATCCATGAGTGAGCAGAGGTATATTCCTATAGTATATCCACATTTCACCAGTTATGTTTTGAGCGAGTCTATTGCACAAATCCAGACTCCGGGCTGCTACTGAGAAGTTCCTGATGTAAAAACCCAATAACACTTTACTCGACCTGGGAAACAATCCCAGGACTCCATGCAGAACGAGGCAGTCGGTATAGCTTCTCCACTCTGAAATGATGCGCCCCACTACCGCATTACCGTTTGCGTAAATGCGGTAGTGGGGCGCGTCATTTCAGAGTTGACAAGCTCTAACATAGATTATAAACAACTAGGTTCTGCCCGGGACTTCGTTCGCCTCGAAGTCGATTAAATATATGCCCATGTTACTCGCTGATAATGTAGCTTTCTATAGGTAAAATATTTTTTTAAATTGATTAAGTCGTTTTTGAGTTTATCCATTACAAACAAACATACAAAAAATCAAATCTTTGTTCTTTATATTTTTTTTTAAGTTTAGATGTCAGCACCCGGGCATTAATATGACAGGGCGAGCTTTAGAAAAAGACTGTTGTTAGATAGTGGTAACGACAACATTCTACAACAACGAGCATTTTCTAAAACTGGCTGCCATATTTATATCCGAGTACGATACGTTAAGTCTATTATTTGCTGCTAGATATTAGATGATCGATCTCACCTGACACAACCCAGAGTTGTTCAGTCGGTAGAACTTGGAGATCTCGCAGGTGGCCACGTCGCAGCCTCGCTTCGCCATCATGCCGATACCTGGAGGGGACCAATTTTATTATAAGACTAGCGAGACTGTCGTGAAAACTTAACAAAACATCGAGACTTGTTTACGATAGTTTGCCCAAGACCGCTGTACAGCGCCTTAGGAATGCGCGGCGATGCGAGGGGCAGCGTGGACGAATGAGCGGCGGGTCGCCGAGAGTGTTGACGAATGATCGGCAGGACGCCGAAAGCGTTGGCGAATGAGCGGCGGGACGTCGAGAGCGTTGACGAATGAGCGGCGGGACGTTGTGAGTGTTGACGAATGAGAGGCCTGAACTGGCCCACCTTCTCGCCGCGCACTTACCTAAGGCGCAGTACAGCGGTTTCGGTCAAACTGTATATGTACCTAGGTCTAAAATTAATGTAATAAACACATATACCTTCCGGAATAAATTATCTTAAGATGGTGAAAACCGCACACAGTTCACCGTTTACAGAAGAACAACGCGGTCATACACACAGATACGAAAAGCGACGTTATTTATAATATAGATATTGGTTATTGCTCACCTCTCTGGGGGTCCGGAGTTTGGAAAGTGTTGATGTAGTGGACAAACGGCGGCTCGGGTGTCACCTGAAATAATATAATTGTTAGTTTTAAATAACACCATTAGTCTTTTTATTATCAGACTGTGCGACAGCAAACACAGGGTGGGTTTTTCGCGTGTATCTTTGTATGTGAGATTCTTTATATCCTCGCAGCATGCTAACGGCTGAATGGCTTTTAATACATGAGGTGTCCATCGACTTGTCTAGATCGTGCAGTGGTTACAGGCTGCATTTAGATTTTTATAAACCGGAATGGCGGATTTTAGGCGTCAATAGGGAATATCTTGAAAAAAAAAGTACTGTCACCAACCATTCCAAGGATTATTAAAAAGAGGAGCATGAAGTGTATTACCCCTTCTCTCCATACGAAACTACCCTTTGGAAGGGTCAACTAGAATCAATTATATTTTCTTGTAAATTCTGATGTTCAAAAGTGCCTTTTATATGCCTAATTGTAAATTAAAATTCATTTATGTGCATAACACAAGTTTATGAGAGGTTACAAACGATTGGATTAGGAAAAAAAAACAATTTTTCCGAGACTCGCAGGACGCCTGTCGCATGTGAAACATCGAAACTATTTTGTATGGAAAATAAGCATGAAATAATGGTTTATTAAAGGCAATCAATATGCGTAATACCAAAATTTACAACGGTCAACAGCCGGTCTGACCCGCTGCATTAGATATTTCACAGTTTTTTTTTATTGACTAACGTCCGGACAAATTCCCGGGTCTTTTGATGATAAACGACAAATGCTATTTATTTCTGTAAATTGGCTCAAAAAAACACTTATACACATCAAAAATAGATTATGTGTTAATAGACGAATTCGGTGTTTCCTATCCGACTACTCTGAGAAGAAAGACCACAACAAACTCAGAGTTTTAAAGTCCAGCAGGCCAATTCCCGTAATTCCGTATTTAAAAACGTTCAAAATCCTGACACAACCTCATCTCCGCGACAATCAATTTAAAAAAAATTGCGAAAAATGTTGGCAAGTTATAGGTTTTTTTTACAGAACAAGACTGAGATTAGAATGCGAAAATTCTTAAAAATACGGGATTTGCCGGTTTGTTTTCTGGTCCTACCTCGAAGTAGCGTATGACGGAGTCTCCCTTGCCGCACAAGTAGATCATGTTGGTGTCGGGGTCGTAGAGCGGGAACATGACGCCGTTGCTGGTGTCTATCTCGACGGTCACTATGGGCTCGTTGAGCGCGTCCGGCGTGCGCAGCGAGTACTGGCGCTCGGACATGCGACTGAACCTGGTGGTGCAACGAACGTGACAGTTTATTTGCTGGTTTTTATAAAGTCAAAATAATTACTGAGGACCAATATTGACAGTCCAATAAACACTTTATTTTCTCCTCAACAACGTAAGTAACGCAATGAACGTGGCTGAACTGTTAAAATGAAACCCACTGCGATCAATTTTATTTGTGTTACGCTATTACCCCGTAGGACGTATAGTCAATCGCACGTCACGTCAGTAAAACACTTGTACTACAAAAACCGGCCCGACGGCTCACTATACATCTACTACACTACGACTTCAAGGCGCTGTCATTTTCAAATTGTTATCATAGACGTGCGGTTGACTATGCTTATGAAAGCTCTTTTAATGCACCACATTCATTCAAAATTTCAAACAAATGGAGTCGTCATTGCCAAGATAGAAGAACGACTATTGCGCTTGAATTCGCCGCTAGAGGCGCTAGTGTAGATTAGGGTCTCTAGAAATGATAAATGTCACTGAACATTCACTGTTTGCGGGTTTTTTTTATTATTAATATTGTTAAGATTGTGCTATTACTGATTAATTATGGCTTAAGATTTTAAGAAACAATATGATGTAATTTAGTAGCTCTTGGAAGCAGACTAATATTTTTCTGCTTCATGCTTGCTAATTTTGAGAAGATTGTAATAATGTAAATATTCTTTTGAAATGTAATAAAACATATGAAATTATGGATACCTAAACTTATCAAGTACAAGTACTGAGAGGACTTTACTGGCCAGTGGCGCCAACTGGTGAGCACAAAAACGATAGCCCCCATTGGGGAGTCTATTTTAAATATAATCTAATGTTGTGACTAGTACATACCCGGTAGTGAAGACGAGTCCATGCTTCAAGAAGATGGCGCGCGACGCCTTGCTGCCCTCGTGAGCGATAGCCTCCGACTCCACCTCGCCCTTACGGGGGTCGATGATCCTGAAGAACGGAATTATGTAACAGTTAGGAAGTTTTATTACATCTTGCTTGGTTGAATTTTGATTTTATCAGAACTACAACCTACCTGTGTTCACAAATAATAATAAAACCCTGCCGCACATCATTTATATTTTGAGATAATGTATCAGGTGAAATGTTACTGGAGGAAAGACTCATAATTATTAAGGTCATCAGATAACTTGAAGCTTAAAATGCCAATGCATTCCACAACTTTCCTTGACAAATCCTTTACTGTCCAGGCAGCTCGTTTGTGGAATGCATTACCAGTTCCAATAAAGCGCGCGCAAGCGTGCCAGTGTTTAAAAGACTCGTGAAAGAACATTACTTGTCGTTATGATTCTGTTTTTATCGTTAGCTGTAATAATATTCGTCATTTATTTTCGTTGCTTATATAGTTAGTATGTATGTATCCATGTATCTATTGTATAGAATTTATCTGTGTATCTATTATAGTATATTGTACTTATATACCTTTTATTTGCATCTAAGACAACCCCATTTTATGTCCAGAAAATCACTGTCCATTCCAAGGTTGCCTGGAAGAGATCGCAGTAAGCGATAAGGCCGCCCATTGTATATTTTGTATTACTTTTTCTTTATGTAATGTATAATCTGGTGTACAATAAAGTATATATAAATAAATAAATATGTACCTGTTTTATTATGGGACCAATGTCCTCTTATATAAATAGATATGGTATTGTTTATTGTAACATCATTATGAAATATATACATACATACTGAATATCGAGCATACAATTTCGTAACATTTTCAGCCAAATCTTTCAGCCAAAAGATGCTTGTAGCAGCATCTTTTGGCGCTCTAATGACGTTGAGAGGGCGGCTCTGTTGGTGAACGTTGTGCAATTGTTTTGTGAAATGTATTGAAATACAAGATGGCGGCATTAGTTCCAATTTTGGCCACGCGCTAAAAGAGACTTGTAACGCTATAGTACCTGATCTTCTTGTCGCGGCAGGTGGTGAGCAGCTTGGAGCCGGTCCAGTTCCAGCAGGCGGAGTAGATGAGGTCGGGGTGGCAGTCCAGCGTGAGGAGCACCTCGCCCGTACCCACGTTCCATATCGCTATCTGTCGACGGCGATAGAGAAGTTGTCAAATATGAATTGAAGTTAAAACGGATGTAAAAAGACACTTATATTTCCCGTCATTGTGATAAAAAAAAAAATACTGGACCATACCTGGGAACCTTTTGGTTACGGGGATATTGAAGGCCAAAGTTCCAACTGTTAATTTACTTTTTGCCACGAAAATAAGTTTTTAATGTTACAACTTAACTTTAAATACTCTCTCAATCCCTGTATCTTTGCATGCACCCATAAGCACTCTGTTTTGCGTGCATTATATTGCGGGCTGCCGATAAACAGCGAGTTTTCACACAAAAGTGGTTTCGCAGTAATAATTTTTGCTCAATGTTTCCTAGTTTGATGTAAATAACGGCTATGTAATCGGTCTTTTTACTGTATGTCGGATGTCGGCATAACTCGCTGTTCGGTCTAAAACCAGATGGTTCAGATGGCTTCCAGTAAGAATAGTCGTTGTAAATATGTTTTTGAACAATGTGCTCCAAACGTTGTGTGTATAAGTTGCCTGGTATTAGGGGGCAAAATGCAATGACATCTTTGTTACAATTGTTACCTTACCATGCTCCGTCAAGAACAGATTATCGAAATCGAACTTAACTTTAAAAAAATTGCCAAACTAGGCTCTTCTCTCTGAAACCTTCCAGTACCTAGGTAACCGATCTTACGATTAGAAATGTATCAACTGCCTGCCTTTTTCCAACTATGTTGGGGTCGGCTTCCGGTCTATCCGGATGCAGCTGGATACCAGTATTTCACATGGAGCGACTGCCTATCTAACCTCCACAACCCAGTAACTGGGTGACACGATACCCCTCGGTAAGACTGGTTGTCAGACTTTCGGACTTCTGACTACCCGTAACGACTGTCAAAGATCTACGAATGGCAGACGAGACCAACGGCTTAGTCACCCATCCACGAACAAACCTCAGCAAGCGTAGCTTAATCTAATCGATAGACCTATGCGGCTGTTATTACTTAGCCACGAACGCCTCACTTAGCCACGAGTTCCTCCTACCGAACTTCCGATCAGACACTCTAGACATAAATTACCTGGTTGTCCGAGCCGGCAGTGAGCAGCACGTTCTGCGCCGTGGGATGCCACAGCACCAGCCCCACGCGGCGCTGGTGGAACACCAGGTCCACCACCGGCTCCGTCAGCGTGCGCGACAGGCCTCCGTCCGGGATCTGCCAAACCTGGAGAGGATACAGAGATTAGATTTGAAAAATTATGTAAAAATTATAGTTCTTGGATCATGAGGATACAGAGGATAGAGTATACGGTCCTCAGAGTCGGGCACCCAAGCCAAAGAAACGATGGATGGACTGGGTGAATGATGATATGGCTAGGTGACTACCGAGATAAAGACTAAAGCATGAAAGAAAAAGAAATGTTATGCCGCCTGTGTACGTGATATGGGCAAGCGCGAATGATGATGATAGCGTCGGGCAGTAAGACTGATGCTTCTTGTTTATAAAATACTAGATTTTGACCGCGGCTTCGCCCGCGTGGATCGTCAGAAATTATCCCTTGGGAACGTACTACTGGGATAAAAAGTATCCTATGTTAGGATAGTTTTTTTTTTTTTTAAGAATACCCAGGTCATGGTTTTGGGGTTACCCCATAGGCATGAGGTAACCCCAATGATGCTGGTTCTAGATTTAACGATGGTGCAATATTTTTTAAATGATTATTTACATGCTTTTTCAGATCGTTCTGGGCGCAGTATTCCTTACCTTAACGACGCAGTCCTCAGAGCCACTGGCGATGACATTGTCGTTGTGTGGGCACCACGCGATGTCAAGAACGGGCCCCTTGTGCCCGCCCACAAGGGGATGGTCCGCAGGGATGCGGCCAACCTGGAATAGCCAAATACATCGGTTAAAACATATAATATTTTCCATAAGGAAATAACAAGGTGTTATTTATTTTATTTTATTAATTTTAGGAAAACTTACAGCTAAATATCTAGTACAATGTGTAAACGATGGCCAATTACAAGCTTCCACTAACGATTAGTGTGAGAAACATTAACAAATACGCGAAAACAGCGACGTAAGAGATACGCAAATGAATTACCTCATGCTCAAAAAAAAACAGTAATATTGAGAGAAAAAAAATAAAAAATAATGGCCAAAGCTCCAACTGTTAATTTACTTTTTGCAACGAAAATAAGTTTTTAATGTTACAACTTAACTTTAAATACTCTCTCAATCCCTGTATCTTTGCATGCACCCATAAGCACTCTGTTTTGCGTGCATTATATTGCGGGCTGCCGATAAACAGCGAGTTTTCACACAAAAGTGGTTTCGCAGTAATAATTTTTGCTCAATTAAAAAATAATGGTTATACATCAAAAAAACAATTGTTATTATCCTATGAAGCAATTAAGCTAATGCCAGCGTTATTAATTAATTACCTATTTAAATAACCAATTTGGATAAGGCCAAGAAAATAATGGTGAACTAATTTGTCTATATCAATACGTTGTTTTGAACAAACAACAAAAACAATTCGCCTTGTAGGACCAAAAATACAACAAGAATTTGGTCCTGAGGTATAAATAAATACAATAAAATTATACTGTGTTTTACTTGCTTCATGTTATCGCGAATTCGTCAAGGTTTAGATGGTTTAATTTCAGTCAAATGTTTCAGTAATTAAATTTAGACTGGAATTTACTTTTCAAAATTCCTAATTTCTCTTTCCCAACTCAAAAACACAATGTGAAAGTATTATCATAAAAGACTACACAATTTAATTATCTGTAAACTTGCGCGCCAATTAATTAATTCACGTTGTCTCTGAAAATTATGGGCGCGAAAACTTTCACTTGCGCTAACGACCTAGTGAAAGTCGGCCATCTTATTTACGAAAATACGTAATTAAATATTTTTGGCGCCACAACTAGAGTATAAATCGCAAATGTACGTCGCACAATTTTCTATAATGAAATAATGAATACATACTAGGTGCAAGGTGCATCAGTGTATTTTAAAATATTTGTAGTTTATTTACGAGCACAGATAATAATCTACCAACAGCATCGTTTAGTAGTAAATCTTAAGCTATCTCATAAACAACAGTTTTGTATTTACGAGCATTTAAATAAAATATGCTAGTGTTTATTTCTTAGTAAGATTGCAGGGACAAACTGATAGTTATCCTGATCGGAATCGGTTTAGACCTCCTTTATTTCAAAGAAGTATTTAAATAAACGAACTTATTTCTCAAGTAAAATGTGTTCTTTATATTTATTGCTACACAGTTGCTCTAAATGCAGCTAAGTACCTATTTTACACGACATGCAACCTCCACAACTCAGGCAGGCTGAGACTAAAATATTAGCATGACAGTCGTGATCAACTGCAATTCTGATGCATGCCATATTTTCCTATAATGCATGAAAACTGAAGTAAATAGGACACGAATCAGCGTCCAAATGTCGTCTGAAAACGTGAATCGCAAGTTTTCTGCCCACAATATAAATAGGAATTCCGAACAACATTGTGGATGGCAGGGAAATATAGGTTACGAAAGTGTGAATATTTTTAGGTTATTTCTAGTAGAGACAAGAACATCTCGTTTGTATTTGAGTCGAGTTAGCTAATATATAGTAGGTCGATGTAGCATTACTAAGATGTGAAACTAAAGTCGGGGACAGCAAAATAGGAGAGAGGAAGAGCCTCTCTCCTACTTTGCTGTGCCCGACAGGGTCCACAATGATCATTTCTTTGTAATCCTACCACCTAAGTTCACAAAGCAATAAATACTCGTATATTGAGTACCTAATGAGAATTCAAGAGATAGAGCACAACAAACAAATATTGGTCTGTCGAACCATAAATGACAAAAACATTGTCTCCGTCATTCAAGCATTTTTGCAAACTGGTGCTAAGATCCGCATTTTCAGAAAGGGAATCACCGACGAAAATAATTATTTCGTCACGATAAATATTTCCGATAACACTTATCGGAAACATTCATAGAGATTATCATGTGTGTGAGTCAAAACCAGAGCGTAAAACTAGATGCAACTCTGGTCTCGATTCCTCAGGTCCCCACGAGTTATAAGAGAATATCTATTGATGTGGTAAAAGTTGACCAGTCAGCTAGGTTCGTACAGAGGGTGCACCGGACGTACTCTCTCTCATGGAGGCTTTATAATGCACACATTCATATTCTTAAGGATGAAGATGACAAACCCTAAAGCTGTCTCGTGTTAGTCTTCTGGAGATTTTGGACACCTACCCGATATCAACGCATCTTTTGCGTTCTAACGAACCAAACCTTCCAACAAAACTATCGTAGCATCAGATTCAAAGTATCCTAGCAACGCAAGATCGATATAATCTCAGTGTCAGTTTCAGGTGCACCAGATTACATCATACCGTAACATCTGATCAAACGTTTGTCCGAATATTTATGCGTTTCGCCGAGTTCCGAGTAGATGGCACGACGCCAAACGGTCATTATTATTACAGTGCGAATTCCCGCGGTGTTCCGGACTGCCACAGTGCCACTGTGTCACGCATTCTGGTACCAACACTCACTAATGGTACTGAATGAGCGGTTGGCACATTAAAGCCGGTAATTATTTAGGACCGTGTCAATTTCGTGTTGTTTTGATATTTGTTGAAAAACGTGATAATTTGAGTGTCAACACTCAACCGTGATGATCGATGTTTGAGGTTGTATTTATGAAGTTCAGGACCGTATCGCTGCGTAAATTGAGAATTACCTCAGAAAATGCCGTGAGGTATTCCTCTTCTTTTCTTTACAAACCCATGACTCGTTTTGTTATTCATGTGTTAGAAATAAGATAGTCGCCTGTTTCTATTCTAATTTGGCAACAGTCTGAGCAACTCCAGACATTCGATCCGGTGTTGTCCGAAGTTTAGGTCACATACATATTGAAGCCGAGTTTCGCATTTCTTGACACAAGACACTCCTAAACGAATTATAAATGATAAAATAACAATTTCGATCTCAAATATCCAGCGGTTAAAGTCTTTTTTTAGCTTCCAAACCGCCAAGAATGTGTCCTATTAATAAATCATGTGCAAACAATCAAACGGTTGATTTATCTTCATCGGGAACGCGGCGCACAGGCAGGTGTGATTGAGACGTGTCATTGCAGATGTGCTGGTTGCTTGAACACGTGGGATTGTTGCATCGTACTGACAGTTGGCTGATGTTCATCTTGTTACTTCCACAAAGCGAGGGAAATGACCAACACTTAGAAACGAGGTCAGATTTTTTGCAGTGGGTTAAGAAACTCAATAAGATTGAGATATCTATTGTTAAACGGGATTTTTCAAGTGCTTGGAGAAGTAGAAAGATTGATATTTTGCTAGGATTGGTTGTAGCAATTCGGAGACCAGGTTATAAGACTGCTTTTCAGAATCAGGATATCGAAAAGCAGTGGTTGATCTAAAACTGGACCAGAGACAAGTTGACAAGATTATACTGAGGGCCGAAGGGGTTTGTTGAATGTGAGCATAATTATGCCGTATTCAAGTGCGCAGGAGTTGTTCGGCCACGAGTTTCTAGATTCTTTACCTACACGTATAACCTTCTTTTGGCAACGTCTGACAAATTTAACATGATACTTAAACCCCCATGCAATACCTGTGCATTATAATTTTGCTAATCGCGTTACACACGCCGCACATTGCACACGTCGCTACGCTTTTCTCGGCGTGCGTAGGCGGGCCCTCGATTTCCGTCTGCCGAATTATTACCCAATACACAAACATACATAAATAGATTCCTTAAATAATAACAACTAATTATAGAACGTTTCAACAATGTTTTGTGGATGTATTGCGTGTATGTAAAGCGTGAGGTATTCTATTCTTTTGATATATCAAGGGCGATTTGTGTTAGGTGTAGCTTTCCAAACGTTTTTCAGTGTCGTCTTTGCTAGACTGCCTATGACAGAAACGAGAAGTTTAAAGACTATTAATTAGAATTTCTTTTGCTTTAAATCAATCTTTTTCCTATCAAAAAATGCAATGCGAGATCCTTTAACAGTGACATGTAGTTTTTATTGCCACCAAGAATAATTCTCAGCTTGCAGTTGCTCCAATTAATGATACTACCTAAAAAGTTCTTAACTTTTTTGTAGATTCCAGTTATCTAATACAACGCATTACATCAGCATTGTTGTGCTACTGTTTATATCGCGAATAGCAAAACATTTGCGTCACAATCGTCACACACCACAATTTAAATCGTAAAGTTGGCCATTTCGACGACAAACATTCGATAATTCAACAAACTAATGTCTCAAATCATGATCTCCTAATAATAACTTGTAGTACAAAGTTTGTAATACCTAAATATAGGAGAGGGTAGTCATAAAGTTTGTGTGATAGCCAAAAATCGTAGACATTAGTCATTATTATCGAAACGGTGTAACTTGTATGGTGTACGCATTGATTTGTACGTGCGAATAAATCTGAATCATCGATGCGTTGAGAAATATATTTTGTGTTAGCATGTTTAATGATTAATGCAACACTGAAAGTTTTGCACGCCAACGCATCTACTCTTAATTTGTCTGTTTACGTAGAATACAAATTAGAACCAGGTTTGAAGATAGAATATTATATCTTGAGAGATCTTTTGCAATGTTTAAATAAGACCATGATTAGATCCTGGGAAAGTACGAATGCGTAGTGTTTCCGAGCACGGCCGTAGCCAGGAATTCATTTCGGCGGGGATTAGGATTGCCAATTTTTTTTTGCAACAAGGTATTTCTGATTTCAGAGAGGGTAAATAAACAGTACAGATTTATAAAAAAAGAGTTTTATTTATTGTTATTTTTAAAACAGTAGTCTATGTCCATAGTGCGAAAAAAAAAATTACAATCTTAGACATTCTAAGTCAGAATTCGAATTGATGAAGCGCTTAGTTATTATCAATTTCAATAAATTATCTGCTTCTCTCTTCCCGAACTTATCAATTATGACCAAAAACAGGGAGATGTTTACTTTACTTTAAGGCCAATTTAACATAATGGGGCTGCTATGGAGAATATAGAGAATATGCAAGAGCGAGCGAAGCGAGCTAGAAATTTTAACATCCCGCTTCGAATAAGTTAAGTTTTCTTTCTCTTTGACAGTTCATACAAAAATTGAAGTAAGTTTATGTATGTCATAATTATGCAAAAAAAAAAACGAATTAAGAGAATGTAGTATGCAAAAGCGAGCTCGAAAATTTTAGAATCCCGCCTGGTATAGGTTAGACTCTCTCAGAGAATGCTGAAGCCAATACAAAGTCAGAGTCGATAAAAATACAGTACTCTTACTGCTTTTGTAGATTATATGGTATTTTGCGAAATAGATTACAATTATCAGTATAAGAGTACGAAGGTACACTAGGGGGGTTCGGGCTCTGGATTGAGATTCTAGTTTCTAACATTCCGGGGAGGGGTTGAACCCCCAAACCCCCCCCCCCCCCTGCCTACGGCCCTGTTTCCGAGACCCGTCGTGGAAATTCAGGGATGTCTTTTCATTGTTAGGTCTGTTTAAAATACTAACTACACTGATAAATTACAGTTACTGCCGTTACAGCTGTGTAACGTCAGTAACTGTAATTGATCAGTGTTCATTTTATCTAGTCCTCTAATTAGAATTTTACTAAAATAAGGCCTCACTATTATAGGCGATAATGTTTATCTAAAACATCCGCTAGTGTCCCTATCGCCTTTCCGTTCACTGTCTCTCACACTGACACAAGTAACAATGATAGCACATGAGCAGTCATTACTGAACGGAACATCTAATCAGAAAGCCGTCTGTTCACGTCCAGGCCTAACCTTGTGTAGCATGACCTAATGTACGGGAATAGCCTTCATTGTGAATGAGATGATGTAAATTATATCACTGGGGATATCAAGAAGATTTATTTGATGAAGCGTTGCATGGCGGAAAGCTTGTTTTGCGAATCTTAATGAATCTGAAAGCAGAGTCGTCTCTAGAAAGGAAGAATAGGGATTTCAGAAAAGTTTTGGCAAAAAAGAGAAAGCTGATTATTGTCTGCTTGCTCGTTTTCGCCGAAAAACCTTTGGCTAAGCGGTTTTGGGGCTTTAAAGTTACCAGGTACTGTAAAAGAGATTGGCATAAGCAAAAACTAAGATGTGACACGATTTTATTTTGATCACGCTAGGTTTAAACCACTCGCTCCTGCTCGCGGAGAGGAGCTGTGGGAACGTAGGCAGATTATGCTTATGCTACACAAGGCTTACCCACGTGGAAAGACTTAGTAGTCTTCAAAAAACAAAAGAGGATTCGAAATAGGTCACCAGATCATGCTTTCTATAAAACAGCGGCATTTCTATTAAAATAACATAAAGTCAGCCACTCCATTTAGCGTCCCAGCTAATTAATTTATAGCAATTAACTAAAATTTATGACAGTTTGCTGTAGAAACATTTAGTCTGCCGTTTCTAGGAATACTATATTTAGGTCAACGTGTGATAATTAATTCTGGGAATATCTCTATCGGGTTCCAGAATAATTTTGAGACGCAGAATAAAGTTTATAGTGCAATAAATAAGTCCAGTTATGATTATTCTATTTTAGTAATACTTATGTGGGTTTCAGGAATATGTAATTAGAAACAAAATTTGTATCTGGCAGTCATGGACGTGCCGAGGATAAACAGACAAAGCTATCCTGATTCCGATTTCGTGCAGCGGCGCAAGACCATTTTTTTTTACCGGAAAAAAAGGAGGAGGTTCTCAAGTTGACGCGTATAACTTCTTGTATGTATGACCACGAATAACTTTTTACAGAGTAGGCAGTCCGATTTTGATAATCTTTTTTTTGTACATCGCTTCTTTCGAGCCTAGGAGTTAGAGCACAGAAAACTGGCGACACTGTTATACCTCCTTAGCAATCTGAAAGCAATCCTATCTCTTTCCCAACTAAATTAACGTGAGAACCACAGACCAGTGTGAGAAACTGCGTCGAATCTATTTTCCGTGCGCGTACGCAATGTGGGGCGTGTTAAATTTACGTGTTTCGTTTATAGACATGTCCAGCGGTTTCCACACGAACTTGACACGTTGGCCTACGGAGTACGGATGCTCAGTTTATTGAGCTTCAACCTGTAGGTACCACTGTTACTATGCACTCAGTTGGGCATCCTAGCGTTTAAAACCTAAAACCTTTCCAGGAATCTATTGGGATTGTGTGTTACTGACTCCCTTTCTGGACAGACTAAAGGATTTATTATTAGGTAGTATTAGCAGGTCATAGGGCGATTCTGCTTCGTAACTTTGGTAGGTCCATGCTTTGCTACACGTCAAGAGGTCAATACAGATATATCCCATTATGTACAATTAGGTTACGAGTCCACCCACGATACGTAGGATATTAAAAAAAATATGAGGGAAAGAAGTCTTGACGGACTCGGTCCCTTATTCCGAGAGCAGCGGTTCCCAAAAGGTGGTCCGCGGTCCGAACACTGGGGTCCGTGGAAGGGAGGTGGTCCGCGGAACACTAGGGTTCCGTGGAAGGGTCACAGAGGTTCGAGTTACGTCCGCGACTTACATAAACGACTGGGTACAGAATCTATTCGCAAATCATACCAAATCATCGATGTTAACTGTGTCAGAGTATGAGAATTTAATCGACTTAAAGTGTTCATCCCTTCTAAAACAAAAATAAAATTCGAATCAGAAAATTCTAATTTGAATGACTTTAGGATTCGAGTTAAAGATGTATACCCTGCAGTCATTGAGAAGGCTATCATACTTCTACTTCCGTTTGTGACGACTTATCGATGCGAGACTGGTCTTTCAGCTTACGCTGACACCAAATTCAAGTACAGAAACAGCTCCAGGCTAGATGCAGCACAGATCGTCGCGTTGAAATGACAGACATTTTAGTTTTTAAATAAAAAAAAACACATATTTATGTACTTATTTTAAGTAAATATGTGAAAAAAATTCATTCATCACATTAAATAGTTACGTTGTAATTTTTGTTGTAATGATTTATATTACTTATAAATTATTGTTTTATTATTTTTCATTTATAATTTGTTCTTTCTTTTCAAGTCAAACATGAAAATATTCAAACTACTACAAGGTACAATCACTTATTATTAACAACAAAATGGGGACCCGCCAAAAAAAAAAAGGTCAATTATGGCTCCGAGCCAAAAAAAAAAATGAATGGGAACTGCTGCTATAGAGAGTAATGCGAATATTTTGTCATTTTAGAGGCCTTTTAAGTCGCCTTCAAAAGCATGTAATGGCTAGAGTGGCTAGGATGTTGTGACCTATTCATGGACCACAGGACAGCACAAACAAACAATATCTTAGACATGTTATTGTTCCTGCTGGGGTTGCGGGTTTGTCTGAAAGGGATATCGCGGCCCCAGCACATAGGCAACGGAAGGAACACGGGTGGGTTTTAGTCAGTAAAAGTCTGACACTCCCTCCCGCTCCGCCCAGAGCGGGAGGAGTCATATGATTATTTCCCACCCAAAAAAAAAAAAAAAGACATTGTTGTTAACAGAGTACTTAGCATTGTTTAGGAAATATGGTGTCTAACCGGTGTTCTCATTGAAGGTCGAAGATTACGGCTTATCAAAAAGATAATATTGGTATGTAAACTTGAGTGAAATAACGACCTTATGTAATGCTATTTATAATAGATAAAGGACGTTTGTAGGTTTAGGAAGTGTTTTATTTCAGGCGTTTGACATATTACTAAAGTTGTAAATGATAAATCGAAGTAACCAATACCAAAGATCCTGGTTATTTAGGGAACGATCCCTGTGACTATTCTCTTCTTCCCAGCTAAACCACTAGAATAAGAAGGGCGGGCGTTTTGGAGGCTGTGTTTTATAATTTTTGATGTCCGAAAAGTGCTGATTCTCTGCTAATCTGAGTTTAAATAAATTTTGAATATTCCACATACAGAAAGTGATTGTGTTTTTTTACGGCTGATTCATACTATAATGGTAATGCAGTCCGTCTACCAGTGTAGGCAATGTATGCGGCTGCAAATCGGGAGGTTAACAACGGCTCCGTTCATCGGAAACTAATGATCCTCGCCTCGTCTGTAAATGGCGTATGAAATTGAGACTGTAAGTACCTTTAGTGTCGATGATTTAAATTGATAAATGTGCATATGATTATGACAAAGATATTCTATGCTTATGACGTATTCTACACTATCGCGTATCAATATGCATCGTAAGTTCATGACGATATGCTATCTAAATACGTCCGTACGAAAGGACCAATTTTTTTTTCACGTTTTTGTTTTACTCCGGCAAATATTTTTGTTTGAATTTCCTATGTTGTTGGTTACAGATAATATACAGGAAATATCTACTTTCTAAGCCCGTTGTCAATAAACCGTCCCCTGATGGTTTGAAGATTTTAGACCGATATGTTTCTTTTGGTAGTTACAGAAAAACAATCGTCGACAGTCGAAAACAATCTTATCCCCGAATTACTGCATATCTTTGTACTGTGAACCGATCCATACAAAATAAAATCCACAAAGACGTAAAATAAGGAACCGTCTCATACATAACACGCTGATATAATTTGATGACACAGCGGCGAAGCATGCGTCAGTTAGTAAACATTTACGCCGCAGGTTTTTGTCAGTCCATTGTGGACGCCATTGTCTTGTCCTAACTATCTGTTGTGGTAGACTTATACATATTATGATTAGGACGATATTATTATGTACGCATAACGTCCCTTGCGCAGGAAAATTTGCGACGGTGGATAATTAACAAAGGTGCTATTTAAAAAATATTAGTCATAGTCGGAGAAATGCAAGGGATTAGTCATGCAACGAAAGGTACTGAGGTATAGAATGAGAAGTAACTACCTTCGAAACTTTTCTCGGAAAGGACCAAAAATTATTAAAAGTCGTGGTCCTGTGCGAAATCTTTCAGTCACAGCTCGGTATGTGAGGTGTGCCGGCAGCGGCAGTACAACTCGTTATCGTAGCGATTTGATGTTTTTTCAGGCAAAGTGGTAGTGTAAGACATTTGAGACTCCATGCTTGTTATTTACGTGAAGAACATTATCCAATAACCTATTAACTTTTTACACGACCTCAACAAACACTTGTCATTCCCATTCTCAATAGTTTTTGCTGTTAAGCGTGTGCGCATTGTTGGGGGGCCATTGTTTATCCGTATCAGTTGCACAATGAACGCTATCTGTCACCTCGGAGCATTGTTCGAGTGATAAAAACGAGTCGCAAAGAAAGGGAAGGTTGTATTGAAGTTCAATTGATAAGGATCTCTGGTAATGCTTGACAGGGTTCCGCAGTTTTGGAACAACTCTGCAAAAACTTCGCCAAGCATTTTATGAGTCAGTTTTTATGTTCTAAACGGTAGTCCTAAACACTGACGATATATTTTATATGGAGGGCGTGTTTAAAGATAAGATTAGAAGAAAAGAAAGGCAAACGTGTCAGATTTGAACTGATATTATATCCAAGGGATTCTGGATTTAGAAAACAACTCTTCTACAAGACTTTGGACTACGATTGACTGGGATTTTGCAGCTATTTGTTGTACTTATAGCGGCGGTACGCAAACTGGCGGAAGAAAGGACCAAATATGATTTAAATCTCCATACAAAACAATTGCATGTGTTGCTAGATTCGTTGCAAAGGTACTTCTAGGGATGTTATCAGTTTCCATAAATACAAATAGAAATAAATCATACCTATAAGGAAAAATAATATGTATCTTATCCCTATGTACACAATACATAACATAATATTATGTACAAAACCACATAAATGTTTATATTGTGATAAGTAAGCAAACCACTTGTCCCTGCAGAGGAGATAATACTTTGTTGTATGACAATTAGAAAAATAACCTTTAGAACTGCTTAGACGTGATAAAACAGGAATTTTTGGAGCATACACAATACAGGGTATTCAGCAGAAGGTTGAATATACAAAAATGGCGGATCCGTGGGGCCGTCTACTACGTGTTCAGGGTCCAATAACAAGACCCAGGACAAGGGATTTTTTAAATGATGATGTTTTTTTTTTAATAATTGTAGAATCTAATATGTAAAAAAAAATTGGTTCGTATATTAATGAATTTCACTTTTCGCAAATTTCCTTCGCAATCCTTTCGGTGAAAAAAGTCCCAGGCAGTTAAAATTGGCGAATTGTTCTAGTTGATTTAAAATAAATTGTGCATATTGCATACCGTTAGATTGGGCATGAACCAAAGATGTTTTCCTAAAATTAGAACTGCTCTACCACTGTTAGTTTTTTTTTAACGCAGTTCAAAGTCGGGCTTTCGGTATTTATTTTTGATTTGTTTGTAGTCTAGGGGCTCGTATTTACTTTTCTAGCAATCATCTACGTCAAATACGAATTTTATAAGATTCTACAGTTACTTTAGATGAAAATAAAAATAAATGTTTGCCAGTTTTGTTGTTTTTAAATGAAATTATTGACATTTGAAGTTTTGGCAACGACAAATTACGAAAAAAAAAACATAAATAAAAATCCTTAGGCCTGGGTCTTGTTATTGGGCCTAAAAACGTAGTAGACGGCCCTACGGTTCCGTCATTTTCGTATGTTCAACCTTCTGTCGAACACCCTGTATAGATTAAAGTTCTAACTACTTATGACTTTGTTCTTTGCTTCCTTTACTTAAAGATAAGCAGTGAACCTTTATTTAAAGATAAGGTTCTAGTAACTTTTATTACTGCTAAATTGCTAACATCCATACAGCCTTCACAACCTCTGGTGAGCTGGAAGTTTTCTTTATTTATTTACTATCTTTACCCGCCCCGACTTCGCACGGGTAGCACTAAACCCTACCTACCCACCCTACCTACCCTAATTTTCTCACCGTTTAAACCTTCCCTGGACTATGAAAAACATTTCAAAACCAAAATCAGCTAAATTGGCCCAGCCGTTCTCGAGTTTTAGCAAGACAAAAGAACAGCAATTGAATTTTTTAAATATAGATTACAACAACACCTAAGGTTCCCCTAATGCATTCTAGTTAAAAATTTCTATACTTTCTAGTTATTAAGTTGTGAGTTTAAGCCTTGCTTATTGCACTATTAATGAGGAGAGTACCCCTAGGACAAGGATATTTAGCCTTTAGTTCAAAAGTTTACCAGATAAACCAACATGGAAGACAAAGAAACTCACTCTTAGATTATCTTTAAAACTAAAATAAATCCAGGAAATCCCAGACCAATGGCAGCCTAAATATAAGTTTTAAAACATCATTTTCTTAGTTATTATTAGTGGTCATCTCGGTAGTTATACCCTTCCTAGCCATGTCATCTTTCAAGTCCACCCATAATTTTTTTGGTCTTCCTCTACTCTTACGAGCCTAACCCTCAAATCATAAGTATTTTTATTTTATTGGTTCCGAGTCTGTGTGCTTTGGCATAGGCCTCCTCCGAGCCCTTCCAATTCTCCCTATTCTTTGCCTGTCTAGATCATGTCAAAACAGAAGTATTCAACATCTGAAAATATTAAAATCTTCGCCTCACATTAACGTTTACAGTCCTGAGTCATAGTAGTACACTTTCATCCATCTATCTGCGCAAACAGTTAAAGACGAAACAATCTTTATTACGCTGATTATCATATTACAAACATAGATAGAGCAAGCGAATTACTGTAATTATCCACTAATTTGTGATCAATTAACATTAGTAATTATAATGAAATGCTAGAAATTAAATGTTTTAATGAAATTGCGTTTTTTCATGCAGTAAGATGAGAAGAATGTTTTATGATATTTTATAGGATAATTAATATTTTTGTTTGCAAGTCTGCGGGAATGGTAAAAGATGTATTCCAATTTTGGACAGATAGATAGAATACTCTTTATTGTGATCTTTAATATTTTTTTGATGTAGGGAGTGTGTGAATCTGTGAGTGTTTCTCAAAATATTTAGTTATTATATTTTATTATTCTCATAAAGAAATAATATTTCAGTTATCCATCAGCCGTGAAATATTGTGACTAACGCATGAATTAGAGTGTTCAGGAAACACCCATACACTCAAAACATGATAAGATAGTCAACTTCCTCTCCCATTCATAGAATTGTGACATTTTTCAGCTCTGATAAGGATACTGATATTTATCCTAGTCTATTAAGTAAGACTCAAACCAGGCCCATTAGGAACGGGAGATTATGATTTAACATTTGAAGCCTTAGAATGAATACTCAATACAATTATTTCTCAGAAGAGAAGACTGAGAAATAATTTACCGTATTATATTGCATTCACAGATAATGTATTGCTATTGATGCATTAATTACCTAATAATTTCTATATCAAATCTCCAATTCATAAGAGTAAAAATATTCTTTGCTGTGGTATAACAAAATAATTTTTAAGATCTTCTAAATAATGTTTAAAAGGGAGTTTAGAGGTAAATTCTAATTAAATATAAATTCCTGAATAGAATTAGTATTTCAAATTGTACACCTGTTGTTGGCGATAAGAAGGACTTGCGAAATAGAAATGTAAAGAAATTGAATCATCAACACATTATAAAACAATAACCTTGGACTTTCAATGATAGATACAGTGCAAATAAATTGGAAAAACTGGATTGAAAACTATTCAATTAATATTAATGTGAGTCGATAAAATTACTGTAAGCATCTCACATCCACTGCATGGCATACTCAACCAAAACAGAAGTATAAAGCAAGATTATTAGGACTAATTGCATGGAATCTTTGTATTTAAATTTATATTCATCTCTCTGAAAATACTCTTTGTTACGGAACTAGTAACACAATGAATTACTTGTGTCAATATCAGACTGTTATAGGGCAAAGTCTGGTAATGTGTTTCCCAGTAACTGGGTTGTGGAAGTCAGATAGGCAGTTGCTCCATGAAAAATACTGGTGAGCAGTTAGAATGGAAGCCGACCTCAACATAGTTGGGAAGGATTCAAGATTCTGCTGTGGTATGGAACTAAATGCTCCTGGTTTGCGCCTTTCAGATTTAACAAACACTTCTGCATTAAATTACAATTAAAAATATTTTCTACTACAACTTGTACAAGATGCCATAACAATGAAAGCCTTAATATTTGTGTTATTTTGACAGTGTGAAATGTTATAATATCTTATCAAGAATTATTATACTTTGGAATTTGGATAAAAACAAATAACTTGGGGATTATGGCTGATCTCATTAGCTAAAATTGGTATTCAAAACTTTATAATGGCTCTCGTAATGTTCCTAGCTTTTAAAGTTCTGGTGCAAAGGTCTCCATTTTGTGTAATTAAGGATACATAAAAAGTGGATTGAATATTTAATTACAATAAAATATACTCACAAACTACAAAGCTTGTATCTTAAAACATGATAAAAGATTTTAACAGATTTTAAGTCAAAAGTGTAAATTTCTCATGAAATACCCGCCTAATTCGCACTTTCTAAGCAGTCAATCTGGAATTATATTCCGAAGTAGTTATTTATAAATCAGCAAAGTGTGACTAAGCGTCTCAATATAATATTTCCAGTGTTAAATTAAGAGTAAATTAGCAAATATTTTTTAATTTTAATCTGTGAGAAATGAGTAAACTGTTCAATGAAATAAACTCACCTTATTGTGTGGCAGTACTATGAAGGCGCCTCCTCCTGCAGACTCGACGATTATAGCCAGAAACTTAGGATTCACCGCACAGAACGTAGAGTCCCAAGAACTTTTTGACACTCTTATATTATCATAACATTGCTCACGTTTCAGAGCCTGCCCGTAAACGTGGCGGAACTTAGAACTGCGCACCACCCTAAACGACATCTGTAACGCGAAAAGTAACCAGTTAACAACAATACAAACAACAACTATCCGATTATTTCACTTATAACATAACCTATACGCCACTTTGACCTATATTTTGACACTATAATTATTAAAGAACTCCAACTCACGTTTAATTAAATAGAAGAAATGATTATTATTACACTAGAAAATGCAATGAAAACATTTGAATATAACACAATTGTTTAAAAGAAAATAAAACTGAGAGCTACTAAGGATCGAAGGGAGGACGGTTGGGAAAACGAGCAAACTCCATATTTGGTAATGCCTGCAGCCACTACTTTTAGTGATGAGAATCTCGTTTTAAAAGTAAAAAATTATGATGAAACGGCTATTTATATTGTTAAAATTTGTAGAAGAATTATTGAAGTGCTACAAATAATTATTAAACTTAATTTAAAGCTAATTTTTTAGTTTACTTTTATAGAAATTATTCGTTATTTTTGAACGCAACTCTTAATTGTCAAACAACTGTCAAAATGACATACTTTTGGATGCATTCGTGGTTATAAGATTATAATCGTTTTATTTTCAATCCTTGCAATTTATTCAAACGTTTTCATGAAAAAGTAATCAGTCCTCTTGAGTAAAATCATTATCATGTGCACTTACTTTAGGAACATTCAATCGAGCTCTTTCGGTATATTTGGATGCCTTTGGTGTTTGGGCATGATAACTGTGGCAACGTTCTCGCCCAACTCGTTTGGCCACAGGGGCTCTTTTGATATCGGGGCTTGTAAAACTGTTATGTCTTTTGACATTGTCCTACAAAATAAAATAAAACAATATATGTAGTTACTGGAATCAGTACCTAAACAAATACAACGCATGCTAAATATGAAATAGCCACGAAATATCACTCACCCTGTCCACAGAATCTACTTCCATTATAAAAATAAAATATAACGACTACTTTAATTATGTGAATAAGTGATAATGAGTTTATTACTTAGATTTAAAGAACGTATGAACACGAACGAAGAAGAAGTTAGTATAAAAATTGCTTATTGTAATGAATGATGATAAATGTAATGAAAGAGAAGGTAGTTGAAAAAAAAAAGCATTTCAATCATCTTCTAATTTGAGGTCACATTTTTAAATTAAGAAACTGCTGTTAGCTTAATTTGTAAATATATAATCTTATTCATTAGGAAGTTTGATTGAATAAATATCATATTCATTTTTTTTCTATTTATATAATTTTTACTGTTTGGACTTCATCCGATTTTGACATCTGTAAACTACTTGTCTGACAGTGACATATTATTTTATCTGTGGTAGTTCTAGTAAATAGAAGAATCGTGGAAATCGACGATTGCCGAAAATCTGTGAATTTTATTACATTTTATTTATTTTCCGATTATAATACGCACAACATACAATGTTTTAATTCGATTTTGTTTTGTATAGTGATATTTTAAAAGAATAATCATGGAAGCTGCAGTTTCAAAGGTAAGAAATCAATCATATTTTCATGATTTTTTTGAAATTTTCTATTGCATTCTTATAAACTATTTTTGGATTTTATTAGGAACGCGGCTATTGAATGCCTTAAAGCATAACGAGAATTTGCGAAATTATATTTTTATCCAATTCAAGATACAAAAACGAGTTAGTTTATTCACATAAGTTCCAAAAATGAGTGTTTTTCATGGTTTGCTTGTGCCGAATTCCTATTTTAGTGGTCCATTAAATACCCTTTAATTTTTATTTACCTCATATTCTATAAACCTACTTAAAGTAAATGTATATTATTTGTTTACATTCAATTTCTTCATTGCACCATAATTTATGTGGTATTTGAAATACTTAATTACATAGCAAGTAATTAATTTTAAGCTCGATGTTATTTTCTTCTTACTCAAAGCTATGTCAAGCACTAGAAATATTCTATCTCTTATCACCTTCTACTGATTTATAGGACTTGAATAAATCATCTTGAAAGTGTTTAATTTGCTAGTGATGTCACTCTATGATTTCTCTTTTTGTAATCTTTGCCTCATCTGATGTCTCTTATGTAAATGATTGAAAGTGTGTCTAAATTTCATAAGTATTATGAATATGTTGACCTTTTGTCTTGTATACTTCCGTGATGATGAATGCTATGTCTGTGACATTATCATATATTCAATAAGTATATATTTTAATTAAAATCAGCATGCTCCTACCCTTATCCCAATATATTTAGGGGCGGGCAGTGCCATTCATCTTGTTCTTTGAAACCTCTCAGTATTTTCATACTAAAAATGAAGTTAGGTTTTAGTATAGTATAATATTGTGGACCTAGCAGGACTTTCTAACCACAGTATCCTGGAATCATAAACATCCTAACTAATATTATAAATGCGAAAGTGAGTTTGTTTGTTACGCTTTCATGCTAAAAACGGCTGAACGGATTTGGATGAAATATGGCACATGGGTAGACCATGACTTGGATTAGGACATAGGATACTTTTTATCCTGATATTCGCATGGGATCGAGACTTATGTGGGTAAAACAATGGGGCGCAGCAAATTTTTTAATATTTTTCCTGCTATTTTAGGTCTTTAAAAAATGCCCATCTTGTACTGTTTATGCACTGATGTACCTATTTACTTACATACTTTTACTGTTTATGCACTGATGTACCTATTTACTTACATACTTTTACTGTTTATGCACTGATGTACCTATTTACTTACATACTTTTTGTTGTATCTATACTTGGAAATCTTCTTGACAAATAAGATTTGTACAAATACCCCACATGTGTAATAATATCACATTAGTGTAAGGCTACCTAGTGCTTATGCTATTCATGAAATAAAACAGTGAACTGCCTTATTATTGTTTTAAAGAACATAATACTTTTTATACAAAAAAAAAGTATTGTTCTTCAAATAAGTCTGGTTGTATAAGTTGTTATTCTTGAATTCTTCAAATGTCAAGTTCATGATAAAAAATACTCCAGTTATCATCCAATCTTGTCAAAATATTGCTTTATCTACCTAAATAATAGCATATTTATAACTTATTTAGCTTGTTTTAGATGTATGATGTACTTGAATAATTTGATAACGCGCTAGGTAACAAACATGTTGTTTTAAAACATTATCTTACTTCTGTCTTTAGCTCCATTCAATTCAGTTAAATCCCACACATCAAACATATTTACATTAGCCCAGCTGCTTAAAGAGCAGGGTACCAGTTATCAGTAGTCAAGTTCCAGAGTGAAGAACCTCTTATCAATTTGCACTATGACCAGGAGTATCACTTTCTGTATTAAGCCCTTTACCCTACTGCTTCATTACATTTTTAACTTAATATTAGTTAACCCAATAAAATAATACCTGGAAAGATATGGGGGAGGCCTTTGCGCAGAAATGGGATATTCAAGGTCAACACAAAACAAAAAAATGGGATATTCAAGGTCAACACAAAACAAAAAAATAAAATTGACCCTCAAATGGCATTATGAATGTTGTAGTTTAGTACTAGCTCTGCTGAATGTAATTAAAATAAAAATAAAACCATAATTTTTCACTGCTGTGGAATGGTATTTTTCATAAGCCCTTACTGTCTGTATACACAGGGTGTAAAAACCCTATCACTAAGCCGTCATCTACGCATACATCAAACTTATGACATTGTACTTACAAAAATAATTGCTGGGATATGACTTTTATTTTTTATGTGAAACATCCCTGTTTACGGTAGCGCGCAATGTAACGGGAGAGGGTATTTAAAATAAGTAAAAAGGTTTAAAAATTGTTTCCGTAAAAAAAATTAAAAAAAAGTTGGAACTTGACCTTTAATATCTCCGTAACCATTCCCCGATGGTACGGAAAAAAGAACCCGATTATAATGACGGGAAGAACAAGGGTCTCTCGGCTTCGTTATGCGTCTTTTTACACTCGGCAAATTTTTCTCTAAATCAATCAGACAAGTAACTTAGGCCCGTATTACTCAAAACTTGAGCATTACTTATTACTTAAAACTCGTTTAAAACCTTTTGATTGATTGAAACTAGTTTCAAGTAATGCTTGAGTCTTGAGTGAGGTTCTGTAATAATACGGGCCTTAGCTCTCGTTCGCACCGACGACGTATATATGTATAAATATCGCGTTGGGATTTTACCACGCACTGGATTTTGTTGAAGATCCAACGTGTTAGGAACTTAGGACACAATCGTCCCAGCGCGTTGAAATTTTATCGCGCACTGGATTTTCAACTCTCGGTGCGTTGAGGATCCAACGTGTTAGGACGCACTCGTCCCAGCGCGTTGAAAAAACATACTGCTGGATTTTCAACACTCCGCGCTAAGCAGAGCGTTGAAAATCCAGTGCACGTAAAAAATCACCGCGATATTTTTTGTCCGTGCGAACGTGGGCTTAGTCTTCACTAATCAGACTCACCTGCATAATGTTTTCAAACTTTCCAATGTCGGTGTAGTAAAAAAGTCGGTAAAATTACTTTCAAGGCCTTTTGCAAATGCGCATCCACTACCTGTTTATTTATCATTAAGCATAGTTTTAATGACTGTAAAAAAAAACCATTATGTTCTAGTTAATTTTACCTTATCTGTACCTATAATCGTAATTGCTTCTGCCATTTTTGGTATTTTTCCTGTCATTAACGATAAAAAAAAATAACTTAGTTCAAGTTAGTTTTTCGTTGGTTGTACCGTGTTCCTTCCATGTGGCTAGGATTCGCTGTGATGGATCAAAGAATTAGAGTAAGTACATCATTAACTCTCATACTTACTTGTTAGGCGCAGAGCAGACGATGGACAATTTGTCCTCGGACAATTATTTGGGATCGTATGAAAATCTAACGCGCACGTAAGACAAAATGATTCCAGCACGCGTAGCATGACAAGAATAGACAAAATGACAGATAAACAATCACAATCTGTCATTTTGTCTATTCTTCCGTCGACAAAACCAGTTTCTACGGTGGTCATGCAAGACTTCCATACGATTCCAAATTGTCCGTCTGCTCAGCGTCTTTACATCACTACAAATCGTAACCACTAGTCACCCATCATCCCTGCTTTGCGAGGTTTTTACGACTTTACAAAACATCGGTATTTCTTTATTTTATGTAAGGCGAGCACTAAACGATGAATGAATCATTTTGACGGATATCCATTGCTTATTTGCTTCATATGTTCGAAAAACTTGTCTGCGCAACAATGTAAATAACGCAATGAATGTTCTTGAACTGTCAAAATGACACAGGTTGTGATTGATCGTGTTTTACGTAACTACGGTGCAGATTTTGCTCACGCGAAAACATGGGCCTTCAATGATATTGCGTAAAAATAATGGATCGTTGGAGTGCAAGGGTTATTTCAATATAGCGCAATATAAATATTGTGCAAACTTATTGTAGGTGTAGGGACCGCCTTAGTTTAATATCAATGTAGATAGGAATATAAATATAAAATTTCCGGAATACATTCTCTAAATGATGGTGAAAACCGCATCAAAGTCCGTTGCGTAGTTCAGAAGAACAACAGACAGACACGCAAACCAACTTTAATTTTATAATTATGTAGGTATAGATTGGACACAGATAGCGAACTGCGGCGTAGTTCAGTCCTACGTTTAACTTGGTGCTATGACCGCGACTAATGGCAGCTGCGTGGATGAGGTGAAACGGCGTATGACGCCGTAATGGCGCCCTGGGCGGATTTTTCTCCGCTCTTGGAGAGTAGAGGGGCAAAAATTTTCAGCACTCCGCTTAGGTTTGCGTTTGTCTATTCAGACAGAAATAGGAGTTACCTACTTTGTCGTCTTATGCAGAAAAGTTAGAGAATTCTGAGAATGTACGATTTAAGAGCAATCGAAGGGAGCTCAACAATTTTTTAGGTCTTCTAACTCTAAACGAACTAAAACAAAAGTACTCTGCGTGTGCTAGAGGCGAAGGAGCGCCAAATCACGGCGCCCTTTCACCTCCGGCACCCTGGGCAATCGCCCAGTCACGTCCTACCGCTGGAACGCTGGCCATGGCTAGAGGGGCAATAGACGAGCTAAAAAAATATGAAGGAATCGCATCATAACTAAGGCTACTACGAGTAAGAGGAGGCTCGTCCATATTCCCCATATTTCTGTACGCAGCGAGACGTGGACGTTACGAGAACTGGAAAAGAAAAAAGTAGATGCTCAAGAACTGCGATGCTGGAGAAGAATGCTTGGGGTATCACGGAAAGAATTCCGCACAAACATCTTCATACTCCAAGAACTCGGCATAAAGCACTAGTACAGTCTCGAATACTGAATTTTTTTGGTCATGGCTTTAGGCGGACTATTGAGGTGGACCGATCAAATAAAGGCTGCGATCGGAGGACGCGCTAGACTGTCATGTAACAGAACCAGATGGAGAGAGATCTTGAGGCGGGCAACGATTACACCTGCGATTGGATACAGTTCATCGTGACCACGACCTCTCAGTCAAGAGCGAAGCGAAGAAGAAGAAGAAGATTCGCTAAGCCCAAGAAAAGTCTCTTGGTTCTCCGAGCTGCGTGAGATTCGACCTTGCTCCTCCGCCAGCTGCGCAATAGTTGTCTTACATATTCAATGAGATAATGTTTTAATTATTACCTAAAAACGGTACATTGTAGTGTAAGAATTACATTGCAACGACTTACTAATGGTTTTACGTCATTCGTGAATATCCTACCTAAGACCTTAGAGTACCTAGACAAACTAGGAAACCAAGATGTGTTCAAGACAATTACATGTAATCGTGCAACCGTCGCAAGTAGGTTCATCAAACAGTGTTTCAGTCTATTATTACCTAAACCTGAAATTTGTTGCGTCAGCCATGATAAGTCTAGTTTCTAGTTTATCTAATCTTCGTGTCTTCTAATCAAAATTTTCTGTTATTAGTAGAAATAAAATGAATTTTTATCTGGCTAAAACGACATCAATCTGATAAGTAATTAATAATGTAATGGTGGACTGGACTGTAATAACTTTGTTTGAAGAAGAAATGTTTTAGACTAACGAGCCATGTGCCTAACGGGATTTCCCATGGGCAAAAATTACGAACTTCCATACAAATTTTTATGCCCAATTTAACGCCCTTAGGGGGTGAATTTTGCCACCAAGGCGCGGGCTTGCGGACGGTGAGCAATGGGTAGCTTGCCGTCCGATAAGGACCAGACCCGGGTCAACGGTGCGTTGTGTTCCACGCGCGCCTCAAAGAGATGTCAGCACAACAGAAGGGGTCTGCTAGGACCGATGCCTGCCGGGGTCGCGGGAAAGTCCGAAAAGGATACCGTGGCCCCTGGCAACGTACAGGCAGTACTGAAGGAACACGGGTGGATTTTAGTTAGTAAGAGTCTGACACGCTCTCCCGCTCCGCCCAGAGCGGGAGAAGTTACATTAAATTAAAAAGGGGTGAATTTTCAAAAACCCCGCAGCGTCTGTCTGTCTGAAAGCGATAAACTAAAAAACTACCGAACGGAGTTTCATACGGTTTTCACCTGTGGACAGTCAGAGTAATTCATGAGGAAGGGTTATTGGCTATTGAACAACACGCTACGACCCTTCGGTTAGGAGCCGAGCAAAAAGAAAAAATACTCCGCAGTAATTCGTATTTCTACACAATTTGTATTAATTGATGTTATAATAACTTCCTGTCACTGTCATTTACCTAGCAAGTAGTCAATCAATCTGCCTAGCCTTTTCCCAACTATGTTAGGGTCAGCTTCCAGTCTAACCGGATGCAGCTGAATGCGACTGCCTATCTGACCTCCACAACCCAGTAACTGGGTAATACGATAACCCTTGGTAAGACTGGTGTCAGACTTTCGGGCTTCTGACGACCCGTAACGACGACTGTCAAAGATCCACGAATGACAGCCGGGACCAACGGCTTAACGTGCTCTTCGAGGCACGGAGGATTCTCGGTATGTAAAGATGGTCCCCCGGCAAGCGTAGCTTAACCTGATGGAACAACCAGTGCGGCTGTTGTTACTTAGCCACGAGCTCCTACCTAGCAAGTAGTACTCGTAATATACGAATTTGTGTGGGGTAGGTATGTAATGTACTACCACAGCTAAAAAGCGAAAAATAACTTTAGTTTCAAAAGCCGGTGGCAAAAAAAGAAAACAGGTACAAAACTAAAGACACCGACTTCCGAAATTAAATTTAATTTTTCACCTAAGTGGTGTTTTTCTGGTCGGTTGTTTTTTATGTAAAAAAGTTGTTTTTACACTAATAATGTTCCACATATACTACCATTGTTGGCGTAGAAATATAAAAAAAATATAAAAGTTAAGCACATTCAAATCATCACTAAATTAATTAAAATGTCAAAAAGTAAAATAAAAATTAATTTGTTATGTCCAAAATACAAGTTCTAAAGTCAAAGTAATACAGTGATATTAAGATTAATTGCAATGTCAGAAAATATAATTAAAATGTCAAAATAAACAATGTTATGTCAAAATAAACAATGTTGTCCAAAATATAAGCTCCATAGTAAAGTAATAATTATAGATATTATGCAAAAATACTAATAACATAGAATATTCATTACAATATCAAAAATTATGATTTAAAAATTCATTATCTGAATAAAAGCACATCTCTAATAGCCATACAAACATTTTACATTTAAATTTATAATAATAATAATAATAATATATTTATTCACAAATTTGAGACAACCATACAGAGTAACTTAATAATAGACACAAAATAAACAGATCGTTGAACGTGAAATGGTACACTGTAAATATGTTGGTTTGGCTGTCTTTAGACTGATTCGCCCTATCCACTCGTACTAGTATAAACTGTATCACGAGGGGATAGTCTTCCTCAACCCTAGAACAACAGGTTCCCACAAGGTTCCAGTTAGTCACATAGCAGCAGTTTAATTACGTACTGTATAGGTAATTATATTAATTAAGTTATAAACGATAATAATTGTCTGTGTTTGGGTGTATGTATATGTGTATATGTTTTATGTATGTGTGTATTTCTGTATGTGTACAGTTAAGAGTGCTTTATTATTTATTTATTTATTTATGTGCCTTGATTATAACAACGTTCTAAAGTAGTTTTTCAGTGCTGTCGTAGTCTAGTGCTTTCGAATATCTTTCAATAGCTTTTTTGCATGTATGGCTATCAAGATTCTTCAATTTTAGATCTTTGCTTATTTTGTTGTAAAGGCTAGGACCGAGATAATTGTGAAATTTATGTGCAAAAGATGTTCTAAATTTGGGTATGTTATAAACTATATCTAATCGCCGCCTCTTAGCAAAGTGCGGTTTTATTTTATGCTGTGCCATGATCTGTTGCTTAATGAATAATTTTCTCACCGTAAGGACTCCTAGTTCTGAGTAAAGTAGGTGTGTCGGATAAGTGTACTTTTTGCGAGAAATTACTTTAAGTACTATGCGTTGGGCTCTTTCGACAGACAACATGGTTGTTTTTGAGGTTCCACCCCACACATTCAGGCCGTACACCAGTATGGATTGGCATAATGCTAAATAGATTTTTATTAATAGCTTAATGTCACATGCATTTCTAATCGTTTTAAAAACATAAATTAGCTTTCTTGCGTGATTATTTATCTTAATGACGTGTTCTTTCCAGTTTAAGTTTTGGTCTACTATAACACCGAGATATCTTATGGAATTGGTTCTGGTGATTGGGTTACAATGACAAGTACTTCGATTGTTGCAATGGTGAGTTTGTATAGTTATTGCGTTAGAAGGCGGTTGAGTTCTACTGTTAATTGTGAATGTAATATATTTCGTTTTGTCAAGATTAAGTGTCAAAAGATGATTGTCCAGCCACGATGTTACTAGAGCAAAACCTTTATTTGCTGCTTCGGTTACATCTTTCCACGAGTTAGAGCTGAATAATAAAACTGTGTCATCTGCAAATGTTATTATTTGACCATTTTCTAGAAGCAAATTGCAGAGGTCATTAATATATATTAAAAACAGCGTAGGACCCAGTACACTGCCTTGAGGCACTCCGAAGGTGACATTTTCCTCATGGCTTATACTGTTATCAATTTTTATAACCTGTTTCCTGTTTGTCAAGTAATCTTGGAAAAGTTGGAGAGGTATTCCTCGAATTCCTAAGGTATCGAGTTTGTTCAGGAGGATGGGTATAGAGACGGTGTCGAAGGCCTTTGCTAGGTCTAGGAATATGCCTAGAGACTTCTGTCCCCTATCCATGTTTTCGACTACATACGAAGTTAGTTTGTGAAGAGCGTCAGCGGTTGAAATTTTTTCCCGGAACCCGAACTGATTACCCGAGATAAGATTATGAGTTTCCAGATAGTGTTTTAGCCTCTTATTTATTAGTTTCTCTAGAATTTTTGAAAAACTAGGTAGCAATGAGATCGGTCTATAATTTGACACCAGAGTTTTGTCTCCTGTTTTATATATAGGAATGGTGACAGACTTTTTAAGGGCATCTGGAAAGAGTCCCTTTGAAAAGCAAGCATTACATATGTGTGCTAGTGGTGCAATAAGGAAATCCACTGCTCTTTTAATAAAAAGCGTAGAGACACCGTCCCGTCCCGAGGAATTCTTAGCTTTTATGTTAGCAATTATATCTTTAATTTCAAATTTGTCTGTTGGGAGAAGCATGAAAGAGTTTAGGGTTCCGCAATTCGGTTTTGGTCTACACAGCCTGCTCAGATCTGTCTCATTTGTGAGGGTCCTGGACAGGATGGTGTTTGCCAAATTTCTACCGACATTGACAAAGTAACTATTTATGTTATTTAACGCGTCCTGGTGTGTTGAGTAAGTGGAAAAAAGGTCTGTTGGCATTTTTGGGTAGCTGTTTAAATTAGCCATTTCTTTTACTAATCCCCATTGTTTTTTTATATTGTTACTAGACTTATCTAATTCTAATTTAAAATATTTGTTTTTAAGGTTTTTTTGTAGATTATTACATGTATTTCGGTAGCGCTTGTAAGTTATGGTAAGGGTTGGGTTTTCTGGGTCCTTTCTTAGTTTTTGGTGTAGTTGATCGCGATTCCTCATACATCTACATAGACCTGGTGTAATCCAGGGCTTAACGATTATTTGTCGCCTAGGCTGTTTGACGGTGTTTGTGTGATTCGAAAGGATGTCTGTGATGGTTTTCAAGAAGATGTTCATCATTGCGTTTGGGTCATCATTGTTAAATCTTTCTTCCCAGTCAATCTGTTTCAGGTCTCTAATGGCAGCATCGTAGTCGGTTTTTGTATGGAAGGGTTTCTTTTTGGGTCTATTATTCATTTTCAGAGGTAGTGATAACATAACACTCGAGTGGTCAGTTAGGGTTGAATTACAAACTATAGTCAACGGTTTTAGTTTTGTTTTGACGAAGCAGTGGTCAAGACAGTTTGATTCTCTAGTCGGTAGAGTGTGGGTGGTAAGAAGGCCGTGGGACGCCAGCAGATTTAAGTATTCTGTAAGTTTAGGATTTAGCTGTTCAAGTTTAATATTAATATTTAAATCGCCCATTAAAACTATGTTTTTATATTGTTTAATACTGGACAAGATTTTATCCAAAGACTTTAAAAAGGGATCTAGGTTTTTGAATGCTGGAGGTCTGTACATTGTTACAACAGCTAAATCGTTGTTGATTGTTGTCACAAGGCAATTTACTTCTTCACAATAATTTGGTTCATAGACCTTCGCGTGTATGCTATCTTTCAGGTATAATACGATACCATCATTTTGATTAAGGTGTGATTTAGTACTGTGAGTTGTGTAGTTTGCCATTTCAGGTATGATCGAATTTTCGGATAGCCAAGATTCTGTAAGCATAATAAGATCGTAATTGATGTCTAGTCTCTCGAGGAGAACAGCAAGCCCTTCATAATTACGGTTTAGACTTCTGATATTTTGATTTAGAACTGAAAACGCTTTTGCACTTGATTTAAAGGCAGCCTTGCAGTGTTCCGGAATGTCAATAGCTATAGCATCGCCGACACTGACTACATCGTCAATGTCATTCGCGATATCTTGTATATCAACCATATTCTTTGTAGGTAGAAACCGAAACAAAATTAGAAGCAATGGTATAGCAGAGACAAATCGTCGGAACATCAAAAGCTGCAGAATATGCTGTATTAAAGGCGAACAATGAAACGCACGAGAGTGTTTTGTGTTTTAGTAAAAATAATGTGTGAGTGTTATATTTCGGTGTGTGGTGAATGTAAGTATTTGAACAGTAGAAAGAACAATGACAGAAATACTTAATTACTAACAGTGTGAACATTTGAGATTATCTATTGGTAACATTCTGAACGCAGATGGGAATTTATAAAAAAATTTGACCGTCATACAACTGGCATTTCTACTATAGAGATGCAGTCTCTGAGGAGGAACTAACAGTTTGCCAGCATTTTTTTTATTCAATCTTTGTGTCGTGGATGTGGATAATGGGCACACTCACACTACACAAATCCTTAAATTAGTTGGTTACGTAGTTTAATACGTAACAGAGGATTTACCTACTATATCAGTATAGAGTTGAGTTGACACAGATTTAATCACTGCGCCTCAATTAAGTTTACATCGTAAGATAAGCTAGTATTGTTAGCGTTTGTCATTGGTATAACTTTATCTATGCGCAAATTGTAAGTATTATACGTGAACGAAATTGTGGTGTTTTTCTTACCGCATAACAAGGTCAAATCATCTGTTTAGCCCTTAGAGTATATAACACTGGAGAAGCCTTACGAACACTTCCCCTCTGTAAAAGTACAAGAACAAATGTTCTAGTACGTTCATAAAATCTACTTTCAAATCGATTCTAGCGCACTTCGTGAATCGTTTTAAAGGCGCGCGGAGCTCCGTGAAAATGCCTATTTGTACTGTTAAATGGTGTAAAAAGCGTTCAAATACGTCAAATTTACCTAAAGAACTGAATAACTTTCCCTAAGCAGTTTTTTTTTTCTAAGATTTAGTCATGTTTTTATTGAAATTTAAAATCCTAACCTCATAATACAATTCGATTTTTCATTCGATTCAACCATGATTCAATATAAAACGTAGCATGAATCGAGTATTTTCCTCACGTTGCTTCTGTGACGTCACCGAGTCTCGCTACATCTCGTTTTTATGTTCGTAAAGATCAAAATACTTTTCTTTTGCATTACGAAAATATACGTCAAATCAGCAAAACTTACACGCACTTGACATGCGATTATGTCCTCTAGTAAAAATGTTAACGAGACTACCGTAGTGTTGAGGTCATGTTTGAAACCAAAATTGACATGTCGATAATTTCCTAGTAAAAATTACTTGGTAATTATTTTTGTTAATTTTTTTTTTATTGTTCAATGTTTTATAATTTGTTTAAGTCCATTGAAGTGTTTGTATATAAAAAAATAAAAAATTGAACTTGATCTAATTTTTTATTGAGATTACTTACTTATTACAAATTTAGTTACTTTTATTTAATTGAAGTTATTTTCTCTTCTTATTAAAATTTAACTATTTTATGCAACAGCTGTTTTATTTCTGGGTTCAAGCAAAATTCCGAATGAATATCGATATCGATAAAAATAAAAAATATGGTACGGACTTCTCTATCCGGGCGAGCAGCTATTGTTATTTTTGACAGTAGCTACCCCGTCCCCCGCAAAAAGTGACAGACTTTTTTGTTCGGAATATTGCGCTTATGGCTTCTCCAGATATATATACTCTAAGGTTTAGCCAATAGGGAATATGCATGAGATTCAAATAAGGGTCAAATATTTTTTTTATAAACTATATTACTTCAGAATTATGCCTCCATCAATATTTTTTTATTATAATTGAATAATGAGCAAGAAATTAATTTTCTAAAAAGTGCAAAAAATCTGTGGGAAATTCAAATACTTGAAAAGCGACGCTATTGGTCAGAGAGAATGTGACGTAACAATCTATGACAACAATGTAATGTCAATGTGTTTTGTAGGAGTTTTTGCGATTCAGTCAGTTTTATTGTGATTTTAGTACACATTTAGAAGTAATACATTTGTTAATACACGAAAGACTCTTTCGAAAATGACTGAAAGCGGTTTTGTGAAAGCCCAATCGGATAGTTTGCCGAAAGCTGATGTTTTCATGATGACCACATTTTTACATCAAATACCGATTTCACGTCTGTTGAAATCAAAGGAGTGCTTTAAGGTAATTAAGTATAACATATAATGATTATTTTATCTTCCACACCTTTTTAAAAAGCATCATAACCTAAAACAAATAAAATAATATAGCTTCGCAAAATATCGAAATCTAGATTGTGTTAAGTATAGAATGTTGTCATAATACTAGGATATTGAAAGCAAGTTGGGAGATAGCATGTTTCTTTTCATAATTTTACACCACTTTCTCTCAGTCTCTCAGGACAAAAAAAAAAACTTTGGTCGGGTGCATTTCATAATGTATTTCTGCACTTAGGCACAATGCAGTATTTGTGTCGGTTTTTTGCATTGTTCTATAGAGGGAGAAGTTGGTTCCATGATGATGTATTAGTCGAAAATAGAAAACACTGTATATTTGCAGCAGAGCACAATACTTCTTCAACATAACCTCAACATTTGACATTTGTTTGTTTGTTGTCATAGACTGTGACATCACCACACCAAGCGCGCCAAAATGGCGTTTAAATAGCCCGGGACGGATGGTTATTTTTAACTTTTTTTTAAAGTACTCTGAATTGCTTTTTTGGCGTTGAATTTTTTTTAACTATTATTTGGCGATGTAAAGTATCGAATAAAAAAAATAAAAAAATACATGTCTATTCCCTATTCCCAACTACTTTGGGGTCAGCTTCCAGTCTAACCGGATGCAGCTGAATACCAGTATTTTACATGGAGAGACTGCATATGTGTCCTTCTCTACCCAGTTACTGGGTAATACGATATTTACTCTTTGGACCCTTGTAAGACTGGCTATCAGACTAAAGGGCTTCTGAGAGCAGTATTTTGTTACACAGTGGAGTTTCTTCTTCTTTCTCAACCCTATTAAAAAACTACTTATTTAGGTATATAATTCATAACAATAGAGTTCAAGTCGATATTGATAAGCAATGACCTATTACCAGGTCAGACATAGGTACGTGCGTGTCGTGCGTCTACTGTTTAGCAGCTCGCTGATAATATGCGAATTCCATGTGAAACTTGCTTCTGTTTAAGATCGCAAAAATTGTATGTAACTAAACTAACATCAAGCTCATTTCTATCCTCATTGGTTTTTTAATCTCTATTGTAATCCTATTAAAATATTTGCTCGTATCCTGATATAATGACCTGCAAAAACACAAAAATCATCACGTATTCGATATCTTAATATTCTGTACTTAAATCTCTACTTATATCGTGTTTTTGCTAATATTTAGTTACGTAATTATAATTGCTGTTATTATCATAACTGCCTTGCTTAAGTCCAAGGTTTGAAACGTCGTTTTTTTGCCACTCTGAACAGCTATAGCTGTTAAAGACGAACCCACGAAGTTTTTAGCAACTTCTCCACTGTATTACTGCTAAGGATTGCATATTTAGCCGGAGTCTGTTTCCCAATAGCTGATCCTTCTAGGCATGCAGGGTACTTTTAAAGGAAACGTGCACCATTGACGACCCCATCATCGCTTACCATCAGATCAGTAAGTGGGCAACCGTATAAATAAAACAAAAATATCTTTATTATTCCTTAATTACAACAAAATTAAGTTCATATAAAGTAAGTAATATTAGTTAATTTATTCATTAACGACCCCTCGACAGGTATCCTCCAGTAATTTTCAGTAATTTCCAGTATTTCCTGTTTTTTGCTTTCACAAGCCATGATTTGCCAAACAATTCCACTATCTAGTCGTACCAACTTTCAAATCTGCTGGTCTGCCTCTTCTTCTCTTTCCGTGTGGACTTTTCCAAGCGGTTGTTCTAGGGCTCCATCTGTCGTCACCTGATCCCGCCCATCTCCACTTCAGTGCTTGAGCGTGTGAAGGGCATGTGACTTGTGTCTTCTTTCTGATTGCTGTGTTTCGTTGTTTGTCTCTTAGTCTGTAGCAGGCAAGAGGTAATGACCTCACCATCGCTTACCATCAGTTGAGTAAGTGGGCAACCGTAAGCCTCTAATACATAGATGAAAATATCCGATCTTTTGAAACCTAACTCAATGGGAAAACCTTCGTTCGTCATGTAAATGCTTTAATTAGCGCGTAAGTGCTACCTACCACTCAAGTGGATGCTGCCTACAAAAATATGCTAGGCATTGTCATCGCACTAAGATAAGCAGATAGTAGGAACTTTGAGCCTTTCAGCAATCAAATAATTACAGGAAGATCTGCTCGTCATCTTGTTTTGTAAATTCAGTCAAGAAATAGCTACAAAAGTTGTTTATCACGGCCAGTTCGCACGTACTAATGTAATCAGCAAGTTGTTTTTAGCTCACCGGTAAAATAAAATAAAATACTATTTTATAACGTACGATAAACAATCACATAATTAATTATCCGTAAGTACTCTATTTATCGTGAAGTCGTCATATTAACAGGTCAAGGATGTGTTCGTTAATGTATTTATAAAGTTGTAACGTAGGTACCAACTGCGTTATGTAAATGCATCACTTGAATAAGATACTCATAAAGTCAAACAGTAAGAATCATCATCATCTTGTTTTGAA
The DNA here is from genome assembly GCA_916701695.1 of Agrochola macilenta. Taxonomy (NCBI): domain Eukaryota; kingdom Metazoa; phylum Arthropoda; class Insecta; order Lepidoptera; family Noctuidae; genus Agrochola; species Agrochola macilenta. The sequence continues at coordinate 18,990,548 of OU753573.1, read as the reverse complement.
GAGTATTTGGGAGTCAAGTTGAAATCAAGACTGCCCGTTCCGGAGGGTCGATTCAACATCGTCTAGATATTTCGATCTCTTTGTAGTCCTAATTTGTATCCTTGCTTGACCGTATACGACGAACATTCGAAGGCCCCTTGTGATGTAAATCCAGGCCGTCCAAACAATTGACCCACTTTCGGGCCTAATTTCAAGAAATAAATCTTGTGTGACTTGGGGAGGTAACTTCTAAGGAGAACTTTTGGTTGAACGAAATTGCTTTTTAGCTCTCCCGGCGTTTTCTGTAACTTATGTTCTGGGAAAAGGGGCGGGGTAGTCCTTCTTATGTATTCATCAACAATTGAAAAGATTTCAATCTTTGAGTAATGAAAAATTATAAGCATTCAAGGTTCCCAAAACAGTTGTATCTATTAGAAACTGCTCGATACAAACATAACACAAATAGAACAATACATTTCTGTCCCAAATTAATCAACAAAATTGTTCCAAGTCTACTCTATTGAAGAATTGAGTGATAGAATGTCAGCGCGGGCACACTTCAATATACCTACTCGGTTACAGTTACCACTCATTTCGATGATAAAATCGAGTGAGTCACTCAGTCACACCATCGCATCGACCTGTCTGATTATTACGTCACGACGTTGTTTGTTTCATACATTAAACTTTGAAGTTAACTTGTTACAAGTTCATTGTATTAACTTCATAATTTGTATCTTTATAGTTATACACACATCAACACGGTCTAGGGATATTTCATACTCAATTAAATAACTCGAAAAGTACTAGCCGCATTGGAATCTTTTATACACCGATTTGTTTGTAATTTATCTCAGACTAATTCCAAATTCAAATTTTTGAAAATTCTTTTGTTTCGGTGGCATAAAAATGTCTTGATGTGTAGGAGAGGGTATTTTCATTTGTGCGAAATTTAGAAAACAATACGAATTACATTTAGTTACAGTTTTTTTTCATTTTTAAACGAAAGATAAAGTTAAAATTGAGGTATTGTAGCCATGCAACGCCAACATTTGACGAGGGCGGAGATGTTACGAGCTGTGGGAATGCTGGAAGCTGGGTCTGTTCAGCGTAATGTTGCTGAGGCCATAGGGACCCACCACAATGTAATTTCAAGATTGTGGACACGCTATCGTGCCACAGGTGAAGTAGCGGAGAGGCACCGGGGCCCAAGTCGCATCACTACCCCCAGACAAGACCGATTTTTGCAAATTACTGCGCGAGCTCAACCAAATGCAACGGCGACTCAATTGGTCCAAAGGCTGCGAGTGGAACACCAAGTGCTTGTGAGTGACCAAACTGTAAGAAGGCGACTGCATGAAAGCAATCTACGCTCTCGTAGACCACTCCGGGTCCCACCTTTGCGGAGAGGCAATCGTGGACGACGATTAGAATGGGTTCGGAACCACGTGGACTGGGGCCGTGAGCAATGGTCCAATGTGCTGTTCACGGATTAATCCAGGTTCGGCTTCCATCCAGATTCACGAAGGACGTGTGTTTGGTGAGTTCCTGGACGATGGAGCCGTCTTCATAACCCTCAGGAAGTTCACCCATACCAAGGAGGAACAATTATGGTTTGGGCAGGAATTCGTCTTGGAGGACGGACGGATCTCGTTTGGGTGCGGGGCAATATGATGGCAGAACGATACGTCCAACAGGTGCTGGGGCCCGTAATCTTGCCCCACAGAACACAAATGGGGCAAGATTTCCTGCTCATGCACGACAATGCCCGGGCACACACGGCGAGAACGGTAGCAGCTTGGTTACATACACACAATGTTAGGGCCTTAGACTGGCCTGCTCAATCGCCAGATCTAAATCCCATTGAGCATGCGTGGGATATGCTGCAAAGAAGAGCTCTGAAGGAAGTTCCTGAAAATCTGGCTACAGAAGATCAACTTTTTGCGCACCTCAGAAGGACATGGGACAATATTCCGCAGCAAGACATTGACAACCTTGTTCTGAGCATGCCGAATCGTTGCCGATGTGTTATGAACATCATGGGCGCTTTCTCAGACTACTAACTTCAAGTTTATAAACACAAATTAAATGATTTTTCTATTTTTTTCAGTTTTTACTCATAAATTAAAAGTTAATTCATATACGGTTTCCGTCTATGCTTCATTTTTTTTCCATAAAATCCTGAAATTTTAATCGAAGTACCTTAACCATTATTAAAAAATGGTAGAATATTAAATAACGTATCTTTTAAATATATACATGTCATATAAATAATTAACACATTGATAGTAATTCGCTTTTTTAAAAATATCCCTAGACCGTGTTGATGTGTGTACTTTGTTTAATTGTCGTGGGAGATTATGCAGATGAGTCTTCTTACAAAGTTATTTACTTAGTTGTTTTTGAATTTGGTCTCCTCTGTTTCTATTAATTATCATCTTCGGCATTTGCCATTTTACTGCTGGACACTGATCCCTGTGATAACCCTCAGCAACTCCTAGCTAGCATGCCGGCCTCTTACTCTACGTTACTATTACATATTCCGAAGGGCCTCCTTAGGAGGACATGCACCTGACACTTCATTTATAGTGACTTAATAAAGTTCTAGTGCGCAGTAGATTTACGGCGATCGTGTCAAGGTTATAGGTAGATGCATGTGGCGATGGTATGGCGTTTTATAGGATTACAATCCTATGCCCGGTGGGATTTTCCATCGGCAAAAATGAAGAACTTCCATACAAATTTTCATCCCCTGTGAAACCCCTTTAGGGGATGAATTTTCGAAAATCCTTCCTTAGTGCTCAGTTTCGCTGACAAGGAATTCTTGTGCAAAATTTCATGCTTCTACTTATATCTATGTTCTAGACCCCGATGGGTCTGGTTGGATGGCCCCGATGGTTTAGGCCGTGTGTCGTCTGTTAGTGTATGAATAAATTTAAGATTTCTTACTAAATAGAAGATACGGTTCATTAGGTGCGACTATCCGTAATGGAGAATGACTGGATTTTATTCTCAACGTTTTTTCGACGAACAGATAGTTCAGGGATTACTTCTGGTATCAAAACAAATCCATTTGCCTTATTTTCATTAGGTACTTATGTTTACTTTCATACTACGAGTATATGTCTGTGATTCAATCTCTGGCGCTGTGTTCTGCTTATTTCTCAAAGGCAAATAGCGTGACTAGGTGTGAGAAATGTAGCTAAGTCATTTCTTGTTTACTGTGTTCATCTGTTATTTAAAACTATTTATTAGTAGGTAATAAAGAAGCTGTAAAACGATACCAATTATGATTATTATAAGTGACATAATTATTATGTCTGAAGTGCTCCTACAGCACTCTTGCTGGTTTACAACGCAATAAAACATTTCTAGGAAGGATAATGTCCAAGGAGTCTGTGCATGTCTATGTAGATTAATCTCACACGTTCTCTAGCCCTATACTACTGAATATTACGCGGACTATTAATATTGTAACTCGTAATGCGAATCTTATGACTAAATCTATAGCTAAATCTAAAAACTAATAAAGCTATATATCTCCTCGGGTTTGTATTTGTTGCTAAAATGCTATAATTATTGTGGTTGTTACAGACAAAACATCGCACGGCGATGGCGATCCTAGCAGTGTGCAACGCTGGCTCGTTGGCAGCAGCCACCAACCTGGTCATCACGCTCAACCCTGAAGACAAGTAAGTTATAGGCCCCGTTCACGGCCTCGAGCGATGCGACTTGCAATAGCCACACGCGCCCGTGTCTCTTAATAATTTATTATTTATTTTTAATTTATTATTTTTATTATTAGTAATTTATTTTATATAGAGCATCGAAGTCATCAATTGTCGATCTGTCGAATGTCGTACAGTCATATATAACAATATCTTGTAGCATGTTTCTAGCATTAACTCTGTATAATCATGACATAGGTCTTTAGATCTTATACATACCTATAATAAATTAAATTCACTTCATGCCTGTCTGTGCGTCCGCGTTGTTCTCATAAGCTACCCAAAGGATTTTGATGCCATTTTCGCCATCATATAGGGAGATTCCGGAAGGGAACAGAGAGGGAAAAGAGGGAACTTACACATAATAAAAAAATCTGGATGATTTGTCAAGTCGTAAAAACTGTGCTAATCAAGAGCGGGTCGCTAGTTCCTTTATAATTACTATACATAACAGTCCGGAAGTAGTGACTGCGCAGCATGCATAGACAGGTGTGACTGCGTGGCATGCATAGACAGGTGTGACTGCGTAGCATGCATAGACAGGTGTGACTGCGTAGAATGCGTAAGTCGGGTTATAATACGGGTCACACAAATGACGTCATTGACAGACAGACGGGCAGTTCCGGAAGGGATGACAAAGGATGTATATTAATCATATTACTATGACTTTGTAAGAGTACCTGTTTGTCATGCGAACTATTGAGGATAATGGGGACAATAAGGGGTGCTACCGTGTTTCACATTGTTCGGACGGCATGAATTGGCATGGTTCGGCACAGGCCGGGCGGCAAAATCGAATGTATATTTTGCCGCCCAGCTGTGCCGAATCATGCTGACCCGAACTAGTGTGTAGCACGCTTTACGCTTGACTGTCTTGTTTTGTTAGCCCGTATCGGGTATACATCCAAATGGAGACCCGATGCGGGACTTTGCCCCGAATTAGGACACTCGACACGTTATTTGCTCAGACAGGCTTGACGAATTCGTAACTATGGAATTCCACGACGAAGCTGGGGAAGAACGAGAAGCGTAGGTAGGTACTTATAAAAAAAAACATGGATGCCTAAAGAAGGACGAGTGACATGGAAATCTGTGTGAAACTGCAATTATTTATTTACTTAAGGCTTACCAACTAAACACATACACATAGTTAACCCGCAATTTTTGTCATAATTTAGCAGGGACCATATTGGTTACCCATTGAAAGGGTTTTCGATAGGGTTTTTCTAAGCAGTTAGTTAAAAACCCATACGATGTGGGTAACCCTTTAGAACGGCTTAATTTAAGCCATTCAAATTTTGGTTACCCATTGAAAGGGTTTTCGATAGGGTTTTTCTAAGCAGTTAGTTAAAAACCCATACGATGTGGGTAACCCTTTTGAACGGCTTAAATTAAGCCATTCAAAAGGGTTATACTTTGAACTCTTTAAACGATAATAGCGTAACATTCCGACTCGCAGCAATGTAATATGTTCTCTCGATGATGGGCATAGGTTGCAAAATGGAATAGCACGCGTTAAGCGGCCGCGGCGGCGCCTTTGTGCTTACTTACCGAGCGGCTTCTAAACAGGGATCTTTGATCATTATTGCATGTAAAATGCAGTTCATTTTAGCTTTGCTGGCCGGATATTGAAATTACGTATTATTATGATTTTTTCATGTCCGTACTTGTTTATTACTTTATTGCAGGCATTTGCAGGGACCGTACAATTGTAATTCTTGCTGTTTGATTTTTTGAATCCGGACGTCTTTTGCGATATTATTAGTCAGTGCGAATTTCAGAATTTTGAACAATCTATAAAGTGCCTAAACCAAAACGAGATGCGGTACATCGCTATTATTAATACATCTTCTATCTATACATATAAAATGCTTTGTCCTGAATGACTGACTGACGGATCAACGCACAGCCTAAACCGCTGATCGTAGAGACCTAAAACTTGGAGGGTGTGTTCTTTGTATGACGTAGGCATCCGATAAGAAAGGATTTTTCGAAATTCTACCCCTAAGGGGGTGAAAAAGGGGTGCAAAGTTTGTATGGGACGTGATTCCTTGGTCCAATCTACTTCAAATTTTGCATAAACATTCTTTAACAGAATTAATGGAAGACCTGTTTCATATTTTATTGAAATTCATCTCCTAACGGGGTTAAATATGGGTAAAAAGTTATTTTGGGACTGATTTGCTTCCAAGTTGATATCAATACTCCTTAGTGCTTTTGATTTAAATTACATTTTATTTTGACACAATGTTTGAAAAGTCAATCCGATTTTATTCAGAAAATGTTGAACTCACATAAAGGCTTGGTGCTTGCCTCAGAGTAATTACTCTAAGGTGCTTGCAATGCAAATACTTTTTAAAATTGGAAGGTCTCGAAAGTCACCGTACTATACATATTAGTACCGCATTTGAAGGTTTCTAAGCTTTACATAGGTCTGTATTTATTCCTAGGATTCCCCTCAAATCAATCATTCTGCCTAGTCTTTTCCCAACTATGTTGGGGTCAGCTTCCAGTCTAACCGGATGCAGCTGAATACTAGTATTTTACATGGAGCGACTGCCTATCTGACCTCCACAACCCAGTAACTGGGTAATACGATACCCCTTGTTAAGACTGGTGTCAGACTTTCGGGCTTCTGACGACCCGTAACGACTGTCAAAGATCCATGAATGACAGCCGGGACCAACGGCTTAACGTGCTCTCCGAGGCACGGAGGATTCTCGGTATGTAAAGATGGTCACCCATCCACTGACCAACCCCGGCAAGCGTAGCTTAACCTGATGGATCGACCAGTGCGGCTGTTGTTACTTAGCCACGAGCTCCTCATTCCTAGGATTCCTAGGATTAGGATGATGGTGTTAGGGGATTCCTAGGATTCCCTAACACCATCAAATTACCCCTTCGAATTCAAGAGAGTGCAGTTTCCCATCAAAGTATGCTTCGCAATGACTACAAACAAAGCTCAAGGTCAAACTCTTAAGGTAGCGGGAGTAGACTTAAGGGAAAGCTGCTTCTCCCACGGCCAGTTGTATGTGAGATGCTCCAGAGTAAGCGCACAGAGTAGCCTGGTGATTCTAGCACCCGAAAGAAAAACAAAAAAAATTGTTTACAAAGAAATACTGCGGTAGGTGTAGTATTTCGATTTCGTTGTAAAAAGATAATACACCCGTGTAACTTTCAAAATCTTATATCTTTTAAATCGGCGTGCGCGTGTTTCTCTGTCTGTCTCTCTCTCAAAGTCAAAGTCGAAGTCGGAGTCGAAGTCGGAGTCGGAGTCGAAGTCGAAATCGGAGTCGGAGTCAAAGTCGGAGTCGAAGTCGAATTCGGGGTCGGAGTCAAAGTCGGAGTGGAAGTCGGAGTCGAAGTCGGAGTCGGAGTCGAAGTCGAAGTCGGAGTCGAAGTAGAAGTCGGGGTCGGAGTCGAAGTCGGAGTGGAAGTCGGAGTCGAAGTCGGAGTTGAAGTCGAAGTCGGAGTCGGAGTCGAAGTCGGAGTCGAAGTCGGAGTCGAAGTCGAAGTAGGAGTCGAAGTCGAAGTCGGAGTCGAAGTCGGAGTCTGAGTCCAAGTCGAAGTCGAAGTCAAAGTTGTAGTCGAGCGAGTGTATAAGTCGACACGAGTCAAGAGACTTATACTTATATACTTATACTTCGAGACCAAAAGTTGTAACGACACTTTTTGCTATAGTTGTAAGCCGTGCGGCGTGCGCGTGTTTCTCTGTCTGTCTGTCTCTCTCTCTCTCTCTCTCTCATAGAAAGAGGAACTTCGTTCCATCCGGGTGTCCCTTGACACCTCTCAAATTTTTTGTTTTTCTTTCGAGTGCTAGTATCACCAGGCTACTCTGTGCGCTTACTCTGGAGCATGCCACATACAACTGGCCGTGGTAGAAGCAGCTTTCCCTCAAGTCTACTCCCGCTACCTTAAGAGTTTGACCTTGAGCTTTGTTTATAGTCATTGCGAAGCATACTATGGGAAACTGCACTCTCTTGAATTCGAAGGGGTAATTTGAGGGTGTTAGAGGAATCCTAGGAATAAATACAGACCTCTGTAAAGCTTAGAAACCTTCAAATGCGGTACTAATATAGGTATATAGTACGGTGACTTTCGAGACATTCCAATTTTAAAGAATATTTGCATTGCAAGCACCAAGCCTGTATGTGAGTTCAACCTTTTTTGAATAAAATCGGATTGACTTTTCAAACATGTGTTAAAGTAAAATTTAATTTAAATCAAAAGCACTAAGAAGTATTGATATCAACTTCGAAGCAAATCACTCCCTTAATAACTTTCTACCCCTATTTAACCCCGTTAGGGGATGAATTTCAACAAAAGACGAAACAGGTCTTCCATTAATTCTGTTAAAAAATGTTTATGCAAAATTTGAAGTAGATTGGACCAAGGAATCACGTTGTCCCATACAAACTTTGCCCCCCCTTTTCACCCCCTTGGGGGTAGAATTTAGAAAAATCCTTTCTTATCGGATGCCTACGTAACACAAAAAACTCACCCTCCAAGTTTCAGGTCTCTGCGATCAGCGGTTTAGGCTGTGCGTTGATCCGTCAGTCAGTCATTCAGGACAAAGCATTTTATATGTATAGATAGATAACAAAATTAATAACGTAAAAAACCAAAAACTTGAGAGGTGTCAAGAGGCACCCGGATGGAACGAAGTTCCTCTTTCTATGACAGAGAGAGAGAGAGACAGACAGAGCAACACGCGCACGCCGCACGGCTTACAACTATAGCAAAAAGTGTCGTTACAACTTTTGGTCTCGAAGTATAAGTATAAGTATATAAGTATAAGTCTCTTGACTCGTGTCGACTTATACACTCGCTCGACTTCGACTTCGACTGCGACTCCGACTTCGACTTCGACTCCGACTTCGACTCCGACTTCCACTTCGACTCCGACTCCGACTTCGACTCCAACTTTGACTCCGACTTCGACTCCGACTTCGACTACGACTTCGACTCCGACTTCGAGTCCGACTTCCACTTCGACTCCGACCCCGACTTCGACTCCGACTTCGACTTCGACTCCGACTTCGACTTCGACTCCAACTTCGACTTCGACTTTGACTTTGACTTTGAGAGAGAGACAGACTGAGAAACACGCGCACGCCGCTCGGCTTACAACTATAGCAAAAAGTGTCGTTACAACTTTTGGTCTCGAAGTATAAATATAAGTCTCTTGACTCGTGTCGACTTATACACTCGCTCGACTTCGACTTCGACTTCGACTCCGACTTCGACTTCGACTCCGACTCCGACTTCGACTTCGACTCCGACTTCCACTTCGACTCCGACTCCGACTTCGACTTCGACTCCAACTTCGACTCCGACTTCGACTTCGACTCCGACTTCGACTCCGACTTCGACTCCGACTTCGACTCCGACTACGACTTCGACTCCAACTTCGACTTCGACTTTGAATTTGACTTTGAGAGAGAGACAGACTAAGAAACACGCGCACGCCGCTCGGCTTACAACTATAGCAAAAAGTGTCGTTACAACTTTTGGTCTCGAAGTATAAGTCTCTTGACTCGTGTCGACTTATACACTCGCTCGACTCCGACCCCGACTTCGACTCCGACTTCGACTTCGACTCCGACTTCCACTCCGACTTCGACTCCGACTCCGACTTTGACTCCGACTTCGACTCCGACTTCGACTTCGACTCCAACTTCGACTTTGACTTTGACTTCGACTTTGACTCCGACTTCGACTCCGACTTCGACTTCGACTTCGACTCCAACTTCGACTTTGACTTTGACTTCGACTTTGACTCCGACTTCGACTCCGACTTCGACTCCGACTTCAACTTCGACTTTGACTTTGACTTTGAGAGAGAGACAGACAGAGAAACACGCGCACGCCGCTCGGCTTACAACTATAGCAAAAAGTGTCGTTACAACTATTTCCGTCTAGCCCCCTTTCGCAACGCGCGATAAGGAACTACATTCGAAAACTTCGTTCCAAAACTTCGTTTCAATAAAAAATCCTATTAGAACCATTTTCGAATTCTACGCGGACGAAGTCGCGGACATAAACTAGCATAGGTATAATAAAAGACTGACCAAATTCTTACTTACCCCTTGCTCATTCAATTGACTACGATAACACGGGTGACAAGACAATAATTGTCAGAAACTCAGGACACACCACCTTACTGTGTAGGCATCTAAAATGTAGGTAGCATGTGTTTCGTCTACAAGTCTACGATGTCTAGTGAAATAAGGGCAATGTGCGCCAGCGATGGTGGATGGTGCGTGGTGCTCGCTCCACCCCACCCACCACCTACTTAACACTAGTTTATTGAATAACCATTGATAACCCTATCAAAACCCTTATGTTATATAGGTTATCATAATGAATGGGTAACCCGTGCATTGGGTTTCAAGTATAGAACCCATTCAATGGGTTATCATGTAACCTTTTCACTGGGTTTCAATTAGAAAACCCATTCAACGGGTTATCCATATTGAAGAGATAACCCTTTTACCGGGTTTTAGGCATAGAACCCATTCAAAGGGTTACATTATGATAAAGGTAACCTCATAAACGGCTTACCCCTTCGAAAAGCTTAACTCTTATACGGGGTTGTACGGTCCCTGTAATTTAGATCTCCAAATTTTTGGTAACATAGAAATCTTATATCTATGTTTGGTAAGCACGGCACTATTAATTACCGTACTTGTACATTATACAGAAGAAAACATACAGGTAGATATATAATAATATGTATAATGTTAAAATGACATGCAAAATAGATCTTATAAATAATCGCACCGCAATTGCTCTTGATTGCACCTAATGCTGATGATTAATCAATGAATCAAAAACAATCCGCACTAGACGGAACCCTAAACATCCCTTCCTACCATTCACCATTCTCAAAGTAGCCCTGTAACGTAACAAACTCCCAAAGCAATCGAATCAAAAGCAATCTAGCTGTGTCAACAGTTTTACTAACTTTGAAATAAGTTTTCTTTTTGCCACAGACGTCTAAACTCTCGGTTTCAATCAATCGAATAGCTACTGAGCCTCAAATCGACGAATATTGATACAAACGCCGCTTGCCGCTCCAATATCAATACAATTTCATTTTGGAAACGAATGGGAGTCTATGTTACGTACAGTTGACAAAACAAAATAACTGAGCAAGTAGATAACAGCAACAATAGGTAGGCATATAGTTGTACAAGGATCTTTTGGCGCGTGGTAAAAATCGGAACTAACGCCGCCATCTTGTTTCTTCAATACATTTCACATAACAATTTCAATTATGTTTACCAACAGCGCCACCCTCCCAATGTCATTCGGCCGCCAAAAAATCCTTGTAAAAGTGTAAAACTCTACAAGGTTATTGTGGCGTGAGGCCAAAGTCGGAACTAACGTCGCCATCTCGTTTTGTCATTACAATTTCTGTATATTTTTCCCTTGGTATGACTGGTTATCAGAGTTTCGGGCTTGACTACCCGTAGTGCTTTCCGAGGCACGGAGGGGTCTCGGTATGTTAATATGGTCATCCATCCACGGACTGACCGCGGCTAGCGTAGCTTAACCTTCGATCGACCCGTGCGGCTGTTATGATTTAGCCTCCAATTTTCTACCATTATAATTGACCATTAATAATATTGTCTGGATGTCAACTTCTTTCGTGGGTAAGAAAAAAGCGAACTCGCTATCAAGAAACAACAATAATTACCTACAAATTACTTTGCAAATTGATGGTAAGAAATTTCCCAAACAATAATCCTAGTTCTGTTTATGATAAACTAGCGACCCGCTTTTTTTTTAGGGTGGGAAATCATCAAATGACTCCTCCCGCCCTGGGCGGAGCGAGAGGGAGTGTCAGACTTTTACTGACTAAAACCCACCCGTGTTCCTTCCGTTGTCAGTGTGCCGGGGCCGCGATATCCCTCTCCTGCTTCGCACGGTTTTTACGACTTGACAAAACATCGCAATTTCTTAGTTTTACGTAACTGTAATATTATCGTATCTCGTTACATGGTTTAGAAGAACAACGCGGACATACCGACAAATACGAAAAGCGACTTTAATTTATAATATGTATAGATATAGATAATAATAATACTTACTTATTATAACTTTCCTCATATTTTCGTAAAAATAAGCATCATTCTTGGTTTCGTAATAACTATTGTGACAATTTTACAAATGTTCACCAAGAACCCCCCCTATCAATGTCATTCAGGCGCCAAAATATTCTTTATTATTATACTGTCACACAGGTAAGACATGAATGACAGAGACAATGCTCTACCTACAAAGCCGAACTTTTTAATAAGCCTGGCATGGAAAAAGTTTTTTGCGATTTCTGACTTTGTACTCAAACCTCCTTAGAGAGTATATAACACATAGGTACTCTAAGCAAACCTCAGTTGGTCCAATAGAGTTTTTTGATCCAGAAACAGGAACAATCGATTGGCATCAAAAAATGTTTTTGCGAAAACTGCCCATTTTCGTGCTGACTGTTTTTTTTTTTTTTTCAAAATTTGTGAATACATATCAAAATGTCTCAAAAAGTTACGGACAGTCTTCTAACCATTTTCCTGTAGCGGTAGCTGCCCTTACTGCCTCGTCTCAAAAATCTACTTTGTATATTTGTAATCTCGTTCTCGAAAACGGCTCTAACAATTTCGATGAAAGTTGCAGTATGGGGGTTTACGGGGACGAAAAATAGATCTAGCTAGGTCTCATGGGAAAATTCGTTTTCTTTATTTTTACAGCTTCGGGAATGTGATACAACGTTGGCATACCTGGACGATATGTTTATCTATTTTCACCCGAGCAGAGCTCGGTCGACCAGGTACTGTGTATAAAGCGAAAATGTTGCGTACTACAAATAAATATTATCATTCCTTGCCTGACGAAAATCCTTTTGCTGGCTGTAACACAGGCTTATCATTTCACTGTCCAGTAAACATGACAACCTAACCATACATTCGAACAATTAAACGTTTTCCAATGAACCTCGTAATACATAGGTAGGTACTCGAATAGTTTTCAGTTCACTGCGTTTATATTATCGTAACATTGTCGAAACGTCATTCTGCAAGGACGAGTCTGTTCGCTTAAAATTGAACTTTATTGCCTCTGCGTAAGAGTGGTTTCGGCATGTGAAAGTGAAAAACAAACTCATGGTTAATGCAAAGGTAGGTAAAGGAGATTTGATGTGTGAAGTCTAAATTAATGTTCAAAATAAATGCCTTTTTTCCTGTAAAAAAAACCGCAGTATACGTGTCTGTCGAAGTCCAACCAGAATTTCACGATGCAATAATCATTATTGTGGAAGGAAATATGTGTTGATGACACATCGCTACAAAGAAAATGAAACAGAATTACCTAGGTTACTCATATCAACCAAATGAACCCTGAAAATAGGTCAAGAGTCAAGACACAGCGCATCGACATGTCATAAAACCTAAAAGAGATTGACCATTTCTGGTATCGCTATTTGTTCTGTGGCGACATAAGTTTATAATGTTGATAAATCTTGTTTTTAAATATAATAATTTTATCTAGTAATGCGATTCCTTAAATTCTCCGTATAAAAATCTCCATAAAAGTATCAGTTTTTATTTCGATTTCCTATTTTACCTCTAAATTGTTTTTTTCACCTACGTAATGTCACATGTCATTGGCTTCAAAGAGTATGTAAACAATAAAACCTTCTTGACTTACGCAAAATAATTAATTTACGCATCCAATTATTAAAATTATAGTTGAATAATTAGTAACAACAGATATTAATTACAACTAATTATTATTATTACATTGTAATAATAATCTGTTAAGATCTTCGATCAATAATGCACTAGATTACCGGTAAGCGCTTCAAAAACGGAACGAAAAATAAAAGCACAGATTCGGTTGTGGTCTTATTTCAAATTAGTATGGTCCAATCATAGCCAAAGTTAAGACGTCAAAATGCCGCAGTACGCGTTCAAAAGAATTGTAAATTACCACCGTAACACCAAGATTTTGGAAGGAATATTTTTTTTTTCGGTAAGTTTATTATCAGTAAGTGTTTTTCATAAAATAAAAACAGAATTAAATAGTAAATATAAATCAATTAGCAAATATTATGATTGTTTGACCAATGTTTGTGACAACTACCAACTATTGTAACAAACATCGACTGTTCTGGAACAGGGAATGCATGGTGTAGTATTGTTATTTTCTATTTTATTTCTGGTTGTAGATTTCCTACTCATTTCGCTGTGTAGAATGGGTATCTACTGTCGCGAAAGAAAGAGGAAAAGAAATATATAAGCCTAACAAAAATTCGACAATTTGTTCGATTCATTTTAATAGATTGGACATAACTGGAAACACGCAAAGGGGTAGATTACTAAAAACAGTACAACAGTAACAATAAATATTTTTGAACTTATATAAAATTGACTTTTTATTTTCAAGCGACATGACATTATATTTGTTTCTCCGACGACAGAAAGATTTAATTTTGCCATTGTAATTAAATATTTGTTTCTCCGGCGACAGAAAGATTTAATTTTGCCATTGTAATTAAATATTTGTATCTCCGAAGACAGAAATATTTTAATTTTGCCATTGTAATTAAACTTTATGTTTGAGTGCCAAGGCTTATAATAAACTGAATTTGTTAGTATAAATGATTTTTTTCTGTATTTCATAGAAAGAAATATAAACACATTTCGACTCCACTCATTCCTTGTCCAAGCGGCGAGCCTCTGTCATAATTTTTTATTGCTTTTATTAGCACTTTGTAATTCGAACTTTAAAACAAGCATGTAAGGTTGAATTTGTTTTGATGTATGTTTGACTTTATTGTTTTTTGTAAATAGCTTTGTGAATACAACTTTAAGCATTGCATTTAAGGTTGAATTTACATTAATGTATATTTATTTAAAATAGAAGTACGTAAACACAATTGGCGACAGTTTTAAGAGAACTTTTGTATGGGATAGTGTATCTAGTGCATTATTGATCGAAGGTTAAGATGTTAAAAGTACATAAGCAAACCTTTTGGTTATGCGAAAGGCAGGTTTTAGAGACCTTTGCCTGTTTCATTCATCAAAAGAAACTCTTTGAAAACAGAACAAACATGTGCTAAGATTCTATGCGTGCGCATCCTGAGCAGAATATGCTGGCGACAGAACGGCGGGCTTTCTCTTTCTAGCTTATATGCACGTCCCATTCGTTTAGTTTGAAGAACAGTCTCGACCGATAGGTATTTACTTTTAAAATTGTTTATTATTATTGTATAATTAATTGAATTATTTCATTTATATGTTTTGTTTTAATCTCTACTACTAGGCCATTATTATTTTGCAATTTGGATTTAATTTAATTAGCTATGTTTATAAGTTTATGTCACATAGATTACTGAAAAATGTTCAGCACTTTGATCTTATAGTTTTAACCATGGTGTAACGTATAGGTCCCATTAACGTGAATGTTTTATGATTATATAAACATTGTCGGAATTGACGAGCATTGAAAATTCTTAAACGTTATTTTGACTAATTCGTATTTTGAATTTAACAGCATACATTGTGACAATAAATCGAGAGATTCGATTCTAAACCTAGATTTTGAGACCTAATTACCGTGTAATGCCGAGAATTATGGTAAAATGGTAAATTACATCTGAAAGCCCTAAAATTATCCTTTTAATTAAACCATAAATCTTTGAGTCACTGCATGTTTCATACCGATACTAGGTTCCTTAGTCACTTGGTCATTGTCCTTTCGTATAATGCTATGTTAGAACAGCCTATTTTATTTATCTACGAAGCCACGAGATAAATCTAGCTAGTGCATCTATATATTTGTCTAGCCTTTTCCCAGCTATGTTGGAGTCCGCTTCCATTATAACCGGATGCAGCTGAATACCAGTACTTTACATGGAGCGGCTGACTATCTGAGCCCCACAACCCAGTAACTGGGTAACACGATACATCTAACTAGACTGCTTCGGCATCATTGCAGGCTATTGAAAGAAGTCTTCATTGATTAACAGCCCCATGACGAATATGGGCTGTGGTGACTGTTGAACTATTTTCTCCTTTGAGGACAGTGAACGAGGCCAGGCAGTCTGTTCTGCAATCTCCTAGGCTTTCCGACAGGCAAGTGATTTGAGAGCAGTGGTGGCCAGACGCTTTGCTTTGTGTATATTGTTTCAACACTACTGCTCTCAAAACGGTGAAGGAAAACATCGTGAGGACATATGACATCGTGTGTCATCTGGATAATGAACATGCCGAATTTATAAGGGTTCGGTTTCGGCCACTTAGCTACGAAACCCAAACAATTGACTTGAAAAAGCTTGTCCTCAAGTTAGAACCGTTTGTCGGAATATGTGTGATTTTGTTAGCTGTATTTCTCATCATAGTCGTTACAGTAAAATGTTACTGCAGAGACAACAAGCTCTGCAATAACATAAAACTACATACCCACTAAGAATATTAGCTACATATTACCCTATTTCTCCGTTAATAAAAATGTTCATGTTTGTTTTTCGTACAACTGGGTCGGCCGTCGAAGATTCGACCTTGACATACTCTAACAGCATCAATATTTGCACTGATACACGTGTGATTAACGCCTTTGATACAACATGCGATGTTTTAGGAGAGCTCTGACGTCACTATGTGAACTCCGTTGTTTAAATTGATAATATGATAATGCCGGATGATGCTGGTACTTTGAAGATTGGTGTATTGTTTAACCTTGTTAGGTAACTTGTCGTTCATTTTGGGCGCTGTTCTTGAATGTGAATAAATGTTTAAATAACATTTGCTGAAGGGGTAGGCAGGTTTGTATAGTAGGTACAGTGGTACACGGACATTTGTATAGTAGGTCAGTGGTACACCCACATTTGTATAGTAGGTACAGTGGTACACCCACATTTGTATAGTACGTCAGTGGTACACCCACATTTGTATAGTAGGTACAGTGGTACACCCACATTTGTATAGTAGGTACACTGGTACATCCACATTTGTATAGTAGTTCAGTGGTACACCCACATTTGTATAGTAGGTACAGTGGTACACCCACATTTGTATAGTAGGTCAGTGGTACACCCACATTTGTATAGTAGGTACAGTGGTACACCCACATTTGTATAGTAGGTCAGTGGTACACCCACATTTGTATAGTAGGTACAGTGGTACACCCACATTTGTATAGTAGGTCAGTGGTACACCCACATTTGTATAGTAGGTCAGTGGTACACCCACATTTGTATAGTAGGTACAGTGGTACACCCACATTTGTATAGTAGGTCAGTGGTACACCCACATTTGTATAGTAGGTACAGTGGTACACCCACATTTGTATAGTAGGTACAGTGGTACACCCACATTTGTATAGTAGGTACACTGGTACATCCACATTTGTATAGTAGGTCAGTGGTACACCCACATTTCGCCAGTTAGGAATGAATATAGCCTATTTCTATTACCCAGGCACAAATGTAAGGGGGTTTGTAGCTAAGTAATAACAGCCGCACGGGTCGATCGATCAGGTTAAGCTACGCTTGCCGTGGTTGGTCCGTGGATGGGTGACCATCTTTACATACCAAGACCCCTCCGTACCTCAGAAAGCACGTGAAGCCGTTGGTCCTGGCTGTCATTTGTAGATATTTGACAGTCGTTACGGGTAGTTCAAAAGTCTGACTACCAGTCTTACCAAGGGGTATCGTTACCTGGTAACTAGGTTGTGGAGGTTAGATAAGCAGTCGCTCCATTTAAAATACTGGTATTCAGCTGAATCAAGTTAGATTGGAAGCCGACCCCAACGTAGTTAGAAAAGGTTAGGCGGATGATGAGGCACAAATCTAGAACCACACCAACCCTATATAGGTGCACCTCTGCCTAATCCTTCGGGGAATATAGGCGTGATGTTATCATTTCAGTCGAAAGACGTCCACTGCTGGACATAGGCCTCCCCCAAATGGGGGGGTTTGCCATAATCGCCACGCTTGGCAGGCGGGTTTGTGGTCGCAGTATGGTGTTAAAATGCATAGAGAACGCTGCTGCCCATTCTCTAGTAACTCCATTAGTCGCCTTTTACGACACCCGCGGGAAGAAATGGGATGGTACTATTCTTTACGTCCGGCACCACACGGAATGTTATGTTATGTGTAAATCTAGTATCCGAGATGCTTTTCCAGCTGCTACTGAGAAACTTTTCATGTAAAATTCCAATTACAGTTTCCCCGACCCGAAAATTTCCACGCTCCGACATATTCCTAATGTGCAAAATCTTGGTCCAATTTTCTGAAGAACTTGGCCTTGAGTCAAGGCTCTCAACGATTCGAGTGCGACCTTCTACGCAGGCCCGTATCGAGAGCCTTGATCTCAGTCTAGGTCGTGGCGTAAGAATAACAAATTATCCACTTCGTGGTTTGCGGGGCACCCAAGTACCACTTTATATTTTGATGATATATATATGTCAATTACTACTGTGTTGCAGGACTTTCAATATAGGCAAATGTTTGGTCTTATCCACCTCTTATCTTATCGGAGTGAAAAAATCTGCTTTTGCTTTTCCAGTTACTTGGTCGGTTTATAAAAGTGTGTCGTGGGTGGGGGTGCCGAGATTTTTAACCAACTTCATTGTCTTCAGTTTAATATTTAACAGGAGATTGCGGAGATGCTTGCCTGTTGATGAACCAATAAATAAATAAAACAAAATTATATACAGGGTGGATTTTTGAGATGGGGCAGTTAGGACAGCTACATTTGTTGGTATCAAAAAAAGTTTTTGTGAAAACTGCCTATTTTCTTGCTGACTGTATTTTTTTTCAAAATCTGTGAATGCAGATAAAAAATTCTGACAGTCTCCTAAGACCGTTTTCCTGTAGTTACAACAGTTAAGGTAGCTGTCCTAACTGCCCCATCTCAAAAATCCACCCTGTATACAGGGTGTATTTATACAGGGTGGGTGTATACAGGGTGGATTTTTGAGATGGGGCAGTTAGGACAGCTACATTTGTTGGTATCAAAAAAAGTTTTTGTGAAAACTGCCTATTTTCTTGCTGACTGTATTTTTTTTCAAAATCTGTGAATGCAGATAAAAAATTCTGACAGTCTCCTAAGACCGTTTTCCTGTAGTTACAACAGTTAAGGTAGCTGTCCTTACTGCCCCATATCAAAAATCTCCGGTCGCCGTCCCATCGAAGCATGAGAGTGAGGGAAGAGTGCACCTGTCTCTGCGCGCACACTTGTGCACTGTAATATTTCCCGCCCGAAGACTAGTCTCCGCTGAGATTGGTCGCCATGACCGAAATTCGGCCTGGAGGATATTATAATTTATATCTGATCAAAAGAAAGTTAAAATGTCGAACACCTGCAATTTTACCGGCAAACATACCTTTCAGAGGCACAGCATACTTCCCGGATAAGAGTTCATTGTTTGCGCCTACTTTATATCTGTAATTTATATAGAAGATAGAATACTTTTTATTATGTACCTACACACATAATAAAAAGTATTCTATCTTCAATATATCTATCTATCTTTGGCAAAGGCTTGCCCAACTATAGTTTAACTATTTGGTGATTGCGATTCATTTGTTCTTCTCCCTTCTTTCCAGGATAACAGCGAAACGCGGCGGTGCGCTGACGGCTCTCGGCTTCGTCTACTTCATGACATTGTTCGAGCTTTTGAACGCGTTAGCGCTGTCCACCGGCGCCGGCGCACGCTTCCGACACAAGTACCGGCTCAGCTGCGGCGATGTGCTCGATATTACTAACAAGTACGTATGGTGGATAACATTTAACATTCCCATCGAGCTCCGTTTTAATGGTAAACAAAAGTTTGCTGCGCAACGTCGCTGGCATGACAGTGTTACAAATGTTATTGGCTCAAAAGCGCTGAGATTACTTTGACTGCATGTTTTGGACGCGGGATTTTGTCAAGCATTGCAACTAATGACGATTGTGTTGCTAGAAACTTGATTCAGATACAAAACTTATTGAAATGTTGCCAGCTACATTTTCCGAATAGAGAAAAACGTGTTACTGTTACAAAGTAGAGCAACTTCTGTTTACCGTAAATACGATGCTTGATTCTAAAGGTCTGTGACAACCGCCTCTAAGAGGCCGCACTCACCGCTTTGGCCGGAATTCGTTCCGAAGGACTATTATTATTATTATTATATTCCCTTCTGTTCAGACTGGTGTCGGCAGTGCAAGCAGCCCTGTGCTGCTTGACGGGCGCCATCGTGTGCCTGTGGTCGTGCACGCGCGACTTCATGCGCTCGTCTCACTACATGTCCGAGGCCTACGCTTGGTTCGGGGCAGCCTACTTCTTCTATGACATTTGGAGCATGTATATGGTGAGTGCTTGCGGTATTTCTAGTTTTATTATTTACTAGCTGTTCGTGCCCGGGCGTCGCCCGGGTGTATCTCCGTTAGTTATAAACTATTAGTGTGCCAAATCATGTTTCATCCACATCCAATTTCTTTATTTTATTTTATTTTTATATCTGTATCTATCTTTCCGTGACATCAATGCGGGCCCTATCAGAATACCAGCGCTGCGACATTTATTTTTTAAATGTCGTAGCATTATGCTGAGATAGGAGCCTTTTGGCCTCGTACAGGACTGCATATTTTTATTTTATTTTTAATTTTACTTTGTTTTTTATTGTTTTGTATTTTTTATTTATGTTTAGTGTGTTTTTAGTTTAATTTGTGATTTCCTGTGCGAGTCTCAATAAATACTTTTTCTTTCTTTCGATCCTATTAGTGGGATAATACTAATGATTGTAATACTATCTTGAATTCATGCAAGCCTAGTACTTTTTGTTAGGTTACTCTCAGAAATGGTGCGCAACTTGTTGTGAACAGAATACCGTCTTGTATGACGGTAACTTTTTTTTGCAACATACGATTTTAATTAAACAAATTCTGCTCCAAATTAATTCCTGTCTACATGAAAATCCGTTCAATAGTTCCGGAGATGTGCGCGAACAAGCAAATAGACGGACACCTGATTCTACTGTTTTATTATATGTATATACGTAGTCGGGCCATAAGTTCTTTCACATAGATAAAATTTAGAATGCAAGCCGAGGAACATATTATGGGCATTCGAAAGTTGAATATTTAAAGAAAATAAAAACAAAGGGTTTCTAGAATTTTGTTCATTTTCTAAAATGGAGTGGACGCGCAAAGAAGACAGAGTCGCAGTAATTGCATTGCATCGTAGCGGTCACGCGCCAACTGAGATTTTCAAACTGCTGAAAAATTTGAAAATTCCACTGACATTTTTTTATCGTACTATCAAACGATTCAGGGAAGATTCAAGATTAGAAGATAAACAAAGGAGCGGTCGACCTCGTACTGTTCGGACTCCAGCGGTCATCAAAGCAATGAAGGCGCGAATCCAACGAAATCCTGTCCGCAAGCAAAAAATGTTGGCTCTGCGGATGGGACTAAGCAGAACTATTGTTAAAAGGGTGTTAAATGAAGACCTAGGACTGCGTGCTTATAGAAAAAAAAAACAGCACATCTTCTTAACGCACGGCTGAAGAAAATCAGACTCGAAAGAAGCCGGGTTTTGTTAAGGCGGTACGCGGGAAAAAAATACCGCGAAATACTTTTTTTCGGACGAAATTTTTTTTAATGTTGAGGAGAGTTTCAATAAACAAAATGATGAAGTGTATGCACACTCTAGTGAAGAAGCGAACAAACGTGTGCTACGTGTTCAGCGTGGTCACCCTTCGGCATTCATGGTTTGGCTTGGGGTGTCCTATTTGGGTCCAACTGAGGTGTTTTTTTGTGAAAAAGGAGTGAAAACCAGTGCCCTCGTATATCAAAATACAGTCCTAACAAACATTGTGGAACCTCTTTCACAAACAATGTTCGAAAACAGGCACTGGGTATTCCAGCAGGATTCTGCGCCTGCTCATAAGGCGAAAAGTACCCAAAACTGGCTCACGACCCGTGGAATCGACTTTATCAGGCATGAGGATTGGCCCTCATCCAGTCCAGACTTGAATCCCTTGGATTACAAAATATGGCAGCACTTAGAGGAAAAGGTCTGCGCTAAACCCCGCAACTTGGAGTCACTTAAAGCATCCCTGATTAAAGCAGTCGCCGATATTGACATGAATGTCGTGCGTGCTTCGATTGATGACTGGCATTGCAGATTGAAAGCTTGTATCGAAGCAAGAGGAGGACATTTCGAATAATTTTAATGTGGTTTAAATCTGTATTTTATACCCTTTTATTTGATATATAAATGGTTGTAGTGCGTAACTCATTTTGTGTCATTTATTTGACTTTCCATATGTGACAAAACTTATGACCAGACTACGTATATATTGATTTAATAGCTCGTTTAATAGTTCAAGCACACAAAAGACAGAGTCTTAGTGGTGCAACTTTATGGTTACTTCAACTTATGATATGCTCCTGGCAATTAAACCGCTCATCGTATAAATCAGGCTATAATCTAATATTACAGGTACACGTCCAAATGAACGCAAGCGCAGACGTGGCTGCCCTCAAGCGTCGGCCCTCCAAGAACGGCTCGGCGCCTGCGCCAACATCAGGAGATATCGCAGCAGTCAAGAAGGCACAAGGCACCTCCTTCCTGGACTACTGCAGACACGAGCCTGTCATCCTGATGCACCACCTCTTCATCGGGGGCTTCGGCTTCCTGGTCATTGTGGTGAGTGAAGCTATGTTAGATGTTGCAGAAATAAGGTACCACCTTCCTGAACTACTGCATAGAAGATCTATCACAATGTGATACCATTTGGCGAAAATATTCATGTATATTCATCCCTCATCACTATGAACTTATCCGACAACACAACACAACTTGTTTACTGCCGATACCAGATTTATGTTAAGTTAATGGCAATTATGCTCACTTGGAACTTAGACATAACTTTACTAAACAGTGTATTTTACATGGCCATATTTCAGCCAATTTACACAAAACTTTAATGAATTATACACCTAAACCCTCTTCATGAATTTTTCCGTCCATTGGTGATACTGGCAACCGTATGAAACTCCGTTCTAACAGACAGACGCTTCGGAGGGACTTTGTTTTATGATATGTAGTGATACTTTGTAACTACTGTGCCTTTACAGGGTTCATGTCAGGTGCTGGACCCCTGGAATGTAACATGAGTAATATTTGAGTATTTGAATAGACCGTATTGATAAAACCGTAAACGTAAACCTAGGAGCTCGTGGCTAAGTAACAACAGCCGCACTGGTCGATCCATCAGGTTAAGCTATGCTTGCCGGGGTTGGTCAGTGGATGGGTCACCATCTTTACATACCGAGAATCCTCCGTGCCTCGGAAAGCACGTTAAGCCGTTGGTCCCGGCTATCATTCGTGGATCTTTGACAGTCGTTACGAGTCGTCAGAAGCCCGAAAGTCTGACACCAGTCTTACCATGGGGTATCGTATTACCCAGTTACTGGGTTGTGGAGGTCAGATAGGCAGTCGCTCCATGTAAAATACTGGTATTCAGCTGCATCCGGTTAGACTGGAAGCCGACCCCAACATAGTTGGGAAAATGCTAGGCAGATTGATAGTATTGATAAAACCGTGTCTGTTTCCCCCTCACAGTACCTGCGCGGCAACCTAGGTGACTGTACATTTGGCTTCGTATACCTGATGGAACTATCGACCCCGTTCGTATCCTTCCGCGCCATCCTCTCGCGGATGAAGCTCAAGTCCTCGCGCCTCTACGTCATCAACGGCGTGCTGATGCTGCTGACGTTCTTCGTGTGCCGCGTCATCAGCTTGCCTTACGTGTGTCTTATATACAGCAGGGTTATCGGACTGTCTTATGTTGATGTGAGTTGCTTTTTGTTTTAAGATGATTTAAACTTGTCGATAAGGACCAGGCCGGGTCGACGGCGCGATGTGTTCCACGCGCGCCTCAAATAGATGTCAGCACAACAGAAGGGGTCTGTTAGGACCGATGCCTGCCGGGGTCGCGGGAAAGACCGAAAGGGATACCGTGGCTCTTGGCAACGTACAGGCAACTGAAGGAACACGGGTGGGTTTTAGTCAGTAAGTGTCTGACACGCCCTCCCGCTCGGCCTAGAGCAGGAGAAGTTATTAGACAGCCCAAAAAAAAAAAATGTCATTCTATCAACAACGCCGGTCAACGCCCTCTGTTAATGTCATTAAGGCGCCAAAAGATCCTTGAAGAACTATAGTTCTCTATTTGAAAGTGCGACAACAGTTTTTAATTATGTTTTTGAAACAGATTCACTTTTGCAACGAAATTACAATACTAGTGTAACATAATCATAAAATAAAACAAAAAAAATACTTTATTTTTTACATTCACAGGCAATAAAATCCCTCCCAACGGGCTGCAAAATCTCCATCTGCATACTGTTGCTGCCTCAGCTGTACTGGTTCTACCTAATGTCCACGGGCGCGCTGAAGATCTTGGTGGGCTCCGGCAGTGCGCCCGCCCTCGGCGAGCGCGCCAAGAGCAAGCGCAGCTGATGCGCGCCCCGCCGCCGCGCGCCCCGCCACGCCGCGCGCTAGGGGCCGCGCGCTAGGGGCCGCGCGCTAGGGGCCGCGGCAGGTATATTGGCGTTGTGTATTGATGTGAGTAGATATCCGTGAATAATGCTAGGTACAAACGCAGCGACTTTGGTCGCCGCCGACTCGCTGTGTGTGCGGACTTGAGATTATGAAATCTTCAGCGAGTCGCCGGCGACTAAACTCGCTGCGTGTACATAAGGCTGATTTTATTTGTCGATGTCGCACGAAATTGTTCGCAAGAAATTATAGGCGCTTTGGTTCAGCCGCTCGGTTTGTTGCAAACAATGTCTGATTCCGCGACCAGGATAATTCAAGCCATAGCTTCGTATGTTTTACTTTTGCTATTGTTGAGCGAGTGTACAATCTCGAATAATCTCACACACAAAACAACAACAAATACATTTTATACAAACGAAATAGCGCATACAGCGATCTTAAAAGCGAATGTTTTAGTCTTTTTGGATATCTACTCATAAAATATACCGTTATATTATGACATTGTAACCTTTATGTATCGCGAATGATATAATATTCGTACAAACATTGTTTTCATCTTATATTTTGTCATAAATGTTCCGCAATATACGGTTACGCTGCCCAGCTAGGACTACTGGTTACACTGTTATTTATAGCTTTGTTTTGGAGCTTATGTTGATGCTAGAATGCCACTCAAAGTGCGGTGTAAGTATCTACTAGGGTCGGTAATCTATGACTTTAGTAGAGTATAACAGGGTCGGTAGAACGGGTTTTTCTGTGAGATTTAACGCCAAACTGTATTTATTACTGACGCGAGTTTGATATCGCGCGATGTCGGCCAATCAATGGTCGACGTGAAGCTATCTGTTCTTAGCCTAAAACCTCATAAGTGGATCTAACATTGGCTCCAATCAAAGTGCAGGCTGCAAGCTTTGTTGGTGGCTCCATCTGTCGATGGCAAATGTAGTTGATGTTGTTTGTGTCCGACGATAGATGGCGCTGTGATTAATTTTGGTCAAACGCCAAAATTAAGTCAGGCTCATCGAGTGTAGTCGTTTTAGGTAGATATATAATTATAAATTGATATGGCCACGTTAAAAGAATATATATTTCTAAGTCATTATTGTATACAGAGTTCGTAAACGAATGACTCGAATAAAAATATATTTTGACTTCGAATAGTTACCGATAGTCTCGAATGTTGCCTCAATTTTGTCTAGTATTTGAGGTTTTAATTATAATTGACATGTGACGGCCTAGCCGGTACCGTTGTCTGGCATAAAAAAATGCTGGAAATTCATAATGCGACGTCAAAAATTTACAAATCTTTATTTTCTTGTTTATTTTTCGTATATAATTTTAGTTATTAGGAAAGATAAAATTGTCTAATTAACTGCTTCAATCTATTTGATCGCAACAGACAGTCTTATGCCTATCAATTTCTTCCATTTGAAATACTTCTTGCATTTGTATTTATTAAGACAAGTGATTTGACATTACATTGCTTCCTATCAAGTCTTCTATCTGATTAGAATACTAATATCCAATTTTTATAGCAACAAATTGCATTCATTCATTTTCTAACTTTATCTCTGCATTTAATTTTTATTATTATCTTCTCATACAATTGCTAATTAGAATATGCAGGTTAATCTAGCTAGACAAACTAGAATCGAATATCAATTCTGTAAGTATCAAGAACTATCAAGTATCAGGATACTTAATATCATGATACTAAGATATTGCAAAACCATGGGCATTTTATTATAATATCTCAAAGAGCTATTTAATATTATATAGTACGAGTATATTTTTACGTGGCTTTGATACAAAATATGTGTGTACAGATCGTTTACTTAAATGAAAATGCGCGTCCCCCCACAAAAATTTCTGGACAAAATTTTAAATATGTTTGCAAAAAGCAGTGGAGGGGAGTGCAGTTTTAAATTAAACCATCTCTACTAATAAGTTTGACAGCACAATGTAAGTCATAGGTGTAGCTTGGAGTCCGCGCCAGTACTCAAGTCCGATAGACGCGGCGCTAGTATCTATGCCATTGCATCAAATTGCATATAAAAAAATGTGGTTCCACAATTTTCCGCCGGACTTTCATGGTAGCGCGGCCTCTACTGCTAGTTATTGATTGTTTGCACGGCACTCGCTAGATGTCTCTAGGTAATACACGTTTCATTTTGATAGTAAGGTACGATAATCCATTCAGTGTATACAGATCGCTTAGAAAAAAAAAAAAAGTCCACTATTTGAGTATATTTGACAATAAATCTTCCGAATTGAATGAAAACTACCAGTGTTTTCGATAAACCAAGCAAGAAATGAATTTGAACCAGTCCAGGGGTCAACCAACCCCCATAGCACATACCTATGTGATATTGGCAAATATTAGCGAAATTGTGGTGTCTCTTCCGAAAAGCCATTAATGAGTATTTTTAAAAGAGTCAGACTGCGTTTCCACCAGAGATGAGCGAGGATGCGCAGCGAGGGAAGTGTGTGAAACTAACCAATAACAACGCTAGCTTAGCTTAAGCTTTGACAGTGAAGCGATGTTATTGGTTAGTTTCACACACATCCTCGCTCATCTCTGGTGGAAACGCAACGATTTGGAACCGTGCAGCTAACTTCAACTTCTGATATTTCATGAGTGTCCATGTAGGTTTATGTGCAATAAAATATTTTAAATTTGAATGAAAAAGAACTGTGAAACTGTCTTACTATCAAAAAGAGGCCTAAATAAAATATGGGATGTACATTTAAGAAATCAATGCACAAAACTATACATCTGTCTACCTTACTGAAAATCAATGTAAGGGCATAACACCAACTTGTAGGTAGTTCATAAAAAGGGTTTATTTTTGAAACTCTGAGTCTTCTGGTCTTTCTAGTATAAATAAAAACTGGCTGTTTTAATTGTGGTCTAAGTAAAAAGGTAATAAGTGGAAAACTAATATATTTTTAAGTAAGTAAACTCTATACTGTATTTCTAAAAAAAATCTCAAATAAAAAAAAAGACGTGTTGCACTCGGAGACTGCCGCGGTAAAGCTATTGCATAGCATTTTTTATCAACTTATGCAATTTGTGTCACAGTGATGCGCGCGCATCTTAAAATTTCACTCTATGGGGGTGTTAGGTTATTTTCGTTACGGAATTTCTGGATTCGGTCTCCACGCTCAAGGCCCGCGATAGAAGCTATGCAATAGCTTAAAAAACTTATAAACCTTTTCTTTCCGTAGAAGCTCGTCAAAATCACGTAGTGCTCAGTTCCACTTATTACCCTTTTGCATATTATTTTTTAAACGAAACTTATCGAATCATCCCCAATTATAATAGCCCGTTCATATAAATCTGTTTCTAAATCTCATGTTAACTAAATGTACGACGAGTAATGATGATAGAACTGATATAAGATTTACTGTGGCCCCTATTATGACGTCAGAGAACCTTGATTGTACCGTTGTGAGAAAGAGATGGAGATATACAGGACGCAGGGGCGTACCTTCCACCGTATCAATGATACGGGGCCCCCAAGTTACAGGCCCCTCCGACGTGTGTAAGTAAAATGTTATCCAACACCTCAAATTCTTATTGATGACTAGCGACCCGCTCCAGCTTCGCACGGTTTTTACGACTTGACAAAACATCGAGATTTCTTAGTTATATGTAACTTTAATATTAACGTATTACACACATAAACCTTCCAGAATCAATTCTCTAAACGATGGTGATAACGTCATCAAAATCTGTTGCGTGGTTTAGAAGAACAACGCGGACATACAGACAAACGCGAAAAGCGACTTTGTTTTATAATATGTATAGGTGTTTGAGATGCCCGTAATGAACGAATACTTAGTGAAAATATGAAAACTCACGTAATTTGTTTGCGGATTACAAAGGCTCCAAGCTACAGGCGCAGGACAGTTCTCCAGCTTCAAAACTTTTTTTTTTAAGTAAAATCACAGAAAATCTAACCTATCCGAGTCAGGATACTATTTAAATTACTTTGAAAATAACAATACGGTTCTTTTGAGTTTCGTCGCAGTCGGGTAAAAAAGGGCCCCTAACAAATTCAAATTTTGATACCGAGACCTTTAGGACTAGCTGTCGCCTCTGATAAGACATATAGCACCATATCTTTCTCGCATCGGAACAATGATGATTTTAAACGACAGCGCTCATTATAACAGCACCGCTCAGACACGGTAAATAACTTGTCATTCAAGTTAGGATTTTAAATCAAATGTATTAAAGTCTATTTTACGATGGCTATACAGAATAGTGCCTCGCCGGCCGCTCACTGCCTGCGAGCCGTCACAAGTAAAATGACTTTAATGCATTTGATTTAAAATCCTAACTTGAATAACAAGTTATTTACCGTGTCGGAGCGGTGCTGTTATATGACCGATGTCTTTAACTCTTCATAATACGGCAGATAACTTGAATGACTTTAAAATAACTGAGGTAACTTCGACAAGATATAGGAAGTATTTACTGTTAATCTTAACTAATATCTGTGTGTGTTATTGATAAGTTGTAGACGCGCAATGATTTAGCGCCAAAAATATATTGTTAAAAATATGAAGAAAAAAAAAAGGAATCTCTGTTTGAAAGTTATGTTTGAATTGATTGTGTGGAGCGTGGAGGCTAATTTTATTAAGTTATGTCTCTGTTTACACGTTTCCAGTTTGTACAGGCCGATGCAAAGTTTATGGTGCTTCGGAACATGAGGCGAGTCGCTGCGCAGTAAGTAATTTATGTGTCAGCGGGGGTGAGGGGTGCGGTACTGCGCAGCGAGTAGCACACTTCAGAGTCGCCATAAAGTTTGACGCGTACTATAGTGGTGTTCTTGTTTATGGTTTGTAAATTGTATCGTGTAACAACGATTGGCCTAGTTAATACTAAATTGGTTGTTTGTTAACATGATTTGAAATAGGCATGCAATCTACTAAAGACTGGAGACGTGTAAATAGAGCTTTAGGATTGTTACTAAATTGTTTTTTTGCTGGGTTTTCGGTTTATTGGTCAAAATGTAATTCGTTGTACGGAGGGATGTGGTTTTATTTTCTTTGTTTTCTAGCTATAGCGTATTAATTTATTTGTTATGTCTGTATGTGTGTGGATGCGTACTGAATTCTTCCGATACTACCTTACTTCCAGTATGCCAAATTAAATTCATTCCAATATTCTATGCTCTGCATTATGTTCAATACAGAGTTGTTAATTAATAATCGCATTTTTTCATAAGACAAGACATTTTGATGCTTCTTTACTTCTTAGATTGCGGAATTACTAAGTTTTTCGAACTTTGACATCCCGATATATTTTCTAATCAATGTTTATACTTGACATACATCACTTAACAAACAATATGCCGAAAATCATTTAAATAATACGATACTGATATTGCATTCATTTATTTTTTTGACTTTATTTAACCAGCATTTATTATTTGTATACTTAATTATTTATAATAATTGTAAATTGCAGCGTAAATACATCGTTACTATAACGTCTATCTGTAAACGGATCTTAGAACATTTTACCAATTAATTCGGGTTGCTTTGAACTTTTTGGTCGCAGAGTCAGTATGTGCGCAAGAGGCACTGACACATCTACTTTGGAACCTATTTGAAGTGTCCTAACGTTCAGTTTTTATCTTTCTTAGCGGCCAAAAAGTTAAATGTGACCCATACTAGATTACGGTTTTTATATTAAAATAAATGAGCTTATGTAATAGGGTTTGATGCACTTAGTGAAATATTTGAAGTTTGTGTGATGATTTAAGTCTGAATGTTATGTTCCTATAGAGGCCTATGAAATAGGTTCTGAGGCCTAATTTTAGAGAAAGAGTAAATTATTGTTTTAGGGTAATTTAGATGGTGGTTGCGGGTTTCACACGGCCTACTGCATCGAAACACGATTTGGCACTTTCAACATAACACTGTAGATCTGTGTCGCTTTCATCTCAAAAATTATTAATTTCATCATCTGAATAGATGAATTTATAAATAAAATATTGATGGTGTATGTAGATGAAGAAAAGGTGCTTCTTAGTCTCGTTTTATCAATTACTACGAATCTATGAATCTAATCGATTTATTTCAAAGATCGAAACAGGGTTGTTGTGATTGTCCTGACGACGTGACGCATTATCTGTGCCACAAACAAGACTTATTGTTCTTTATTTAAAACAGCAATAATAAAGTCTTGATGCAACAGGCCGTCAATATTAACCATTGCTTTTTTAATTATGAATATATTGCAGCTAAAATAATGTAAACAAAACTAACTGTAAATGGTGACTTTAAGTTATTCTAATTTGTTTTGTTTCTAGCAATGCGTGAGGTGTTGTGTGTACAATTGTACGAAACTAGTGTTACCAGTGTTAAAAAGTCTAATTATGTAGTTTATTGTTTAGGCTGGCAAGCTGGGCGTGTGACGGATTTTTGCTATAAGTTATAAATAGCAAGGTACTAACGTTTTTAGACAAAATAGTCATTAATAATATTGTAGTTATTTTAATGTGTAACAAACAAATTGTAGAAGAATTATTTATAATAAATCCTGGAATAGTTACGGCCTCTTTACTAGTTACTAGTGCAACATATTTTCATCATATAATGCTATGGCTACACTATCGGTATTTTCCGATTAAGTGTGCGTTTAATTTATAGACAAAAATAAAATAAAGAAATCTGGCCCTTGACAATTCTCACCCTATAAATATTTGAACTTAATAAACGATTAATAAATACAGGGTAAAATTAAATTAGCTAACGAACTCTCCGGGCGTGTTAGGTATTGATATCTAAATACAATAAAATAAAGAAAGATTTGATGCGTGCTAAGCCATGCGTCAGATTAGTGAACGGGAAGTTGAAGTATAAGTTGAGAATCAGTTTTCTTTTTTGTTATCGTGAGATATCGATGACCATCACATCTATGAAGATTAACAACAATTTTTTTTTTTTACTGATATTTCAAGTGACTACGCTAACTAAAGTGGGTTATTTCAAGTACACTGCGGTTGTACTATAAAAAAAAAACATCAAATTCATTTCTTTTTTGTTTTATCATGTTTAGATTTCACCAGGTCTGTGGAGTTTCGCTAGGTAATTTAATTTGACCCTGAATTATAGTGTATAATAAATTGTGATTCAATTTTACTGGACGTGGAGTTATCGTGGTTTTGGATGGTGTAGCCCAAGCATATTTATCTTATCGATTCTAAAAAGGGCTTAACTCTGTAAAAGCCTATAAGTCGGAGGTTCTTTACGGTCCAGCCTCAAGTTAGGATAATTTAATTAATTTAATGTAATAGTGTCTCGCGCCGCCCAGCTCACAGCTAGTCATCGTGACAATATATGTGATAACTTGTTGCAATGACTGTTTTATATTAAATGTATCCGACATTGATCCAATGTTTTATTTTTATTCCTTTCCTGTAACCTGTATACTTTAGGGGTATGAGGAACAGGGTGTAAAGTTCACTCATCCCCCATAGAAAAGGGAGGATCCTCCGACCAGACGGGTGTCGTGTCTGGCGGGCAACTGCCCAGAGGTTGAAGTTGGGAGATTGTATATTATGTTCATAGCGCGGTAAACTCTAATTGCGCGATGCAGGATTTGTGTGACGTCAGGTCTTTGATGCGTAGTTCGCATGTGGCGATTGTAGATGGCGCCACATACTGTTGGGCTGCATAAGCATAATCAGCCTATACTGTTCCCACTGCTGGGACTCAGGCCTCCTCTCTGTGAGACGGAGTGAGGCCTAATCCACCACGCGGGCCTAGTGCGGGTTGGTAGATGTCACATGTCTTTAAATACATGCCGGTTTCCTCACTATGTTTTCCTTCACCGTTTTGAGAGCTGTGGTGATGAAATAATTTACACGTCAGGTTTCGATCCTACGACCCACAACTCGTAAGTCGCGGCCGTTACCACTGGGTCAACACTACTCCTCCTTGGGCTGACCTATATGAAACTCTGACGAAAACATAGCCAATTCGCAATTTATTAGCCAAACATAAACAAACACGAGTTTTAGGAAAAACAACCGTAATGCCTACACATAAGGTTCAGTTTGCGCTACAACTTCATATTTTTTTATGACTTTTTCAAACAGTACTTGTCAGTCTAAAATAAAAATAAAAAATATATACTTACACTGGTATAAAGCTGATGTAAGTGGAAATAACGTCAATTGGAAACAATGCTATAAATTGACTTAAGTAAGTCCCTACGCCTAAAGGCACTATAGAACTACATGTTGAAAGTCACGTACAGCTGCGGTCATAGTAGTTTTGTCGCATAAGTAAGTAGTGAGTCAGAGCGACACTGGTGGTTTGTCACTGCTTATGTAAACCGTAG
Source organism: Agrochola macilenta (assembly GCA_916701695.1). Taxonomy (NCBI): domain Eukaryota; kingdom Metazoa; phylum Arthropoda; class Insecta; order Lepidoptera; family Noctuidae; genus Agrochola; species Agrochola macilenta. The sequence goes on along the minus strand of OU753573.1, from coordinate 18,957,932 downwards.
GTGTGTGTAATGCTCACGACGATGGTGACGTGACGGTGGGAAATGGTAAACGTATTTTGATTTTTGGAAATAATAAACTTACATTACGTCACGTTTGTGTGGCGATGAAGTATAGTAAACGACATCATTCAGGTCTGGAACATTTTGTACCCAAAATTAAAGTACCGGCCAGAAAAAAAACACGGTTTTCTTATGGACAATAACTGCCACAATTTTTTTTACTATTGCAATGAGAGTATACAATGAATTGTAGACTTTTGTTGTAGTATAAAAAAAAAAATCACTGTGTTATTTCCCGTAAGAAACTAGCTTTTTTTTTTGCTTGGCTTTACTTTTTGGGTACGAAATGAATGATGTCCTTTGATATTTACGATAAACTAAGTGTTATTATTTATTTGAAAATTCACACATAATAATAATAACACCAGCCTATTCAATCTGCCTAGCCTTTTCCAAACTATGTCGGGGTCTGCTTCCAGTCTAACCGGATGCAGCTGAATACCAGTGTTTTACAAGGAGCGACTGCCTATCTGACCTCTACAAACGTTACTGAGTAACCCAATACCCTTTGGTAAGACTTATATGTATTATCAGGCTTCTGACTATGTAACGACTGTCAAAGATTCGACAGACAGCCGGGACCAACGGCTTAACATGCTTTCACGTCACGATACGTAATGGATGGTCAGGTATCCACTTACCGACCACAGCAAGCTTGACTTTATCCTTCCACCAACCCGTGCGGCTGTTATTACATAGCCATGAGCCCCATTCCAGAGAAGGCACGTTACACGAGCATTGATCACTACGCTACGTTTGCTCAAGAAGGGTGGGGATTTCAGACTTATATTATCTAGGTATAAGTCCTGGTTACCTCAAGATGTTTCAGCCAAATTTTTCACCGATCTTAAAAGTCTACGATAACCTCAGAAAGTAGGTATATTTGAATTGAAAAAGTCACATTAAACTTGCCCGGATTGAACCCACAACCTCGTATCTACCTCGTATCTCTATCTCGTATCTATGAGAAGTGACGCCTTAACCACTGGGCCATCACACGACACATTAGTACAAAAAAATTATTTTAAACAAGTAACCGCCAAACACACATTGTGGAATGCTATAAATAATTGAGGTTTGATCGCATTGAACCAGTGACCGACAAATTCTGATATTTGGCGACAAATTTCGACTAATTAGCGACAAATTTTTTGTGTAATCAAAATTAAAATCCCTGATGGTGGCCCTGCCAGAGTCAATGACACCAGGATGACGAATAAACTGAATTATCATGTTCCGGGCTTGTGTTTCGTATAGATGGGGGGAACTTGGGTGTAGGTCGAATATTCCCTATCAGTAACACCTTGTCGTCAACATTGATGATGATCGGGAAAAAAGTTTCATTCGTTCACTAGGTACTATGTGGTACTACGAGTATACTATAGGTACATCTCTGTCGCTGCCTAGCCCTTCAGGGTATACAAGCATGATGTTATGTTGTGTTGATGGTTCCTTTTACTGTTCAAATGTAAATGGTGTTCAGTTAGTATGTCAGTAGGTATGTCTGGAGTTCTGTGAGATGAGTTTATGAATGTTTTATCAAACGGTAGTAACTGGCGGATAGCCGTTTCATGTAAAAAATGAATACGTGATTTAATTTACAAAACCTCACATGGGAAATCCTCTAGCCCAAAAATCAGAACATTACTTTGCGTTTTTTTACGCAATATCTTTGGCATTGCCTACCTACCTCAGTCAATACGCCAAACGAGCATAGTAGGTACCTACAGTCAGCAAAAATATCGAATAAGTACCACTATAGTATTTTTATTATGCGTAGCGACTTTTGTTGCTAACTGTAGGTACTCGTACCTGTCATCAATGGTCTGTCTGAAGTTTTCCATTAAGTAGGTACCTCCTGTTGTTTCTGGCTATTACCTTACTGAACGTCGTAATCATGCATTATATGACGTAGGCGACGCCTTTAAAATCAGTAAGTACTTCCCATTAATTAAAAAACATTGTTCCGATTATTATCGTGACTTCTAATAATTTGCCTTATCATTGCAGATCGACGATAATAGTTGTTTTTGTTTAGGCTTCTGGTTTTCGCAAGAAAAGATTAAACCATGGACAACTGTAAAAACCAAATGTAGCAATTTAAAGTAATTACTAATGCGATAGATAGTGACTGGTGAAATGTGATAAATGAAATTAAAATCCAAAGATAAGGAGACTCGGAGTTCTTATTACAACGGCTGACAAAATTATTGAGGAAAATGTGGGCGAACAATACTCCTCTGCTCTGCCTCTGTTAGCTATGAGGAAAATCACTCGTATCAGTCTAGTTAATCATTTTATGACAACGCATTACGCGATGAAGGCTATATACCTAAAAGGAGAAACTCTGACTATCAGTACCTACTGTGACTATAGGAACGTAAAATTACGCACGCACACGCACAGCAGTGTCGTCTTACACAAAAAAACCAGTCAAGTGCGTGTCGGATGAATTTATCCCAAGAACAAACTTTACATTGTAGTTGAAAAACATTTTTTTCAAACTGCAAATTTTTGTTGGTCGATTATTACTCATTAACTTCATTATATAAACTACTGCTGTGATTTTTTTCACAAATCCAAGTACAACCATTTAGCTGGCAGGGGGGAGGGGACACTTGACTCTTAAAACTTAGCACTATTTCGCAAACGGATTCCTGAATCGAAAAAAGATTTTCACACACCTGCAATATTTTTTAACGATCTTTCCAACGACATCCCACAACATGGGACGAGAAAAAAAAACATCCCCACTTTACGTGTAGGGGAGGTACCTAAATTTTTTTTTCATTATTTTAAGTTTACCACTTTGTCGGCGTGATTAATATGTATACCCATGCCATTACAGCTTTCTAGTACTAACCGTTTCCGAGCCAGGCCTAAACTATAAGGGTTCCTTGTTTACTACGGAACCCTAAAAAGGGATTTTTGGAAATTCGACCTTTAATTAAGGGGAGAAAAGGGTGGATTCCGTTTGTATGAAAAAAATCTTATTTCTATAATTTATTAATTAATAAACTTGAAATCAGTATCGGTAGGTTATAATACAGTCTAAAAATAATTTACGTATAGGTATATACGTAAATTATTTTTCCTTTGATCAATAAACTTGAAATTGGCCAAAATAATACTTATGTACAATGACTGTTCCCAACTACTGCAAATCCTGAAAGCCACAATAACCATTGGTGGTCGCCGACACAATGAAGCTCAAGGAGTACCGGAGAAATAATTTGAAACTGTCTAGAACCCGCTACGCAGCGGAAGATTATCTTTGGCGGAGGTAAGAAAACCCATTGTTGCTAGTTGGCTAGGTACCTAAAAAACAGCATAAAATAACTCGTAAAGACACAAGAGACGAAAATCACTAACATATCGAGGTAGAACGTAGAAGCTATTATTACCTACACAGGGTGTCACATCGACCTGCCAGGGTTGCGAGTTTGTCCGATAGGGATATCGCGGCCCCGGCACACAGGCAACGGAAGGAACACGGGTGGGTTTTAGTCAGTAAAAGTCTGACACGCCCTCTCGCTCCGCCCAGAGCGGGAGAAGTCATTTGACGATATCCCAAAAAAAAAGGTTGTCACATCGACGCGAAAACTGATATCATGGGTTCAGTACATGATTCTTAACGCCCCTGCGTTGAAATTTTTCGTCGCTGACATGTTGTCATAGTGACAAATTATTGTATTTTGACACTAACAAGTTTATTAGTGGTTTTAAGTTAACTCAGAGAACTTTATCTCTGTCTTGGGAATCTAGACATATGATTGCTATGTTGATAGCATATAATATTAATGAGGTTATAGCTAATATAACAGATTGTAGTATTAGTGACGAGTCTGTGTTGTCTAGTTATACTAACAACATAGTGATTAATTATGGATCATCATGTTGTACGAAGGAGGATCCACCTATAATACCAACATCTTTGGAGGCCACTACCAGTCAGATAGGGTATTCTCTTCCTGCTGGAATTCATTCAGACATTCTAGACTCTTCAGTTGTAGTTGTGGAGGTCACTCCGGATAACTTTTTAAACTAGTAAGTAAGACAACAGAAGTTACCCCTTCAAATAACCAATTATTATTAGAGAATAATAAAAAGGTATCTTCTGGCAATATTACACATATTAATAATAATAAAAAACCGAAGGGGGGGGCAACATACTTTAAAATTATTCAATCAAAATATCCAAGGTTGCTCTTCCAAATTGCTGGAAATATAATTGTTTTTAGAAAATACCAAGTTTGATGTCATTTGTTTAACAGAACATTGGTTAAAAGATCATCAAGTACTGTCAATTAACTATGAAAATTATTGTGTAGTTAGCCATTTCAGCCGAAAACGTATGATACATGGTGGGTCATTAATATTAGTCAAAAATTCAATTAAATCGAAAGAACGAAAAGACATAATCGGACTGTCTGTTGAACACACCATAGAATTGTCCTGTGTTGAGCTTGATAAGCATGTTATAGTATGCGTATACAGACCTCCAAGTTACCAGAATCTATCTATGTTTGATTCTGTAATGGAAGATGTGCTAAAGAAACTTAGTGTTACGAGTAGTAGTAAGTCAATAATCATATGTGGTGATTTTAATATAAATTTATTAGAAAATAACTCTAATACTGTCAGACTATTAAGTCTTTTTAGGTCATTTGACTTGTCAAATGTTTTTATTGAACCAACTCGAGTGACAGCTTCTTCTGCGACTTGTATAGATAATGTTTTTTGTAATTGTGATTACTTACATAAACAAATTGTAAATAAGTTGCCATCTGATCACAGTGGACAAACAATAACATTTTGCTCCTACATGCCTTTACAAAAAATTCAAATAAGGTTTAGGCCAATTAGGTACATGTAAAAATTTAGACAAATTAAATAATTCTTTGGCAAGTAAATTATGTGTTCAGAATTTTAATAATATATGTGACCCAAATGAGTTCTACGCCGAGTTCTTTTCACTATTAAATGAGCAATTTATTGACACTTTTCCCCTAAAGACTAAAACTATTTACACAAAGTTCTTATTTAGTGATTGGGCGACTTCAGGTATTCGTAAAAGCAGGGAAAAACTTTTTGAAGTGTATGGCCTAAAGCAACATATGAATAATACAAGCTTTCATCAGCATGTTGCAAAATATTCAAAAACTTTTAAAAGTGTGTGCAAAATGGCTAAAGCTCTTTACATTAGCAATAAAATAAAATCAGCTGATGATAAAATAAAAACTACCTGGCAAATAATAAATAATGAAACCGGTAGGAAAAAGCAGCGTAATACTGAATTTAACTTAGAGACTGCACATGGCCCTATCAACTCAGATGTAGAAATAGCTCAGGAATTTGAAAACTTTTTTGCTAATATTCCCCTTAAAACTACGGAAACTTTAAATTCCTCACCCGCGCTTTCTGCTGCCTTACTTAAAAAAAATGTAAAGTCATGCCCTTTGGAGTTGAGGTTTCAGCATACAAACCCCCAGGCTGTTATAAAAGCTTTTAAAGATCTTAAAATTAAATCAACAGAAGATCTATGGGGAATGTCTGTAGAAGTCTGTAGATGTATCATCGAAACCATTGCGCCTTATTTAGCTTTCATATTTAACACCAGTGTAGACCAAGGAGTCTTTCCGGATCTCATGAAACACAGTAAAGTAGTTCCTTTGTTCAAATCCGGTGATAGTAAGGAACCCAACAATTATAGGCCTGTGTCAATTCTGCCAGTTCTCAGCAAGGTGTTTGAAAAGTTGATGCTGAATCAAATGTTACGTCACTTTAATAAAAATTCCATCTTTCATGAACAACAGTACGGTTTCACAAAAGGGCGTTGTACCATTGACGCCGGTGTCACCCTCATAAAGAACATTTTTAACGCCTGGGAAGAAGCACAAGATGCCATTGGAATCTTTTGCGACCTCTCGAAGGCGTTCGATTGCGTAGACCATGAAACACTTCTGCTGAAACTGGAGCACTATGGGATTAGGAATACAGCTCTTGATTTACTAAGATCGTACCTGAAAGATAGAAAAGTTAAAGTTCAAGTAAACGGCGTAAACTCATTGGGGTCTGAAATGGCAATGGGCGTTCCACAGGGTTCGATATTGGGTCCATTCCTCTTTTTAGTTTATATGAATGATTTACCCCAATTACTTCAAAATCAACCGAAGAGGGTGTTATTTGCAGATGACACATCGTTGATCTTTAAAATAAACCGACGGTCACAAAATCTTGATGACGTTAACAGCTCTATTTTTCAAGTCCAAGATTGGTTTACGGTAAATAATTTGGTACTAAATAAAAAGAAAACCAAATGCATTAGATTTAAATTACCTAATGTTAGAAGTAGCGAATGTGACATCATATTGAATGGAGAAAAACTAGAATTTATTAATCAAACGGTTTTCCTAGGAATCACGCTAGACGAGAAATTACAATGGGGACCTCATATAACATCTCTTGCGGGGCGCCTAAGCTCGGTCGGCTTATGCTGTTAGAAAGATAAGACAGTTAACAGATGTAGAAACCGCGCGTTTGGTTTATTTTAGTTACTTCCACAGTATTATGTCGTATGGCATTTTACTGTGGGGTCGGGCTGCTGACATTGAATCCATATTTATTTTACAAAAGAGAGCTGTCAGAGCCATTTATAATCTACATCGTCGCAAATCTCTCTGGGAACTATTTAAAAGGATTAATATTATGACGGTACCTTGCCAATTCATATATGAAAATATTATGTATGTAAGAAAAAATCTTCATATTTTTAATAAAATAAGTGATAGACATAATTTTAATACTAGAAATAAAGATAAAATAGATCAACCATTTTTCAGATTATCTAAAGTACATACATCTTTTATGGGGTACCTACTGTGTTAAATGTTATAATAAAATACCTTGTGATATATTACAATTGAATGAAAGAAAATTTAAAACTCATATTAAAAGTACACTCTGTAAACAAGCATATTACAAATTAGAGGATTATATCCAAGATAAGAATGCTTGGAAACATGCTGGTCCTGCTCCATAGGACAATTTAGAGTCTAGACAAAATCAAACTGGTTGCTTATTTAATTATATAGTTTGTTATTTTTTATAACTCTGATTTTACATTCTGTGATTTCTTGAACTCACACACTGACTTATTAGTATTACTTGTTAAAATGTTAGGAATATCGTATAATTTTGCAATGTTTGTAAATATGTGAGCACCATGTATCTATCTATCATAATTAATTTATCTGCAATTGCTTTATTTTTTTTCATTTTTTTTTTACCTGTCGTGGTATAGTAATCTTATTCTAGATGCATCGTCTTCACATATAACTATATAATTAATGTATACAAAATATTGTAAAAACATTTTAAAAGAGTAACGGTGGAGTTTCTTGCCCATTCTTCTCCATACGAAAACTACCTTTTGGAAGGGGCGACTAGAATCAATTCTATTTTTTTGTAAATTTGACGTTCATAAGTGCCTTTTATGTGCCTAATTGAAATAAATTGTTTGACTTTGACTTTGACGAAAAATTGCAACGCAGGGGGTTCCAGTTCCAGAAGCGGACGGTGAGCAATGGAGCGGATGGTGAGCAATGGGCAGCTCGCCGTCCGATAAGGACCCAGGCCTGGGTCGACGGCGCGTTGTGTTCCACGCGCGCCTCATAGTGATGTCAGCACCAACTGACGAGGTCCGTAAGGACCAAATTTCCCACACTCAAAAAAAAAAAAGAAAAGGGTGTTCCAGAATCATGTACTGAATCCATGGTAACAGGCTTCGCGTCGATGGCCCTGCCACCTATATACCTAAGTACCTAGAAATTAGTCACGAGTCATTTAATGATAACAATCTCTATGATCATAGCCGAATAGCAATATTTGTTATTGATAGTAATCATAGATTATGTTTTGACTATCAAATAATAACTTACCTCTATTATCGAGCGTTAGTTTTCCCTATTATTTATTTGTACATCCGCGTAATTTTCACTGAACTAATCAGGGCGGTGATGAAATAAAAAATATATCTAACAGTCGGAAAATACGGAAATATCGAAGATCTTTTTTAGTGATTGTACGGATACTGATCTTTAATAGGGTCACTGATTTCTAAAGATCTACCGGGACATTCCCGATACGGAACTCTAAATTGTAAAAGTGTTAAAATTATCATTCATGAAATAGGTATAATACCACATTTTGTATGTAAGTAGATACGAGTCGAGTATTACCACCGTGTAAGGAATACTGATGGATATCTAGAAGCCTAGATCGTTTACAGACACTGATCCCAACAAACGATAAAAGATGTTAGTAGGCAAGGGACTTACGATTGATCCCTGAGGGACGCCGGATCCAGTTTTGAAATCGTTTTAATCGTGGTTTTAATTATATTTGGGACTGATCTTGAGTTCTCGCGAAAGCCTTGTCGGTAATCTAGTTCTATTGCTTATCATAAGAAGTCGGTTAATAAAAAGATAACTGCATTTTTTTGACCGTTTCTTTTGCTTTACTTTGCTGTAAGCTCGACCGTATTCTATAAAATACATTACGTTTAACTCTAATTATCAAAGAAGGCATATGTATTTAAGTTCTCCAAAATATATACCTACTTTTCTTTCTATATTTATTTTTAAATTTCATTAATTGTTTTCTGCAGATTTCTGGTGACTTTATTCCCAAATCTTTTAAAATTAAGTTGATTAGATAAAGATGACGATCATGTTTCGAATTGTCGGCAACTGTTAACAAAAGTTCAATTAATTAATGCCTATCTTATCGTAATAATTAATTGATATTAATCTCAATAATTACCGTGATTGGAGCTTCTAATCCTAAGTGGAAGTTAATATGGTAGCCGCGTTTTCGGCAATCATCAGTTGTATCTAAGATGTTAGTGAAATCGGGCTTGCTTCTGTTACTGGTGACTGTTCTGCAGGTAAAATTATCAGAATACTTTAGTTCTGAATGTTTTTGATATAAAATATAGGGATCTAATTGTTATACACACCTATACCATCGATTCCTACGGGGCGTTGCAAGTGTGCTTCCTTTACTAGACATGAATTCCTAGCTTGAGTGCTCCTGGACTAGGTGCAGCCCTGAATAAAGAACTGCTTTATTTAATCAAGCCTTCGTACGTTTCAGGTATCTGGGCGTTACAAGAACGTGCAACCAGACTTCATCGAGAATGTAATCAAGCACGGTAAGTACCCAGTACCAAATGCCGTCAGCACTTATGGCAGAAAGCACTGGAGTCTTCTCTTCCTGATCCACGCAGTCTCTTGCTTCTGTACTTTTGGATTATCTTTACTAAACAATCTTTATATCACAGTTTGTTGTCCCTCCCCTCAGAGTCCGAGGCGCTAGAATCGTCACGGTCGGGATCACGCATAGTGTCAGGTTGGGAGGCACAGCCAGGCCAGCACCCTCACCATGCTGCCCTTCGTATGGTGGGCCCCGATGGTGGCGTGAGTGCCTGTGGAGGCTCCATCGTATCTAAAGAATGGGTCATCACTGCTGCGCATTGTACCGCTGGGTGAGTAGCGAAACGTTACACGTATTGACGTGTAACATTTTATAGGATTCTACAAAATAGTAATAGTTAGCGTATTGCAAAGGTAGCATGTCAAAGTCGAACTCAAATAATTTATTTCAATTAGGCACGTTTGAACGTCAAAATGTCAAAAATAAAAGATTCTGGTCGCTCCTTCCAAAAGGTTTTCGTGTGGAGAAGAATGGCCAAGAAACTCCACCGTTACTCTTTTAAAATGTTTTACTATATTTTGTATACATTAATTATATAATTATATGTGAAGTCGATGCTCCTAGAATAAAATTACTATACCACAACAGGTAAAAAGAATTTAAAATGATGTGATAGATACATGGTGCTCACATATTTACTAACACTGTAGAAGTATACGATATTCCAAAAAAATAATATCAAGTAATACTAATAATTACGTCAGTGTGTGAGTTAAAGTAATCACAGAATGTAAAATCAATGTTATAAAAATAATAAATTATACAATTAAATTAGCAACCAGTTTGATTTTGCTTACTTTAAAAAATATTCACCTGAGCTCATCCTGCTCATCGTGAAATAGTTGAGTTCTCTTGGGAATTATAAAAGTATCTGCATTGAATCTTCTCCTCTTAAACAAGTGGACAAATTAGAGGGAATTAGGGTCGGTACACATCTGACGGAAAATGCGTTGAGCGGAACTAGTACGCTCGACGCACTAACGCATCATCGGTTAGGTGTGAAAGGTTGAATGTTTTATTATATATTTGTCTGTTTTGGCGTTACGCGACCGATAATACACGACGTATTTTCCGTCAGATATATACTTTCTCCTTATTATTTTCGTGTGTTCTAATCAAAACCCTTATTTCATCTACAGTCGGATAACTGTAGTAGTTCGCGGAGGCGTGGTGTCCCTGACCGACCCGGAGTACATATTCGAAACCACGGATTACTACAACCATCCTCAGTACAACAACAATCTGCCACTCGTGGTGCAGACACACGACATCTCACTTGTGAAGGTGCCACACCCCTTCGTTTATAGCAGTGAGTATTCTCCTTTAGGTTCCTCATCAATAGCATACAGACATCCATCTGTTGGACATGGGCCTCCCGGGTCCCCCAAGCATCGCCACAAAGACCTTTCCTGCGCTTCTCGCATATCCACCATTTAACTAGACGCGCCATTTAACACTACGCAAAAGAACATGGACAAATACAAAAAAACTTTTTACAAAAAAGAAATCAGCTTATTCAAAAAAATAAAAATAAACTATTAAAAAAAACACTACTCAATACAGCTTACTCGAAAACTATCCACGAAATTTTATGGGACCAACTCGGGACCATACCCTTTCATACAAAAAATATTTTTATTAATATTGGTTCACAATTGACAGACAAATCGGTGGACATACATTAAAAAAAAAGCATATTTACATACGCAACGAACATAGAACCTCCTCCTTTTTGGAAGTCGGTTAAAAAGGAGTGAAACACACCGCCATTGCCAATGAACTGTGACGCCTCTGCTATTACAGATGTCAATATGCAGCGTTGACTTACTATCAGAAGGTCCGCTTGTTTTCGCCTGATTGTTCGAAACAGTTTGTTCGTCTTGTTCTTGATGCTTGCTGCTTCAGCAGTCTGCTGTGCCCTCTTAGTATTCTGTGTTTAATTCTGACGTGACATCTTCTCCCAGGGTTGCTGAAGGCGATCCGCGTGCAATCGCGTGCTGACGCGTACCGCAACTACGACAACGAACAGGTCTACGCCAGCGGACATGGCAGGACATGGACATCGGGTCAGTATCTCTTATATCAACAATATCTTAGAGTTTTATTCAGGTTATTTACTATCGTTGTCCAGAACAGTAGGCTGGTTTAAGAACCGGTCTACTTGTAGTACTATCTGTAATGGAAGCTGGCAGTTACCATAGAGGCCCATAGAGGTCTTCTTTCCCCATGTCGACTAACTCGGGAACAAGAAGGGAAAGTGGCAGCGAGGCCGATTAGGTACTGTCACTTGTGCTTATGGCTTCAACACGTCATCCTCAGAAGGAAAATATATCAAATGCTATCAGTGACGGCCATGCAGCGATAATAATCTTCCGCCTCGCACGATTTATTAATCACAGTAATTTAGTTAGGAAGAATGGGTAGGTTTTAAATTAAGATCTGATTGTGATAATACGAAAACAAAATAATCTTGATCAAAAACACAGTAGCGTAAGTTTGTACAGATAGGATATGCAAGAGCTACCTACACCGTGAATTCGTCTAATATCGTAGTTATGGCGTTCGATTATGTCATACAGTATAATAGGAGGTTCAATAAAACATATCCATATCCTACCTATCGCCGCTACTGAAACCACAGCTTTTTTCTAAACCTTGTAATAATTTCTCCCTAATATTCTAGGATCCGTAACCGAGGACCTGAGATGGACATATCTACGCGCGATTTCCAACCTTTCGTGTGGTGGCACATTTGGGACCAGCCTCATCATTGACACCACCATCTGCGCACGATTCTACAATGTCACCTCACAGTCTACATGCCAGGTAAGATCTCCGCCCTAGCTAGGCCGCATTTTATATACATACCTCAAAAAAAAAAAAAAAAAAAATACTATATTTCCACCCGGCTTTGCCGACCCGAACAAGTGTGTAGAACCCCTAACATTTTGTACAAGTGAAAGTGGTCTTCTCCCGATTCTGAGAGTTGTAATCCGTTCTGCGACGGCTTCTTCCTTTATATTGTTTCATTATGTACCTACCTACTTATTTTCTTGTTACTAGGGTGACAGTGGTGGCCCACTGGTGCATGTTGGCTCCGACGGCGTTCCGACACTCGTCGGAGTAACATCCTTCGTAGCAGGCGGAGACTTCGGCTGCCACTCTGGTTTGCCTGCTGGTAATTTTTATGTTTATTTTATGTCTGATTGATTTGTTCTCAAGTATCATGTTGAGCACCTACACTTACTTATTATTCCTGCGATCTGTATTAAAACATATTTATTTCTACCAGGTTTCATCCGTCCGGGACCTTACCTATCATGGTTCGAAGAAATAACAGGTATTGACTTCGAAAATCTACAAGAAGAAGATAATGACAGCGTAGAAGATACCACTGCACCACCTGAGGATTCTGAAGAAGGGTCAGGCTCAACAGAGGATTCTTCTCCTGAAGAAGATAAGCCTGAACCAGAGGACTCAGAAGAAAAAGAAGACGACAAGGAAGAAGACTCAGACAGCTCAGAATCCAATGACGACGATATGTCGCAACTTCTGAAACGCCTCGAAGTGAAAGTCAAAGTCAAGGTCAGGTTCAACAAATACAAAGTCAAGAAGGAATTACAAAAGGAAAAAGAGACTAAGAAACATCATTGATTTAAGTGAAACAAAATAAAATTGTAAAACTTTATTTATAGTTTTTGTTTATTTACTTTTTTAAGTTTACTTGACCTTTGTTTGCGTAATGAAATGTAATCGAAATAGTGGTGGTGTTACCACATTTTACATAAAATATTTTAATTAAAGATGGAGAGTTAAAAATAAAAACAATAGTAGTTCTGTTACAAAGCCACCTATAATAATAATTGTAGAGTTTTGCAGCACCTTTATTGTGCTATCATTTAAACTGCAATAAATCGATCAAGATTCCAGCCAAGTTTTATTTATTTCTTACCCCGATCTGTTTCAAAAGCTAGCAACATCCACCCGTTGTGTCATCTTATGTCTTTTACGTCATTCTCAAGTATTGGAATCTCAAGCATGTAACTTTTGCGATACATCATACAATTTATGAATAAACATTCCTTTTTGAAATGAAATGGAGGGACCGAATACTAAAGGTAAGTTTTGATGCCCGATATAACTAGTATTGAAGTGTATAAAGTAAATATTTAGTCATGTTTTGGGTGCAGAACCTGTCATGCGAATGTGTGGGCGATTCTTGTAAGTTATCATGAATTATCTTTTGTTTGTCCTGCGCCTCGCCTTTTGTAACTTAACTAGAACTTGCTGCTGATCAGTTTGGGATGAATTTATATCGAAAAAGCCTACAGATAGGACTTAAAAACCATTCTGAAATAGCTTTAGCCAGTTTTGAATAGCTATGTTTACTTCCGCGTCGTAGGTTCTTAGTTGAAGGATAAATCGTAATTTATATTTGCCTCGTTATAACCAATATATTAGAAAGGTATTTGACATTCAACAGCAACCATTTACGAAAAAAATTAAGTTTACAATAGTCCAATAGATTAAGATCTTTGACTCAGGTAGCATATTTAATTTATTCAGTAAACCACAACTAGCAATTAACGTGACTATTAAATTGACTGGTTATTTGCATCAACAAAGCCGACTGTGGCCTCTAAAATGTAATATTCATGTGTTTATAAAATCATTGATCTTAATTTGTTGTAGCTACGGTTCTGATTACCATATTAGTTATTTTTTTAATATTCATTACAATAACATTCTCCCTTCTTTTATTGTTAATTTTGTGAGTACCTACATACAATCAATGTTAATATTGCATTTCAAATATTAAATACGTAAGTAAGTAAATAGTTTACTACTTACTGCTAAAATCACTGAGAGCCTTGAGCCTAGAGAATCCTAGAGCCTGGGAAAAATACTACTAACTAATACTTATTATAAACCACAAATTGGATAGGATAATAACTGTGGTAACTAATAGAGGAAAATATTGGAGCATTATTGATCCAATAATAAAAATAATAAATTTGCCTACAATATATTGCATACTTCTGAACTATTTGTAAAGTGAAGATGTCTTCGGAGACATGAGATGTACTTGTCAGTAGTTAATTGCCATTCTTCACCAATCCTTGTTAAAGGCTCTCGCAGCCAGGCGCGACACGTCTGGTGGAATAATGTCTATGAAAACTTCTCGGAAATGGTTTTAATGGTGTCGCATCGCGTCGTCGCGTCGCGCCTGTTTGTGGGAGCCTTAATTTGTATCATCCCTTTGAACATTTTCTTGATAACGATGATGATTTTCAGAGTCCCTCAGCTGTGCGGGGTGCTTGAACGACATTGGTGATGACGACTATGTGTCTGCACTCAACCAGGATTGGCATCAAGACTGCTTTCGGTAAGTTCTTAATAATAGTGATGAAATTGGTGCATTTCAGAACAATACCTGTAACTGCTTCTTTAGGAAAGTGACGTCTAATATAACATAACAACTGCTTTCTCTGAAGGGTTAGGCAGAGGTGTACCTGTTCACCTACATTTCACCAGTTATGTTTAAGTTCCATGTGTGTGGCGGGCCTATTGCCATCAACCGGTTGCTAAATATTGAGCTTGCTATCTCACTGGCACCCAATTACTATCTACTATGACCAAAGGAAATTATTCTTATATAAAAAAAAACTTGGTGCCTTATGTTCCATAGTAAATGTAGATAGCTTTCATAAAACCGATTTAATAGTGCCAAATAAAACACAAATCAATTCCCCTGCTTATTTTCCAGGAAAAAACTTACTTTAATTATTAGAAGATTTTTTTCCTAAGATTGAAAATTGAAAATGTGTCATACAAATTTTAGTTTGATTCCATAACATTAAAATGATAAACAGCTAACATTAGTTACGAAAAACAAGGAACATTTAATCATAATTTATTTATTTTTCAAACTACTTTATATTTAAAACAACAGTCAGTCTCAGGAAAAAATATACTTAATTATAACAGTTTCGGATTTAAAAGCTCCTCACACATACGCACTAGTACATTTTGCTTTGACATTGCGCGGTTCTAACACATATGCTATCTGTAGTCGTTACCTTTAGTAAATAAAAACTTTTTACAAAAAAAAAACAACCGACTTCCGAAAAAAAACACTACAAAGTGAAAAATTACTTTAATTTCGGAAGTCGATGTCTTCGGTTTTGAATTTTCGTTTTTTGCCACCGACTGTACACTGTACTGTAGTGTTTTGTTTTCGGAAGTCGGTTGTTTTTTTTGTAAAAGGTTTTTTTTTTCACTTTTGAGTTGTGGTACCTACCCCACACAAATTAGAATACCAGTACCTGCTATGTAAATAACAGTCACAGGAAGTTATCATCATATCATCCACATATACTAAGTGGGAAAAATAAGTATTATTGAAGCTTACTCAAAAACTATCCAAGCAAAGTTAATAAAATTTATATGGGACCAATCCGGGAGCATACCCTTTCATACAAAAAAATAATTTTCAAAATCGGTCCACAATTTACGGAGAAATCGGCGGACATACATAAAAAAAATAAAAAACATACGCGTCGAACATAGAACCTCCTCCTTTTTGGAAGTCTGTTAAAAAGTTGATATATACTTTTCATTTGAACATTTTCTTTTACTTATGTCTACCCTGACATGTAATTTTGACTGAATAGAATAGAATAGAATATTCTTTATTATGTACACCATAAAAAATACAGATAAAAATGTAGTCATTTTACATAGGGTGACACAATGGGCGGTCTTATCGCTAAAAGCGATCTTTTACAGACAACCTTTGGATGGATTAAAGGGAGAAGGAGAGACAAATACTGCAGGTAGTCAGTGGTGTACCATTTACATACACAATAAATACATACATTCATAAAGCATACACTTATCTATATATATATATATATATATATATATATATATATACAATAATAAACATGAAACAAGATCAAGGAACTATATGTAATGATGATGTTTAAGGAGAGAGGAAGTGTTGTGAAGAACGGAAAAAAATCAAAAGGAGTATGTAAGGATCGTAGCAGGCGGCGTTCTGTCGTTTCTGCCTACCCCCATTTCCATGGGAAGAAGGTGTGAGTTTATTATAATACTAGCTGCGCCCCGCGGTTTCACCCGCATAAGTCTCGATCCCGTGAAAATATCGGGATAAAAAGCATCCTATGTGTTAATCTAGTTTATGAACTATCTGTGTATCAAATTTCATCCAAATCCGTTCAGTAGTTTTTGCGTGAAAGAGTAACAAACATCCACACATACATACATACAAACTTTCGCGTTTATAATATTAGTAGGATGTATGTTCATCCAAAAATAGCTTAACAAAAGAATCTCCAGTTTGATTAAGTATTAAAGCTATGCTATAAGCAAACATGCTCTATTTCTTAGTAGGCAATTATGAGTAATTTGATAACACATAACAGCATGCAATACTTCAAGGGGGTCCCCCTACTAAAAGGTTATAGGCGGCCATTATGCCTTTTACTACCGTACGTGTTTTATTTCTGGAACGCATAGTTACGTGATTACGTCATAAGAATCACGTCATGCTCGAGAAAGTTATGGGGTCGCATCATTATGGCTTCCCTTAAACCTAATAGAGTACTATTAACCAATTGGTTGGTGCTTACATTGTTGATAGTATCTTGATAATATTCTAGGTACGTATATCTTGGAAAGGTAAGCTTTTTGAAGCATTTTCAGGTAAAATTGCCTTCGATTACAAGAAGTGACGATTGGCAAGAATAACTCTATGTTTGGACTTACAAACAGGGCTTTAGTAAATTTATGTATCAGCCTGGAGTCTTAGGTTTGTGCTCGGTTAAAAGCCTTCTTATAAATAAGGCATGATTGGCGAAATGTGGATTTAAAGTACGCCTGCTGCACCACTCTGCCTTCTCCGTCGGAAAATGCTGGCGTTATCAAATCAAATCAAAAGTCATTTATTCAAACTAGGCTGAGAATCAGCACTTTTCGAACGTCAAAATTACATAAGACAGTCCCCCAAAACGCCCACCCTTCACCACTTCCTAGTGCGTTAGCTGGGAAGAAGAAGTGGCGCAACAAACTCCCCAGCTGCACAGCTGTCTGTTCAGTTAAAAGAACAAAAAGAAGATTCTATATAATAGTATTCAAAATAATTTACATTAAGCAACACAAAACATAATTTAAATTATTAGCCATATATAAGCTAGCACACGCCAATATACCAAACAAAATCATCGAGAACTATACTCAGGCAGAAATAAAAAACAAAACGTAAACAGAACTTAATATCTTAATAAAAGCCACCAGGCATAAAGGGCGTGCCCGCTTACATATAGTTGTAACTGGAAGTTATAAATGATAAACTAGGACCATCGAGGTAAAATAAATAAACAAACAGTTAATTACTAATAGTAATAAATAATATGATCAATTGTCGAGGTCACTAGCTAACCACATATTGCAATACAACTCATAAAAAAACAGTGTGATGAGTAGATTTTGTCAAAAATAAATTAAAATAACTTGACTTAAAATGTCAACAATAATTAAATTTAAATAATTTGACTTTTATAGTCAAATAAATTAAACAATTACTTATATAAACTCATATAACTTGTCAGTGGGTAAGCTGGAGAAAGAACATAAACATTGTCTTGAGTTAACTACAGCGACCAACTATTCTTATCATTTAAGTAGTCGTTGATAGAATAGTATGCCTTTGAACAAAGCTTGGATTTTACTTTCGTTTTAAACGCATTAAAAGGCAAATCTACCAAAGAAGAGGGTAGCTTGTTATAAAAAGTTATACCAAGCCCAACAAATGAGTTATGAACTTTATGAAGCCGGTGAAAGGGAGCTCGTAGTTTGTCCTTATTTCTAGTGTTAACATTGTGAAAATCACTGTTTTTAGTGAAAAGTTATGTTCTACGAACCGGTCATTCACCCGTCGATGTATCTAGCGAAAGACAAACAAATACTCTATAAGTACTTTTGGCAGCCTCATTGCTTCATGAACTTAAATAACATGCCAAAAAATAAGTTTCCCAAGCTATTCGATATTTTCTTTTCACCAACACTTGCCAATTTTTTTCTGCAAATCTGAGATAAGCAAAGGTCATACTTTGTTGCCTTGAACGTGAAATAAGGTGCCAAGTTTTTAAAATAAGGTTTTTTTTTATAAACGTTGCTTAAAGTTAAGTGACGTTCAAACGTCAGAAATTTACGGTTAAATAGTCGCTAATCATTACTTACTTTAAACATCGCTTTTAAATAAACCCCTAAAAGCTCGGTAGTAAATACTTACCTTGATTATTATAATCTGTGTGGGGCAGACTTTATGAAAACGAGCTACTAATTTCGCCTGTGGGCCTGATTGTAGCTACTTCACATCATTTACACCATACATCGACCAGCCACTATTAGATATAATTTTAACTGACTTACTTTAAATATACAGGTTCAAATTAAATTAGGAAGCGAAACTCCGCAGACATGATGAGTATCGTTTTCTAAACATGATAAAACGAAAAAACATTAATAGGGATGATGATTGATGACAAACATTTTTTTTGATAAAAAAATATTGGACATGTATTTTTTCTTTTTTTTACGTAATCCAAAGATTACGGCAATACATTGAGTTAAAATGTGGCATGACGTCACTCCCCGGTATATTTTATACTGACTTGTGACGTTGCGAGCGCCCACTCCCCAAGTTTAATGCGCTTTATCTAAACCATTTTTTATTAATATGATAAAGCAAAAAATACGTGTTTAATATTTTTTTATTATCTGACTGACGGACTAAATAGTTTTTTTCCCTAGTCAACATCCCTATTAAAGTTTTTGTTTAAGGTCAAGGATAGGTAGTGTAGATACTTTAGTTTAGGAACTAATTTAATTTGACCCCTGTGTATCCAATATTTTTTTTACTATATTAGATAGGCTGCAATATATAGGGCTGTGAGTCAGTCACTCAGTTGCTAAGCGATGTGGAGCAAGTGAAGCTATTTTGATTGTAATGCTCAGGTGCTCGGTATGCGACGCTCAGCTGTCGACGTGGTACTTCGAGAAGGCGGGCCTGCTGTTTTGTCAGAACGACTACTGGGCGCGCTACGGCGAAAGCTGCCAGCAATGTGCTCAGGTAATAAAATCTTAACTATATTCTGCACATGCACATGTATCATAAGCGTGTGCTTATCCTCTTGCTCTTAAATAACCACCATCTGCCTAGCCTTTTCTCAACTATGTTGGGGTCGGCTTCCAATCTAACCCAATGCAGCTGAATACCAGTATTTTATATGGAGCGACTGCCTATCTCACCTTCACAACCCAGTCACTGGGTAACACGTTTACCATAAGTAAAATTGGTTGTCAGATTTTCGGTCATCGGATTACCCGTAACTGCAGCCAAAGATCTATAAATGACGAGCTGTCACGAGCTTTCCTAGGCACGCAGGGGTATACAATCCGCCAACAATTTATTTAGAGTCAGCGCAGCATGTTATATTCATCCACATATCTCTTATCAGCCGTGATATATTATTCATCTTCTATGTACAGGTAAACCAAAAAAGGTATGCGCTTCGGTTTGTCTTCGTGTTTCCGAATTAGTACGATCGTCGCGCCACAGAGTAACCTTCACAGAGGCAAAGCTTATGTTGCCACCTATCACTGCGCGTTTGAATGAAGTTTCTATCTCGCAAATGTCGCAAATCGACTTTCGTCATTCAAAAATTTTGAAAAGTTTTTTGGAATTGCATGGAGTTGTTGATCTATAATTTTGTAATCATGGTACCTAATACAATATAGGCAAGTACTTCCACGATGGTTGTAACAGCTCTATATTAAATCTCATCATCGCGCGTTCGTATTTCCGAAGATAGACGATGACTCGCGAAGGACATCATTTTCTTGGGATATCTGTACATATGTTGAGTATGATCTATATTTGTCTGAGCAGGTGATAACCGGGCCGGTGATGGCGGCCGGCGAGCACCGCTTCCACCCGGAGTGCTTCGCGTGCGTGGCGTGCGCCGCGCACATCGAGGACGGGGAGCCCTACGCGCTGCTCGAGCGCTCCAACTTGTACTGGTGAGTTTGTTGTAGCAGGCGGTGCTTCCACCAACTTGTCATATCATGTGCCTAGCGCTTTTCTAACTATGGTGAGGTTAGCTTCCGACTTCCGAGCACCACTAAAAAGATACTCGACGAGTCGTCGAATAACCTCCTCTTTTTTTTAGTTGGTTAAAAAAATTCGAGCTCACTTGTTTCGGTCTTGCATCCTAGATTATATGTAGAAACTATACCTGCGTCTATTAACAGCTTAAATGTATAGATGAAGATCCTGCCTAGCCCGGATGCAGCTGAATACCAGTATTTAACATGAAGCAACTCAGTTACTGAGCAAAGGGATACTCCTTCTGCTGGGATTGCGGGTTTGTCTGAGAGGGATATCGCGGCCCCAGCACATAGGCAACGGAAGGAACACGGGTGGGTTTTAGTCAGTAAAAGTCTGACACTCCCTCTCGCTCTGCCCAGAGCGGGAGGAGTCATTTGATGATTTCCCACCCAAAAAAAAAAAGAAAAAAAAAGGGATACTCCTTGGCAAGACTTGTTCTCCGACTTTCAGGTTCTGCCTCCTACTTTTACTTTATTACGGTCAGAAATGACTACCCTCTTAAGTAAATGAGGTGGACAGTCGTTCTTTCTCGTCCCCGTAACGTAAGGTTCAGTTGAAAACCATCGGCTGGCAGTAGTTGTCTGGCATTGGTGAACTAGGCCTTGCTGAATTCGGCGCAGCCACACAATACACAAGCAGACAAAACCGTTATAACTAAGTTATTTTACTTCTTTTTTTTATAAATTGTGTGCCTTAACCTGAATCAAATATATGTATTTATTTTTCTTTCCAGTCTATCAATCTGTATTTGTTCTCTTGTAGCGGTAGCTGCTACGGCAGCTGCGCGCGCGCCGCGTCGCACTGCATCCGCGCCGTGAGCGTGCCGCCCGCCAGCCTGCGCCTCGCGGGCGGCGCCGCTCACACCATCACTGTTAAAGAGTAAGTCCACTACATTATCACTGTCAAGAAGTAATGCCCAGCCGCAATGACAGACCACAGCGGCGATGTCGGTGCGGTCTGTCATTTCGATTGGGCGACGTTGCCGCTTACGGTTTCCGGATGCGGTCGCTTATGGAAGAGCACCTTTAACAGCCATATGTTACTCTAAAGGTACATTTTATAGTAACCTGGGCGTGAATTAGAACATCGAGCTTAATTAAATGTTGGGATTAATTAATTAACACTATGTAATTTAAATTTTCATGAAGTTTTGTAAGGAGAAAGTGCCAGTTATGCCGCCTACGTTTTATTTCATTTACAGGTCAAATTTGCCAAACCAAATTACTCTATTAAAATGGCAATTTCATGGCATTTGATACTTTGGACTAAGTAGTTGAATTGATGATTCTAATGATTATAATTCTGTCGATACATATTTGTTACGGTAGTGAATCATATTTTGCTCAACAAAAGTCACACTAAAAAATGTTTTCGCGGGCAACTTTAACGCATCCGCCTTAACAAAATTCATTTCGTTTCGCTGAGAGTTAAATATCAGTACAGTGCTACTAGGATCTTTTGGAGCTTAAATGTCATTACAGCAGGCCGCAGCTGGTAAACAATTGTGAAAACGTATTGAAAAAAATATGATGGCGGCGTTAGTTCCAATTTTGGCCACGCGCCAAAAGATCCTTTTAGAACTAAATATTACATTATAACTTGCTCCATTCCATTCGCTCATAACTTATAACCTATCTGTGTAATTTCCTTCATGAAACGGCAACTCTATTGCCACCATGCCACTAACATGGTACTAACCCCGCTAGCGGTCGGTGCGGCGGCAAGCTGTCGGCGGCTGCGCGGGCGATCCTGCGCGCGCTGCTGTCCGTCTGCATACAGCTCACTTGCCATAGGTACCGGCCTAGCTATAAAGCTAGGTAGTATATGAATACTGTGATGGCATGAATACTTGAATTCAGAATTTTACATAATTTACTTTCCATAACTCAAGTCATCTACAGATCTCCAGGGAAAAGTATGCGCTTCGGGAATCTTCGTCTATCTTCGGAAATACGAACGCGCGATGATGAGATTTATAGAGCTGTTATAATCATGAATGTACTTGCATATTACAATGATTACAAAATTATAGTTTAACAACTGTATGCAATTCCAAATAAGTTTTTAAAACGTTTGAGTATCAGTATTAGTTGAGTTGGGTCCAAAACTTTATCATTATCTCAGATTCTGACTTCAAGTTTAGCTTGTTATACTGTGGTGCGCAGGCATGGTGTAGTAGCTAGTGTGTAGCTTGTGACTTAGGTGGATTTGTAGTACCTATCGCTAATTTCTGAAATCTTCATCAAGGCATGTGTTGGTTAGCGTTTGCAGTTTTGCATTGTTGTTGCTGCCGCTCTTTGAAAGCTTTACGGTAAGTATATCGGCTTCACAAAATTATAATTACACTGTCTGCGGTGTAGCATGGTGCGGGTGACATAAGAAGAACCGTTCCTTTTCACTCTTGAACGTTACCGAGATTTACAATCATGGCTGAATATTTTTGCTAAATATCATAGTCGTTTATTAGCTATAGTAAATTAAAACAGAAATTTATGATATGGATATCACGTGCTAATTTTCAGCAGATGCTACCTATTGGTGATGGTTCATTTTTCACACACGGAGAGCATGCTGTGAATGAGCATACTTATGAGAAAATAAGCATTATTTTTAAAAGCATGTGATGACTTTACAGTGTTACAAGGACATTGACAGGGGGGCGTTGTTGGTAAACATTAGTGAAATTGTCACAGAAATTGTATTGATAAAACAATAAAGAACCTTGTAGTATCGGACATTTAATTTTGACTCGAGCTTACCTACAGCTAGATGAGACTAGATTTTTTATTACAGTAACAAGTTCATTGACCTGATGAAAACTTATTCATTCAAAACATTTCATTGACATTATTTTCCTTATTTCCAAGGCTATCTCACCACAGAATTATTTTTATTAAATAAGGGCCTTCTACACAGTGTTTGTTATAACTTGCAATGTGTACGATTTTACGGAGTTCCACCAAATTTCGGCATTGTGTTTAAATTAAAAAATATAATCATATTATAACACTTGTTCTATAACAAAATAATGTTATAAAACAATCTTTTTTTTCTATTACGATACAATGCAAATCCAAAAAGTTAATATCACCAAAGAGTTTCCATCAACTTTTGTAATGGAACGTTAGCGGGGCACAGCAGCACCGCTGTAGCGCATGCGCGGTGATGTGCTGGTGCAGGCGCCATTCATACGTGAAGTTGTACAAATTTCGAGTTGTGTGTAAATTTCGTGGGTTTTTTTAAATCTGAATCTTCAACTTTGATCTTTTATTAGTAGGTTCAATCCCAATGTATGAGAGTAGATAAAGTAGTGTATGAAACTGCACATAACTAGGTATTAAAATACTCGTGTGATACAAACACGTGCTCGTATTTTAATACCCCTCTTTATGCAACAGTTTCATAAACTACTATTAGGCGGCTCGTCACTTTACACGCCTAAAAGGCTAGTACCAGGCACACTGCAGAACTTTGACGAAAGCGTGTTATTTTCCATAGCTCCGTGTTTACGAGCCCTTATGTGCGTGCAGTGAGCAACCGATGAGTCAGGCAGTGATTACTAAGTACTTATTAATATTTATAAATAAGTATTTGACGATAAAAGAGTCACGTTCGCTTACTAATTGATAGAAATTGACAGAGTTTTGATACATATATACAGGTTTTATTCGAATTTTCTCCTTATCTGTCTTACCCTTACCCCTTAGTAACGTAATAACACCATGTATTGCACCATATTACATTAGTTGTGGCTATCGACCATTTCACAAACTCATGTATTTGTAGTAATTAAATCATATTGCGCTTGTACCTATTCCTTTCAGATTTATAGGTAAATAGTTTTTTTTCCGCGGCTTTCCCAGGTATCGGAAATTGGCCTACGGGAACGCACTACCAGGATATAAAGTATCCTATGTCCTAAAAAAATCTAATATTATAAATGCGAAAGTGAGTTTCTTTGTTTGTTTGTTACGCTTTCACGCTAAAACGGCTGTATGGAATTTAAAGAAAGAAAAAGTATTTATTGAGACAAGCACAGGCGATCACAAATTAAACTAAAACACACTCATTGAAACATAAATAATAATAAAAACAACAGTTCAATTTAAATAAAAGCAGAAAGTCCTGTGCGAGGCCAAAAAGCTCCTATCTCAGCATGATGCTGCGACATTTAATAATAAATGCGCGCTGATATTCTGATAGGGCCCGCAGTGAAGTCACGGATAGATAGATAGTTATCGAAATAAATACTAAATTGAAATAAATAAAATAGATGTAGTCCGCGTGTCCGCACCCGATGTACCATTAGTTACTTGTCTATGCCTTTAGTTTGTTGTGTGTGTGTGTGTGTGTGTGTGTGTGAGTGGGTGCTATTGGGTGTGTGTGTGGGGGGGGCACAAACATAGGCTTTCTTTGATCCTGGATCGCAGACGAAGTCGCGGGCAACAGCTAGTTTCATCCGTCCAAATTCGTTCAGCCGTTAAAGTGTGAAACAGAGAAACAGTTACTTCTGGTTTTATAATATTAAATTAATAAATTAGGGAAGTATGGATGGATGTCCCATGAAAAACTGTAAAGTTAAAAGGGAATAAGTACGGGTATTTTGTGATGAGCAGGGATGAATCGCATGTTATAATAAAAACAGCTGCTCCAGCTCCATACATTTACCCATGTTCGCATAACTCGACAAAATGTAGGGAACATCTCCTTTTTTTTAACGCGATTTCTGGTTTGGTCCCAACGTAAAAGTTATTCATAATGAGGAATACAACGACCCTTTAAGAGGGTTAAGGTTATTTAAATTATTCTGCGTTCGCAATTCATTTGCCAAACATGTAAACAAACACGAGTTTTAGGAAAAACAACTGTAATGCCTACACATAAAGTTCAGTTTGCGCTACAACTTCATATTTTTATAACTTTTTCAACAGTACTAGTCGGGCTAAAATCGACTTTATTTACCCTTGCATAAAGTTAATGTTTGTCTAAGTGGAAAATTCGTGTTTGAAAAAATAAATTGCGAACGTAGAGTACACCTTGAATGTTCCAGGTAATAGCGGGCTGCAACTGAGAATTTACTTATACAAAAATCCAATAACACCTTACCCGACCCGAGAATCGAATTCTACGTTCAGTAAACTTAGTACGTTCAGACGACGCGCTTGCGATATTAAATTATGCAGTACTTTTCCTTACGCCTGAAATGCTAAAATTGACAGACCTGTATCCAAATATCTACGTCATTTATCACAGTCTCTGTCACACTAACGCATTACGTTTACACATCATTTCATATTATTTCACACCGATTGGTCGATAACTGCATTCGTTAGTCATTATGGTTTCCTGGTGAAGGTTTGTGTAATTCCTCGCTATTACACTATTTGGAGTTGAGTGTGTTTTTTTAGTGATTTAATATGGTTTAAAAATGGTGACTGTTAATTTAAGGTAGGTAGTGTTGAAGTGTTAAATATTACATTATGTTATTATTGTGGATAATATGCTATTTTATATTATTTACAAGCAGCAGGGTAAATCATAACAGCAAATATTTATTTATTTTTATTTGTATTTGCTAGAGTTTTGCATGTTAGGTATTTGTTTTGTGTTCAGCTTGTAGCGTTTTCGAAGCTTTATATTAAGACATAATGTGACAAAACTGAGCCAGAAAACAGTTCTATGTGTTAAGAAAAAAGCATGTCAAAAAGGTTGTCACATTAACAGACAGCAACATTGCGTTTTAGTCGTATTATTTATTTAATTACTAGCGTCCGGCCGCTGCTTCGCATCCGTGGTATGTCGATAAAAAGGAGCCTAACAAAGGTCATGGTCTACCCACGTGCCAAATTTCATCCAAATCCATTCAGCCGTTTTAGCCTGACAACGTAACAAACAAACTCACTGGATAGTTAGGAAGTTAGGATTATAAAATGTCTCATAGGTTTTTTATTTTATGACACAAGTGATGGTGACCTAAATCACGAATCGAGGATATTCGTGATTTCCACACAGTTATTATGTTTGTCGACAAGGAAAAGTATCACATATATATAACAATTTGTATAATGCATTCAATTTAAATTTAATTTTATGACTGTTTTTATACTTTTTCCACGACGACGCCTTGTGGGTGTCTCGCGTCACTCTGCCAGCAGCTGTTCGGCAAACAAGACTCCGAATTGACACTCATACTTGACTCTTGCACGGAGTAAGTTGCTTACAGCTGCGTAAAAATCTAGATGAGGTCGGCATTTCCTATCCGACTACTCTGAGAAGAAAGGCCGAAACAAACTCAGAGCTAACAGTCTCTTTTAAAGTCCAGACATAATCTTGGTCAGATCGTCTGAAGACCATGTAAATTGGAGTCTGAAATGGTCTTTTGAGGAAAGAACCACACAGATACCAAGACCTACTAGAAGCATGAAATTTGGCACAAGAGTTCTTAACATACCGAAAGTGTGCGCTAAGAAAGTTTGAAAATACATAAAAAATACATAAAGCGGTTAAATAAAAATCGTAATATTTTTCCAATGTGAAATCCGATCGGACACGGCCTAATTTATTATAATATGTTGCACAGTAAAGTGCAGTGGGAACGGTCGCTTAAACGCTTAAGCTTATTGCGGTGGCCGTCACATGGCGTCCGCAATTTACAGTTGAATGACGTCATTAAAATTTTATTTATGAATGTAAGTTGGTGTGTTACCCTAGACTAGACCATTTTTTAACACCGTAAAGTCAAACCCCGGTGCTATCATTTTGAAGACGGCCGTTATGTGGCGGCCGCTCTTCTAGGAAACCGTAGCTGAAGTACATATTTCTCATACATCCATATATACCTATTTCAGGATTGATTCATCATGCGGTGTGCTCACACTCCACATCGGAGACAGGATCCTCGAGATTAACGGCACTCCGGTTAGGAACAGACCGCTAGATGAGATCGAAAAGGCGCTGGGTAGACCGGACGCGGTCATACAGGTAATAAACTGATTTTCTCGATTCATATTTTAATTAAACTACCAACCAAATGTCAGTGCCCCAAAAAAATTATCATTTTTTTTAAATTGTTTTTTCATGTGTAATTGATACCCATCATGTCTACGGCGTTTCGCTAACTTGTTTAATTTGACCTTATATAAATCTTATTATTTTAAGAAGTTTTAAGTAAAATGTAAGTAAAACACTTGGACTTACGAGCGTTTATACAGAAACTGGGCAACGTCGCAAATAGTTGTCAAATATTTCGCTGTTTTGATTAATTTGGCAATATTACTTACTGTATGGAGAGGCTTGTGGCTAAGTAATAACAGCCGCACGGGTCGATCGATCAGGTTAAGCTACGCTTGCCGCGGTTGGTCCGTGGATGGGTGACCATCTTTACATACCAAGGCCCCTCCGTGCCTCGGACAGCATGTTACGCCGTTGGTCCTGGCTGTCATTTGTAGATCTTTGGTAGTCGTTACGCATAGTTAGAAGCCCAAAAGTCTGACAACCAGTCTTACCAAGAGGTATCATGTTACCCAGTAACTGGGTTGTGGAGGTCAGATAGGCAGTGGCTCCATGTAAAATACTGGTATTAATTAATTTTTAATTAGACCCCAACATAAAATTCAAAATTCAAAATTCAAAAGTCATTTATTCAAACTAGGCTGAGAATCAGCACTTTTCGAACGTCAAAATTACATAAGACAGTCCCCCAAAACGCCCACCCTTCACTTCCTAGTGCATTAGCTGGGAAGAAGAGGTGGCGCAACAAACTCCCCAGCAGCACAGCTGTCTGTTCAGTTAGAAGAACAAAAAAAAAGATTCTATATAATAGTATTCAAAATAATTTACATTACGCAACACAAAACATAATTCAAATTATTAGCCATATGTTAGCTAGCACACACCAATATACCAAACAAAATCATCGAGAACTCAACCAATCAATCATCGATACTCAGGCCGAAATAAAAAAAACTAAACGTAAACAGAATTAATATCTAAATAAAAAAGCCTCCAGGCATAAAGGGCGTGCCCGCTTACATATAGTTGTAACTGGAAGTTATAAATGATAAACTAGGACCATCGATGTAAAATAAATAAACAAAGAGTTAATTACTAATAACAGTAAATAATATGATCAATTGTCGAGGTCACTAGCTAACCACATATTGCAATACAACTCATAAAAAAACAGTGTGATGAGTAGATATTGTCAAAAATAAATTGAAGTTAAATTAAAATAACTTGACTTAAAAAGTCAAATAAAATAAACAATTATATAAACTCATATAACTTGTCAGTACGTAAGCTGGAGAAAGAACATAAACATTGTCTTGAGTTAATCACAGCGACCAACTATTCTTATCATTTAAGTAGTCGTTGATAGAATAGTATGCCTTTGAACAAAGATTGGATTTTACTTTCGTTTTAAACGCATTAAAAGGCAAATCTAGCAAAGAAGAGGGTAGCTTGTTATAAAAGGTTATACCAAGCCCAACAAATGAGTTATGAACCTTATGAAGCCGGTGAAAGGGAGCTCGTAGTTTGTCCTTATTTCTAGTGTTAACATTGTGAAAATCACTGTTTTTAGTGTATAAGTGTATATTTTGCCTAATATATAAGATATTGGCGAAGATGAATTGAGATGCCACCGTGAGGATACCAATATCTTTGAAAAAATCTCTCAGAGAAACTCTGGCACCAAGCTGGTAAATAGCGCGAACAGCTCGTTTTTGAAGAACAAATATATTTTGAATATCAGCAGCTTTGCCCCACAGCAGAAGACCGTAGGACATAACGCTATGAAAATAACTAAAATAGACTAACCGAGCTGTATCGACGTCAGTGTATTGTCTTACTTTCCTGACGGCGTAGGCGGCTGAACTGAGCCTTCCCGCTAGGCTCGATATATGTGGGCCCCACTGAAGTTTGGCATCTACTGTTATGCCTAGAAAAACCGCCAAGTTTACAGATTCAAGCACCTCTTTATCTAAGACGATGTTGGGACCTAGATTTCTAACATTTGGTAGGGCAAACTTTACACATTTCGTTTTCTTAGTATTTAGAACTAGGTTATTTGTCGTACACCAATCCGTAACCATTGAGAGTGCACTGTTTACATCGTCAAAATCTTGTCTATTCCTGTCTACTTTAAAAATAAGAGAGGTATCATCTGCGAACAGTACAACTTCACAGATACCCTTTAAATAGAATGGTAAGTCATTGATATACACTAAGAACAAGAATGGACCCAGTATTGAGCCTTGAGGTACACCTAACTGAACTGGTAGCCCAGAAGATTTCACACCATCAACATCTACACATTGGGACCTATTATGTAAATACGAATTTAAAACGTTGAGAGCTTCGTTTTGCACACCGTAATGACGTAGTTTACGCAAAAGCGTGTCATGGTGCACGCAATCAAAGGCTTTGGAGAGATCACAGAAAACCCCAATAGCATTTTGCGAGTTCTCCCATGCGTTAAATATGTGTTTCAGCAAAGCAACACCCGCATCTGTAGTCGAACGACCTTTTGTAAAGCCATATTGTTCATTATGAAGGAGGCTATTTAAATTAAAATGTCTAAGCAACTGCTTGAGTATTAACTTTTCAAATATTTTGCTAAATGCTGGTAAGATAGAAATAGACCTGAAATTGCCAACGTCACTTTTATTACCTGATTTAAATAATGGTATGACTTTACTATTCTTCATGAGGTCAGGAAAAGTTCCTAAATCAACACATTTATTAAAAGTAACAGCTAGATAGGGGGCTACGATGTCTATTATATTACTTAAAAGTTTAATGGAGATGCCCCAGTAATCACCAGTGTTTTTAGACTTGAGTGTGTTAAAAACATTAACTACATCACGAGGCGTTACATGTTCGAAGCTAAATAAGGGACTATTTTTAGACACACTATTAAGCATAAGGTTTTCCGCTTTAGACGGGGATGAATTTAAGGAGCGAGTCGTAGTTACAGGTATATTGGCAAAAAACTCATTAAACGCCTCAGCTACGTCAGCTGCTTTATTAACTAATTTATTGTCGACCATAATCTCAAGTTGTTTATCTTGTTTAACCGACTTACCCGTTTCATTGTTAATAATTTTCCAAGTGGTTTTTACTTTATTATTGGATTTTTTAATTGTGTCGTTGTAGATATTCATAGTTGATGATGATGTGATGATGATTCATAGTTGGGAAGAGCCTAGACAGATGATAATGACTGAATGGAACTAAACTATTTATTATGAAATGTAATAATTAATATTGTAACACCGAATATTTAGCTTTAGATGTAAAAAAAAGTATATAGAAACTCTCCAAATGCCTTTTTTACACCTAAAACGGTTACAACATCAAATTCACTAAAAAAATCAAAACAGGCAAACTTGCCAAATTAATCAAAACAGGTAAATATTTGACAGCTATTTGTGACGTTGCAAACTTTTTGGATGAATGCTCATAAATAAAATATTTTCTTTTGCTCTAAGTTAGAATAATCTGTTGGTTCTGTAAAACGCTCAAGTTTTCCTCATTTTTTCACTAAATAACACAGTGGCACATAGATTTAAAGATTTTTTTTCTCATATGAACTTAAATGACTCACTAATAATGAGAATCTTATTCTTCTTATTCTTATACATTTAACATCATTTATATAATCATTCATTCATTCATTCATTCATTCATTCATTCATTCATTCATTTTTTATATTTTTTTTTTTTTTTTTTTTTCATTTTACATCTAAGTAATTATAATTATCATATTTGCCTCTGGGGTGTTGGTAACGTTAGTGGGTACTTATTATGTTTCTTAAGTTTTGCTTTAAATATGTTTATACTATAACACTTCTTTAAATCCTCCGGTAAAATTATGGAACAGCTGTACTCCCTCAACTAGTATTGTTCTTTTGCAGTCATTAGTAGTATAAACTTATTTTTATTTCTTTTGATGTACGTTATTCAACACACATCTTTAATCAATCAGGACCCATCCAGAATTGCCTCGTTCAACCCTGAAACAACCATTACAGTTTAAATTACCTTGGCTTGACGAAAAGAACAACAACTATCTGAACGTAAAAACTTTTCTTTCCAATTCCAGCTAACCATAGAACACACACCTGAAACAAACACAAAACGCACACAAACAAACACGACACACACACAAACACAAACAGACGAGGACAAAACAAAACACGACAGATCTCCGGTCGAAAGGAAAACCAACACCAAAGATGACAAACAGAGACACTCGTGCGAGAAGGAGAGGAAAGATGTGGAGGGGAGGAAAGAGAGACTGTTTAATAAGAGGAAGGGAGGGGAGGATGGGGGAAAGTGGGTGAATAAGAGGAGACAGACGCCGTCGTCGCCGTTACTAGGGGATAAGGAGAAAAGTAGCAGTATGTCTAAGTTACTTGACGCGTAAGTATTGTTTTACCTTTTTTTTATCTGTGGTTATTTTTATTCGGACTGCCTCGTTGGTCTAGTGGTCCAGCGCTACAGCTGTGCATGAGATCCTGGGTTCGATTCCCAGGTCGGTCAAGTATTTTTGGGTTCATCGGGAATGTATCTGTAGCAGCACGGAATCTAGACTTGTGCCCGGTTGGTGGTAATACGCTGGCACATGAAACTTGAATATAATTGGCGAAATGTTGGTGAACTATAGGTGCGCCTCTGCCCAACCCTTT
The DNA here is from genome assembly GCA_916701695.1 of Agrochola macilenta. Taxonomy (NCBI): domain Eukaryota; kingdom Metazoa; phylum Arthropoda; class Insecta; order Lepidoptera; family Noctuidae; genus Agrochola; species Agrochola macilenta. The sequence continues at coordinate 18,925,712 of OU753573.1, read as the reverse complement.
TTAAATTTAAATTCGTACGGAAGTTTTGTCTTGTTAGGGCGCTCTGGGATCCCCGATACAACGCAATAACGAAACTCGATTAACATGCGTTCCGTCTCACCCCATCATCTACTTAGGCCCGTATTAATAAACGTCCCTCAACAACGTACTTAAGTGCGCTATCATTTGATACGCCATTATTACGATATCAGCATCTCAAGATCATTGCTAATTAATAAACACATGAGTACAGTATCTCAGTTACCAAGATTAGCTCCTCAATGCGCTGTACTTGATGCCGATCTCGTGAACGATTACACACATATTGACCGAAGTTTAGAATAACATTCATCACGTTTCGTTATTGTTATGTCGTAAGATTTATTGAAACACTTGTATTTTGTTAAAAAAAATATGAATAGCGCTGTATCACGTTATAAAGTTGTTGTCTATCCAAGAAAACCTTAAATTGTTAAAAATGTTGTATAATTATTTCTCAATATGACAGAAATGCTTACTACTCAACTTAGCAGGTACAAATAACATAACGCAATAAAGCGTCTGGAGCGTAGAGTATTTAAGTTCTGTGGTCTGGAGGGTCAAGGACGAGTCTCAAAAAATAGGATGAAATATAAATGTATTAGATTACTTTTTCATATGAATATAATGGGTTTGTTTCTAATAATATTAGATAAATTGGATTTATAAGGTACCTACTTTTAAACTTCATTTATTTATTAAACTTTATGCAACTAAATAAGTGGCGACAACATAAGCGGATTTAAATGTCTTTATGTGTTACATATTTATTTAAATAGTAATTAAATAAATGATACTTATATAATTGTACTTACAATATTTATATAGGTAGGTACCTACCGGAAATGATGCTGTAGCATAAAACCTTAAAGATTACGACGACTATTTTTGGGGAAATTGAAAGACCTCTGTTACTGTATTTCACAAATGAGTCTTTTAATTAATGTTACTGTATACAACACTGACTCTTCATAAAATCTGAATCGTTTGAAAAAAAAAATCACTTGTTAACTCAAAAGGATTTGAGGTCGCCCTTATGTATATTTTTGCTAAAGGATATCGCAATGGCCATAAAATATCGTCATAGTAATCTATTTGATCGTAATAATTAATTTCACCCAAAATATTTTCAAAATCCATGTTTCGCGCTACTAATCACGACCTGAAGTCACGTACTGCCTACACTCAGGTTTTAGCATGTTGAGTACACTCACCTATTGTATACTTAAGTGTCGAGTTTCGTTTATTAATCAGTCTATCACTCGGCTGATTACGTAAACCTAAGCCGTAACTTGAGTACATCAATTTTTATGTTTATTAATACGGTCGAGACCTCAAGATTGGTATCAAGTGCGAGCTCTTGGGTTGAGTAACGTTTATTAATACGGGCCTTAGCCTCTTCCCAATGTCTCAATTTTATGTTTGAGTCGGCTTCCAGTCTAACCGCATGCAGCTGAATACCAGTATTTTACATGGAGTGACCTCCACAATCCAGTTGCTGACCATTTTAGTTGGGCTTTTAATGAAAGGTGGGGAATAAACTCAGAATAGGGATGATGCCTGGGTAAAAAAAAAAAAATACTTAGATAAAACGCATTTTAGGTTGGGGAGTGGGGGTCGCTACGTCACTAGTATGTATAAAATCTACATACTCGTGACGTCATGGCACATTTTACCTCAATGTATCGCCTTAATCTTTAGATTACGTAAAAAAAGAAAAAATACGTGTTTAATATTTTTGTATAATCTCAAAGACAGACTGGAATGGGCAACTAGCTTCATATTTCTGACTGACCGACCCCTTGACAATTCAAAAGTGCCTGTAATTGGTTTATTTGAAATAAATGGTTTGAGTTTGAGATAAAAAAAAAAAAAATTGTCATCATCCCTATTGATTTATTTTCGCAGCGTGGACGGCGAAGAGCCAAGCGGTGTGCTGTGTGACCTGAGCCGCGCGCGCTCCTTCCGCGCCGAGCCCGCGCCCGGACAAAAAGTGTTCAGAGCCAGCGACCTACTACAGGTAAACATTATCACCTTGATCACCTCGACCGTCATCCTACAAACCACTTTTCAAATCACCTTCGGGAAGTCTGCAGTAGCTAAGTTTGAGTATCAAACATTCTTAGAACATTGTAGGCCTTGCAGACTCATAGATATTTCGTTTTTTTTACCGTTTTCTATCTTGTCTAGTTACCTATTAACAGTGTAATTTGAAAACATTTGATAGCAAATTACTTTAAAGTAGTAAACGTGGAATTTCTTGCCGGCTCTTCTCCATAGGAAACGACCAAATCGAACCGTGCGACTAGCATCTATATTTTCATAAGTGTTTTTGGAGTGTGTATAGGTTTAAAGTGAATTAAAGTAATTTGAATTATGTGAATTAAAGTAATTTGAATTATGTGAATTAAAGTAATTTGAATTCTTCTAAAACAGTTTAAATATCTTACTGACGGTCGGGGAAGTGGGTAGAGCTTATGTCCCGAGGTCCCTAAGGTCGAGTTGTCAACATTTTTGACTTATCGCGGATCCCATCAAATTATACGCGATGTACCTCTTAAAGTAGTTACACTGTGCTCATACTAATCACTGTTGGTTTTCATGTCCAGTGATTTCATAATCATAGTAAATAGGCTCTGGGCTCTATTCTGTTTTTCGGCAAATAATTACTATATTCCTATTTTTGTGTTACAGGGCGAGCTCCTGGGCTCTGGTTTCTTCGGCGAGGTGTACAAGGTGACTCACCGGGATACCAACGAAGTGATGGTGCTCAAACAGCTATACCGAGTGGATGAAGACGCGCAGAGAAACTTCTTGAAAGAGGTAACATAGAGTTTTTATTATTATATTCATTAATATATTTCATACTTAGATGCAGAGTTTTGGATAGCAGAAAAACTGAAAGATTAAACCAAGTTGTCAAAAGGGTCATAGCTTCCATTTCCGAGACTGCATGATTAAATGAAAGGATATGGATATTATTTATGTATACTTTTATAAAGTGTAGTACATGTTTGTACTCGTATTTGAAAAATGTAGAGCTTTAGGGCACCATTTTTCTATTGGGTGCAAATCTGTAAAATTGTTACAAATTGTTTTAAATTAGCTTTTGACCGCGGCTTCGCCCGCGTGGTTCTTTTTCTTTCTCCTGGCTATTATCCCATTTTATTTGGGGTCAGCCCCCCTGGTACTTCTGCGCCACACCGTACAGTTGTGGGGTGGGTGAGTTTGAAAGTAATCTATGTGTTAATCCAGGTTATAAACTATCTGTGTGCCTAATTACAACTATATACTTTCAATACATGTATTATCATCAGAAAAATTCTTACCAAGAGTATTCACACGTATATAACACTCACCCAATATAAACAAGTCAGTCAACGTAGCACAAGGCGAGCTAGCTTGTTAGTTTTACCCAAAACTAGAACAAACTATGCCAAAAAAAATCTTACTTTTGAAGGAGCATAATTTTATAATAGAATACCCTCTAGCATAAGAAATCTACACTCGTTCAATGCATTTACAACTCAACTTGGTCAGTATATAATTGCGGATCGATCACTTTTGGAGAAATAAAAGCATTGGATGGGTACTTAGTTTGTAACTGATGACGACGAATTTTGTGTAATTTATGTATGTTTTGGTATTGTTCTCAAGTAAGATATATGTATATGTCTTTATTGAGAATAAAGTTGCTTTAAACCCAATTTCATCCATTTGGATGAAATTGATCCATTGGCACCGCTCAGCTGTTTTTGCGCCGATCCGAAACATACATCCAGATAAATGGACAAACGGAAAAAAAATCTGCGTTACTATTTCATTGTGTATAGATAGTATTATTACTGCAGATGTTTACGTTTGCATAAGGTTGTAATAAATAAGATTACTGTTTGCCCTACAGGTAGCGGTACTCCGTTCGCTGAAGCACCCGAACGTGCTGCGCTTCGTGGGCGTGCTGTACAAGGACAAGCGCCTGCACCTCGTCACTGAGTACGTGGCGGGTGGCACGCTGTACCAACTGTTGCAGGTATACTAATTACGTGATCTACTCATTCTGTTGATAAGATCGTCTTCTGATGTCCTTATTGATTCACTCACTTTTGGTCGGGATACTTGCGTGACTTTGGTTTTTCGCTTAAATTTGTTAATTTCTGTTCGTTTATTGATTATTTAACTTGACATCAAAAAAGGAGGTTCTTTTTTCGATTAGTAAGATTATATTACTCACACTAGAGAATGGCCAGCAGCATTCTCTATGCATTTTAATATCATACTGCGATCACCAACCCGCCTGCCAAGCGTGGCGATTATGGCAAACCCCCCCATTTGGGGGAGGACTATGTCCAGCAGTGGACGTCTTTCGGCTGAAATGATGATGATGATGAACTTTATATTCGTGTGTTCGCGATTTTCTCAAAAAAGAATGAATCAATTATGATAATTCGTAATCTTCATACTTTCAGGAAGGTTTTAGTATATAATATATTAGGTGTCTGTTAATAAAACTTATTCCGTCTTATTACAAAAAACTGCTTATGTAATGGTTTAAACCAAGACTAAAAGGTCTTGGATTGTTACGGTAACAAAGCTAGTACCAGCTTCAAAATGTGTCCCGATTACAAAACGAAGACCAATCGAGGATCAGTTAGTACCAAGGAAGGTTCATGGTTCAAATAATATCCACAGATAAGAAACAATAATGGCATTCTTTCATTCGTTCACGCAGGCTTTATTTCTCAGAGTAATAACTAAAGCATAGAGGGAGCGTGAAATTTCAGTATAGTTATACTGTTTATACTTATGACAAATTAAGTGTAAAAAACAAGGACAGATATATAGTTATAAGGGTTGCTTATGGCAAGGCTGTCCACTTTTTTTGTCTCGCTAGTGATGTGCCGTATTTTGCAGAGGTATCGATATTAATTTATTTTAGACAGGAAATTTACTTATTGAATTGAATGTACGTTAGTGTCATGTCATACATTCCATGGATGATAAAATCAAAGAATACACTGTTTGTTTAAAAACGCTCTGGTTCCAACAGGCTTTTATATGTTAATCCTATTCTTCTTCTTGTCGTGTGAACTGCAAGATCTACGAGTATCAACCAGACACTGATGTCAGTTTTTGTACCGCTTTCCATGCTCAAAACAACAACAGCTTTCAAGCTCACACAGCTCTTTCAGCTTTTCAAGTTCGCAGCTTATCGTACCTTCCGAAGCATGAAACTATCTTACTTTTCTTTTTACCGATTTCTAAAAAAAGGTTATCAATTCGATATGTATGTATCTAATATTGTTGGAATTGCACAATATGCATAATACGCTATGTGGGCTTCTAAACACGTGTGCCAAATTTCATAAGTGTATCTATGTATGTTTGTCCATGAATTTCTCAGAAACTCGTAATCGGATCGTGGTCATTCTTTTTTACTGGATTTTATCTTTCAACTTAGGAAACGGTACAAGTTTCATCAAAATCGGTTCAGCAGTTGTTGTTCAAGATATGGAACTTAAAACCGAACTCCTTAACGACAGTACAATGTGTAAATTGTGTTCGTATGGGTATTTTGTCAATCTTTTAGATACCTTATATAGAACTTACTAATTTTTTAGTGATGGTGTACCAAAACTAAAAAGAGAAATATAATAAATTTTGCACGAAAAATAAACTGACTTCCACACTAAAAGCAAAAATAACGTTCGTTTTGGAATTCCGTGTCACAAAACGACAAAAATATAAGAGGTAAAGATAACGACTTTCGAAACGAAAGATATTTTTGCTTTGGAAGTCGGAAAGTTAAAAGAAAAAAGTTTTTTTACCTAAAATTTATGTAATGGAATAGAAACAATCGGATCAAAACGGATTTTTTTATTTAATATTTGGGGATAAACAATAAAATAAAGAGAGAAGAGAAAGCAGTTTAAATTATTCGATTTTCAATCGAATAAGTTTAATTATTCGATTGAAAATCGAATAATTTAAACTGCTTTCTTCTCAACTCAAACTCGAACCGTCTTATTACAAAAAACTGCATAAGTAATGGTTTAAACCAAGACTAAAAGGTCTAGGATTGTTACGGTAACAAAGCTAGTACCAGGCAGCCTCAAAATGTGTTCTGATTACAAAACGAAGACCAATCGAGGATCAGTTAGTACCAAAGAAGGTTCATGGTTCAAATAATATCCACAGATATGAAACAAAAATGCATTCTTTCATTCATTCACGCAGGCTTTATTTGAAGCAACGTTCTTTTTCTCTAAATGTTGATATTGTAATAACACTTGAAATGCTTAAATAATTATTGATCAATACCAAAATATGCCCTAAATTGTTCTTTGTTTAGTTTATAATATATTGAACAAGCAAAACTTGTACTTTTAATGCGCTTTTTATAATCAAATTGTCATTATTTCTTAACACCTGTTGATGGTTTATTTTATGAACGAAACGTTAGTTGGCAAAAAGCTGTCAATTTGACTGAATAAACGTGAGTGACGTTGCTCTTGGGAAAAACGACTCGAAAGGACATATTTTATTAATAATAATTCAAGAAATATCCATTAAAAAACATCCAGAGATTCGGCGACGGACGCTGGGCGTTCGTGAGGTTGCTAGACAACCTCTAGCGTGAAGTGCAGCGACTTAGATACGGCGGCGGCGGCGCGCGTAATTTTAAACGCATGTTTATGTTACTTCCTTTACATATTAATAAATAAATGCACTTCTTATTTGTATTCATTGTTCTTAATATACCTAACTGTAAAGCTCAATACACACACAAGGCGGGTGCGTATCGGGCACGGGTCCGTACGTACGTACGGTGAGACGCCGTACCGTACGGTACGCGTACTGAACGGGCGTTCAAACTACCGCAACCCGATACCGCTTGGATCGCGACGCTGCACGCTGTTACGAAACAGAGGTACGGTACAGACAAAAACAAATTTCTTATATAGTTTGTATAACATTTAATGAAGAAAATCCATTTCTATTAATATATAACTGACCCCCATCAGCATTTACTTTCTTTACTCTTATATGAGTTCATTCTATTGGTCCAATTACTGTAGGAAAATAAGCAATACTGGGGAACTTCCTAATGCTTTTTTCCTGTTTATTTAGAGTAATAGGCATTTTTATAAATCTTCAGGACATCTGCTACCTTTTTACATGTTTTGTTGACAACTGGTTGAGACACACCATATGAATCAACTGTATAGTCTTGAATCTACGAATAAAACAATAATATTAGTATATTATTATTGGATTTTGTCTAATATTAGGTTAGCATTGACCAAGGCTAGGTACTTACATACTTAATGGCGAGCCCATTTGCGTAATGCGCAAACCACTTGCACTTCAGGATTCAATGGGCATCCTCGAGGGTCGTGGGATAAATCCTCACGTAAAACATCCACAATTTTTTCTCCAAAACGTTTTGTGAACCTATACTTATTCTAAAATCTTCGTCACTCAATTCAAAAGGATTCACACAATGTCGGTGTTTGTAAGATCTCCGAGACGTCTCCAGCATATCCAAATCTTCCAAATCCATCAAGTCAATCATAATAATATAATTTTTTAACAATTTTTATATAAATTGACAAACAATAATATTCAACGCAAACGTCAAATAAATTAGTACCAAAGATAAACTAGGGGACTCGGCGGACTAACTTTAGTACCATAAATAGTTCTGAAACTAGTGATAAACTTCATTTTATAATAACGTTTTATTTAGTCATGGTACTAAAGCTAGTACTAATCCCAGTACCAAATTTAGACCGTGTTTTGGAATAAGACGGAAAGCATTTATTTCAATTAAACCATTTACAGGCACTTTTGAATTGTCAAGGGAATCGGTCAGTCAGAAATATGAAGCTAATTGTCCATTCCAAAGCGTAATAGGTACCTATGGAGAAGAACGGGCAAGAAACGCCACGGACACTCTTTTATATAAAATAAATTGTTACAAAATATTCATTACATCATTCATGTTGAAATTATACATGTGAGAACAATGTAGAAAGACGTGCACGTTAAAAGCGTCCGTAATAAAAACATAAATAAAGGAGATAAATAAAAAAAAAGAACAATTCAAAAATTTTAATCAGCCATGGCAGCTAAGAGTTGGCCAGTCCCAACTGACGGCGCCCGTTCACGAACATGACGCATGTGTCAGCACCATTCAGCTCAACCATACAATTATATGCAAAATTTCTGAAAACAACAAAGAAAACTAACTTGGTGTGTTGTGTTACTTGTGTTTTATCTACTCTAATTTATTTATAGCCAAAAATACATATCAATATACATTAGGTAAAGTATATAGTAAAGTAAAACAATTGGTAACGGTTAACACGTTCACAGTCCCCATACAAACCATTTAGTAGACACCTTTTTTTTTGGTGGGAAATTGACAAATAACTTATCCCGCTCTGGGCGGAGCGGGAGGGCGTATCAGACTCTTACTGACTAAAACCCACCCGTGTTCCTTCAGTTGCCTGTACGTTGCCAGGGGCCACGGTATCCCTTTCGGACTTTCCCGCGATTTAAGTCGACCCCTCAAACCAAAAACAACTGAAAATACAAGAAAAACATTTTTTTTCACAGAGCTTTGGGACACAGAACTGTGAACGTTTTGTGATAGGTAAAACATAACGCGAATTGATCAATAAGTGAGCGCACGTGACTTTACTTACCAATAATAGGGATGGTATGGCGCCAGGTTTAAACCTTCTCCATTTATCGCTACTTGCAAAGCAGTCGTTCGTAAAATGTTTAGAACATACTCGGCTATACTTAGTCCAATAATTTCTGGCTCTTGGAATCACTTTACACCAATTTTCTTTCTCATTTGAAGGTATACTGAAAAAGAAAACGATAACTTTTCCAATTTATCGGCATAAAATTATCATATCGATAAAAAGTATCTCCATCACTAGCATAACATAACCTCACAATATGACGATTTATTTTTTTGAAAATTAATTCGCGATCACAACATAATTTGTAATAAAGATAGTTTGAAGAGATCATTATCATTCTAATAAGTATGTTATTACCGATGACGTCCAAATATTTCGCGTGATTTTATATGAAAACTGTAAAAAAACACTTACCGATAATAGCTTACAAATTCTTGGTTTTCTTTCCGTTACGAATATGATTTACACGATAACACAAAACAAGCCATGTTAACAGCCTATTGATGTGTCCTTTGCACCAATTTTTTTTAGAAAATTGTGCATAAATCTATTATTTTGAATAAAATAATGACCTCAACCAGCACACGTACTGAAATTCACGACGTAATATACGACTAAATCAATTACTTTATACGGTTAACCGTGTACTAAGTAACTATTGTGGTTTTTTAATTGGTCGTGTAAAAAGAGACCAAGTATGACCATTTGACAATTTCGGAACGTCCATTTCGTTTTAGCATAGACGAATCCATATGCATTTGTCTCTTTTAAGTGTACAATCTGCGCCATAAGAGAGAAGAGCTTAGATATATCGTAATTTGTTGTTAATTTGTAGGCTCCCTCTATGTTAGTTATTACTCTAAGCTTTATTTGAAGCAACGTTCTGTTTCTCTAAATGCTGATATTGTAATAACACTTGAAATGCTTAAATAATTATTTATCAATACCAAAATATGTCCTAAATTGTTCTTTGTTTAGGTTACAATATATTGAACAAGCAAAACTTGTACTTTTGATGCGCTTTTTATAATATAAAGTTGTCATTATTTTTTAACACCTCTGTTGAGGTTTTTTTGTGAACGAAACATTAGTTGGCAAAAAGCTGTCAAGTTGACTGAATAAACGTGAGTGACGCTTTTCTTGGAAAAAACGACTCGAAAGGACATATTTTATTAAGTATAATTCCTGAATATTATCAATTCCACTAATCGAACCTGAAATATCCATAAACAAACATCCAGAGATTCGGCGACGGACGCTGGGCGCTCGTGAGCTTGCTAGACAACATCTAGCGTGAAGTGCAGCGACTTACATACGGCGGCGGCGCGTGTAATTTTAACCGCATGTTTATGTTACGTCCTTTACATATTAATAAATAAATGCATTTCTTATTTGTATTCATTGTTCTTAATATACCTAACTGTAAAGCTCAATACACACACAATGCGGGTGCGTATCGTGCGCGGGCCGGTACGGTACGGTGAGACGCCGTACCACCGTAACGTACCGAACGGGCGTTCAAACTACCGTTCTTGGATCGCGACGCTGCACGCTGTTACGACCAGAGGTACGGTACAGACAAAAAAACAAATTTCTTATATATTTTGTATAGCATTTAATGAAGAAAATCCATTTCTATTCATTTACAACTGACCCCCATCAGCATTTACTTTCTTTACTCTTATATTCATTGTATTGGTCCAATTACTGTTGGAAAATTAGCAATACTGGGAAACTTCCTAATGCTTTCCTCATGCTTATTTAGAGTAATATGCATTTTTATAAATCTTCAGGACATCTGCTACCTGTTTACATGTTTTGTTGACAACTGGTTGAGACACACCATGTAAATCAGCTGTATCGTCTTGAATCTACGAATAAATCAATAATATTAGCATATTATGTGGATTTTGTCTAAAATGTTAGGTTAGCATTGACCAAGGCTAGGTACTTACATACTTAATGGCGAGCCCAGTTGCGTAATGCGCAAACCACTTGCACTTCAAGATTCAATGGGCATCCTCGAGGGTTGTGGGATAAATCCTCACGTAAAACATCCACAATTTTTTCTCCAAAATGTTTTGTGAACCTATTCATTCTAAAATCTTCTTCACTCAATTCAAAAGGATTTACACGATGTCGATGTCTGTAAGACCTCCGAGACGTTTCCAGCATATTCAAATCTTCCAAATCCATCAAGTCAATCATATTAATAGAATTTTTAACGATTTTTATATAAATTGACAAACAATGATAATCAACGCAAACGTCAAATAAATTAGTACCAAAGATAAATCAGGGGACTTGGCAGACTAACTTTAGTACCTACCATAAATTGTTCTGAAACTAGTGACAAACTTCATTTTATAATAACGTTTTATTTAGTTATGGTACTAAAGCTAGTACTAATCCCAGTACCAAATTTAGACCGTGTTTTGGAATAAGACGGATTGAGTTGATATTGTTTCAAATTCAAGAGCCGTTTTTTTTTCACGCAAATAAAAGTGCCTTCATATTAGCCGCTGATAGTCGCGTGACATCCCCGCCATCAACACGTTGAAGTCTGACCTCTAGCGGAGGTTATTATTATGCAGTCCAATTAGTCGTTGTCTGCAGCTGCTAGATACTGATATCTGAATATAATTATATATTTTTAAAGAATGTATCACAAGTTTATAATAACTTTTCAAAACACTTACTACTACACACTACACACACTACACACTTACACTTTTTTACTTTTTTTAAATCTTTTAACTTTTATTACGTGATTAACTTTATTTTATCCCATTTAATTCGTTTTGTTACCTTATGTGCGAATATTTTGTTGTGATTTTCTGTGGTTGTATTGCTCTCATGCAATGTGAGGCAATGTATTGTTTATTGTTATTTTTATAATCTAATCTGTTTGGTAATTTTGTTATGTATTCAATTTTATAAATATCGTATTGATTTATAAATTAATTTCTAATTTAATAGTAGTTCATCCTTAAGAATGTTGTGCATGCCTATAAGTGATGTATTTACACAGTACTGAAGACTTGTGATTACCTTTTGTTATTTTTTTTTGTAAATATGTCGTTGGTGTGCCTTGCTCAATAAATAAACTTTTCCGCAGGACACGCGAGTTCCGTTGACGTGGCGCGACCGAGCGCGGCTGGCGCGCGACGTGTCGTGCGGCCTGGGCTACCTGCACCGCATGAACGTCATCCACAGGGACCTCAACTCGCACAACTGTCTCGTCAGAGAGGTACACTTCTTTTCGAGTCGATGGTGCTTTTTAGGGTTCCGTACCCGAAGGGTGCCAAACGAAACCCTATTACTAAGCCTCCGGTGTCCGTCTGTCGTCAGCGAGCTGTTTCTCATGAATCGTCATAGGAAGACAGTTGAAAATTTCACAGATTATGCATTTCTATTGCCGTTTTAATATGAATGAATGAATGAAATGCACCGATCCCAGCGTAGTTGAATCACACTCGATAAATCGAATGAACCACATGATTTGTACTAGCCCATGGTGCCTCATGTTGCAGTGTGCTACAAAGGCCATTGCATATCAGGGAGTAGACCGGGTGGCGCGGTAATGGTAAGGAAGAACGTGCCCTTACGACATGGAAGGATTTGTGAGCCATACCGGATATGCATCCTTGAGTAGGCAATGGACTAGTCGAAAGACGGGTGATATTTATTTATGGATGGGCATCTTTTAATGACGTCGCGACAGCTTCACCGGTGCATCTTTTTGAGGGGTTAACTGCTTTTTCGACTCTTTTCTATGTCACTGCTATGCTGTGTTACACGTTTTTGTTTCCATTGTCTTCGTCTGGCTACTGATTTTTTGAAAATCTCGCTATCAGCCTTCTTAATCTTAGCCGTCTTGAACTTCACCCATATTTAAATATGTAAACTTAAACACTTCTTCACAAAAATTACTTTACCACCCAACTAAACGCAAAACTACACTTGGCTTCGAAGTTATAGGGTTTAAAATCCAATGTCAAAGTCAAGAGCAATAAAATCTAAAAGGAATGCTTTGTTGGTCAACAACTACCTGCGACCCTCGACTCACACCAAATGTCTAACAAAAGAATGCGCACTCGCAAAAACAAACCATTTTGGAACACTGCACTACACAAATAATCACACACGTAATAACAGCTTAAAAGATGCATGGATTTATAATGAGATCCACTCTTGACTTTAGGCGGACCTCTTCAGTAGATCCCTGAAAGATATGGAAAAATCTCACCAGATAAGCATGCAACTGGGTCCTTCGGCAGTTATTCCCTCGTACTTAAGCACTAGATCGCTCGCCTGAGATCAAGAACGCTTAGTCTGGGTGGACTAAGCGTTCTTGATCTCACTTTTTGTACTGTTTTAATGTATTTTTGGTGACATAAAGTTACAAAACACAGAAAAACACTTCGATTTCGATGTCCGGCTTGTAGCTCAAACTTGCAACATCTGGTGTGCACATTTCACTAAACTTGTAATAAAACACTTTGGCGGAGCACAATTGGGAGTATCCGTGCTCTTCAACGACCGACGACAAATAATAATATAATACGAGTATAAATTAAATTAAAATTTAAAGTGGGTCTCCATACAATAAACTTTAGATTTTGAAAAAAAGATTTCTAGCCTTGGCATATGGGGTGTCATCAACTAGAGCTCATCGAGATAGATTTAGAGATATACGATGATATAGAGAGATACGATCATCATAAAATTAACTTATGACTTAAAACACTCAAAAATATCTAGTAATTTTTCAACTCCACAAACTATTGTTTTTTTTTTTTTTTATGTTAGAAAAAGTCGTTTACGGTTGCAATATTTGTAAATATATGAGCATAATTTATCTATCAACTTAATTATTTTTTCTTATTTGCAAAATGTTTATCTATTTTTTAGTATAGTAATTTTATTGCAGTAATGTATACCAAATATTATAAAACATTTTCAAAGAGTAACTATTAAGTTTCTTGCACATTCTTCACCATACGGAACTTCCTTTTGGAAGGGGCGACTAGAATCAATTCTATTTTTTTGTAACTTTTACGTTCAAAAGTGCCTTATTGTGTTTGTGCCTACTTGAAAACTCAAAACTTAAACTCAAAGCATTTATTTCATATAAACCAATTACAGGCATTTTTTAATCGTCAAGGGGTCAGAGAGATGAAGCTAGTTGCCCATTCCAAAGCGTAGTAGGTTCCTATCGAGAAGAACGGGCAAGAAACTCCAGAGTTTCTTGTTTCTTTTATTTAATCATAATATTGGTTACATCATTTATGTTGAAATTATACATGTGAGAACTATGTAGAACAATGTTGAAATAAATGATTTGATGATTTGGTTTGTGCTGATGGCGCCATTTATGAACCCCGCTTCACTTACACCGTTTCTTTCTCTTGTTTCCCGTGTGTCATAAAGTACGTGTGGTGTGTACAGGACAAGACGGTGATAGTGGCCGACTTCGGCCTCGCGCGCATCGTGCAGCGCACGGCCAGCAGCTCGCTGGACCGGCGCCACGCGCACAACACGCTGCGGAGGAAGAGATACACGGTAAACCTATCTGATTACATGGTTCAATTTATTCATATCTGTTCTTAAGATGACAGCAAACATATGTTATCATCTGTGGAAGACATATACAAGCAACATCGGTTTCAAACAGATGTGTCGTCTCTCAGAATGCATAAATAACGAATATGTATGTATCTGCCTACTCAGTTCAGTTCAAAATAAAAACCTGACAGGATAATGCCACGAGTTTTCTTCTATATCGCAATCAGTGCCAATCATATTGCAAAAAAAATTGACATCCCACTGGTAGCATAAATAAATGAACCATTAACTCACTTGAGCTCGGTCAAAATCTGTATTCTGTCTGCGACAATAGAACTGAATATAATGCTTTCCAATGATTATTTTATGATATTCCAAGTGTGTTGTGTCAGGTGGTCGGCAACCCGTACTGGATGGCGCCGGAGATGATGAACGGCAACGTGTATGATGAGAAGGTCGACGTGTTCTCCTTCGGGATCATACTGTGCGAGGTGAGTCCACAACTCCTAACTTATTTAGTAAAAATGTCAGGTAAAATCATCTACGGTTACAATATAATACGTGAGCACCATGTCAACATAATGAATTTTACTGTCACCGCTAAATTGTTCGTACTTTGTACCTATTGTAGTGTAGTAATTTAATTCCAGATACATATTCTTCTCATATAATTAATATATACAACGTATTGTTAAACATTTTAAAAATAAATAAATAAAAAGTTAAACAAAAAGAGAAATTAAAAAAAATATGGATGTGGGTAAAAGAGTAACTTTTATCTACTATTTTCTTGTAAATGTTGACGTTTAAAAGTGCCTTTTAATGGCCATTTACTGTTTAAGTTTATTTTATTAATACGATAGAAATATATGTACAACTGATAACTAACAATTATTAATAAAAAGAATAAAATGTTAAACGGAACGACACAACTTAGATGTAGCATAAATTTGAAAATTTGCATTCTTTCATTTCAATTTTACGAATGTAATTGGTTATATGACTTTACAAGTTATTGCATTTGCGTAAAGATCATTTTCATCTAAAGCAACTGAGTGCGCCTTCAAAATTGCCAATCTTTAATTGGCAATTTTGAAGGCGCACTCAGTTCAGATGGTGATCGGTTTACGAATTTTGCCGATGCTACATCTAAGTTGTGTCGTAATAACTAACTAAAACTATTCACAAACTAAAATATAGCATCGAAAAATTCATCCGCGTCGCTGTCGACTGGCAATGTACCCAAGAGACTGGCCGCATTGCCACGTTGTATGGCAATGCTTAGCCTCTAGCCAAGGTAAAAATCAGCACTTAAGTCACTGGAAGTGCCAAATTGCCGTTTTGGGATTTCATTAAAGAGGCCATGAGCACTCGGACCCCACGGCCCGAGGGTTATGAATCGGGGTCGGAATAGTTTAAGATGTGTATGTAACTAACAAATTGGTTTGTATGATCTGTAAATAAAATAATTTGATTTGATAGTAGCTCTTGGAAGAGAAAACTGAACACGGGGATAATTGCGTAACACTTAAAGTAGCAATGGCTTTCATTTTGACAGTTCAACAACATTCATTGCGTTATTTACGTTGTTGAGCAGACAAGTTTTGAACATATGAAGCAATGGATTAGCAATATCCTTCAAAAATCATTCAGATTGTGATTGATAGTGTGTGTTACCCAATTAGGGTGCTGAACTGCTTCCTTTTCTAATGAGGTGACCATACATTTACTTGAAAAGTAGGACACGATGTAAAGTTAAGAATATTACGTTATTGACGGAATGTATGTACCATCAAAGAAAATCATATCTAACCAGTTTCAAAATAAAATCCCGTGAACACGGTGACCACATCTGTTACCGGCCCCGTTCTATAGCCGCCAAGCGCTGCAAGCAAGAATAGTCCTTACGGTGGTTAGATATGAACTTCTTTGATGGTACCTAGTAGTAAGTAGCAGTTAGTAGGTAAGAAGTGTATAAAATATTTTCATTTACCAAGCTTGAGAATAGGAAATACAGGGTAACAAGACCATTCACATAGCCGTTATCTACGCTTTCTGTACGTCAAACTAAGTAACAGTTTTTGACCCTGCAGATACAGAATATTTGTGTTCCACAGATAATAGGCCGCGTATCAGCAGACCCGGACTTCCTGCCGCGACGCACAGACTTCGGGCTGAACGAGCCGCTGTTCGTGGACAAGTTCTGTCGCGTAAACAACTGCCCCGAGCCCTTCTACAGGATCGCCTTCCTGGCCTGCCATCTGGATCCTGATACTAGGTATTGTGGAATATTTTTAACTACGGAGGACTTAGGGGGGTCTAAAAATGCCGTTTTAGTATAGGATGGTATTATTGTCTGTATTTTTTTTAATGCGGTAATATGATTCTGATATGAAATTAATTAAGTAAGATTCAGATAATATTGTTACCACTTTACTAATATTAGAGGAATCGCTAACTATCTGCTGGGAATTCGTTTATTGAGTGGCTTTCAGATAAATTGCCCGATGTGGCCTTTTAAGACCCCAAGCAGAGTTGATGTAAAAATATCCATGGAGTGTCTTGCCTGTTCTTCTCCATAGGAAACTACTACTCGTACGCTTCGAAATGGGCAGCTACATTTTTCTGACTGCCCAACTCCTTAACAATTCAAAACTGTCTGTAATTGGTTTAATTGAAATAGAAGCTTTGAGTTTTGAACTTTTGAGTTGGAGACATCTAAAGTATCCTTCATTAAATCTTGGTTTAAAATAGTTATATTTTAGCCTTTTTCCACATAATATTATATGTTCCGGTTGGTTAGTCCAGTCTTATGTATGTCGTCGCAAGCGATTTCAAGACGACAACTTTATCAAAATTACTACCCGTTGATATCAGAATATTGGTCAAACTGTAACTTAATTCTTATTGGTTGATCGGTTAGTACTGTGAACGCCGTGAGGTGGCGCTTTAATTTTCCCGCCACAAGCGTGGACAGAGTCGATCGAGAATGTGAGATTCACATTGCTGTAGCTGACGCCTTATTGTGCAGATCATACGATCGAAACTGTCACGTTCACCGTACAAGCCTTTGTTCCTAGCTACTAATAACGACAACAGTAATTATTGTAAATTGCCGAATAAACGTGACTCTGATTGTGCTACTACCTACGTTTTACTGGTTTGCCCGAGTACCCACCTACAACATGGAACCCGTACCAAGAAACGAAGAAGATGACCCCGTTATCGCAACGCCCACGTTCCCGCCGTCATGTAGATTATCTAAACGAATAGATTTCTCGTTTATTTCGTTCTTTTAGTTTTTCGTACGCAAATTTTTGAAACAAATGTTTATAAATGTCTGTTGTGTACTCCACAGGCCACCGTTCGAGGTAATCGAGATCTGGCTGGAGAGCATGGTGATGTACCTATCCCAGCCTGGCCCACTGCCGGCCACGCTGCTGGCCGACATCGTGCAGTACTCGCGCGGCTCGGCGCAGCGCGGACAGGGCTCGCCCGACTGCTGCCAGCACAGGTACGCATGTCACTAGTGTGATGTACTGGCCCAGCCTGGCCCACTGCCGGCCACGCTGCTGGCCGACATCGTGCAGTACTCGCGTGGCTCGGCGCAGCGCGGACAGGGCTCGCCCGACTGCTGCCAGCACAGGTACGCATGTCACTAGTGTGATGTACTGGCCCAGCCTGGCCCACTGCCGGCCACGCTGCTGGCCGACATCGTGCAGTACTCGCGTGGCTCGGCGCAGCGCGGACAGGGCTCGCCCGACTGCTGCCAGCACAGGTACGCATGTCACTAGTGTGATGTACTGGCCCAGCCTGGCCCACTGCCGGCCACGCTGCTGGCCGACATCGTGCAGTACTCGCGTGGCTCGGCGCAGCGCGGACAGGGCTCGCCCGACTGCTGCCAGCACAGGTACGCATGTCACTAGTGTGATGTACTGGCCCAGCCTGGCCCACTGCCGGCCACGCTGCTGGCCGACATCGTGCAGTACTCGCGTGGCTCGGCGCAGCGCGGACAGGGCTCGCCCGACTGCTGCCAGCACAGGTACGCATGTCACTAGTGTGATGTACTGGCCCAGCCTGGCCCACTGCCGGCCACGCTGCTGGCCGACATCGTGCAGTACTCGCGCCAGCAAACTAGTTAGTTACGAATGTCAAAAACACCTCTGACGTCACAGAATACTGCATCGCACAAGGAAAGTTTATCACCGACATCGGCATTTATACAATTGGCCAACTATTACCGCACCCGTTGGGTTGGTAGCTAGATACCGACCGGAAATGTTATTTTCGACCAAAAAAGAAAAAAAAACATTCATTTATCGATAGGTTTTTTATTGGTAAAGGAATGAATGTCTCTCAATCTTTTATTTATTAGCTCGCCGCGCCTCACTCGATTCCTGTAAATATGCCGAAAAAAATGGCTTTCTCTCGCATTTAAGTGAGACAATAATTGTAGTTAAACATATCATTAGCTACAATTGGACCCTGTTAAGCAGAAAAGATCCACGCATATTCAAATTCAAATTCAAAAGTCATTTATTCAAACTAGGCTGAGAAATCAGCACTTTTCGAACGTCAAAATTACATAAGACAGTCCCCCAAAAACGCCCCCCTTCACCACTTCCTAGTGCATTAGCTGGGAAGAAGAAGTGGCGCAACAAACTCCCCAGCAGCACAGCTGTCTGTTCAGTTGAAAAAACTTGATTCTATATAATAGTGCATATTATTATGCTAAAATAATTTACATCACCACAAATTGCAATACAACTCATAAAATAAAAACATTTTAAAGAGTAGATTATGTCAACAATAAATGAAAACAAAATTAAAATGAATTGACTTACAGTCAAATAAAATAATCCAACAATTATATGCTCATATAGTATCGTGTAGTCTAAAATAGTCTAAAATAATTGTTTGTTCCTTGGGGTACATTGGAGTAGCTTAATTAGTCCCAAGCCTTTTTGTCGTCTATGTAATCTTTAACTTTATAGAAACCTTTTTGACATAGTTTCTGTTTAATAAATGATTTAAATTTATTGAGGCTCAGTTCTTTGACATGGCTTGGGAGTTTGTTGTAAAAACGTATACTTTGGCACTTAAAAGAATTACTAATTTTTTGGAGCCTAGTCCTCGGCACAATAAATAAATCTTTGTTTCTAGTATTTAAGCTATGAATGTCGCTGTGTTTAGAATATAGATTTATATTCTTTTTCACATAAATCAGGTTCTCATAAACATATTGAGACGCGACTGTCATTATGTTTATTTCCTTAAATTTATCCCTCAGTGAATGCCTACAACTTAGGTTATAAATTGCTCGAATGGCACGTTTCTGCAGCACAAATATAGCCTGAAAGTCGGCTGCATTTCCCCACAACAAAATGCCATACGACATTACACTATGGAAATAACTAAAGTATACTAATCGAGCTGTTTCTACATCAGTCAAATGACGGATTTTATACACCGCGTAGGCTGCAGAACTTAGCCGCTTCGACAATTTGGTTATATGTGGGCCCCTCTGAAGCTTCGAATCCAAAGTAATACCTAAGAACACAGTGGTGTCCACAAGATCCAATTCTGTCCCATTTACTAGTACATAGGTTTTCACCTGTTTAACGTTAGGTGTTAGAAATCTAATACATTTAGTCTTTTTCTCGTTTAAAAGTAAATTATTAACACTAAACCAATGCACTATTTTAGAGAGAGCATTATTCACATCGTCAATAACTGTCTGTGGTCGCTTAAGCTTAAATATAAGTGACGTGTCATCTGCAAATAACACTATTTCATGACTGTTCTTTATAAGGCAAGGTAGGTCATTAATATATACGAGAAATAAAAAAGGGCCAAGAATTGAGCCCTGCGGAACTCCCATAGTGACAATAGAACCCGGAGATCGCTTGCCGTTAACGTCCACTCTTTGGATCCTATTATCCAAATAAGAAATAAGAAGATCCAAGGCAGTGTTTCTAACACCATAGTGATGCAATTTCCTGACCAATGTATCATGAGAAACACAATCGAAAGCCTTAGATAAGTCACAAAAAATGCCTAGGGCATCATGTGACTTCTCCCAGGCCTCAAAAATATGTGAAAGAAGCTCAACACCAGCGTCAGAAGTCGAGCGACCCCTTGTGAAACCGAATTGCTTACTGTTTAATAACTTATGTTTATTAAAATGTCTTTGCAATTGATCTAGCATCAATTTTTCAAATATTTTACTAAAAGTAGGAAGCACAGAAATAGGTCTAAAGTTCGTGGGGTCTGATGTGCTGCCCGATTTAAACAAAGGTATTATTTTACTACTCTTCATTAAGTCAGGAATTACACCACAGTCAATACATTTATTAAAAATAATTGCTAATTCAGGCGCTACAGTGTTGATAATGCATTTTGCAACCTCTACGGAATTTCCCCATAGATCAGCAGTTTTTTTAACATTGAGTGTATTGAAAGTTTTAATAATATCTCGAGCACTAACATAGTCGAAATTAAACTCATGGTTACAAATATCAACATTTTATTTCAATAGGGACTCGGCAACAGTGGGTGAAGAATTTAAAGATTTTGTGGTTGAGACTGGAATATCTGCAAAGAAATTTTCAAAAACTGTGGCAACTTCTAAATCTTTTTTAATAACAGTATTATTAATATTAAGGCTGTAGTCACTACTACGCTTTTTGTCTCTTCCAGTCTCATTGTTTATAATTTCCCAAGTGGCTTTAATTTTATTTTGACTATTTTTAATTTTAGAGCTTAAATATCGACACTTAGCTTCGCTACAAACTTGTTTAAATAATTTGGAATAGTTCTTAACATATTGATAGAATTCTTTACTTTTATTATAATTTCTTTCTTCATACAGTTCAAAGAGTTTAATTCTACTCTTAAATATCCCTTTAGTTGCCCATTCACTGAAAGTTGCAGAACCATCAACTGAGATCTGCTTTGGTATAAAAGTTGAGTTAAATTCTGTACAATACATGGCAAAAAAGGAATTGTACAGTTCATTAGGATCATCACAATAAGGCAAGTAGGGTAATTTACTATTAAGTTTGTTTTTAAAACTCTCCAAGCGACCTGCAGTTTTTGGCACTACAGTGATATCTCTCTTAGTCACTTTCTTATCTTGTTTACTAAATGTAATCAGCTGTCCACAGTGGTCAGAATCCAGTTGACTTATAATTTTTTTATTAATTGGTAATATGTCAGTAAATATATTATCTAAACATGTACCTGATGTGGCGGTTATTCTAGTAGGCTCCAAAAATAAATTATTTAGGTTATATGACTGAAATAAATTTTGAATTTTTAGGCTCATTGATGAGTCTTCTAATAAATTAACATTAAAATCACCACATACAATTATTTTTTTTCCTAATTTTCCAAGCTTTTGTAACACATCATCCATGATACTCTCAAAGCAATCATAAATCGATGATGGAGGCCGGTACACGCTCAATACAACTAGCCGCTCCAACTCCACACAAGCTATTTCTATAGTCCGCTCAACAGTGTAACGGCTAGGGCTGCGCAGGGTAGGCTGCGCAGGCCGTTAACGGATAGGTAGGTAGAAGTAGAATAATTAAAACAGCAATATAGGTAAACATATATATATTGGTAGATAGGTAGTTAGAGATTAAGTAACACGGCTAAGTCGTGGGTAAGGTCCTACACACTGAGTCTTGAGCACTCGCACACTTAGTATAGGAAGGGTACCGTCCTTGGTAGCACGTGGCAGACGTGGAGGGACCTGCTCAGCGCAGGCCCGGCGGCAGGCCGGACGGCCCTCGTGAGACCGACAGGTATCGGTAGCGCGTGTAGGCCTGTCAGCACAGGCTCGCGGAGTAGGCCGCGGGTTGTCAGGCCTTCGAGACCTGGGCAGCGTGCGCAAGCAGTGTGCGGTAGGCACAGCCTCGCGCAGGTAGCTGCGGCGGTAGGCCGCAAGTTGTTAGGCCATCGAGACCTTGGCAGCGTGCGCAAGCAATGTGCAGCACCGCTACCATCAGTAGTGTGAATACCATTAGGCACCTGCCCTCAGCCCGTACGAAGAACCCTGGAAGGCGCGTTAGGGAGCGCATGTTAGATGCGGTGCAAATAGCAGCAAGCCGCATGCGATATGCCAGCATCCTTCCCATTTTAAGCCAAGGAACGGTGTGGGATGCATTGTAGGTGAAAGCTTAGCACATCGCAGCGGTTTACAGGCAAGAGAGTTTGCAATATAGCGTGCCACAATGGCGGATGCAAACTTAGGCTAAGTATGTGAACACGCGAGCATAACACAAAGTAAAATGGTTCACTAATCACTAAGAATAACACAGTGAGGCACTACACCACCTTGATGCAGTAGCAATACATACATATTACAATCTCCAGTGCGCTGGATGAATCGTAGCCGCGTGTCCGACATTGACACACGGAATTAGATACTTTATAGGTTATAAAATCAATATAGATTATCCAGCGCAGAGGATCAGGTATAATTACCAAGCTAATGTGGAACTCACCCTAGGTCGGGGCACATAGGATTCTGAGGGTCAGGGAACAACTCTGTCGTCCTTGCCAGCGGAAACGAAATGACCGAGCGTCTCCGGAAGGATAGTGTTGTTCCCCGTTTTTAGTGATGTGACTAAGAACTTACTAATTTAGATATTTTATCACTCGACTACTTGCACCTAAGTTCCCTCACAACGCTACAACAGATAGGCTTACAATATCCTTACGTTCTTAGAATTTAAATTGTTTAGGCAACAGTATTAATGAGCCACCACGTATTGCATTTTCTCTGCTGAATGAACTACCAACCTGGTGATTACTGAAATTAAACATGGACTGATGGCTTTTTAACCAATGTTCTGTAATACATAAAATATCAATGTTGTTACAGTTCATGAATAATTCAATTTCAAGGTCTTTTCTCAACATACCTTGAATATTTTGGTGCACCAGGTTAACTGTTTTAGAACTTATTCTGACATTTTGATGATTTAGACTAGTATTTAAATTTAAATTATTTCCATTAATTATGCAAGAGGTTTTCTCTTTTGTCTCAATTTCTAATTTAAATTAATGTTAACTTGTGTAGCCAAGTTTTTGGCTGAATCAATGAAAATGTCAGATAATTGCTCAATAGAAGCTAAAGTTTTATTAGCCAATTTCTTGGCTGATAAATCAATTTAAAAAAAGTATAGCGATAAAGCTATTTGTCTTTTCAAACATTTTGCTAAATACAATTTGTATTTTGTCACATATAAATATTTACTAACATACTTGTTAGTGTCAATAACATGGAAATTATTACTGTGTAATGTCATATTATTGATCATTACATTTAATTTATGCCTAAAATTATTTTCTTTCTGTGGCAATCTTTTACTATAAGGAAATGTAAACAAAACAATCTGTTGTAAGTCTAGCTCAAATAGTTTGTGAATGTAATGAAGCAGGCTGTCCTGAGTCACATTTCCTCTGTTACTAATTAATATTATCAATGTAGTATCCTGGTGGAAATTTAAACTAATAATCTTTGTCACTATATCAACATAAGTTAAGCCAGGCATACAATAATTGGTAACTGACTGTCCCTTGCAAATATTTGATAATAACTGGCCCATGTCTTTTCCAATTTCATCACTAAATATAACAATATTGCTATTTATTTGGGTTTTTACACAGTTAGGAGTTTCTACTTTACCATTCGTTGTTTTAGGGGAACCATCAGTGCTATAACATTGTTGCAATGAAGTATCACATGCTGGTGTCAAACAAGCCGGTGAGGGCTGACTATTGGACGGGCTGTTGTTGGTCAGTGATTGTGATCGCTCACAGGAACATGAGCTAGCACTCGCTATTAACTCATTCATTGCCAGCATGTATTCCCTCATTTGCTTTTCTGAGATTTGGTATTTATTTGTCATAGATATTAATTTTTGGTTTAGATTATCTATTTCAAAATTTAAATTTTGAGTGTCATTTTCATACTGTAAATTATTGTTTTTACATTTTTGAGAATAATAATCCAGTTTATCTAGTAATGAAAGGCGTTCCCTATTTAATTTTACATTTTTAATGAAGAATTTCTGTCTATTAACTAGTTTTTGAGTTTTCCTAATATACTTGTTTATTCTTATATATTTTTTCAATTTATTTTTGCTACATTTGACCACCCTTTTTGAGTTGATAGATTTAATGTTATCTTCGCATGTCAGATCTATAGTGACTGTGGGTTGAATTTCAATTGCAGCAGAAACCATACTTGGGGCAATGACCACCAGCTCATCGAACAGACTTTGGTTCAACGAGGCAGTGATGTTATGTTGAGTGCATTCTAATTGTGAAACTTTATTGTTTGCCTCATGAAGCTGTTTTTCTAAAGTCTGTATGCGGTTAAGAGCAAGCTCATACTCAGAACTGCACTGGTCGAACCCGTCTACAATGAGCTGGAGCCTGTCCCGGGCATCAATAGCTTCAGTGTGTTGAATATGTAACTGGCCCATCTCTGATTTTATGTTTTGGTTCCTTTTTAACAAGTTCATTACTTCCCTTTCATTGTCATCAGCTTCCCTCATCAATCGGTCACACAACTCCTTAGAAGCCTTGAGTTCGTTCAAAGCCTGGCTGAGTTTAGCCTCTTCCTGGCGAGCATAGGCTTTACGGGTCATAATCATGATTAGAAAAGGAGAGAAAACAGAGATCGAAAGAGAAAAATTAAAGCTAGAATATAGGATGAACGAATTACAGCGGTAAAGTTGAAAATTTGTCAAATAAGAAGATAAGAAGTCGTGTCACCTTTGAATAAGGTTATGTTTATGTTTCTAAAAGTGAATTTAATGATGACTTGTACTTGTTCAAATATGATTACATCAGTACCAAGTGGGATAATTGTACGAAAACGTTCTATAATAATCAATTGTAAAAGTTTTGTACCTGTTTACGAGATGACAATGCAAGTTTCACCTACGCCGGTAACTGTCACCGAACCACATTAGAATTTACACTTTAATACCACATAAAACGTTGTTTTTGTAAGTAATACACTTTAGTTACCCTTTCTATTTAGTGATTAATTGAAATTAGGGCTTAAATTAACTAATAATCTAATTATTTAAAATAAAAATTCCATAGTGTAATGCAACGTTGGTTGGATCTTTTCTGCATAACAGGGTCCAATTATTGTCTCAGCGATGAAGTCCTTTTAAAAGAAACTCAAATTTGTGATCTGGGTGTGCTTTTGGATTGCCAACTACTCCTTAATTTACACATTGAAAAGATAATAGCCAAAGTCTTCCAAATGTACAATTTCATTATGAGATCGTCATCAGATTTCAGACGCCCAGTCACATATCTACATCTTTTTAACTTTTTAGTACGACCACAAGTAGAGTATGTATGTATGATATGGAACCATATTTCTATGCAAAATATGACCAAGCACTAGAAAGAATTCAGCGCAAGCTTAGAGTAATAACTAACATAGAGGGAGCGTGAAATTTCAGTATAGTTATACTGTTTATACTTATGACAAATTCCGTGTGAAAAACAAGGACAGATATATAGTTATAAGGGTTGCTTATGGCAATTAAGGCTGTCCACTTTTTTTGTCTCGGTAGTGATGTGCCGTATTTTGCAGAGGTATCGATATTAATTTATTTTAGACAGGAAAGGCAGGTGTTTAGAAGCCCACATAGAGTAATATGAATATTGTGCAATTCCAACAATATTAGATACATACATATCGAATTGATAACCTTTTTTTAGAAATCGGTAAACAGAGAAGTAAGATAGTTTCATGCTTCGGAAGGAACGATAAGCTGCGAACTAATGGTCGTTACTAACATTGGAGCTTGGAAAGCGGTACAAAAACTGACATAAGTGTCTGGTTGATAGATCTTGCAGTTCACACGTATGGGTATTTTGTCAATCCTTCAGATACCTTAAGGCTTGTGCAGACCAGCGCGACTTGTCGCGCGACGCGACACGAACAATACAATTTCTAAGAAAACTTCACAGTATAACAATAACCGGTGTCGCGCTGGTCTGCACAAACCTTTATAGAGAACTTACTAATTTTTTAGTGATGGTGTACCAAAACTAAAAAGAGAAATATAATAAATTTTGCACAAATAATAAACCGACTTCCACACTAAAAAGCAAAAATAACTTTCGTTTCGGAATTCCGTGTCACAAAACGACAAAAAAATAAGATATAACCATAACGACTTTCGAAACGAAAGCTATTTTTGCTTTTAGTGTTTTGCTTTGGAAGTCGGTTAATTTTTTGTGGAAAAGTTTTTTTACCTAAAATTTATGTAATGGAATAGAAACAATCGGATCAAAACGGATTTTTATTTAATATTTCGGGATAAACAATAAAATAAAGAGAGGAGAAGAAAGCAGTTTAAATTATTCGATTTTCAATCGAATAATAAAACTGAACTTAAACTAAACTGCTTTCTTCTCAACTCAAACTCAAAGCATTTATTTCAATTAAACCATTTACGGGCACTTTTGAATTGTCAGGGAATCGGTCAGTCAGAAATATGAAGCTAATTGTCCATTCCAAAGCGTAATAGGTACCTATGGAGAAGAACGGGCAAGAAACGCCACGGACACTCTTTTATATAATATAAATTGTTACAAAATATTCATTACATCATTCATGTTGAAATTATACATATGTGAGAACAATGTATAAAGACGTGCACGTTAAAAGCGTCCATAATAAAAAGATAAATAAAGGAGATAAATAAAAAAAAGAACAATTCAAAAATTTTAATCAGCCATGGCAGCTAAGAGTTGGCCAGTCCCAACTGACGGCGCCCGTTCACGAACATAACGCATGTATCAGTACCATTCAGCTCAACCATACAATTATAATATGCAATTTCTGAAAACAACAAAGAAAACTAACTTGGTGTGTTGTGTAATTGTGTTACTTGTGTTTTATCTACTATACGAGTACTTTATTTATAGCCAAAAATACATATCAATATACATTAGGTAAAGTATATAGTAAAGTAAAACAATTGGTAAAGGTTAACACGTTCACAGTCCCCATACAAACCATTTAGTAGACACCTTTTTTTTGGTGGGAAATTGGCAAATAACTTATCCCGCTCTGGGGGGGAGCGGAAGGGAGTATCAGACTCTTACTGACTAAAACCCACCCGTGTTCCTTCAGTTGCCTGTACGTTGCCAGGGGCCACGGTATCCCTTTCGGACTTTCCCGCGATTTTAGTCGACCCCTCAAACCGGCAACAAAAACAACTGAAGATACAAGATTTTTTTTTTTTCACAGAGCTTTGGGGCACAGAACTGTGAACGATTTGTGATAGGTAAAACATAACGCGAATTGATCACTAAGTGAGCGCACGTGAAGATGGCTTTACTTACCAATAATAGGGATGGTATGGCGCCAGGTTTAAACCTTCTCTATTTATCGCTACTTACAAAGCAGTCGTTCGTAAAATGTTTAGAACATACTCGGCTATGCTTAGTCCAATAATTTCTGGCTCTTGGAATCACTTTACACCAATTTTCTTTCTCATTTGAAGGTATACTGAAAAAGAAAACGATAACTTTTCCAATTTATCGGCATAAAATTATCATATCGATAAAAAGTATCTCCATCACTAGCATAACATAACCTCACAATTTAACGATTTATTTTTTTGAAAATTAATTCGCGATCACACCATAATTTGTAATAAAGATAGTTTGAAGAGATCATAATCAATTTAATATGTATGTTATTAGTAATGACATCCAAATATTTTGCATGATTTTATAGGAAAACTGTAAAAAAACACTTACCGATGAAAGCTTAGAAATTTATTGTTTTCTTTCCGTGACGAATGTGATTTACAGGATACCACAAAACAAGCCATGTTAACAGCTTATTAATCTGTACTTAGAACCAAGTTTTTCTTGAAAATTTTGCGTAAATCTATTATTTTGAACAAAACAATGACCAGCACCTCAACCAACACACGTACTGAAATTCACGACGTAATATACGACTAAATCAAATACTTTGTACGGTTAACCGTGTACTAAGTAAGTATTGTGCTTTTTTAATTGGTCGTGTAAAAAGAGACCAAATATGACCGTTTGACAATTGCGGAACGTCCATTTAGTTTTAAGCATAGATGAATCCATGCATTTGTCTCTTTTAAGTGTACAATCTGCGCCATAAGAGAGAAGAGCTTAGATATATCGTAATTTGTTGTTAATTTGTAGGCTCCCTCTATGCTTTAGTTATTACTCTGAGAGCGCAAGTTTTTAAAAACAATGCAGTTTAAATGTCACTTGGAGCGTCTGACGTATGAGGAGTCGTTGCGGAAATTTAAATTATTATACTCAAGGCGTCTGTTTCTCCAAACCATGATGCTCCGTGGACTGTTACACAACAAGTTTGATTGCCCAGAACTTGTGAATAATATATTTTACATCGTGCCCAGAACTGTAATAAGACGAGAGGCGCGCGCTTACCCGCTCTTTGCTACGACCACTAGTCGTACAAATGCGGGTGAACGGGCGCCTCTCCTCAGATTAGTCAAAATATACAACGAACATTTTGTTAAAATAGACATATTTGCCTTATCTCGTAATGTTTTAAAAAAATAATTGGTTAACACACTTAGCACCTAATAATAATCTTCTATATTAATAAAATTAGCCTTATTTTTAATCCATATTAGTACTGTAAGTAAGAAAATTATATAAACAGTAATATGTGGAAACGTTGCTGATTGTACGTTAACCTAATTTATTGTATACTGAGATGTAAGACTAAATGTACAATTGTTTGTTTTTCCCTAATAAAATAAAATAAAATTTTACATCAAATTGTTTGATAAATTAATATTGTGTCTTTGACAAAAGTATAATGTTTAAGCGGTTAAATATAATGATAAAAATATTGAAACTTAATTCCTTTACTTTTACTAGCCGGCTTTTATTTTTAAAGTCCGACCGATTTTCATTTTCGGTTTTCGGCATACCATATACCATTAGGCGAGATGGTAGGTATCATACGTATGCCATCAAAATATAGCTCAATTGTTTTCTAGTAAATAATTTAGTTTTGTTTCTGGTTCACAGGAAGGACAGTTGCTGCTCTCGCCTCAGTAAGGCAGAGAGCGAGGTCAGCGTGCCGGACGCGGGAGTACTTAAGGTAACACTAATCGATCATTTACCCAGTTTAAAACCCAAAGACCAAAAATGGTGAATTGTATTTTGTTATCAAGCATTGTCAATTAGATAACTTATAATATGCGGTAACCTAATCTAACATTAGTCTGAACCGAGTTATATAGATGAGTTACCGAGTTACATAACAATTCAAGTTCAAATATTGCATTTGTGGAAAAATCGTTCATCAATTCATCTTTGTCAGGTTTTCCAATACCGACTAAGGTTTGAACGATGGTCATGATATAAAACCAAATGCGTCACTTCCCATCGTGATTTGATGGCAGATCATAACATAAGATTTGATGGCAGATTTGCAGAACATGAAGAAAATGTTTGGATCTTTGTTGTATTTATTTTTAATTGTGGTAAACCACGATTTCACTGGTTCTTTTAGAAACATGAAATTTTGTGTAAGTATCATGATGTATCACTATGGAAGGATACCGCAATCGTTTCCTATCGACTATTGACAAAGGTTCCCTTTAATGATGTTGGGAAGCAATAGTCCCTTTACATCGCGTGCGCTACGCCCCCGTGGACTTGCAGGATAGACTCGACGGTCAAAAGTATCGTTAATTCAAAACGAGATGGACCGTCCCTGCCGCCCCCTTAACCCGCCAATTTTAATTAGGCATTATAGGACGCTCGTAACGCGCGTTACTCCCGCCGCTGTAGTTAGCCGTACCACGGGTGCAAGGTCTTTGAGAGCGCCGCGAGCGACGCAGGCTCTGTGGAGCCGTCGCCAGCGGCCGCGCTCGGCACCTCTCCAGACCCAGCGCCCGCGTGCGCCACACCCTGCTCCATACGTAAAGCCGGCGCTGCTCGTAAGCCTCCTGCCAACCTTATAACTCATCAATCCCTGCTTCCAGTCGAACTCCATCGCGACCCTGTCGGTCCCGGAGCGCAGCTGGCGCCTCGGCAAGTGCATGTCGGCCACGCACCTGGGCGCGCGCCCGCTCGTGTGCGTCACTACCCTCAGCCGCTCGCAGCACGCGCTGCACGCGCCGGGCTACATCCTGCACGCGGCCGGCAACAAGATCAACATCACTAAGGTACCGCACGGCTGGGGACGCTCTGCGCTACATGGCCGCCACACCAATCAGCTGTTGCACGCACGCGCTCTCGCGTTTTATTAGCATACAAACATAAACTCACACCTACCCACGGGCGTCTTTCCATTCTATACAAGGCCAGAACGCAAGGGTGTGAAACTAATCGCGTATAGATTGGAAATCACTTTTTTGCTAAAGTCTTCCAATCTATACAAGAGTAGTACGCAAATACTCGCGTATACTTCGTAGTGACCTAATTAACTGACTTATTCCAAAATATACAGTGCCCGTACGCATACGGACTAATCGTATTTGACATGCAAACTATACAACGTACTTAATGATAGAGTTATTATAATGTCCAATGATATGCTTTAAATGCTTATTTCTATCATTCACTAGTTGCCCCGACAGACGTTGTCCTGTCCTCTTCTTCTCTCGTGTGGTTAGTGACTAACCTGGTGTCAGAGTTTTAAAGCCGCCCATGGGCCTCTGACTTGGCTTCATATGCCGTCGAGAAATGCATGCAGGCATGCCGGTTTCCTCACGATGTTTTGTTTTGTCCTGTCCTAATTTCAATAAATTTCTTTGTGATCACAGAAAAAGAGCGTTCAGTTATTAGCGAATAAAAAATTTGAACATTTTATAACATAAAATAGCCAAATCGGTCCAGCCGTTCTCAAGTGATGCGCTTATTAACGAACCGCATTTCATTTTTATTCATATATGTAGATAGATAGATTATTTTCACAATACATTCATTGTCATCCCAATATAATTTATAATAGGTAATTTAAGAATAATTATAAATTCATGTGAATAAATGTCTTTAAAGTTCTTTGTTCATTTCAAGTCATCCTCCAATCGCCTTTTCAGGTGGACGACATAACAAAATGGCTGGACCCTCCCCCCCTCAAGCGCACCTCCCCGGACACGAACCTCAACAAGCTGCAAGAGAACAAGTCGCGCAAGGTGGAGCCCTGCGAGTTCGACGGAGCCCTGCCCGCCTTCCTGCGCAACCAGTCCGTGGAGGGGCTGGAGTCGCAGTACAAACATGAGGTAACAAAAAGAAAAGACATTACGTCGCCGTGCAGTGAAAACCTCGTAAAGAAAAATGTGTTGTTTTTTTGTTTGCGGAATGCATATTACGAACAACCGTGCACACGTAACACTCTTTTACAATTCGAAGGAAATTCCATAGCTTCATATGTTTGAAAAATTCGGCTACTTGACAACGCAATGAATGTTGTCGAATTGTCAAAATGTAAGGCATTGTACTTGTTAGTGTGTTACACAATTACCCCGCGTCAGCCCGTGTAGTGAGCGAGGTTCATCATTCAGCACAAACTAAAAGTCACAAAACTTTATGTAAACAAAAATATTTAATTACAGGTCGACAACTCTTTACCCTTCTGCAGACACATCAGCATCCCCAACAGTACCACTGTCCCAGACGACGCGGATACAGACTCCTCAGACGATGATGAGGACACCATCAGCACGTGGCATCGGAACGTACAAATATTCGACAAAATGGACGTCGACCCCAAGAAGACCATAGCAACTATCGTCAAGGAAGGAGAGAATCTACTATCCAAGAAGTCTAGTTACGATGTCACTGACGTAGTGCTCAGAAATCCTGAATGTTTGACTCATGAAAGAAAGATACCCGAAGTCGACTGCAGGAGGTTTAATATTGACTTTTTAACTAAGAGCCCAGTTATGGCTGCCGGGGTTAAGAATATACCTAAGACTGTCGAGAAAGAGAAATTGCAGGAAAAGACCGGGTTTTTTCAAAAGAAGCTGTTGTCACCGAAACTCAGTAGACTTTTCAAGCCGAATTCTGCGGAAGTAGACAGAAATAAAGACGTAGAGGACAAAGACAAGTCTAGGAGCAAGTTCTTCGTGCAAAGACCTGCGTCACCGAGTAACATCGGACGCTCGCACAGGGTCAGACCCTCAGAGTCTGACAAACCAGTCCACCACGACGTTCTGAAGTCAGACCTCAAATTAGCCAGCATGGGCAAGCCAATGACACCGATATTCCGGCGACATTTAGCTGAAAAACCCGACTTTGCAGACGGGAGGTTCAGTTACAGAGACCGCAGATCCAAATACGAGCCGAAACCTACCGAAGATTCTAAATTCATAGACTTAGGACGCAATAGAATTAAGACGCCGCTTAGTACGTTAGAACAGGGCACAAAACTGACCCCTCTGATAAGAAGTTCACAAATAAACAATATAGCAGCTTTAGCCACTGTGCCCGAGAAAAAGCATGGAGATAAGAAAGTGAGTGATGATCCCGGTTTGCCCAGGCGTCGTGAGCCGGGGATATCGCGCAGTAACTACGTGAGCTTGGCTAATCTGAAGATCAACGGCAAAGCGAAGGATATCGACGACAAGTGTAGGCAGGGGCTGAACGAAGACTCGCCTGTTGAGCGAGTTATATAGGTCAGTTGACTCTTAACGGTTGTAGGTGATGCCCGAATGGGTGTTTTTTCATTGGTATTCACATGACGAAAATGGAGGCAAAATGTCGAACTCAAACCATTTATTTCAATTAAATCAATTACAAGCACTTTTTAATTGTGATGCCTCCATCTTAAATGTGCCATCGCCGTTGCCATGCCAATAGAAAAACCCCCATTGTGGCCAAACCTTCGATAATACTGGCACTTCACTCGGCCAATTTGACCCGCGTTACATGCTCAATACAAAATGTACTCTATGGCTATTGTGATAAAGTTCACTTTGTATTAATATAAAATGAGCTAACGCGAATGTTTGCACAAATACGCCCAGTGTAGTGTCATTATGCCCATCTACAAATATATTTCGAATCTTGCCACGTTACAGTAGTTATACAATTGTTGATTCGTTGTACTTACCACGAATGCTTTTCTATGGACCTTTTGTAATCGCTTGGGAGTGTGTCGTGTTTTACACGTGAAAGTTACAAATTACGAGTGAATTTGCTAACATTATTGTCCAAAATATCTCAAATATTAAAAACAACAATTTGTGGAAAGTATTTTATTTTAAGTGTTGAGTATCATTACATGTGTGCATGTGTGCACGTGTGATATATAAATGATTACTTGTGAAAAAACACTATATAAAAACAGAATTTATAATATTGATCTACTCATTCAGAATATTTTATTGCACATTACAATGAAAATCGTGACACACAAACAAGGTTCTTTGTCCAACAGTTGTCTAAATACTTACAAATGTTCATTTAAACGTGATTTTGTAACGTTTCTTATTTTTAATATGTTGCAAGTAAAATTAATGCAAGTATTTAAGCTTACATTGAGTATGAATGATACATAGAGTTCAATGCTTGTACTCTATACATTGGAACTATCCAGTATGTGTTGAACTGTTTGGTAATTCTTTCTGAAAACACTGCGTTCTATAAGACATTTATTTTTCAACATACTTTTGTGAAATGGATCGGTAAACTCACGTGAAATGTCGTAGTTTTAAATATCATAAGGATTAAGGATCTTATTTTTAATATTTTCTTGTTTACGTTGTCTGAAATAATCAAAATACATTTTGTATTACATTTTGATACCCATTCCATATGATAACTATCTTCAACATTTGTATATCCATGCTTTTATATTCCATAATCTTATAAATATTCATAAAATATTAATTTTACAAAAGTTATAATTATAGAAATATTTTGATTTAAACAGCTTACTGGACAGAAAAACTATAATCTCATTTGAACAGATATTAATGTAATATATATTATGAAACCAAAATTAAGACGTTGGTATGCAAGTTTGATTCCTGCGTTGAGCTTTGATTATAGTGTCAATTAGTGAAAATATTAAAAGTTTTCTACAAGATGGCGCTGCAATTTGATATATTATAGTCTAAATATATATTAATATTATATCGTTTTGAACCTCCGTGTTGAAAAGACACACTTGTGATCGCCTTTTTTGAATATGGTGACCATTTTAAGGATAATCTCGGAATAACATTTTGCAGAAGCTCTTGGTTTAAAATTCTGCTGCTTCAATTTATTTAATATACCAAATAAATTGTTTTGCAAGCAGTCTCGCCACAGATTGTGCCCACATGGTAGTCCCAGGAATGTGCACCTTCGACGAAATCGACAGATTGCCGACCGGATAACGCTAGATCGAAATCGTCCTTAAATATAGTCATCATTGAAATAAAATGCACCAAGAATTAACGTCGACAAGTTTGACTAAAGTCGATTACTTGGAAAATGGTGACTATTACTCAAAAATTAAGTTCTGCTTGTCGAAATGTATATCGTATAATATTACATATTTGTATATTATTAACGGGTGTTTAATTAGGTGCTTTTGTTGAAAACACATGTTTTGCAAACGTAAATTAATGAATAAAAAAAAATTGGATAACGTGTAATAAAGTAATGAAACTTTTGCAGCAGTTTAATTACTAAATAAAAGTATTGTTACTTGAAAAATAATTGGATCAGTATTCGCTTGACATGTTCAGAGTCAAAATGAACTCTAGCTTAGAGTCTCTAAGATTCAATTTGCAACGCAGTTAGCTTCACGCATTTGTTTGTGTCTTAAGCAGATATACGGAAATATACACACGTTGTTTTCTATAAGTAGTTATATTTGTACCGTTTTTATATTGTAGACAAAATGTTTAAGTATTTTAACTGTTCAGTAGGGAATGGGTGGCGACGAGATCGTTTCAAAAATAAATGTATCTTTATAAAGCTCAAGTATTATAACAACTTAAATAATGCCAATATTTCGCCATTGATTCCCATGGTATAAATCTTATTTGCAATAGCAAAAAGTCCCAGTAAATTCTGTCCAAGGAGTCCACATGAACGTTATAATTAAACAAATGAAATATGAATCTAAATGATTATCTATCTATGCTAAGAGCTGAAGGGCAGTTCCCGTAATTTTTAAGAACGTTCACATTCTCATCTCATTCGCAATCTGTCAAAAATACAATCAATATATCAACATTTTTGACAAGTTTGACAGATTGCAACTAGAATGTGAACGTTTTTTAAGTACGAGAACTGGTCTTCTGAACGCAAACCTGTGCCATTTATATACCAATGTACAGTCGGCATTTGCTGCATGTACGTTAAAGTCGATGGGAGTTTTGCTCAGGTATAATAAAAAAAATAGAGACATCAAAGCATGTAGGCAGATTTTATGCTTCAAATCGTACTACATCTTTCTAAAGAAGTTTTTAAATTAGATGGGTATTTATGCAGGTTTCAATACATTTAAGTAGAATCCTGAACAAATATTGTTGGATGGAAAATAACCCCCGAAAAACTGTATTCAGTTGGAACCTCCAAAGTACCCCATATTATATTTGAGTGACGCATCCATTTTCTCTTTACCTAAGAATTTCAAGTCCACGTGAAAACTTACAAAACCACGAAATTAGCATAAGTTATTGGACAATACTTTAACTGTATTAATTTATTAACATTTTAGATATTATTATTATAATGTATTAGAGTTAAGTTTATTTCTTAGATTTTTTTCGTGAAGTCTGATATTTTGTACTTTTGTGACACAGGGTGCCATTTTTTTTAAATGTAATGCGATGTTAGATGATGCTATGATTGCAATTTGAGTACACTTCGAAACTGCCGTGGTTTATGTTGATTTGTTTCTACCGATATTGTGGCTTATTTCATTGCTTCAAATGTCAAATACACGGCAGAACGAGCAATTTATTGCTTCTTTCTCTAATGCTGGGGCTACATTGTGGCGTTATCGCGAACTCTTCGCGCGCTCTCTGTTGCTCAGCGAGACGTCGAGCGGCGTGCGAGAGAGCGCGGGCGAAGTTGGTTCGCGATAACGCAACAATGTTTATCTTTTTCGAAGAAAACCAGTGAAATCCATGACACCTAAGTCAAACATGTAAAATATCTATTGGTATTCAGCTGCCTCCGGTTAGACTGGAAGCCGACCCAAACATAGTTGGGAGAACGCGAGGCAGATGATGATTTAAACATATTTTTAAAGAAAGTCATTTCAATCATAGCATTGTTAGAAATTAACATTAAATCAGGACAAATTCAATCTCATTTTTATTAATTCTAATTCGTTTACGTCCGACATTAGGTCGAGCTCATATTTACCTTATCTGTGATACGTTATGTTTGTAAACGCCGCAATAACAAGTATTATAGGTGTCTTTTAGTTCTTAATCTTGAAAAATCTTTATTTTATTTTATATTATTAAGGAAATTGAACGCCAACGACGCGCACGTTCGCAAGCTATGACAATATCTTTTACAGTATTATTTCGTGCGATATGTAAATCTTTTGTCATTATATTGATTAGCGCTTGGCGTTCAAAAGATATATTTAACACAATATTAACAGTGGTAACATCGAGTATTCCGTCTCCTGCATTCCAAGCGGTTTTGTATCTGTTTCTAAGTACAAATGAATAAAGGAATATATTCAGATTTTGTATTTTTATTACACATACCTAGGGTAGGGTTAGAGTATTCGAAAAATCTTCTATCTAGCTCTTGGACTATACCCTTAAAATGTAACTCATTAGGTATATCTTCTAAACTAAGACCCGACTAAATCTGTGACTTGGCGAAAAATGTCGACTAATTAGCGACAAAATTTGGGAGAAAAGAGATGTTCGCTCGGTACCCTAGCTTTTGAGATTCAATTGGGCCAAACTGGGGAGATGCTCCCCATATCGGCCACCTATAAACCCTTATAACTTTTGAACCAGTGACCGAAAAGTTCTGATATTTGGGCATACAAGTTTTTTGTGTTATGAAAACTAAAATCCCTGATTGTGGCCATGTCAGTCTGCCACAGTTGTCAGGGTAGAGAAATTAATTTAAAAAATAAACTTTAACGTGCAATCGACCCAGATGGTTCACTAATGTTTCACCAAAACACCATTAACAAATTTTTACTTTACAACCAACGTTTCGTATACTATTTATTTTACAAACAACTTATTCCGCAAATGTTTTATTTTATAAACACTCGCTTTACAAGCATTTATTTGGCAAATGATTCTCTTTACAAATGTTTCGGATGATATTTAATCATTTATACATTTTTCATTTAATATTTAGATTCTTTTGGAAAAGTCACGTTTATACTAAATATCGTTATATAATATTTTTTCTAAACCAGTCACAAAGTGATCACGGTTGCAATTTATATTTGGGTCGTTGAATAATTTCAAGCAAGTACTCAAAACCAATCAAGTTCTTTAAACCTACAAGTACTGAAGTTCTCTAAACCTACAAGTACTGAAGTTCTTTAAACCTACTAAAGTGTTTTTTTTATATATATTCTAGTCGTTTTTGTCGCAGGGGGTCGCAGTTCTAACCTAACCTAACCTTTTTCGCGAGTAGATCACTAGCTCGGTTCCGGATAGCCTACTAAACTATTATTTTTTGTTCTGTTAGCACAAGTCGTGAACTACTATTTTTTTTTTATAAAATATTTTTTGTTGATTTTAAATTAATATTACCCTTTTGCCTATTTAATGAGTTTAATTTTTAGGAAATTGCGTAATGCAATATGTAAAACGTTTTTATTCCAAAAGTTGTTTTATGAGATAACATGAATAAAAAATGAATTGTTTGTCAAATAATACGTTAGTTTATTAGATAATTATTTTCTTAAGTGAATTATTTGGCTAACTTGTTGTATAATGATAAAAAAACAAATCATGTATTTGCCAAACGTTACTTGTCAAGTGAAAATTTGTAAATTAATTTTTGGTGAAATGACTGGTCACCACCCAAACACTAAGATATTTTATTGAGTCCGTGCGCAAAACTTCAGGGCAGCCACAGGTGGCAGTCCTAATTGTGTGGCACGCATGAGCTCAGTGGTGGTGCTAGGCGTTGGTGGCCTCGCACTTGAAGGGGCCTCGCAATAAAGTTTGAAGTTTCCCCCTGGACTCCGTCCTGGGTCCCCCAAATCTAGAGAAGTACTTTTCAATCAAATCCCAAACAAGGCCAACATATGTTCAATAACAAAGAGGCAGTTTGTAATTGGAGGCCCCACTATAACGTTCAAAATATAAATGTACCTAGCATGCAAAAGTTTTCGCGATCGCTTCGCTCGCTCTTCCGTCGTCTTCTTCATTTTCAAACTTATCTGCAAAAATCGACAAAATAACCCATTTCTGTAAAAATTTTCAAATCTAAGACTGGTTTCTAAAGTTTCGAGCTCACTTCACTCGCTCTAGCATCCTATAGGTATTCTTCTCATACTCAAACCGTGATAGCCAAGTGGTGTGACAGTCGGACTGCCAAGTCATAGTTCTCGAGTTCGAACCCAAGACACGCATCTCTGACTTTTCGGATTTATTTGAGTATTATATAAATATCACTCAAAAACGGTGAAGGCAAACATCGTGAAGAATGTCTGAGGCATTTCTCGACGGCATGTGAAGCCAAGTCAGAGGCCCATGGGCGGCTTTAAAACTCTGACACCAGGTTAGTCACTAACCACACGAAAAGAAGGAGACGACAAACTATCTCGTTAATTCTGTAGGTATGTATGGTCAAAATAAAACCTTAGGTATCTTTCCGAGGCGGCGATGACATAGTCTTACAAAAATTCAGTGAGACTAAAACCCGAAATTTTCCTCTATTTTAATTTGTGTTTGTTTATGTATCATCATTTGATTAGCAATCAAACTCAAGTATATTCATACATTTGTGTATAATTCAGCACATTCGATTTCATTCGGGAAATGAAAGGGACATCGCAAAGCTGATGCGAGCCGACGTCTAAGTTTGGTCTAGCGCCGCCACTGCATGAGCTGTCAAACGGAAGGGTTGGCTGTGACACTTTCCTTGGACTAAAAGTGATAAATCTGGTTTTATCCAAGTTGAGGGTGAGCAAATTCTGTGTGAGCCATCTCATAGTAACTCGCAAAGCTGACTCTGTCTGAAGCCGAGCTTCGTTCCAATCACTGCCACGAACCAGGATAACAGTGTCATCAGCGTAAGCAATTACTTTGAAGTTTCTTAGATCAAGTTTACAGAGCTCGTTTATATAAACCAGGAAAAGGATAGGACCTAAGACTTTACCTTGCGGAACTCCTTAGGTGAGGAATGCTTCTTTACTGGTGTGGTTGTTTATCCTGATGATTTGCGAGCCACCACTGAGGTAACTCTTAAACAAACTAAGCGGTAAGCCTCTTATACCAATCCTTTCTAGTTTACCGAGTAGAAGGGGCACAGAGACAGTGTCAAAAGCTTTAGAAAGATCAAGGAAAGTCTTGCTGAAGCTTTTGACACTGTCTCTGTATATTCATATATAAGATATATAGGTGGTAGGTATATTTTAAGCCAGACAAGGTTGTTTATGTACATATTTTCAACGAACCTAAGTTGCCTACCTTTCGGATAGGTCTAGTAATACCTATTTTACACAACATTCACAGTAGACTGACGCCGTTTGACCGATCTCAACATATAGGTAATCAAAGATATTTACCATAAAATTATTATACATACAATATGTAAAAAACAAACCTGTCGGGTCCGAAAGGGGGACGCACATAGATTCTGCAATAACATTAAGTACCTACTAAAAAGTAATAAAAAATCTTATTATTGAAATTTAAAAAAAAAATGCTATACAAAGTTGATACGACAGAGGGGCTTTTCTTTAAACTGAGTATACTAGGTACCATTTTCAAGCTCTGTACCAAAAATCAATTAAATAGGAGCAGTAGTTTAGTCGCAAATGATTTTTTAAGTTTTTGCCCCGTTTGAACACGATGTATCTTTCCTAACAGCTGATTATGTCTATACGCATAGGTCATGCACCTTAAAACGATAAATCTGAGTATAACCTATGCGTCGTTGCCGCTGTGACGCAAGTCACAAGTACAACCAAATATTTTCGCTAAAAAGATGACAATGCAAACAAGGAAGCAATAAATACACACACACTTGCATTTTCATTACGAGAGGGACAATCATCTGCAAAACACCGCGCGTAAAAGAAATAGTAATAGGTCAGTGTGTTGCTATTGCATCCTAGCGATCGAGGGGCAGGGGTTGCGATCGGCAAGTGGGGCAGTGGGGCTTCTAAAAACTGGTTTTTTCAGTGCGCCGACGCTATTCTTTCGGAACGTACAAGATGTTACGTAACACGGTAGCACCTGCTCCGCTTCCGTTTTGTCGAACTCGCGCGCTGACAATTGGGATTTTGTTTTGTTATTGTGATAGGACACTAAATAAGTTTAAGACAGTATTTCTTTTTTTATTGTGACAGGACACGTAACTTGGGATTATTATTATTTAGTGTTAGTGTTTTTTTTTTGTGATCGATTGTTTTTATTGTGATACGACACGTAATTAAACTTTGGGTTTGTGTGTGTGTGTGTGTGTGTAATTAAAGTGTTCAACAATGCCTCGTGTAACTTACACGGCGTTAGAATACACTGACATGATTTTTAATTAGAAAAATAAATAACATTATTCTCTGTCGGTATAATTTGTGCATTCATGTGAATGACACATCGAGAATTTAATTTTTTTGTGATTGTTGTACTTCAAAATCATACCTAACAAAAGCCGCGAGCCGAGGAGCCGCCGCGAGCGGAGGCGCCGCCCGCTTTGACGAGATAACACACGCCGACGCGAGCGACGTTGCCGCTGTTACCTAGGTATCTGTAGGTCAGTTAAATTTATTTTCAAAGGGTGGTTGCGTTTTACTCTGATTTGTAAGCTATTTAGTTTGTTTGAAAAAAAAAAAAACTCATTTTAGGTGCTTTTTATTTTTATACCGTATCGAATTAATACTAAACACGTATAGTATACGTAGTGTTATTTAATGCCCCTCTGTCATATCAACTCTGTATAAAAATCATATTTTTAATACCAAAATTTCCTCAAATCCTTTCAAAATTTCCAACAGTTATGACTACTAGTCATCCGCTAAACGACGGCCACTAGCGCCACACTCGGCAAAATTCCCCATTGAAAAAAAAAGTGACGATTTTATTTTTCATTTTCGTGAATATTACCACATAAATAGACTCTCAGTAGATACCTACCAACACTCTCACGGATTGGACTGAGTCTTTTTTTACATGTTGTATAAAATAGCCGCGATAACATATTATAATTTTACTTTATACTTGAATATATATTATTGTTTGAATTCTTAATAAATTCGAATGCAGAAAGTTGATGTTAATTCATTTCATAACGATTCATTAGCAACATCCCGTTGAGTCAGCTTATATGTAAAATCTTGTCGAGAGGTTAATAAACGCGGAGTAAGGGTGGTCGCACATCTGAGGGAAGATGCGACGCGTATCGTCGCGCCGGTCACGGTGCGCCAGAACGGACAAGTAAATAATAAAATATTCAACCTTACATACTCAGCCGAATAATGCGTGAATGCGTCGAGCGAATACATAGACCCGACTGAAATTACGCCCGACGCATCTTCCGTCAGATGTGCGACCACCCTAAAGTATTCTGTGGGGGTTTAAGTTTGGTATACTCCGCATTTATTAATAAGGGGGTAAAAACTCCACTACTAATAGAAACATACCTACGTGGCTGAAATTTGTAGATTCGTAAAAGAAAACACAGATGAACTGTAAAATATTCTTTATTTGTAAACAAATTCGAAATCGGGTATTCAAATATAACGGTTAGAACGTACCTAAGGAACATAGAAAATACACTGCGTTCTCAAACGATATCAGTACTAATTTAGTATCTACAGAATATAACACAATCTATCGATAAAAGTTTATCGATATCGATTGAAGTCTATAATGATTCGCGAAATTCTCAAAATCACGAAGACTTGCAGGATCGACAGGCTTTGTTTTTATCTGCCAAATAAGGTAACCGGAATTTACCCGGTGGTAGTGAATGTTTAAGCCGCAGATATATGTCAGTGACATTGAGTGGTTAGCTTGCGTGTTCTGTACTGAGCTCACGCAATGCGTCGTACTTCCAGCCAGTAATAGGTCTCGCCCATCAAGGAGCGCTGTCCCAAATTAGACAAATAATTAATTTATTATACATAAATCAAAAGGTATTTTAATAAAACACGCATGTATACTAAAAGATCAATAATGAAATTATCTTTAAAATGGTGATAGATTTTGCGTGATTCTCATTTTTTTATCCGCGTTAGACAGCTTTATAAATTAATTTCACTATGAAATATAAACAATCTAAAATATTTATATATTAAGTTATTAAGAAAATACTCTAATTAAACATATATTTTTTCCAAATAATTATCACTACTCGTTTAGACGTGATCTTCAGAATAAAATCATAGGTCGGTTATCGTCGCCTTAACCTTGTCAGTGTTGTTTCCGTCGGTTCTCGCCCCTTCGTGATTTCCAGAATATTTTCCGAAATATAAATATTAAACTACATTAGATAGGAATAGTGTGCACAATAATATTGTCATACATTGGACATCGAGATATAGTACCCAAAGGATCGAGTTAATCAAGTGGAAGATGACGTAGGTACTAGGATGTTCATATTCATAGAAAATGGGTTTTTACAACAATTTAGTAATCATTATAATATCGGTATCCTAATACTATGAGCTTGAATCATTTAATAAAACAACAGTGCGTCATCATACTGGAGTTTCTTTTAATAATTATTTTATTTCCAAAGCAAATGTAGAAGAATCGAAAAATAAATCCTATTTTAATGCAGAAATTTAAAAATATTGATTTATTTACGCTCGATTTTTGTTCTGTCATAGCTAAGGCCTGTTGCACACACTCGGAAATAGGTTCAGAATGTCCTATTCCCAAAAAAAAAAAAAAACCAACGTTTCTTATTACGGGTATAATAATTATGTTGTATGTAGTGTGGGCCTCGCACAACCACGCGGAGTAAGCGTAACGAAAATTCGAACGATTTTTTTATTGAAAACACTCGTTTCGCACTTAGCAGTTACTTAGTTTTAAGACTGAGGGTTTTATTTGAAAACGTTGCTTAAAGTTAAGTCACGTTCAAACATCAAAAATGTATGGTTAAACAGTCGCTAATCATTACTTAACTTCAATCAACGTTTATAAATAAACCCCTTTATTTATATCTATCGGTGATGCTTGTCGAAAAAATCAAAATTCCATTCAAAAATCGTTCGAATTTACGTCACGCGTTCGTGCTAGGGCCTCTATTCGCAATAAACTGTAATGTGGGTAGTTTCGTTTGTTTTCAGTTTGGGAATTAGATATTCTGTCGTGTAGGTGCAGGTACTGTGTGCATGCCATAAAATTTGATTACAACCATGGCAGCGGCCGGCAGCGACGCGGCGAGCAGTTTTAATGACAAGGCATTATAAACTTTATGTGAAATAGAACAGCGCCTGCTGTCGGCTCACGCCGCCGCGAGACTACAC
The DNA here is from genome assembly GCA_916701695.1 of Agrochola macilenta. Classification (NCBI taxonomy): domain Eukaryota; kingdom Metazoa; phylum Arthropoda; class Insecta; order Lepidoptera; family Noctuidae; genus Agrochola; species Agrochola macilenta. The sequence goes on along the minus strand of OU753573.1, from coordinate 18,881,738 downwards.
GAGTCGCCGCGAGGCACCGCGTGGCGCTTTCTATTCTATAAGCGCGTCTCTGCTGGCCGGTGCCATTTCAGTGTGAATTGAGCCTAACTAAAACAGCAATATAGATAATCACAACGCGTTGATAGGAATAATTTTCGTGCTGTTACAAAGTACGGACGTGCTTACAACTAACAGTGAAGTACGATGCGTCGAAAAATAACAGATTCTGTTCTACTCGAGAATAAACTGCTTTTTCTAACTAATCTATTTATGTGCATTTATTTATTATTAAGTAAATGCTCTATAGAAATAACTATAGTGGAAGAAGCTGCCTGTATTCTGGCTGCAAGCATTCTGTATTCTTAGGACCAGTGATATCAATTTATCCAACTTGCGTAGTATCTACTAAATAGTGCCGTGGTCCGTGCAGTTACATTGACCATTTGACAGTTACCTTGCAGTCAACATACAGTGCGACTCAATACTTTCTCAGGCCTCTTAAGTATAAATAAAACATTCTCAGGTTAATGACTTTATAGAGGCATGAGGAACAGGGTGTAAAGTTCACTCATCCTCTATAGAAAAGGGAGGATCTTCCGACCAGACGGGTGTTGTGTCTGGTGGGCAACTGCCGAATGATTGATGCCAAGAAGTTATATATATGCTGATCACGCGGTAAACGCTGCTTGCGCGATGCACGATTTCGCGCGACGTCAGTGTAATGCATATTTCGTATGTGGAGATGTAGATGCCGCCACAACTTAAAAATTATGTAAATATTATCAGCATCTTAAGAGCGAGCAAATGGATTGCGTTGACACAGCTCGTGATCGAGGATGGTTTATTAACACGAGCCTTCGACAGCATAAGAAAAACAAAATGCAAAATATAATTTAAGTTAGAATCAAGAAGTCCCAATTCTAGTTGTCCACAACACCGACGCTAGTGATTCTCTATTCAACAACTAAACACTAAGTTACAAGTTCGTACTACCCTCTCTTCATAAGTTACAACGTACTGATTCAGCGACCCTTTTTAACGATGTGTCTCGATCACTATCTCCTTTGTGGACTGTTTCTGATGTTGATAAATAAAAAGAAGCAAAAAAAAAATGTAGTGTCGGCTCGTTGAGCTGTTTGAATAAGATGGTTGAGCTATACGATTACTGATGCATGCTAGCTGTCTTCCACGCACGACATGTCAGCTGCAATGCACTACATTTTTTTAAACGAATGCCCCGAGTAAATATAACTCTTACCACGTCATGTTTTTATTGCTAGAATTTCAGGCTGCATCTTCGACCAAACGTGCTGACATTCTTTGAGTATTAATAAAATGCGAGTCGCATCCCTTTCTGATAAGAAAAAGTGTTTGCCTACCGACATATTTACGATAGTATTAATCTATTGCAAAGAAAATTCTTGTTTTATTGTAGTTTAAATTTGATGTCTTTAAGTTAAAAACATCATAATACTTTTATCCAACAAATATTATGTAACTTTTTATTTTTCTTTCATTTAGCATATAAGCGATTTGATGTTCATATACTATAAGCTTATTTTGTATTTTAAATAAATAAACAGCATGACAAAGTCGTTATTACGTTCACTTGTCTATCAACATCGACAGTCCCATTCCATTACCATTTTCCGTACAACCATTTTATAGTGTAAAACTATATCAAAAACCATAACACTGAGTCTATAACTAACTAGTCTAGATAAATCAGGTATACGTGGTAATTTAGACATTACTTACACATAGTATCAGACATGTATTTTTCTTAAACTACAACTAGTATTTTGACTAAGTTTAGGTGAGCTGTGTGTCTTGAAGATGAGAGCTTTCAGGTGAACAATTAAGTTAATAATACTTTAGAATAAATATTTGAGCATATTTTTAATAATGAATAAGTAAAATAAGAACTGATTATTGAAATTAAAATAATTTAATACAACCCCAAGAGGACTTTTTATGAAAAAGCAAGAACTATTCCTAAATTTGAAAGCTCTCATCTTTCAAACAAATATCGAGACATTTCACATTTAAAGAATTCCAATATCCTTCATAATTCATTCTATGAAATTCTTTGAATACAAAAGGCGTTTAATTTATCCTCCCACCATCCTTACTATACAATAATAAATGTGTTAATTTAAAACATGCAAGTGCTTGATATGTGCGATTAATTTGCTAAAATTGTGAATTATATTACTGACTGTACCCTACTACTAACAAACTGAGATTTTACGCCCGAAGACGTTAACAGTCTTATTTATGAAATAAACAGGGTCCCTTGTTTGACCAGGGAACTTTAAATATGTAAAAAAAACTACGGTACATAAATGTAAATTAGTATGAAAAATAAAATTTGAAATATACAAAATAAATGGCTTATAAGATGTCATCTAAATACAAAATTATTAGCTACAAACGACATTAAAATGAAAAATCAAATACGTATACAAGCTATCTAGTACTCATCTTCCAATCTTACTTAGGTTGAAACTTGGTTTGATAACCATCCTGAAGAATGTCGATAGATTGGAAGGAATTATGGTAGGCTGGACATAGAGACGGCAAATCTAAGCTTATAATTACTATTTCTTATTTCGTGCTTTTTAGGGAGGTAAGGTCAAAATTGTATGCACAAATGATACTTTTCTATACAATTTAAGGCTAGTAGTTAATATCTTTATATGCCGTCTCCAGCCCAATTGAATAAAAATATAAAACATTCATGATCATTCCATACATCTATGCGAAGCCATTTAAATAAATAAAGAAATCGCAAAAATTAACAAAAACTTACAAATATTTCGACTACATTTTATTATCATTATTCGTTTAGCACTCGATTTTAAATTCGTTCCAGCTGCTCCTACGAATTGACCTTGTAATTTGATTCTAAGGTCAAATATTGCTTTCTATGGTAGTGCTTGGACCAACCATTCCTAAACTTTCTCACATGAGCATACATTCCGATAAGACATACACGTATTCGTGACAATCATGACATAAGTGCCTCCACTTAATTAAAGGGATATTTAACTCATAAATTCATATTTTTTTATGTAAATAATTTTCTATATTAAGTGCAGAATTTGTTTTTGTATTTTTTTTAATGATCTGTTAAACACAATGCTACAAGAATTTTGGGATAACATTTATTTCTACATCTCACAAAAGTGCATCGGAATATCCCTCTCTTAAGATAATTCTCTCCCGAGGCCTAACTCCCCCCACTACATCGCTGGATCCTACCTCCTTTCGCCCCACAACACCGTACTTCCGCCTTCCGCATCCGTTTAGCACCGACTTACTACATACAAACACACCTATTGGGTCTCTAACAGTAACTAAACAGTTATGGACTAGTGAGGCAAGGTGTGGCGAGACTGTCTTCCATACCAAAGTCATAAGATGCTTGAATATTGAATAAAAGCATTAATATTTGTGCGATAAGTCGAGAACTAACTTTCGAATTCCAATTCAGTATCCTATAAAGAATTATGTACTTGTTTTCATAAATCTTTCTAGATGTGGTCTGATCTGACTACTACTTATTGTACTTTTACTAGTACAACTTATAAATCATCGGAAGATTTTGATATTAATTTCATATGCAAAAAACAGTTACGAAAGTGCGTACACCGCTTAAGCAAGTATACTTAATAATTTTGCCTCGCAGGGTTTCTAACCTTGCAAGGCTAGATTTTGTACGAAAAACAGAAGTTTTAAACGTTCCTCGCCACAACCTCGGCGTGAGATCAAGACAGTGCTAAGTGCCGTTGCGCTTACTGTTACATATCTAGTAATATTGGCACATAGTTAGGATAATCTCATACTTTACTATAGGGCACTAATCATACTAATTACTTTAAGATTTAGGAGGTAGAACCTCTCATGTCTTTGTGACTTTTAGGTTTTATTTTTATGAATTTAGGTATTATTTATTTATTTTTTGTTCTCATTAATTATTGCAGATTTCTATCGTTCTACCTAAACTTTTATAATTTAGAATATATTTTTAAACGTTTTGGATAATTATAACAATTTTTAAATATAAGTTATTGCACACAAAAGTCGATTTATTAGGCCCGGATAACTTATTCGTAATATTTGAATAAAAATAGACATCGAAATACAGCGGTTAAGCTGTTATAAAATACCATAAACAAACAAGAAACTCAACATCGAAAAAGCAAAACTATTACATAGAAAATGTCACAAACTCTGAGACACTTTAATATATTTTTATAAAGTTCTATCGTAAATAAACTTCAACTTGAATCATTAGATCCATTTGAAGTAATCAGAAGTCATAATTTCTTCTCGAAAATTCAAGAAAACTTAACGGTTTCTTGAATCCACCTTATTGGATATCAAATTCTCATTTCATCATTAACAATTGAAATAAGGCTCCACGAAAATTGCTAAGTCCTATCCAGGATACGGGGTGTAATGTCATTTAGGATTTGGACATGAGAGGGGTGGGGGTAGTTCAGCGGGGCGGCGAGGCTGCGGCGAGGCGCTGTCGAAGTCTCGCGAACTTGCCGTGCACTAGCCGCAGTTGCGAGCGGAGCCTCGAGGACAGCTCTCTCTGCAACGCCTGCACTTCCACCAGCTCACGCCGAAGCTGCTGGTAGTCCGAACGCACCTGTGTGTACAGCCTAGTATTATGGGGTGGTCATGATGGGTAGGTCAGCTCCGGCTAACGCAAGCGAAGGGCTTGGCTAGTTATTCATTGGAAGAGTTTCACACGTTTACAACTTTGAAGTCCTTTTGTGCATTGAAACTTGCATTATTTTGCAATTTCAACAGTAATTGTGTAGTAAAGTTTTTAATTTTGTTAGTCGGAGTTGACTTACTATTTTATAAAATTGACACAGTCAAAAACTATGAACAAGTTTTATGATTTCCAATTGAAAAATAAAGTCTGTTGTAAGATTTTTGACCCTCCAATCATATTTTTGAAGTGTTTAGTTGTGTGACATCTTACAACCAAGATTTTTGTCTGTGTCAATAATACGCACAAGATGGAAAGAAAACAACTAATGGCATGAATATGGTGTATACCATATCTTGAAGTATCCTGATGGGTACGTGAACAAGAAGAAACGAATAGGAGAGAAAATGAACATAATATAGAGAACGGAAGCTGGACAGTAGACATAACATATACATGAATATCATCTATTGTGTTACAATTACACGACACGGCTCGTTACTGCCAAGGAGGATTCTATTCTTCAAACAATAAAGAAAATATTAAAATACTTTTTCTATGTCTAAAAATGTATCTATTACTTTGACTACCGTAGGAAATTAAATGAAATTGTTTATTCTGTAAATAGGACATCGGAATCACTTGTACACGTCATATAAAAAAAATATTAAAAATAAGCTAGATGAGGTCGGCGTTTCCCATCTGACTACTCTAAGAAGAAAGGCTGAAACAAACTCAATGGTCGCAGTCTCTTTTAAAGTCCAGACATAATCTTGGTTAAGCTAATGAGGACCATGTAGATTTGTGTCTGATATGGTCTTTTGAGGAAAGAACCACACAGATTTAAGTGGACCTGTCCAGTCAGTGCAAGCATTTGTCAGTAATCGTGGAGCTCAACTCGACGAACATTACCAAAGAAAGGATGTTTGGGTAGGCCGCATCAACTATTCAAACTGCCAGACCATCATTAAAACTAACTGAGAAAGAAACAGAAAGAAATAATAAAAATTTAAATAATATAATACTTTAGAAAGTAATCGTGTCATTTTGTATATAATTTTCAACAATGTCTAAGTGTATATAAAACTGGTTTATTTTGATGAATTAAAATGACAAGTTTTATCGCAAGGCTTAGAGAGCGAGCAGCTCAATCCCAAGCTTTTTTTATCTATATCTAAATAATCTGAAATTTTATAGTACCCTTTTTTACAAAGTTTGGTTTTAATACAGCTTTTAAATCGTTTAATGGGTAAGTTACGAATGTCAATGAGAAGTTTGTTGTAAAAGCGTATACATTGACTCATGAACGAGTTGCCTTTTCTGTGGAGACGTGTGCGATGTATAGCAAGGTTGTTTTTATTCCTGGTATTTAAACTATGAATATCGGACATTTTTATTAAATCTTGATATATTTTTTGTGTACATAGGTACAATAGGTTTTCAAAAATATATTGTGAGTCCGAATATTTACTTAGGTATTTACTGAATTTCTCTCGTAGGGAATCTCTTGGACCTAGGTTGTAAATGGTATAGGATATGCGTCTTACTATAGTAGGAAATATCTTCCTCATGCCTAGAATTCACAGACATTTTTTAATTCTTGGACCAAATCTCTCTCCCCATGGTGAGAATCCAGACCAAGGTTGCAGGATATTTTTTGTGGTTTCGATAATAATGATATGTGGAACATCATCAAGTGTCAGAGTAGTTGAGCTCCTTAAGTTCTGAGTTGAGTTACACGATTACTGACAAATGCTTGCACTGACTGCCAGGTCCACCCAAATTTGTGTGGTTCTTCGCTCAAAAGACCATTTCCGACACCAATCTACTTGGTCCTCGTATGATCTGACCAAGATTATGTCTGGACTTTAAAAGAGACTGACCCCTGAGTTTGTTTCGCCATTTCTTCTCAGGAGTAGTCAGATAGGAAATGTCGACTATATGTAGCTTTTTTTACATGACGACTATTTATTCAGCAGGAATTTCCCTTATCAGTAACGAGCCGCCTCATCTAATAAGACGCATATCGAAGTCGCGACACTGAAAGTCCGCAACGCCTAGTTAAGCCGTAAAGCGGCCCCGACTTCAGAGGCTTTGAACCAGGCTTCGACTTCGTACCACAGCCAAGCCCAGCTGACAGCTATATAATATCGATAAGCATGATCTTGTGGCTTGTCGGTTTTCATAGAGAACGGTGGAAGAGTTTTTTAGTTTAATTATATTTTTTATTGATTATTGTTGCACTGAGTGAACTAGTGAAAAATGGATATGGAAATAATGTAGCTCACTGCAAAAATATGTACTGCCACATATAGTATATGTATTATATTTTGTATACAGGGTGGCAGGGACATCGACGCGAAGCCGGTTACCATGGATTCAGTACATGATTCTGAAACCCCTTGGTATTAAATTTTTCGTCAGTTATTTAAAAAAAAAACAGCTGCTCCATACATTTTGACCGCGTAGGTATTGCACTTTTCTATGAAACAGCTGATTTTTTTTTTAAACCGACTATAAATTTCAACGCTATGGGGTTCAGAATCATGTACTGAATCCATGGTAGCCGGCTTCGCATCGATGTCCCTGCCACCCTGTATATTTATATGTATTATATATTTTTTTTTTTTTATCTGATGGTGTCGCAGTGGCTTATTTGGAAAGCATTGAATCGATCGACCTACTATATCGATAGACTATATCTGCTAGTGTTCCAATTGTCCTCCCACCTGCAATATTATATTGTTTGTGCTCAGTAGTTGGCCACGTTGATTGCGGTGGCAGAGCTGTTATTCACATCGTCAAGGGAAGTATGCAGGTGAAATTATAGGTATTGTAAGTTTGGGATAAAATTGAAAATATTTTTTTACATACAGGGTTTTTCAACAAATCACTTTCCTTATAATGGCAGTGTTGTATTTTCGTACAAAATAATGTTAAGATCTATTTTGTCGACATAAATGGAATTTAAGAAAACAATATTTAAATAAAAGCTGGGTCAGTGCAACATTAATTACTGTAACGACTTGGGTACAAACCTTAATTGTACCTGTAATTAATTACCTACTATGATAACAGAAAAACAACAAGCCATAAGCAACATGACTGTATAATCAGTAATCTGACCTGTCACGACACTAACGCATTGGCTGAAAAATAAATATTATATTTATACATACATATTATCTTCTACATATTGGGTTGACCGACGCTGCATTTAGTTAGTGGGCGTATGCCTACTGTAGGTAATACAGCTCAACGTAGATTATAACAGTACAGGAAGAGGACAGTAAATGCTCTTCAACAATAAGTCAAAAGGTTTTTTTTTTTTAAGACATATATTTATTATTGACAGATTTAAAATCAAAATCAAAATCAAAATATTTTATTTCACATAAACCTACATGGGCACTTATGAAACGTCAGAAGCTAGGTGCACGGTTCCAATTGGTCGTTTCCTATGGAGAAGAGCCGGCAAGAAACTCCACGGTTACTCTTTTAAAAATAATTGTTTTTTACAATATTTTTAAATAACAGTAGGTATTAGTAGGTATGGGAGGACAGTGTAGGTCTTTCAACAAGTACCAGTAACACTTATGCCAGAAATGAGGCCTGATTTAGAATAAGCGAAAATAACATTACGCCTGTTTTCCCCAAAGGGCTACGTGTGATGATATTTTGTTGTTGTTAGAACAAGCTCAGCGCTAATGGTGTGGCCCAACTTGGTCGCGGCTTTAGCAATGATGGACGTACAGTCCATCATTAATAAGGCCGCATTCCTGCAACTGCATTTGTTCAGTTTAGTTCCAAATTCTATAAAAAGTTTTGGAGGATTGTATAATTTAAAAATAAGATGCTTATATTCATTTTCGTTAAAATATTTGAGCTGCTGTCTTTTTCCTGCACTGCTTGATATAAATAGCCTATTGTGTTAATACAATATTAATTACGCGTACTATCTTAAATTGTCAAAGCATCCTCACATGCTCAAGTACCAAATTAGTTACGACATAGAGAAGTGACTAACCCATTGTAAGTAATGCGACGTCATAGGAATTTATGTGAGGCACATAATGGACGAGACAGAAATATTACTATTCAGATAACAAGCCCAGCTTAGAAACCGAACAAGACTGTTGTTTAAGCATTTTGGAACTGCGTCAGTTTAATCCAGTGGTCGGCAAACCGCATGCGGCTCTTCAGGCTATAGAGTGCGGCTCTGTAAAACTGTTCATCAGGGAGTCCAACAAACCCCGCGCCTATCTAAGCTCACACCGTAACCCCAAAGGTTTCGGTTATTAAGCGATTCTCGACCTGATTGATCTCTGAAGACAACAGTTATATGAAAAAAATCGCGTGGTGTCGTATCATCGTGGATCCGCGTTCCTGCAGTATAACGGGATTGCGAGGATCCACGCATACCAAAGGTACTCGTATATCAAGTTTTATTCTAAATTCAAATATATTTCAAAGAATTATTTCCGAAGTATTTTCACCAAAAATTAACAGGACATTGAAATATTATCATAACAGAATGATGAAAATAATAATGTACCTTTCAAAGTTTTCCAAGGTTAACTTGTTAATAAGTAAAATACCTTCATCATATTATTATCAGCCGATATGATGATGATGATGATGAAGGCATCCTACTTCTAAGCAAGTTAATTTTAGGAAACATTGTGGAGTGAAAGAGGATGGGAGTTTTAAGGATTAAGAAAATATATTGAGACACAGAAAGGATTGGCTCTCATAAGAAATCTTAGTCGTTATAGTATTGATATTTAGCTCCATTGACTAATGAGTTTGCCAACCACTGGTTTAATCTGTTCCATTTTATCTACCTATGACTATTCTGGGCTTTTTATGCATCAAAGTATTTTACCTTTGAATGTATTATTTTTTTTGCTATTGGGTACATAAAACGCAAAGATATACCTAGTTTTAGCTGGACGGCATTAATTACTTGCTAGGCGGCCAGCACAGCGCCTTAATTGCGTTTGTGATTCAATATTGTCCTTCTGAGCATTTTTTTTTTGTAACATTATATTCTCAATAAAACATATATGAGTCATTTTCACGATGTTCCTGCTCCTAATATGTAGATACTTAATTATTTACCTCAGGTGATCTTGGCTGTACGCTTCACATTAGAAAACTTGGCATTAATATGCTAATTTTATTTGCAAAAGCGCGCAAATTAAATCTTGTGCTTCTGTCATACTTTTCCACTAATTTACTTGTGAATATGGCAAAAGTATTAAAAGTAGGTAATTAATAAATGTACTGAGTGCAGATGGGAGGGATTTAAAAAGGTGGAAAAGGCGAGATAATTTAGGCATTAGTAATTTCAAGTATTAGGTAGCATTTAAAATATAAAATGTTAATATTTATAACAGTGTATTTATTTTAAATCTCCTTGATGTTATATTTTAGGTTTTACCCTGAAATATATATATACTTGCTAGGTTTTAACTAAATTGACGTTTTAGAAAATTATCCTAATTTTAAATATATTTTACTCCATGACATACATTATACATTCCCCACTTGACCCCATTTATAGAATTAATAGGTAAAGAAAATCCCAGTTGATCACAAAGTGACTGTAAAGTTCCACTCTCACCTCAGAGACGGACTTGAGCAGATGCATGATGCACATGTCCTGTGTGTTGATGGGTGCCACCAGCTCCTTCTCCACATTGTCCATCTTCCACTCCATCAGGTCCAACTGCTCATCTGTCCGCTTCACCTAACATTCACCCACCAAGTTTTTAAAATGGTATCAGAAAAATTTGAGCATGCTTTTATCTACTCGGGAATAGTTGACAAAACAAGTTGTGTGAAGCATCAGAGTAAACCCATTTTTAATTTTATAAGGAATTACTGCACTAGATTTAAGAAGGTTAAATTAAAATATAATGTAATGAGCACTCCAAAAATATAGAAAACTGTCAAGGCTGACTGCCTACCAAATATAGGAGCCTAGATTATTTAAATAAGAATGTAGAACATAGACCAACCAACTCAATAAAAGTCTTAAATTCATTCACACACTGACAATTCACAGCCTAAACTGCTGGGTCTAGATCCATGAAATTTAGTACAAGAGTACCATAAACAATTAAGCTGAGCACTTAGGAAAGATTTTAAAACATTGTACCTCTGAAGGAGTTAAATAGGGTATGAAAGTTTATAAGGAAGTTTGTCATTTTAGCCATCCAATTTGGCATAAAGCTTGTAATAACTAAAATACATACAATTATTTTAATAGGCTTTGAAATATACTTGGATATATTTGCGAGAGTGTAAGTCTGCATCATTGAATGAAAGTGACAACAGCTGCTGTATGAGTGATGTGATACTGAGATAAACATGCCAGGTCAAAAGATACAATATTTAAACTTGCAACTATACAACAAAAAAATATCTAGAAATGAATCTAAAAAAGATTTTCTGAATGAACTCATGTAACAGATCTTCTCTGAGGACTTCAACATACATATAGCCACACCGTTGGGAGTCCACAATACAGTATTCCAGGCCGAATGCATGGGTATATCCCTTGCCGCTTTAGCCATCATGGCCAGGAAAGTTAAGGACTACTCGATACGTATACTCTCAGACAGCATGGCTGTTCTGCAAGCGCTAAACATCTACACTGTTGACTCTGGGCTGATATACGAGTGCCACCAGCGCCTTAACCAGGTGGGTAGCCTCAATAATATTACCATTCAATGGATCAAAGGACACAGCATTTCGCGGGGTAATGACGCTACCGACGAACTTGCCAGAAGGGGATCGAGCATGGCACCAGTGGGGCCTGAACCCATTGCGCCACTCCCCTTCGGGTACCTACGCACTCTGGTAAGGAAACGAACCAGGGACCAACATCACAAACTATGGTCGGACCACGGTGAGTGTAGGCAGGCCAAGGAGGCACTACCTACAATTGATGGCCGCCTCACGAAACAGTTTCTTCGACTATCGAAACAACAGCTACGTACAGTTACAGCAGCTGTAACTGGCCATGGGTCATTTAATAAACACCTCTTTGTCATAGGAGTCACAGACAGTCCGCTGTGCAGAGCCTGCATGGAGGACGACGAGACAGCAGCCCATGTGCTGTTATACTGCCCGGTGGTCGCCACATATAGGGCAAAGTACTTTGGTAACCCAGGTACCCTACGTGAGATTGTCAGCGACACCAAGGCGTTGCTGGCCTTCTTTGTGGAGCTGGGGTGGATCGAATAACCAATTTTCCCACCCGTACGCAAAATACGCGCTTAGTTGCGGAGTTGCGGATACCAGCCCGTATTACCTATTACCTATAAGTCTGCATCATTGAATGAAAGTGACAACAGCTGCTGTATGAGTGATGTGATACTGAGATAAACATGCCAGGTCAAAAGATACAATATTTAAACTTGCAACTATACAACAAAAAAATATCTAGAAATGAATCTAAAAAAGATTTTCTGAATGAACTCATATAACAGAAACCTATATTAGAACTGTACAGTAATTATTCTACTTTAGATACATTGCAGCTACGGCTTCAGCATACAAAATTATATAAATATTTGAAGAATTCGAATGAGGATGTGTAAACAAAGTGTTTACATCCCTACCTACTGGTATTGACGGAAAAATTGATATTATCGTGACTCATGACGTCAGGTTATGGTGCTATTTGGGTAAATGATACATGCTTCATTCAGTTCTCCAGCTGTATATTCCAGCAGTTTATTATTTATAGTGAGAATGCGGCTCTGTGACCTACATATCTATCCGCGATTAACTGTACTTTATTAACTAATAATATCAATAAATAAAACTGTTGACTCACCGTTTCTTCGAGTTCTTCTACAGAAATTTCTTTTTCAGTCATGTTTGAGACACACCTATTAATTTTTTAGTCAAATTCTAAAAGAAAACAACAGACTTGAGCAAACCGACCATTTTTCTTCCGTAAAAATGACAAAATTGACATTTCACATCTTATTGAAAATGTCAAAAGTGTTACGACAACAAAACGCTACTAAACGTCATTGTCTGAAATGTTAGTTAAAATTAAAACGTAGAAACAAAACGTAGCTTTGAGCGGGAAACATGAAGTTTGGTTACATTTTTAATAAAATCGTCCTTGTCCTCTTCAATCCATAGAATTAAATTGAAAATCACAATGATGCAAAATCAGAGAGAAAAATAACTGTGAAAAGACTAGATTGTGTCCTTCGGCCTCATTCGGGGTCATATAAACATAATTTGAGTCTAGCATCTTCCGTTTTCGTGTCACATTTATATAGGTATATGCAACTATCTCCTTCTTGACAACACGATGATGACGTATTTCCGCCCGCGTTCACCAGGTGGCCGCAGCGCGCCAAATCGTTCATTGGCGTCCTGTTTTCGGACGGTTCACATCTTTTAAAAAGTTATCGTTGTTAGCGTTCGATATTCTAAGAAAATTATAGTTTTATTTAGTTTATTTTTTGTTAACGCTGTTAGCGTTCGGTATATGCGTAGAAATAGTAAAGAATAAATATTGTTTTACAAGAAAGTGAATAGACTGAAAAGTGATAGTTGAATATTGAATAATATAATAAAATAGTTTAGAAATTAGATTTTCTTACGATGGCGGATAGAGTACAGGCGCGTAGCCGTAAAGAATCCGATTCGTCATCGAATTCATCAAGTTCCTCAAGTTCCTCTGAATCATCACCGTCGGATTTAGAGGTTGATCAGGTAGATAAATCCCGTAAGAGGAAGAAGGTGAGTAAGAAGAAGAAAAGTAAACGTCATCGAGGACAAAGCAAGGTAATCAAAAAGCTTGCGAAGCAGGTCAGTGATTTGAAAAATTTATATTACTACCCTCATAATATGTATTATGAAAATGAAAATTATGAATGTGATAATCCGATATATAATGGTGATAATTTGGAAATGGCACAGGAACACGTCTCACATCCTGTAACAGTTCAATCATTTGATTTTGATTTGGCAACGCAATTAAAGGAGCCAGCTGTCACTGCAACTCCATCTAATCAGTTAGATTTGCTTAACTCAATTCAATATTTTAATAATGAAAACTGGAATAATGTTCGATATGTGGAATCACAAAAAGTTTATAATGCTCGTCCTGGATATGTTGACCTTGAAGTAAATGATGAAATCAAATTTTTAGAAAAAGTTACCCATCTACCCTCAGCGGATAAATTTCTTGGGTCTGTAACTCGCGCTCTGGTAATGCAAAGCGATGCTATGCAACAGGGTTTCCGACAGATAGTGGACTGGGCCAAGGATACGGGTAGCATGGACCCAGAACAATTGGCATTAAAATTAAAAGAAGTTTTTTCCGGTGATTATCAAAAGATTTCACGTGATTGTTTGCAACTAGTTTGTGGCCGTAGGGCCGATATAATTGAACAAACACGCGAAGTATTCATTAAGCAATTAAGAGATAAATCATTTAAGCCATGTTTGAAGAAAATACCGCCGTCTAGTGAATTTTTGTTTGATAAAGTACCTTTTAGTGAATTTATTAAGAATAATGGCGGAGTTAACAAAATTTTTTATGCAAATAAAATTATTTTTTCTGGGCAAGAAAAGAAAACCCCTAGACCCCAGGCGGCGTACCCTGGACCTAGTGGATATCAATCGTCCAGTCGCCCTTCGGCACTGACGATGAACTATAGATTTCCTCCTCCTCAGAGGCAATGAACCCGTTTATTAATAATTCAAAATTTTTTCGTCCTCAACCGAGGGGACAACCGGCTGGACAACGCTTTTACCAGCCCTATAGTTTTCGGAGAAATGAACCGCAAAACAATGCACAACGGGGAAAGAGCTCGGCTAAATTTAATAAAAAGTTCTGACTCAGATCAAGATTTTTGGGGGGGGTGCTTACAAAATCATGTTACGGAGTGGAAGAGACTGGGGGCACCAGAACCATTAATAAAAATAGTGAAGGGTTATCGCATTCCATTTCAAAAGAAACCGCCTCTGGTCCCGCCAAGGCAGGTGAAACGTTGCAATCTTACTCTACCATCCCCCGAGATGGACAGGGTCATTCAAAATTTGTTGACACAGAGAATTTTAGAATATGCCCCCCTGACTCCGAGTTTTATATCAAATTTCTTTCTGATTCCCAAAAGCGGCGGAACTTACCGTCCCATTTTCAATTTAAAAAGTTTAAACAATTATCTGAAAATAAGCAAATTTCGTTTGATTTCGGTAAATCGAGTTCCCGATTTTATTCAGGAGCGGGATTGGATGGTCAAAATAGACCTCAGGCAAGCTTACAACCACGTAAATGTAGCACCCGCTCACCGTTGTTTTCTCCGTCTATTGTATCGAAATCGGTTACTGCAAATGACCTGTTTGCCGTTTGGCCTGGCGACAGCGCCCAAAGTATTTGCATCGTTGACCAACTGGACCGCCGAGATTTTCAGAAATCTAGGCATTCGAGTAGTGGTTTTTCTCGACGATTATCTCCTAGTAGCACAGGACAGAACAACACTTTTAAAACACGTCAACATTGTTCTTCAAACTCTCAGTCAGCTGGGTTGGCAGGTGAACAAGGAGAAATCGATTCTTATCCCTCGGAAGATAATAGAATATTTGGGTTTGATGTGGAATCCGTGGCAAAATCAAAAATATTTACCAGAAAACAAAATTCAGCACATGCAAGTAGTTTTGTCAAAATTGCTTCGGCGACAGAAGGCGTCTCTTCGAGAAATACAGAGTATCATAGGCGTTCTGAATTTTGCTCGTCTGGTAGTCCCAATGGGTCGTTTGAACTTTCGGCACCTACTGGCATATTGCAACGTGGTCCTAAAAATGCCATGTCAGTCGACTTATCTCTTGCCTGCGGAGGTGCTAGCAGAATTAAATTGGTGGAAGGTTCACTGTGTAGAGAAATCCAGGCTTCATCCACCAGTAGTAAAACATTTTTTGACAACAGACGCAGCAGATACAGGTTGGGGGGCGGAGTTAAACGGTCTTCACTTATCGGGCAAGTGGACAAAAGAAGAAGAGCGGCTTCATTCGAATCACAAGGAGATGTTAACTATTCTAAAATGTTTGATAGAATTCGCTCCGTCTCTGAGCCGCACGTCTCTGCTTCTGCAGTGCGACAACAAGGCGGTTGTAGCGTACCTGCGGAAGGAGGGGGGAAACAAGTCGCGGATCTTGATGGAGTTAATATATCAAATTTTTCACATACTTCAAAAGTACGACATTCATATAATCCCCCATCACATTCCAGGCAAGTACAACAACATCGCAGACGGTCTGTCGCGTCACTCGATGTTACAAGAATGGCATCTACTCCCCGAATTCACCAGTATTGTCTTTGCAAAGTGGGGTGTTCCCCAGACAGATCTTTTTGCCTCCAGCACAGCCCACGTAGTATCTTGTTATGTAACTCTAGATCAAAGAGATCGGCGAGCATGGAGACACAACGCGTTCGCATTCAAATGGGATTTCCGTCTGGCTTGGGTCTTTCCTCCTCCGAGTTTGATACCCCGGGTCCTGATGCATCTAAATCAGGCTCGAGGTGTATTCCTGATAGTTGCACCGAGGTGGATCCGAGCATTCTGGAGAGCAGACTTGAAGACCAGAGCGCTTGCGCCTCCGTTCACGATTCACAGGTTATCGAAAGTGCTAGTAGATACGAGGACCGGGCAGCCCCCACCTCGAGTGAAGGAGCTGGTCTTAGAAGTATGGAGATGTGGGGGTGGTCTGAATCCTTAGTTGGCTGGTCTGAAGAACAAAAGTGTCTACTGAAAGAAGGTTGGAGGTCGTCTACTTTAAATACATATAGGCCAGCATGGCAGAGATGGTTGAATTGGTGTTCCACGTTTGGTATAAATTTCTCAGACCCTTCAGGTAGTGATTTGGCTCGATATTTAGCGGATCTGCACATAAAAGAAAAATTATCTTATCGTACTATTTTACTTCATAAATCGGTTGTGTCCACTTTATGTAATACAAAGATTGAGGCCCGTTTAAGTTCAAACATTTTGGTTAAACAAATGATTAAAGCTATAGCGTTGCAACAACCTAAAAAGTGTCCACCCCCTGTATGGGATCCTCAGTCGCTAGAAGGTTGGTTGGGCAATAGACCTCTTCAAAATCAAAGTCCATTCGAAATTTCAAGAGTTTGTGCAGTTTTACTATTGTTATGTTCAGGGCGTAGGATACATGATTTAACATTACTTAGTGTCTCGCCAGACAGGTGTATAGTAGATGAGAATAGCATTATGTTTTGGCCGCATTTTGGTTCGAAAACTGATTCTGAAACTCACATACAATCAGGTTGGAAGTTGTTAAAGAATCTTGAAAATGCGGCGCTTGACCCGGTACTTTGGCTTAAAAAACTTATAGAAATTGGAAAACCGCGTCGTTTGCTTTGTTCTAGCGATAGACTATTTATCACAGTATGTGGAAAAGCTAAGCCAGCTACTAGAACTATTTTGGCAGGTTGGGTTAAGTCGATTTTGAAGGAAGCAGGAATTGAGGCCACTCCAGGTAGTTTTCGTTCTGCAGTAGCTTCACGAAGTTGGTTGGATAACGAACCTCTTGATGAGATAATGGCACGGGCTAATTGGAGATCCGGTAATACTTTCAAAAAACATTACAGGAAGGAAGTGATTCCAGCGCAGGGAAGCTCGTTGGTTCATTTGTTTCAGCCAATTAATTAAATAAATCTGATTAAATAGAATACAATTATTTTGTGATGTTGATGATCCTACAAACCGTTTGAATTATGAGACTAAGATGTTGTATCAAGGAATAATAACAAGTTTTACATGATTAAGGTAAGTTTATATGAATATATTACATGATGGATTCGAGGTACGTATAAAATGCTCTGTTTTTTCTGTATTGAATTGTTAGGTACAATTTTTTGTCATTTATATTAACATATTAAGGATTATTAATTTATTCCAATGCAATCATAAAATTTGGTGTTTATTTCTGTGCTTATTGTTTAAATAATTTCTTGATCTAATTTTAATTATTTCTTTTACAACACATTGGCGTCCCGTTCACCAGGCGATAACAAACAAAGCCTCAAATTATGTTTATATGACCCCGAATGAGGCCGAAGGACACAATAGCAGCGTTTTACCTTCAAACAAAACGCTTGTTGTGTCCGGAGACTCATTCGGGGTCATAATTTTAAAGACTGCCTGGTTAAATTGGTTTCTCAAGTTTTAAGGTTTTGAGGCCACAATGAACGATTTGGCGCGCTGCGGCCACCTGGTGAACGCGGGCGGAAATACGTCATCATCGTGTTGTCAAGAAGGAGATAGTTGCATATACCTATATAAATGTGACACGAAAACGGAAGATGCTAGACTCAAATTATGTTTATATGACCCCGAATGAGTCTCCGGACACAACAAGCGTTTTGTTTGAAGGTAAAACGCTGCTATTGCGTTCGTCCGTTCACTGGCTAGCGGCTGTTGTGTTGAATGAAAATATTTGTTGGTAGGAGTGTACTTAGGTATATCCGAAAAACGGAAATACCTAAGTACAAAGTACCATTGAGATAGACCGATTTTAGCTCAAAATCACCAATCCACGATGGTGTAGACATCTGATTATGTAAGTTCCTTTTTATGTACAGCAATATGAAATTCGAAATAGAAGGAAAATACAACTAGTAAGTTTCTCGTTGTTACTAAACATCGAGCATCGTGCTCGGTGCTCTCTGTTCAGTAGGCTAAATAAAAATAGTAATTCCATGTTGTAGTTGCAGTTGCAGTACACCGTGGGTCTACATTTGCATTTAAGTTTAATAATAGTGCCAGGCACTGTTAAACGCACTTTCACAGGTAAATGCCTAAACCTTAGAGTATATACTCTAAGGCCTAAACCCATAAGCTCTGGCAAAACTGAGAATCCCGCGCGGGATGCGGGATGAAATTCGTTCGCGCGGCCCAAACTAGGCGCGGCGCGAATATTTGCTCGCAACTATTCGGCGCGCGCAGTCGGGTCCCTCGTCCCCAATGTATATGTCTTATTTAAAACTATGCTCGACCCCGTTATAAGTATATTTGTGCTAGTCCCGCGCGGTATTCACCTCATATAAGTGTGCGAATTATTTGTATACTTAGAATAGCAGTAGCTTGCCCCCTTTTCGGCGCTCATGGTGATCCTGCTGAAGGGAGCGTGACTACCGTCGGACGACCTTCAAAGTTGATTTTCTCGAATACTACTAAGGTACCAATTTTGTTGTTCGAGTACTAATTAGCACCAATTTAATTATTTAACAAATATGGAAGCGAATGGCGTTGGTGTTCCGGCGGTAGTCACGGACATCCCCAGATGTAAGTCTAATCCAGTCTAATCTTTGCAATTTTTACCCCAACTGCGGCAAATTCCAAAAGGAAGGTTATGTTTTTAGTTTCGAGTTTCGTAAGAATTCTAAAGGAAAGTAAAATAAAACCAAAACTAAATTATATACACATTTATTTTTTGTCTTTAATTTTTACACATTTAAGAAATGTAGACGAGATTTAGTGACACTATGGAACCATTTTGGCCATTAGACGTCCCGATATTACCCTTTATACAAACCTATGGTTGCGTTGTAGCAACTACATATTAAATTCACGTGTCGATTATATTAATATCCACTTAAATATACTCTACTAGGAAAATATTAACATCGAAAACACTTCAGCCCATTGTTTTTAATCGTCACAATTTTTGTCAATCTTGCAGAGAACGGAACATAGAAGAATGCTTCGATTTTAGTACTTTCCTAGTGATTCTAAGGTAATTTAACACTTAGAACATTTTAGTTTTGACACTTCTAATTGGAACATTATTAAAATAAGCCGTACAAATTAATGAGAGTAAAGTAACAGCTATAGGTACAGAATATCTTTGAGTAAATTGATTTTATGAAACATATTTAATACTTAAATTCATTTCGAGACAATACAGAGGCTGCATGAGGTCATTAAACTTATGTATAGACAACCATTGTATCTGAAGTACAGTATGAAAAGCGAACGGAACCTTTTAATTTTGGGAATGTAACTAGAAAAAACGTTGCAACTTCTATATTCTGTCGAATCAATTTAGTTAGATTACAGACTAGCAATTCGATTATAATTTAAAATCACCATAAGAAACATGTCTGTCTACAATCAAAATTTTTTTTTGCACGCCTCGCTTTTGCGCTTAGTATTTTCATATTTAGAACGACTGGTGGGAACATAGAATACGATATTGCACGTGCATTCGATACAAATATAGTATGCTAACATCCGATAAACATACAATAATTAGTATTTATATTAAAACTATGTTACATCCTCGGATTGTCTGCGACAGTCGTTAAGAATTGTAAACTAAAAGAAACTAACATCGAACAATTAAATAAAAAAACACTAGGATATTTGTACAAAAAATTAAAATTCCATTTAATTCGTATACAAGAATGTACCGCGGTATTGACTTGGTCATGTATAATAATTGAAAAATAAAAAAAATATGAAGCGCTCAAACGGCTTGAGGTTCACGGTCGTAAAGTATAAGTAAAAATACGTAAAGTACTTAAAATAAATCTTATGCACTCATGCATGTAGATCATTCTCACTAAACTTGTGTCGCGACGTCATTACATACGCCGTGCGTGCGCGCAACTCATAACAAATATAAATTACTTGTCGTGACATGTCACTCTATGATAATAAAAAATTCAATATGCTAAATTGACAGTATTTCGTCACAAGACAAAGTATGGGGGCAAGAATAAAGGGTATAAGCTAATGCCAGGTATATGCCGCAGAGCCGATCACACAACATCAATTTGACACTGCGACCAGCAGTGTGGCACGTACTAAGGTAAGACATATCTCACACAATAATGACACATGTCTTGTTGCTAGGCCTGTTCTACCGCAGTAGCGTCACGCATGACGTAGTCGTGACGTCACCGACACGCCACCTTACACAATCGCGCCGTCTCGAAACCGACGCGTCCCCTTTCAGTGTTTGCGAACTTGCCTATAATATCATAGATGGACTGTGTGTGTTCTTATCTTCAGTTCCAATACAAATTGACTTACGATATGTAATACTTGAACATAAATATTATGTTACGAGGCAATGGTGTCGTGATATGGGAGAAGTTTTTTTAGTAGTACACAGTTGAGAAAAGGACTATTTTAAAGTAGAATATTCTTAGGATACATTATCTACTAATATTTTGTGACTTTTCATTGCTAGAGACAACAATAAGGCCTCACTAAGTCTGCGACAGCTACACAGAAAACATATTTAGGCCTTCCTTCCTTACATAAGCGCGACACACTACTTACATCAACAATAAATATCTCGCCAGTACACACAGTCCGATTCGAACGTCAGTTGTCAAACACTCAAAGGGTGTTCTATTAATCAGTCGTAGGTCCGCGACTCAGTCAGTGACTGACTGTCGACCGAGCGGTCGCGCCGGAGAGTAATAAAACAAAGAGAGAGAGGAACTATGGTGCGGTTCATTTGAGCGCGTCTGTCTGCTCGAACTTCTGCTCGCTGACTGACACCGCGTCAGACGAGAGTGCCTCCTTCAGTGGCTCTACACAGTTCTTTGGAATCAGCGTACCTGGAACGTGACAATATTGTGTTATACACTTATAAAACAGTAATGTACAGTACAACTATTTTCTTAACGTCAATCGGCAAACTTCATGTTTCGTCAGTCGTCGGATTTCTATCAGTTCCCTTTGCACTTGGTGCAGACCGGACGCTCAATCGACTTGGAAGTCGATTGAGAGCTAGAGAGAGAAACACGAAGTTTGCCGAGGGATATCAAAAATAGTTGTACTGTAATTGGTTTTATTTATCAACTAGCGACCTGCCCCTGATTTGCACGGATTAAAATTTTACGACTTCTCAAAACATCGAGATTTCATTATAAATATAATTATGGGCGAGTTGACCGTTTTTGAGAAACCAATTAATAATGTTCCTTGTGTTCATTTCCCTTTTCAATATTTCAGCAAAATAGCAACATTAACAAAACTTTTTTTTTTAAGCCCGTTTAAGTGAATACTACTAATTTTGTAGATTAATAATGAAAACTGCCACATTGTGCGTGAAGGACATACTACCAATCTGTGTTGTTCCTTTCAAGATCATCCTTGCGTGCGTCTATTGGAAATAAAAAAAGAACTTTATGTCTGACGCATAAAGTTTGTTTCTATCTACAATTTGAAAGTCGTCGAAAGGCCGTCATGTTAGCAATGTGATGTGTCGCACTCTGATTCACGTTCAATGTCATGTTAGCAATAGGGTAGTTGAAAGTAAGAAAAATACTGAATTTTGTTTTGTAGAATGGTCGTGAGCTAAAAATATCAAAAATCTATTTAATTTTGTGAATTATTTGAATTTTTGTGACTGACTTGTAGCGCTCTGATTCACGTTCAATGTCACATGACCAATGCCATTATTTTTACGCAATTATTTCACAAAAATATTAATGAATTTAAAATCATTTACAAAATTGAGTTGAACCATTCTACAATCCAAATTTCATCAAGTATTTTTAAGTAAGTAAGTTTAACATAAACGTATTATAGAATATACATAAACCTTTCATAATAACTTCTCTAAATTATGGTAAAATCGCGTTAAAATCCGTAGCGTAGTTTAGAAGAATAACGCGGTCACACAGACAGACACGAAAAGCGACTTTAATTTATAATATGCATATCTATACATATTAAAAATTTATTATCTATATCTATAGATAATCCATCTCAGAAATAATAGACAAATGTCATATGAGATTGAGACAAATGTCATATGAGATTGTGGTAGGTTCCCAAGGATTGACTAATTGCGACTTTAATCCTACAAATCCTACTTATACTACTAATATTATAATTAGTCAATTACGTAAAAACGGCTGAATGGATTTGGTAGACCATGGCCTAGATTAGGACATAGGATGCTTTTTATCCCGGTAGTAAGTTCGGTGTTATGTATAATCTGGTGTACAATAAAGTATATATAAATAAATAAATAATAAATAATAAGTTCCTGTTGGATTATTTCCGACCTCCACGCTGGCGAAGCTGCGAGCAAAAACCTAATATAAGTCTGAAATTAACAATCCGCCTTGAGCAAGTGTAGTGATCATTGCTCATGTCTTCTCTGTATGAGAAGAAGCCTTTGCCTTGCTGTGTGACAGTAATAGGCTGGTATTATAATGTGTTATAATAGTACGTACCGACGATCTTGAGTCCGTCGTCGGCCTTGATGCGCACGACCTGCATCTTGTTGAGGTGCGCGCGCGCCGCCAGCACGTGCTCCACGCGCGCCCACACCGCCAACACCGAGCCCGACAGCACGTGGTGCGTGCGCACGCGCAGGCCCACCTGCGCACAAAGCAGAGCTTTACGCAAAAGTGTCAGAGTAGATCGCGCAATTAAAATTAACCCATTGAATAACCAGTTCATGAAATCATGACCTTTGAGGCAAATTCTAACTTAGAGAGTTGTATCTCGAAAACTTATTTCACATAACTCGACAAAATATATGGAACAGCTGTTTTGCTTTTTTGGAATTACATAGAGTTGTTAATCTATAATTTTTTAAGCATGGTACTCAAACTCAAAGCATTTATTTCAAATAAACCAATTACAGGTACTTTTGAATTGTCAAGGGGTCCGTCAGTCAGAAAGACGAAGCTAGATGCCCATTCCAAAGCGTAGTAGGTACCTATGGAGAAGAACGGGCAAGAAACTCCACGGACACTCTTTTAAATCATAGTATGGTTACAAAAAATTGGTTACATCATTCATGATGAAGTTATACATGTGAGAACGATGCAAAACGTTAAAAGCGTCCGTAGCAAAAATAAAAATTCAAAAATTAAATTAAATTAAAATAAGCCGTGGTAGCTAAGAGATGACCAGTCCCTACTGACGGCGCCCGTTCACGAACATGACGCATGGATTAGCACCATTCAGCTCAACCATTTTGAAGGGAGCTAAATGATCCAACACACGCGCCACCATCAGCGAGACATTAGAGTGAGCATGACATACTCTCAGCCGCCAAGGCACATTCAAGTCAATGAAAGACATATCCAGTACCTAAATGGTAGCTTTATAGTCGCTACATAGTACTCAACATGCTATGCAATTATACAATGTTATGAGAGGGGTAATACAAAATAGGCAAGTACTACCATAGTAATAACAGCTCTATATTAGATCTCATAATGACACGTTCGTATTTCCGAAGACAGCCGACGCTGCTCGAGGCGCCTACATACCTCGCAGTCGGCCGCGTTCCTGCAGACGGCGCGCCAGTAGGCGTGGCTGCACACGCGCTGCGACGCATTGTACTGCGCGCGCCACCACGACTCTGCTTCGCTGCTTTCCACTTTGCGATACTTCTTGTCGATCTCCGCTAGAGACTCCAGTCGCATCTGTAGACCGGTGTTGGGTCTGCAAAATCGAAAACATAAGTTGTTTAAACCCCAACTTTTACAAACGGGTTCGGTCCCGCCGTATTATCCCAGAAGGAATGTGTATCTTGCGGCGGCGATCTCTCGCGCCCGGCCCTGTTTCAGGCCATGGTCCGGAGCGAGAGTGCATGGGAGGCCGTCACTTCCTTCTGCGAAGCAGTAATGCTCGCGAAGGAGGAGGCGGAGCGCGCGAGGGAGAGGCAAGATTCACGCCCCGCGAGGGCGTGAATCTTGCCTCTCCCTCGCCTCCCCTAGTCGCCGCAGGAGACGCCCCGGGCGTCGGGAGTCGACCGAGCCGACTTCCGGCAATGGGTAGCTCGCCGTCCGATTAGGACCAGGCCCGGGTCGACGGCGCGTTGTGTTCCACGCGCGCCTCAAAGTGATGTCAGCACCAACTGACGGGGTCCGTAAGGGCCAATGCCTGCCAGGGTTGCGAGTTTGACCGAAAGGGATATCGCGGCCCCGGCACTCAGGCAACGGAAAGAACACGGGTGGGTTTTACTACAGGCCTATTTCTCTTGCCACTGTAACTGCTAAAGTGTTTGACGGTTTGCTTAACGCACAGTTAAATCGATCGGTAACACTGCACGATAATCAGTTCGGGTTTCGTCCCCGGCTGTCCACTGAAAGTGCTATACTGTGTCTTAAGCATACCGTCAAATACTACACAGACCGTAAAACACCCGTGTATGCGTGCTTCCTTGATCTGTCAAAGGCTTTCGACCTTGTAGCGTATGATCTGTTGTGGAACAAGCTGAGGAGCATAGATTTGCCACCGGAACTCATCAGCATGTTCCAGTACTGGTATGCGCACCAGTCTAATAGTGTTAGATGGGCGGGGGCAATGTCGGATGCGTATCAGCTCGAGTGCGGAGTCAGGCAGGGTGGCTTAACATCTCCTACCCTGTTTAATTTGTATGTTAACGGGCTGATCGTGGCGCTCAGCAGTCTGCATGTCGGCTGTCACATTGACGGTACATGTGTCAATAATTTAAGTTATGCTGACGACATGGTGCTGATGAGCGCTTCGGTCTGCGGCTTGAGAAAGCTGGTAAATATATGCGAGGAATATGCTTGTGGTCACGGTTTGTTGTATAATGTAAAGAAGAGCCAGTGTATGATCTTTGAGACCGCCAGTGCAAAATGTCCGGGAACCATACCTCCGGTCAGACTCAATGGGGTTTCTTTGAAAAGGGTTAGCCAGTTTACATACTTGGGGCATGTTTTGACTGTCGACCTTAGAGATCACGCAGACATGGAACGGGAGCGGAGGGCGTTATCTGTTAGAGCTAACATGATCGCCCGCAGATTTGCGCGGTGCTCTTATGAGGTTAAGGCTACGCTCTTTAGAGCGTACTGTACATCGCTGTACTCATGCAGTCTGTGGGCTCACTACTCTAATAGAAGTTACAGCGCCATCCGCGTCCAGTACAATAACGCGTTCAGGGCGGTGATGGGGCTACCCCGATACTGCAGCGCCTCGGGTATGTTCGCAGAGGCGCGCACCGATTGCTTTCATGCGACTATGCGCAAGCGCGCCGCGTCCTTTGTGCGCAGGGTACGGGTTAGCCCCAACATCGTACTGGCGATGATTGCGGGAAGGCTGGACTGCCCCTTCGTTCGGCATTGTTCCAGCAGACATGTTGCTGTACCAATGTCGGAGAGAGGGTATTAATTTTATTGTTTTTGATTATTTATTTATTTTTAATTTAAATTTAATTTTATTTGGATTTAATTTAATTTTATTTGATTTATATTTTGCTCTCGATTTAACGTAATTTAATTTAATTTTATTTGATGTTTGATTTTATTGTATTTTATTATTATAATTTATGTTTGGCTTTTAATTTTTTAAATTAATTGTATTAATTTATGTTTGGCTATGGGTGTTATTTACCTGAAAATAAATGAATTTTAATTTTTTTTTTTTTAATTTAGTCAGTAAAAGTCTGACACGCCCTCCAGCTCCACGCAGAGCGGGAGAACTTAGTTGATAATGTACCACGCTCAAAAAAAAAAAAAAAGGGGAATGTGTATCTTTACGGATAAAAAGTACAGTCCTTTAATTGATTTTACCACTGATTTTGCATCAAAATCACAGTGATCTTTATTTTTGTTACAGTAGGGTTGCTCCTACTGACAAGTCTGTCAAAATCACAATGATCTTTATTCTTGTTACAATAAGGTTGCTAATGGCAGTGATAGCCTAGTGGTGTGACCGTCAGACTGCCAAGTCATGTCTCGAGTACGAACCCAAGGCACGCTCCCCTGACTTTTTAGATTCATGTGCGTAATGTATAATTATCTTCTTCTTTTCGTGTGGTTAGTGAAATCAAATTGCTATCAGATGTAAGATAACTGTGAAAGGACTAAGTGGAATATTAGGCTGAGAGTGAAAACTTGCTCAGAAAACGCCCATCCTTCACCGCTTCGCAAAGCAAATTTGCAAAGTCCATCATGGGAAAACCGATGCTCCTGATCTGTATGGCCAGCCCAATCCCAATTTTATGATCCATTGAAATATCTGATTATTTTGCATTTCGGCCCGCATTGGCCGGATATCCTTGTAGTCCACTCCTCATAACTCTTTTGAATGCCATATTGCTACCACGATGAGTACTTTGATGTTACGGTTAATGTTTGAGCAACATTTGACTTATTTGAGAACGCCTAGATTATTTGGTTTTAATAACATATTTGATGCTATAGAATGGTAGTAGACCATGGTCTGAACAACGTTTGTTGTAGCAAAACTGTGATGTAAATGTCACCGTGTATATAAAAGAGAACTTGAATTTTGCGGGCTACCCTGGCGCTTACGCCTTAAAGTTAAAAAAATAAACAAAGCAATTAACGCCGGTGTCCCGACTGACCTGTATAGCTGGAACATGATATCCTTCTTAGTGATCTTCTCCTTCTTGGTGCTCACGATGGCCGACACGCACAGCACGGCCGTGTACTTGTTGTTGCGCGCTTGCTGCGACACGTAGAACCCTTCCTTGGGCCCAGTCAGTTCTGACCACTTCTCTAGGGCTTCTGCCCAGTCCATGCCGCGCTGTGGATTAAGAATAATAGTTAGTATCATATACTAACGGATCGAAAAAAGTGTACTTATAGCACACTTACATTTCGCCAGTTATGTTTAAGTCCCATGTAATAGGAGGCGAGCCTATTGCCATCAAACGGGCACAAATTCAGACTCAGGAAAGCTACTGAGAAATTAACCAGGGAAGGAAAAACCCTTTGGGAGACTCTGGAATCAAAACCAGGACATCATGCATAGCAATAGCGCTTGCAAGAATTAGACCAACGAGAAATAAGTCAGTGTAAGGTTCAAGTTAGTGAGCGACAACTAAAGTACGTTTACGGTTTGGTCTGTTTCAAAAGCATCTGATGACAGTTCAGGTTAATTATTAGTATAGGAATTAGTAACACATTCATCTGTACTTAGAAGGTTTTAACTTATATGTAAACACTTTTTCCAACAATTATTGTTTGAATAACATTATTAACTCTAATAGAAGTTGTTGGTGTACCTATTGAATAAAAAAAATAAAAATACAGGGTGGCAGGGACATCGACGCGAAGCCGGTTACCATGGATTTAATACATGATTTTGAACCCCGCCGAAAAATTTCAACGCAGTGGTTTTCAGAATCATGTACCTACTGAATCCATGGTAGCCGGCTTCGCGTCGATGTCCCTGCTACCCTGTATGTTAACGCGTATCAAACGATGTTTTTCTTCGCAACTGTGTTGAAAAACATCGTTCGATACGCGTAATACTGACTCGAATCCTTAAGTTTCGAGTTAAAAAACTGTCTACGGGTATAGAGAGAGTTGACTACACTACAGTGTTCAGTAGACTATTGATACGTATATTCCGGACGCCGAGAGAATGCGGTCCTGACACCTTTCTGGAACTGTCGGGTCAGCTAGTTAATTATATGTGAAGACGATGTACCTGGAATAAAAGAGTATAGCACAAGCCGGCAGTACCTCTGTGTGCACGGTGTGCAGCTCGACGGGCGCGCGGCCGGTGGCGTGGCGCCGCACGAAGCGCAGGCAGCGCACGCGCCGCACGCGCTCGCCGCACGAGCCCAGGTCCAGGATGCCCAGGTCGAAGCGCCCGCTGCGCTTGGCTGCGAGGGCACATACGAGCACATATGAGCGCGGGAGCCACAATAGCCCAGGTTCGCAAGGGTGATTTTTAACTTGACTACTTTTTTTATCGTGCTCTGGAGTTTTAGCTCTCGGTGTTGAGCCGAGCATTGGGAACTCGACAACGTGCATCCCAGCGCATCAAAAAATACACTGTTGAATTTTCAACTCTCGGCGCTAAGCAAAACAGTAAAAAACATCGCCCGTGGGTACACGAGGGCTTAGGTCGCGTCCTATTTAAAAGCGATCGCCGCGCGAATACACAATCGACCGCGTGCATGTCACTTTTTGTTTGGAAACCCGGAAAGCGCCCTCTGTCGGTGCGAAAACGCGTTTAAGTTCACCGAACAAGACGTTCGAACAAATGACGATCGCTTTTAAATAAAACACGGGGTAAGACTTTTACATTATGACGTTCTTTTGTATATTCAATCAAATTTAAAACCTCCGGCTCCGGTTTCAGTAATAAAAACAACCTCTGTAACATCTCTAACACAAACTCACAAATTTTTCCTCTTTATAATATTAATTCCATCATAGAAATAATAGACAAATCGTAATTGAGACTGTGATAGGTTACCCAGAAGGATTGACTAATTGCTATCTCAATGTAATAAAAGCTAATGCTGACTGACCTTGCTCCATAACAGCGGCGAGTGTGTCAGTGAAGTACTTGAATAACCTGTTCTGCAGCTCCACCGGCATGCCCAGTATCCTGTTCAGGAACTTGGACATGTTGTTGTAGTCCTACAAACAACAAAACAACAATATTAATAATACCAGCCTGTTACCGTCCCACTGCAGGGCAAAGGCCTTTTCTCACACAGAGAAGGCACAAGCATTGATCACCACGCTTACTCAAGACGGGTTGGTGATTTCAGACTTATATTAACTACAAGTCCAGGTTTCCTCACGATGTTTTCCTTCACCGATGTCAGTAATGTCCAAGATAAACTCAGAAAGTACATATGAATTGAAAAAGTCACATTGGCACTTGCCCGGATTTGAACCCACAACCTCGTGCATGAGAGGCGAGGCCTTAACCACTGGGCCATCACGACACTTATGACAACAATATTATGAGGCTGAATAGGTAACAAGTTAAGTTACTGATGTTGTGATCTGATTCTTATTATGCAATTTTAAATTAAATCTAAAACAATTTTCTCAAACAGGTTACCTTATCCAGCTGCAGCACGCCGGGCGCGGCCTCGCTGTTGACGATGAGCCCGACGCCCACGAGCGCCGACGCCACGTCCTGGAAGAAGTCGCCCGCGTAGTCGCCGGGCGGCGGGACCAGCGGGGTCTCGTACTTCATGATGGCGCGCATCACTGTCTCTAGGGCCGCGCGACCTGGGACAGGCAGGTAATAGGGAACTTTAGTACCGATCAGCTTAATATTTACAGAACCTTCACACAGTTGCTCCGTATTTACAGGACAGTATTAAGCAGATCTATGATAAATGCATTTTTTTTTTAATCCATTGGCGAAACTTCAGTCTTCATGAGAAATCTACCTAACCTTTTCTCAGCTATGTTGGGGTCGGCTTCCAGTCTAACCGGATGCGGCTGAATACCAGTATGGAGCGGCTGCCTATCTGACCTCGACTAACCAGTTATTGGGTAATACGATACCCAGTAACCATGGTGAAACTGGTAGTCAGACTTTTGTAACGACCCAATGCGACTGTCAAAGATCCAAGAATGACAGCCGGGACCAACGGCTTAACGTACTTTACGAGGCACGGAGAGGTCTCGGTATGTAAAGATGGTCACCCATCCACGAACCGACCGATGCAAGCGTAACTTAACGTGATCGATCGGCACGTGTGGCTGTGATTACTTAGGTACGGGCTCCTCCATCAGACTAAAAAACTAAAAGAATTAAAATATTTACGTACTGAACCACTACCGTATTACCGTGTGCGTAGTAAATACAGTAGTGGAGCGCGTCATTTCAGAGTGGACAGGCTTTAATTCAGTATGTAGCTCACCGTATTTGTTATCGATGTTGAACTGGCTGAGGTCCCGGGTCTCGGTGGCGCGCCGGTCGCCGTGCGTGAGCGCGCCCAGCGACTCCAGGCGCTTGGCCACGGTGGACGCGAAGCGGCGCTCGCCCGCCAGGTCCGAGATCAGGAAGATGTACTCCGGGGCGTTCACCTGGTTCGAGCGGTGAGTACGACCTGACGAAAAGATAGCCAAATTTGATTAAGGTTGATATTCCGATGGACCGTCCATACATTTTTTGAAGCAGCTTTACGCATAAATTACCATTCTTTGTTTAAAACTAATCATTTTATCACTTTTCTACAAAGAAATGAGGTCGCGTTTGACCTTTTTAGGAAATAACTTACATTAATTACTGAGAAAAACAATCGTGAAATCCAAACAAAATTTGAAACTTCTTTACATGTGTGGGTTCGTTTTGACAAGCAAACTAAAGCGCCATGACTGTTTTAGTTTAGAAATTTGAGTGCTAGATGGCGTGCAGACGATATTATGATTCTGATAAAACAATATATTAAGAACAATAATTCATTTATTTTATTATCTACCTTTCATTTAAAAAAAAACATTTTATTAACATAAAACTGACGACCATAGACGGCAATGTAAACAATTTTATGACATAATTATTATTGTTGCGTGGCAACATTTAAAATATCATTATTCGTAGGTAAAATATGCGACGGTGCCGTTCTTCCGTTCTTGCCCTACATGACATTGAAAGAAAAGGCGAGCTGACCACGCTCGATCGAATATTATTGTAACGTAATAAAAAAAAAAAACAAGTTGTCGCCCGCGATTTTGATGCACTAAGATTTGCACGCGGAATTTGCTGCGTGCTATATTTTGTATGCAATTTTCATTGATTCAAATTGCAATATTTGTTATTTATTTGATTCCAATTGAATAGAATTATTGCAATTTAGTTTAGGTATAATAATTTTATTAATTATTCAAAATACGCAATTTTATTGTAAAATAAAGGTACCTATATTTCGGCGGTACACCCTTCATTGTGCGTGGTCCGATACGCACTTGGCTGGTTTTTTTCTCAGAACGTCGGACATCACAAGCAACAAACTATCTTATAAAATTATAACGCGTGTTCGTTCGAAGTTCAAATGTTTTGTTTCTGTTTGGCTAGTCGCTGTCTATCATAATAAAGTATGTTGGAGTTTCTTTCATACTAAATGTATGGGAAAAGTTTTTTGCGATTTTTGACTTTTCTAGTACTCAAACCTCAGTTGGTCCAATAGAGTTTTTTGATCCTTATTAGAAACAGGATCGATTGGCATCAAAAAAAGTTTTTGTGAAAACTGCCCATTTTCTTGCTGACTGTATTTTTTTTCAAAATCTGTGAATGCAGATCTAAGGCCCGTATTACAGAACCTCACTCAATACTTAAGCATTACTTAAAACTAGTTTAAAGCCTTTTGATTGGTTGAAACTAGTTTTAAGTAATGCTTGAGTCTTGAGCGACGTTCTGTAATACGGGTCTAAATCTTTCAAAAAGTTAAGGACTGTCTCTTAAGATCGTTTTCCTGTAGCTACAACGTTTAAGGTAGCTGTCCTTACTGCCCCATCTCAAAAATCCACCCTGTACAATTATGATTATTACATTTTGATTTATTTCTTTCAGTTCCCCAGAAAATACGCACGTGTAAAACCAAAAGTCCGATAAGAGGCCACCTACAGTGTGCTCCTAGCAGCGGCGTGCCTAAGGTTCAAAATTAGGGCAAGCCGAGACATATAAAAAAAATACATTTTTATGACCAAGTTCAATAAAGCGTAATGGTCGAGTACCGCGTCAACTACTCCTACGACTTAGGGCTGATTTCACCAATGAAACTGAACGCGATCAGCATTTCTAAAACGCGTTCAAGAGCTGTCAGTGTCAAATTGTTATGGAATATTGTACACTGATAGCTCTTGAACGCGTTCAATTTCATTGGTGAAATTCGCACTTAGTAATGCTCCAATTTCAAAAAAACATTCTATACATACAAGTCCTGTGCCCGATGGTGCACATGAAAAACTTTAATCCCCTATTTAACCCCATTAGGGGGTGAATTTTCAAAAACAGCGTAAACCGTAATTTTGCAAAGTTCCGTATAACGAAAGTGAACATTAAGGAAATATTTTTTTAAATTCTTCCCCTAAAGAGGTTAAATAGGGGATAAAATTTTGTATAGAAGTTCGTTATTTTTGCAGCACAGGATTTTGGGTGTTTTGAAATGGTCCAAATTATTAGATTGCACCCGTGCGAAGTGAAATGAAGTGAAGTGAAGTAAAGTGTGCGTGCGTGTCGCTAGTTCCAATACGGCCAATGAATCATGGCCAGTCCGAACTTTGCGCAGAAAGCTGCGCAATAACATTTTTAAGGAAACAAATGGTGACATGAGGCGAATGTGAATGAGAGAACATGCGCGAAAGTTCGGAGAATCCATGATTCATCGTCCGTATTGTATTATCATAATATATGAAAGGTAAACAAATATTGCACTCACCAAACTGTTGTATAGCTCTGTCGGCCGACCACGGTAGCTCGAGCGTTATGTGCACCCTCCGTCTTTGGTTCCGCGCTCTGCCAACAACACAAACATTTTAACACAGGTTTTTAATAGTAATACTATTGAAAATGTCAGGGGCTCGCGGCTAAATAATAACAGCCGCACGGGTCGATCTTCAAGGTAAGGTCACGTTTGCCAAGATTGCTCCGTGGATCCGTCCATTACAAACCCTGTGTGAACCAGGTTAAACCGTTGGTCCCGGCTGTCATGCGTAGATCTTTGGGTAGTCAAAAACCCTAAATATTGTCAACCAGGGGTGTTTCATAGTTAAACTCGGTTGTGGCGGTCAGTGTCACTTCATGACATAAAATACTGGTATTCAGCTGTATCCGAGAATAGAAACCGACCCCAACATATTTGAGAAATCCTAAGCAAATGAGAAAGTTATTGACAATTTGTACGCCACGTCACGCGGCTGAACATGTTTGAACTTTCTTTTCTACTGTAATATCTTGCATGCAATGTATGTATACCATGTTTAAACAAATAAATATACTTACTTACTTACTTACTTACTTACTTACTTACTTATTGAACATGTCATAAAAAATATTGAACTTGTACAGGAAACTTAATATCATATAAATTTTAAACGCAGTGTACCTCCTGTCGCTCTGTAGCGATATCCCGCTGGAGGCCGCCTCGGAGATGATGGCCACGTCCTTCATGCCGTCCATGAAGCGCTGCTTCTCCGTCAGGTTGAGAGTCTCGAGAGGCACGTCGGCTTCTGAACGACTCTCGTATAGGATCTGACCGTCTTCTGTTTGAACCACGCGGCCTTTACGACCTGTCATCTGTGGAGAGAGAAAAACTTTATATATAGGGTGGATTTTTGAGACGGGGCAGTAAGGGTATGTAATGTACTTTAAACTTTGTAGTTACAGGAACACGGTTTGAGGAAAGTAACCTTAACTTTTTAAGAAATTTTGAACAGCATTAAGATTTTGAAATAATAGTCTGCTAAAAAATGAGCAAAACATGAGTTACCTCGGCCACGTTGTCGGTGCCGCCCAGCTCGTCCACCAGCTGGTCCAGCGTGTTGGGCGGCAGACGCCGGCCCAGCCGCTCCACGTGCAGCAGCAGCTCCTCCTTCATGCTGCAGGCGCGCTCGATGGCCGAGCGCGGCGGGGGCTGGTTGCGGGCCGGGCCTGCGGGCAAGCGGCGGTCACAGCTAACTCATTCATTCAAATAAGGCTGAGAATCATCACTTTTTGAATGTCAAAATTACATAATTATAATAGTCCTCCACATCGAATTTCAGTCATGGTGACCTTCTCAGCGGAGACTCCTTCGTTCCATGGATCTTACAGTGGCGTTCGGTTCGGTATATAACAATGCAGGTAAGTGTGCGCAGGCACAGGTGACCGACGCGACGGGCCAGTAAACATCAGTTACTTATTTCTTAAAACTTACAATAGCCCAGGAAAACAAGAGATCACAGGGACAATAAATCCTAGTGAAGATTTTTCAATGACTTGGAGAGAAATCTTCATATCTACAAAACAGCTGGTCCATATATAAATGATCATTTACAATGAGCAGCTCATGAGTATTGTGTTCTGTAAAAGTTTGTCCAGGTATTTTTTTTTCTTATTTTTTTATTAAATAACAATTAAAGTTATTTTTTACAACAAAAAATTAATCTTCCAAGCCTTTTCCCAACTACGTTGGGATCGGCTTCCGGTCTAACCGGATGCAGCTGAATCGCATAACGCACCTAAAGAAATTTCACTTCAAAAAGTATAAGGAACTCGACGAGAAATCGCATCAATATTATAAACATCCCAACTTTTGAGTTTTTTTCATAGAATTTGACCCTGCATATTAAGGTTGAACTAGTCGCGGGCTCGAACTCACTGGTGGGCGTGGTAAAAAAGCACGCTGTCGCGCCTGGTATCGTGTACATGCACAACGTCTAGTTCGCACGCACACAAACACCGTTCCGAACTATTTTAGTAAAACGAGCGCGTATAAAATTACGAAATTTCCTTCGGAAAATTGAGTTTTATGAAAAATCAACTGCATAAATCAATTACAAAAAGTTTATTGAACTCTTCGATAATTTACCTTTGTCGGTGCCGACTTTGTTTTGGAGATTGTACACTTCTTTTATTACTTATTTACGCCCAAAGTTGCGTAAAAGTTGGTAAGAAAAATTAATATTTGTTAGCTCCTAACTTTTTAATGGTTTATAGTTTTGCTATACTGTTTCCGCACAGATAAAATAATATTGAGACAAAAATATATCATGTTTAACTTTGAATGTCAAACAGTGGAGTAAAACACTCCGAAATTTGTATGGAAAAAATATCAACTAAACAGGAAAAGTTTTTATCCACTGCGCAAATTTTGACAAATTAAACTTAAACGAGTTTTATTAAACATACTTTTTTTAGTCTTAGTACAAAAAAAAAAAGTTATCGTTAACGAAAGATGTTTATTTT
This sequence comes from Agrochola macilenta, assembly GCA_916701695.1. NCBI lineage: Eukaryota > Metazoa > Arthropoda > Insecta > Lepidoptera > Noctuidae > Agrochola > Agrochola macilenta. The sequence continues at coordinate 18,846,344 of OU753573.1, read as the reverse complement.
AAAAGTGGTTGTATGGCTACCCGGCGGCGCGCGGCGAAGCGGAACGCGCGAAAGTACCTACCTATCAGTTGTGCGCTCGCTCGATTCGCCGGCGTAGGTATTTACGTGGGTCACAATGAATATTTCGCTAATTTTATCAGATTCGAATTATGTTTAGGCCGTGACCTGAAGTTATTTGAAGAGAAATTCCAATTTTTCCTTCATACTTTAATGGGCTTAGGACCATCAAAATACAGAAAATAAAGCATTATTATCAATTAAATTTACATTACCGCGGGGTTAAGGATTCCATGGGCTCGCATTCGAGGTAAGCTCTCCGTCGCATACATTCTGCGAGCTGCTCGCAAACTTTCACCACTCAATACATACACTCGCACCATCTCATAAAAATCGCGATAAATGAAGTCTGACATCGTGACCGGTAGGTACAAGTACGACACACGTGCAGCGCGGCGCTTGCGCGGGAAAGCGATTAGATGCGACGTCATACGACAGCGTGTGCGATGAGCGAACTGTCGGCCACAGCGCCCGCGGCCCCGCCCTGCCGCCCGGGACCCGTGCAACCCCGCCACTTGCGCCGGCCGCCGCGCGCGCCCTTTGATATTATTACGAATAGATTGTGTCCATATTTTGCTGATTTAAAGTAGGATAATTAAAAAAAAAAATGAATAAATAATGTAAATGTGTTCTATTACTGATATTGAACCACCAAAAAAAATTTGCGCACTGGTTAATAACTTTTCCTGTATAGTTCAACCTTGAACTTCACCATCGCGAGTTCGTATTTCCGAAGATCGACGATGATGGCCGAAAAGCATACTTTTTGTGTGACAGCTGTATGCAGTACTGACCTAGATACAGTCCGTTGGTCCCGACGGGCGTGCCGGTGAGACTGTGTCCGGCCGGCGTGGTCACGGTGACGGTGGGCGCGGCCGTCGTGCTGATCTTGCGCTCGAACATGGTCTCTATCTTGTCCTGCGTCGTGGACGCCTTCTTCTTGGGTGAGGCGGCCTTCTTCTTCTTTACTGGCTTCTTTTTACGGCCTAGCCAAGGTTCTGAGGAAGGACGGGTGGAATTGAGATTGTAACACATCACTTGTCATAGGCAAATTGGATTTAGACCAAACGAACATAGAACAAGAGCATTATTTTCTTGATGATCTTGACGTTTTAGTGTAGATAGACCAACGAAAGAATGCTGTCACTGTTTTCACAAAAAGAATATTGTGTGTGAAAAGAAGTGGGGATAGAATTTGCATTCGGTCTAAACCGACCTTAAAATACCTAGCTTCTAAATTCTAAATCAAAATTACTATACAGGGTGGCAGGGACATCGACGCGAAAACTGTTACCATGGAAATGGAGTCTCAACTCGAACAATAATCATAGATGGCAGCATAGGTAACAATTATGAAATTAACAATCAATAAAAAGCTATAATCGGCAGATTATGGCTGAAGTAAGATTAGTAAAAATCATAACTTCCTTGTTTAATGCTGATTTATCTATTTCAACTCATAAATCACGTATTTTCAAAAAAAAGATAAATGGAACCATTTACTTCAATTCCCACCCACCCATAGAATGGTTCAATTCGTTTTACTCAATTTGTTATCACTTAAACTGTAACCACAACCATTAGTAGGAAAATCTTTTTTTTTTATTTTTTTATCTGGTAACTACGTTACATAGAACTATAAGAATTGAAAGAAATCTATAAACATGTCTTTGGGAAATACCTACATATTTTTTTTAAAATTTTACCGATCTATATAGTTTTCTATAAAAAAGGTTTAAAAAAAAAATGTTTTAAAAGTAGATAGCTATACTGTCTGTCAATGTCCAGTCTGTTTTCGTCATGTCTGAGTCGGGAGTGATATGAAGATTCGAATGACGTCGTTTCGACGCACGCTGCGCGCTGTTTCGAAAAAAATACTAGACCCTTTTTCTTGTGACTGAGTGCTGTGAGGGCAAATCTAGCGATTTCAATCTTTGGGGGCGGGGATTGCTTTACGGCATTCTCTTGTCACAAATTCGACAAAAAAAATCACCCAAATTTAGTTTATTCCTGTCAAACGAAGATTTCCTATTCTGAAATAGACTAAAGTGACACAACTTAACTACCTATATTTTAGTTTGACAGTACTAAGATGGCACCGAGTTATTAATTTAGTGAAAATGTTAATTTTGTTATTAGTAATTTGACGTGTTTCACCTAAAATTTTGACTGTCTAACTAAATCTGACTATTTTTAATCGCGATAAAAAGGTGTGGAATAAAATTAGTTGTCATGAACTAAAATTCACATCAACATCAACACCTCGACTTCAGGTGCAAAAACAGTATTGTACGAGGGCGGCACTGAAAATTTCGGGAATCAAGGAAGTGACACAACATTACTATTTAAAAATGTATTTATTGCTTTTCGAAATATTCTCCGCGAAATTTGACACATTTTTCCATACGATGGAACCAATCATTGAAGCAACCATTCCATTCGGAAGTTGGGGTCTCCAAAATGGCCGTTTTGTAGGCGTCCACAGCTTCTTCAGGTGATGAAAATCTCTGTCCACGCAATTTATTCTTTATTTTAGGGAAAGTATAGAAATCATTAGGGCTTAGGTCGGGGCTGTACGGGCGGTCTAATAATTCTATGTTTTCTTGCTCTAAAAACTCTTTTGTTCTGTGCGCGGTGTGAGAACTCGCATTGTCGTGATGGAGGATGATGCGGCGATTGCAGTTCTCTTTACGGAGTTCAGAAACGACCTGTGGCAAACAAATGCTAGCATACCATTCTGCATTAACCGTTCTTTGTCCCTCAAGAGGAATAGTCGTAACATGGCCGGTTTTGGAGACAAACGTGGCCACCATTTTTTTTGCAACACTCCGTGAACGAAAAATTTTTGTTGGCTTTAACTTATTTTCGAACACCCAAACTCGTGACTGGTTTTTTGTTTCGGGTTCGTACGCGTATATCCAGGATTCGTCACCTAATACGATGTTGTATACAGCATTTGAGGATCCTGCGTGGAATCTCTCGAGAGTTCTGACGCACCAAGTAACGCGAGCCGCTTTTTGCTCTTCACAGAGCGAATGCGGTATCCATCGGTAAAACAACTTTTTTACACCTAATTGTTCATGCAAGATTATTTGTATTTGACTCATGCCAATGTCTAAAGTTGCCTGAATTTCGCGGTATGTCACATGTCGATCTTCCTCAATCAGCTTACGCACAGCATCAACGTTTTCTTGGGTGACTGCAGTTTTTGGACGACCTTGACGGGGATCATCACTGAGCTTGACACGTCCACGTTGAAATTCAGCAAACCAGCGATAAATTGTGGTTTTGGATGGGGCTTCATCACCAAATGCAGAAATCATCCGGTCAACACGCTGTTTTTGTGTTAAACCACTTCGAAAGTCATAATAAATCATCGCTCTTGAATTTTCTCGAGTTAATTCCATTTTCTCAACGACTAAACAAGTTTGACAAAACCTTGTGACAAGACCGAGAATCTTATTTTAAATAAATAAATGGTATTCGATTTTTAAAACCAAGGAGTTTTCTATTAAAAAGATTTTAATATGACAGGAACAGTGGAAATATTCCATTCCCGATACTTTTAGTGCAGCCCTCGTATCTTATTTTTGTTTTCTTTTCTAAAATCTCTAAAAGGTGTGTGCTATCGCAAAAATAATGAACATTTCGACCCCCTTTCCATAAACCAACAAAACAACTCAACATGTAGGTAATAATTTTTCATATTTTCCAAAGGTGGAAAATTGCATATAAAACACATCCGAGGCTGCCCCGAAGCGCGCCTCCAGCTCTAAATAAAAATCACAGGGTAGAGCAAACAAGTACCACGTCGAGTCGCGATCGTCAAAATCGATTTTAATTGTGTAATATTCATCCCAAATAAGGAATCCTCATTGTGCGGGGTCCGACACGCACTTGGCCGGTATTTATTTGATGTTTTTATAAACATTTACTGTTTAAATGAGTTCGGACGAAGAAGGCTTGTTTTCAGTTTTAGGATTTTTTTAGCAATAGATTTGGTAACGAGGAGAATACAATCTAATTTTAAGCATTGAAATACTAAAAACAAATAGAAGCATTCGCAGCAGCGTGAAAATTGCTAGCTTACTCACACAAATGAAACTATTTCGCCAACTCGAGATATTTTTGTTTGATTTAAAGAATCTATCATAATAAAACAACGCCATAAGGATCTAAGTCGACTCCTAGACGACGTTGTAAAACTACAGTCTCTGGCAATTAGTGAGACGCTGATGCTGCCAACTGGTAAAAAAATGGAGGAAGAAAAATAGCCAGACTTAGGGAGGTGTCATTTCTTTGTATAAGGATACCCTATCTGTACGTAGTATTATATTATCTGTGCCATGGATTCAGTACATGATTCTGAAACATCAAGCGTTGTAGTTTTGCGTCGGTTATTAAAAATAAGCTTTTGTTCCACACATTTTGACCGCATAGTTATTGCAGTTTTCTATGAAACAGCAATTAAAAAAAAATTACCGATGAAAAATTTCGACGCCCCCTGTGTTGAAAATTTTCAGAATCAAGTACTGTATCCATGGTAACAGCTTTCGCATCGATGTCCCTGCCACTTGTATATAATTATACAGTTAATTTTTACATAAAATATACACATATTTTTACATAAAATCTTTTATGGTTTCGCCAGTGCAAATGCACTGTTAGTTTCGGAACCCACTTACCATCATCACTGTCACTGCCTCCATGGAAAGGATTGAAGTCTGACAGGTCGGAGTCAGACCCAGGCGGCCGTCGCTCCTCATCTGACTCCATCTCCAGCTCATCCTCAGACCCTCGCACGAACTCGTCGGACGAAGAGCGTCCCCGCATGCGCTTCGCCGCTGCGTTGGCTTGCTGGCGAGCTGTTACTGTAATCAGTAATAATTTAAATTAATTATAATAATCCTAGGCCTCGCCCCTGTTTCGCTCTGTTTGTCACGACGTAACAAAACATCGAGATTTCTTTATTTTTTGTAAATTTATTATAGACATAAACCTTCCGGAATAAATTCTCTAAATTATCGTGAAAACTGCATCAAAATCCGCTGTGTAGTTCTGAAGAAGGCGGTCGCACAGACAGACACGAAAAGCGACCTTAATTTATAATATGTATAGTTCTATAACTATACTTATTATAATATATATTTAGTTTGTTGTAAACAAATAGGGAATATGCATGTATTTTTTTTCTTTTTTTATTCGATACTTTACATCGCCAAATAATAGTTAAAAAAAATTCAACGTCAATAAAGCAATTCAAAGTACTTTAAAAAAAAGTTAAAAATAACCATCCGACCCGGGCTATTTAAACGCCATTTTGGCGCGCTTGGTGTGGTGACGTCACAGTCTATGACAACAAACAAATAAATGTCAAATGTTGAAGAAGTATTGTGCTCTGCTGCAAATACGTGTTTTCTATTTTCGACTAATACATCATCATGGAACCAACTTCTCCCTCTATAGAACAATGCAAAAATCCGACATACAAATACTGCATTGTGCCTAAGTGCAGAAATACATTATGAAATGCACCCGACCAATTTTTTTTTTTTGTCCCGAGAGGTTCGGACTTACGGAGAAAGTGGTGTAAAATTATGAAAAGAAACATGCTATCTCCCAACTTGTTTTCAATATCCTAGTATTATAACAACATTCTATACTTAACACAATCTAGATTTCGATATTTTGCGAAGCTATGTTATTTTAGGTTATGATGCTTTTTAAAACTAAATTATTCCGGAAAAGGTGTGGAAGATAAAATAAACATTATATGTTATACTTAATTACCTTAAAGCTTTCTCTCCTTTGATTTCAACAGACGTGAAATCGGTATTTGATGTAAAAATGTGGTCATCATGAACACATCAGCTTTCGGCAAACTATCCGATTGGGCTTTCACAAAACCGCTTTCAGTCATTTTCGAAAGAGTCTTTCGTGTATTAACAAATGTATTACTTCTAAATGTGTACTAAAATCACAATAAAACTGACTGAATCGCAAAAACTCCTACAAAACACATTGACATTACATTGTTGTCATAGATTGTTACGTCACATTCGCTCTGACCAATAGCGTCGCTTTTCAAGTATTTGAATTTTTTTTTTTAATAATTTCTTGCTCATTATTAAATTATAATAAAAAATATTGATGGAGGCATAATTCTGAAGTAATATAGTTTATAAAAAAATATATTTGACCCTTATTTGAATCTCATGCATATTCCCTATTTTATTAAAAATTAATCTGCCTAGCCTTTTTCTAACCATGTTGGGGTCGGCTTTCAGTCTAATTGGACGCAGCCGAATATCAGTATAGAGACATATACATGGAGCGACTGCCTGTCTGCCCAGTTACTGGTTAACACACACGATACCCCTTGGTGAGACTGGTTGTCAGATTTTTGGGCGTCTGACTATCCGTAACGCCGGGACCAACGGCTTAACGTGCTTTCCGAGGCACGGAAGTGTCTCGGTATGTTAAGATGGTCACCCATCCACAGACCGACCTTGGCAACAGCAGCTTAATCTGATCGATCGACACGTACGGCTGTTATCACTTAGCCACGAGCCCCACAAAAAACTATAATATTTCAACGTTAAAATTCTATTAACCCCGTGTTACAATGAAATCTGAACTCACGTTTCCTCTTAGAAGTGTTAGCGTCATCGTCGGTGCCGTTCTTCCCGTAGTGCGGCGCGGCGGGCGGCGGCTCGGCCCCGCCCGGCGCCCTGCGCGGCGGCTCGGCCCCGCCCGGCGCACTGCGCGGCGGCTCGGCCCCGGCCGGCGCCCTGCGCGGCGGCTCCAGGCCCAGCAGGCGGTTGATGCGCTCGCGGTCCGGCGCCGGGAAGTGCTTCTCCACTAGCGTCTGGAACACGCCCCTGGAACGAAAACATATTTTTTATTTAAGACTATTTACTTCATGGTATGGCAAGCGCAAGACAGGACGACATAATTATATAACTAATGCACCTATACAAAATATTGTAAAACATTTTAAAAGAGTAACGGTGGAGTTTCTTTCCCATTCTTGTCCATACGAAAACTACCTTTTGAAAGGGACGACTAGAATCAATTCAACTTTTTGTAAATTTTGAAATTCAAAAGTGCCTGACAACAGCCTATTTGAAATAAATGATTTGACTTTGACTAACAAAAGAGATGGGAACATGACTTAAGCTCACGGCGAGACAGAAACTAGTGGAAATGGTTAGAGAAGGCTTATGCCAAGAGGCACCATGAAGTATAGTAAAACCACACACATAGTATGTGTATTTAACCCCAGTAGTCCAGAATAAAAAGTTTCATTACTAGTTTATTTACTTCAGAATATTGTGATGGTTCAGTAATGAAGGCCTCGCTTCTAATGCACAAACTTGTGGGTTCAAATCAACAACTGACTTTTTAAAATCTATACTTATAATAAATCTGTAGAGAGGTCAATTCTGTACATGATATATATTTTCAAAATAACTATCAGGGGGTAATTAGTGATCGATACTAATGCCAAAAATGCAATCAGTAAAAATTTTGTCTGTCTGTCTGTCTGTATGTTCCTTATAGAAACAAAAACTACTCGACGGATTTTAACGAAACTTGGTACAATTATTCTTCATACTCCTGGGGAGGTTATAGTATACTTTTCATCACGCTACAATCAATAGGAGCAGAGCAGTGAAGGGAAATGTTGGTAAAACGGGAGAAGTTGCTCCATTTTTTAAGCTTCCGTCGCGTGTGCAGCCTTAATGGTTAAAGCTACATAGAAATCACTTATGACGGAAATGTTCTACATAAAATTATCTAAAAAATATCCCACAACAGCATATGTCTATCTTTTATGGTTGACTCCTTCGATCAATAATGCACTAGATACACTATCCCATACAAAAGTTCTCTTAAAACTGTCGCCAATTGTGTTTACGTACTTCTAGTTTAAAAATATATACATTAATGTAAATTCAACCTTAAACGCAATGCTTAAAGTTGTATTCACTAAAATATGTACAAAAAACAAAAAAGTCAAACATACATCAAAACAAATTCAACCTTACACGCTTGTTTTAAAGTTCGAATTACAAAGTGCTACTAAAAGCAATAAAAATTTATGACAGAGGCTCGCCGCTTGGACAAGGAATGAGTGGAGTCGAAATGTGTTAATATTTATTTCTATTAAATATAGAAAAAAATAATTTATACTAACAAATTCAGTTTAGCCTTGACACTCAAACATAAAGTAAGGCATACAATGGCAAAATTAAATCTTTCTGTCGTCGGAGATACAAATATTTAATTACAATGGCAAAATTAAATCTTTCTGTCGTCGGACAAACAAATATTTAATTACAATGGTAAAATTAAATCTTTCTGTCGTCGGAGAAACAAATAATTATAATGTCATGTTGCTTGAAAATAAAAAGTCAATTTTATATAAGTTCAAAAATACTTATTGTTACTGTTATACTGTTTTTAGTAATCTACGCCTTTGCGTGTTTCCAGTTATGTCCAATCTACTCTTATTAAAATGAATCGAACAAATTGACGAATTTTTATAAGGCTTATACATTTCTTTTCCTCTTTCTTTCGCGACAGTAGATACCCATTCTACACAGCGAAATGGGTCGCTAGGAAATCTACAAACAGAAATAAAATATAAAATAAAAATACTACACCATGCATTCCCTGTTCCAGAACAGTCGATGTTTGTTACAATAGTTGGTAGTTGTCATAAACATTGGTCAAACAATCATAATATTTGCTAATTGATTTATATTTACTATTTAATTCTGTTTTTATTTTATGAAAAACACTTACTGATAATAAACTTACCGAAAAAATAAATATTCCTTCCAAAATCTTGGTGTTACGGTGGTTATTTACAAATTTTTTGAACGCGTAATGCGGCATTTTGACGTCTTAACGTTGGCTATGATTGGACCATACTAATTTGAAATAAGACCACAACCGAATCTGTGCTCTTATTTTTCGGTCCGTTTTTGAAGCGCTTACCGGGAATCTAGTGCATTATTGATCGAAGGTTGACTCACAATAACACGTGTAACTCCCGATAGCTTAGCAGTTCGGAGCTTTCTGATTATATTTTTTTTACTCTTACGTTTATAATACTCTCACTCATCCCTAATTAAAAGAAGTTAATATTATTACCTATTCAATAAAAAAATAATCATAGTAATCGGTATAGAAACACCAAACTTATACATGAAATACGCTAATAAGCTATCGCGCCGTCGCGCGTGAATACTGAATCATGCCATAAGGATTATTTTTGTGTAACGGTTGCCGCGCTCGACGCGGGTCGTGGCGGTAGGGTATAAAAAGGCGGGAGGTCCGCGGGCGAGCTTGCCTGGTTTACGAAATGGAGGATCGAAGTAAACCCCGACAAAAGCCAAGCAGTCATGTTTTCCAAACTGCTGGCTCGATACAGACCCCCCTTGCCCCGACCCATCACCATGCTCGGCAAGCCGATCCCTTGGGAGAAGCGAGCCAAGTATCTAGGTGTGGTCCTCGACCAACACCTCACTTTCGCAGACCACATAAAGCAGGCCCGCGCACGGGCCGCTTTCGCTCTCGGAAGACTCCACTCCATGTTGAATGCACGTAGCAAAATGTCACTTAGGTGCAAATTGCGAATCTACACAACGTGCATTCGCCCCATCCTGACCTATGCGGGCGCCGTATTCGCCCAAGCTAAACCCCGTCAAATCCATAGATTGCAGGTAATACAGAACAGATTCCTTCGTAAGGCCACGGGAGCCCCTTGGTTCTGTAGGAACGAGACCCTCCACCTCGACCTTAGACTCCCCACAATCCACCAGTTTCTAAAACGCAATTCCAAGCGTTTCTTTGATTCCGCCGCCACCCATCGCAACCCTCTGGTTGTCGAGGCCGCTAATTATCTCCCGAGTCAAATCAGTACAGTCCGCCGCCCGAGGCAAATCCTTTCCGACCCAGACGACCCCATAACCCTCCTCCAGGAGAGCAATAGGGAAACCAGTACAGTTAGAAAACACACACACCGACACACTTTCCGACCTCGCCGCCGAGGTCCGCGATCGCGACCCTCCCGAGTAAATGATACTCCCCCCCGACCCTTGCTCGACGATGCGCCAGCCCGCGTCGATGATGCTGAGCCTGTAGCTTTAAATTCCCCGATTAATAATAATAATATATCATTGATCCAGCCTGTCCCTCTTGCTGTCCTCCCCCCAGCGAACGCCCTAAGCCGAGGTTCGTACCCCACAGGGGGTGCCCTTAGCGAGCGTTCGCCTAGTTTTAATTAGCATAGTTTTTGCCCCTGGCTGGAGGCTTTGAGTGTAGAAGCTTAAGGCAGCCACAGGATTGTCCGGTTGAGTAGTCATGACCTCAGTGGTCAGCTACGAAAAAAAAAAAAAATAAGCGCGCGAGCTTCATTCAATATTTGGCTGTTTATCCGTTCAGAGCGTTCGACCTTATTGACAGACAATAATTGATATTAACAAACCGTGCTTATCAGCGCGACTTTTAGTCTTTAAATAGTTTATTTGAATTTCTTTTGTTGTTATTTTATAAAATAGGTATTAGTTGTTTTGGTAGTGTTTAAATATTCGTTCAAATTACAAATTATTAATAGTTTGCATTTTATTTCTTTTTAGGTGAAGTAGTAGTAGTAGTAGAAGTAGTACGCATAGATTTTTAGATACCGATAGGTAAGTTTCGGCAAATTTATGTTCAATTTTATTATTGTATTTTAAGTAGGTAAAAGCGTAGATTCTTTTATTAATTATAGTAGTTATAGGTATTTATTTTTAAGTGAAGTAGGTATAGGTAGATAGTATTGCACAGGCGTTTCAGCTTTATTTTCATTTCTTTTTTTGTTGTAAATTGTACATATTTCTGGGTATAATTCTATTACAATATTTTAGTTTAAATGGGCACTTCGATTTTAAGTGTAAGGTAGCTATAGTTAGGACCTCTAACGTAGGTTATTTTATTAGATAACTGACAGCCTTTCCGTTACCGTCGATTAAAAATAAAATACACAATGCCACCTAAAAAACGATTATCTTTATCTCGAACTTCGAGTAAAGCTAAGAGAATGAGAATTACGCGTTCTCAAGAATCGGCAGAGGAAAGAGCACATCGGTTAAACTCTATGAGAGTTAGTGCCTCAACTTCTCGAGCCAATGAAAGCTCTCCAGAGAGAGAGATGCGATTAGCAACTGACAGAGCGAGACGAGCTACATCACGGGCGTCTCAAAGCTCTTCTCAACGAGAGCTAAGGCGTACCATTGACCGAGAACAACATGCGTTATCCCGAGAAGCTGAAACTGCTTCACAACGAGAATTACGGCTTACAGCTGACCGCGAACGGCATACATTATCTCGCGAGTCCGAAACCTTCACTGAGAGGGAATTACGTCTCACAGCTGACTTTCCGTGATCTTGCCATAAATCAGTGCTTATTAGCTCTTCAGGAAGACTTAACAGCAGTAAGCGGTAAATCACTCTGTGAATATGGTTTGCCAACACCAAACTCAGTCGGAGAGGTTACCAATAGGGAATATTCCGCAGAGATTGGTTACAACTCAATGGAACTGCTGGCAACATTAGAAAACGGTGTCCCAATGATGACTGCAGAACAGCGTTCAGTCTATGATCGCGTGTGCGAGAGTGTTCAGAATAATTTGGGAACAATATGGTTTTTAGATGCACCTGGAGGAACTGGGAAAATCTTTTTGACTAAATTAATATTAGCTTATGTTCGAAATCAGCGTAAAATTCGTGGCTTCATCAGGTATAGCTGCAACATTGCTACCAGGAGGTAAAACTGCTCACACTATGTTTAAAATACCAATTGATTTAGATCGCACGGAAAGTCCAACCTGTAGTATTTCAAGAAATAGCGACAAAGCTAAGGTATTACGTGAGTGTAATTTTAACATATGGGATGAATGTACGATGGCCCATCGAAAAGGAGTAGAAGCGGTAGACAGAATTTTAAGGGATATAAGACAAAGTGATCGACCAATGGGCGGTATCACAGTTTTATTTTGTGGTGATTTCCGACAAACCTTACCGGTAATACCACGGGGAACCCGAGCTGATGAGGTTAGGGCTTGCCTGAAAAGCTCTTATTTGTGGCGTGATATACAATCGGTGCATTTGACTATAAACATGCGAGTGAGAACTGGAGATAACCCGGATGATCGTGAATTTTCTGATATATTATTAAAGATTGGTGAAGGTATCTATCCACAACTACACCAAGGAAAACTTATTCTGACGCCTGAGTTATGTTGTATAGTGCAATCCCAACAACATCTTATATCGTCGGTTTACGGTGACGTAACAAATATATTAAATAGGCACAATTCTTGGCTATGCGAAAGGTCCATTTTAACTCCTCGCAATGACCAGGCATCTGAGATTAATAATAAAATACTGTCGAATATCCAGGGGGAAAGCAAAGTTTATAGTTCAATAAATAGAATGGTCGATGAACAAGAAACCACTAATTACCCGATAGAATTTTTAAATTCTTTAAATATGCCCGGACTTCCTTCTCATGAAATTTGTTTAAAAATTGGCATTCCGATTATTTTGCTCCGAAATTTAAGACCACCACAACTTTGCAATGGAACTCGGCTAAAAGTAAACCAGTTGCAACAAAATGTAATCGAGGCTCAAATTTTAACAGGCTGCGGTGCAGAAGAGACCGTCTTTATTCCCAGAATTCCCATAATACCAAATAATTTTCCATTCCAATTTAAAAGAACGCAATTCCCAGTATCGGTGTGTTATGCAATGACAATTAATAAGGCTCAAGGGCAGACTTTTCGTGTTGCTGGAGTAGATCTCGGTGTCAGTTGTTTCTCGCATGGTCAGTTATATGTCGCTCTTTCCCGGGTTAGCAGTTCTAGAAATCTTTATGTTCACGTGCCGGACGGGTCAACTTTCAACATAGTTTACCCGGAAGCTTTGCGCTGAAGTATTTTCGTTCTATAGGTACTTAAGCCTCATATGAAAGTGATCTAAACAATATTACCAATACATTAACTTAATAACATACAAGGAGTTACACGCTGACGGAGTCGCGGGCACAGCTATTAATAATAATATTCTGCGGTTCCTTATTGCGATATTTTTCAACAGTATTGTGGATTGACATATTATATTTCCCTACTAAAATACGAAAGTTAATCTGTCTGTTACATCAAAACCACTGAACCGTGAGGATGGACATATGGTACTTTTTTACGGAAAACGACGGAAACGCGGACGAAGTCGCGGGCAAAAGCTAGTCATAAATATTTTCTGAGTTTATCTTGGACATTACCGACATCGATGAAGGAAAATCATTATGGGGAAACCTAGACTTATAGTCATAATAATCCTTAACTAATATTATAAATGCGAAAGTGAGTTTGTTTGTTACGCTTTCACGCTACAACGGCTGAACAGATTTGGATGAAATTTGGCACACGAGGAGACCATGACCTGGATTAGGACATAGGATACTTTTTATCCTGATATTCCCGCGGGATCGAAACTTATGCGGCAGCTAGTAATATTATACTTGTATAAATGCGAGCTTTCACGAGACATCTTGTCTTCTCTACAAGAGGCTTTTCCCACAGAAAGCCAGTGTATCAGTAAATCAAGTTTTTTAAACGCTCCATGCATATGGAGCGTTTAAAAAAAAAATGATAACCCTTCGCGATCGCAGACGTCCACTTGATTTATGCTTCCTCCATAAATTAATTAATGGAAAAATACAGTGCAATTGCCTTTTGCAAAGTGCTTCTTTAGCAGTTCCAAGATTTAACCCAAGGGGAAAAAAAATTAAAAAGGTCTTTGATACACTTTTTGTAAAAACTAATCTAGGTTTACAGTCTCCAGTATACGAATGAGCAACGAATACAATAATACTATATTAAACACGCATTTTTTTTTTTTTTTTTGGGTGGGAAATCATCAAATGACTCCTCCCGCTCTGGGCAGAGCGAGAGGGAGTGTCAGACTTTTACTGACTAAAACCCACCCGTGTTCCTTCCGTTGCCTATGTGCTGGGGCCGCGATATCCCTTTCGGACAGACCCGCAACCCCAGCAGGATATTAAACACGCCTGATTTAAAGATTTATTCAGCGACAAACTATCGGGATTCAGAAAAAAAAAACACGCTATCCTTGCCAAGTTGTTCTTAATTACAATTTTTATTTTCTTAACGTTTTTGTTTTTGTTGATACTAGTTTTATTTACGTTAGTCAATTTTAGTTTATTTTATTTTAGGTTTAGTTTAGTACATTAAATTGCAAGGCAACAAGATATTGTTATCAATGTACGCCGTAATTGTCATGTACATTAGTCCTTTAGTTATTAAGATTATTTCTAGCATAAGTTTAATGTATGTGATGTGGCTGTGCTTTAAAAAAAAAAAAAACACTTTTTGAGCAAAAGTGGTGATCAATGCTTGTGACTTCTCTGTATGAGCAGTGCAGTGGGACAGTAATGGGCTGGTATTATGTTATTAACTTCATTTTTTAATTTTTATTATTAGGTAACGAACTCTACATAATACAGTAAACTGCGCGCCAGTAGTCTTGTAACACTTGATTTACAAAAACCACCCTTATAGCGTACGACAAAGACCACCACTGTTACCCGAAAATATTCAGGCATTGACGTCCCGAAGAGAGTACTGTACCGAAAAAATAATTAACTTAATTACACTGTCTCAAAATTATATTATCACAAAAATACGTAATTCATTATCATCCAGATTTGGAGAAATATTTATTATAACCAAAGCCAATCTAATTAAAAAAAAAAAAAATTAAAACGAGTGATATAATCTGATGATGATAGAATCTCGATTAAAAATAAAACAAAAATATGATAAATGTTGAAAACTAATTGATTCAAATTATTATTTCATTATTATTTTATTATCAAACATAATAATATCCACTTACTAATACTCGATATAAATGTCAAAACGCAACACTGTCAAAATTCAAATATTCCCGCGCTGTCAAGGTGTCGCGCAGTTTCAAATAATAGCGCCAGCTAGGTCGGGCGACCTCGGAACCGGTTCGTTCACCCGCCATTCACGCCGCCATTGCGTGGTATTTATACTGCAAATAGTACACGGACTCAGCGCACGGCTATACATGCGCTGTCGGAACTAAATACAGTGTCAGAGCATCGATTTTATACGCGTAATACGTATTTCAACAATGTGCGCGTTTGTGTTATGTTAGTAAACTAATAAATAAGTATGTTATGGTGTGCTAAAACGTATTTCGGTGCAATATAGTGTTCGTGTTGGCGTATAACGTCAGTGATAAATACCATGTGTTCTAAACAACAACTCAAGAACTTCCTCAGTGAAATATCAGAAAATGCCGAGTTTCCGTTATTTAATTACGTATCAGCAGAGAAGTACACGATCTTAATCAAATGTCGTGTGGACACTAATCGTAACGCTCAATTCTACAGCGAATACGCCAGGGAATGGATAAAGAAGTTCACGAAATTCACAAATACTGGCTGGATAGTTAGAGCATGTTTTCCACATGTAAAGAGATTTTTGTATAGAAAAGTTTTTGCATGCCATCATTCTAGTTTCAATAAAAGGAAGACGCCAGAACAATCAGGTGCGAAGGACAAACAATGCAAGGCGAAGATAGACTTCAAAATAAAGTTTATAAACCGTAACACTATTAAGAACGATAAAATGTTAAAGAACGGTTTGAATTTAACCATTCATATAAACTTCATACACTCGCACGGTATAAGGGCGAGAGAATCGTTAAATTTGCTGAAATGTTCGGTGGACACCGACGACATATTCTACAAATATTTTTCAGACGGACATACGACAGCTTCAGCTAAAAGCTACCATGAATTAACCTTACTTTCACACTTTGGGGCCAGTAGTAAACATTTGTCAAATGTTGAAATAAATCCCAGTCTACACCATACAAAGTACTTGTTCAACAAGACAAAGAAAGAGGGGCTCAATTACAATGTAGCCGACATCATGGCCGAGAAAGTGAAGGCGTTAGAGGAGTGCGGCGGCGTGGTGAGGTACACAGATGACTACAGTATCACGGTCGTTATCACACCATTCATGAAAAACGTCCTATCTGGACATGAACTAGACTGCATTATAGTAGATAGTACACTAATCAAAGACTGCGTTGTATCATTTTTCTTAGTTCCTACTCCACTGGGCGCCCTGCCCGTCGCCTGTGCATTACATTCACAGACTACGGAACCCAGTTTCAGTCAAGCATTCTTTTCTACAAAATTACTTTTAGAAAATCAGACATTAAAAAGTTTTGAACCGAGCAAGATTATGATAAATCAGTTAGATGAACAAAATCATGCCTTAGATGCAATCTTTTCTAATAAGAGGTTGTTTGTGTCGCGTGTGTCCGTGATCGAAGGAATATGGAAGACGATTTGCGAAGGGGAGGTTAAGATTGATAAAAGACATAGGCATAAGATAATGGAGTTATTCACGTCATTATTGCACGCACAGAATTTGGAAGAAGCAGAATTATTCTACAAAGAGCTTGAGGGTAACAGCGACGTGCAATCCGCTCCAAAACTCAAAGAATATCTGACAGCAATTTGGAACAGACGAGAAGATTACATAACACCAGACAAAGTGATCGACATCTCTTTACGAATTTTAAAACAATTTATATTAACCAGATGTAGTTCCTACAACAGTTTGATCATGGTAGATGTACTGTTGAATATTTTAGATAGTCATTGGTGTCAAATACTGCATGCACATTTGAGAAGCAAATTTGTCTATGAAACTTATACTAAGTTCTTGCCTCGAGACAAAACGGTGATAGAAAGTTTAGCTGGATTGGAAACGACTAGTCAGGAGTATAGATTAGAGAAGACAAAAAGTCATGTAACATTTAGAGCAGATACTATGTGTTGTGACTGCGTTAAAGGTAGGAGGGGCGGACTATGTGAACACCTATGTGCCGTGTTACACTGTGCTGCACTGACAACGTCTGTTCCTGATGAAAAAAGAGCATTTTACACGGCATTGGCTGGTGAACTCGAAGTAAAAGAGGAGCCCGGAGTCCGTTCTGAACTTGAGTCTGATGAGGAAGTAAACGCGGAAAATTACATGGAAGAAACTATACATAACAACAACGAACAGTATTTCGTTAAACAAGAAATAGAAGATCCCAACGACCCTTTAGACGACAGTAATGGTGAAAATGAAAACAATTCTGAGCTTAACACAACAGAAATTGATATTGTTGAAGTGAAAAAACGGTACGTAAACGCACTCAGGGCTTTGAACGATGAATTTAGAAGACTAAACAAAGTGTTTAGGGAGAATCCTAGCGCATCTAACTTGGACACTATGGGCCGGTTGGCTAGGGAACTAAGTAAAATAAAACCAGTTGAGAAAATTAACATAATGAATATGTTTGTAGAACTAAATGTGAAGGAAAATGACTGAGATATGGACCGTGTAATTAGAAATTGTGATTCTAAATGTTATTGTTTAAACCCAAAGAACTTTAATTATAATGGTTGATTTATTGTGATTTTCAAACATATTTTTGTAATAAATACCAGTTAACAGAACAAATTAAGATTTTGTTTTATTTTCATGTCATTATTTTCAGATTCTTTAGTATTCAAGACGAGTGGACGTGTGGCGTAAGATGTAAGAAGAAATTACTGTAAGCTACTTACAAGCGACTTTACATTTGTAAATTTATCGTAAGTCAAGTGTAATGGTTACTTACGAGTGGCTATGTTTAACTGTACGTCGGACGCACCCTGCGGGCAGTGAGCCGCGCTAATTTATTTACTAGCTGCTAATTTATTTACTAGCTGCTAATTTATTTACTAGCTGCTAATTTATTTACTAGCTGCTAATTTATTTACTAGCTGCTAATTTATTTACTAGCTGCTAATTTATTTACTAGCTGCTAATTTATTTACTAGCTGCTAATTTATTTACTAGCTGCTAATTTATTTACTAGCTGCTAATTTATTTACTAGCTGCTAATTTATTTACTAGCTGCTAATTTATTTACTAGCTGCTAATTTATTTACTAGCTGCTAATTTATTTACTAGCTGCTAATTTATTTACTAGCTGCTAATTTATTTACTAGCTGCTAATTTATTTACTAGCTGCTAATTTATTTACTAGCTGCTAATTTATTTACTAGCTGCTAATTTATTTACTAGCTGCTAATTTATTTACTAGCTGCTAATTTACCACGCTATGAGCTATCCAAACTGTTACAGCCCCAAAAAGACGTATACACGGACAAGGAATCATTTTATTGTCTACAACCATTGTTTCATAACATTGTATCCACCGTACAGGTACAAAACATAGTATAGAATTTATTTTACCAAAACAATGTAAACATTTTGCTACAAGATAATTAGACAACTTAGTGGAATCCGGGCATTCCATACGCCTTCCTGGGTTCAAACCCGCGACCTACGACTCGGGACTGTTACCACTGGGCTACCACTTAAATGAAATTGTTTATTCTGTAAGGACATCGAAGTCACTTTTAGACGTCGTATAAAAAACAAAAAATAAACTAGAAAATAAAATAAGCTAGGTGGAATCGACGATTTATTCCCTTTATGTCGAGTCCCGTTATGTCGAGCCGAAAACCTTGTCTCGCTTCTATTACCCCTATGTTGAGCTTAGTTTTCTTTCCCGTTTCTATTCCCTTTATGTCGAGTTTAATAATATCATATTTTAGAAGCACAGTCACGTCCAATGAAACGTATACGTGCACATAATTTAGAAACAATTTTTACACAAAAAAGAATTTAAAAATAACTTTAACCATACAATACTATGTACTATTACACATATATGTATATATTTTTTATTACCTTTTTTCAGAACCTAAGATAAAAAAAAATGCTTGGCTATTGATATACGTATAAATAATTACAACTAACAAAATTGATTTAATGATTTGTCTTAAACGCCTATCAACTGTAAGATTTGATAAGTGATTATCTTTTAATTATTTAAAATATGACAAATGTATGGAACACCTGATTTATTTTTCGCGATTTCAGGTTTGGTGCCATCGTAAAAGTTGTTGTTGTTGTTGTGTTGTTTGTTGTTGTTGATGAGTATGATGACTCCCCCTTTCGGGTCGGATAGGTTTTTTTTTTACATATTGTATACGTGATGATTATACTGTGATTTATATGTTTAGATTAAGAAAGATTATATATATGAAAATAAGTAATAGAACAAATAATAAAAAACAATGTTTTATGCCATTGGCTTTTAATTTACATCCCTGACTGTACCTGTCCACCAAACTCGACATGAAGGTAATAGAAAGCGTAAAATATCAATACTTTGGAGAACAATAGACTTCCAGACTCGACATAAAGGGAATAAATCGAATTGACATTTCCTATATGACACCCTGAGAATAAATGGCGATACAAAGTCAAGGGTCAAAGTCTTGAACTAGTGACTGCTGTCCACACCACTGGTGCAACAACAATAGACTGGATCGTTCACTCACTTGGCCGTGGACACGAAGTCCGACAGCTCGCCGTCGTCGCGCTCCAGCTGGTCCAGCGTGCGCGCCTCGCCCGTGCTCTGCAGGCCGATGACCACGCACTTGCCGCACTTCACCGCCTCGCGGGCCGTCACTACGGCGTGGTTTACCTACGGACCAGACAGATCATTTATTTTTATTTATTTATTTATTTAAATGCCTTAAAACTACCATTACAGGTCTTAGCCTAATGCGATAGCCAAGTCAAACATACCAAATTAAAATACGAAAACCTTAGGTCATAAAGATTAATATTGTTTATAACATAATGTAAACAATAGTACTTTTGCGAATTCACCCCACTGACATGTAAATATATCAATTTCAACTTGCATATAATTGATTGTGCGATTTGCTCGAGTTAGAGGGGTTTTGCTCGCAATTTGGTCCTGGCTGATGGTACGCCCAGCAGCGGCGGGGGCCTCCACACAGACGGTCGGGTGCCCTCTCGAGTAGTGCTGTATGCCTGGGAGCAGTATCCCCACATACGACAGCTGATTGTACCCCGCCATACCCCGTACGCACAGAGTGGGGTACATCAAGGGGTAAAATGGGTACACCCCATAAAGTTTCATCATCATTCACTTGCCTGAATCCCAATTTATTAGGGGGTCGACGACGCAACGGCTTTTTGTTCCATACTACTCTATTAGTCGTCATTTCGGTAGTCACTTCCTTTCTTTTTATCGTTTCTCTGGTCTTCCCCTACTCTTATAGCCATCCAAAATCATACTCAAAAATTTCCTCACGAAGACAAGACTGATGGTTAGTAATGTACAGGTAAACCAGAAAAAGTATGCGCTTCGGTAATCTTCGTGTTTCCAAATTAGCACGAACTTCGCGCCACAGAGTAAACCTACACAGGCAATGCTCCTAAATTTTGAACTAACGCGCTTTGTACATACACATATCATTGCACGTTTGTATGTAATTTCTTTCTGTTACCTACTCAGATCTCAGAAAGTTGACAACAACTTTAATCGATAATTTTCTAAATCTATATATATAAAAGAAAGTCGTGTTAGTTACACTATTTATAACACAAGAACGGCTGAACCGATTTAGCTTAATTGAGATTGTGATTGGTGGAGAGGTAGCTTAGAACCAGGAATCTAACATAGGATACTTTTTAGTAGGGTAGGTGGGTAGGGTAGGTAGGTAGGTAGGGTAGGGTAGGGTAGGTAAGGTAAGTAGGTAGGGTAGGTTTGTAGGGTAGGTAGGTTTTTTTTTATATTTGATTGATTGCGGAATAAAGTTCGCCGGGTCAGCTAGTATAATAATAACTAAGTACTTCCACAGTTGTAACAGCTCTATATTAGATCTCACCATCGCGAGTTCATATTTCCGAAGAAAGACGTTGATTCCCGAAGCGCATACTTTTCTCTTTAAGTTAGTTCTCATAAAAGCAAGAGCATATATTATATCAGGCTTACCTTGGCAGCGATGCAGAGATACTTGAAGAACCTCTGGTGTGCCGACCAGAACTGTCCCCACATGGTCTTCTTCATCCTCGACTCCGCGTTGATCAGCTCCGCCGCCTCCGTGAACCGTTGCATGGCTTCCACCCACTGTCGGACCAAACTATCAATACATACCCCACCCGCTGGTTCACACATATTTTGACATTTTAAATTAAACCTTACATGTTTGATAGAATCGGTAATATTTTAAAGTTTTCGTGTGCATGTGACGTCACGAAACTTTGATTGCCTCCCGCCTTGTCACACTTTGTTGACCCCGTCCCACCTCCTTAATGTGTGACGTAAGTTATGGATGGCGACAC
The DNA here is from genome assembly GCA_916701695.1 of Agrochola macilenta. NCBI lineage: Eukaryota > Metazoa > Arthropoda > Insecta > Lepidoptera > Noctuidae > Agrochola > Agrochola macilenta. The sequence goes on along the minus strand of OU753573.1, from coordinate 18,824,901 downwards.
GGACAACGTGAAATGGCGCCACCAGCACAAGCAGTAAACTAACCGGCATGGAGTTGTAAAATGGGGACAGAACGTCGATTGTTCCATGAATTTGACCTGTCACTATCCATATTTCACACTAATATTATAAATGTGAATGAATTTGGTTTTATAAAATAGCTTTTTTTTAACCAGAATTATTTTTCAACGTCAAAAAATGACTAAAACAATGTTTTAGTAATTATTGACGTTGCAAAAAATGCTAAGGTTCCGTCTTATCTGAAGAAATGAATATTTTAAAGGGCTCTTCACCGCTCGACATTAATAATTTTTATCCCATCCGCGACAGTGTGACACTCCTCAGCCCTCACCCGCACTAGCGGGCGGCTAACTGCGCGGCGCCGCGTTTTAATTTTTTAATAATTATATACATCAGCTTATGATTGACTACCATCATCCGCGACGATCAGCCGCGCGGTTAACGGTTAGTGCGTATGAGGGCTTACAGCTTTACACTACTACAAGGATCACTTGGAGCTCGAATGACGATGACAAGATGGCAGCGTTAGTTTCGAGTTTGGCCACGCGTCAAAAGATACTTGTAAAGCTATATGTGGGTACAGACCAGTGCCACCGACTTGTCGTAGGTCTCCTTGAAGGCGTCGGACAGAGGCACCTCCTCTATCTTGAACGACACGCCGTGGAACGACAGCTGGCGCGCGATGTACATGCCGCGCAGCTTCATGTCCATGGCCACTATCTCCATCGCGCCTACTCCTCTGCAAGAGTTCAATAGAAAGCGGGCTTTACATTAAGAAACTAGTTTCGTGAAACAGTAGCTAACTAACTTTGTTTTGAACAGCTGATAAATTCAACTAACAAGCTAATTATATATCATAGTTTAAGTTTACATTCAAACTCAAAACCACTCAATTAAACCATTTAAGGGCAATTTTAAATTGTCAAAGAGTCATTCGGTCAGGCAGTTAGATAGTTGAAGCTAGTTGTCCATTCCAAAACGTAGATCTATCTCTATGGAGAAGAACGGGCAAGAAACTCCAAGGACATTCTTTTAAATCAAGATATTACAAAACCCTGGATAAATTATTCTTGTTGCAACAATGTAACAAAATAATTCAAAATATAAGATTAAAAATTAATACGTCACCGTTTCTCAACAGCATTGATGAAATCCATGAAAGTTGGGAAGGGCGTACCATCTCCCCAAATGCCCAACCTGACCATATAGGCCATGTTCCTGGGCTCACTGGCGCCGGTAGCCGAGGCATACACCACCCGCGCTTTGGGCAACTTGTTCTGAAGCTCTAGGGCAGTTAAGCCAGTCTTGGTTGCCTTGCCCGAACCGACTGGGCAGAGGTTTTTGGCTTTGTGACACTCGTCGAATACAATCTGGTGTTTGAGTTGAGGATTTAATAGGGGAATGTTTATGGGATGAAAAAAAGGTGGGGGTGAAAGAAAGTACGCAAAGTATTGATGTTAGCACATCAATCTTAGCATACTTTCTGGCTGTTATGGCAGATTTTCGTGTCTGAATGACCGCGTTGTTCATCTACGCAACGGATGTTGATGCGGTTTTCACCATTATTTAGAGATATTCCGGAAGGTTTATGTGTTTATTACATTAATATACAACTTACAAAAAATAAAGAAATCTCGATCTTTTGTCAAGTTGTAAAAACCGTGCGATAGTCCTTACATATTATAAAACAAAGTCCCCCGCCGCGTCTGTCTGTCTGTCTGAACGCGATAAACTCAAAAAATACCATTATAAAGGATACACATCCGTCAAAGTCGTCTCCGCACCACTGCAGCAACTGTTTCAGCCTTGTCCGGTACTTCGTGGTGGTGGACTGTGTCTCGCCGATCAAGGCCGAGTACGTGCTGAAGATCACGCCCTTCTTCACGTTCCCGTTCACGGCTGACGAGATCTTCGCGTATTTGAACTGGTGGAGAGATAATATGACAGTGTTTGAAATGGGGGACAAAGAGTATCAACAGTATCAGTAGACAAATAAAATGACAGTATTTGAATTGGTGAACGAAAATATCCCATTATTTAAACTGGTGGACGAAATATATGACAGTTTTGGACCTGGGGACAAAACACATACAAGTATTTATAATGGTGAACAAAACACATTTTACATAGTATTTGACTTGGGAGAAAATTCATAACTCATTTCAGTTTTGTCTCTGTGAAGGCAATGCATCTGCAATGGCTTTGGACACGCCAGTTCGGCGTTAACATCAAATAACATTAAAAGCTTGGCAATTTATTTGTAGATATATGTGTACTTAACTATCCCATTAGGGTAACTTGTGAAGATTTATTCAAAGTGTAATAATAATAGTAATAAAAAAAATGTGTTCTGGGACACATAGTAGAAGTGAAACTTCCACGGACAAGTGGAAAAATGAATGGCAACGGACAAGTGGAAAAACGAATCACAACGGATAAGTGGCAAAACGAATCGCAACAAAATTTTTACTTGAAGTATTATGGGCAGATTTTTAATGTACTTGTCCAATTTGAAAACCTGCCTGTAAAACTTTAAGTTACAATTTTGTTGCGATTCTTTTTGCCACTTGTCTGTTGCGATCTCGCCTCTCTCTCTTTTTCGTGACAGAAAATATCCTAATGGGGGTTATTAGGATATTTAGGTATGTCTATATAGAAGTTTCACTTCAATAAACAAGTTACCTTATTAAGCGGGTGCACCTCAATCTTGCCCGCGCCGATGTCGCGCAGGTCCCGCTCGGCGTCGTACTTGAGGTCGTTGGACACGGACACCCAGATGGCGCGCTTGCGGCCCTTTATGTAGTTCTCGTAGATGATGCCGGCGATCGTACGACCCTTACCCACTCCCGCGCCGTCGCCTGCACAAAACTATTAGGTTAAAGCTCGATTTTCAAGATTTTAAATTTCCGGGCTCGCTTTCGTTCGCTGTTACTTTCTTAAGCTTTTCTGAATAAGTCGACAAAGCAAATCGGAGGGCGCAGTGTTTAAAAAAACGCTACGTGGTGCGAGTATGTTAAAAGGCTGGGAACCCGTGCTCTAACTGATAGCTAGTGAAATACAAATGACTCACCAATGAGGAAGCCAGCCCTGGTGTTGTCAGGCAGTAGATGCTCGTGCGCCTGCGACGCGTACACCACAGCCTCCAGCTGCAAGGCCGACAGCAGACCGTTGCGGATGAGGTCGTCCGGCAGGCTCACTTCGTACGTCACGTCGACCGGCTCCACAGACGACAGCGAAGCCGTCTCCACCACTGGGTCGGGGTGCTTGCGGCCTAGTTTCACTATTGAGAAACGTCAAATGTGATCAAAATTGTCATAATAAAATAATTTTCCTTTTAAGTTTAGCTGACATCGGTGAAGGAAAATATCGTGAGGAAATCTGGACTGGAAAGCGCATCACTTGTGAACGGCTGGACCGAGTGGGTTATTTTTTGTTTTAAAAGATTCGTAGTTCGAATTAAGTTTTTAGGGAAAGAAAACTTGGAAAAGTTTCCCGGAATTACTAATTCGGGAAAGGCTGAACGTCCTTTTTTCCAAGGGGTTATTGTCTGAATGATTGAAATTTGGACATAACAACGTTTGTCGGGTAGTAAATTAATGCTTCATTGCAGGGTTGATATGATTTAAATCACTTGATTAAAATCAGTGATTTAAATCGCGATTAAAATCAAGTGATTTTTTTATAAAAATCAATGATTTAAATCAATATTTTATTACTTCAACCAAATCAGCCAAAATGTGTCAAGGGACTTTCCCCGACATAAACTACGACGCGCACACACGTGTCCAATGCTGTTTAACTACCTACACCGTTCAGAGGTTCTCCGAAATTTAAACTCGTGACTGAATCCGTTGGTTTCTGTTATTTATATTTCTATGGTTGGTTTAGTCTTTGGCGCGGTCATTCGTGATTGATTAATGAAAGCGAATACAACAAGGTGTCTCGAAAGAAAAAAGATGCTGAAAGCAAGTGGACTTTTTTCATCGAAATAAACCCATTTCGATGAAAAATGTCCACTTGCGGCAAGTTTAACAAAGCAGTGTGTAAACGTTGTAAGAAGGAATTAATGGGCTTAGTAGCGAGAATGAAAAAACATTTAGAGACATGTGTGACAGAAATAATCAAAAAAATCCGATTTAAATCAAATAAATCCGATTATTTTGTTTTTTTTATAAAAATCATGATTTTTATCAACCCTGCTTCATTGAATCAGCCAGCGACTGCTCAGAAGAAAAATAACATGAGTATAAGCATAAGCTAAATGTATGCCTTACTTACATTTTGAAGGCATATAATCTGCGTATGTTTCAGCGACGCCCATCTCTTCATCATCAACCTCTTCTTCATCTCCTCCCATCTAGAAATATTATGAATGGAGAATCTAAGTATGCATTGTCCATACTATGTATCTATCATCTAACAGTTCCATTGAAGTTTAGCTAATCTCATTGTTCTACTATAGTTTGACCATGGAACAGGTGTCCCGGTGTAACTATAGGTATACAAATAAACAAAATTGAAATGTCTGTTTGTGATGTCGAAATAACAGCTATTTTACTAAATATATATGAAAGTATATACAATACTTATAACAAAAAAAAAGATTATTATATATAGATAATCTACGAAACGGCTGGACTGATTTTGACGGGACTTTCACGGGCAGATAGCTGATGTTATAAGGAGTAGAAAAAGAATTAGGGTCCACGCGGACGATTCCGCGGGCAGCAACTAGTTTTCAATAAAATTAAAGGATATATTTATAAACGTCGCTTAAAGGTAAGAGACGTTTTAACGTTAAAAAATGTATGATAAAGCAGATTTTTATCATTATTTATCTTTAAAGCAACGTTTATAAGTAGCCCCCAAAGTATGTGTGTTTCATTGCATGAAGTATTAAATTTAACCGTTTCATAATCTCACCTTTTCCTGCTGCCACATGTTGCCCGGCTTGTTCTGTGCCCAAATGGGGCCCACCTGAGCAAACTGGCCCAGCATACCAGCGAGCGGCCCCCCCATACCCGACTGGATGATTTGATTCAAGTTCTGCATTAAGTACGAGTTCATGCCTGTCATGCCCACCATCTCCACTGTTGAGGAACAAAACGTTAGTTGATAAATAGATGGCGCTGTTTTAAGCTCTGTTGTTTTGTTGAAAGAAATATAGATGGCGTTGTTTGGTTATGAATTAAAATCGATCGTAGATAGCCAATTTTAATTACGAGGACATCAAAGTGGCTATAACCGACATTCGCAAACGATTCATGGAGTATTCCTTATCTTTAATGTAATTACTTAGTTTTTAAATAATAAATGGAACACAAATAAAAATATTTATAAATAAATTAGTTGAAGCCACTTTGAAGACTTAAACTACTTATTAAATAGAAAATAAGTATTACAATAATATGCGGTTATTAATAGTTTTGCATACCTTTATAACGCATTACTGTACACAAAAAACAACAAAATAATACGAAGAAATATTAATAATAAATTGTAAAATGCCTGGCCATTCGCTTTAAAATAATGTTGTGCAGCCTACAGGAAGATAACTACATATTAATCAACAAGACTGGCAACTACTGCCAAGTAACTTGAAAAGGAGAGAATATTTGTGCAAAAAATTGGTAAAGAGTTCCTACTACACTAAATATGTACAACAATCTGAAAATTAAAATCCGACCTTGAAACTGAGCAGGAATTAGGATGAGTTGTGCTAGATCGTGCCGGGTACGAGACGTGTCACGTCTGAGGCGCGAACGAAGCATGGCTCCATTTTTTTCATATTTAAGTTGTAATTAAACATTCGTTGCGCTCAGGAATACTATTCTGACTTAACGGATCGTCCGTTACGTCAGAGTATTCCTGAGCGTAACAAATGTTTAATTACAACTTAAAACGTTACTATCTTTATGCAGTCTGTTCGAAAAGTATCTGATGAAAATGTAAATAAATGTATCGGAAAACGTACCTGTGGATGCCAATTTGTAGTCCCGCTAACAAATTGAATACTTTGTTTGAGTATTTGAATAATTAAACCCGAAATTCTAATAATAAATTACTTTTAAAATGTTTTTGATTTGACATTTGAGGTTAATTTTATGAGCCCAATTACCGTCGATGATTTTTTAATAACAATATAATATTGTTATTCAAACAATAATTGCTAGAAAAAGAGGTGAGGTTGTGTTACTTATTCCCTTTATTCAGTGATTGCGTAAGAATTTTACCTGAGCATAATTTAGGAACCTGGGTTTGTTTACATTTTCATCAGATACTTTTGGAACCAACCATAGTGAATTTAGCTGTCACGTGTAATTTGTGAGGTACCGATGTTTTATGACAAAGACTTTTGTAACCTTCTCTGGTTCCCTAAGCATGGTCAACGAAAAAGATAATAATAGACGTCGTACGGTTTTTTAAAGAAAAAAGGTTGGGATTCAGATGTCACGTTGCGGCCCACAGTGTGGCGAAATATGTTTAGCAAGTCCTTAAAATTTTCTTTAAAAGCGTTTAACCGCTCTAAAGAGTTGGAACATTATTTGTCCAGCTTCCACTGCTAAAACTTTCACCCTCGTTTTCCTCACAAAGTTTTGTTTTTTTTCGCAATATTTCGCATTTTGTTTTCAAGTGTTTTCTGAATTATAATTAAGGCTTCTACACAAACTTTTCTTCACCTATTTGTAATGATAATTGATTTAAAAATCGGCTAAATGCATGTCACACCACGCACAATGAAGGGTTCCGTAGTTGGGATGAATTTATGGCAAGAAGAAACTTAACTTTGTAGTTGAAAAACATGTTTGGGAGAACATGTTTTTGCAACCGCAAATGTAAGTTAGTCGATTATTACTAATTAACTTGTAAAGACCTACTTAGCTGCGATAGTTTCCCGTTTAATAATAGCTGGCAGGGGGGGACACTTGACTCTAAAAAAAAATTGCACTTTAAAGCTTAATATTTCGCAAACGGATCCAAAAGACCTTTCCAACGAACCCACACGACACACCACACCATGGGATAGATGAGAAAATATGTACACTATACCAAATTACAGTCTAGTACAAAGAGTCTCTAAGCTTAGCCGCGGACACACAGACGGCCAAACAGACAGACGGATATGGCGAAACTGTAAGGGTTGTTTACTACGAAACCCTAAAAAATCAGAGAAGTAAGTGAAACTACATACAAATGAGGTCGAATCTAAAAATATAAACAGAGATGAAAAGCGGGGCAATCCTAGGCTCTATTAGCGGCCAGGCCGATGTATCATGAATAACTTAGCAAAATTGGCTCCGATCAATATCGATTGTTAGCTTGCATACTATTTACAGAAATACAAGTTCTACATTGAAATGTTAGCAGTTCGTAAAGTTCACTAAAGCTAAGAAAGAAAGTTAACTACGAATATTAAATTAAATAGGAATGCAAATATACATACACATGCTGTTTTTATATGGATTCAAAACATTGTTCAATTTTTTTTTTTAAATTTAATTTAAATTTTTAATGAAAATTAATTCATCCACAAAAAAATCAGCAGTCTATACATTGCGGGCACTAAGTCTATTCAAATCCTTGTTTCCAATTCACATTATCTCCACTTAAACGAATATCGACTTTACGAAACTGCAAATTAAGTTGCTTTCAGAATGACTTTGACTGTGAAAGTTGTAAGACAAACTGCACTTTATGTGTAGAGTAGAAGGGTTACTTTTCCGAAATAACATGAATTGGAAACTAAGTTGTGTTCGCAGTTTACACCGTACTCACTCTGAGCGAGTAGAGAAGCGGCGCTGAACGCGGCAGAGGAGCCCGCCGCGAAAGGCGACGGCGGAGCCATGGCGGGCGCTACGCAAAATCACCGGTTTAATATAATAAGCTGACCATACACAACGTTATAGGTTAAACGTCACATGTTTTTTTCTTCCATACTTCTCTATTACTTGTCATCTCTGTAATCGGTCCCTTTCTAGCCATATTAGTTCAAAGACAATATGATTTTGAAAAATATGTACAGCTCATATGTACCTTTGAATATTTTTATAATTTTTATAGCTTTTTTTCTTTTTAAAATATTTTTTTTGCTGTATGAAATAGTAAAATGTTCCAATAATGAACTCTGTTTAGGGAGTACCTCGATGATGTTCTTATTTTGTTACGTAGGTAACTTTTTATAATTTCAATTGTTTGGTATTTTAAAACTTCTGAATGCTGGCAAATCTTCACGAAAGTGTCACCTTCAAATGCAAATAGTAACCAAAGCTTTGAGATCGTCGAATTAGAGATAAAATGTTAATGTAAAATTATGAGTACTTTTGAGTACTTTTCAGAATTTATGAAACCTCGTCGGATTTGCCAAGAGGCTCCATCAATCCGTCAGATATTTATATATTCACTATCAGGACAACGAAACACAATCAGGAAGAATAACTATTGTTCGTGCTGAATATAATTTAAAAAAAAACAATATAAAATTTTTCAGAGTCATCAGATTTAGTGAAAGCCTACAATATGTTCGTCAGATTTGCCTATTAAAGACGTTTTGAGGCCCCGTACGAAGAGATGAAAAACAACGGATTATTTGTCAATTATATACTTGGCGTTCTCTCATAGCACGTTTAAGTGCTGAATATGCTTGCTAAAAACCCTCTGGGCTACCATACATATTTAAAAACCAGAATCGAATACTAAATTTAGTTTAATTCGTTCCTCGTTTAAACATTCCATCGTGTTATCCTAATAATCTACATAAAATACAGATGTTTAGGCGCCTCTGACTGGGAATACATCGTCAGATAGTGGCCTCTTATAATACTGAGATATAAGACTGTGATATCTCTTGCATGTTTAGGCTGCCATTATATGAGCCTTGATGGAGGCGCTGCTTGTCAAGGAAGATGTCAGATCCAGTACATTTCATGTTAGTTCTCCTTTTCGCCACGTTTATTTAGATGTATTTAGCACTGTTTCAGTTGTGATTAACCAATTGTGACTTTTTAATGTTTTCGTTAATGATAGGCGTTGCAATATAATTTAATCTTAGCACTGCTTAATAACGACACGTTTCTAAGAAATAATGTAATCGAGACTTTCAAACAGCGCAGTGTTTACAAAAACATAACAAATGCGATAACAGACCACACTTTTTATATGTTTTTAAATGAATTTAGAAAGTGCTTATAACCAGCACAGTTTTTTACGGGCAATAACATCCAACTCTATATCTCAATGTCGTCACATAATATTTATCAACATATTATTTCGTATCACGATAGGTTTTGTATTGCATACACGTGAATAATTTAATCAGTTCTAGATTAGGGATTGTCTAGATCCAAATAAAAGTAACTAGCAACACTTTACAGATGTGATGGCAGCGGAGTTTGACTTTGCGGTGTCAAAAAACTAACGCACCAACTTACTTTTCAAGTTTCAATGACGTCATTTGCCGGTAAATTGCGGACGCTATGTGGCGGCCACCGCTCTTTTTGGAACACGTAGCGTAACCGGATGCAGCAGAATATCAGTATTTTACATGGAGCAACTGCCTATCTGACCTACACAACCCAGTTACTGGGTAACACGGGGTATCGATATGTAATGATAATAAAATATTCATCTCGTCTCTGAAGTTTTGCTAATTGATTTATTTTGCCCTTGTATAAAGCAGAGTTAGGCACTCATTACACGGATAGAATCCAGAACGAGGTGTTCCAGCAGACATCCAAAGTTGTCGACATAGCTCACTGAATAATGAATAATTTCTATGTTTGTAAACCCACGATACAGGAAGAAATTCCTAGTGTGGGACAACGTTTAAAAAAAAAAAAAAAAATATTTATATATATATAAGCAAGTTGAAGTGGCAGTGGGCCGGCCATATTAACCGTAGAACCGATGACCGTTGGGGTAGACGAGTTCTTTGAGTAGAGCGACAAAGGTAAGGTAGGACGCCCAGGCTACGTGGAGCCACGGTGTTCGCAGGGTGGCAGGTAGCAGCTGGATGAGAGTTGCCGAGACTCGAGCTGAATGGCGTGCAATAGGAGAGGCCTATGTGCAGCAGTGGACTGCTGTAGGCGGATGATGAGGTACTCTTTACACGGATAATTTCAATCTGCTGATAAGCTGACATATGGCTAATAATTTATACTTAAAATTATATTTTGTGTTGCGTAATGTAAATTATTTAGCATACTATTATATGGAATATTTTTTTCTAACTAAACAGACAGCTGTGCTGCTGGGGTGTCTTCTTCCCAGCTAAAGCACTAGAAAGTGGTGAAGGATAGGCGTTTTGGGGGACTGCCTTATGTAATTTTGACGTTCGAAAAGTGCTGATTCTCAGCCTAGTTTGAATAAATGACTTTAGAATGTTGAAATCGCTATCCCAGATCAAACTTTTGCGATTAATTTTTGGGATCCATAAATTAACAATCCTAGAGACCGGTATCTTCGATTAGAGTGTCACGGTGTTACATTATTCTATGCGAATTACGTGTGAAGAGACATCCAAAGTATGGACGCGAGTTTATTAGTATCGTTATACCTAAAATCATCAGGTTTAAATATAACTACATCTTATATCAGTAAATAATCATTACGAGTACTAATTAGGACACTCATTTCTAGCATTATTTTCGATACTAATAAACTCGTGTTTACTATACGTACATACATGTTCTACAGTCGAAAAAAGCACTAGTAAAGTTTCAATCTTACTTCCACCTCTGCCTAGGCCGGCTAACGGGCCTATGGACAATGGTTTGGTGAGTGAGCTCGCAGATATCTTGATGGGCTTCACGTTGGTGGCCTGGCCAAACGCGTGGCCAGAGGGCGCTGTGGAGATACAAACAACAATTAGAACAAAATGCAGTTAGAGTTGCTTTTTTACCTTAAATTTATAATATAAAATCACGTCAGTAATTCTCCGAAGAGTTAGACAGAAGTGTACTTACTTATTATAGCACACCCACATTTCGCCAGTTATGTTTACGTCCCATGTAATAGGGGGCGAGTATATTGCCATGAACGGGACACAAATCCAGACTCCGGGCTGCTACTTAGAAATTCCAGATGGAAAATCCAATAACACTGCCCTACTCGGGAATCGAACCCTAGGTTTCGTGGTCAGCAGTAGCGCTTGCAACCACGAGGTTGTCCTTTACTAAGTTATTCTAATTTATTTCTTAAAGGTGTGTATAAACTTCGTCTTTAATTATTATTATTGTAACTGGTATAAGAAACCGTTTAAATAAATAAATAAAAAATTTAGTCCCCCATATGATGAGGTTGAAAACAGTAGCATAATACTCAGCGCAGACAGAGCAACCGAATCCTCGAGCAGGTTCTCTGCAATACATTTTCGAGCATGCGCGAGCACGCCACAGGGAATCACAGTCTCTTGCACGCCATTTTGAACTAGTTCTGACAAATACATAGTCTCCAATCCTCCTTTTTCCAATATCAATGAAGAAATGGGTGCATTTTGCTGCTCTGTCTGTTCTGACGATAAGTTGACTTTTGTCGGACCACTAGTTTATTGCTAAATACATTTTGGTTGCAATGGAATTGGAATTTCTCACTTTCTCATGTACGACATACGAGTTTGTGGTTCCAAGACTTGGTAATGATCACGTTAAGCCGTTGGCCCTGCGCCTGATCTCTCTCCGGTCGTGTCGGATTGCCGTCCCATCGGACTATGAAAGTGAGGGAAGTGAGACTGCACCTGTGTCTGCGCACACACTTGTGCACTGTAATATCTCCCGCGCCGGAAGCTAGTCTCCGTTGAGATTGGCCGCCATGGGCGGAATTCGGTCTGGAAGACTATTAATGATGTAAGATTCTGAATCAAGTGTTCTTGTAAATGACGTAAAACTCACCTGCGAGTGGGTTTGTGGTTGGTTTGACAGTGACGTGTGGTGTGACTGTGACTTTCTTGCTGTGTGCAGCCATGCTTGCTGCCGCTGCCAGGGTTTTGCCCCCACCTGGTAACAAATACACATTAACATAACATAACATCACGCCTATTTCCGCCAAAGGGTTAGGCAGAGGTCCACATATGGTAGTACCTACCCCCAAAATTCGCCAGTTAAGTTTAAGTCCCATGTTATAGGGGGCGAGCCTATTGCAATCAACCGGGCACAAATCTAGACTCCGGGGTGCAACTGAGAAATTCCTGATGGAAAAACCCAATAACACTTTGCCCGACCTGGGAATCGAACCCAAGACATCATGCTCAGCAGTAGCGCTTGCGACCACTAGATCAACCATATAAAATAAGAAATATGTAACCAGAAGAAACATAAAAAAATATTGAGTTGTTTGAGCTCAACTGAAAAAAACATCAACAAACTCAATACTTCTGTTAGTTCCGTAGGGGCAAATTTTGAATAAAAAATAAAAAAACTGTGTAAAACAAAGTTATTTCTGCGGTTGTAACAGAAAATATCACATACCTCAAAAAAAAAAAAAAACAACGCTAAACATTCAACGCGCTTATGTACATTGATTTTTATTCATCACTCTTTTACACGTATGTGGAGTGCCAGCCCTTACTACTTTTTTGGGTAATTTACCTACAACATTGTTTAGCACAGAATACACCGTCTTTCCAATATATAGTGCTAATAATCTTGGAGTAAAAAGTCTGTATCCCATCCGGACGGGTGGACGAACCGACCAGAGCAAAATTATGAGGGTTCCATTATTGCCATTTGGCTACGGATTCCTAAAAAGACGGGAAGCAACGTCACCAGTATATGAGAACTTTATTCACATTTCTTATTTCCATACAGTAATATTGTCAAATTAATCAAAACAGCGAAATATTTGACCATTTATTTGCGACGTTGCCCACTTTCAGAATGCACGCTCTTATGTTCATTCTATTTATTTATTATACTTAAAAAGGTCTAACATCCATACTAATCCATTATTTTAAATGCGAAAGTTACTCTGTCTGTCTGTTACCTTCCAGAACAGATTCGGATGAAATTTAGCGCACAGCTATAGACCAACGAGGACATAGGATAGTTTGTATTTGCATACAGGTAGTACGTTCTCGTGAGATCATTTCCGATCTTCAAGCAGGCAAGTTTATGAATAAATTCAATGACGCCTTGATACATAATGCACCCTTGAATGATATTCAAAATAATATATTTAAATTGATTGTAATTTAAACGTTCCTCAGATAGTTTTCATCTTGATCTGTGAAGTGTAAACCACAATTTGTTTCTTTTACGAACCAACAGTGCACTTGCCATTATTTAAAAACAATTAAAATTATTATGCTGCTTCAGGACAGTGAAATTGTATAGAAACCATTTAAAACAAAATTACCCACTTAAATTAAAATGATTAAAAAAAGAACTGACCTGGCACCTCCAAATTGTCAGGATCCTCATCATCATCAAAATCTGAATCGTCAGATGGTGTCGGTGGATTGTCCTCGTCGTCATATGTTGCCCGTTTAGACTAGAATAAAAAATAAACGAAAAAGTCAGATACACAAAAAGGCCAGTCTTAAAGGCTAGATTGTACTTAATTATTAAGAACCTGGACCGGTTAATTCAAGTTTTTTTTTTACATTTACAAAAAAATAACCTACGAATACTAATAATTGCCACCGTCTTCCGAAATTAAAGTTATTTTTCACTTTGTAGAGTTTTTTTTTAGGAAATCGGTTGTTATTTTTTTGTAAAAAGTTTTTATTTTTCACTTTTTAGTTGTGGTACAGTCAGCATCAAAAGTTGTTGACCACAATAACAGTGACAGAAACTTATCATCATATCATCCACATATACTAAGTGGGAAAAATACGTATTATTGAAGCTAACTCAAAAACTATCCAAGCAAAGTTAATAGAATTTATATGGGACCCCCTCGAGAGCAAGCCTTTTTAAAGAAAAAAAGAATTTTCAAAATCGGTCCACAATTGACGGAGAAATCAGTGGAAATACATTTAAAAAAAATACATACGCTACTAACATAGAACTTTCTCCTTTTTGGAAGTTCGGTTAAAAAACAAAGTGTTATCGCATGCACAATTAAAATTATTTGTCCATGATTTGTAATAACTTATAATAATAACACAATGGCTCTATAAATCACAAACATAGTTGCGCCCCGCTGTTTCACCCGCATTAGTCTTGATCCCATGGCCAAAACTATCCTATGTCCTATTCCAGGTCATGGTCTACCCGTGTGCCAAATTTCGCCAAAATCTGTTCAGCCGTTTTAGCGTGAAAGCGTAACAAACAAACTCACTTTCGCATTTATAATATTAAGTTAGGATTATAATATTATAATTATAAAGTTAAGATTACGCTCTCAGAAAAATTATATTCGTTATTTTTTCTGGTCACTGTGCATCAGGCAAAAATAAGCTTAATTGTTTCCAAAAATTTTATTATCTCCTCTTTACTGTATTGGCCCGAAATTCCGGGTTTTATCTCGCGAGCCACTCGGACTTCCGCAGATAAATTTGGGAGAAACCCAAATGAGCTACAGCTATAGACCCAATGCGATTTGTGACTCATCTTCGCAAATTAATAGACGCAAGAATCTTCTTCACACTGTCTATCTTAATGAAGCATTAAAATATTTTTACAAAAAAAAAAAAAAAACAATATGTTAATTTTAGATTCAGGAGTCGCTGGCGTAATTTTTTTTATATTGCCAAGCGGGATAAAAAAAAAACCTGATGTCCTAACCCAGAGCATGGCCTACTTGTGTGCCAAATTTCATCGAAATCTCTTCAGCCGTTAAGGCGAGAAAATGTGACAAACAGTTACTTTGGCATTTATAATATTAGTATGGATTAGTATAAAGTATTAAGTATAGTGAATTCGCAAAAGTTCTATTAAATTTAGTATGTTATGTACGTATACGTAAATATGTCAAGACTTTATTACTTTAATTAATAAAAAGAAAAGAGCTTTTCATGTTTAATTGTTGTGTTTTATTGTTATGTTATTCTTTAGTTGTTAAGTTATAGACTAATGAATGATGCACTTATGTTTAGTAGTACCATAACTAGTACAATAAGTACTTTTTTGTTTAATTTTAGTTGTTGTTATTGCTGTTTAAGTAGTAGAATCATAATGTACATATTTTTTTGTAATACCTATAAGAGATATAAATAATAGTTGATAGCTACACTATCGAATTAGTATCTGTACCTACAGATGGTTCTAAGAAGTAAAATAAATAGAAGTTTTATTTTTTCTTTGTTAGCCTGCCATACACTGTGCCACTGCTGAACAAAGGCCTCCCCAAAGTCCTTCCAGGTATTCTTATCTAGAGCCACCTCTATCCAAGTATAATATAATAGGAGAATATAAATGCAATGTGAAATGAAAAAATATATAATTCACAGTCACACTAACGCTCAGATAACCTTGACCAATCAAAGAATTCAAGAGCTAGGACTCGCATTTGACCTTGGCTTCTTTCTAGCCATCTCTAAAAATAGCTCAAGGTCATTTTCTTCCCGACCAACATAGTTAGTGTCTTTGGTTTATTTGTATATTTTGCCCGCGTCTTCGCCCGCGTGGAGGTCGGGAACTATCTCACGGGAGCATAATGCCAGGACAAAACGTATCCTACGGGTTAAACTATAAACTAATAACTATATAAACTAGGTTATAAACTATCTGTGTGCCAAATTGCATATAAATCAGTTCAGTCGTTTTTACGTGATTGAGTAACAAACATCCAAACACTTTCACATTAATAATATTATATATTATATAAATATTTGTAGGATTATCATAGCATGACTTGTGTTTTTGCACTAATCTGGGTATACAACTATGCAGGTAAATTCTTATTTATTTTTGGCCAATTTCCGTAAACCTGACAAAAGTACGTTACTATGTTGAGTTTGTCATTTTGCATAATAAGTTTAAAATACCATGGAAAATGTTATGTTATACATCTATAGCATAGTACAGTCAATCGCACATTTGCAGTACAAAAATTGTCCTTACTGCTACAATATACAATGTGAAACTGTTGTTACTATTGATGTGCAGTACATACTAAAGTAACTAATAAATCGTTATTATACCTTGCGTTATTGATGATTCATCTTTTGCCCGTATCACAATTTATTTGGGGTTGGTACAACATGTATTTTTATTCCATACTTCTCTATTAGTCGTCATATTGGTAGTCACTCCTTCTCTAGCTATATTATCTTCCAAACAGACCATCCATCGTCTCTTTGGTTTCCCTTACTGTTATAGCATTCCACATTCGTACTCAAAACTTTCCTCACAACAGTTTCCTTGTTTAAAACAAATGATTATGTTGTGACAACAATGACAAGAGATGTTGTTGATTGACTGGCCTATAAAACAAATGGATTTTCTTTCAGCCCTACCCCCCAGTTGGTGAAAGTCCCCTAAAACATTTAAATCTTTTGGACTGGAACTCTACTTTTTGCTTCATACAATAGGTGGCTATAATAAGTAATGGTTCTCTCTATTATTTTGACACTGATTGTTTATGGGATCAAATATATGTTTGTGAATGAAGATAAGCTTGACTAAACAATGCAGTTGATGTTATCCATAATTTCATTCTTAGTGGACACCATAGTTCATAATTGTTGGCTTCTTAAGCTCAATGAAATACTTTTTTGTATAAAATCTGTATATAAAACAGAATAATATTCATTAAAATCATCAAAGTTTAAATAGAATTGGATGCAAACATCATGTTTCCATGAAAATATATGTTTATGCATTAAATATTCAATCAATTTGAAAAACAATAATGATATTATTCTGTAAGTAATTTATAATAATATGCCTGAATTTTGCCTAATAATAAAATTTTTCTTTTCGTCAACCTTATACTGAGCTGCAAAAAAAAAAAATACATAAGGAATAGATTGAATTTCACAGAATACCTTAGCGCTAAGGTATTCTGTGAAATTCAACCTACGGGGGGATGCCCTTATTAAAACTTAAGAAACCATGAAAGTAAGTCAATTAGGAAAAATTGCCATCGTTTTAAACTTTTATGACCACATAGACAGCCACAGCCACATTGAAAACACAGTAATGCACAACAGAAATTTAAAATAACACTTATGGTGAACATGTTTTTTCAAAGACCTTGACTTTGTTTAGATAAACTGTATCTAAATGTCATCTTTTGTTTAAATTTATTCATGTTTATTTAACATTTCATTGTAACATAGCTGCACTGTTTAAATCATAGACCATTGTGAGTCATTAATTATTAATATTAGTAGTTTTAAGTCGTTATTTTTAAGGAATGAGGAAATGCAATAAGTTTGTAACCTAAATCTTATATTTAATGTAGTAATTATGTTTTAATTGTAAATTATATGTGGGTACCAATAAAAACATTAAAATATTCACATTCATTTTAAAAGTAAATATATAACATGATAAACAAATCATTTGGGTTCCTTTAAAACTATGTTTTTCTTAATTTAAATTTTATCCATTCATAATTAATTACATGAAGGTTACATTAATCAACCAAATCTTATAAAAAGGAAAACATTATCATAGACAACTTTTAAGAGTAACCAGAATAACACTAAAGTCTTGGCACAGTCTGAATTATTACATTACCTATAGTTGGCAAAAGCACCAAAATACAGTAAAAACCTTACATAACTGATAACATGGTTTTATAATGCTCTTTTTATGACTATTTTACTTTCCACCATGATAAGTAAATGCATGCATTGAGCAATTCCAAAAATTCCATCTTACAACTTTCAAATCTTAGTAAATACTCATTTATGGGAACTGTATTACGAATAGACCGTAAATATAAGCGAATAGTTCTGTTTTCAGTCTTCAAATTAAAGATACCATCGATCTCGATGCGTTAACACCGCATTGTACTAGTGTGCTAGACACAGGCACAGTGCAGTACTTCAAGACGTATTCTAACACTATACCTAGAACCTTCCAAGAAAATCAATACAGCCACACCCAGCTTGAATAATTAAGTCCCCGGGAACACGATCAAATTAGGAATATAACAAGGAAACATTAAAATAATATCACATGTGAGATCGACATCACCTTATGACAGTTTTTTTTGGTTAGAAAAATTGAAAACAAAGAAAAAAAACGAAAAAATCCTGTTTTTGTAACCTTTGTTTACATTTGAACCCTATTCCTTAGATAATCCTGGTAATTAGCATAGCCCATAAGAAGAAATATGAGGAAAACACATTTTTCAGCGAAGTAAAGTTTGTAAAAAAGTATCAAAACAAAAAACTATCATTACCATTTTTTTAGCTGAATGTGACGATTTGAAGCACTACAATATTTCAGTTATTAACGTAACCGATTCACAGTTTTATTATAACACTTCTGTTTCACACACTTATGAAATATTAGCGAGACACTTCTTATTTCACGATAATAAAAAACGCAGACGTCCGAACGGCGGTCAGTGCTTCCGCCATATTAAAAAAGCAGAGAGAAAAGAAATATTCGTTTCGTTCGGATACATGCCAGAAATTCACGAGACAACGGCAGTTCAAAAATGTATGACTGTTCAAGAAATATTTTAAAATACGCAAAATAGTAATAGCGACAGCCATATATTTTAACATATTTAAAATTAATAATACATCATCTTCCAGCCCCTGCCCCATGTTACAGCTTAGCAAAAAAGAGGGCGCCACTATCACACTTACTTAGGTTACTTCGAATGGGAAATAAATTGTTAATATAAATTTACAACAAAAACGCTGATTGTGGGTGACTCAAATGAAAACCAGCAGTTATCATCAAAGTAGTGCCTTCATCATAGGTCTGCATTCAATAAATTATTTAGTTACATTTATCATCACGTCAGACTCATTTATGTCGACCTGCTTGGGGTCGGTGCAACACGTTTAATTAAAATTAATAATTTTAAACGGGTTGCAAGAGACGTTAATTTATAATATTATTATAAATTAAAGTCTCTTTTCGTGTGTTTGACCGCGTTGTTCTTCTAAACCACAAAATTACTATAATATTTTACTTTTTATGGTGGATCCGTCTACTACGTTTTTAGGCCCAATAACAAGACCCAGGCCACAAGGATTTTTTTTCATGTTTTTTTTTTTGAAATTTTTCGTTGCCTAAACTTCAAACATCAATAATTTCATTTAAAAACAACAAAACTGGCAACATTTTATTTTTATTTTCATCTAAATTTCCTTTCAACTTTTCTGTCACTGGCGCAACTTTTAAACTTCCCCTTAAATACTCATTTCTTACTTTATCCAGTTTCGTCACTCCACACATCCATCTCAACATTCTCATCTCCGCTACATGCAATCTTTTTTCATCCGTCTTCTTCACGGCCCAACATTCCGATCCATACAGTACGACAGGCCCAGGCCTTATCACGGACTTATAGATTTTCCCCTTTAACTTGAGGGGCATCCGTGAGTCACAAGTTGTTTCTGTGACCTGTCGCCATTTTATCCATCCTGAGTTGATCCGGCGTGTTACGTCTCGGTTTACTCCGCCATCCCCTTGGACAAGCGACCCGAGGTACCGAAAGTCGGAGCAGATCGGTAAGGGCGTTCCGGCGAGAGATATGGACACAGGACTGGAAGAACCGCCAAAATCGCAAAACAAGTATTCCGTTTTGGTTCGACTTAGTCTAAGACTAAGACCAATGGTCTCCAGTCTTTCCCACCACACCTTCAATCTGCTCTGGACCTCTAAGCCACTCTCGGCAACCAGTACAATGTCATCGGCAAACAGCATACACCAGGGAGCCTCTTCCTGGATATCCGACGTAAGAGCGTCCATTATCACCAAGAAGAGGTAAGGGCTGAGTGCCGACCCTTGGTGCAAGCCGACAGCCACATTGAAGCTGCCAGTAGCGCTCACTGTAGACCGGACTTGGGTACTGCATCGACTGTACATCGCTCGAATCAACTGCACATACTTCCCTGGCACACATTTCTCCTTAATTAAGAGCCCACCACAAAACTTCACAAGTTTTTATGCGCACCTCTGTATTTCTCGCACAGCTGGCGGATTGCGAAGATGGCATCCGTTGCTCCCCGACCAAGCATAAAACCGAATTGGTTTTGCGAAATTTCACTCTCTTCTCTCAGTCGCTTTTCAATAACTTTCTCCCAAGCCTTCATACTATGTGACATTAGCTTTATTCCTCTATAGTTGTTGCACTCCAGCACATCACCTTTGTTTTTAAAACTTGCTAAAACTGCTAAAACTACAAACAAATCAAAAATAAATACCGAAAGCCCGACTTTGAACTGCGTTAAAAAAAAAACTAACAGTGATAGAGCAGTTCTAATTTTAGGAAAACATCTTTGGTTCATGCCCAATCTAACGGTATACAGTATGCACAATTTCTTTTAAAACAACTAGAATAATTCGCCAATTTTAACTGCCTGGGACTTTTTTCACCGAAAGGATTGCGAAGGAAATTTGCGAAAAGTGAAATTATTTAATATAGAACGTACCAAATTTTTGTTTAACTATTAGATTCTACAATAATTCGGGAAAAAAAATTGCCCGTTTTGTTATTTTAAATGAAATTATCGACATTTGAAATTTGAGCAACCACGAATGTCCTTTAAATTTAAAAAAATCATTAAAAAATATCCTTGTGGCCTGGGTCTTCAAACTCAAACTCAAAGCATTTATTTCAATTAAACCATTTACAGGCACTTTTGAATTGTCAAGGAATCGGTCAGTCAGATATATGAAGCTAGTTGCCCATTTCAAAGCGTAGTAGGAGTGGAGTTTCTTGCCCGTTCTTCTGCATAGCTACCTATGGAGAAGAACGGGCAAGAAACTCCACGGACACTCTTTTAAATAAATTGTTACAAAATATCGGTTACATCTTTTATTTTGAAAAGAAAAATGTAGAAAGACGCACGTTAGAATCGTCCGTAATAAAAAGATAAAAATATAACAATTAAAAAATTTAAATCAGCCAAGGCAGCTAAGAGTTGACCAGTCCCAAGTCCCAACTGACGGCGCGCGTTCGCGAACATGACGCATGGATTAGCACCATTCAGCTCAACCATTTTGAAGGGAGCTAAATGATCCAACACACGCGCCACCATCAGCGAGACATCTGAGTGAGCATGACATACTCACAACCGCCAGGGCACATTCAAGTCAATAAAAGACGTATTACCTGGTAAATGTTAGCTCTTAGTACATAGTACTCACACCTGTGCTCTGAAATTATATAATACAAAGGAAATTGATTTTATACAATGCAAAGATGGTCTTAAAATCTTCTCTTGTTATTGGACCTAAACACTTAGTAGACGGCCCCACGGATCCGCCATTTTCGTATGTTCAACCTTCTGCCGAACACCCTGTATACTGTCGAACAGGGTATTGTGGGTATTGTACATACTGCAGCATGTCGCTGTCAAGCCAACCTTTTTATTTGCCAAGAAGGCTTAACATGTTTTTCTCTTAAAATGTGGTTACGCTTGACACATTTTTGAATATTTTTTTTATCGAATGAAAAGTCGGTTTTGTTTTTTGAAGGAACGACGATTTGAAGCATTGGTGTCGTGTCAAACAGAGCGAGCGGTTGGATTATATTTTTTTCCGATTTAACACAATAATTATTTCTAACTTTTGGACCTTTTACCGCTAAATCTTTATTGTATTAACTCATTGATATACTAAAAAACCCAAGATACACATTCAGCGTCTCAAAACCGTCCGCAAGAAAAGAGCGCACAATTGAGAATTGTGCGCTCATTTCAAATAGTATCACGTCACTCGCGTCACTGAACGCACGTTAAAAATGCCGAAGTGTTGCTTCGATAATTGTAAAAATATTACGTCAAGAACGTTAAAAAAGGATGGGATATCATACTTTCGGTAAGTTAAAGAGTTTGTTGATTTGTTTATGTTGTTTTTATGACTCAATATAGGGAGCAATAGGTGATTTTGATTTAATTTGTCTTGAAATTTCACTCAACAGTCCAAGTATAATACGGCAAATTTCAATGGCCGCTTTTTCAGCGTAAGAACAATGCATTACAATCTCCTTTGAATTTAGTCGTACAATATAAATCGACCCTGTTCTTTTCAATGGAGTCGATTTTTTTTATTATGTTTTTATTATTTTTTATTATTTATATTAACTTTTGTACTTTTTTGTATTTAGACTAGAATTAAATTAATATTCTTGTATAATTTTTAACCGACTTCCAAAACGAGAAGAGGTCATCAATTCGAAGATTTTTTATGTTTGTATATTGATTTCCTACTTATTTTATGGGCCCAACTGAGTAATTCTTTTTATGGTCTTTGTAAGAATAGTCTTTGGTTGTGCCTATACAAACATTATTATGACCTGATGATGAACATAAGAGCTACATAACGGAACTCTTCATAGAACAATAATTGCAAATCTTTGATAACAACGAATTTTGTTCAGTATACATAAACGTGTTGTTGATAAGTGTGTGTGTTGTGTTGTTGTTGTTGATAACCAAGGCCTATTTGTGTTCCTTAGTTTTAAAATATACGTTAAATTTAAATATATTTTCTAGTATTGATACACATTCCCTTCAACAACCTGCTTTATTCAATCACAAAATTTCTCTTATAAAAGCTATTGTAGAAAAGTTTATAGATGTTCGTTTACATTATATCGCAAAAAAGACAACAGAAAGGCTGAAATCTAATTCAAAAAGACAACTCTACAATAAGCTAAACTTATTTCAAGGAAATTAATGTGTTGTCTACTGTGTTAAAGGAATAAATACTGAAATTTGCATTTATGAGTTTTATTTTATTTCTTTGAATAATTTTGTAATAAATACGACCATTACAGAATCATTCATAATCCACATTCTCAATATTCACATAAATAAAATAAATAATAGTATTTATTTTATTTAACATGTTTAATGTTTTGTCGTAAGATAAAACATTAAACATGTATAAGTAGGTACAGTATTATGATAATTATAAGTTTTAACCTAATTAGTTATTTAGTTTCGATAACAACAATACCTATTATTATAAAAGTATAAATATGTATTTGGAACACACATTTATATACATTTTAAAAACTCTTAAAATACTAAGCAAATGCATAAAAAAATTAAAGTATAAAAATATATTCGACTCCATCCATGCCGTGTTCTACCGGCAAACTTCTGTCATAAAATTTTATTGCTTTATAAACATTGCTTTGTAAAAACAACTTTAAAACATGCGCGTAAGGTTGAATTTCCAAACAAGTATGTTTATATCATGACAGTTTGTTCATTGACATTGGGGACAGTTTTGAGTATTAATTTTGTTCGAGACTGTGCATCTTGGGTTTTTATATATCAATGTATTAACTTCATAAAGTCTCATCTGTGTTTTTTTTTTTAATAACCAGGAAGATCTATCTATATTGGTTTCGTGAGTATTCCAGTTTGTAATCCACCCCCCAAGTAATATTGCCTTTCTAACCGGGTCTTAAATAGTATTTTCTGGATCCGTACAGAAAAGGCCTCGTTGAGGCCCCTGGCTTACCCGTCCCCGGCCGTGGCTGTTGCCAGGGAGGTGCGCAGTCCGCCAGCCATATCAATCCGAGCGTGGCTCTAATACCGCGTCTCCGCGTGGTGTCTCCAGCAACGTGATTCCAATACCGCGTCTCCGCGTGGTGTCTCCAGCCAACTGGAAGTCGCTGCGTCGACGACGAGTCGGACGCTGTCGCCAAACACTGCAGGCAACACCATCGGCATCCTCGTTTGCCAACCATACTAATTTTTTAAATCGCGTTGTAATTTTTTACCGATAACTTTAAATTGACCATTAATAAGTCCTAATTTAAATAGTGTGTAAGCCTGTGTATCTTAACACAACGGTTCTTCGTGTTAAATATCCGTAACGCAAACGAGCTTCCAGCTCTGGCCAGTGCTAGAACCCCTCGCCCAGCGAAAGTTCTAGTAAAATACCTTACCCGAAGAACCTTGCGTTCTATAGAATACCTTTTTTATTCTTAAACATCTACGACAACCACCAAAATAATATTTTTTTTTACATCTGAATTTTAATTTTGTTTTTTTTTATTTATCAAACCAATTTAATTATACTGTGTGACTTCAAATCTTTGTGTTTCATTATTCGTTCTTCACTATCCTGGGTTCGATCCCCAGTGATTTTTTAAATTTAATATAGCGTTATATCATACTTATCGCTATAATACCCTGACGGTATTATGTTCTATGATCCACGAGCGCGCGACACGCGTGCGGATGTCGCACGGAATGATTTATCATAAACGCTATTTTCTACTATTTCAGTTGTTTGAATTCATTAATCAATTAATAAATGCAATGCACACTGCCCTATCTGCGCTGGCCTGAAAAGGTTAACCGGATAGTTAGATTGACAAAATGGCAGCGTTGGTTTTTTTTGGTCACTTAGCCCACTTTCACATGGACGTAAAAATGTCGCAGCGGGACTTTATCGCGCACTGGTTTTTCAACTGTCGTCGCAGCGTCTTTCCATTCTATACAAGGCCAGAACGCAAGGGTGTGAAACTAATCGCGTATAGATTGGAAATCACTTTTTTACTAAAGTCTTCCAATCTATACAAGAGAAGTACGCGCTTAGTAGCAAATCACCAGATTCTCAACTCACCAGATTCTCAACTAACCAGATTCGCAACTCACCAGATTCGCAACTCACCAGATTCGCAACTCATCAGATAATGTACTATCGAACAAAGAAATTATACAACTTTCAAATTAATATAATAGCCCGGGGAAGTTACGCCGAATTTTAGGCTAACTTTGCATTAGCGATTTTTTTCATTTAACGTGTAGGGTATGGACAAGGGAGTATGTTAAACTGTATACCGCGAAAAGTTTACACCCGCGTGTACGTTTTTTTTTAAGAAAACATCTAACTTCAATTTTACGTAGTAGGTAAAAATATTAACAGACATGTTTGTATGGAGTGTTTGTCGAAGAGATTAGGTATCACAAGTAGGTAAAAAAAATACATTTTCATCCACAGATATTAACGTAAAAATAAAAAAGTTTTTTTTTTTTTGTACTTCAAGGAAAAATATTAACAGCAGTTTTTTTGCATTAAATTACGTAATTAAATATTTTAATACGCTATTTAACAAAATTAAACATATTGTACTAGCGCAAGATATTAATAAAAGTTTTTTTGCAATAACGGTTCAGGCAAAAATGTAACAGAGTTAAATTTGGTCTAACTTTTATATAAAGGCTCTATCTGCTGTTAATATTTTTGCTTGAAGTACAATTAAATAAAATCGTAATTTTATTTTTATTTAAATTTCCGTGGAGGTAAATGTTAAATTCTGAAATAATATAATATATATAATATAATGACATGTATATATATAATATAAGAAGTATTGTGACACTGACGTACCCTTCGATCAATAATGCACTAGATTCCCGGTAAGCGCTTCAAAAACGGAACGAAAAATAAGAGCACAGATTGGGTTGTGGTCTTATTTCAAATTAGTATGGTCCAATCATAGCCAACGTTAAGACGTCAAAATGCCGCAGTACGCGTTCAAAAAAATTGTAAATAACCACCGTAACACCAAGATTTTGGAAAGAATATTTTTTTTTCGGTAAGTTTATTATCAGTAAGTGTTTTTCATAAAATAAAAACAGAATTAAATAGTAAATATAAATCAATTACCAAATATTATGATTGTTTGACCAATGTTTGTGACAACTACCAACTATTGTAACAAACATCGACTGTTCTGGAACAGGGAATGCATGGTGTAGTATTGTTATTTTATATTTTATTATTTTATAAAGAAAGAGGAAAAGAAATATATAAGCCTTGTAAAAATTCGACAATTTGTTCGATTCATTTTAATAGATTGGACATAACTGGAAACACGCAAAGGCGTAGATTACTAAAAACAGTAAAACAGTAACAATAAGTATTTTTGAACTATAAAAATTACTTTTTATTTTCAAGCGACATGACAAATTTGTTTCTCCGTCGACAGAAAGATTTAATTTAGCCATTGTAATTAAAAATTTGTTTCTCCGACGACAGAAAGATTTAATTTTGCCATTGTAATTAAATTTAATGTTGGGTATCATGATACAAAAATATGATAATATAATAAAATAATATATGATATGATATTTAATATAATATATGAGGGGTATAAAAGCAAAAATGCCACTGTCCAAAAACAATATTTAGCCAAAATTAAGGAAAATGTCTCTGGCCTATATGGATAGAGTAAACTAAAATAAATATTTTTTTAATTCTGAATTTTAAATAAACAAATATTAATAATAAGGAAACTATATTGATATACGACAAGGTTAGCTAATAACTAAAAATTTCGACTGGACAGTGTCAATTTTGCATCTCAATGATGGACAGTAGCAGATTTGCACCTAAAGTTCTGGACAGTGGCACATTTGACGTCAAAAAGAGCAACGACTTCCCTACAAAAAGAATTCGACGCCATCTTAGAAACGACATGGCCGACGTCTTATGATTGGTCCGTTTGGACAATGGCGCTTTTGCATTTGATTGGTGAAGGACAGTGTCAATTTTTGCTTCTCACTCCAAACTTCAAACTTAATTTTCTACGGGACAGTGGGAACATTGCTTCTGAACTAGTAAATACACCAAAATGATTTCAATAAAACCTAATAGATGGCATTCATAGTTCAATTTGGACGAAAATGGACAGTGGCGTTTTTGCTTTTATACCCCTCATATGATATATGAGTATATAATTTATTTTTTCTGTTTTTCATAGATAAAAATATAGACACATTTCGACTCCACTCATTCCTTGTCCAAGCGGCGAGCCTCTGTCATAATTTTTTATTGCTTTTATTAGCACTTTGTAATTCGAACTTTAAAACAAGCGTGTAAGGTTGAATTTGTTTTGATGTATGTTTGACTTTATTGTTTTTTGTACATAGCTTTGTGAATACAACTTTAAGCATTGCATTTAAGGTTGAATTTACATTAAGGTATATTTATTTAACTAGAATTACGTAAACACAATTGGCGACAGTTTTAAGAGAACTTTTGTATGGGATATTGTATCTAGTGCATTATTGATCGAAGGACGTACCTATTATATTTTCTAAAAGTTTAGTTTGCGAGTGGTTTGCGATCTTTGCTTAAATAGTTATCGATATTTGCGATTCAAAATTAACATGGCTGAGATCGGTGTAAAATTTATAAAGAGTCAAAGAGGTAACATGGTTTTATTGTATGAGGGCTATAAGTATAATTTCAATGTAAAAAACAAATCGGGAACCACTAATTGGAGATGTTGCAATAAAAAAGAATGCAATACCTCAATTACCTTGAACGCTAATAATACCATTGTAAGAGAAGGAAGACATTTGTGTACCCCAGACCAGATCCGAAATTTAGTTGATGCTGCAATGGACGAATGCAAGAATGCAGTATGTGTCAATTTAAATACTGTGCCAAAAATATTCGAAGAACATTTTTATAACAATGTGGCTAATAATGAAATGGCTGTGCATGAGATTCCTCCGTTTCTTTCTAAGAAGGATACTTTATATAGGGCACGAGCAAAATATTTGAAAGTAGGTCGTGGTGTGATATCTAATACTAAGGATGTAAAATTACCGGAGCACATTGTTAAAGATTTCTTTTTATTTGACGACGGCGATGAAAATAAAATAATTATTTTTAGTACTCAATTGGCAAAACAAAAGTTGAAAACTGTTACTACATGCTACGGGGATGGCACTTTCCGAGCGGCACCTAAGCCGTTCTATCAAATTTATACAGTACATGCGGACTTATCACACAATGAAAATGCTGTTGGTTTTGTGCCTCTAGTTTACGCATTTCTTCCTGACAAATGCCAAAATACATACTATCGTTTTTTTCGGGTACTAAAGGAACAATTTGGCATGAACATAAAAACATACAAATGTGATTATGAAATTGCAGCGATGCAAGCGGTGAAAGAAGTGTTTTCTGATGCATTAGTAAAGGGATGCTATTATCATTTTCAGAATGCCAATTGGAGAATGAGCAAAAAAATTGGTTTGAGCGATACTCGCGAAGGTAAAAAAATTACGCATCTTTGCACTTTATTACCTTTACTACCACCATTAATAATTCCTGAAGCATATTTAGGCATTTGTGAAATAGCACCACAAACTGAATCTTTTATGAAATTCAAGAACTATTTTGATAATCAATGGATCATAAAAGTAACCAGTGAAGTTTTTAGTTGTTATGGAGAAAAGAATAGGACCACTAACGCCATCGAAGGGTGGCATAGACGCTTAAACACAAAAATAACAACTAAACCATCATTGTTTAAATGTATTTTAATTTTGAAAAAAGAAGCAAATGTCCAAGATATCAAAATTAAAGAAACCGCTTTGCATTTTAAGGAAAACCAAAGAAGTATTAAATTATTACAAAAAGATGAAAGAATTAAGAACATTATTTCGGATTGCTTAAATAGTAAAATTAGTGTAAGTGATTGTATGACGCATATAGCTACTTTGAGTTACCATACCTTCTGAATCATTATTATTATAGTTATAAAATCCGAGACCCTTCATGTTGGTGGTCGAACTAAAGGTATCCAATTGACGTCGCGAATATAATAGAATGTCCGTATTATTTTGGTTTTGTTTCGTTTTTTTTTTTGTGAATAAAGTATTCTTTTGTTTCTGGCAGCTCTGCTTCTGGCATTTTGTGGCAGAATAATTCAGTGTAGTTAACTTATTTCACCTGGGTTAAAAATAACTTAGTGCATTAATCCAGGTTTACTTTTAGTATAGGTACTTAATGCACCTAGGTGAATAATATTTACGAAAAGTATTGTTAATGCACCTAGGTGAAAGAAGTAAACTACATAATATATTAAGAATTCCGTATTATTTCGGTTTTGTTTCGGATTACCT
Source organism: Agrochola macilenta (assembly GCA_916701695.1). Lineage (NCBI taxonomy): Eukaryota > Metazoa > Arthropoda > Insecta > Lepidoptera > Noctuidae > Agrochola > Agrochola macilenta. The sequence continues at coordinate 18,795,922 of OU753573.1, read as the reverse complement.
ACTTATTATTTTATGTGATTTTGTGTTTCATTGTACATTTGGTGAGTTGCGAATCTGGTGAGTTGTGAATCTGGTTAGTTGAGAATCTGGTGAGTTGAGAATCTGGTGACTTGCTACTAAGCGGAAGTACGCAAATACTCGCGTATACTTCGTAGTGACCTAATTAACTGACTTATTCCAAAATATACAGTGCCCGTACGCATACGGACTAATCTCGTAGATTGCGACAAATTGTGAACAGGTAGGCAACTCGTTTGCGACGTAATGCACCTTGCGCTAAATAGCCTGCCTGGCTGCGAGCAACTTGGAAGTAGCGCTCGCCGGCCGCTGCCGCGGCACCGCTCACTTCGCTAGCTCGTCTCGCGCGCGGTTGACACAGTTCAGTTTTTATATTTTTTTACTATTTATGTTAAAACTCATGTCAAGCATATGTGATGTAGTATAGTATAGTATAGGAACCAGGACGCGCGTCCACGTTACAAACTATACACGAGCATGTCGAGCAGTACGCAAAATTCGTGTATACATTGTAATCACAGATTAAAAAATATCATTACAATGTATACGCGAGCAGTTTCCTATGGTTGCGTTCTGGCCTTGTATAGTTTGGAAATACGCGTCGTTGGACGCATTCTATTCCCCTCCCTACCCGCTCAATTCTGTGCAAAGTTGTTTGCCATCTTCGATAATTTAAAAAATGGCTAAATATTAATTCGAATCTATAATTAAAAAACAAAGTCGGGTTAGTTACACCATAAAACTCTGCCGGGAATAGCATAATAATAATTATTATTAAAACATCGGAAAAATAAACAAAAAAAAAATTATGAAGAAACATTTTTTTGATGATATCTCGGAAGATAGGTAGGTATGGAGGGTAGGTAGGTATGTAGGTAAGTATGTAGGTAGGTGCGCCGTAGATGAGTACTTAGGGCTACTCGTGCGAAGCTGGGCCGAGTAATGCTAGTATTTGAATAAATAAAACTTCAAATATTCATAGGATCACTTTGATCGTTTATTGGAAACGAAATAAAATAAGTATCAATATGAAACTAATTTTAAAATAAATTATGCCAATTTTTAAGCGAAAAAAAAAAACTGAATATCACAGGATGGACAATACTTTTGATAGCCACGCCTTCACGCTAGCCACTATCGGGATACAAATGCGATAGTTTAGCGTGCTTAGTCTAAAAAAGTACAAAAAAAAAAAACTTTCATAGTGGCTTGGGTGAATTAACTTGTGTTTATTGATTTTATTAATATGATGATGTGCTATATTAAAGGTATATTTACATTGATCTAGTATACACACATAAAATGAATTGATCGCCATTTCTTTCATTTCGACATTTTACCCACGTTCATTGCGTTATTAACGTTGTTGAGCAGACGAATTTATTACACCTATGAAGCAATGGATTAGAAATATCCTTCAAAACTCTCGGATTATCATTGAAATCCAGTACCCAGCGCTGCATTGGACCAGAGTAGATGCAGTTTTACCATACTGAGTTCGCAATTCAATTACCAAACATGTAAACAAACACGAGTTTTAGTGGGAGGAAAATTAAACGGTAATGCGTAGAGATAGGGTTCAGTTTGCGCTACAACTTCTTATTTTTTTATTTCACCAGTTTGGCTAAAATTAACTTTATTTACACTTGCATAAAATTTATATTTGTCTAAGTGGAAATTTCGTGTTTGTTTACATGTTTGGCAAAAAAATTGCGAACGCAGATTAGATTCAACCGCTGTATTGAAATTATTGGATCAATGTAAATCATCCTTGGCATTCCTTACATTGACATAAACATCATAATATTCATCAAGAAATAACCACCAGTAAGTAAAATAAAGTAAGTAAATTTTTCATAAAAGCATCAAGACAAGTTTCTTCTTAATTTACAAAATCCTACACTAGATAACAGACTAGCGAATAATTTACAAACATTCGTGTTAGAGACGCTCTTTAGAAGCGTAGCCAAGGTATTTAGACGGCTCACAACACCGTATTAAACCGGACACATACTGCTGGATTAACGATAAGGGCGTCGACACACGGACACTGTTTTTGTAATGAGTATTTATATTAATTATTTGCAGCGATTCAGTCGCTAACCGTATATGTTTACAGGGCTTGGGTCGCACTGCGAAAATCGCCGCATGATCAGAACGCAGAGCATCGCGGTTTTCACTGCACGGTAAAATAGAGTCGAAAAAGAAAAACATGTTCCCCATGATTTTGTTGATAACACACTGAGAAGAGACAGAATTGTGTGGAAAAAGGAGAGGAAGGCCTTGGCCAAGAAGTGGGACAATACAGGCCAGTTAGATTAAATTAGATTAGATTAGACACGGGGAAAAAAGATTATAGCTAAAATAAATGAACCCTTGTCGCCTACGCCCATATATATAATTAAAACATAATGTACATTTCATACCAACAATGAAAATTTCAGGAGATACCTTTTATTTTTATTTTTTTGAGGACTGACGAGTGTTGTGTAGTGCAACAAGGATCTTTTGGCGCCTGAATGACATTGACAGGGTTGTTGGTAAACATTTGTGAAATCGTCACAAACATTTTATTGAATAAACAAGATGGCGGCGTTAGTTCCAATTTTCACCACGTGCCAAAAGATTCTTGTAGCGTTGGGCTATTCCGTTTATCAACCCCAAAAATCCTCGATACTCGGAAACGTATGTCCGAGAATTCACCCTATGCCTAGTTGGATAAACGGAATTAAAGAAAGGCTTAGGGTGAATTCTCCGAGTATCGAGGATTTTTTGGGGTCGATAAACGGAATAACCCGTAGCGTTGTGTGTATAAAGCATAACCAATCTTAAGAACGCAAGATCCAGGATTCATCGACTACAAATTAGTGGATTGTTTACTTATACGTAAACAAAAATCAATTCATTGCCTTTACACTAAAGTCTATAATTCTTCATACGGTTTGGAACTTCTGTCTCGTGTTAAAACTTGAACCTATGCTAATCAGAATGCACAAGAAGTTTTAAAAGGAAGAACAGATAACAGAAGATTCCCTCCGCCATAGATAATTTATATCTATACATATAATAAATTGTAGTCACTTTTCGTGTCTGCCTGTGTGACCGCAGGAAAACTCCGCAACGGATTTTCATGCGGTTTTCAACATCAATCAAATTATCAAGTCGTAAAAATCGTGCGAAGAAGGGTCGGGTCGCTAGTATATTAATAAACAGACCTCTGCAAAGGTCTGTCACAACTAAGACAGGCTTCAAAAACGGTTAAGGAAAACATCATCGGGAAATAATAAATAATTCGTTAGTTAGTCACTAACCACACGAAAAAGAAGAACTAAGAACTATATCAAAACCCCAGCTGTACAATGTTCTTGGGCCAGATAAAAACTCTCGCGTTTATTCCTTTATTACTATGCGTTTGCACCAGAAAACATTCAACATATACTTGATGTTTCAAAACATGAAACAAATCTCATAACTTGTTTGGTCGAATTTGCGTTCGCACTGCACGAAACATGAGTTAGGCTGGTTTCACAGTTGTACGGGCTCCCTCCCGGAACGGAGACTCACGTGAGGCGCTGAGCATTGTTTCACAGCGACACGGTCCGTACGCGACCCGCTCCGGGTAGTGCCCGTACAACGTATTGTACTACTCCCTCGTTTCAGATCACTGCGGGCGCTACCCGTACGGGTCTACCGTATACGGACGGCCCGTACGGGTCTCCCGGACAGCTGTGAAACCAGCTTAAGTTTTAAGACAAATCTCAAGATTTGTTGTTAGCTGCGTTCTTTAAACATATTCAATAGACAAGTTTTTTACAGAGATATGTCACGTTGCGTTGGCGTTCGCACTGTTGTTTGTTTATGTCTATTGTACTGTTAGTGTTTATTTGTCTATTGCTTGTGATTTTAATCTTTTATGGGAATGCGTTCTTGACACCATCAGTAGTATGAAACGAATGAATATGTTTTTTGCGAATTTGATTCTAATATTACTAGAAATTGTCTGACTGACAGGTTTTCAGGAATGCGTTCTCTCGACGGGCGGACTGTACGACGAGAAACATCGAAACATGTAGTGGGCAACATTTTGTAACTGTGCGTTTGCACTGGCGAAACATTCACAACAAAACATGTTGAAATCTCTAGTTCCTGTCAAATATTGTATTGAAAATACAGTCAGTGCAAACGCACAGTAAGATTCATATAGAAACATTTTGTTAAAGAAATTGGTTTGTAAAACATGTCAAAAGATATGAATGGGCAAATAAGTTTCGGGTCAACAACTTATGCGAGTCAATACATTGACAGGAAACAAAGATTTCAACTTTTTCTTTTGTGAACGCCAGTGAGATCACACAGTAATATCGGGTTCACGCGGTTCGATTTTAGTTGAACAACCACCAATTCGGAAGCGATTTGAACCGCCTGAACAGACTTTGAATTTGAAATTAAAAATATTTTTTGTTGGACAACAAAAGTTATCCACTACATAGCACACAACAAAAGATGTTCAACTAAAATCGAACCGTGTGAACCCGGTATTAGATGTATGCCTTCATCATCAAGTTCTCATCAACCACAAATTCTGTCCCTACCCTACCCCTAGCTCACTTAAGAACATTCACGACTACCGTACGTTTAACTATTTTGAACATCATCACGAATTCTATATGAGCGTACATTCTGGGCAAGGTCGCATATAGATGTCAAATATTTCGCATTAATTTGGCAATATTACTGTATGGAAATATGTTTACGCTCTTAAACAGGCTGTTAAGTTTGGCGGAAGCAATATTCAATAATTGTTTTCGATTTTTAGAAGATGCCAAGCTTTTAACTGCCACTAAGTTGAAAACTAAGGTCGAACAGTTCTTACAAACTAAATTGATTATTATCTAGAAATGCCAACTGGCGATGCAATTTCATTGTCATTTGTTGAGGAGAGCCAGCAAACTACAAAGCGTACAATACGGCCGATGAATGATGGCCGGTCTGAACATAGGCTCTGCGAACTTTCGGGTCACCATTTTTGGTTCCTAAAAAATTTTTTGTTGCACAGCCTTCTGCGCATAGTTCGGACCGGCCATGGTACAGTCAGCATCAAAAGTTGTTGACCACATTTAGATTTTCAAAATCGTTGTATAGTGAAGTGCTATTATTGAATACGGTGTACAACGATTTTGAAAATCTAAATGTGGTCATCAACTTTTGATGCTGACTGTACCAGTACAACTGTACAATACGGTCGATATAATTTGGCAGGTCTGAACATAGGCTCTGCGAACTTTCGTGCATGTTCACTCAAGCACACTCGCCTCTTGTCACAATTTTTGGTTCCTAAAATTTTTTTTTGTACAGCCTTCTGCGCAAAGTTCGGACCGGCCATGATACTAGTACAATACGGCCGATATACCTTGGCAGGTCTGAACATAGGCTCTGCGAACTTTCGCGCATTTTCACTCATTTACGAGTACACTCGCCTATTTGGTTCCTAAAAAAAATGTTATTGCACAGCCTTCTGCGCAAACTTCGGACCGGCCATGGTACCAGTACAATACGGTCGATATAACTTGGCAGGTCTGAACATAGGCTCTGCGAACTTTCGCGCATGTTCACCCACGCACACTCGCCTCTTGTCACCATTTTTGGTTACTAAAAAAAAATTTTTGCACAATCTTCTACGCTAAGTTCGGACCGACCATGATTCATCGGCTGGGTTAGCATGGCTGAGGGGCCTCAAAAGCATTTTTAAATCGAGTCGCAGTTATTTGCAAGTTTAAACTTAACTTATCAAAGGACGAAAAATACATTGATCATTCATTTAATTAAACACTCCGGAATGAAAATAGCTTTTGTAAAAGTTTAGGATTTTACAAAAACATTTTCCGCAATATAAAAATCTTTTTCTTAACTATTTTTATCCATCAAATTTAATTTATTTAAAAAAAAGGAATGGTATTGGTAAAAATGCATGCAAAAGCATACTCCTAACTCGACTAGGATGAGAGTGAATCCACAAGCTCACTTTAGTAAATTATTAGTCTCTTTAATAACATTAATTACCAGTTACCACCATATTATAATCTTACAAATATTCTTCTTTGTTTACAACCAAATTCTGATTTGTTAAGTTTTGTACTGAGCCAATATAACCACAATGCTGAACACAATATATCAATTAGTAATGTATTGGAAGTAGCATTAACTATTTACAAAACTTATAACAACCAGGCAACAAACTTTCACACAATAATAGCCTAGACTTTGTTTAAACATTATCAAAATGTTGTAAAATATAGCTTTTCTCGATCCTCAATGCATACAAAATGTCTTATTTTCATCTACAACATACCTTAAAACTTTTTTTTTTTGTCTAAAATCTTCCAAAATCTTTGTACTCAATCGTCGACCTCTAACTCAAGCTCGATGTCCGCAAGGCTGATTTTCCGGAGAGTGTTGATGACCATGTATCTCGAGAACAAGACGTACAGGTATCGGAACCACACCATTTGGGAGCGATGGCGTTTCATCGCGCGGACTACGCGCCGGCTCTCGGTCCAGCGGAGGAAATATCTGGAGCGGAGAAAAACAATTTTGGAACAAGAGACATCAAAAATGTAGACGGCGCATTATCGAGGTGAAGATTTTGAATGACAGCGGATTAGAAAGTTTGATCAGACCCGTCTCGACTCGAAAAAAACGGCAGATTATGATAGTTGTCGATGATAGATGAACGGCGGATTAGCGAGAGAGTGCGACCTCTGAGTTTGTTTAGGTCTTTTCCAGAGTAGTCAGATAGGAAACGCCGAACTCATCTGGCTTATTTTTAATATGACGTGTAAAAGTGATTCCAATATCCTATTTACAGAATAAACAATTTCAGTACAGTGTGTACCACTAAAGATGAGACTTGTCACTCCACATGATTTGCCTTGTTGCGCAGTAAACGATTTATAGGTTTCTTTAGCGGTATGAGGTCTGCGCCGGGGCGTCATCGAGGAGGCAGAAAGAGCGCGGGAGGAGGAGGCGCGGTCAAGTCTCATCTTTCGTGGCGCGTATTGTAATTGTATTATTTGCACCAAACAATATCTATAATAGCCCAAGCGTAGCCCAACAACAAAACAATTTAAAATATTTAACCTTTTAGAAGAAAGTAGAAAACTTAGTGGCAGGTCTAAGAATCCAATGTACTTTCTGAATAAATTGACTGAATCCAACGTGTATACCGCACATCCTGGAAGAAGAAAATACAACAGTTAAATTAATATTATTGGATGAAAATTAGCAACTACTAGATAACTCATTAAACCTACAGGCACACATTGATCCTTTCTAATATTATAAATACAAAAGTAATTCAGTTTGTTTGTGTGATACATCTTCACACTTTAACAGCTGAACCGATCATGATGAAATGTGGTACACAGGTACCATGACTGCAAGAAATTTAATTTCTTGTTATTCATAATAAAAAATAAAAACTTTATTATACTTACTTTCAGGCATTAATTTCTCAACAAACATATAAGCAACCGCATAGAACACGGCTGAGTGATTAGCGTGAGCCGATACGCCTCCCCTATCAAACGTAACAAGGGTATCAATATCTATGGCTTCTAAGTGATGGTTTATTAATTTAGCTAACACCGGTACAGGCCACTGATCCTTTGGGTCATCCCTTAGCCTGTCGTCCATTATTATACAAATATTCTGGTTTGGTACACCAAGCTCTAGACATGCGTCCCATAATTCTTTCCGTCTTATGCAACCTTTTCCTTCATAGTTACCTGGAAATTAAAATATGAGGTTGATGTTGAATGGTTTTCTGAACATATGTTATTAGCAATTGGCAATTAAGTAGAATTTATGTAATCGACGACCACCTGATTAACATTTTGACCTTTGTAAGTAAACATGAAAGGAGCAATTTATTTCAAAGATCAAATAATGTCACATACCATTAGATAAGCACAGTACATGTACGTCAGCACCCTGCTCGCACAAACGGAAGATCGTGGGCCCAAAAAACATGCATTCATCATCCGGGTGCGCTATGACCATCAAGACCCGCTTGGCGCCTAAAGCACCGCGCGTTCGCGTCGGCAGCCGCCGCGCATATCGCCGGTACACCACACAGCACACCAAGAAGTACCCCAACAGCCATAAGCTTATATAGAGGGTGAAATTTCTAAAATACAACAACAATTCCGCGAGGAACTTCACGTAAAAATTGTAGAAAAATTCTATGTCATATGACGAGTCATTAAGTAACATTTCTGACTAGAACTAAGGGAACTATTGGTCAACACAATAAATAAAGATGTTTGTCATGTATTTTAGAGTAGTTGTTAGCATTAAATCCTATTTTTATTATGAATTTTGAAAAATCTAAATTGTACTTTCTAATAACGTCATTGTGACGTTTAAACTAGTGTTGCCTTTGCCTTGCCTGTTGACTTGACTTGACTGTTGACTTGACTTGACTGTTGAGCACAGACTATACAGAGACTGTTGAGGAGGGAGTAAACTTTCAGAACCCGACGCCAAGCGAATACAACAATATTGAGTGAATAATATTATTCTGTAATATGGTGAATAATGTTCTATTTTATTCTATTTTTCCTCATGGCAATGGTGCCGATGTCGACAATTCTGCCAATGTCAATGTGTGGAGAAAACGTGCGGAGGGAAACAATTTTATTTTTTTGTGATGGAAGCTAATACGAGTAATACCATGTAAAATTGAGTTTTAATTGTAATTAGTGTATTAGTAATTGCGAAACTTGTTGACGGGTATTATTAGTAATGTTGAACGAATCCTTTAGAAAAAAAACCAACGTGACAGTGACAGTATTACTTGTCAAAAGTCAAATTTGTTGGTATTTTTTTAGACTGTTTTTCTGTCTTTGACGTCTTTCTTCGCAAAAATATTATACGAGTATTCTGAGTTATTGAATTCGTAATATCCCGTGTGCTATTCAAGATGATACAGCCTGACTACCCATCAGCCTTAGGCTTGCTGGCCCATTTAAACTCCGACGAGCTGAAAGAAATGTTAAATGACGACACTAAATTCGATACCGTGCTCAAAGATGTGAAACAGGTAAAACAATGTAATTATTTTTTGTAGTAGCTTGTAGTTCACATTGAATTGTACATGCATTCAAGCTGTATGAAAGGTTTACTTAACAATCCTCTGATATCGTTTTTCTTTGCGTACATACTGCTGATAATGTTGCCCAGAAGATGAGTCATTGTTTTAATTAAATAAACATGCTATCTTAAGTGCCCCACACATTGATTGCTGATAAAACAGCTCTTCGCAATAATTTCATCATCATCGTCGTATTTGAAAAGAGACAATTACATAAAGCAGTATAATAAAAAATAAAAAAAGTAGTATGATAAAAAGAACTAAAACAGTAGCTTATCTAACGTATTATTTTGTAGTAGGTAGTGGTGTGTTTATTTGAACAATAGGTATCTATTGTTCAAATAAACACAAGAGTAAGAATAGGGTTATGATGCAGTACTTCTTGCAAGAACTTGTTGCCTCTGTTGTCTGCCCAGCACAAGTAGCATGTAAACAATAGAAATAGGTTTTGTCGACGGAAGAATAGACAAAATGACAGATTGTAAATCTCTCTCTGTGCAGCTGTGTAGATACATACTGACATGGCTGAATTGATTGTTAGGTTATAACAAATTTCACTCTTTCACAGCTCATAAGTCAAGTATAATAGTTAAACGATCACCATGAATAATGCATGATTCACAGAAAGGAAAAAAAACTTAAGAGTGTTTATTCTGAAAGTGGGCAACGTCGCAAATAGATGTCAAATATTTTGTTGTTTTGATTAATTTGGCAATATTACTGTATGTAAATAAGAAATGTGGCTAACTAGGGAACTAGAATATTGATTATGAAATGCAATAATTTATATTGTAACACCGAATATTTAGTTTTAGATGTAAAAAAAGGATTTGGAAACTTTCCAAATCCCTTTTTTACACCTAAAACCGGTACAACATCAAATTCAATGTTATAATTGCAATTCATTATTAATATTCTAGTTCCCTAGTTAGCCACATTACTTATTTCCATACAGTAATATTGGGCAAATTATTCAAAACAGGTAAATTTTTGACACCTATTTGCGACGTTGCCAACTTTCAGAATAAACGCTCTTAAATGTTGGATAAAAATAAATAAGTTTCTGATAAGTTAAGTAGTTAGTGTTAAGTTTTTAATAAGTAGGCTTCTTTATATTTTATTAAGTGAGTAGAATTAGAGTAATATTTAAACCAGAATCAATTAACCCATCAAACTATCATCTACTAGATGTCATTTTAAGTGGTCACCAGTCAACAGGTTTCCGATAATATTTATTGTCATTTGAGTGTATTTATCTTATGAACACTGGTTCATATTAAGTTTGTTGGGTTAATTATCATAATAGGTTGGTATAGTCCTGAAGGAGCAAGTCATAATCCAAATGTTGCATTTGCAATACAAATAATAGAGTATGTAACAATACAATGCAAGAAACACAAAAAAAAGTTCATAATTGCATGTCCACAAGAGCAAAGAAGCAGTTTTGAAGAAAATAACTTGTTGTTTCATCCAGGTGAAAGATTGGGAGACAGAACGGGAGATGACAATAGCCAGCAACAGATCTCTTGCCGAGTTCAACCTTGGCAAGGAACCTGAGCTCGAGGAGGTCAAGCAACAGGTGCAGGAGAAATCTGAGATGGGGGAACAATTGTGCACTCGCATCCAAGAGCTGCTGGAAGAATATAGTGAGTCTTTTTTTTTGTTATAAAGCCTTTAAACTACGCACTACAAATGTTTCTTTCTATCCACGTGTCTGTGAAGTTAAGTGGTGCTTCCAGTGTTGCCGCAACTGACTTCCCAAAAGGTACATATCTATATCGTTAGTTAGTTTATAATAATAATAATAATAATAACGTGTGTCGGGCATGCCATCGTCCGGGTGAGTCCATCAGACATATTATCTCTGGTTGTTCGCGTCTGGCTAACGGCGAGTACTTACACAGGCATAACCAAGTGGCCAGGATTATTCACCAGCAACTTGCTTTGAAATATAAACTTGTTGACTCTGAGGTACCGTATTACAAGTATGTGCCCGACCCAGTTCTCGAAAATGACCATATCACGTTGTACTGGGATCGGTCTATCATTACTGACAGGACTATTGTTGCCAATAAGCCTGATATAGTGGTGATAGACCGATTAGCGCGCCGCGCAATGATAGTCGATGTTACCATCCCACATGACGGGAACCTCGTGAAAGCTGAGAAAGAGAAACAAATAAAATATCTCGACTTAGCACACGAGGTTGTTGACATGTGGAATGTGAGCTCGGCTATCATTGTACCGATTGTCGTAACGGCCAATGGCCTGATGGCCGAAAGCCTCGACCAACATCTTTCGAGGCTCTCGTTAGGCGGTTGGATCAAGCGCCTGATTCAGAAGGCAGTACTCCTCGATACGGCTCGCATTGTGAGGAGGTTCCTGTCTCTGCAGCCCTAACCACCGGTAGCTTGGACCTTGCTCCCGACACCGGCGGAATACTATTTTTTATATTTTTAAATGTTTTTTATATAGTTTTTAAGAAATATTTAAAAATGTATTTTATATGTTAAAATGTTAATAAAGATAATAATAATAAAAACCTTATTTCAGACTAAGGTCCATATTTTTGTTAGTATTTTGGTTTTAGTAACAATGGTGCTTAAAGTAGGTTAGTATTGTTAGTTTACACGAACTAAATTCATTTATATACCTACCTTTTTTTTTATAGCTGAAAAGGTAAATTTTGGGTTCAAAAGGTACATAAGCAATGCTTTTACTAAAATCATTCACCACTGCATCTCTCCCTCTCTCGCAATGAATGCGAGACAGGGAGAGACTGCCTGCTCGCCAGCAGTTCTATTTTTTGGAATCTAGGCGTGATAAAACTTATTTATATATATTTTTTTTATTAAAATCCCCGCAGTTTTATGATAGGTACTCATTGAATTGTTTCTCGTAGTTAATTCAAAATGTACCTATCAAAATTTATCCGCTTTGCAAACAAACGCGCCCTTTTTTTTTTTTTTGTGTTGAAAATTGTCAAATAACTTCTCCCGCTCTGGGCGGAGCGGGAGGGCGTGTCAGACTTTTACTGACTAAAACCCACCCGTGTTCCTTCCATTGCCTGTTTGCCAGGGCCACATCCCTTTCGGACAAACTCGCAACCCTGAAAGGCATTGGCCCTAACGGCCCCGTCAGTTGGTGCTGACATCTCTTTGAGGCGCGCGTGGAACACAACGCGCTGTCGACCCGGGCCTGGTCCTTATCGGACGGCGAGCTACCCATCGCTCACCGTCCGCCAGCCCGCGCCTACGGTGGCCGGAAGTCGGCTTGCGACTCCCGAAGCCCGGGGCGTCTCCTGCGACGACTAGGGGTGCGAGGGCGCGAATTTTGCCTCTCCCTCACGCGTTCCGCCTCCTCCTTCGCGAGCATTACTGCTTCGCAGAAGGAAGTGACGGCGTCCCATGCACTCTCGCTCCGAACCATAGTCTGAACCAGGGCCGGACGCGAGAGATCGCCGCCGCCGATCGCCTCTGTGAGGACACGGCGGTGCTCTGCCCAAGCCGGGCAGACCTCCACCGTATGCTCCACCGTGTCCTCCGGACGTTCCACACAGTGGTGACACCCGGGCGTTTCCTTCCGCCTTATGCGGAACAGGAACCTCCCGAAACAACCGTGTCCGGTGAGGACCTGCGTCAGGTGGAAGTTGAGGACGCCGTGGCACCTCTCTAGCCACTCCTCAAAGAGGGGACTTATCGCCACAATTGTGGCGTGCCCAAACAAGCGCACCCTGTGAGTAGAGTAGTGTTCTGTGTCTGTCTTAACTTGGTGAGCGCACCGAAAGAGCGCGCCGCTCGGGCCGGTCGGATACACGATACAATGTTCATAACCTACACTTTCGGCGGAAGCGAGAGACAGCTATTTCCCACTCCTACATCACGTAGTTCTGTGACTTCACTGGCCACCGGTACTTGGAACCGAAGATGCTATCTCGTTTTCACGTTATGGCGGCGGTTTAAAAAAAGGTACGTAAATAGTCTTTCACGATTTTACACATGATTTCGGATGTTAAGTTGAAAAGGTACGTAAAATAGACCCCATTACACATTACTCATGGGAGGCTTAAAAGGTACGTCAAATGTGAAAAATGTACGCTAACGGCAACACTGGGTGCTTCACACTTCTTGTGTTAATTTCAATGCTATACCTATACGCCACGGGGAGTCGTTCCGTCGAATCCATTTTTGTTTCGAAAAATTTCTAGTCTGGTCTGGCTATGCCCAGTCTTTTTTGTACTATGAGTGTCAATGTCGACTTCTTTGTCCATCAGAAACAAAGTCAGCGGGCATATCGCCGGACACCACCCAAGCCCTGCTACAAACAGCTGCAGCAGAATCTGAGGAACAATCAGAAACGTTGGCGCAAGACTTCCTCTCCGGAAAGATTCCGGTCGAAAAGTTTCTCGAAGATTTCGAACCAGCTCGCAAGAACATGCATTTACGGAAGTTTAAGGCCGAGAAGATGGCTGAACTACTCAGATCCGGAAGTCAGAGCTCTTTCGGTAACGGATATGCTAAGCCCTACCTACCGTATCCTAGCTATGGGGCGCCACAAGGGGTGCCGAACGTGCCATACCCCATGGGACCACTGAACATGCCGATGCCAGGCATGTATGGAAACCATTTTTGAATTCACTGTGTTCATAGATCTCGTTTTCTATAGATTATCAATTTGTAGATTTAAAATATAAATATGAATCAAATATTGTTTTATAGTGACTTGTTGTGCCATCAATGGCCTCACTTTAAAATGTCTATGTCATGTAAAGAATATTATTCTAATAAGTCATGATTGATTGACTGATTGATAACCTATAAATGATATATAAATGTGTCAAATGGACGTTTTTGGAAACAATGGCTCATATTTGACAGCGCTGGATATATTATATCCAGCTTAGTGCCCTTATTTACAATGCGCCTTTAGTTTAAGAAGATATACCAACCGCGCCGACCCAAAATATACTGGAACAAGAGCAGGAAAATGATAATGATTTACTTAAGAGGGTATATCCTAAAAGTTGGCAACGTCGCAAATAACTGTCAAATATTTACCTGTTTTGATTCTTAGAGCAATATTACTGAATAGAAATAAGAAATGTGGCTAACTAGCGAACTAGAATATTGATACGAGGGGTGTTCAATAAATAGTGAGAATGAGTAAGACGCAATTATCTTTTATTATATGTTATTTTATTTTTCGACGTAGTCACCTTTTCACCTTTACACTTTGTATATCTTTTCTCTAATCCTAAAATTCCCTTTCTAAAAAAATCTTCTTCCTGATCCCTTAAAAAATCATTTACGGCGGCGACTACTCCGTCATCATCTTCGAATTTCTGGCCCCTGAGATGTTCCTTTAAGCGCGGAAATAGGTAGAAATCACTAGGAGCAAGGTCCGGTGAATATGGAGGATGTTCCATCAATTCGAAGCCAGCTTCTTGAATGGCAGCCATCGCAACTCTGGACTTGTGCGCAGGGGCGTTATCTTGGTGAAACAAAACAACTTTAGCGAGTTTGCCACGCCGTTTCTTGCGTATTTCCTCACGCAACTTTGTTACTTGTTCTGCGTACATAGTCCCCGTAATAGTGGCTCCATGATTAAGATATTCGATCATTACCACCCCTTGGCTGTCCCAGAAAAGAGAGCCCATGATCTTTCCGGCGGATGGAATCGCCTTAAATTTCTTTGGAGTTGGAGATGACACTCGCTACCAAGTCATGGACTGTTGTTTCGTTTCCGGGTCATAATGGTGAAGCCATGTTTCGTCCATAGTTATGAATCGAGCCAAAAATCGGTCAGGATCTTGTTGTAACAAATCCAAACAGCTTTGTGAAATTCTCAGTCGAGTTTGTTTCTGCGCGTCAGAAAGCATTCTGGGCACCCAGCGCGCTGACACTTTTTTCATACCCAAATGGTCGTTTATAATATTATGGACACTTCCTATCGAAATCTTTACTTCTTCAGCTATAAAACGAACAGTAACACGACGATCCGCCAAGAGAATATTTTCAACTTTTTTAATCATTTGTTCAGTCACTGCCGATATGGGGCGTCCCGTTCGTGGGTCGTCGTTAGTGGAAGTTCTTCCTCGCTTGAACTCAGCACACCAACGCGCAACCGTAGAATATGGAGGAGCATGAACCCCTAATGTTGCTCTCAAGTCTTGATTTACCTGCTCCGTAGTAAAATTTTTCAAGCAGAGATCAAGTCTTGATTTACCTGCTCCGTAGTAAAATTTTTCAAGCAGAGATATTTTGTTACCACGCGAACTTCAATTTTATCCATTTTTAAGAACACCTTCCGAAACGACGCAAACAATAGACTTCTACTTTTAAAAAACATAAGAGAATTAATTGCTTTTTTTATTATCATCTTAACTAATGTCTGGGCTATGCCTGCCAGTATTTATTTTTTTTCTTTCCAAGGAGAATGTATCGCATTCTCACTATTTATTGAACACCCCTCGTAATGAATTGCAATTATAACATTTAATTTGATGTTGTACCCATTATAGGTGCAAAAAACGCATTTGGAAAGTTTCCAAATAGTTTTTTTACATCTAAAACTAAACATTCGGTGTTATGATATTAATTATTTCATTTCATAATCAATATTTTAGTTCGCTAGTTAGCCACATTTTTTATTACCACACATTAATATTGCCAAATTAATCAAAACAGAGAAATATTTGACATCTATTTGCGACATTGTCCACCTTCAAAATAAACGCTCTTAAGACTATAGGGAAACCTATACATACGGCTAAAGTAGATTGTGTGGAAACATCTACCTACTGTAGCCGTATTGGCACTGACTGCGCAGATCAAGCAACATTTATTTATCAGGAAAGTTGTTTAATAAAATAAACTATCGAAAAAACATAACAAACCGTTGCTCTACAAGATTATTGGCTGCAAACTCGGCCTAATACAGTAAGTTCATTGTAGAATACATTATACAGTTATCCCCAATTAGGACACGGTGGCAATTATTATTGAAAAATGTCTGACATGTTATGAGCCTTTGTAAAAAAAACCTATCATAATTATATAAATACTTTTAATTTAATTAATGTATTTTTAATTTTGTATTTAATAAAATGTATTCTACTTTTCTATTAGAAAAACAATTTTAAACTATCAACGTAATAATATTTTAGGAATTGTTTAGTCAATATTATCAGTGTTCACCTCTTAAATCTGCTATGGTGTAAAGGATATTAGAAGATACCTATTGAAATATAAAATACTTGCACATGTAAAATAATACATTGATGAAATCGCACCCAATAGATTGGTAACCCTTTTACGAAGTATCTAGGTACCTACACATAAGAAACCCTAAATGTGATGATTAATGTTACGGTTGATCAATCCTCAGATTGTTGATCTCTTGATTGATAATCACATTTACTTTCTCCATTAAACATAACGTTCAATATTGTATTTGTTGTCAAATGTATAAATCTGTAACAGTCATTTGCAATAGCCAGCCTTTCTTCAGTTTTGATGGTCACTGCTCTGCATTATTCGGTGTCCATCTTCTTGGCATATACACACAACCTTCTACCAGCCCGTAAACAATGAATTCAAAGACTTCGAGCCAGTTTTTGGGTTAAGAACTATATTGTAGTTTAAATAAGGTTCAAAATACAAAAACTGTCTCGAAGTCTTGGATTGACGTTTTTTTATTTATTTCGTTTTGTAATGATGAAAAATAAAAAAACGTTGGACAGACGGCAATTGTTGAACTGTCAACAGTAAAGCAGAGCAGGTATGAATATGATGAAAAGAGAAACGTGCCCCAAGGTGCGTTTACATGGGAACAGTTTCTTGAGGGTCGAGACTGTCCTTGCGAAATTCAAGTGTACCATTATTTTGCACGATGAGTGGGTAAACAAATGAGTGCGTTTAATCGCCTGGCAATTCATGCATGGAAATTCTCGCTCGACGAGTAATCATCAAATAAGATGTACTTTGTTGGTAGTTTACCGTTAATTTGTATCGAGTTTTTTTCATTTTCCTACAATGGGCACTGAGGACACTTCAGCAGCAAGTGGGGCGTGGTCTGAGTCATGAGAGAATCTCCAGGCCTCGATTAGATAAATGCAGGTATCCCAGCTATCTAGATACAGTGCTACAAGGTCCCTGTGGCGCCTGTATGACATTGCCAGGGGAAAGTTTTTGGCATACATTTTGTGAAACCGATTTGTGAAATTGTATTTAAAAAAAAAACCGGCCAAGTTTGTGTCACACCACGCACAATGAAGGGTTCCGTAGATGGGATGAATTTATCCCAAGAACAAACTTAGCATTGTACCTAGTTAAAAAACATGTCCTCATACACTGCTAGTGTGTCTAACCAAATAATAATATTAATAATACACGGATTGTAAGGGAGAAAAAGGTTTATTAACTTGTAGAGCTTACTTAGCTGTGATAGTTTTCGTTTTAATTTCGTTAAATATACTACTGCTGTGAATTTTTCCACATATCCAGAAACAACCGTTTAGCTGGCAGGGGGGCAATTAAACTTAGATAAAGTAGGTAAAGTAAATAGATTTGCATGTCGTTTCGTTCAAAACTCAATACGTACAAATGTTTTGTGTAGCTAATCGGTGCCCTGCTGTGGTGTGTGCAGGGACCGTACAACCCCGGATAAGAGTTAAGCTTTTCGAAGGGGTAAGCCGTTTATGAGGTTACCTTTATCATAATGTAACCCTTTGAATGGGTTCTATGCTTAAAACCCAGTAAAAGGGTTATCTCTTCAATATGGATAACCCATTGAATGGGTTTTCTAATTGAAACCCAGTGAAAAGGTTACATGATAACCCATTGAATGGGTTCTATACTTGAAACCCAATGAAAGGGTTACCCATTCATTATGATAACCTATATAACATAAGGGCTTTGATAGGGTTACCATATGGTTATTCAATAAACTAGTGCTAAGTAGGTGGTGGGTCCCCGTGGAGCGAGCACCACGCACCATCCACCATCGCTGGCGCACATTGCCCTTATTTCACTAGACATCGTAGACTTGTAGACGAAACACATGCTACCTACATTTTAGATGCCTACACAGTAAGGTGGTGTGTGTCCTGAGTTTCTGACAATTATTGTCTTGTGACCCGTGTTATCGTAGTCAATTGAATGAGCAAGGGGTAAGTAAGAATTTGGTCTGTCTTTTATTATACCTATACTAGTTTATTACCGCGACTTCGTCCGCGTAGAAGTCGAAAATGGTTCTAATAGGATTTTTTATTGAAACGAAGTTTTGGAACGAAGTTCCTTATCGCGCGTTGCGAAAGGGGGCTAGACGGAAAAAATTAGGACCAAAAGTTGTAACGACACTTTTTGCTATAGTTGTAAGCCGAGCGGCGTGCGCGTGTTTCTCTGTCTGTCTCTCTCTCAAAGTCAAAGTCGAAGTCGAAGTTGGAGTCGAAATCGGAGTCGAAGTCGGAGTCGGAGTCGAAGTCGGAGTCGGAGTCGAAGTCGGAGTCGGAGTCGACGTCGAAGTCGAGTCGAAGTTGAAGTCGGAGTCAAGTCGACTTCGACTTATACTTATACTTCGAGACCAAAAGTTGTAACGACTTTTTAATGGGATGAATTTCAATAAAATACGAAACAGGTCATCCATTAATTCTGTTAAAGAATGTTTATGTAAAATTTGAAGTAGATTGGACCAAGGAATCACGTTGTCCCATACAAACTTTGCCCACCTTTTTCACCCCCCCAGGGGTAGAATTTCGAAAAATCCTTTCTTATCGGATGCCTACGTCATACAAAGAACACACCCTCCAAGTTTTAGGTCTCTACGATCAGCGGTTTAGGCTGTGCGTTGATCCGTCAGTCAGTCATTCAGGACAAAGCATTTTATATGTATAGAAGATGTATTAATAATAGCGATGTACAGCATCTCGTTTTGGTTTAGGCACTTTATAGATTGTTCAAAATTCTGAAATTCGCACTGACTAATAATATCGCAAAAGACGTCCGGATTCAAAAAATCAAACAGCAAGAATTACAATTGTACGGTCCCTGGAAATGCCTGCAATAAAGTAATAAACAAGTACGGACATAAAAAAATCGTAATAATACGTAATTTCAATATCCGGCCAGCAAAGTAAAATGAACTCCATTTTACATACAATAATGATCAAAGATCCCTGTTTAGAAGCCGCTCGGTAAGTAAGCACAAAGGCGCCGCCGCGGCCGCTTAACGCGTGCTTTTCCATTTTGCAACCTATGCCCATCATCGAGAGATCATAATGTTACATTGCTCCGAGTCGGAATGTTACGCTGTTATCGTTTAGAGTTGAAAGTGTAACCCTTTTGAATGGCTTAAATGAAGCCGTTTAAAAGGGTTACCCACATCGTATGGGTTTTTAATTAACTGCTTAGAAAAACCCTATCGAAAAGCCTTTCAATGGGTAACCAATATGGTCCCTGGGTGTGTGGTAGCCATGTTCTGTGGTGGTAGCACATCAAAATAAAAAGAGTGAGTAACTCTTTTCATCATTTCATGTGCTGAGTTACCCAACACTAATTTATACCTGTCAATTCCTAACGGCCTGTGTAACTCTTTACGGAACCGACTCACTGATCCGAATCATTGAAGTGTTTCAAAATATTGGCTCAGTACTTCGATCAATAATGCACTAGATACACTATCCCATACAAAAGTTCTCTTAAAACTGTCGCCAATTGTGTTTACGTACTTCTAGTTTAAATAAATATACATTAATGTAAATTCAACCTTAAATGCAATGCTTAAAGTTGTATTCACAAAGCTATGTACAAAAAACAAAAAAGTCAAACATACATCAAAACAAATTCAGCCTTACACGCTTATTTTAAAGTTCGAATTACAAAGTGCTAATAAAAGCAATAAAAATTTATGACAGAGGCTCGCCACTTGGACAAGGAATGAGTGGAGTCGAAATGTGTACATATTTCTTTCTATGAAATACAGAAATAAAAAAAAATTACTAACAAATTCAGTTTATTATAAGCCTTGACACTTAAACATAAAGTTTCATTACAATGGCAAAATTAAATCTTTCTGTCGTCGGAGAAACAAATATTTAATTAATAAGGCAAAATTAAATCTTTCTGTCATAAGTTCAAAAATACTTATTGTTACTGTTATACTGTTTTTAGTAATCTACGCCTTTGCGTGTTTCCAGTTATGTCCAATCTATTAAAATGAATCGAACAAATTGTCGAATTTTTATAAGGCTTATATATTTATTTTCCTCTTTCTTTCGCGACAGTAGATACCCATTCTCATTCAGATACTTATTCATTCTACATAACGAAATGGGTCGCTAGGAAATCTACAAACAGAAACCAAATATAAAATAACAATACTACACCATGCATTCCCTGTTCCAGAACAGTCGATGTTTGTTACAATAGTTGGTAGTTGTCACAAACATTGGCCAAACAATCATAATATTTGCTAATTGATTTATATTTACTATTTAATTCTGTTATTATTTTATGAAAAACACTTACTGATAATAAACTTACCGAAAAAAAAAAATCCTTCCATAATCTTGGTGTTACGGTGTTTATTTACAATTTTTTTGAACGCGTACTGCGGCATTTTGACGTCTTAACGTTGGCTATGATTGGACCGTACTAATTTGAAATAAGACCACAACCGAATATGTGCTCTTATTTTTCGTTCCGTTTTTGAAGCGCTTACCGGGAATCTAGTGCATTATTGATCGAAGGCTCAGTAACAACGTTTCAAACGCATCATTTGAATCTGAATCATTACTTTGCCTGCTGTGCTCTTTCCGCGCGACCGTCGCTTGCGAGGCGATTGAGCAGCAGTGAGCGAGAGAGAAAGACTTAAGACGCTGAGTTACGTTACTTTAGTCAGTAGTTCAGTACTACTGAACAGAATCGCGAGTCGTGAGTGAGCGGGTGACATAACAATCTATTTAAGTAAGAAAAAGATACCAAATGAGATGTATATCACTCATACTCTCACAGGTTTTCGTTGTCGTTATACATTTTTATATCCTTTGAGACGATGATTCAAATGATCCAAATGAAACATATCAATGATTCGGATCATTTCAGTGATCCAGATGCAAATGTTCCAATCGCCAAAATGATACACTTTGCCGACCTCTTTATCGCAAGCCGCGTTAAAGTACTTCGTTTTAAAACAAGATGGCGGCATTAGTTTCGATGCTGCACGCCAAAAGATCCTTGAACAGTTGTACCTGCATTTATCTAATACTTGAATGTTATTGCAAATGGCCATCATACAGATTGATAAACATTAGCACCACTATTAAATATTAGATCACTGTTTTAATTGATTTAGAAGCAAATTTCCATATTATTTGACGTAATTTTAATGATGTGTCAATTCTATTTGTGTAAAGTCACACTTTAATGCCGATCTCGTTCCGATTGGTGACGCCGAAGAATAAAATTTTTGGCGCGCACTTAAGACTGGTCGATAATATATTTTGTCTTGCAATATTCCTATTGCTTTCAATGTCACTCACACATTTGCACGCCCTGCTTTAGCGGGGCTTTCCCTAGATTCTCTAGATAATTTCATAGTCTAAGGCTGCCTGTCCATTGAAGCGGAGCGAGGTAGCGGAGAGGAGAATGGCAGCGGCGTGGAGCGGAGTTGCGGACAGTGTCTGTCCATTGATGCGGAGCGAGTCTGCGGAGCGGAGTTACGGACTGTGTGGAGCGAGGTAGCGGAGCGGAGTTACGGACTGTGTGGAGTGAGGTAGCGGAGCGGAGTTGCGGACTGTGCAAAGTGACAGTGACAAAAAGGATGACATGACATAATAGAAAAATAAATAATTGTAGGGGAGATCGGGTACAAAAGTAACCACGGTCGTCGTGATCTACTGGCCAGTTTTATGGAGAAGGAAGGCCTCTTTATGATGAGCTCCTTCTTTAGAAAGTGAACCTGGCAGAGCCCTGATGGCGCAACTAAAAATGAAATTGACTTCATTATGTTGACAAAGAAGCAAAATATTAAATGATGATACTGTGATCAACGCGTTGAAAACGAGAGTGATCACCGTATGGTAAGGGTCTTAGAGACTGATGACGTCTACGCTCCGTCCAGCACCGATCCAAATCCAAAACCCCGAAAGCTTTCAGCTCGAACTTCAGAATCGTTTCGAGTATCTAGGGAGCTTCGTGGGCGATTATAATGAAAACTGTCCATACAATCGGGTCTAAGATCTTTAAGACCCGTCGTACGAATCGAAACCAGAAGTTTTCCGATGCTACTCTACAGTTCATGGAGGAGAGGCCTTTTTTTATCTCTGTAATTCACAATAAACAGCAAATAATGAGATAAATTTAGATACAAAGTAGAGCATAATCGAAGTTTATATGTGGCTATATTCATATCATCAAAAATATGATAACTAACTAGAAACCAGTGTCAAAGTACAAAGGTTTACTTTTACTCCCCTAAGTCGAAACAAAGAGGCCACATAATATACTCGCCCAGCCGAGGCACGCACTGGCCGGTGGCACACTACTCCCCCTCCCCCGGGCCCCGCGGATGCATACTCCGCTATACTCGAATACTCCGCGGCTGGTTTTTTTTCTGCACCCTCTCTCCGCTTCTCCGCTCCGCTTCCCCGCACCGTTTCTTCGGTCCGCTTCCCCGCTCCGATTCCCGGTTTTGTATGCTTTATATCCTCTCCTCTACGCTTCAATTGACAGGCAGCCTAACTCTGATAAACTAGTAATAAGTACTCACTGACTGGTATAACGATATTGTAGGAAAACTTGTGTCTTAAAAATACCTAGATCCTTATGCCGCATTGCGTTTATCGCGAAGAAGCTTCGCACAGTGATACCTACGAGACACGCAGATGTGACCAACCATTATCGGTTATCCTCGCGATAGTTCGGGCTGCGTAGCGCTTATCGGCCGGGGTAGCGGTACATAATAAACGTGGCGAAGCCGCTAATGTGATCACCGCATTAGCGCGATAACTTTGTAGCGATCAAATCATACGAAGCTTCGGCACGCATTGCGTTGTCACGATAGACGCAGATGCGGCCGCATCATTAGAACTTATTTCTCTGAGTACCTACCGATCTGTAAAGGCTGTGTAACATTGATGCAGTATTTCTGTTCTGGAATCCAGTGACATTGCTACTGGACGAGTATAAATAGTTTTCGATCCAGTCTATGAGTCTAGTATCCAGCGCCGAATTGAAATAAAGCTGGACGTAAGCCGATGGTCGATCCCGTGCCGCTGGATTGAAATACTGGATCAATGTACACTCCATTCATGTAACTTTACCTCTAACAGCAGCAACCCAACAGCAACCTTATTGTAACTAAAATAAAGATCACTGTAATTTTGAAAGACTTGTCAGTAGCGGCAACCTAACAGCAACCTTATTTTAACCACTATAAAGATAATTTTGACAGTGATGCATCATAGTTAAAACTGATATTGCAATATCAGAGGTAAAATAACTGTGAAAGGACTATACGCCTTCTATGTAACACAGCACGCCGGCCTAGTCAGCTCGTCGACGCGCGATAGCGCGTTTTCTTCGTTGAAAAGGCAGTACTGGTTGCGTCGGCAGGGCCTTTTACGTACTTCAACAGCGGTGAAAAAAACGCCGTGTGAATAGGCCCAAACAGTGTCAGGGTAAGCTAAGCCATCTAAAATTCACAACGGCCTCTTAAATTTCTTGTAACATCGGCATTAAGTGGGGATTCTGTGTTATTTAAGTGTAGGTAATAGATGTTTCATTGGTTATTTTAAAGATAAACTGTCCGCTTGATGTTGGTGCTTCGTAGAAGAAATGTGATTTAAACAATGGTATGAATTATTCGTCTATTAGTAAGAGTTAATGAAATAAATACTTTTTTGGTGAGCCATAATGTTTGTTTGTATAAAAATCAGCCTAATCCCATTTAGGTATTCGCTTGAAGCTGAACAAGCAATTACTAATATCCCCATGATTTCCTACTGAACCTATAGGTATTTAGTGAGAGCTACCAAGCTCGCGAACTAATACTATGTCCATAAGCCCCAAGGCATTGCCCCTGGGTCGGGTTATTCCACTAATACCCATTGACTGCCTCATTGAGCTCATAATGGGGATTTGTGGAAAAAACTTCACAAATCCCCATAAGTTTAAAAAATAAAATACAAAGAACGTTAATACATATAAAAAACACGTTTTTTTTTTTACTAACTGCACCCCGTGGTTTCACGCGCACAAGTCTCGATCCCATGGGGATAAAAATCGGGATAAAAAGTAAGTATTTAATCAAATTTCATCAAAATCAGTTCAGCCGTTTTGCGTAAAAGCGTAACAAACAAACTGACTTTCGCATTTATAATATTAGTTAGGATTAGGATGGAGGTAAAGAGTGGACTATGGAGATAATAATTTTTAACAAAAGTTTCCCCGCTGAAGCTACGAGTATTTTCCTAAAATCTCATAGCTTTACAGTTATTATTAATAGAATAATAAAAAATACAATTACTCACAGATTTTTGCAGTTTCATTTCAATACCACCACCACCACCACAACTGTTATTTAATTAATAATTTTGTCAATATAAAAAATTGTAAAATCACCTAAGTTTTCTAAGCAGTGCCCAATCGGAAGTCGTCGAGAGTATCATCAACGAAGGTAACAATTTTACCGATATGGAGCTGGAGTTAGCAGACGCTGATACACACCAAGAACAATATTGGGCCGAGTATGCTGCCCTGAAGCACACCGAATTCAACACTTGCCTCATCGCTTAACCAATCGGACCTCTGTTTTCTTTATTTAAGCTAACCTCTTACACCTAACCCTTCCAAATTTTGAGTTGGTTGCGGGATAGAGACCTGTGTCGAAGGCTTTTGCCAGAAAAGGAACACTCAATAATTTTTATTTTGGTTTAGGTTGGTAATGATGGAGTGTAAGTACTGAGACATTAGTTGAATTTTTACGTCGAAAACCGTATTGAGTAGGTTAAAGAACACTGCTGTTAGTTTCTAGGTAATTTGTTAGTCGACGGTTTATAAGCCGTTCCAAGATCTTGGACAGAGTTGGTAAGATAGAGATATGTAGAGCCGTAGTTCTGTACAATCTCTCCCCCTTTGAGTATTGGTTTGATAATGGCTAATTTAAATGCTCTTGGGAAACTGTTGCCAAAGCCAGTTTGCAAATGTGCGTAATAGGAGTGGTAAGAAGTTTATTTATCCGTTCTCTATAAGATCTTGCCGGATATCTGGTCCATTCCTACCGCACACTTCTCCTTTAAATCATCGATGAGGAAAAATACTTCTTCTTCAGGGGGAGCATGGTAAATTAATTGAGGTTTTATTGAGGTGAGTGGTTCAGATAAAACGTCCTGTGACATTGGTATAGTCTGCGATAAATTCTGTTTACGTATGTAATGAGACGAGAGGGTAGAGAGGTCAAATTTAATTTAAATCCCTTCATTTATGCGTGATTGATTTTTGGGGACGGAGGTGGAAGGTATTCCACCTGTCTCCTTTTATACGTATTGGAGGTGAGGATAAAATCGTGAGCGCAAGTGAAACTCCAACTTGTAGTTACTACACCACTACACTACACTTATCCTAGTTTAAAGCTAAGCACAGTAGTACACAATATTTATCTAATTAAACTAGTAGGGACAAAATAAACTAATGATATAAAATCTAGTCTGTGTCCCGCTACGGTTCACAAGCCGGTTAGCGACCTCCACCAAGGGACGCTCCGGTATGGGTAACGCCCCGTATCGTGGCTTAGTGTTGCCACTTAACAAGGTGCGTTCCTTACTAACTTATCTATACTTATCTAAACTAATATAGGTGACGCCACGTATACTAATGTGCGTTCACATATGCACAGTACGTGACGCCACAGATTAACAAACATCCAAACTTTCACATTTATAATAATAATAAAATAATGTACCTATCTAAAGATGAGTAGGAGATTATATAACATTATTATCATTTCATAGTACGAGGTCACCCATCTGAAACGTCGGTCCAGGCGGGTTTTGTCCGCTGCATCCTTACGAATATCCTGCTGGCGCTCGACATGCCACTTTACTTCTTGCAGGCGGTCTACGAAGTCCCAGATATAAGTCTTTTAATTTATTAAAACACTCACACTAAACAACTAAGAAATTTCTTAATTGTGCTTTAAGCAAATATATTTTTATTATTTTTATCATTTTACCTCCGTTTAGCTGAAGAAGAAGTTTAAGCTTGACTATAAAATCTTGTGAGAATATTGTGTTAGAAGTACATTAATTTGGCTTCGGCTCTTTTCCAAGAGCAACAGATTTTGCAGTGTAGGGCAGGCGAGGCAGACATAGGCCGCGAGCGCATACTGCGAGTACTGCGACGCAGCTACACAGACACATTTCGCGTCCTGGCTAGTACCTACAAACAATCTATCATTGAAACAAAGGAGATTGTTATTTTTGTTCGGCGATTAGGCCCTCCAAAGATTGTAACGTCTATTAATGAAACGCATGTTGATTTGTTCCGTAAAATCTGTAGATTACAGTGGTAGGTAGTAATAATTATAGTTTGTCTAACGGGAATACTGAGAAATACCTACGATCATAATCCAAAAATTCACTAAAAGAGCTATTGTTATTTAGTGAGTAGGTTGGCTTCACCGGTATTATCGGTATATCACTGGTCCTAGTTTATCATTTATAACTTCCAGTTACAACTATATGTAAGCGGGCACGCCCTTTATGCCTGGTGGCTTTTATTAAGATATCAAGTTCTGTTTACGTTTTGTTTTTTATTTCTGCCTGAGTATAGTTCTCGATGATTTTGTTTGGTATATTGGCGTGTGCTAGCTTATATATGGCTAATAATTTAAATTATGTTTTGTGTTGTTTAATGTAAATTATTTTGAATACTATTATATAGAATCTTCTTTTTGTTCTTTTAACTGAACAGACAGCTGTGCAGCTGGGGAGTTTGTTGCGCCACTTCTTCTTCCCAGCTAACGCACTAGGAAGTGGTGAAGGGTGGGCGTTTTGGGGGACTGTCTTATGTAATTTTGACGTTCGAAAAGTGCTGATTCTCAGCCTAGTTTGAATAAATGACTTTTGATTTGATTTGATTTGATTATAATTTAGTAAAATATTGCACTGTTCAGTAGTAAATAGTAGGAATATAGGGGTTTTGGACGGTTCATGAAATCAAAAATCACATCTTTGTTACATATTAGAATTAAAATTATTATTTTTATATTATTTTTTATTAGTTAGAATTTAATTTTCCTCGATTGTAATTAATCTAAATCATAATTTTACTTTATACTTGAATAAAATTTATTATTATTATTATTTCTTTTTTCTTTTACGTTTCTCGGGACCCTGGGATCCCGGACCTTTGGAAGGCGTACGTGGGGCCGAAGCCAACTAGCAGAGGCCCGTCAGGCGTTTCATTGAAATGAGGCACCAACCGACGATTATCCCTGTATGCACTATGCAAATTGCAAGTGCACCCAAGGACAACCCCCGGTTGGTGTAGGACTATTGCAGGATATGGAAACAAAGATATTGGACTATGGGTTTGGGCGGCTTAAGTTGACTGGAGACCTGTGACTATGGAAGGACTATGGCCCCTGCCTGATCAATGATATATAATATACACGGAAAAAATGGCAGGGGGTGACTTGCACACTCAATAACGGGCCCCCGAAAACTGTCGCTAGCACATAGTGACGTAGCGACAAGGGGGCAACATGTCCTGAGGTGGTTGAGGAGTGGAGAGGTATTCCACGGCTTTCAGAACAATCCCAGAGCCCGGAAGATGGTCAAGATCCCTACGAGCACTTACTGGAATACTTCCTTCCTCCGAGCACGTTTGCTCTTGCGAATCTCCACTCAAGCCGACCAATTAAGGCAAGAATGAGGTGGGAGCTCTGTTCCTCGTCAGTGTTCACTCCAGCCGGCCAATAAAGGCAAGCCAGAGGTGAGGAACAAAATTTCTCCCGGGAGGTAGGGTCCGTGGGGTCGCTACTGCCCAACAGCTCGCCACATGCTGCCCTGCGGGTTTCTGTATCTCTCTTGGTCTGGCCCCTCACCCTAGATCTGTGTCGGCAAAGTAAATTCTACCGGCACAGACCTAGAGTTTGGAGCGCGCAAGCCCCACCACGACGTCAACGTGGAGATACGGCGGTGGGGTTATTATTATTATGTTATGTAACAAAGCATTTTTATTACTGTAAGTATGTTTATCAATTTCAACGTCGGATGACTTGAAGTAGATAGTATTACATCTGAGCAAGATGCAAGTCGCTCCACCTCTCATCTTGATTAAAATACTTGTACTTAAATACAATAAAATATTTGTAAATACAAACAAATATACTTGTAAGTCCATGATATAAATACTTGTAAATACATTCGCTCAATATTACACATCAAAAGCACCAACGTCTGCTTACCAAACAGTTGCAACAGCATCCAGCAAGAGTAGCTTTAATGTTAGAAATTAAAGATTTTTGTTAGAAAATAAGCGTATTCTAACAAATATTAATCTTGCGACAATCTGAGATATGAACGTAGTACGTATCTACGTAAGAAATCTAAAAATCTAAGTAATTCATAATCCTAATTAATTAATATGTTATCCATATACTATAACAATGAGTAGGTATCATTCGTAAGCACCAAGTTTCACTTTTTATTGGAAAAATGCAGTCAAAGACACGAATGAATCGTTTAGTATTAATCCGACAGGACCTCGTAGAGTATACTTGTACATGTTCTGAGGACAGGACGTTATTACAATGTCATGTCTTTGGGTGCGTTGCCGTAGTGTTGCGACAGTTTTAAACCGTATTTTGACTGAATAAAATCGATATTCGGAACAATGCATTCTGCAATGTTGATAAATTGTCAATTACAAACTCTAAATAAGATGAATCGATATGTCTCGAGAATCGGTTTTTAAATCAACCGATTTTTTTCCCTATCACTATACAAAATATTTTGATCGGGCTTCTTAGATTGTCGCGAGTATAGTATTGTTCTCTTTGGTGACAATGTCTTCGCAAATTGCGTTGAAATCTTATAGTTCCTACACACTATGCCGGCGGCTTGGCCGCGGCACGCCAGGCCTTGCCGCACAAAGGATCGTAAAGGAAATGAAGGCGCAAAAGCCGGGGGTACGTGCCGCGCGGCATAGTGTGTAGGAGCCATTACTGAACAATAACACAACATTCTTCTGGAGTAAATGCTGTACCATCCTGAAGATTCCATGTCCATTATAATCCATCCACACAGGAAAATAGAAATATCAATTTCATGCAATTCGAAAGAAACGGTAAAATAAAAGCTTTTAAAAATAAAATGAATGGTTGTTGTCACTTGACACTTGTCTTTCTCACAGTATCAGATGATGCGGTTCGATTTTATATATCTCGTTAGTCGAACAAATAAAATAAAATAAAGGTTCATTTTCTCTCGATGTAGTCTCGTTTTGTTAATTATCACCAACACTGGCAGTGTTGGTGATAATTAACACTAGTACAATATGTAGATATTTATTTTTCGTGTATATTAAACCGCCAAAATACTGTGATGTACAGAGTCACAGAGTTTTACGAGTATAATGAGTGAAAATATAATATGTTAGTGCTGTCAGTTGATAACGTGTAATTTGTCATTAAAATCGTCATTGATTATCAGATTGACAGTGGAATGTGAGTAGGAGCGCTCTTTACAAAGTCAGTCAAAGCTGATCTTAGGTGAATGTCCCTGACTTAAACCCCAATGTACAAATATTGAACGGTTGCTGTATTATTGATTCTTTTAAGTTTTGTTTTGGGTGTGTTTCATATGTGTGAAGTTGCTGGGAACCTCACTCTAGAACCTATACCTACCTTAGATTCAACTTGAATTGAATTACATAATCGGGAAAATCGAGTGCCTGATCGTATGAGACTGAGTAACATCACTAGAGTCAAACTGACAAGCAACCAAAAACTACATTTCGACTTTACGCAGAATAAATAAAGTTAAAAATAATATTAGACACAGGTATGAACCTTCTGTAGCGTCAATGGTTTATTTCTTTACTTAGTAAAAACAGATTTGTTTACCACCTTAAGCTGTAGGTAATTATTTGTATAATTTTTTTTTCTTCCAAAAATCGTTAGTATCGCTTCAATACTGTATGCATTTTTGACATTGACGACCTTAACTAAAATTTAATCAATTGAGTGCATTATCAAAACATTTTCTTTTTATTACAATTTCGTGATTCTGGTTAGACTTTATAAAAAAAATCGACCATTTTGAATGGTAAATTGGTTACTTACTTTTTTTTTGCTATAATATGATTAGGACGTATAGGCCGCCGCCGATAAAGTACCGCTAATGCGGCATCAGTGGTCTCGAATGTCAGAGTGCGAAATCGGTAGAGCTGCCCACAAAATTCGGTAAGTACATTAATACCCAAAATCGGTATATGACAAAAAAAAATACAATGTTCAATCAAATTCGTTTATTTATCAAAAAATAAATTAAGAGTCTAATTTACATCAAACCAAACACACTTAAATATAATGTTTTTTTTCGATCTTTAGGATCATACTCTACTCTTTGGCCATAGCCGCGGTCATCTTTGAATTAATTTCCAAGTCATAACAATTAGCGTCATTAAAGAGTCGTTTTGCATGTAATAGAACAGTGATTGACTCAGTAGACAGGCTATTTCGCTGTTTTGTTTTCATAAGATTCATAAGATTTCAAAGGACATTCTAACTACGTCCTAACAACTCCTAACTTTCTATTGAGGAATCCCTCAATAGGCTGTCCGTAACGTAAAACATAAATGAAAAGGATTGCCAACGTAGAAGTGTAAAATCGGTAGAAAAATCGGGATTATTACATGTATTCTCTGAAATCGGGGAAAAATCGTTGCAATTCGGTATTTCGGTAGGACAGAGCCCATATCGGTAGAAATACCGAAAAATCGGTAGGTTCGAGACCACTGTGCGGCATACAGTAGCGCTGCCTCGGTCCGGCTAAAGTGTTATTTTGTTTGATTGTTGAGGTTAGTTCGCTGCCCGTTGTATTGATTGATCGTATTTGTTTTTGATAAATAAAACAAAAGTTACTAAGTACCTACACTGACAGGATTTAGGGTCATATTATATTGAAGAGTATGAAAATCAACATTTCATACAGTTGTGGAAGCTTGATACTCGTAACATAGAATCAATAAAAAAAAATGTGTGCGTTTTTCCACTTGTCCGTTGAAGTATCACTTCTACTATGTGTCAGCACACATTTTTTTTTCGCAGGTTTATTGCTAATTATGATTTGGTTAGGTTAGGTACATTTTAATAAATGCATTTTTTATTTAAACATTTTATTTTATCAAACAAAAAACTGAATTCAATCCGGAATCCAAAAAAGATCCATAGTCTACTCTAAACTTGAACACATACAAAGGAACAATAACAAATGCACATCTTTAGTCATCAATCTTCACTCGGCTCATCTGCGTTATAATCAACTAGCTGCCCGCCCCGGCTTCGCACGGGTAGCACTAAGTACTTATCTATAGCGCACCTACCTACCTATGTACCTACCCTACCTATCTACACTACCTACCCTACCTACACTACCTACCCTACTTACCCTACCTACACTACCTACCCTACTTACCCTACCTACCCTACCTACCCTGCCTACACTACCTACACTACCTATGCTACCTACGGCACTTCATTTCTTGACATTGACTCCTCTCCCGTACGGCCCGTACCCCAGTGACGCCTACATTGCATAAGGTGCTGCCTAGCTAGCCGAGCAGGGTGAGCGGCTAGGTTTTCTAATACTTTTATTTTTAAACTCGTGATATATTTCGAATGGATTGTCCGAATGGAATAATTAAAAAAGTTATATAAAGGTATTGAAGCAGTCTTGAATATGAAGTAATTTATTTTGATATGGATTAATACCAAGATACAAATTAAGAGCCTTTTCTAGCGGCGGCGTTTCAATTTTTATCTTATCTTATCTTATTTTAGGTATTTTTTACACCTTGGGTTATTGGTGTTTTTGTAAGGATCCCTAATTTTTTTGAAAATATAATATGGCCTATGTCACCCGGGCATAGTGTAGCTTCCTAACACTGAAAGAATTTTACAAATCGGTTCAATATAAAAACTTGAGATTCCAATCTATTGTCTCCCTCCGCCGCTGCCGCCTAAAAAAAATAATTAAAAAAAACGACAAAAAATTAAGTTTAATGTTTAATTTTTGTTTGTTTAAAGTCTTATCAACATTAAAATTTGTTGTTGTTTTTTTAATCCTATTCTCTGTCTAAACCACAAACTGGCGCCACTGCACTTTTTAACCCGCGCGAGCGAAGCTTCACAATTTTATAGCGTAAGTAAATAGAGTTTTCATGTACTTAAAACAAAGACTTTCGCCGAAATGTTTACGCAACATTTAGTTTTTGAGAAAAAAAAAAAAAAACATACCTAAAGCAAATAAAAATGGCAGACAGACATCTATTTTTTGTAAAATTGACGTTCATAAGTGCCTTTTATGTGCCTAATTGAAATAAATTGTTTGACTTTGACTATGACTTTGCATTAGACGTAAGGTCCGTATAATGTGAGGGCAGCATAATACTGGAAATGTATAGCTTGATGTGTAGCCGTGTGTACAACAATATCAAAAGTTTTTTTTTTGTCAGGGCTTGAAAACTTTATCATTAACTTTGTCAAATTCAAAATTCAAATTAAAAATATTTTATTTCACATAAACCTACATGGGCACTTAAGAAACGTTAGAAGCTAGGTGCACGGTTCCAATTGGTCGTTTCGTATGGAGAAGATCTGGCAAGAAACTCCACGGTTACTCTTTAAAAAATAATTGGCCTTTACAATATTTTCAAATAACAGTATTAATACGAGTAGGTATGGGAAAACAGTGTAGGTCTTTCAACAAGTACCAGGTACTTAACAAAATAGAAGATGGTCAATAAATCTACAGTCAACTAAGCCTACAGCGTTCTCCCATTCACAAAATAGAAAAGAATCTATGTAAAATATAAATAAATTAATAAAAATAAAAACCTATTTTAAACGAAATTACATGATTGCTAGTAAATAAATATCAGAAATACACGGTAACTGTAAAAGAACCAATGGTCATCACCTCAACTGCTCATAGGTACTACATTTGAGAAAATATTATTTAGACCTAGGTACTTAGTGGGGCCGCTAGATAGAGACTTACAAATAGGGCCGAAACACATAACCGCGTTGCGACGCCGCCGCGCCGCAACGCTAAAATCGGCAGTTTGCGTTGCGGCATCGCGAAAAAGAGCTTTATATGGTATGGTAGGGTAACCAGTTCCTCGTGATTTTTGATTGTGGATAGACGCGTGTCTCTGCCATGGATCGTCGTAAGAAACTTATTGCTTATTTGTTATTAAGAAGACATTACTCTGTTTTAAATATACGACAAAGAAGATTCTCTCGCCATCGGGATTCATAGCCTTAGTATCCAGTACTAAGGCTATGAATCCCGATGGCGAGTACTTTTCTCGAAAATACCTGAACCGAAGATGTAAATAAATCGGATCACTAGCATGTCGTCAGAAATGCAAGCGGTCAAATACGCATTTCGTCATCTCTCAGGATAGACTAGCAACTTGTCAGAAACGGAACTCGACAGACACGCATTTCGGCAGACACGCAACACGACAGATACGCATTTCGTCAAATATTTGAAACCACCCACCCAGATTGATGTAAACACAATAATTTGTCAAATAAAAGAGTAAACAGTAGTTTTTATTAAACAATATCAGATAATAATGCACTCAACATTATTAATAAGAACAGTATAAGATTTCGTTTTTTTTAATTTACTTTAGCTTTTAATCAACTATAAATAAATTAGAAAAATTTAGAAACAATGTCTGTTGTGTTCTTTTTATTGATCCTAACTTAAGCATGGGAAATTAATTATGTACCTTCTATCATCTTTTTAAAACCATCTACTATTGGAACAAGGTGATATTTTGAATATATTCACTCAAATGTGGTAGTTATTTGTATGACTTACCTACATTAATTTAAATAAGTATGTCAAAATTAAGTAATGATTAAATTAGCAGTCACTAGTAACATCAAAATATGTATAATTTAAATGTCCATATTTACCGTCAGGATGAGAATTAAATTTTCAGTTATTAGATAATTTTTAATATAGCATACAATAAATAAACTTGAATTCGAGTTATTAAATTTTTCTCCAACTTTGCAGTATATATTTTTTTACCTTTCATCAAACGCTATTACAGAATTACGACGATTTTTTTATGTGAAAAGAATAAAATATTCTTCATTATATAATCAAAATGTTTTGACTCCTTTGTATTATTTTATGTAGAAAAAGATAAAAGTTTTGATGTCTAGGAATTTTGACATTAATTCTGTGATGCCAACCTCCAAGTACCTTCATTAATAGTGCGATGATTCGCACCAGAACAACTCAGTATATCCATTAGTATTTTCTTCAGCCACTAGTTTTGAAAGTATTGTTGACATTGGTTGAGTTTAGGACTCATCGGCATAATTTCCAATATCTGGACTCAACATGATTGTATCAAATAAGGAGGTAATAAAGGCAGCTGTCGCAAACCTAAGTTTCCATTCTTGACTGGTTTCACCCAACTTTAAATGTTTTGTCTTTTTCTTTGTGGCCTTTTGGAAGTGAAAGTAACACCCCGATATTTTTGTTGCAGGAAACACCTCTTTAATCGCATTTATGGTAGCCATTTCATAGTCATAGGTGAAAGTAGCCATATACAATGTCGCCCATGGGCATGTGACTACCCGTATTTTTCTGAATATTCATGAAAAATTATCGAAAATTAACTTTAAAAGTCTATCTTTAATATCATTCATGTCATGAAATGAAATTAACTGTGGACAAGTACTATTTACTAGAGGTATTGTTTTCTTGGGTGAGCAGTGGAGGTCCAGTGTTAACGGCCCCGACTTAAGGCTTGTGCAGACCAGCGCGACGCGACACGAACAATACAATTTCTAAGAAAACTTCACAGTATAACAATAACCGGTGTCGCGTCGCGCGACAAGTCGCGCTGGTCTGCACAAGCTTTTACGAGTTTTAGGTCGGGGGCTCGAACCCAGCCAGGCGCTTTACTTTGTGTAAATGATTTCATCGCGACTGCTCTCAAAACGGTGAAGGAAAACATCGCGAGGAAACCGGCATGTCCTAGAACCAAAAATTCGAAGATATGTGACATGTACCAACCACTGGGCCCGCGTGGTAGATTACGGCCCACTCCCTCCCGCTGCAGTTGCGTATTTGCTGAGTCTTTGACGTGGTGAAAATCTGACGAGATGCGTGTCTGTCAATATGCGTTTTCTGGCGAAATGCGTATTTGACCACTTGCATTTCTGACGACATGCTGTCAACGTCAGACATTTTAATTTTAAAACTGCTTCAGGGTTGACGCGTGTTGTTTGCAAGAGTGATAGAAACAAACTAACAAAACTAACAAAAAAAAAAAACTGAATCATTGTCAACAAGTATGTATGACGTCATAACGCTGGAATTTGCGTCGCGCGGTTATGTGTTTCGGGCTAAGGCCCGAAAGCACGACAGTAAGCAGTCAAAACCGTTTATAACGAATTCGAAGGGACCGTCGAATTCGGTTGTTATAGCCGATAGTCGTTATAACCAAACACTATGTTAAGTAACAGAAATGCTGGGTCCTCAAAATTTTGTCCTTATAACCGGTAGGTACGTCGTTTAAAGCGAAGTTACAAACGGTTTTGACTGTATTCATTTGTTCTAATGCTACAATGTGAGCTGTCGATATGTATCTGCAGCTTATCCTCCACTTGCGAGCAGTAGTGTACTAAGTGAGTTGACTTACGTATAGGTCCTAGGTTTGCACCTAGACAGGCGCTTTACTTTATGTAACCACTTTAACCTTTGACCAACCCGCACTGGGCATGCGTGGTGGACTACGAGTCTACGACCCACTCCCTCTCACCGAGAGGAGGCTAGTATCCCAGCAGTGGGAACAATAAAGTTTGATTATGCTTATGCTACCCGCTTTTATCTAAAACAACAACGCAAACCGCACGTGCAATTGTAAATAACTTTATGGCGTTCTGCGAGAAACAATAACTGACAGAGGAGCCGAGTTCATGTACCAGACATTTAAAGCTATAGAGAAAGAGGTATGTAAACTACTCAATATTTCTAAGTTGAATTCGACAGCATACGAGAGCACTGGAGAACTCTCACAAGAGCTAAGGAGCTTAACTACGAATACAGGCAAACATAAACCAGATTCATGGAGTACTTGGCTGCCGTTCTGGTGCTTTGGATACAACACTACAGCACGCACCTCGACTAGGTATGACACACTTTGAACTTCCTTATGGAAAGACATGCTACTTACCAAGCAATCTCATTAAAACTATAGAGCCATTGTGCAATTACGATAGTTATCCTCTCGACATCAAACATATCGGTTACAAACAGAAGCGCGTAACAATTTAATTAACAGCAAATTAGAAAGAAAAAACAAATACGATCAAACTCAAACCATTTATTTAAATTAAACCATTTACAGGCACTTTTGAATTGTCAAATAGTCGCGTCAGTTAGTCAGAAAGTTGAAGCTAGTTGCCCATTCCAAAACGTAGATCTTTATGGAGAAGAACGGGCAAGAAACTCCAAGGAAGAAAATTACAAAATCCTTTATTCTTGTTGCTTCTATATGTGGAAACAATGTATAAAAAATTATCAAAACAATTCAAAATATAAGATTAAAAATAAGACCTGGCAGATAAGAGATGACCAGTCACTGACGGCGATCAACATACTACTCCAGTACAGTATAAAAATAATGGTAAACTGGTAATACCTAAGCCTAACTTACACGAGGGACCATTCAAGGTCATACGAGATTTATCAGCTAATGTGGAGATGAACATTAATGCTAAACCTGATACATTTTTTTTATTACCATAATTGGCTTGGTGTAGTAACGTAAGTATGTTAAAGTAAAGGAGTGTGTGTGTGCCTATAGTGTTTATATTGTCATTGACTAGATCAAATTTAGGCAGTGTCTAACCAGCATTCCGACATACCAAAAGTATTCTTTCGGGATCAAAAAAAGTGCTAAAAGTGCTAGTATCATCAAAGGGATCCTAAACCTGCTTACCCCACCGTCAAATATCAAATTGTAAGTGCCATTTTTATTATTTGACCCAGTTTGACCCAGATCAAAAATCTTAGGGTCCAACTATATGTATAAAGTGCAAATAGTCTCCAAGTAAAATGGCTGTGTAATATCAGGACAGTCAGACGGTCATGATGAAATTATAAGGGTTTTTGCCCGTCGGCGCTCGCGTCTCTAAGACCGCGAGCGCTCGGGAATGAGGATTCACCGCGCGCCTGGCCGGCGACGCTCTCGCGGCGTCCGCCTGCCGACGCGCGCGGCGTTCTCTTGTATCGAAGCTGCTGGGGTTGCGGGTCTGTCCGAAAGGGATATCGCGGCCCCAGCACATAGGCAACGGAAGGAACACGAGTGGGTTTTAGTCAGTAAAAGTCTGACACTCCCTCTCGCTCTGCCCAGAGCGGGAGGAGTCAATTGATGATTTCCCACACAAAAAAAAAAAAAAAGGGTTCTGTTTTTGCCATTTTGCTACCCTAAAAACAATTTTTTTATTTAGATCAAATCTAGGCAGTGTCTAACCAGCATTCCGACTTATCTAAGTATTATTTGGGGAACCAAAAGTGCCAAGTCCAAAAAGTGCTAGTATCATCAAAGGGATCCTACAAATGCTTACCCCACCGTCAAATTGTAAGTGCCATCTTTTCTTATTTGACCCCGTTTGATCCAGATCAAAAATCTTAGTGTCCATCATATCAAGTGCAAATAGTCTCCAAGTAAAATGGCTGAAATTATAAGGGTTCTATTTTTGGCTACGGAACCCTAAAACAATTTTTTGTTTTTTTTTTGTTACTGAGATGAGACTATTACCAAAATGTAGTAGGTACATTGTTAATGTAATCATTGGATAGTATTAATTTATTTTTTAAACACAAGAAATAATAGATAATCCATTCACAAGATATAACTTTTGCTGATCAGGACGCAGGATAATAGGTAAATATTATTATTTACGTTCCTATAGAGATGTCCAACACTAACTTCTTCTCAAGTCTAAGGCGGCTCCTACACCTACTATAATTTTGCGCAATACGATTGACTCAGCCCTACGATCCATTATTTTCACCCAATAATATTGACGGCCTTAGCTTCAATAACAATGCAATAAAGACTAAACTGTAAATAAATGTAGGAAATTGTAAGTAATAACATGATAAAAACCCGTTCAATCTTTTGTTCAATCATTCCGCAATCGTCTTGCGCAATTCGTGATATTGTGCAATAATAATGATCATTTAGGGACGCCTAAGATCGATTTTATTTCTAAATCGAAATTAAGTCCCAGGCAATGCCAACCGTATTTCAACCGTTATTTTAAGTCAGGTGAATAATTTCAATTTTTTTCTGTCAAAGTTGAATAAATACCTACCTAGCTGTACATAATATTCCTCTAATTTTTCCGGTTGGCTTTATGAGACCAAATAAATGTCTTTATTTCAGATAAACTTGATTGTAGTATGAGTAATTAAGACTATGTTCTATGTTATGTTCTATGTTATAGGGTTGGTTTCCGCACTTAGTCCGTCAGGTGGACCATTGTGCGTGGGCCATGGCGGCCGTTTGGTGGTTATTCCAACCAGCCCACCTCCCTCCAGAAGCTAATTAATGCTCCTGGTTTGTTTAGAACTTCTGTGAAGGATCTGGGTGACCCGAGGGTTTCTGTTCTACTCTGGGTGACGCCTGTGCATTCAAAGAGCACGTGCGCGACGGTTTCCTCAGTCTCCATGCACGCCCTGCACAGAGGACTGTCCGTTATGCCTATTGTGTGAAAGTGTTTGTTTAGAGAGCAGTGTCCCGTGATGGTCCCCGTCACCAGGCGCAGGCCGTTCCTGTCCAGGCGTAATAAACGCTTGGTCAGCCCACTATCCAAAGATGGCATAGCTTCCTTGGATTGCCTGCAGCCCGGTGTCGAGGTCCACCAGTTCCCCGCTTGTGTGTGGGTGAACTCCTGTAGCCACCTGCGTATTTGGTTGAAGGGGATGGGTACGATAGGCTCGGGTCCACAAACTGCCGCGCTGGACCCCCGTCTAGCAAGCTCGTCAGCTGCGTCGTTACCTAGCGATCCGCTGTGTCCTTTTATCCATTGCAGTGTCACCGTGTTGCGACTGGATACCGTTATTTGTTCCAGTGCATTGTGACATTCTAGTGCTAGACTAGCTTCGAGGTTATATATTTTTTCCGTAGGGATTGGAGAACTGAGGCGCTGTCGGAGAGTATACGTATGTGGTTGTCCGTAACCCTCCTGACTTCTAGGGCGTGGACCGCTTGTATGATGCCCACACACTCCACCTGGTAGACGGTGTTGAACATTCCCAGCGGTCTGGATATATTTATGTTCAGATCGTGCGAGAAGACTCCGATTCCAGTACCGGAGTCGGTCTTCGATCCGTCGGTGTATACCCTCATCTCTTTCGAACCTGAGTAGTCACACTGTTCTTCTGTGAGTATTATACTGTAGTGCCTTTGAAAGTGGTGTGTTTTCGGGGCTTTGTCGCAGGGTGATGCCATCATTGGCTTTCGTTTGATAGCATCTTCTTTTATGCGTGTGTGCTTTACTCTGGAGTCTTTGGTTAGGGTTCCTGATACATGGAGCCTAAATGCAGCCAGGGTTGCCTCCTCCCGCACGATAAGGTGCAGAGGCGGCAGTCCCAGCATGGCCTGTAGGGCGGCAGTGGGTGCGGTTCTCATACTGCTAGTGATTGCAACACAAGCAAATCGCTGCAGTTTTTCGAGATCTTTTTGAGCTGTGCTCAGGTCTGTCCTGGGCCACCAGACCAGTGAGCCGTATGTGATAATTGGTCGGATGACTGTGGTGTATAACCAGTAGGTGACCTTGGGGCTAATCCCCCAGTTCCTGCCAAGCAGTCGCTTGCATTGCCACAGGGATATGCTGGCTTTTGTAGTGATGTAAATGGTGTGTTTTGCCCAGTTCAGCTGTTTATCCAAGAAAATGCCCAGATATTTGGTTTCAGTTGATAGACTTAGGGTTGTTCCAAAGAATCTTGGTAATTGTAGTGTCGTCAACTTCCTCTTCTTTGTGAAGAGAATTAGTTCGGTTTTTGTGGGGTTAACTGAGAGTTGGTGCTTGTTGCACCATACCCCTACTATTTTTAGGGCTAGTTGCATAAGGTTGCATAGAGTGTTTTCATGTGTCCCATTTATTATTATGGTTATGTCATCAGCGTAGCCTACGGTGAAGTAACCTTTGTCGTTGAGTGTTTTGATGAGGCTGTCTACTACCAGATTCCATAGAAGTGGCGAGAGGACGCCCCCTTGCGGGCAGCCCTTCCCAACGATGGCCCTAGTAGTGTCATTTACTGTGACTTGTACAGCTCTCAATTTGAGCATGTTGGTGATCCAGCCACTCAGGGTCGAGTCTATGCTGTGTCTGTCGAGGGCCATGTTTATACTATTGAACATGGTCTTGTCAAAGGCGCCCTCGATGTCAATGATGGCGGCCAGTGCTGAGCATTTGTGGTCCACTGCGCACTCAATTTTGGAAACCACGCTGTGCAGCGTGGATTCCGTTGATTTGCCTGTGGAGTACGCATGCTGTTGTTTGTGCAGTGGTCT
Organism: Agrochola macilenta; assembly: GCA_916701695.1. NCBI lineage: Eukaryota > Metazoa > Arthropoda > Insecta > Lepidoptera > Noctuidae > Agrochola > Agrochola macilenta. The sequence goes on along the minus strand of OU753573.1, from coordinate 18,754,906 downwards.
TGCCCGGAGAGGTCCATCTCGGATGTGCCTATCACAGAGTCTCTCGAGGGTTTTCAGTAAAAAGGATGTCAGGCTTATGGGTCTATAAGCCTTGGGTTACCTATGTGTAATCAGTTTTACCAGGTTTGGGTATGAAGATGACTTTCACCTCGCGCCATGCGAGAGGTATGTATCTGAGTGCTATGCAGGCTCGATAGATCTCCACCAGCCATGGTGCCAGACGATCTACCCCCCACTGCAGCAAGGCTGGGAAGATGCCATCCAGCCCTGCCGACTTGTATGGTTGAAAGGTGTTAATAGCACACTTTATTCGTTCTTCTGTTACTATGTTGCGGGCACTTGACCAGTCCTGATCCATTGGGGTCCATTCTGGTTCAGCCTCCCACGTCCTGTCCTCCAGGATTATACAGTCTGGGAAGTGAGTCTCGAGAAGGACCTTACTGGTTTCATAGTCAGTAAGTGTGTATGAATTATCGGGTTTTTTCAGCGCGCCGAGAGTTCGGTCCCGATCGGTTGATAGGAGCTTCCTTACCCTGGCGGCCTAATTATTAGTCTCAATGGATTCACAGAATTTCCGCCATGCCATCCTCCTGGCGGTTCTTATCTGTTTTTTGTATGTATATTGGGTCGCTTTGTATAGCTCCCAGTCGTCTGGGAGTCTCGTGTTTTTTGCTCTGTTAAATTGCTTACGTAGCGCATCTCTGAGTTTACTAAGTTCAGCGTTCCACCAGGGGCTTCTCTCGTTCTAGCTTTGTGGCGCTCTTAGTTTACAGCATGCGTGGTATGCTTCAGTTAGGTATTCGGATAGTTTTGTCACGGTGTATTCTAATTGTGCTTGGTCCTTTATGGTTACTTGTGCCAGATGTCTAGCCAGAAGTGAGGCTAGAAGGCTTTTGTACTCGGGAACATTTGTGCGCCTTGGGTTTCGCCTCGGTGCAGGTTTTTTTGTATTTGTGGTTAGACTATTTCTTGACAATTTTTTGGCGTTTTCAAAATTGATTTTCATGAACTTTTCAAAAGTGAGGATTGTGGGGTGAAGGACACGAATGACTGTCCTAACCTTATCCAAACGCTGACAAACAAATTTTCATTCTTTTTTTATCACTGTCCTTTCCAAGGTTGTCAAGAGATCGCAGTGAGCGATAAGGCCGCCCATTGTACGAGTATATTTTGTAGTGTATATTTTTTTCTTTTTGTAATGTATAATCTGGTGTACAATAAAGAATAAATAAATCAACGATGTAAATGGTTCGTTTAGATGTTCAGAAGCTGCTAGAAGAACTCATTTCAAACTTAATAGTTGGTCCTGACTGAGTGCCTCGTTGGTCTAGTAGTCGCAAGCGCTACTGCTGAGCATGTGGTCCTGGGTTCGGTTCGCGGGTCGGGCAAAGTGTTATTGGGTTTTTCCATCTGGAATTGCTCAGTAGCCGCCCCGAGTCTGGATTTGTGCCCGGTTGGTGGCAATAGGCTCGCCCCCTATTACATGGGACTTAAACATAACTGGCGAAATGTGGGTGTACTATAGGGACACCTCTGCCTAGCCCTTCGGGAAATACAGGCGTGATGTTATGTTATGTGTTATAGTTGGTCCTAATTCGCTGTCCTAGGTAAATCCGCGGAAAATCGCGGCGGAACTACACACGGTTATTGGTGCCGATTCTCTTGTACAACGAACTAAACTAACGAAACTATCACTAAAATTCCTTACTTTAGGCTATGAGAATCTTAGAGCTATTCTGTTAATAAAATTCTCTAAACTAAAAAATAATTTTGACACAACTAAAATAGAATTTGACAATCGCGAAACCACGTGGTACCCGTGGTTTGCCCTCACCCGTGAATTTTTTTAGAGCCGGAGGCGCGCAGGGTGTGCCGCCTCGACGTGTTTTATATGGAATTTTTCACTTTTTGTATGGAAAACATGAAAAAATATTACCTAAATGTTCAGGTTTAGGGGTTTTTTAAAGGGGGTCGACATTTTCATTATTTTTGCGATAGGACGCACCATTTTCGAGATATAAGCAAAAGAAAAAAATTAATACAGTACTGTTTTTGCACGTGAAGTCGAGATGTTGGTGTGAATTTTAGTTCATGACAACTTATTTTACCCCAGGGTCATTGTCAAGCTTAGGGTTTTTTTTTGCGAAAAAATGAAACATGTAATTTATAAAAATCAAAGGTATAATATGACTCTTACTTTACGTTACAACAAAAGTGAGTATCAGTCTGAGATCAATAATTCGAAAAAGGCGATTTATAAGGAAATAACAATATTTCGGTTCCACCGAAAAGACTAATATGTCCACCGAGTGGACTAAAATGTTAGTTGTTGAAAAAAAACAAAACAGAAAGTGATTAACATCTTGAACAAAAATAACGTTAATGCTATCTTCACATAATCACAAACAAATCAGTCATTTAAAAGCATTCAAAAAGTAAATAAAAAAATGTTTTGTGTCTGTCTACCGAAAAGTCAATTCATTTCGGTGGTCAAAATATGTCTTCGTCGTCAGAAGACCAGAAGTGTTCAATCCGTTCAGCCAGAGAAAGAGGGATTGGTGGTTTCTCTGGTTTTGACGTTGACGTATCTGAGCTGTCAGAATATACGTCCGAAAATCGTATGCGCTTATGGACATTACCTCCAATCAGCAGTGATGGACTGCGCTCGCCAATTTTCAATGGTTGCTGCATCGAGTCACTCGCAATTGGACTGGACGATTGGCTTGCCACTGGTCTATGTATAGGAGTCAAGGTTGGACTCGGTGAATTCATCCTCTCGGCGGGAGCTGGTGTGTCATTCCGAGTAGGACTTTGCAGAGGAGTCGTCAGGACTGGACTTGATAGAGTTGGGACATTATTTTGGAGTGGTCTGGAACATAGTGCTATGTCAAGTTTTTTGGTACCTAAACCGTAATGTATACCAGTATTTTCTGGACTATATTTCATACAACTCAACCTACGAAACTGAAGCATCATTGGTTTACGGCGACTCCAAGTAACCTGATGGACTTTAATGGTTCCACGAAACGGCGTAATATTGCTGTTTTTTATTTTACTCTCAATAGACTCCACATGCGTCTTATCTACTCTAATGACTTCATTGCCTTTAAAGTTTTGAAGAACACACTCCATGAAGGCATCCAAACTATGGACATCGCTTTTTCTCTGCGTCTTCTTGCATCCTCTCTCCATTTCCTCCTCAAAAGCTTTTTTTGCACATCTGGTAAATCTTCTACAGTTTTTATTTTCCCTTCGGCTTTCTTCCGATACTAATATTCTCTGTCCTTTCTTCGCTTTTCTTCCAAGGCTCCTGGATCCTGTTTAAGTTTTTCACGCGCCTTTCTCATACTCAGTGTTTTTTGTTCACGGCGTCGTTTTTTTTTCTGGTCATCGGTAAGTTTACTTCTTGTTTTCGCCATCGCCTGAAAATCACAACAAGCAATGCACACAAACGAAAAGAAAGTAAAGCTGTGCAAAGGAAGACCAGAGATTTTGTAAGTAAAAAAAATTGTAAGGAAACGACCGTGCTTATGAAAAAATATTATTTCCCATGACGTTAGAAATGTATTACAGGTACCAAACATTGTTAACTTAGAGTATGTAGCTATGGATAACTACAGTAACTCCAAGTCAACATGGTGTAGAAAGGTGTGAGGGAAGTGGTGGTTTAAAATATATTTACTCATAAAAATAAAGCGAAAATGAAACAAAAATAGGTCATTAGTAATTAAACGATTAAAACACCAGCAATCAGAAGCAGTTTTATAAGTTATAATAACTAAATAACCCACATTCAAGAAAACAATCCACTCGGTGGACATCTGTCGTTTTGGTGGACAAAAGTTCCACCAAAAAGATGTCCACCGAATGGACTTTTTTCGCAAAATCATTCACACCACGCGCCGTTTATAGGTTATGTCAAAAGCCAAGGTATATTCATAAAGTTTCATTGTTTAACTAGTTATTAAGAATGTTTGATGAATTTATAGTGATTTACTTACCAAAATACAGCAGTAACCGGAAAGACAACTCAACTTTGACACCACTAAATATTTTTCTTAGTACAACAACAACGTTTTCTGCGTACAAGTCGCGGCAAAATGGCCTCTGACAGGGATAGTATGATATTGGCTGCGTTCAATTTTACGTTCCGTTCCATCATTTGACATTTCCTTCATTTTAGTCAGTATTGAAACTAATGTCCACCGGAAAGACAAAAAATGTTGTGACAAGATTAAATAATGCAAAAAGTGTGTTTTATTTCTATATTTTTTTTTAATACTTTTAACGTTTAATGGAAAACATACGTAGATTAGGAAAATATACCATTTTAGTAAAATAATTAAAAACACGTATTTATTTTAAGCTACATTCTATTGAAAGTCGAATCCGAACAGTCCACCGAAGTGGACAATTCGGTTACGTCGTGGTGGTTTATATTAAAAAAAATATAAATTTATAGTAAATCTGTTACAGTTATGGTCTAGTACGTTTCGTTTACTTTATTATTATGATGTAAAATTAAGATGCAATTATGAAAAGTGTCTTTTAAGATTCGTATGAACAGTTTTTTTTAGGGTTATGACAATGACCCCCCACACCTTTTTAATCGCGATTAAAAATTGTCAGAATTAGTCTGGTTTGGTATTTTACAATCAAAATTTTAGGTGAAAAATGTCATATTCAGAATAGCAAAATTGCCATTTTCACTAAACTAAAAACTCAGTACTATCTTAGTGCTGTCAAACTAAAATATAGTTTAATTGTGTCACTTTAGTCTATTTCAGAATGGGAAATCGTCGTTTGACAGGATTAAACTTAATTTTAGTGATTTTTAGTCTAGTTTAGAGGCATTTGTGACAAGAGAATCGGCACCATTGTCTCCCTTTGTTTCTATCCCGGGGAAGTTACGCCGAATTTTAGGCTAACTTTGCATAAATTTAAAACAGCGATTTTTTTCATTTAACGTGTAGGACAAGGGAGTATGTTAAACTGTATACCGCAAAAAGTTCACCCCGCTTGTACGTTATTTTTTAAGAAAACATCTAATTTAAATTTTACGTGGTAGAAAAAAATATTAACAGATATGTTTGTATGGAGTGTTTGTCGAAGGGATTAGGTATCACAAGTAGGTAAAAAAAAAATTTTTTTTCGTCCACGGAAATTTCCATAAAAATTAAATTACTTACGATTTTTTTTTTATTGTACTTCGAGCAAAAATATTAACAGAAGTTTTTTTGCATTAAATTACATATTTATATATTTTAATACGCTATTCAACAAAATTTAACATATTGTACTAGCGCAAGATATTAATAAAAGTTTTTTTGCAATAATGGTTCAGGCAAAAATGTAACAGATTAAATTTAGTTTAACTTTTATTTATAGGCTCTATCCGATCTAATTACAAGAAAATTAAACATTTATTGTGTTTAATTTTCTTGTAATTAATCTCTTACATTTTTGCCTGAACCATTATTGCAAAAAAACTTTTAGCGTATTAAAATATTTAATTAAGTAATTTAATGCAAAAAAACTGCTGTTAATATTTTAGCTTGAAGTACAATTTAAAAAAATCGTAATTTTATTTTTATTTAAATTTCCGGGATTACGGCCCACTCTCTTAACAACTTCCAACAAAAAAAAACACTACAAAGAGAAAAAAACTTTAATTTCGGAAGTCGGTGTCTTTGGTTTTGAATTTTCGTTTTTTGACACCGACTTCCGAAATTAAAATAATTTTTCTCTTTGTAGTGTTTTTTTTTTGGTAGTCGGTTATTTTTTTTGTAAAAAGTTTTTATTTTTAAATTTTTAGTTATTGTACCTACCTACCCCACTCAAATTCGAATACCACTACCTGCTATGTAAATAACAGTGACAGGAAGTTATCATCATTTCATCCACATAGACTAAGTGGAAGAAATACGTATTTTTGAAGCTTACTCAAAAACTATTATATGGAACCAATCCGGGAGCATACCCTTTCGTACAAAAAAATAATTTTCAGAATCGGTCCATAATTGACGGAGAAATCTGTGGACCAAAGTAAAAAAAAAAAAAAACATACATACGCGACGAACATATAAATAACCTCCTCCTTTTTGGAAGTCGGTTAAAAAGAGGAGGCCTCTGTCCTAGCGGTGGTAACAACATAGGCTGATTATGCTGTAACATTAAAGAACTAGCTTACCTCAGCCTAAACCGGTCACTCCTAAATTCGCATATTCATTAATCGAGTTTGGCTGGTATCAAAATTTGCGTAATTAAAACATTTCTGGCTGATAGCTAGGTAAAATCTACAAAAATAGCCCAATTCTTATGAATACAGGAATATTTTTAATACATTTTAATATTATAAATAGTTATGTAAATTAATCACAACAGAAATCTAAGAGATGTAAATGCGCTGTTAATTTATCTAATACTAGCTTTGCCCGCGGCTTCGCTCGCGTGGAAGTCGGAAATTATCCCCCGGGAACGTACTACCGGAATAAAAGTATCCTATGTGTTAATCCAGGTTATAAACTATCTGTCTGCCTCATCCAAATCCTATCAGTAGCATAACATAATGATTGAAGTTTTAGTCAGTATAAGTCTGACACGCCCTCCCGCTCCACCCAGAGCGGGAGAAGTAATTTGATAATTACCCAAACTAAAAAAAAAAAGGGTTGGAATTACGGAAAATCCTTTCTTATCGGATGCCTACGTCATACAAAGAACACACCCTCCAAGTTTCAGGTCTCTACGATCAGCGGTTTAGACTGTGCGTTGATCCGTCAGTCAGTCAGTCATTCAAAGCATTTTATATGTAGATGATTAGAGATGTTGTTAGATACGTATCGATTTGATATTCAAGAGCCACGAACAAAAGGATTTTAAGAGTTTCTGGAAACATACATGCATAGGATGAATCCTAGAACGGGCCTACCCGTGAGTGTTGATGGTGAGACGGAGGCGGGACGCATAGCCAGCATATTTAAAGAACACTTTGTGGTATCTTCCTTATTGAGAGATGCCCGGTGTACGGATGAAGCTAGAGTGCCGGCGGCGTTTCCTCTTGGGTTTACTACTTAGGAGGTGAAGAAAGTGGTAGGAAGTTTGTCGAGAGGGAAGTCGCCGAGTCACAATGGGGTTGGTGTTGAGCATCTGCTACATGTGGGACCTCACATTTACCGGGTGGAGCTCATGAAAAGCGTGGTGGTGCCTGTGGTTAAAAATAAAACAGGCGATATAGCGGACAAAACCAACTACAAGCCCATCTCTTTGGCCGCTATAATTGTAGAGGTATTTAATGGTCTGCTTGAGCGGCTTGGTGAGTAATAGAAATAATATATTAGTTTTACGAATTGTTTACATAATAATAACCAAAATTTTCCTGTTAACAATTTTGCTTGTATTTTTATTCACAAAAATGCGTTTTTGTTTTTTTTTTCCTTGATGCGGTCCTGATTTTTTTTATTTTTTTTATAATACTTATTTGAAAAGCTAAGTTCAAAAACACGATCCAGGAAAAACATCGCTGTTAGGATTTAGTGCAGGGTTCAAACCTAATTTCCCCGGCCTACTCCGCCTTTTTGGGAAGTCGGTTAAAAATGACAGAAATCGATTCAGTAAATGATTCTGAACTAACTACTTTCCTAATGTGCATTAATTCAGTTACACATCCAATACAAACAAACTCTTCTGATATTACTCCTTCCTTTATCTCAGGGTTTCTCAAACGAATGGCTCCACGTACCCCCATTTATGTTTCCAGATTACAGCGAACCCCTAAACCCAAGATAAAAAAAAGAATAAAATAGTTTGTTGAAGAAAATAAGGTTTTTAGGGTTCCTTACCTCAAAAGGAAAAAACGGAACCCTTATAGGATCACTCGTGTGTCTGTCTGTCTGTCCGTCTGTCACAGCCAATTTGCTCCGAATCTAATGGACCGATCTAGTTGAAATTTGGTACACATATGTATTTATGTGACCCAAACACGGAAATGTAACGTAAATAAATGAATTTTGGGGTTACTTTTGGGGGCAAATTAGAAAATAAAAATAAAAAGTTTTGCAAACAGAACCGTGTGACATATCAAATGAAAGGACTTGTTGCGAGGATCTCAAATGTATTTTTTATATAATTTTAAACTAAATACTTTTAAAGATATTTAAGAAAATTGATGAAAATTGACCATTCCCCCCCCTTATCTCCGAAACTATTGAGCCAATATTTTTTTTTTAAATGCAGAGAATGGTTCTTTACTCAGAGATTACAGGAAAACCTATAAGAAGTCTATGGTCTTAAAATAACATAGTAAATCTCTCAATATTGTTGTTGTAATGTTGTTTTTTATTCCAAAATTGATAGGTATAGAATCGAACTACTACATTGACACAGGTCACACACACAAGTGTAGGCACGGTTAGCTGCGGGAATAGTAGTCAAGTGAACAAATTTTGATACTTTGGAAAATTGTTATTTTTTTTCTTAAGGTGAAATGGGTTCCAAAGCAGTTTCGACTTCACGCAAAATCAATGTTTCTCTTAAAAAAAACAGCGAATTTGCATATTTTTTTTATGATTACGAAAATTTAAGAGGGTCCTTAGTGAAGTATGAGGCCCGAAATACGATTGACAAAACTTTCCTCGATAGAAAAAAAACGGCAAAGTTACCTTAAAATCAGCTTTTTTTGTTACAACCACTAAGAGAAAACCTATTCCATTCGATTGTTATCAAAGCAATTGTATTCAAATTTTGTCTACGTGTTCACTATTAAATACTTTAAGAAATTATGGACTTATTTTTCTATATCAACACAAGTAAAGTTTTTAAATTCAATATTTGTAAACATAGTGCAATAGAATTGCGCGCGGGCCGAGTCATACCGCTGCTCCTGGAACGCTACCACGATACCATTTCGCCTTAATTATTTATAATACACTGGTACCTCTAAAAAATATTTCGTATTGTTCTTTAAATTTTGACTAACCTCCCCGGACTTGATGGAGTGACCTGAAGGTGTACTTCGGTGACCGCTACTGGAACTTCTCGACGAGTAGAATTAGGTGTGCCGAGTTTTGGCTAGTTTTGTTGGTTATGATGAGATCTTACCTCCGGACTTGATGTAGTGACCTGAAGGTGTATTTCCGTGACTGCTACTGGAACGCCTCGACGAGTAGAACTATGCGTGCTGAGTTTGGGCTCATTTTGATAGCTATGATGAGACCTTACCTCCGGACTTGATGGAGTGACCTGAAGATGTGCTTCGGTGACTGCTACTGGAACTTCTCGACGAGTACAATTAGGTGTGCCGAGTTTGGGCTCGTTTTATTAGTTATGATGAGACCTTACCTTCTTTCGAAATATTTTGCAATAAATCAAAACAGACCTAAAATAAAATAACCCTTAATGCAATCGACTAAGATTCATCTGTAATAGCAAAATTATGTGAAAAGGTTAGTTTCGGTTTTTATATTGTTTTGCGGCTATTTGTGACATTTTGAAATATTTTTTTCCAAAGTTTTAGAATTGGATATGTCTGCCTTATTTTTATTTTTTTTAAGGTTGTGAAATTATCAAATAACTTCTCCCGCTCTGAGTGGAGCGGAGGGTGTGTCAGACTATGTTAGATCAGGGTGTGTTAGAAATCTTAAAATATATTGATAATAGAACAAAAAATGTACCTAGACTCAACCCAGTATCGTTAATTTTGCGGAAAATGGCAACGGAAGATCGTTTTTACAATATAAAAAACTATAATTTTGAACTAAAAGTTGCAATCATTTGAAGTTGAAGAACCAATCGATATGTTGTAGTTATTCGTTTTATTTGATTCGGTTTAGTTTTGTCACAAAATGTACTGAAAAACAGCATAATTTTGTCCGATTTGCAAACCGCCCTAGCTACGGAACCCTTCATTGTGCGTGGTCCGACCCGAACTTGGCCAGTTTTTATTTCAATATAAGGTAACAATTATTGAGCTAAAAAGAAATATATTTTTAATATTAATGTGATGGATGCTGGTTTCTGGTCGCAAATTGAACCAATTTTTGATATAATTTTAGAAAATTATAGCGTTAATTCTGACTCAGCATCAAGTCGATTTCTGTATTTTGTTTTTATCATGATTAGGTGTGAAAAACCACTCTCACATCACATAAGTATTTTGTAGCAAAGTTTAAAAGGAAGTTCACCCTTTTGCGTGAGAGTTCGAGATATTCTTCCTATCTAGCTGCCCAAAAATAAATGAGACATTCTTTTAAAATCAGCTCGAAGAGTTTCATCAACGGACTTTTCTAGTAATGTGACTCTTGTTGCTTAATACTCAAACTAGAATTTACTCTCTTAGTCGTGACCATAAATAGGCGCGAACCCCCTACCATCGATACGCGAACCCCTAGGGGTTCGCGTATCCCACTTTCAGAAACCCTACTTTATCTTACAAAATTTCTACTCGGAGCACAATTTTTTTACTCGGAGTACCTACTCATTTTTTACTCGGGGTACAAAATTATGTATATACAGGGTGGATTTTTGAGATGGGGCAGTAAGGACAGCTACCTTAATCGTTGTCGCTAGAAGAAAACGGTCTTAGAAGACTGTCCTTAACTTTTTGAGATATTTTAATCTGCATTCAGTTTAAAAAAAAATGCACAGTTAGCAAGAAAACGGGCAGTTTTCACAAAAACTTTTTTTGATGCCAATCGATCCTGTTTCTTATAAGGATCAAAAAATTCTATGGGACTTTCCTTCACCGTTTTTCGTCACACGACATAATTATTTTGATACTCGCAAATAAATCAAAACCGGGTACTTCCCGATAACCTAGAATAATGAAATTTGGCAAGAAGAAAGGTCTTTTCCCTTTACACAAAGTAAAGGGAAAATTCCGAAAATCGGTAATTTGTAGTTTTACCACACAATAAATATTTTTTTTACAAACTTACACTTGCAAAGAATTGACCGTGACGTATATCGATTGGGAGAACATGTTTTTCAACTAAAATGTTACAAGTTTGTTTTTGCGATAAATCGATCCCAACTACGGAACCCTTCATTGTGCGTGGTCCGATACGCACTTGGCAATTTTTTTTCTCAGAACGTCGGACATCACAAGCAACAAACTATCTTGTTCATACGAGTATCTTCTATCTATAGCTTTTTATATAAAAAGCTAAATGTGTTGCTAAGCGCAAAACGGGAGAACGGCTGGACCAATTTCGCTAATTCTTTTTTTGTTGTGTTTGTTATTGTAAGGAGAAGGTTCTTACGCAGAAAATTGGTTAATTTCAGAAAACTTAACGACTATTTTAACTTCGCGCGTTGGACAGTTAGCGCGTTTGATGAATGTGAATTTAGCAGAGTACGAGTAATAGGTTCGTAGGTATGTAGGTAGGTAGGTAGGATAGGTAGGATAGGTAGGGTAGGTAAGTAGGTAGGTAGGTAGGATAGGTAGGGTAGGTAAGTAGGTAGGTAGGTAGGATAGGTAGGGTAGGTAAGTAGGTAGGTAGGTAGGATAGGTAGGGTAGGTAAGTAGGTAGGTAGGATAGGTAGGGTAGGTAAGTAGGTAGGTAGGATAGGTAGGGTAGGTAAGTAGGTAGGTAGGATAGGTAGGGTAGGTAAGTAGGTAGGTAGGATAGGTAGGGTAGGTAAGTAGGTAGGTAGGATAGGTAGGGTAGGTAAGTAGGTAGGTAGGATAGGTAGGGTAGGTAAGTAGGTAGGTAGGATAGGTAGGGTAGGTAAGTAGGTAGGTAGGATAGGTAGGGTAGGTAAGTAGGTAGGTAGGATAGGTAGGGTAGGTAAGTAGGTAGGTAGGATAGGTAGGGTAGGTAAGTAGGTAGGATAGGTAGGGTAGGTAAGTAGGATAGGTAGGGTAGGTAAGTAGGTAGGTAGGATAGGTAGGGTAGGTAAGTAGGTAGGTAGGATAGGTAGGGTAGGTAAGTAGGTAGGTAGGTAGGTCTTGTATAAAACGCACACTATGCAGCCAAGCATATTACAAGTTGGGGGATTACATCGATGACAAAAATGCTTGGCTCAACGCTGGTCCAGCTCCACAAGGGCGCATAAACTAATTGATTAGCATTCAAAAATATTGTTGGAGCTGCTGAAGATTGTAAAACTATCATTAGATTGTATAAATTCAGTCTTTTAGTATTATATAATTGCATAGCACATGTGTGAGCACTATGTACATACTTTACAGCTACCATTTACTGGGTACGTCTTTGATTGACTTGAATGTGCCCTGGCGGCTGAGAGTATGTCATGCTCACTCAAATGTCTCGCTGGTGGTGGCGTGTGTGTTGGATCATTTAGCTCCCTTCAAAATGGTTGAGCTAAATGGTGCTGATCCATGCGTCATGTTCGTGAACGGGCGCCGTCAGTGGGGACTGGTCATCTCTTAGCTGCTACGGCTTATTTAAATTTTTGAATTGTTTTTTATTACGGACGCTTTTAGTGTGCACGTCTTTCTACATTGTTCTCACATGTATAATTACAACATGAATGATGTAACCAATTTTTTGTAAAAATATTCTGATTTAAAAGAGTGTCCGTGGAGTTTCTTGCCCGTTCTTCTCCATAGGAACCTACTACGCGTTGGAATGGGCAACTAGCTTCATATTTCTGACTGACCGACCTCTTGACAATTCAAAAGTACCTGTAATTGGTTTATTTGAAATAAATGCTTGAGTTTGAGTTTTTGGTTTGAGGATAGGTAGGTTGGGTAAGTATGTAGGTAGGTAGGTATGTAGGTAGGTAGGGTATGTAGGTATGTAGATATGTAGGTAGATAGGGTAGGTAGCTAGGGTAGGTAGGGTAGGTAGGTAGGGTGGGTAGGGTATAAAATAAACAATTACTTATATAAACTCATACTTGTCAGTAGGTAAGCTGGAGAAAGACCACAAACATTGTCTTGAGTTAATCACAGCGACCAACTATTCTTATCATTTAAGTAGTCGTTGATAGAATAGTATGCCTTTGAAAAAAGCTTGGATTTTACTTTCGTTTTAAACGCATTAAAAGGCAAATCTACCAAAGAAGAGGGTAGCTTGTTATAAAAAGTTATACCAAGCCCAAAAAATGAGTTATGAACCTTATGAAGCCGGTGAAAAGGCTAGTCGGTCTATCCCGTATCCGTGTTGCCAGTTTTAAGCAAGGTGTTTGAAAAGGTAATGCTCAATCATTTTAACACCAATAAAATCTTACACGATCAACAGTATGGTTTCACCAAGGGACGTTGTACGACCGACGCCGGTGTCACCCTATTAAAGCACATATTTACGACGTGGGAAGAGGCTCAAGACGCCATAGGAATTTTTTGTGACCTCTTGAAGGCATTTGACTGCGTCGACCACGAAACCTTAATCTTAAAACTTGAGCATTACCGACTTGGAAAACTTGCGCTCAGTTTAGTAAAATCTTATTTAAATGATAGACAACAGCAAGTTCAAATAAATGTTGTCAATTCAATCGGTTTAAAAGTAAAAATGGATGTACCACAAGGATCAATATTGGGCCCTTTCCTCTTTTTAGTTTATATTAATGATCTACCCCATTTGTTAAAAACTCAACCACAAATGGTGTTATTTGCTGACGATACTTCCTTAATTTTTAAAATAAATAGACGTGCATCAAATCTTGACGACTTAAATAACGCCCTACAGAAGGTCCAAAATTGGTTCACTGCTAATAATTTAGTATTAAATGGGAAAAAAACGAAGTGCATACGATTTTCTTTACCAAATGTAAAAAGTAGTAGTTGTGAGATAGTATTGAATCAAGATAAACTAGAATTCGTCGATAAAACAGTTTTCCTAGGGATCACGCTCGCTTCATTGGGTCCCCATTTAACATCCCTTTCAGGACGGTTAAGTTCAGCAGCATATGCTGTGAGAAAAATCCGTCAATTTACTGACGTGGGTACCGCGAGGCTAGTCTATTTTAGTTACTTTCATAGTATTATGTCGTATGGTATTCTACTATGGGGACGGGCTGCAGACATCGAGTCTATTTTTATTCTGCAGAAAAGAGCCATCAGAGCCTTATATGGCCTCCGCAGGCGCGACTCTCTAAGGGAACTGTTTAAAGACATTAACATCATGACGGTACCTTTCAATATATCTATGAAAACGTTATGTACGTAAGGAAAAATCTACATCTTTTTAGTAAAAGAGGTGCAAGACACAATTACATCACTAGGAATAGGGACCAATTAGTTCAACCGGGTTTCAGGCTGGCTAAAGTGGACTCATCTTTCATGGGGTACAGTTTAAAATGTTACAATAAAATACCTCCCAACATACTTCAACTGAATGAAACGAAATTTAAATCTTATATTAAACGCACACTATGCAGCCCAGCATATTATAAGTTGGGTGATTATATCGCTGATAAAAATGCTTGGCTCAACGCTGGTCTTGCTCCACAAGGGCGCATAAACTAATTGATGAGCATTTGAAAATACTGTTGGAGCTGCTGAAGATTTTAAAAACTATCTTTGCATTGTATAAATTCAATCTCATAACATTGTATAATTGCATAGCACATGTTGAGTACTATGTACCGACTATAAAGCTACCATTTAGGTACTGTGTATGTCTTTCATTGAGTTGAATGTGCCTTGGCGGCTGAGAGTATGTCATGACTGGCGCGTGTGTTGGATTTAGCTTCCTTCAAAATGGTTGAGCTGAATGATGCTAATCCATGCGTCACTTAGCTACCACGGCTTATTTTAATTTAATTTAATTTTTGAATTTTTATTTTTGTTACGGACGCTTTTAACGTTTTGCATCATTCTCACATGTATAACTTCAACATGAATGATGTAACTAATTTTTTGTAACCATATTATGATTTAAAAGAGTGTCCGTGGAGTTTCTTGCCCGTTCTTCTCCATAGGTACCTACTACGCTTTGGAATGGGCATCTAGCTTCATCTTTCTGACTGACGGACCCCTTGACAATTTAAAAGTGCCTGTAATTGGTTTATTTGAAATAAATGCTTTGAGTTTGAGATCATAATAAAGTAGGTTGGAGTTTCTTTCTTACGAAATGTATGGGAAAAGTTTTTTGCAATTTCTGACTATTCTAGTACTCAAACCTCAGTTAGTCTCATAGTTTTTTGATCCTTATAAGAAACAGGATCGATTGGCATCAAAAAAAGTTTTTGTGAAAACTGCCCATTTTTTGCGGACTGTAATTTTTTTTCAAAAACTGTGAATGCAGATTAAAATGCCTCAAAAAGTTAAGGACAGTCTTCTAAGTGATGGGTATGACCCAAAATGATTAAGCTCCAAGTTGTCACGTGGTTCAAAGCTGTACGGAAGAGAAAGAACAACGAATAATAAATAATAACCTTATTATTCCAATAATTCGGCTATTTCAATGTACTAGTAGACAAAGCAAGTCTGATAGCAATAGCTTGCCGGAATAAAGATCAATTAAATTAATTACATCACTTTAAATATCAAATACCTAAGTATGAGAATGTGAATTTCGAAGTAACTTGTCGGAGTAGGCCAAAACGTAAGGCACACCCTTTCACGGACGGTGAATGATCGCCTAAACGTAAGAAAAAGATTTAGTGAATGTAGAAACTTCAGTTGAAAAGAATACCTAATAATGATATTATCGCATTCCAAAAAAAAACAAACACACCAACAGATAATACGGTAAAATATCGTTTGGATTATGCCCAGAAAAGTGGACACATTTTCCTGTAAGACCGAGCAAACTTGTAGCTTGTAGCTGACTGTTTTATTGTTGTATTATTTTTTTCAGAATTCAGTTAAATACAATCGACTCCATTGAGGACGCCTTCGAAGCAAGTAATTCGAAATAAGAACCATCAAAATGGCTCGAAGGATGCCCAACGACTCTGTACACTGGTACATGCAGGACCTGACCTCCCGCGTAGTGGCCCAGTCAGGTATCCCTACAGACCGACACCACCTCGGCAAGATCATCCTGCAGAGCCTTAAGGACGCCCCAGATTTTGTACTACAGGTAAAGCAAAAACAATTTCTTCATAGTTTAAGAAATTGATAACAAAAACGCTAAGGATCACAAGACCACTAGTAATTTCTTTATGTAATTGGCATCCCGAACTCAGGTATAACAAAGGTAAGTCATTGTGGATTTCATTATTTGAGTAAAGTCACCTTCAATGAGCAAACATGGTTATCGGTTCCTTCTTTGTGTAAGACGTTTTGGCGAGAGACGACTTCTTCGTCTCTTGCATCGGCATGAACTAAAATTGAGAACATCTCTGGGCACCATTCCAGGATGCACCGTCACTACTATTGAAGGTTTAAAACATGTTCACAGATTGATGGAGCAACAGGGGAGACAGAAACATCTGGCTCGGTGTTAGAGAGGTCAGTGCGCTGTGCCCAAAGTCTGCGGAACTTAGGACTGAAGCACGGAGACATGATCATACTAATGGCTCCCAACCATTTAGATATTACTGTACCGTTGTACGCTGCGTTTTATCTTGGAATCATCGTGGCAGCGATCGACTTAACTTTGAATAAACGTATGTATTTTAGTCTTGTTATTGAGTGGTGAGGATAGATGAATATTTAACGGGAACAAGCAGCATGGGTAGGTCTCTCTCAAGGTGGACCGATGATCTGGTGAAGGTCGCGGAGATCTGCTGGATGCGAAAAGCACAGAACAGGTCGATGGGGCGACGTTTGAGGGAGAGATATGTCCAGCAGTGTACGTTTAGTAGTAAGTTTTCGGCTGAAATGATGATGATTGAGTTTTGACTGTATGGTTACCGAAAACAGAAACCACTAAGGCCAAAATTCTATTCAGCGGTTCGAGGCATCGTTATATGGGCAGGTTTCTTCCAAGAGTTTCAGGAGCTGTCTTTTGTTATGATCAAACGCTCGGATTGTCAGAAAAGATACAATTACTTGCATTGTTCACTACTTTCAGATGAATTGCAAAAAATATTCGCTGTTACAAAACCCACGTTAATATTCTGTCAAAGCGAGTTCACCTCCGACGTACAGTTGACGATGTTCAATTTGAATATGAACACTCACATAATAACCTTCGATAAGGCAGATAATTTCTGCAACTTCACGGATTTCATGGAAAAGTATGGAGATGACTCACCAACGGAGGATTTTAAGTAAGTGAACACCATATATATATTTATATAATCTTGTGCTACCCACACGTTGTTATCCTATCTGGAAATTGAAACACCCACAGTGTGTAGCGTACAATTAAATCAAATTTATTTATTTGCATTACCGCATTTTAGAGTGAATATGAAAAAACCTTGTAGCTATCTGCATCCGGTTAGACTGGCAGTGATAAAAGCAAACAAAAAAATGTGTTTTGCTCCTTAAATTATTGAGTGCCCGACAACCACCCGTTTTTTAAATGTGTTATTTAAATGTTTTTTAAATCGCACTCAGCCTATCGATTTGAATGTTCAACTTCCTTTCATAACATTAATACTTCCAGGTGTTCAGACTTCGATCCTGAAGAATCAATAGCATTCTTGGTACCGACGAGCGGCACCACAGGTTTTCCGAAAGCTGTAGCTCATTCCCATAAATACATGACCTTAATATTGGGTTATGTTTGGTATGTGTTTGTTTGTCTTACTCATCTCTTAACTATTTGCTTCTCGTAGTTTATGTAAGTTACCTTCACCATTGCAACCTCATTCCAGCTCCTCCTTTTTGCCATAAGCACGTCCCTGGTCTGTGAGACTCATCCAGGTTTGCTATAGCCAAGCGCAGATCCACCGTTGTTGGCACGATGGGCATGCACACCCCTAATAGGGTTACCTATCATAAGTTCGAAAAATATTTGACCGAATTTCATTTTACCTAAAACTTTTCAACTATTATCGTTTCGTTTTTTTTTTACTTCATCGAAGTCACGTCTGTCACTGTATCAGTTGACCTATTATCAATTCGATTTTTTTTACGTTTCATTTGGTCGAAAACCTTTTTACCGAAGTTACACTTAGCCGAAATAACATGTGTTCGAAGTATTATGTTTTCGAACATTTATTATACCACGAGGTATGGATGGGTGAAGGAAGGATGCTTGCTTCAAGCATGCAGCATGCATGCAGGCATGCAGCGTGCAAGCAGGCATGCAGCGTGCAAGCAGGCATGCAGCATGCAAGCAGGCATCCAGCATGCAAGCAAGCATGCAGCGTGCAAACAAGCATGCAACATGTACGCAGGCGTTTATTCCCGTTGTCCCCATACGCCGTGTCCCCGTCCTACGGGGACGCGGTACTTCAATTAAATATTTAAAAATACTTCCTGTTGTCCCCGTGGTTTGGTTGTACATTCAAAAATATGTTTCTGGCACTCGCCGGCCGCTGCCGCGGCAACGCTAGCTTCGCTCGCTCGGCTCGTGCGTTATGTGGTCACAGTTCTAACCTAACCTAACCTATCTGTTTCGATTTAAAAAAGGTTTACTTCCCGTTGTCCCCGTTAGCCGAATGTACGTTATGGGAACAACCGGAAATAAATTTAATCACGTCCCGCTGTCCCCGTGACGGGGATATGGCATACGGGGACAACGGGAATAAACTTACGCAGGCGTGCAACACGCAGCAAGCATTGCTTCTGTCATGGCTCCGGCGCTTCGGGGTTTACGGCTCCACGCGAGCTTATCGTTGCAGGTGGTTTTAACGCTCACCACCTTCAAACCACCTGCTGCTCAGCTCGCGGGCCGCCCCACCCCTCCGCGTCTACACGGGCTTAAATTACACTCTAGGGGTAGGGCATACAAGACTACGTGGAGTCGGTTTTGCAGCGATTCGTTTCTGTCACTAAATTTTGTAGCACAACATATTGAATTTTTATCACACTATTTTAATTTAATATTGAAAACTATTGTTTCGGTGTGGTGAAAATATGGTAAGTAAATAAATCATTGGGCAAATGAAAAAAGTTCAAAAGAGGCTTCGGCCGATAGCAAAAAGTTATTTTGTAAATCGGCGAAATATAGTTCGGTAAAATAATACCTATGACACATGATACTTCGATGATCTAAAAATATGTCAAATAATGCATATAGCAAAAAAGACGTCGGTCAATAGTTTTCGGTAAAATGAAATTCGAACAAAAACAATTCGGAATAGTGATCGGTTCCCCCCTAATAGACTTGTGAAGTCACCCTTTCACAGTCTATTGATGTCGATAGGCTGATGATAGTATAACCAATGCCTTAAAATTAAATTAAAATAAAGAATCGTGCGTGATTCGGAACGCAGCGAATTACTTTCTCGTAGTTATCGATAGGCTGACACGATATGTCACATTTTTGACAACATAATATCTGTTTCTTTTTGGCACATACTTGTATTGGAAAAAAGAGATGACTATTCGCTGGGTGCGCAGCCATCTACTGAATTTAAATTGATGTACATTGCCGCCAAAACTGTCTTCCTTTTTGGTGGTGTGGCGTGGCGCTGACGTTAGTAGTTTGTACTGTTTGTAAACCTATGTAATTTAACTTGAATCGTTTGGTGAAATCGAATAATTCCATCAAAATCGGTTCAGTAGTTTAGAGTCTAAATATGACACTGTGATGTGCAAACAAATACTCATCTCATTAGTTTTGTAATTTTCGTTAGCGACCAAACTAACATTTTACAGGTTTATTAATAATAATGTTCGACCCACGGCTTGCCCACCGGCCACCGTGGAACTATACACTGTACAAAATCTTGGTCAGGGCGTCACATATATTTTGTAAACATCTCCTTTGTAGGCGTGCACTATATCGATCAAGCGAGTTCATTCCCCGACTCGCCCTTGGCCGATTTTCGGGTGGCTGTGACCACAACCTTTTTTGAGGGCTGGATCCACGCCTGGCTATAGCCCGGAGTTTGGATTGATGCCCGGTTAATAACAGAGGCGCTAGTTAGTAGGAACCCTTTTTACATGGGAACTAAACTAGCGAAATGAGGGTATCCTAAACAGCTTCACCAAAGCTAGATGCGTCGATTTAAATCTCCACTTTTTTTCTCTGTAGGATTGAATACAATAAATTCCCGACACCGACGCGCCTTGTCCTGGTCGGGTCAGTACTACAATGGACTACAGCAATGACAAGTTTCATCAGAGCGCCGATACTGCGGTACACCCGGCTTCAAACCTCAGTGAAGATGACACGGGAGCATGCGTATTATCTTATTAACACGTTTAAGGTGAATGATTTTAAGTAGATTATTAAAAGTAGTCGCTAGAGATAGGCGCCTCCAAGTTTAGCCACAACACTATTCTCCCCCTTCTGCATCGTCGTCGTAAATCCGTCAATCACTTGTCGTCAGACCGTCTAGCTTGGGCGCGTATACGCTTGCCTATACTCGGTCTCCACTCGATGACTCGTCTGCTCCAGCAGCTATAGTTCCTTGGACAGACTATGTCGGCAACTCAGCTTTTTTCCGAATAGGTACATTAATTTCAGATCTTAAAAGAAAGAAAGAAAAGAAAGAAAAAAAAATATTCTGCACAAACAAAACGCACATATGAAAACAAAAACACATAAAATACACACTTACAAAAGTAGCCAAAAGCCTCGTGTTCAACTAATAAATAAAAATATAAAAAGTAAAAATAATGTTTTTCTCATTGGTTGTTGGATCTTATACTTCCAAGAAACTCCGAGCATAGCTCGCTCGGTCAATAACACACAGATTAGCTTTATAACATGGTCTAATAAAACAAGGTCTGGCATTCCGGGACTAACACATGCTTACGTCACTATCCAGTTGCCACTCTATTGCAACAAAACACGATTAAGGAAAGATTTTCAGAAACCAAAGCTTTTAAATTGTCGTTTCGTGTGTCTAATCAAACGAAACAATTCAATTTAAACGTGATGACGTAGACTTGTGTTGCCCACGTGACCACTGTGTTTCGGAATGCCATACCTGGCGCAGTATATTATTATACCATGCCATAAATTAACCTTAAATCATTTCCTTACAGCCAACCTACTCAGTCCTCAGTCCCACTATGATGACGACACTTCTGAAGTCTGACATCCGACATAATTGTGACTTCACGAGCTTCGAACTACTCATGCTGGGTGGAAGTACTGTGTCACAGAACCTCATTGATGAAATTAAGGTTGAAACTGCTACTGATTACTTTAACCTATATTATACTATTATTTTCACTACTACTTCTGAGATGTGAGATCGAATAATTAAAAGGGTGTTAATTATCATAAATTCTATATTTTTACTATCTAATACTCCAATAGTCCGTACGTCAGATCATATTACGAATAAGAACAGGTAAAGCCCGGGCACTGCGGCAAGTGACAAGTGACAGCTCTTGCTCAGCCAGTGATGTACTCATATGACACTGCCTATTGGGTGGGATATGCTAATAGGCGATCTTCAGAATTCCGGTTATCTGTACTATGATAGATATTTATACTATTATACTTCTTGACACTGTCGACAAGTAAAGGCACGTTTTTTAAATCTTTAAGGAGCGTCGTGGGTTCTTTGATTTTTCTATGATTTGAAACATCTATGTGTATACCTATTTAATGGTCTTTTTGACTTCTGGTCCTAATGATTTTTTCCATTAAACCGTAAACTAAAATTAATTTTGACCTTGATTTTGACTATATTTATATTTTATTTGTATGAATTCTAGACTATATCGCCAAACACGGAAGTTTTGAACATCTTCGGCTTGAGTGAGCTGGCTGGTCTCGGATTTTACGGAAACAATCCTGCGCCAGGGTCCTGTGGCAAGCCAGTGGCATGCTTCCAATATCGGGTGAGAAGAAATATACCAATTTATTTCGAGTGTGCCTTCGGGTGGTCAACGTTAGACATTACTTGTATGGTTCAAAACCCACGATTGCTTCGCCTTCGTTACGCTACAGGAACAGTCTGCAAAGGAGTTAAGTAACCCAGTCACGCATATATTGTAGTGTGAGTGACTGACTGGTTACCTAATAGACAACTACGCTACTGTTTGACCCCAGTCGTGGGCATTTGCAGATGCAATGTACACACGTCAATAACCCAATGTTCATAGGGTGCAGTATGAAACTGCCAACAAACTGCCGGATGATCCCAAATTATATTAGAGTATATAACACTCGAGTGTCCGTCTGGATTGAGGAGCCATGTCTCATATTTGAACGAGGGTACTACCAATATTTAGTAGTAAATTTGCCGATTTTGTAGGCCGGATCCTGGAATTTGTAGTAAAACCCTTAAAAAGTTTTAAGACATTAAAGGTGGCTCTTCAATCCAGATGTCTGAATTGAGGAGCCACCTTAGAACTCGAAAACTAGCTAACGGATATTTTTGTTTTTTTTTTAGGATTTAGTAGTACCCTCGTCCAAAAATTTAAGAAAATACGTGTCCAATATTTGATATAATCTACCTGACGGACAAAAAAAATATTTTAATCGTCATCCCTATTGGAAAGTCTCGAGGAAATGCATTATTTATACAATTGTATCACTTTTGAACTTTCGTCCCGGAGTAAGAGTCGAACGAGAGCCCATGACCAAAAATTTTGCCTTATCGTTTTACGAACAAAACCCTATACAATCGATAAATTTGGTTATCCTAATCCAAAAACTCTATTTCACTCAAAAGCTAAATTTTTTGGGTATATTCATTGACAGTCAATTAACTTGGAAACCGCAGGCTGAAGAAGAAAGTTAACGTTGATATTACGGACAAAAAAAAAAAAACATTATTGGTACCAATGGCACCTATTATATTTAACAAATTGCCAAATTGTATTATGGATCAGCCCTTATGAAAATTCAAGAAATTAATATCGTCGTTGCTGACAGATTACCGATTTTATAAATGATGAATTGTAATATTTGCTTCACTTTATTTATTTTATTATTTATGTACACACAGTAAAATACATAGAGATATGACATAATTATAATTTGAGTACAAAGGTACTGCTTATTTCTTAAGAAATTTCTTCCAGCAAACCTGCGAAAGGAGAAAAAAAAAAACTTTATCTCATTTATTATGAAATTAACTTTAGGCTTAGCTGATCCATGATCTCATTTTGAATTTAAGCACATAGTTTCTAGATTATCTGTAAGTTAACCACTATATTTTTGTATGCCAACAGGCAGAATGTACTGGGAATTTATCTGAAACTAACACCATTATTGTAACACCTGCATTCTATACTTAATGTCTGTCTTGAAATGACTGTCCTTAACTTTTTGAGACATTTTGATCTGCATTTACAGATTTTGAAAAAAAAAATACAGTCCAGAAAATAGTACAAAAACTTTTTTTGATGCCAATAGATCCTGTTTCTTATAAGGATAAAAAACTCTATTAAGCCAACTGAGGTTTGAGTACTAGAAAAGTCAGAAATCTCAAAATCTTCTCTCATACCTCAATCAATCTGCCTAGCCTTTTCCCAACTATGTTGGGGTCGGCTTCCAGTCTAACCGGATGCAGCTGAATACCAGTATTTTACATGGAGCGACTGCCTATCTGACCTCCACAACCCAGTAACTGGGTAATACGATACCCCTTGGTAAGACTGGTGTCAGACTTTCGGGCTTCTGACGACTCGTAATGACTGTCAAAGATGCACGAATGACAGCCGGGACCAACGGCTTAACGTGCTTTCCGAGGCACGGAGGATTCTCGGTATGTAAAGATGGTCACCCATCCACTGACCAACCCCGGCAAGCGTAGCTTAACCTGATGGATCGACCAGTGCGGCTGTTGTTACTTAGCCACGAGCTCCTCCGCTTCTCTCATACCTACGGTAGGAAAAACACTCGAACAACCTTTTTTATGATGGACAGAGGAGCCGAAAATAAACAAAAAAAAATTAACATCGAACGAATACGTGTTAAAATTTTATTTCCTTTAACAAGACATTTTTTTTTTTTTTTTAGGTAACTACATAGTATTTCAAATGTTTTTGAACTTTCAGACTTTCAAGTTAAAAAAGACTGTCCGCTACAAAAGCCAGAAATCGCAAAAAACCTTTGTAAGGAAAAAGGTTTTTTCAAAAGCAACAAACTATCAAAACTCGTATTCGGTCGAAATTTGAAATTCGTATATCCATTGTGAAAAGTAGGTTGGAGTCTCATTTCCTACAAAATGTATGAGAAAGGTTTTTTTTAGCGATTTCTGTCTTTTCTAGTACTCAAAACTCAGTTGGTTCGATAGAGTTTTTTGATCCTTATAAAAAACAGGATCGATTGGAATCAATAAAAGTTTTTGTGAAAACTGCCCATTTTCTAGCTACCTGCATTTTTTTTTCAAAATCTATGAATGCAGATTAAAATGTCTCAAATAGCTATGCAAGTCTCTTAAGACAGTTTTCTTGTAGGTACAACGGTTGAGATACCTGTCCTTACTGCCCATAATTACAAAATCTCTAATATTTACAAGATATAACAACTGAATCTATAATTTTATTTGATATAATGATCAGTTAATATAATATTATATAATAATCGATGGATATAATTTTAAAATAAAAAAAAATCATAAGCATAACATACATTGAATATGAAATCGTTTGTTACGACTCAAAAGACTGTAGACATCATTGCGGGCCCTATTAGAATACCAGCGCTGCGACATTTATTTTTTAAATGCCGCAGCTTTATGCTGAGATATGGGCCTTTTGGCCTCGTACAGGACTTTAATTTTTAAGTATACTTTGTTTTTTTTGTTTATTATTTTATTTTTATTTATGTTTAGTGTGTTTTTAGTTTAATTTGTGATTTCCTGTGCGAGTCTCAATAAATACTTTTTCTTTCTTTCTTTTTTTCAAAAGACATAAAACCTATTTAGAATACATGATAAAAACCCATAGTTAAAAACATTAAGTAAAATTTAATATATACACATTATAACTTAGTCTAATTATTGATAAGTTGTAGCCTGTAGGTAGCTTAACAAATATCATTGTTAGTTGTTACTTTTTGTGCATAATCTTGTTCAGTTACATAATAATTATTTATTTAAAAATGGATTCTTTCAAGTGTGAGATACAAAAGCTCGCTCGCTCATCTTCACTCGCTCATCTTCGCGCGTTAATGATCACTGTTCTAACCTAACCTAACCCAAATGATTCACCAACAATAGAGGGCAACGTGCGCTCGGCGGCCGCTCCCGCCTTAGTCTTCTAACGTAACCTATCCGTGTCGGATTGCTCTGAATCGGGGTATTAACCATAATGATGGTATCAATATATTATGATTTTTACGAAGCATTTTGTTAGCAGTAGACCAAAAAGCTCCAATTTGTGCAATTTACACAGATATGACCAAAGCCTTCGATTACGTAAAGCACGACATCTTATTAGACAAACTGCGTAGCTATGGTATCAGAGGTAACATTTTAAAACTACTCGAATACTATCTCTCCAACAGAATGCAATTTACAGAGATTGCAAGAGTATGTGAAACAAAGTTTTCTATCTCATTCGAGATTGATAAAGTTTGGTGTCCCACAGGGTATCGTCCTTGGGCCACCACTTTTCTTAATCTATATAAATGATCTGCCAAAGGCGACTCAACATCAAATGGTGATGTTTGCAGACGACAGTACTGCCATAGTGAAATGTATTGATGGCAATATTTATCAAGATGACATAAATAATACACTATCGGAGATAATTAATTGGCTTAACAAAAATAATTTAGTTATAAACTTAAAGAAAACCAAAATAATGCACTTTCACCAAAGAACTGAAGTACCAAAAGTAAATATCAGACATAGTAACTGTGGCATGGAAGACGTTAAAGTAGCAAAATTCTTAGGTTTATTCCTTGATAACCAACTTAACTGGAAGGCCCACATAGATGAACTAAGTAAGAAAATAAATAAATCAGCATACGCACTTTTCCACGTTGCTTGAAAAATAAATATGGATGCACTACTAGTTGCATATCACTGCCTGGTAGCCTCAATTTTGCGATATGGTATAGTTTTTTGGGGCAATTCTACCGATAAAGATATCGTTTTTAAGGCATACAAAGGTGCATAAGATCAATGTGTGGTCTGAAAGTTGATGATAGCTGTGTACCATTCTTTAAATCGCTGAAAATACCTACCCTATCCTCATTATATATTTTTGAAATTAGTGTTTTCGTCAAGACAAACATGAGATTGTTTGAAAAGGTGTCAACGTTACGAGATGTTGCGATTCGTAGCCAATACGCAAACTCATTAAGCAATCAGCGTTGTAAGACTACCTTAGTGAGAAAGAGCGTTTTAGGCGTCGCACCGCGCATTTACAATAAATTACCAAATGTCATAAAAATTTGAATGTCAATTCAAACAAAAATTAAAACTATTATTAATTGAAAAATGTTAATATACGACTGATGAATTTCTGAATGATAAATTAATGTAGACTTATTTATTTATTTGACTGGAGAAACAATTTTTAATTGAATATTGTGACTAATTGTAATTTATGATTATTTATGCATTGACTGTAGAAATTGTTTTATTGTTCGTATTTCGCATGCAACCATATTTGTACGCCTCTTGGCATAACATAGCGACCTATATCTTCAATTTAAGAACTGTATTCACTACCTATGTTACACAAATAAAGAAATAATTATGATTATATTTTAAACGATAGACCTGAAGATTTTCGATTTAATAAACGGTATATCCAATAACGTTATACGAAATAAGTTTTAGAGTATATAAATGTTATATGTAAAGAAATTATATCAACAGTTGGTATACCTATCTCATGTTTATTACATCATCTTCTGAATGTTATTGAAATGAAAATATACCAAATAACTTAAATGATATGAGACGCACCCTTGTATAAACTGAGCCTTATTAGATAGTTGTACCTAGTTTGTAGCAGGGCAACGATTTCTACTAGATATCTTATATTGACTTATATCATTATAGATTATAGACATCGAGACACATCGAGATATTTACGAGTCGAACGAACCAGGCGAGTTGTGGATCAAAGGACCATGTCCGTTTAAGGTATGATTTCTCACGTCCAAGATAAGACCTACATAGCCACCTACCTACTAAGAGCTTTTGTTACGCCATAAACAAATTCATAATAATTTCGCGCCCGATTGGAGGCAATAGACTCGTCCCAACGCAAAATTCAAATTTTCTTACGTTTTTTGCAATTTGCAGGTCTGTATCAGTTTGTATATTGATCAAAATATGATTCATGACCGTAACAAATACATATATTATAGTGCGTTGTTTACAGAATTATTACACCTGCACCTGACACTGACCTGCAAATTGCAGCACCCTTAGCAGCATTTCACCAGATATGCATTATTAAGGGGGATGCCCCCCTTAATAATGCATATCTGGGAAATGTGGGTTTAGGTGATATTATACGAGAGGAAGAGAAGCAAAGACCTCTTCCTACCTCTATAGGGATTTTACGAGCATAAAACGATATTCTTATTTTCAGGGATATTACAACGACATTGAAGCAACACAGGAGGCGTTCACAAAAGACGGCTGGTTGAAAACTGGAGACATTTTCTACAGAGATGAGAACTGGAACTTCTTCTACGTGGATAGGATCAAGTTACAGTTAAAGTGCCTGAATCGTCGGGTAATTACCATTCGAACCACGGCCTTATATAATACTTAATAGGAAACTTACCTACCTGATCTTCATCTGCCAACGTTAACTAACCACTAACGTACTCAGTACAAGCAATATTTATTTACTGGTGTTTTTGGCGTTAGGGAAGCTGCGTAATATCTTCTTTTCTCACATACCACAGTCTGACAAGACGAAAGTCTTTGACCAGTGCGTGTTGCCAGTGATGATGATCTATGGCACTGAAACGTGGTAGCTCACAATGGGCCGCATTAGAATGCTGAAAGCCACCCAAACCTACATAATTTTGATGTTGCTGGGAAAATATTCACAACACAAAAATATGTTGATGAAACTTTTGTTTACAATGAATTCGAGGCTTTAATCTACCATCTTCCACAGCTGTCACCCCTAGAAATAGAAGGAGTAATCCGCAAGCATCCTGGCGTGATGGATGTTGCCGTGACCAGCGTGCCTCACGACGAGTTCGGCGACCTGCCCGTCGCATGCGTGATGCCACGACCTGGGGCCCAACCTAGTGCTGATGAGATCAAGAACCTGGTTAAAGGTAAGATAACATTGTAGTT
Organism: Agrochola macilenta; assembly: GCA_916701695.1. Taxonomy (NCBI): domain Eukaryota; kingdom Metazoa; phylum Arthropoda; class Insecta; order Lepidoptera; family Noctuidae; genus Agrochola; species Agrochola macilenta. The sequence continues at coordinate 18,726,742 of OU753573.1, read as the reverse complement.
AAGGAAGGTACTGCCAGGTTTGTGATGGAGCATATTCTAGTAAAAAAGAACACATTACGTCCGGAGAGGGACATAAACCTACGTTCTCCCCAGACGCAGGGTAAGTAGCTATCTACCTACCTACCCACCCGGCATAGATCAGATGCGGTAGATCTCTACCTACCCGGCGTCTAAAAATATGCTTGGGGAAATCCTAGTAAATAGGTACTTACGAGGATTTCCCCAAGATGGTGGCGCGTGTGTTGGATCATTTAGCTCCCTTCAAAATGGTTGAGCTGAATGGTGTTAATACATGCGTCATGTTCGTAAACGGGCGCCGTCAATTGGGACTAGTCATCTATCTTCGCTGCCTTGGTTGATTTAAATTTTTGAATTGTTCTTTGTTCTATCTTTTTATTACGGACGCTTCTAACGTGCACGTCTTTCTACATTGTTCTGACATGTTTAATTTCAACATGAATGATGTAACCAATATTTTGTAACAATTTATTTAAAAGAATGTCCGTGGAGTTTCTTGCCCGTTCTTCTCCATAGATACCTACTACGCTTTGAAATGGGCAACTAGCTTCATATTTCTGACTGACTGATTCCTTGACAATTCAATAGTGCCTGTAAATGGTTTAATTGAAATAAATGCTTTGAGTTTGAGTAATTTTTTTCTTATTTATTTATCACTAGCTTCTGCCCGTGACTTCGTTCACGTGTAACTCGTAACATACCACAATATACTACAATAACAGCCACATTTTTATAAAACTTCCCTGTATATGAGTACTTTTAGTACTTTTGTAGTTTTGTATTCAACAGCCAAAATATACAGAGAGTCAGACTGGTGAGGCTCCGAGCAAGCGACGTACAGTTGTCCGTGGGAGAAACAGTCTGTCCTGAGGTCAACACCCGCAGCCTTCAGTGTCTGCCCCTGTGACTTGTTGATGATCATCGCAAAGCAATACTGACAGGGAACTGCAAAAACTGGAAGACGTGACTGTGGCGAATTAGTGGTATACGCGGTATAAACACTGTCTCGCCAACGCTACAACCTGTTAGAATTTTCGCCGATGACGTTTCTTTGCAAAGACACGACTTTGAGCCGGGTTCCATTACACAGCTTCGGTGGAATTAAGATCCGAAAAATCATAATCGGGACACCGACTTTCAGCTGAAAGATGTATGCCGGAAGTCCACAAGTACCTTTAGCGAATTCAGAAATTCTACGGGGTAATGTGTGGCATCATCTTGCTCCACAACAGTGGACCCCTCACAAACAGGCGGGTCGTTGCACTCTAAATCGATGGGAATTTTAAACATGGTGTGCGCTGTTTTGCCACCAGGAAGCAGTTTGGCAACGATTCTGTAAGACGCTACCGCGATTGCAATTTTGCCTTGCTTCCTGACCTCTACAGGATGCCAGTGGTATTAAATGTTTTACCTGTTCCACCAGGAACATCCAAGGAAAACACTTTACCCTGACTGACCCTTTGGAGAACGGTGTTAAAACACACACCTTTACTCTGAGGTGAACATAGATACGTGGTTATCGTAGAAGATCGTACTCATGGCGCCTGGATCATAATTAGTTTCGGCGGCGTATTCCCAATTTCCGCGGTCTTGATGTGCCCATTATTGCGGAGCCGGTAACCCATACTCGATCAGTGGATTGCCACCGATGGAAATTAACACGTCTTGTTATGTGAATTAAGACAGCTATTAATAACGCGTTCATCATTTTGTTTAATGTCACCTTCATTATACGCCGCAAGGTTCGTAAAAAGTCTTCGGTTAGATGATGCCGATATATCTCTCATAACAGAACTGGGTTTGCGATTCCACAAAACACTAAAATTATGGTAAACAAATGCCGCAGACTACTGGGATTATCACTGACGCTGGCCATCTCTCGGTGTTGGTCACCGTTGAAAAGGTGACGTGCTATTCAGGCTGCACAGAATTTGGGATACTCTGCATCATCAACTGTCCTCAGGAACGCAAATGACAATAGGCCCTGTACTGTGTGAAGTAATAACCGCAAATAATATAAAAAATTGTGATCGTTTAGTAAATTTTTACAGAGCGTCATATCTGGTAAATAATGCTAAGTACTACACTCGTAGCGTCTTCAAAATTTCACGTCCACACACAGGTTTTAAAATCGCTAGGACAAATCTGTAGCAATTTCCTATTGCTTACCAAGCTTACCTTTTTTAGTGAATTAAGTATTAATTAATTACTGACTATTATATACATCTATACATATAAAATGCTTTGTCCTGAATGACTGACTGACGGATCAACGCACTGCCTAAACTGCTGATTGTAGGGACCTGTAACTTGGAGGGTGTGTTCTTTGTATGACATAGGCATCCGATAAGAAAGGATTTTCCGAAATTCTACCCCTACAGGGTGAAAAAGGGGGGCAAAGTTTGTATGGGACAACGTGATTCCTTGGTCCGATCTACTTCAAATTTTGCATAAACATTCTTTAACAAAATTGATGGAAGACGTGTTTCGTATTTTATTGAAATTGTACAGTTTTGACTTTGCTACGATTTTATTATATGTATAGATTTATGTACACACATACGTATATAAACAGACGAGAAGAAAGGAAAAGAAAAATACGTAAGTATTTATAAAGATCGCTTTGTAGTAGATCTTCTGATAAGAAAGGTGTATCTTTCTCTATGTTTTTTTTCGAGAAACCATTAATTATTATTAAGATTTATTGTCTTTTGTTTGAAAGCGTGGTTTTTTATAAGCTCCTAATATTGTTACAGACTCCTTACAAGACGCCAATCGACTCAGAGGTGGAGTTATCTTCATTGACTCCTTGCCGATGACCGCTTCTACCAAAGTGCACAGGCGGAAACTTAAAGAAATGGCCCTTGTCTTGCTTAGGGCGTAACTTTTATATAAGTATAAACCTACTTAGCAATTATGACGCAGATATATGCCAGTGACCTTGAGAGGTTAGATTGCGTGTTCCGTACTGAGGTCACGCAACGCGTCGTACGTCCAGCGAGTAATAGGATTCGCCCATCAAGGACCGCTATCCCAAATAAGACACATTATTACACACATACATAAAAAAGGGTATTTTAATAAAACACATTACTAAAAGATCAATAATTAAAATATCTTTAAAATGGTGAATGTTTCAGAAAAATACGCTTGATAGATATTGCGTGATTCTCAGTTTTTTATCCGCACTAGACATAACTTTACAAATTAATTTCACTATGTAATAAACGTAACGTAATCTAAAATATTCCTATATTAAGTTATTAAGAAAAAGCTTTAATTTAACATATTTTTTCCAAATCATTAATACTACTCATTTAGTATAAAAGTAGTAGAAGTATCTTCAGTATAAAATCATTAAAAATCGTTTATCGTCGCCTAAGGGCCTTACCTCACTGGGATGCTATAGCGGCGCTGCCAGCGGGGTAATATAATTGCGCAACACAAATAAAATGACAATTAATGATCGCAGTTTCTTTCAATTTGACAGTTCAGCAACGTTAATTGCGTTATTTAAGTTTTTAAGCAGATGATTTATTAAATCTATGAAGCAATGCATTAAAAATACCCTTCAAAACTTTCAGATTGTGATTGAAAGTGTGTTACGCTATTAGGGTGCTGGTCGTGGGGCACGCAACTGCGAGTGCGACCCAGTGAGGTAGGGCCTTTGTAAAGTTCCCAGTAGTCGCATAAATCACACGCCTATTAGTTTAGATTATAAATGCAATAGATGATTTTCTTAAATAAGTACCTGGCTTTCGTTTTATGAAGTTTGTAATGTTGCTATTTTGTCTTCTTTTGTACTACATTCCCATTCTTGTATCTTCCTACCTAAAGTTAATATTGGTGACGGGTTAAATTAGGTATTATATACTTACCTACCTATTACGAGAGTTGAAAAAACGATTATACATATATTAATGTACCTGCTCTTCAAAATAAATAAAATCAATTAATGAGTGAATTTTTGTTTTATTGGAATATTTTTTTTATTGAAATGTTTTAATTCTATTTTTTTTTTTATATAACAATTGTCAAAATCGGGCTGCTGAACGAATCGATTGCTCAGAAGCCCGATTTTGACAATTGTCGTCGCATATCGAGCAGTATGGGTGCGCACTGGCGGAGCCGCGAACAGGCACCACGACGCACAGGCACGCGTCCGCCGCAGCCGGTCCGAAGCAAACAATGAACAGCGAGCTAGAGTAACCGCATCATCTATCTTATTATTGAGCAATAAGTAGTAGTGCATCAAAAGCGCACACTTGCGTCTCAGTTACAACGTGTTGATACCTACCATTCCCGCAACAAACGGAGACGGATACAAAAGGGATAATACCCATTTTTTTTTAATAGGTAGCGAGCAAATTTTCATTGGACCCGTTTTATCATTAGCTTATATTTTTGCTCATGTGTTTCCCATACCAGCTCATTGTGTTCTAGTTTGCTACGAACAAACGAATAATAAAGAGTCAGTAAGTATAACATTCCTGGCTTTAAACCTATTTGCCTGTCTCATAACAAAACCAAGTGATTGGAAGGGGTTGTCAAAGATAAGATTAATGTGCTGTTTAATTAAAGGTCATATTCACGTCTAAGGTCAGTCTAAGATCTTTTATTTCGTTGAGGCGGTCCAGAGGGTCACCCGACATGTGGTAGTTATGGTGAATGGGCCTCGCGAACGGGTAAAAGAAATTGTCTTACACTTCGTGTTAAGTTCCTTATTTATATTAATACGACGATACCGCCATTGTCTTTACTGCTAAGACTTGGACTAATGTTAGAAAGTTGGCCGACGATGGCCTAGCGATGATAGCAGCTTGGCTAAATCATAATCTCCTCACTCGAAATGCCTCCAAATCAAATCAAATCGTCAGCTGCTTTACAAAGTATAATAACTCGCAACCGTCGCGTCGATAGAATTCCAAATAAAGATTTTACAACTGTCCCAACCCCCAAATCCCCGACTGCTCATGTGTAAAAATTTACAGGTTACAACTTAACAATAACTAGGTTTATTACGATTAATAAATGATTGACCAGCGCTAGTCCTGGCACAAACACGCCGAACTGTTTATATGAAAAGACTTAGGAAAATGATATGAACTTTAAAAAAACACTACGAAGCCACATCTTCAAAGAAACTTCTGAAGCAAGTATAGAATAGAATAGAATTTATTTATTGTAAAACATGAGTATACACAAAAATAAAATATGTGCGAGGTCTTAAAATAACAGGTAGATCTGCATGTTTTGCAATAAATGGCGTACAAAACCACATATTTTAGGTTTAGGATAAACCATTAAAAAAAATTGAGTCTACACAACAAACTGAGATTAATAACTTAGTCCTAATGCTAATTTAAAAGAGGGGAGGAAAAAAATAATGAAATGGTTTTAGGGTCAAATTGTGAAAATGTCGTAATTACAAGAATCTATTTAATTAATTGCGGTTATTTAAAAATTCCGATACGGTGTAAATTGCATTTGGCTATGAGATTTTTTTAAAAGTATATTTTAAACAGAGCAGTAGGCATTTGTCTTAAAGGTTTTGGGATTTTATTATAAATGATTGGTGCTAAACAAAAAATACCTTTACGCATCAATGCCATGGTTGATCTTGGTACGCGTAATTTATTATTATCCCGTCGATTACGAATAGAAACGTCTGATAGTTTCTTAAATAGGTTAGGATTGGTTTGTATAAAATTTCATAAATAAATAAGGAAGGCAGACTTAAAATGTTATAATTAATAAAATACTGTTTGCAACTATCGGTTGTTTTCAATCCAAACATAGCCCTTCATACACCTTTTTCCTTTTTCCACCTTTTTCCAAACATACACCTTTTTTGTGACATAAAAATAATTTCTTTATTAGTAGAGTTTCCTCAAAATATAACTCATATACTCGTACATATCATTGGGCACAATCAAAAGCGCAGGTTTGGCCGCACATGAAGTAGGTACTGCTCGCTACTCTGGACTGGAACCACCCTGCGTCGAATACATTTGATCGCGTAGATATTGCAATTTTCTATGGAACAGCTGATAAAAAAAAAGCCGACGAAAAATTTCAACGCATGGGGGGGGTTCAGAATCCTGTATTGAATCCATGGTATCAGTTTTCGAGTCGAGGTCCCTGCCACCTTATAAAATATGTTGTATGTATTTTATTTTTGAACCGATGGGGATTTGTGAACTCTAGTTCCGAAATCCCCATTGATGGGGATGGTAGATGGCGTTGCCGTCAAGTAAACAGTGTGCTCCGTATAATTTAATTTTAAAAATGTACTAAGTGACAATTTGCCATAAGTATAGTGTTAAACTAATTTAGATAGTGTTAATATCACCTGACATTGTTATCTCAACCGAACTCTCACAGAGAACATTTGTTACAAGGATTTAAAGTCTTGAACAGTGTATAAATCAAGGTGTTTAAGTGGATAAAGTGACCTAAACAATAAACAAAAACCAAATAGCTTAATTACCATTACATTTAATGAACAGTTAAAATACAACAGCAAAAACAGAAGTGAAAAAAAAAAACATTTAGTGAAGAAATATTCGACCCACCCGTCAATTTTGTTAAATTGTATTCAAATAAACTGGTGTCATTACGAACTTTAACAAAAGAACTATGAACCAAACCACAATTTCAACTTAAATGTCAGAACATACATAGCTCCTACAGAAATTGATCGACTGTAGTGTAACAGTGCTCAGGTTCGAATCTAGCACCGTGAATTTGTTTTAGTATTTTTTCATAGTCATTGCCGCCACCAGTAATGTACAACTTTGATATGTACAATATTACTGTCCGAAAACCCGCAAAGGCCAATTCAATGGATAATATTTTCAACGATAATGTAAGCAGAAATACGACGTTATTGGACACAACAATGATGAGTTTGCCTAACACATCAATGAATGACAGTAACGATATTGTGTGCTTTAAAGATACAATTGGGAGATTGACTCTGGAATTAGAAAGCGCCCATCTGGAGATTGAAAACTTAAACAGTGAAAACTTTCGTCTAAAAATGGACATAGGTCAATATCAAAAAGTTATTGAAACATATAAGAAGGTAAATATATTAGAAACGAAGAGTTTTTCACCGAAATCTGCAAGAAAAAGAAACATTTTAACAACGAGCTGCTTCTCTACACCATCAAAGTTGAGTATTAATCATAAAATGACACAACAACATGACACTGCCATTACACAGACCCCAAACGATGTTGGAGATATATCTTTTAATACAGCAGGATCAATCTGTAGTCCTGAGGAAAGACAACACGCAAAGTCGCCGACAAAGAACAGCGTTCAAAATCCCAGCGCGTGTACACAACTGAGTGAATACGACACTAGGTGTGAAAAATCTCCATTATTGCAGGAAACTAACAACAAACAAAGCGAACAGTATAAACAAAACAAAATATGTATCTTGAGTACGAATACACAGAACAGGACCACGTATATAGCAGAAGACACGATTGAGAAGCAATTTGACTTTTGTCACTATCTGACAACAGGAGGAGCCACATGTAATCTCCTGGAAGGGTTAAGCACTAAACTTGGGGATTACACGAAGAGTGATTTTTGTGTAATTTTTATTGGTGAACAGGACTTTAAAAATAGTAATAATTACTTTAGACTAATATTAGACATAAGGAACGCGCTGAGTGCCATAACACATACTAACATTATTATTTGTTTGCCAACATATAAATATAATGTTAATTCAAATATGTATAATTGGCGAGTCATGAGCTTTAATCAACTTTTGTATGAAGATAATAGAAAACATAAGTATGCATATGTGTTGGATTCAAATGCAAACATCGAGTATAACTACAACACATTCTTTAGGCAATCTGGTCAACTAAATAACTTTGGACTCCGTACCGTTTTTGTTAATCTTCTTAATTTAATTGGGAACATACAATGTTTTAACACTCAGTATCCAAGGAATCACTTGGTTACAGTAACGACCCACGAACCCACACATGTGATAGAAACAGAAAAACAGTTTTTTCGTTAGTAAAAGTATATACGTGATGCATCAGAATATAGCAGGCCTTTTAAATAAGACAGATGCTCTAACTGTTTGCCTACAGGAATTAGAAGAAAAGAACATTAATATTGACGCGCTGTGTATGACAGAGCATTTTATGATGTCAGGATACGAGGGTCACTTGAAGGTACCCAATTATAGTTTAGCATCAGTGTTTTGTAGAAAAAATAGTAAGCGTGGTGGTGCTTGTATTTTAATTAGAAACGGGCATCAATGGAGAGAGGTCCCGCAGATAGCTAATTTTTCAATCACTGGTGTAGTTGAGTGCTGCGGTGTAGAGCTCATACAGTATAATATTGTTATTTTGTGTGTTTACAGAGTACCAAAAATAAATAATTTAAATACATTTTATGAGGTGTTAGAAAAAATATTACGAATCATATGTAAAAAAAAATATGCGCATATTGTAATGACGGGAGACTTTAATATTGACGTAATGAAGAAAAATAATATTGTATTAGAATTTGAATGTCTGTTACTAAATTTCAATCTAACATTAGCTTTAAAGCAACCAACCAGGATACATAGCCAAACGTGCATAGACAATATCGCACATAACTTTAAAACCAAATGTAAAACTGAAGTAACTGAATTTGCACTTTCAGACCACACTGCTCAAATAATAAAGTGTCCGGTAAAAAAAACTGCTATTTTAAAATATTGGCGCATAAAAAGACGTGATTTAAATGCTGAGAATATGATTAAATTTAAAAATTGTTTAGAACAAGTGCCTTTTTCAGAAATTTATGAAACGGATAATCCTAATGACGCATTTGACATATTTTTTGACACATTTAAACTTTTTTATGACCTATGTTTCCCATATAAATGGACAACAATAAGGGTGATAAAGAAACCTAAGTGGATATCACACGGCATAAAAGTATGCAGCAAAAAGAAACGGCTATTGCTATGGCGTTATAGACTAAAACCAAACATAACGAATAAGGCAAGTTTCTTAAACTACAAAAAAAGGTTTAAAAAAATTGTGAAACTTACGAGACGTGCTCAAAACAACTATTCTATTAAAACCTCTACCAATAAGTCAAAAACGACCTGGAATATAATAAACCAATCAAAACCGTGTTTCCCTAAGGAATCTATTAGACGGATCAATTTAGATAATAAAGTATTAAATGACCCTCAAGAAATAGCTAACGCATTTAACGACTTTTTCGTAGACAAAATTCAACCCATTCCATGTTCAGGAAATAATTCAGTCAATATTACAAAACGTCAAGATTCCATTTTTGTTGCCCCTAGTATACCTATAGACATTAAAAACATTATAAAGTCATTAAAATCCACAAATAGTACAGGATATGATGGAATCGCTACGAAGGTAATGAAGTGTGTATCTGACTACATTTGTAAACACTTGAGCTATTTCATAAACCTATGTATCTGTTCAGGTGTATATCCAGATGCCTTAAAAGTATCTATAGTAAAGCTTTTATTTAAAAAAAACAATAATGAACACATGGGCAACTATAGACCAATTGCACTCATTCCAATAATATCAAAAATCTTTGAAAAGTATATTTATAAAGAACTGTACACATACCTTGAAAAGAAACACATTTTAATCGATGAGCAAAAGGGATTTAGAAAAAACAGGAACACCAATATGGCAATTTATGACTTCTTGCATAAGGTAATGGTAAATATGGACGTTAGAATTCCAGTATGCGCTATTTACTGTGATATGACGCAAGCTTTTGACTATGTAAACCATAACGTCCTATCTCAAAAACTAGAGGCATATGGCATAAGAGGAAACATACTTAACCTTATAGAATCTTACCTAACTAACAGAAAACAGTACACAGAAATAACAAAAATAAATATTAAGACAAAAAAAGAGGAATTTTACAGGTCTGGCGAACGAACGCCTATTTACGGTGTCCCGCAAGGGAGCGTGCTTGGATCACTTTTATTTATCCTATATATCAATGACCTGCCTGATGCTACTAACTACCCCATGACCCTATTTGCAGATGACAGCACAGTGACTATAACATGTAATAATAAGGACGTGTATGAATATGACATTAATAGAACTTTGACATCAATAATATCATGGTTAGATAGGAATAATCTTAAAATTAATTTAGATAAAACGACGATAATGCATTTTAGTCAACGGGTACATGCTGATAGTAACATTGCAGCCCTCTACAGTGGCACTGTATTGAATAAAGTCGACGATACAAAATTTCTTGGTGTAATGATAGACGCAAAATTGACCTGGAAAGCGCACATTGAATATATAAGCAAGAAACTGAGCACGTCCGCGTATGTCTTGTACAAATTGTCCTCAGAACTTAACCCAGATGCTTTGGTGACGGCCTATCATGGATTGGTGGCATCAATTCTGCGCTATGGTATCATATTTTGGGGTAACTCTACGGACAAGGATATAGCGTTTAAAGCCCAAAAGAGGTGTATTCGGGCTATGTTCAGATTAAAATCAACAGAAAGCTGTAGACCATTGTTTAAAAAATACAAATTATTAACTTTACCGTCTCTATATATTTTTGAAATTGCATCGTTTGTAAAGTCTAACCCCCAACTCTTTCCACGACAATCTGACACTTTTCCGCGCAACAGACGTGACAATAGCCAACTTTGCTTGCACTCGGCAAAAACTGCCCTCATGGGGAAAAGCTTTTTTTGTATGGCCCCGAAAATATACAACAAAATACCACAGGCCTTTAGAGCTATGACAGAAAATCAATTTAAAAACAAGATTCGAAATATATTAACAGACAAGTGCTATTATAATATAAATGACTTTTTGACAGATGCCTCTTAACATACTTAACTTTATAATATTATTTCTGTATGATTATTCTCATAAAATTTCATAATGAATGTTAGTGAACCAGTCTTTAGTCTTTGGTTCACTGAATGAATTAATTATTTGTTATATTAAAAATAAAAAAATAAAAAATTGTACGCCTCGCCAGGCAAAACATGTACGGACTTTTTACCTATATTTAAGATCTTGCATGCTCAATTTGTATGTAAACACATGTTTGACAAATAAATTATCTTTTATCTTTTATCTTTTATGGGGATTGTCAATGGGGATTAGTGGAATAACCCACTCTAGCTCGCTGTTCATTGTTTGCTCCGGACCGCCAGTGCGTACCCATACTGCTCGATATGCTCCCACAACCCAGGCGATTGACTGATTGCTCAGGAGCCCGATTTTGACAATTGTTATATAAATAAACAAAAGTGAAAAAATATTTTTTTAACAAATAAAAACAAATATTGCAATAAAACAAAAAAATACTTATTATTTGATTTTATTAATTTTTATTTTTAAAACTAGGTAGGTACATTAATATATGAGTAATTAATTTTTTAATTCTCGTAATAGGTAGGTATACCTAATTAACCCGTCACCAATATTAACTTTAGGTAGGAAGATACAATAATGTAGTAAAAAAAAAACTAAACTAATAGGCATGTGATTTATGCGACTACTCCCACTCTACTTATAGGGCCCTACCTCACTGGGTCGCACTCGCAGTTGCGTGCCCCACGACCAGCACCCTAATTGCGTAACACACTTTCAATCACAATCTGAAACTTTTGAAGGGTATTTTTAATGCATTGCTTCATAGATTTAATAAATCATCTGCTATAACGCAATGAACGTTGCTGAACTGTCAAATTGAAAGAAACAGCGATCATTTGTCATTTTATGTGTGTTGCGCAATTTTATTACCCCGCTGGCAGCGCCGCTATAGCATCCCAGTGAGGTAAGGCCCTTAGGCGACGATAAACGATTTTTAATGATTTTATACTGAAGATACTTCTACTACTTTTATACTAAATGAGTAGTATTAATGATTTGGAAAAGAAATATGTTAAATTAAAGGTTTTTCTTAATAACTTCATATAGGAATATTTTAGATTACGTTACGTTTATATTACATAGTGAAATTAATTTGTAAAGTTATGTCTAATGCGGATAAAAAATTGAGAATCACGCAATATCTATCAAGCGTATTTTTCTGAAACTTTCACCATTTTGAAGATATTTTAATTATAGATCTTTTAGTATACATGTTTTATTAAAATACCTTTTTTTATGTATAATACCTAAATTAGTAATGTGTCTAATTTGGGACAGCGCTCCTTGATGGGCGAGTCCTATTACTGGCTGGTCGTACGACGCGTTGCGTGAGCTCAGCTCAGAACACGCAAGCTAACCACTCAAGGTCACTGGCGTATATCTGCGTCTTAAATACTAAGTAGGTTTATACTAAAAGTTACGCCCTAGGCAATACAAGGGCCATTTCTTTAAGTTTCCGCCTGTGCACTTTGGTAGAAGCGGTCATCGGCAAGGAATCAATGAACATAACTCCACCTCTGAGTCGCTTGAAGTCTTGTAAGGAGTCTGTAACAATATGGAGCTTATGAAAAGCCACACTTTCAAACAAAAAAATATTATTATTTTCTCGCAATAAATAAACATAGAGAAAGATACACCTTTCATAACTTCTACTACGAAGCGGTCTTTATAAATACTTACGTGTTTTTCTTTTCCTTTATTCTTGCCTGTTTATATGTGTGTACATAAATGGTTAGATAAATAAGAAAAAAAATACTTGGGGAAATCCTCGTAAGTAGAGGATTTCCCCAAGTATTTTTTTAGACGCAGGGTAGCTAGGTACCTACCTACCTACCCTGGGTCTGGGGGGAATGTAAGTTTACATATCCTTTTCCGGACGTAATCTGTTTGTTTTTTACTCGCACATGCTCCATCACAACCCTGACAGTACCTTCCTTAACGTACAGTGTTATCTCACCTTTAACCAGGTTCTTGATCTCATCAGCACTAGGTTGGGCCCCAGGTCGTGGCACCACGAATGCGACGGGCAGGTCGCCCAACTCGTCGTGAGGCACGCTGGTCACGGCAACATCCATCACGCCAGGATGCTTGCGGATTACTCCTTCTATTTCTAGGGGCGATATCTGTGGAAAATGGTAGATTAAAGCCTCGTATTCAAAAGTTTCAGCAACATGTTTTTGTGTTCTTCGAAAAGTTAATATTTTCCCAGCAACATCAAAATTATGAAACAAACCGGTTGGTTAGTCAAAAACTAACTTCTTTTAACACCAGTTCATTAAGATTATCATAATTTCAGCCGAATGACGTCCACTGCTGGACATAGGCTTCCTCCAACCATCGCTACTTTAACATAGGCTTCCTCCAACCATCGCTACTTTAACATAGGCTTCCTCCAACCATCGCTACTTTAACATAGGCTTCCTCCAACCATCGCTACTTTAACATAGGCTTCCTCCAACCATCGCTACTTTAACATAGGCTTCCTCCAACCATCGCTACTTTAACATAGACTTCCTCCAACCATCGCTACTTTAACATAGGCTTCCTCCAACCATCGCTACTTTAACATAGACTTCCTCCAACCATCGCTACTTTAACATAGGCTTCCTCCAACCATCGCTACTTTAACATAGGCTTCCTCCAACCATCGCTACTTTAACATAGGCTTCCTCCAACCATCGCTACTTTAACATAGGCTTCCTCCAACCATCGCTACTTTAACATAGACTTCCTCCAACCATCGCTACTTTAACATAGGCTTCCTCCAACCATCGCTACTTTAACATAGACTTCCTCCAACCATCGCTACTTTAACCGGTTCTGCGCTTCTCGCATCCTGCGGATCTTGCGGCCTTCCAACGCTACATCTTCCGGTAGGCGGTTGCCCCTCCAGAACCTTTCGGCCCCGTTGGCCATGTGTTCTGCGAGTAACGTGCCCTGCCTACTGCAAATTAAGTTTGGCAATTTTTCGGGCTATGTCGGTAACCTTGGTTCTCCTACGGATCTCTTCATTTCTAATTCGATCACGTAGGGAAACTCCAAGCATCGCCCTCTTTCCTAATGCGACCCATTGCGCGCGACCACGTTTCAGTGCCATAGGTCATCACTGGCAATACGCACTGGTCAAAGACTTTCGTCTTGTCAGACTGTGGGATATGAGACAAGAAGATATTACGCAGCTTCCCGAACGCCAACAACACAAATAAATATTGCTTGTACTGAGTACGTTAGTGGTTAGTTATCGTTGGCAGATGAAGATCGGGCACGTATGTTTCCTATTAAGTATGATAAAAGGCCGTTAAACGTTCAAATTTGTAATTACCTGACGATACAGGCACTTGAATTGTAACTTGATCCTATCCACGTAGAAGAAGTTCCAGTTCTCATCTCTGTAGAAAATGTCTCCAGTTTTCAACCAGCCGTCTTTTGTGAACGTCTCTTGTGTTGCTTCAATGTCGTTGTAATATCCCTGAGAATAAGAATATCAATTACAACTTTATGCTCGTAAAATCTCTATAGAGATAGGAAGAGGTATACACCTTTGCTTCTCTTCCTCTCGTATAGTAAGTAGCACCTAAACCATAATTTCGCCAGATATGCATTACGACGAACATCCCCCTTAATAATGCATATCTAGCAAAATGCTGCTAAGGGTGCTGCAATTTGCAGGTCATTGTCAGGTGCTATAATTCTGTAAACAACGCACTGTAATATATATTTGTTACGGTCGTGAATCATATGTTGATCAACATCTGCAAATTGCAAAAAACGTAAGAAAATTTGAATTTTGCGTTGGGACGAGTCTATTGCCTCCAATCGGGCGCGAAATTATTATGAATTTGTTTATGGCGTAACAAAAGCTCTTAGTAGGTAGGTGGCTATGTAGGTCTTATCTTGGACGTGAGAAATCATACCTTAAACGGACATGGTCCTTTGATCCACAACTCGCCTGGTTCGTTCGACTCGTAAATATCTCGATGTGTCTCGATGTCTATAATCTATAATGATATAAGTCAATATAAGATATCTAGTAGAAATCGTTGCCCTGCTACGAACTAGGTACAACTATCTAATAAGGCTCAGTTTATACAGGGTGAGACGCACCCTGTATAAACTGAGCCTTATTATTACATTTACTTCAACTTAGGGTACAGTGCAAGTTTCATCAAAATCGGTTCAGTCGTTTTCAATATATGGACTAATACGTGTAAGTGCGACGGCCTGGCTTATTGATACGAGTTACGGGTGTGGTTTCATAGGGAAATATCTCAAAACCTTGGTCAAATTCTAGCGCGTTAGAAAAAAAAAGGCCAAGTGCGTGTCGAACCACGCAATGAAGGGTTCCGTAGTTGGGATGAATTTATGCCAATAACAAACTTAAGGGCCTTACTCTCGTTTAGTACAGTAAAACGGTCACTTTAAAAAGCTATCTTCTCATTAACGGCTTGGTTAAAAGGTTTGAAAAAAATATATGTTTGCTATAGATTCATGAACAACATTTGTATTATCGGGATTTTTTCGTAAGGTTAATACGTTTGCCTTAAAAAAATATTTACCAAAACGCAATTTTTGGCTAATATCCCTAACTACTTCTAAACAGCTTTGATATTTGGAAATATTTTTACACTGAAAAATTGAAGGTTAGAGTTACTACAGATTTGTCATTTTTTTTTGTAAATCAATCAATATTTACTAAGAAAATATCCCCATCTAGAGATAGAGGTTCAGAGGGGCTCTGTGCGGGCGCGGGCGGCAGTCGTGCGTTAGCACTGAGACGGGACGGCTGTGTCGCTCGTTGCTCCGCTCCGGCTATCGACCGACTATGCGCATACATATGTGTTAGTGCTAATGTTTACGAACTTATTGTATTAGTGTGCGTTTATAGACTAGCTCGCTGCAGAGAGTCCAAACCGATTGTGCGCGTAGGCGGTTTATTGTTGACTATTTTTTTATGTGCAATTATTAATACTTCTTTTAATTTTCATTGACAATTTACAATAAAAACAAATAAATGTATATATAAAATATAACAACATAACATCACGCCTGTATTCCCCGAAGGGTTAGGCAGAGGTGTACCTATAGATCACCCACATTTCGCCAGTTATGTTTAGAAGTTCCATGTTATAGGGGGTGAGCCCATTACCATCAACCAGGGACAAATTCGGACTCGGCTGCTTTTGAGCAATTTTAGAAAAAATGCAATTTATATCACTTTGCCTGACCCGGGAATCGAACAAAACGGAACGGAAAAAATTAGGACCAAAAGTTTTAACAACACTTTTGCTATAGTTGTAAGCCGAGCGGCGTGCGCGTGTTTCTCTGTCTGTCTCTCTCTCAAAGTCAAAGTCGAAGTCGGAGTCGAAGTCGAAGTCGAAGTCGAAGTTGGAGTCGAAGTCGGAGTCGAAGTCGGAGTCGGAGTCGAAGTCGAAGTCGGAGTCGAAGTCGCAGTTGAAGTCGGAGTCGAATTCGGAGTCGGAGTCGAAGTTGGAGTCGGAGTCGAAGTCGGAGTCGAAGTCGAAGTCGGAGTCGAAGTCGAAGTCGGAGTCGAAGTCGAAGTTGGAGTTGGAGTCGGAGTCGAAGTCGAAGTCGGAGTCGAAGTCGAAGTCGGAGTCGAAGTCGGAGTCGAAGTCGGAGTCGGAGTCGGAGTCGGAGTCGAAGTCGAAGTCAAAGTTGAAGTCGAGCGAGTGTATAAGTCGACACGAGTCAAGAGACTTATACTTATATACTTATACTTATACTTCGAGACCAAAAGTTGTAACGACACTTTTTGCTATAGTTGTAAACTGTGTCGGAGTCGAAGTCGAAGTCAAAGTCAAAGTCGGAGTCGAAGTCGTAGTCACAGTCGAAGTCGGAGTCTGAGTCGGAGTCGGCGTCGGTCGGAGTCGGTCGGAGTCAGTCGGAGCCGGTCGGAGTCGGTTGGAGTCCGTCGGAGTCAGTCGGAGTCAGTCGGAGTCGGTCGGAGTCGGTCGGAGTCGGTCGGAGTCAGTCGGAGTCAGTTGGAGTCGGAGTCGAAGTCGGAGTCGGAGTCGGGGCCAGAGTCGGTCGGAGTCAGTCGGAGTCGGTCGGAGTTGGTCGGAGTCGGTCGGAGTCAGTAGGAGTCGGAGTCGGAGTCGGTCGGAGTTGGTTGGAGTCGGTCGGAGTCGGTCGGAGTTAGTCGGAGTCGGTCGGAGTCGGTCGGAGTCAGTCGGAGTCGGTCGGAGTCGGTCGGTGTCGGTCGGAGTCAGTCGGAGTCGGTCGGAGTCGGTCGGAGTCAGTCGGAGTCGGTCCGAATTAGTCGGAGTCGGAGTGAGTCGGAGTCAGTCGGAGTCAGTCGGAGTCGAAGTCGGAGTCGGAGTCGGGGCCGGAGTCAGGGTCAGAGTCGGTCGGAGTCAGTCGGTGTCGGTCGGAGTCGGTCGGAGTCGGTCGGAGTTAGTCGGAGTCGGTCGGAGTCAGTCGGACTCGGTCGGAGTCGGTCGGAGTCGGTCGGAGTCGGTCGGAGTCAGTCGGAGTCGGTCGGAGTTGGTCGGAGTCGGTCGGAGTCAGTCGGAGTCGGAATCGGAGTCGGTCGGAGTCAGTCGGAGTCGGTCGGAATCGGTCGGAGTCAGTCGGAGTCAGTCGAAGTCGGTCGGAGTCAGTCGGAGTCGGAGTCGGAGTCAGTCGGAGTCGAAGTCGGTCGGAGTCGGTCGGAGTCGGTCGGAGTCAGTCGGAGTCGGTCGGAGTTGGTCGGAGTCGATCGGTGTCAGTCGGAGTCGGTGGGAGTCAGTCGGAGTCGGTCGGAGTCGGTCCGAGTTAGTCGGAGTCAGTCGGAGTCGCAGTCGGAGTCGGTCGGAGTCAGTCGGAGTCGGTCGGAGTCGGTCGGAGTCAGTCGGAGTCAGTCGAAGTCGGTCGGAGTCAGTCGGAGTCGGAGTCGGAGTCAGTCGGAGTCGGAGTCATTCGGAGTCGGAGTCAGTCGGAGTCGGAGTCAGTTGGAGTCGGAGTCAAAGTCTAGAGACCTTAGAGTTTAGAAAAAATTAAGACCAAAAGTTGTAACGATACTTTTTGCTATAGCTGTAAGCCGTGCGGCGTGCGCGTGTTTCTCTGTCTATCTGTCTCTCTCTCATAGAAAGAGGAACTTCGTTCCATCCGGGTGTCCCTTGACACCTCTCAAGTTTTTTTTAATTTCCTCGCACAATGCATAGTAAAACGTTGTATGATACACGTGCGTAAGATAGACACGTGCGGAAGAGAAATCACCTACCTTCCGCACATAAAGCATAAATAACTATTCTGACACTTATTATTTTTATTGGAAAATTTTCTAATTTTTCCTCATGGGTATCGTTTTCTTGGTTTTCGCAGGTGCGGAAGTCGATAGTGATGTCAAAATGAAATTCCAAAATGGCGGCTGCGGACATTTTCAAATATTTTCATCTTGGGTGTCGTTTTCATAGTTTTCTCGGATACTAAAGCCGATAGTGAGGTCAAAATGTAAATCCAAGATGGCGGCTGCGAACATTTTCAAATATTTTCGTCATGGGTATCGTTTTCATAGTTTTTTCGGATGCTAAACCCGATAGTGAGGTCAAAATGTAAATCCAAGATGGCGGCTGAGGAAATTTCAAATATTTTCGTCATGGGTGTCGTTTTCATAGTTTTCTCGGATGATAAAGCCGATAGTGAGGTCAAAATGTAAATCCAAGATATCGGCTGCGAAAATTTTCAAATTTTTCGTCGTGTGTATTGTTTTCATGGACTCCGAACGTTGGGGATGTATCTCACAACAAGTTACCCAATTATGTAAGTTAGGTACCTATTTACCTTCTTAGCTACTAATTGTCTACATACTTTTAACTCTACACACGATTTTTTTTTTTTTTAAATCAGCTTGTTTAGTGTGGATCTTTGTAGGGAAGGTGCGTATTTACGCAACCAGGTTTTTATACTAGGTATTTACTTGCAAGTACGCCGACCAAGTGCCGACCAGAGAAATACTCGCAAGACTTCAAAGTATTTTGCTCCGTCTACGCTCGACGCGATTCTGCTCCTTATTTATATTCAGTTACCGATCAATGTTCTATGCAAGTATTTTTACTTTAAAGGTTTGGAAGTTTTTTTTTCTGTAGAAACGGTTCTGCTCCTTATTTATATTAGATTACGAATCAATGTTCTATGCAAGTATTTTTTCTTCCAACAAGGCTTGGGAACTTTATCAAAGTATTTTACTCGGCTACTCGCTCCGTCGACGCGACAGCGACAGCGACGATCCTTATTGGTACGTCTACGCTCGACGCGATTCTGCTCCTTATTTATATTCAGTTACAGAACAATGTCCTATGAAAGTATATTTTACTTTTTATGTTTGGAAGTATTTTTTTGTAAACGCGATTATGCTCTTTATTTCTATAAAGTTACGAATGTATGTTGGATTACAATGTTCTATGCAAGTTTTTTTCTTCCAACAAGGTTTGGATCCTATGCAAGTATTTTTACTTTTAAGGTTGTGGAAGTTTTTTTTGTAAACGCGATGGTGCTATTTATTTATATCGCAATATGGATCAATGTTCTATGAAAGTATTTTTCTTCCACCAAGGCTTGGTTGGAAGTATCTTTTTTTGCATACGCGATTGTACTCCTTATTAGTATGAATTTACGGATCTATTTTCCATGCAGAAAGAAAATACTTGAAAGTATTTCGAGCCCTGGTTTTTGGCGCTGGTGTCTAAAGGTGGACGTACTTGGAAGCCCTGGTACTCGATTTTGCAAGTACGACCCATCTCTAGATCTTTGACACTAGGTATGTATTCTGATTACCATAAATAATAGTATTTTTTTGTAATTTGAACGAGGTCGAATATTATGGTCACCCTAGACGACTTTATGACGTTTCGACTCATATTTTTTTAATGACACACCTTTATCAATATCTCTGAAGTAAGAACATAATTAATAAATGGATAATCAAAATCCTTGTTTTTTATTATTCTTAGCTCGGAAAGATGTTATTTATCTGAATTTACGGACATCGCGTAAATATAAATTATAGGAATATTTGTCATTTACTAATTGGGACTTTTCATAAGCCCACATTCGCACGGACGTAATAATATCACGGTGGGATTTTATCGCGCACTGAACTTTCAACTTTCGGTGTTTAGCCGAGCGTTGAGAATGCAACGTGTTGGACGCACTCTCGTCCCAGCGCGTTGAAAAAACACACTGTTGGATTTTCAACTCTCGGCGTGAAGCAAAGCGTAGAAAATCCAGTACACAAAAAAAATCGCTTCGATATTTTCACGTCCTTGCTAACGTGCGCTAACACTTTTATTATTTGATTGTATTCATTACATAGTAATAACAGTATTTGAATAATAATAAATAATACAGAAAAAGCATTATTTTTTTAAAGTTGAGACCACCCTAAACGAAATAAATAAACTTAAATAGGCTTAAAATAAATAAAGACAATAATAATAAATATCCCAATAATTTATATTTACGCGTCAGCCGAATTTCCCCCAAGGCGGACGGCCATGCTCGACAACAATGTATGGGTACCTGCCCGTATTTGTATGAATTATCTACTAGCTATACTCCATAGGTTTAGGTAGTTAAATAAAGGTAAACAAAAAAACCACGTGACGAGACACCTGTCAAGTAACCGACTAAACGTAATACCTGTCACTTTAGTTGTCATGCTACGGCACAGTTGTACTCTTCAATTTAGCAACGTTATAATTCGTTGACGTTTAGATTCTGGGCTCTTTACAATAGACAGATTACAAAATACGTATATTATTATTATGAATCTAACAAAAAAAATTGTGCTCAAGCAGATACATGTACGGAGAGTAGTTTATGAATAAATGATAAAGTTTAACATACATTAATAAAAGAGGAAATTATTGTAAAAATCTAAAATGAATTTAGTTTGGTTTATCGTATATTTAAACAAGAAAGTGTCATCCACAAAAACCCTTGTTACGATTTGTTTACCTTTATTTAACTACCTAAACCTATGGAGTATAGATTTTCTCTACAAGGCCTAAATCTCGAGATTAGTCGAAATATGCTAATATGTTGAGATCTCGGCATGGTAAAGAAATTTCCAAAAAACGCATTACTAATCTGTACATTCACTAACGATTCCCCATAATAATCAACAAAAATAAAGCAAATAATGAACATACCTAATTTCTAATAATAAATATAAATGCTGTCGACTTGTTATGAATGAATGGCAAGTACTTACAGCTACTATAAGCTATAGTATCTATCCACACACACTGAAGCGCCCGCATTGTTTTGTTAAACAGAGATAGCAATATTCCAAACGAATTTTGCACACATCTCGATTTGAAGTGCGAGTCGCGCTCGCCCGGCCCTTTCGCTCGTTTTTTTTTTCCTCGCACAATGCATAATAAAACGTATGATACACGTGCGTAAAATGATTTCCGCGCTTGTAGCATTTTTCATACGAGCTAACAATTGGGTAAACAAAAACAAGCCTTACAGTAGTTACCTATGATATGTAACATCTGACATCTCACCTTGGTAATAAGCATCATTAAAGGGGTGCCCCGCCTCGTCAAAATCGTTTCTGACTACTAACTCTAGCACCGCGCGCGATCATTGGTCAAATCAAATAGCTCGCGCTTCCCCGGCTTCCTGTTACACACTTCTGTCCCTTTTCACGAAATCACTCCCACAGATTTGATTATTTAGATTTAGATTTAAATTGCAGGAAACCGAGCGGAAAGATGCTACACATCAAAAACTGGCCAAGTGCGTGTCGGACCACGCAATGAAGGGTTCCGTAG